>CM066735.1:107600448-108850448 GCA_033961575.1 Aselliscus stoliczkanus
GTTCAGATCCCACATATGAGAGCCAGTGACACTGCCCTCTACAGCTAACAACAGCTCCACCTGGAGCTGGGCTACGAGCCCCGGCGATGGTGTAGGCTGCATCCCTTGCTGCAGTGGGCTGCCATAGGCTACAGTGAGTGGCCGGCAGCCAGCGTGAGCTGCCAATAGCCGCGGTGAGCGACCATCCAGAGGTCAGCGACCAATCTGCCTCATCCGGGAAGAGCGCAACGACAATACCAACATGGGCCAGTGAAGCAACGTCCTCCACAACTAGACTGTTCTTTTTTTTTTTGAGGGCAGTGTCACTGGCCCTCATATGTGGGACCAAACCGGGACCACTGGCTTCCCAAGCCAGAGCTTAACCACCGTGCCACACGGCTGGCCCTGCAACTAGACTGAAGAACAAAAAAAGACAGCAACTTGTCTGTTCCCCTTTCCCGATTCTCCAAACGCTGTTGCCCTCCCCCAATTCCCCAATAAAATCTTTTAAAAAAAAAGAAAACTATAACATTTTGCAGAGACAAACTACAGCAGACTTAAAGGACAACAGCTAAACCATGCGTATAAATTAGAAGATTAGACATTGTTAAGATGGCAATCCTTCCCAAATTTATCTATAGATTCAATGCAATCCCAATAAAAATCTCAACAGGCACTTTTGTAGAAATTTACAAACTGATTCTAAAATTGATGTAAAATGCAAAATATCTAGCATAGTCAAAACAACTTTGAAAAAGAACAAAGTTGGAGGACATACGCTACCTGATTTGAAGACTTAATATACAGCTTCGAAAGAGTTTCTCAAGCTTGATATTGTTGACATTTTGGACTGGCTACTTTTTTGTTATGGGAAACTGTCCTGTGCACAGTAGGATATTTAGCAGCATCCCTGGCCTCCACTCCTAGGCAAATTCCCAGGTTGTGACACTCAAAAATGTCTCCAGACACTGCTGAATGTTCTGAGGCGGGTTGGCGAAGGGGTAGAGGGGATAGAACTGCCACTCATTGAGAACCACTGAGCCACATTTAATCATGTGTTACTGACATGAACATAGACATTTAGATCAACACATCAAAACAGAATCTAGAAATAGACCCTCAACTATATAGTCAATTGACATTTCACTAAGGTACACAGCAATTCTATAGGAAAGGATAATATTTTAAATAAATGATGGGCAATGATAGGTTATTCACATGCAAGAAAAATAAACCTCTCCCTTTACCTCACTCTACACACAAAAATTAACTCAATAGTTATCACAGACTTAAATTTTTTTTTTTTTTTTTTAAAGATTTTATTGGGGAATTGGCGGAGGGGAACAGCGTTGGGGAATCGGGGAAGGGGAACAGACAAGTTGCTGTCTTTTTGTTCTTCAGTTTAGTTGCGGAGGATGTTGCTTCACTGTTGGTATCGTCATTGCGCTCTTCCCGGATGAGGCAGATCGGTCGCTGGCCTCTGGATGTCGCTCATCGCGGCTATTGGCAGCTCACGCTGGCTGCCAGCCGCTCACGCTGGCTGCGGCCCACTCACTGTAGCCTATGGCAGCCCACTGCAGCAGGGGCTGCAGCCCACACCATCACCGGGGCTCGCACAGCCCAGCTCCAGGTGGAGCTGTTGTTAGCTGTAGAGGGCAGTGTCACTGGCCCTCATGTGGGATCCGAACCGGGGCTGCTGGCATCCCAAAACCAGCGCTTAACCAATGCGCCACTCGGCCGGCCCCCACAGACTTAAATTTATTACATTATTTTTTTTTTTTCTGGGCTGGTACTTTTTTTTTTTTTGAGGGCAGTGTCACTGGCCCTTATATGTGGGACCCGAACGGGGGCCGCTGGCTTCATGAAGCCAGTGCTTAACCACCGTGCCACTTGGCTGGCCCTCACAGACTTAAATTTAAGAGCAAAAACTATTAAACTCTCAGAAAAAAAAAATATAGGCGATAATCTTAGTAATCTTGGCTGAAGCGAAGATCTCTTAAATAGGACATAAGGAAGTACAAACTGTCTTTTTAATTGATCAATTGCATATTAAAATACAAAAGATGTTGAGCCTAGCGCCGAATCCCCGACCTGAGGTGGGGCGCGGGAAATGTGGCCTACGGAAGACCCACTCCCCGTCACCGCTCGTGGGGGGCCCAAATCCTTCTGATTGAGGCCCCCCGCAAAAAAAATACAAAAGATGTTTGCTTTTCAAAATTTACTGTGAAGAAAATAAAAAGGCAACCTACAGGCTGGGAGAAAATAATTATGAAATATGTATCTAGTAAAGGACTTTTATCCAGAATAAGACAATAACCCAGTAGGACAAACAATCCAACTTAAAAATGGGCAAAAAATTTTAACAGTTAATTCATCAAAGAAGATATGCTGATGGCAAATAAACACATGAAAAGATGCACAACACTCTTAGTCATTAAGGAAATGCAAATTAAAACCACACTGAGATACCACATAAATCCACTTCAAGAACTCAAAGGAAAAAAGACTGACCATACCAAGTGCTGGCAAGGACGCAGGGCAACTAGATCTCTTACATAACGCTGATGGGAATACCAATTTGTACAGATGCTTTTGGAAATACGTTTGGCAATTTCTTTTGACCCAGCAGTTCTACTCCTAGGTACCTTGGAGAAATGAAAACTTATGCCAACACATAAGCTTGTATTTGAATGTTCATAGCAGCTTTATTCATAATAGCCCACAACTGGAAACAACATAAATGTTTTTCAGCTTATGAATGGATAAACAAATTGTGGTACATCCATTCAGAGGATAACTAGTCAGTGATAAAAAAAAACTACTGATATACACAACAACATGAATAAATCTCAAAAGCATCATCCTAAGTACAAGAATATAGACAGAAATGATATTAATAAAATATCCAAAAATATTCAACATGACAAAAAATAATTGATTTTGAGTAGTTTTTGTTATATGAATCACTGACACTGTCTTTTGTTCAGATACTTATTGTCTTCCGTTATTTAACTTATGTGTCTAGTCTCCTTCAGTCAACTACAAAGCCTTAGAAGTTATTGTGTATCTCTACATAACACTTCATAATACTAATAATAACAGCTCACATTTATATATCAATGCACAGGTTCCATAATTCTCATCCAATAAAAAAACACTGGAATGTAATATACCTATTGCAATAGAGTCAGGATACCTGGGTTCAAATCCTAGCTGCCTATATGAGTGATCTGTGGTAAGTCATTTAATCTATATGAGACTCAATTTCCTTATTCATTAAACTTAAAAGCATTGGGGAAAGACAGCACTGGGGACACTGGGTTGGTACAATAGCAATCCTAATGCATGGGAGGCCAGTGAAGACAGAAACCTCCTGAGAAGCAAAGGGCCAAAAATTACACTTGAACTTGATTTTTCAGAAGAACCACAGACTGAGAAAGTGGGATCTTACGACCTTTCTTATCTGCTGAGTTTTAAGCAGGAGCTATCAGAAAAGTTCCCACTGGGATAACCAGTTTATTATCCCAGACAACCAATCACTGAAACATCCATTTTTTTATTTTTAATTTTTTTAATTTTATTTTATTTATTTATTTTTTTTTTTTTAATTTTTTTTTTAATTTTTTTAATTTTAGCTGAGCCATCTTGCCACCTGTTGGCAGCTCAGCGGCAGCTCAGCTCGGGCTGGGCATCGAACTGCTGTTGCTCAGAGCACAGCTCACACTCTTGAGCGAGCTCTTAACTGACTGCGCCACTCAGCCACTCTCCTATCATTGGGAATAGGATTCAACAAATACTACATGTAGAAAAAATGAACTATTTTAGACTGCTATAAAACAGGTTAGTTTTACTCTCCTAATATGTTGTTGCCGTAGTAATCCATCTCAGTAAGAGAGAAATCACAGGTTCAGATATTTGGTATATGTGCTTGGCTGAGACTCTACAGTTCGTGGAACTGGGAATGCCTATAAATCAAAAGCCAGAATCACTCAAGGAATGACAATATGGCAGGGCCAAGGAGCTTCATTAGGGATTTGCTGTATACCTACCATGTGCCAAAAAACAGGCACTATGCTCGGCAAGGTTATGTTTTATCATTTCATCTTCACAATCACCCTTATGAGTTAGCTGTTTTCCAGATGAGATTATTATTCCCGTTTTCTGAGATGACACAACTGACATGCTGAAACATGACTAAGTAATTTGCCTAAGTGGTCACCATTACTTATGTGACAAGGCTAGATTCAGGGCCGGCCGAGTGGCACATTGGTTAAGAGCTGGTTTGGGACGCCAGCAGCTCCAGTTCGGATCCCACATATGAGGGCCAGTGACACTGCCCTCAAAAAAAACAAGGCTAGATTCAAACTCAGAGCTATTTGACTTCATGTTCTTACAGTTACTTAAAACCTATTATCACTATATAAAAAGATGAGCTTCCAATTATTGAAGGGAGCACATCTCCTAGAAAATAATAGGGTTAATCATTTTTGTTTTACTTTCAAGGTAGTCAGGAGGCAGATATTATCTAGGGTAGGCAGGAAACAGCTATTACCTCCAGCTATCAGAAGGGGAAACTAAAACTTATCTATAAAGTGACAAAACAAGTTTTTGAATCCTGGAATTCCTACCCATTTATCTACATTAGCATTCCTGACATTCATCATGATAATGATGAAGCAAAGATGGAGGGAGGTTAAAAAGTACATGCAATTATAAGACCAAGTGTTTTCATTCTTTGAATAGCCCACATATATTTACTGAGTACCTATTTAGGTTAAGCACAGTGCTTGGTACTGGAGATATAACAATGAATAAAAATTTTAAAAAAAGACACAGTTCCTACCCACAGGAAAGTTTTGCCCAAGTTGGAAGATACTGACAACTAAGTAGACAATTAAAATACAATGTAGTGATGCAGAAACAGGATAGCACAAGGTGCCATATGAGCACAGACAAGACAAACTAAACCCTGAACAGGTGGGAAGTAAAGTTACAGGATATCCAGGTAAATTTAAATTTCAAATAAGCAATGAATACTTTTTTAGTATAAGTATGTCCCAAATATTATTCTGTATTTTTACTTGCTACATGTAACAACCCTAAGTAGGGATAACGTTTAGAAAAGTGTCTCAGTGGAAATGATAACGTAAGATGAAAACTGAATTATTACTTGTCCCCAACAAATGTACATTAGTTGCTGGCCCACAGAGACACCCATGTGGCAAGGATCTGACAATAGCCAGTGAGGAACTGAGGGTTCTTGTGAAGAGCCATGGAAGTGAGCCATCTTGGAAGTAGATCTTCCGGCCACAGTCCAGTCCTCAGATGACAACAGCCTTGGCCAACAGCTTCATTACAATAGATGAGAGAGGCTGAATCCCCTAGCTAGGTCACTCCTAACCCTCAGAAACTGTGAGATAATAAATGTTTGTTATTTCCAGCTTAGTTTTTTGGGTAACTTGTTATGCAGAAATAGATACATGATGCTCTGCCTATGAGAGGAGTTCTGCCTCCCGTAAGAATGGGCCTACACTAGCACCCCATCATGCTCATTCCCTGCAGAGCCGCCACAGTCAGTGTGGGTGGCCTCTGCAAGAATGAGGTAGTGAACGCACAGGGGCCACAGCTGCCACTGGCAGTCAGTTAAGCCTTCCACCAGCAGGAGATCTGAATGGTGTATTTCCATAAGTGCCACAGGATAACAAAATGTTTAGTAATGACAGCATATCCTTCCTGAAATAAAATAATTTAAAATGAGATCATTTGAAAAGAATAAAATAAAAAGTATTTCTCAGAGTTCAGCTAATTCACTTGAGAGAATTGAGTGAAAATAGAAATACAAGCAAAATAATAAAAAACATTATCAGAGCTAAGAAGCTCCAAATCTTGCATTAGCTGTGGTTCTCAGCATGATTTCATATGTACTAAGAATTGATATTGCTCTGCCAACCAAGAAAATAATTTTTTCCTTAATGGGTTGTTTTGGCCCTCCCATTTCTGAAACTTAAGGATAATGTGCAACTGAAGAGCTATGAACTGTGGTTAATCAACTAATCCAGAATTTCTAAGAGTACTGTGGTGAAACAATTTGAAAGTTGTGAGTTCCACAAATTATTTTATTCCAATAGATTAAGTTTAAGTGATTATATTGCAATTATCTAATATGATCAGAGAAATCTCAGAGAAAGACATTTCCCTTCTTTTCCAAAAATACACGATGAGTTGGAAATATGACTGCGGGAGATGCCAGAAGTTGTCTTTGAACACAACCCTCAGACTCATACCCTTGGCTATATAATCAAGTTTTCAATCCAAACCATCTTAGAGTTCATGCTATTATGGCATAGTTTTCCCCAAGCCAGTTTAATACCAATTGAGTTTAGTATGTGTTTATGTTGGAATCCTTTAAGGTTTGTGTTTCAGATATATCAGATGTCACTTTTCTCCTTATGGCCTGTAAAACAGTCACAATTATCTTACAAGATCCTCAATTCAAATCTCATAGAAACTGAGATAAAAGCATTGCCTTAAACCGTTGCATCTCCAGGATAGTATAATTAATTCACTGATGTAAGTAAAGCCTGATTTAATCCATGTTTTCTATAAATTTCTATGTAAATTAGTATTTTAAAGTATTTGGTTTTTTAAATACCCAACTCATTTTAAAATTACCTTGGTGTACCTTTAATGCTAGATATTAAAAGAGAGAACACACTGATCAAAACAAAACCTAGAGGGCCGGCCGAGTGGCGCATTGGTTAAGCGCTGGTTTTGGGATGCCAGCGGCTCCGGTTCGGATCCCACATGAGGGCCAGTGACACTGCCCTCTACAGCTAACAACAGCTCCACCTGGAGCTGGGCTGTGCGAGCCCCGGTGATGGTGTGGGCTGCCATAGGCTATAGTGAGTGGCCCGCAGCCAGCGTGAGCGGCTGGCAGCCAAGAGTGAGCTGCCAATAGCTGCGGTGAGCGACATCCAGAGGCCAGCAACAGATCTGCCTCATCCGGGAAGAGCGCAATGACGATACCAACAGTGAAGCAACATCCTCCGCAACTAAACTGAAGAACAAAAAGCAACTTGTCTGTTCCCCTTCCCCGATTTCCCAACGCTGTTCCCCTCCGCCAATTCCCCAATAAAATCTTTAAAAAACAAACAAAAAAAAACACCTAGAATATCTTTGAATTAGAGTACTGATGTTACAGAATAAAGCGACAGCTATTCAGCTATTTTTCTACAGAATTAGGTAGCAGTTTCATATATTGCTTTGAGCAGTTATGTAAAATTGATACATATATTAAACAAAACCCTCAAGTTTCAGGTCTAAGCCCCATGCGTTTTCTCTCTAGCCACTCTAACACATATGGTTAAAATTTTCCAATGACGGAATCCAATGTTTCTTAACAATTGGGTTGGTTCATAGTGAGGTCTAAAGATCTGGAACCAAACACCAAGGAAAGATTTAAAAACTGGCCAGCACAATAATCAACAATTTCTGGAGGATTAGCTGTCTTTTCTAACTAAACAATACACTGTAAAATTTTGTGATCCAGTAGGAGAGAGCTGAGAAAAAAAAAAAATTCAACACAAAACTCTTTAATGTCATCCAGGATAACAGATGCTACTCGGACAGTTTCATTGTTTCTAATCTCTCTGCCTACAGCTCTTTCCCCTCATATTTGGAACATACTTTATTTCCTCATGCTAAAGCGCTGTGTTTTTATAGTTCTCTTTGTTCTTAAGTCACCTATATGTATTGTGGAATTTTTTATTTCATTGATACATCTTAATTAATATAAAGATAACACTCACTTTGTCTTGTTATTTTAATGGGAATTTAAATAGATTCTCCCTCATTAGAACCACAAAACAAAACAAAACAAAAATCACTAAAATGCATATGTCCAGTGATTTTACAATTTTACCTTTCTCCTTTCTGATTTGTCTTTATGGGGTTATCTTCAAAGAAAGGCCCACTGAAATTTTTCACTAATGACAACCTCCTCTTACTCATCTCAAATAGCCCCTTTTAAACTAAAGATCCAAAACTGGGGGGTAGGGTACAACAAATGGAAGCTCCAACAAAAGCTGGAAAGAGCAAATCTTCACAGAATTTTGTCATTGCTTCATCCACTCAATAAATAGATATTAAGACCCTATGAGTCAGGTATTGTGCTAGGTACAAGTTCTACGTTGTCTCAAGAGCCTGCCATTACAATATAATCTTACAATACCAACAAGGCTAATAAAATTATATGTCTTATATCTTATATCTGTGTGTGTGTGTGTATGTATGTGTAAATTCTAAGAACTATGGAGATAGGAATAAGGGTATCAGTAGCTAAAATAGAAAGAAAAGCAAGATGTTGATAACATTTCAATGTTATCAAAGCTCTAAAAGTAATAAAAAAATCTGTGTAATGCTTTATAAATATTGAGTTTAGCAATGTTCTTGATTACAATAGCCAACAAAATCTATCAACTTGTTTGTTTTTGCCAAAAATTTAAACTCAGTCTACTGAAAGATTTTCACATGAGAACATATCTTCAATTATATAACTGAAGTCAATTACGAAAATAAAATTCAATTACGAAAATACACTTGACAGAGTCACACCAAATCTCATTAAATGTCATATGATAGAACATTATATTAACTCTTGAGTCTTACTGCAAGTATTAAATGCATGCTATTTTTAAGATCTATAACCTATGACCTTGGTTCAAGTTATATCATTCAATGCATAAAAATACTAATAAAATACATCTTGTAATTCAGCTCCCTGGAATGAAGCTAAAATATATCTGATACAAAATTGCACACTACAATAACGATTTAACACAATTTACAATGAAAAATATGGAAAAGATTTCTCACTTCATTAATCATCAGGGAAATGCAAATTAAAACCACAACAACCACTACACACCCACCAGGATGAGTATAAGGAAAAATATGAAAACTACCAGTATTGGCAAGGACATGAACAACAGAGAATTTTTATATACTGCTGGTGGCAGTGTAAGTTGGTATTATCATTTTGGGAAAAGTCATCTGGAAGAATCTACTAAAGCTGAACTTACTTTAACCAAACAATTCCAGTCCCAGGTATATGGCCTACAGAAATGCATGCATGGGCTCACAAAGGACGTGGACTAGAATGTTCATAAATCACTAATTGTAATACTTCCAAACCGAAAACTATACAAATGCCCAATAACATTAGGATAAATAAATGATGGTTTATTCACACAATGGCATACATAGCAATGAGAAAGGATTAACTACAACTACATATAATATGGATGAATTTCACAAATGCAATTTGAGGAAAAAAAGCTAGTCACAAAAGAATAAATAACACTGTATGACTCCATATATAAAGAACAAAAACAAAAATAATATTTGCTGGTAGAAGTTAAGATAGCAGTTACCCTTGAAAGGGAGCAGTAGGCATGCTTTTGGGGTGCTGGTAATATTTTGCTTCTAGATACGAGTTGCTGGTTTATAAACCTTCACTGAGCTGTACACTTTTATTTGTACTTTTCTCTATTTCAACTAAAACTTGAAATATATAGATATATAAATATATGACATGAATATTTTCATTATAAAATACCACATTTATGTATACATTAATACAGAAAAACATATAGTACCAATCAATCATAACCTCATTTTCTAAAGATACTTGTAAATTGACATATTTTGTCATTTTTTTCTATAAATAATTTTACATAGTTAAGAACATATAATACACACAACTTTACTTAAATTGAGTGGTTAAGTTATATCAAAACATCCCTAAATAATTCTTGTGTATCAAACATTTTCTATCTTTAAAATGTTTTTCTTCATAAGCAAAATTTGAGAACAAAATTAGCTAACATATGCATACATACACAATTTACTTTAAAATCACCTAGTAATACACTTCTGTGTAGGCGCTACTTTTTTGCTATTTATAAATAATGCTATGATACATATCTCTGTCCTTGTCTTCATTAGCCATATGTCAAATTTTACTTCCTTAGGAAAAATACCAAAGGTAGAATACAAGATCCAATGTTTCTGCATTAAAATTTGTAAGAGAAAATACTGCTATAACACGAAGACAGGTTTGAAAAAGCCACAGAATGGATAACCTTTCCTCCTTTCCTCACTAGTCTTTTCTTTAAAAAGTGCTCCTTAGCCTGTAGATTCCCTCAATAAAGCAAAAACCCAGGGTCTCAGAGTCTAAGACTGCGTGAAGCTTGATGTCACCTCAGTACTATAATAGATACATTCAAGGTAATGAAAAAAAGTTTTCTGAATTGAGAGAAAAATTTTAGGCAGAAATCAGTCTGATCCTACCTGTTGCTTAATCTCCACTTCTAAATACTCTTAGAGCAGTAGTTCTCAAAGTGTAGTGTAGGGTGAGCAGTATCAGTGTCACCAAGGAACTTGGGAGAAATACAAATGATCAGTCCCCACCCCAGGCCTATGGAATCAGAAACCCTGGAGGCAATTTTTTTAGCCTGCCTTCCAGTTGATTCTGATGATTGCTAAGATCTAAAAACTACTGGCCTACACTGGGATATGAAAAACAGTTTGGGGAATATAATTAATAATGTTGTAAATATTCTGTGGAATGTCAGATGATCATAGGTCTTGTTAGGGAGACCATTTCATGGATGGAGTAGAGGTTTGATCACTGCACTGTGTAACTAAAGCAGAGGTGGTATACCTACTGTAATTGAATATATATAGAATATATAGATAGTCACGGGATGTGGATTATACTGTGGAAGAGAGTCAGAGGAAGAGTAATAGATATATATGATATGGGGGGGAGTGGGGTGGCGAATTGGGGGTGGGGGGTTGTCACTTTGAGGGGTAAAATGTATAACTACTGCACTATGATGTACACCAGAAACTAATTAAAATAAAATAAAAAAATAAAAAAATAAAATAAATAAAAAATAAAAAGTACTGGCCTAGAGCATTCTCAGTCTCCAGGCAATAAACTTCACCTTTATTAATCAAGGAGGGGCAAAAGTTGCTATCTTGTTTATCTGCGAGACTGAGAAGCTTCCTGGTAGATAAAGGATTTCATCTTCTGTTTCCCCTCCTTAGATTTATGATGGACATGTCTGCAGTGTCAGCCATACTATTTTTCATACCTAAATGGGTCCCAAATGGACTCATTAAAGACGATGTAAAGAGTGTCACGGGCAGGCGGAGTGGCGCATTAGTTAAGAGCTGGCTTGGGACCTCAGTGGCCCATTTGGATGCCACATATGAGGGCCAGTGACACTGCCCTCTACAGTTAACAACAGCTCCACCTGAAGCTGGGCTGTACGAGTTCCGGCGACGGTGTAGGCTGCAGCCCCTGCTGCAGTGGGCTGCCATAGGCTACAGTGAGTGGCCGGCAGCCAGCGTGAGCGGCCGGGAGTTGGTGTGAGCTGCCAATAGCTGTGGTCAGAGACCAACCAGAGGCCGGTGACCGATATGCCTCACCCGAGAAGAGCACAATGACGATACCAACATGGACCAGTGAAGCAACGTCCTCCACAACTAGGCTGAAGAACAAAAAGGACAGCAATTTGTCTGTTTCCCTTCCCCGATTCCCCAACACTGTTCCCCTCCCCAAATTCCCCAATAAAATCTTTAAAAAAAAAAAAATGAAATACAGCCACTTCATTGTGGCTGAGGTATAACATATTGCATTATCAAAACTATTTATAAATCTACAACATGCAATCAAGTTATGTAATTCTACCAAACCACAATACAACGTTATGAAAGCAGCTAACGGGAAGATAAAAGATGTGGTAACCATAACCTGTTTAAAAAGCACTTCAATTTTTTCATTTATTGTTTTAAATCAGGAATTCCTTAAATTTTACTTCTAAAAGGTAATTCTTACTTAACTTTAGTATTTAATTATTTAATATGGTAAACTAAACACTATTAATTAAATGAAACATCTTGTAGATAAACATAAAAAAAAGGGCCAGCCGTGTGGCGCAGTGGTTAAGAGCTGGCTTGGGACGCTAGCGGCCCCAGTTCGGATCCCACATATGAGAGCCAGTGACACTGCCCTCTAAAAAGAAAAACGAAAAAAAAAAAAAAAACAGAAGAGAGGAAAAGAATCAGATGGCACAGGTCCTTCAGGAAAATCAAGCTACTGGAATGAACAGGTCAATAAAACTATTTGTAGAATGGGATCCTTGTCTATTTTCAGATCATTATGCTATTTTTAAATATCCTGAAACCAAACCCACATTCAAAAAGCAAAGCCAGAACCATTCACTATGTTTATTAAAATAAAATCTCTTTCTAAGTGAAGCACAGTGAGAGAGGCCAAACTCATCCTAATATGACCTCAGATTTAGAAGGCTGCCAAAAAATTTTTATAGAAATAACAACCAAATGTTGTTTATGCCTACTATTCAAAGTAATATAAAACAAAAATTTACTAGATGTTTCAGGACTTAAATTGGTGAAGTAAAATAAAGAGAAAAAAAAGGATATGGGCAAATGTTAGCAGATTTTTTTAAAATTTTTTTTTTGAGGGCAGTGTCACTGGCCCTCATATGTGGGATCCTAACCAGAGCCGCTGGCATCCCAAGCCAGCTCTTAACCACCGTGCCACTCAGCCGGCCTAGCAGCCTTTTTAGGCGATAGATGGCTTTTTTTTTTTTTTTTTTTGAGGGCAGTGTCACTGACCCTCATATGTGGAGCCCGAACCAGGGCCACTGGCTTCCCAAGCCAGTGCTTAACCACTGTGCCACTCGGCCGGCCCATCAGCAGCCTTTTTAATTAAATGTAAAACTCTAAAGTATGTAAGCCACTCTATTAAGATTTTTTTTTTTAAGATTTTATTGGGGAATTGGGGAAGGGGACCGGCCAAGTTGTTGTTCTTCAATCCTCGTTGTGGAGGGCGCCAGTCGCCATCTGGCTTCCCATGGGCAGCTCGTGGCCTCCAAGCTCAAGGTGCTGAGTTCAATCTTAGTTGCGTAGTCACCATCCTATGCAGGAGTTGAACCAGCAGCCTTGTTGTTAAGAGCACATGCCCTATCCTCTGAGCCATCTGGGCAGCAGCTCAGCTCAAGGTGCAAGAGTTCAGTCTTAGCTGTGGGTGGGCATAGTCCACCATCGAATGGGCAAGCTTGTTGTTACACCAGCTGAGCCATCCTGACACCTGTTGGCAGCTCAGTGACAGCTCAGCTCGGGCGCAGTATCACTGGCCCATGTGCAAATCGAGCTGGCAGCCCTGTTGCTCAGAGCTCACACTCTAAGCCAACTCTTAACCAAATGAGCCACTCGGCCGGCCCTATTATTAAGATTTTGAACACTGAAATAATCTCTAACACACCAATTCCCTACCCTTTCACCTTTTCAATTTCTTTTCAACCTTTTCTCATCAAGTAAGTGAAGTTTCTGGGCTGGCCAAGTAGCATAGTTGGTTAAGAGTGCGAGCTCTGAGCAACAGGGTCATAGATTTGATTCCCACATACGCTAGTGAGCTGCGCCAGAGCTGAGCTGCTGCTGAGTTGCCAAAAGGCGACTGGATGGCTCAGCTGGTGAGAGCGCGTGCTCCTAACAACAAGGTTGCTGGTTCGACTCCCTCATGGGGATTGTGGGCTGCACCCCTCCCACACAGCAACTAGATTGAAAGTGGCGACTGGACTTGGAGCTGAGATTGCACCCTTTACAACTAAGATTGAAGGACAACAACTTGACTTGGAGCTGATGAGTCCCGGGAAAAACACAATGTTTCCCTTCCCCAATTCCTCAATTGAAAAAAAAGGAAAAAAGAGGGCCGGCCGAGTGGCACATTGGTTAAGAGCTGGCTTGGGACGCCCGCGGCCCCGGTTCAGATCCCACATATGAGGGCCAGTGACACTGCCCTCTACAGCTAAGATGGTGAACCACAGCTCCATCTGGAGCTGGGCTGCTGTGAGTCCCTGGGACAGCATAGCTGCAATCCCTGCTGCAGTGGGCTGCCATAAGCTACAGTGAGTGGCCGGCAGCCAGCGTGGGTGGCTGGCAGCTGGTGTGAGCTACCAAGAGCCACTGTGAGCGGCCGTCTAGAGGCCGGCGACCGATTTGCTTCACCCGAGAAGAGCGTGATGACGATATCAACATGGGCCAGTGAAGCAATGTCCTCTACAACTAGACTGAACAACAAAAGGACAGCAACTTGTCTGTTCCCCTTCCCCGGCTCCCCAATAAAATCTTTTTTTTTTTTTTTTGAGGGCAATGTCACTGGCCCTCACATGTGGGACTGAACCAGGGCCACTGGCGTCCCAAGCCAGCTCTTAATCAATGTGCCACTCAGCCGGCCCTAAAATCTTTAAAATGAAAATAGAGAGAGTAGGGCCGGCCGAGTGGCACACTGGTTAAGAGCTGGCTTGGGACGCCAGCGGCCCCAGTTCGGATCCCACATATGAGGGCCAGTGACACTGCCCACTACAGCTAACAACATCTCCACCTGGAGCTGGGCTGCACGAGTCCCGGGTCAGCATAGCTGCAGCCCCTGCTGTAGTGGGCTGCCATAGGCTACAGTGAGTGGCCGGCAGCCAGTGTGAGCGGCCGGCAGCCAGCGTGAGCTGCCAATAGCTGCTGTGAGTGGCCGTCCAGAGGCCGGCGACTGAGCGCAATGACGCTATCAACCTGGGCCAGTGAAACAGCCCAGTGACGATACCAACATGGGCCAGAGAAGCAACATCCTCCGCAACTAGACTGAACAAAAGGACAGCAACTTGTCTGTTCCCCTTCCCAGATTCCCCAATAAAATCTTTAAAAAAAAAAAAAAAGTAAAGTTTTCACGTAATACAGAAATGCATTATTATGGTCCCTATAGTAGCCATTCCAGCAACACTGATGATGGTAGAACTCTGAATCCCTTCTGTTCCTACCACTTTGTCCACAAAATGCTTCCAATATTCCTGTTCCCAGGCTGTGAAGATCTCTTCAAAAATGTAACAAACATGAAACAATTGGTTCCACTATACATGTATGTACAGTTGGCTGTACATATCTGTGGGTTCCTCAACTGTGGATTCGAACAGCAGATGGAAAATGTTATGAAAAAGAAGTTACATTGTTGCTGACATGTACTATGTAGTCAGGCCTACCATGGTTGCGTTGGTACTGAACACGTACAGACTTATTTTTCTTCTCATTATTCCATAAACAATACAGCATAACAGCTATTTACATAGCATTGACACTGTATTAGGTATAAGTAATCTAGATATGATTTAAAGTTTACAGGAGGATGTGTGTACGTTATATCTAAATACTGTGCCATTTTATATAAGGGACTTGAGCATCTGAGAATTTTGGTATCCATCAGGGTGCTGGAACCATGGAGGGATGACTGTACTTTAACATCTGGTTCCCTGCTGCTACTCAGGAATCCCAGAATCATCTCTAGATTATAAAGAATTAAAAAGAATACAAAACTAGCTATAATCAACACTACTCTTCAAGTACAGAATTTACAAGCTTCTCTCATAATGAAGTGAATATTTATCCAGGGAACTTGAAGTTGGTGTGACATGTGAAAATGAATCAGTGTAACTCACCATATTCATGGGCTAAAAATAACCCATCATGTAATCATTGCAACACATGCAGAAAAAAACACTTAACAAAATGAACAACATTCATTATCAAAACATCCAAAAAAGAGTAAACGGGAAACTTAACCAGATGAAGGGCAGCTAGGAAAACTCTATAGCTAACATTGTACCTAACAATAAAAGATGCTTCTCTCCTAAGATCAAATAAAGGCAAGCATTAGTTCTGCCTCCATAGGAGGAATCTGCTTGATTATTCAGTAACAGTCCCTCTTCTGAATTACTGTTTTCATTTTAATAGGTTGTAATTTTAACAGCTGTAGGCTACTGCAATCTCTTGGATGGTGTGGGACTAGCAATCAGTATGAGATATATACACTTTAAACCTGGTGTGCAAGCAATGAATGAGCTGGCCACATGGAACTGCTCTGCTGAGGATGTAAAGGAACAAGTGGGGATGTGTGGCCGACCTCATTTACCTGCAAGGACGTGAGCAATTCATCCAACAAGAGCAACCCTCCCAGCAGCTGCTGAACAGGCAGCTTCCCAGAGGACCACACAGAGCTTGCAGGCAAATATGGCCGCTTTCCAAATCCCAGAAATATCCAAAGGTACAGCCCACCCCAAAACAGGTGCCTTAGATAATTGAGGAATCCCTGGTCTTCACCAAAGGCTCTGCTGGGCTTTCAACACCACAGATAAAGAAGCCCTGATTTACAGTATTCTTATCTTTCATTTTTCTTAATAAGGCACAATTACATGGTTTTTAACAGGATATACACATACTCAACTGCTTTTCAATCCTCTACTTAGTTATGAATGAATATAATTATCTTCAGGCTTTCCTTCTTTATATTATTTAGTTTTTAAACCAACTCTTAGATATATGTCCTAAGACAAAAAGCTCAGAAACCTTCTTTACTAAATACCTTAACACTTTGTTTCAAAAGTCTTTAAGATAATTTCCTTCTTTATATACTCTCAAAGGTTAGATAAATAAATGTTTTGATTAAAAGTCTGGAAATGTATGGCAGTTCATCATTTACTGAGTACATGTAATTGTGCTAGGCACCAAGCTGCAGTCTGAGGACAAAGACATAAAAAAGGAACCTACATTCCTCCGCAACTAGACTGAAGAACAAAAGGACAGCAACTTTTCTGTTCCCCTTCCCCAATTTCCCAATGCTGTTCCCCTTCCCCAATTCTCCAATTTAAAAAAAAAAAAGGAATCTACATTCAAAGAATCTAGTAAAAGACAAGGACAATGTATAAAGAAATACAATTTAATGTAATTGGGACAATAATCAAATATGCACAGGGTCTAAAGTTTAACACAAAGGCAGCACAGTAACCAGGAGGTACAGAGGAATTTGTAGTCAGCTAGATTTTAAAGAGTAAATAGGAATTTGCCCAGTGGCCATAGAAATTACAGATAGAAGGAAGGCCACACATCTTTTGATCAAGTTCTTTGTTTGGGAAAGATACAATGGGACAGATACTTTGAAATACCTGTTTTAGATATATAACAATGAATAAGACAAAGCTTCTGACTTCTTGGGGTCAGGTGGGGAACAATAAGTAAACCAGTAATTAAAGTACAGTGTGATAAATGCTATAACAGAAGTAAGTAAAGATGTTAGAGGCTTATGGGCCAAGTGGAACTAAGACCTAAACTTAGATGCACGGAACAAACAGAAATTAGCAAGGTGAAATGTATGTGTATTAGGAGTGGAATGGAGACGGTGTCGGGAAGGCATGACACTCCAGGCACAGAGAAGAGCACACAGAAAGGCAAGGACAGACAGACAGACAGGCAGAGAAAGAGAATGTGCCAGAAGCACAGGTGTCTAAGATAAGGCTAAAGTGAAAGCAAGAGCCATATAATGAAGGATCTTTTAAATTGGAGTTTGGACTTTATCTTGAGGGCAATAAGGAACTAGTAAAATGTTTCTTTTTAAAACATGGAAAGACTTGTCTAGATCTCTGTTTGAGAAAAAGTATGCAGCTGTAGTACAGTGAACGAAATAGAAATAAATCTGGAAGTAAACACAACAGATGCAGTAATCCATACATGGTTTATAGTCGTCTGAACTAAGATAGCAGCAATGGAAATAGAGAAAACGAGGGGGAAGGCTGAGAGATTTAGGGAGATTTTGTAAGTGATTTGATTGGTGGTAGAAAGAAGGAAAAGGAGTCAAAGATAATGGATGCCTCAGTGTCAGGTTTGGGTAAAGGGTAGATGGCGCTGCTACGATTCAACAAGGTAAGGAAAAGGGGAGGGCAGATTCTGAGAGGGTGAAATGATCCCTTTAATTCTGGTCAGACTTAGTCTGAGATGCATTTAAGTTATTGAGATGAAGGTGTCCAATAAGCAGTTGGATATACAAAAACTCAAGGCAAAGGTTTGGGTCAGAGGTGTAGATTTGAGAAACATTCATATACAAAGTAAATAATAACTAAAGCAATGAGAATTGATAAAATTGCCTGGGGAGAATGTAAAAAATTAAGAAGAAAACCTAAGACAAAACCGCACAGAATACTAACACTTAGAAGACAAAAGAAGAACTAGGAGAGCAGACTGAGAGGGTTCAGCCAAAAAGGAAGATGAAAATATTAACAAGAGGAAAAGGAGAAAGCACTTAAGGAATGCTTACTATGTGCTAGGAGTTACACTAAGTGATTTATGTGTACTCATTTAATCCTTGCACATGCTACAAGCAACTTATTATTGTTATCTGCATCATTATAGATGTGGACATTCTGTCTTAGAGAGATCAACTTGCTCAGGTTTACACATTTGGTTGGGTAAAAGAAGTGCAACCAAAATTACACAGTAGTTCTGCAGAGCCCCTGTTCTTAACTGATACACTGCACTGCTTTCTATGAAAGACTTAAAAAGTGTGGCACCACAGACACAAAGGAAAACAGTGATTCAAGAAAGACACCATTCCAGTAGCAATGAATTCACCTAGCACCGACATCTTGGTTTCTAATAACTTTCACGACTAAAAGGAATCAGGAAAAATGGCTGATCAGTGGAGAGGTCAGAAAATATATAGAATGAGCCTAGAGCATGTTGTATGCTAAAAAATAAGAAAGTGCTCAAAACAAACAACCCCCCCCAATGAGAGGGATATGTCAAAGGGCCACAGAAAACCAACAGAAAGCTCCCAATGGCCAGAGTTGTAACAATTTGAGCAAAAAAATAAATAAATAAAAACCCGAAACGTAGTACTGGACTATATAACTCAGAGTATAAATGAAATATCCATGAGTCGGGCCAACCGAGTGGTGCAGTGGTTAAGAGCTGCTTGGGATGCCCGCGGCCCTGGTTTGGATCCCACATATGAGGGCCAATAGCACTGCCCTCTAAAAAAAAAGAGAGAAATAAGAAATATCCATCAGTCCATACTGATGTAGATTGAATGAATGGAAGAATGAATCAATGAATGGAAACAAGACAAATCTAGGGTACAGATGAATTCCAAAAAAAAACCAACAAACTCTTGGGCCGGCCGAGTGGCTCAGTTGGTTAAGAGCTCGCTCAAGAGTGCAAGCTGAGCTCTGAGCAACAGCGGTTCGAGGCCAGCCCGAGCTGAGTTGCCGTTGAGCTGCCAACAGGTGGCAGGATGGCTCAGCAAAAAAAACAAACAACAAAAACAAAAGAAAAAACACCAAACTCTCCACTCCTCAAATATGGGCTCCACATAATGACTTCCTTCCAAAGACTATGGTATAGAAAGTGGGGGGAGGATAAAGAGTCACTTTAAAGTAAGGAAACACAACAAACACTATCTCGGCCAAGTGATCAAAGTTCATCTCAACAATGGTAAGTCAGGTTCATAGTATGTACCTTTGGTATGCTGTGATAAAAATGATACTTTTTATCTGTAGTCTTGCTCTCAAAAACCTATAACCCCGATCTACTCAGCAGACACACATCAGAAAAATCCCAATTTAAGGGACATTCTACAAAATACCCGACCAGTACACCTCAAAACTGTCAAGTTATCAAAAATATGGAAAGTGTCAGTCAAAAGGAGACTAAGGATGAATGATCATGAAATGTGGTACCCTGAATGCTTTCCTGGAATAGAAAAGGACATTAGCTAAAAACTAAAGAAATCTGAATAAAGTATGGACTTAATTACAATGTATCAATATTGGTTCATTAATTGTAAAAACTGTACTAGATTAAGGAGGATGTTAACAGTAGGGGAAGCTAAGTGAAGGGTTTCAGAACTCTCCGTTCTATCTTTGTAATTTTTCTGTAAACCCAAAATTGTTTTAAAATTTAGTTGTTGTTGTTGTTTTTTAAGGGCATGTTAACAGTGTCAAATGCTTTTGACAAAGCCAAGAGCAGTTTCAGAGTCAAAAGGAGTCAAAAGCCAGATTACACTGGGCAGAGGAGAGCATGAAAGTTGAGAATGGGACTGTAAGTGTATAGCTTTCTCCCAAGAAGTCTGATAATGAGGGGAAGAACAAATCAGAGCTGGAAGCAAATATCAAGTTGAAGAAAGTGGATTTTGCCTTTGTTTTGTTTTTAATCAAGGTATAATTCACACACCCAAATATTCACCTTTTAAAGTGTACAATGCAGTGGTTTCTATATATTCACAAAGTATAACCATCACCACTATTTCCAGAACATTTTGATTACCTCCAAGACAAATGGTAAAATTAAAGAAGACCTAAATTAATGGCATATGCTCATGAATAGGAAGGCTTAGCATTGTTAAGATGTCAATAAAATCACTGTGGTCTACAGACTCAATGGAATCTCTATCAAAATTCTATTTCATTTTCACAGAAATGAAAAAGCTGATCCTCAAATTCCGGTGGAATTGCAAGGAGTCCTAAATAGCCAAAATAATCTTGAAAAAAAGAGAATAAAGTTGGAGGACCCATAGTTCTCAACTTTGAAACTTAAGTAACTACAGTAACATACAGTCTTTTATAACTGTGGCTTTCAGTAATTTTTGAAATCAGTGAATATGTCCTCCAAATTTTTTTCTCCCTTTTCAAGATTGTTTTGTCTATTTTGGTTTTTTTTTTTTTTTTTTTTTTTTTATTGGGGAATTGGCGGAGGGGAACAGTGTTGGGGAATCGGGGAAGGGGAACAGACAAGTTGCTGTCTTTTTGTTCTTCAGTTTAGTTGCGGAGGATGTTGCTTCACTGTTGGTATCGTCATTGCGCTCTTCCCGGATGAGGCAGATCGGTCGCTGGCCTCTGGATATCGCTCACCGCGGCTATTGGCAGCTCATGCTTGGCTGCCAGCCGCTCACGTTGGCTGCGGGCCACTCACTGTAGCCTATGGCAGCCCACTGCAGCAGGGGCTGCAGCCCACACCATCACCGGGGCTCGCACAGCCCAGCTCCAGGTGGAGCTGTTGTTAGCTGCAGAGGGCAGTGTCACTGGCCCTCATGTGGGATCCGAACCGGGGCCGCTGGCATCCCAAAACCAGCGCTTAACCAATGCGCCACTCGGCCGGCCCTGTTTTGTCTATTTTGGTACCTTTACATTTCCATATGAATTTTAGGATCAGTTTGTCCATTTCTGCCAAAGAGACACTGGGATTTTGGTAAGAATCACACTGAGTCTATAGATGAGATTGGGTAGTAGTGACATCTTAACAATATTAGGAGTCTGCAAATCCAAGAACATGGGATGTCTTAGGTCTTTAATTCTTTTCAACAATGTTTTATAATTTTCAGTGTATACATCTTGTATATTTTTCTGTTAAATTTATTCCTAAGTATTTTATTCTCTTTAATGCGATTTTTTTTTTCCCCCCGAGGGCAATGTCACTGGCCCTCACATGTAGGACCCGAACAGGGACCGCTGGCTTCCCAAGCCAGCGCTTAACCACGGCGCCACTCGGCCAGCCCCTCTTTGATGTGATTTTAAATAGAATTTTCTTTTTTTAAAAAAAATATTTTTTCAGCTTTATTGAGATATAATTGACATATAATGGAATTGCTTTCCTACTGCCATGTCAAAAGGTTCTTGACTAGGTATAGAAATATAATTGATTTTAGGGCCGGCCGAGTGGCGCGGTGGTTAAGCGCTGGCCTTGGAAGCCAGCGGCCCCGGTTCGGTCCCACATATGAGGGCTAGTGACACTGCCCTCAAAAAAAAAAAAAAAAAAAAAAAGAAATATAATTGATTTTTGTACAATGATCTTGTATCCTGTAACCTTGCTAACTTCGTTTATTTGTTCCAATAGGTTTGTTGTGGATTCTTTAGGATTTTATGATATACAAGATCACGTCATCTACCAATAGAGATAGTTTTACTCCTTCCCTCCAATCTGCATGTCAGTTGTTTCTTTTTATTGCCTAATTGTCCTGTTTGTTTTTGTTATTAACATGGGACAGTGCAGCATTCTTAAAAACTGATAGGAAAGAGGTAATGTGAGGGTGGTAATCAGTGGAATAAGTTCTCTAAGGAAACAGAAAGGAGTAGCCTTCAGAATACAGATGCAAGGGTTAACGGTAGAAAGAGAAGTTCAACATTTTAATTGTAACAGAGGCAATAGATGGGAGTGTATGGCCAAATGAAGTCTTCAGTATCTTCTAAATAAAACCCCATGTTTTCAGGAGATTTTAGGAAGATCTGAGGAAAGTAAAGGTCTGACACAGACACTGTGGAGAGAATTGGAGGGGAGAGAGAGAGGAAAAAGGAAGTGGGGAGGGAGGGTGGGAGAGAGCACAAGCAAGAGCACATTAACAAGGATAATATAGATCAGGCAAAACGGCACTGAAGTTAAAGATCTTAAATCCAGAAGTTTGAAAACCTTTGCCCAGCAACTGTAAGAAAGATGGTTGGACTGCTTCAGGGTTGGAGTTTGGCTAACTTGTATAATACAGAAGAGAAAGGAATGGAGGTGTGAAACAGAGCGATTTGTGTACAGAAATATAACAGTGCAATAAAAAATGAGACGTGAGGGGCCAGCTGAGTGGCTCAGTTGGTTAAGAGTGAGAGCTCTGAATAACGCGGTCACTGGTTCGATTCCCAAATGGGGCAGTGAGCTGCGCCAGAGCCGAGTTGTGGCTGAGTTGCCGACAGGTGGCAGGATGGCTCAGCTGCCGAGAGCATGTGCTCTTAGCAACCAAGGTTTCCGGTTCAACTCCTTCATGGGATGGTGGCTATGCCCACCCGCAACTAAGATTGAACACGGCACCTTGAGCTTAGAGACCACAAGCCACAGACAGGCAGCTGGATGGCAACTGGACTTGGAGCTGAGCTAGCTGCCTCCTCCACAACTAAGACTGAAGGACAACAACTTGGCTGTTCCCCTCCCCAATTACCCAATAAAATCTTTAGAAAAAGAAAGAGAGAGAGAGAGAGAGAGAGAGAGAGAGAGAGAGAGAGAGAGCAAGAGAGAGAGAGAGAGAGACCTGAGAAGTAAGCAGGAACCACATTCATTTTTTCAAAAAATATTTATTGAGTGCTTACTATGTGCCAAGCATTTTTCTAGATGCTAGGGATATACAGGGAATAGAACCAACTCCCTCCCCTCATGGAACTTAACATTCTGATGGGGAAGACAGGTTACAAACACACACAATCTGGATAGTAATATGTGTTTATTGTAAAATTCAAAGAAAAATGAGAGAAGTACTAAGAAAAAAACATTACTAGTCCTAATGGACAAAACTAAAACAATACATTTTCTTCCATTTTTTTTTCCTGTGCAGTTTTGTTTTTATATGATTGTAATCATATTACATTTGTTCGTACTATTTTTAGGTTTGAGAAACATTTAGTGAAAATTTTTAAAAAACTGCATAGAGAGCTATGGATACGTAACAATTTTAGAATGTTGATTAAGTAAAATATGGTCAAACTAATATCACTTCAGTAACATGTTAACGTGAATTTATTTATTTATTTATTTATTTATTTATTTATTTATTTATTTGAGGGCAGTGTCACTGACCCTCATATGTGGGACCCGAACTGGGGCCACTGGCTTCCCAAGCCAGCGCTTAACCACTGCGCCACTCGGCCGACCCTTATTTATTTTAAGAGGGCAGTGTCACTGGCCCTTATATGTGGGATCCGAACCTGGGCCGCTGGCATCCCAAGCCAGCTCTTAACCACTGAGCCACTCAGCCGGCCCTGAAGTGAATTTATATTTTACTAATCAGTCCTCATATAGGTAAGATATCTTCCAATTAATCTAAGATCAAAGGTTGAGAAACCACTGTCTATTTATAAATTTCTACGCTTTGTTTTTTCACTTTGCCTTACACTTCAAATATTTCCCCTTATTATTATAAGCTATATGTAAATAGTTTAATAGCTATATAATATTCCATTGAGTGGAAACACTATAAATTACTTATCTATTCCCTCACTGTCAGATTATCTTCACTTCTTAATGATAAATGGTGTCACAATAAATATATATTTTAATTACTTTCTAGTTCTGCTTCTAGGATGATCATTTAGCTCTTATGGAACTAACCCTCTAACAGATAAAAACTCTAAATTCTGGATAAAGCATAAAAAAGAACTATCTTAAAGTCAGAGAGGGACCATATTTATTCACATTTGTTTAGCCAAGTGAGTTTTCCATTTTCCGTGGCTTTTAGCTAGACAAGGCAGGCAGCAGTCTGTGCTATGCAGGGTGCTAACACTCCCACAGAAAAAACACCCTCTTACTGGCTTACAGAACTAGATGACAGAGTTTAAGATAAACATGATTACTTTAAAGGGGGGAAATTGGGAGAAGGAGAGACTCAAACATGGGAAATCCCAAATTCTGTGTATAAACTGTGTCTCACTCTTTGACGGACTCCTGAAGTACACATGATGTGGCAGACTCTCAGCATCCCAGCTAAGGCTAAAAAGATATTTTAACTAAATTAATATCTGAGTTGCCACTTCACCATGGGAACGAGTTTGCAGTCAGAGTCCAATGAAGTTCAGTGCCTACCAAAACAAAAAGAACAACACTCTTTGGGCAAATATAAACAAACCCAAAGTCTTTACAACACATTCACAATGTCCAGGTTATATCTGAAATTATTTGACATATGAAGAAATAGGGGAACATGACCCATTCTCTAGGGAAAAGGCAATCAATGAATTTGACCATGAGATGAATCAGACATTGAAACCAACAGAGAAGGATTTTATAAAGCAGCTATTCTAACAATACTTAGAATGTAAAGAAAGATAGTTTCATAATGAACAAAAAGAAATTCTCAGTAGAGAAGTAGAACCAAATGGAAATTCTAAAACTAAGAAATTCAATATCTGAAATTAAAAATGCATTAGCTACCTGGTTTGGGTCCCACATATGAGGTCCACATATGAGGGCAGGACACTGCCCTCAAACAAACAAACAAAAAAATGCATTAGCAAGAATTAACAGAATGACAATGAATGGGGGAAAAAAATAAGTCAACTTGCAAAGAGATTAACAGAAAATTTCTAGTTTGAACAACAGAGGGAAAAAGGGGGTTGGGGAAAAAAATGAACCAAGCATCAGGACCTGCTGAGCACTGGTGAAAGATCTAACACACACATAGCTGAAGTTCCAAAACAAAAGCAAAACAAGAGATAAGATGTAATAGTCAAAAATCGCTCAAACTTGGTGAAAGACATAACTTCAGCAGTTCAGTTAACCTCAAGCACAATAAAAACAAAGAAAACCACATCCAGACTCTTCAAAGCTTAATTACAGGACCAAAGAAAATTAACATTTTTATATTTCCTCACAGATATCGCCAAATGTTTTCCCAAAAGAAATCTTAGTGTGGCTGATGCATGGTGAGTACAAATAAGAGTGGCAGTAGTAAGGATAAAGATATATGTAGGGACATAATGTAGGATTCTGTAGGTAAGGAGTTTGAAACTTTATTCTAATTTAAATAGGAAGTTGTTAAAAAGGTTTTAGGCTGGGAATGACCCAGAAACTGTACTTCTGAGTATTTATCTTAAAAAAATAAAAGAAACAAAAATTTAGCTGACTAAAAATATTCATTGTGATGCCAACATCATTAACCACTTGATATAAATAGATACAGATATGAGTCTATGTATGTGTGTACATGTATATATGATGATAGAAATATATACACAAAATAGATATAAAACTAACAACAAAACTGGGCCGGTCGAGTGGCTCAGTTGGTTATGAGCTCGCTCAAGAGTGCGAGCTGAGCTCTGAGCAACAGCAGTTCGATGCCCAGCCCGAGCTGAGCTGCCGTTGAGCTGCCAACAGGTGGCAGGATGGCTCAGCTAAAAACAAAACAAAACAAAAGAACTAACGACAAAAAAGACAAACATCCAGCAATAAGAAAATGGGAAATGTTTAATAAATTATGATTCATAAACACAATGAAATAGTATGAAGCTCTAAGAATGGTATTTATGAAGACCATCAAAACAAGGAAAAGTGTTTTTTTTACTTTTAGTCACAAAAGAAAGAGAAAATTATATGTATACTAGCTTTGTAATTATAAAACATAAATATATGAATAGTGAATGAAAAACAACAAACAAAAAAGAATAAGTTATGTTAAGTGGTAAAAATCATTTTTCTGGCCGGCCGAGTGGCGCATTGGTTAAGCCCTGGTTTTGGGATGCCAGCGGCCCCGGTTCGGATCCCACATGAGGGCCAGTGACACTGCCCTCTACAGCTAACAACAGCTCCACCTGGAGCTGGGCTGTGCGAGCCCCGGTGATGGTGTGGGCTGCAGCCCCTGCTGCAGTGGCTGCCATAGGCTACAGTGAATGGCCCGCAGCCAGCGTGAGCGGCTGGCAGCCAAGCGTGAGCTGCCAATAGCCGCGATGAGCGACATCCAGAGGCCAGTGACCGATCTGCCTCATCCGGGAAGAGCGCAATGACGATACCAACAGTGAAGCAACATCCTCCGCAACTAAACTGAAGAACAAAAAGACAGCAACTTGTCTGTTCCCCTTCCCCGATTCCCCAACGCTGTTCCCCTCCGCCAATTCCCCAATAAAAAAAAAAAAAAAAAAAAAAAGAAAAAAAAAAAAATCATTTTTCTAATTTTCAAAATTTTCTATATTGCTACATCATCATTTCAATTAAGTAAAGTACCTTTCTACATCTTATTTCCAGTACAAGTCTCATCTTGGGCCTGTAATAAACATTAACTGAATTTGACCAATTAAAAAAATAATTGAAAGAAACCTCTTTTCCATAAATACTGTTGATTTACTTAATCTGGAATTCCTTCTGCTGCCAACAGCCAACATCTCAAAGGGTAACATTTTTCTTTTTAAACAAATAGCTGTTTCTAAATCTGATTTCCCTAGGGTGTTTTATTTTGTTTTGCCTGTTAAATGATTCTCTGCCTCAGTCTTCTCCATTTGTTCCATAAAGTTAAACAAACTGAGATTTTACTCTATAACTAAACTTTACTGGTCTTATTAATATATATTCATGGCTGACCTTTATGACTCTATGTCTTACCCTTCAGATACCTAATCTACCATCAGAGACAACCTCCCTAACCTAAACCTTTATTCTTTTCCTTTGTCTTCTATCTTTCAAAGACTATTTTTCCTATATCACCCTTCCCCTATAACTTGGAATCGTCGTCATCTCCCTTCTTATTTTCAAGATCATTACATCACTCCATCATCTCTGCCCCACTACTGAGTATCACAGTTCTCCATATCTACCAAGCTTTTGGTTACCAGCAGCAATCTCCTGACCTGAATATTGCATTTTATTAGAACAGAGATTCCCAACTTTATGTTGTGAATAGGCTACAGGTTACCAAGATATGGATCTCCTCAGTCTTTGGGACACAGCCAAAAAGAGCGCCCTGGGGCAGACGGTGCTCCTGGCTAGTTTTCCCCTAAGCTTAAGCCATGTGCTTTGGTTAGCCCTTGTGCATCCAATAAAGGTTATCACTTTCTATTTATGCCATAATATAGGGGAAAAAATTGAGAAGCATATATAGGACTTCAGTAGACATTTCTCCAAAGAAGATAAACAAATGAACAACACACACCACTAATCATTACGGAATGCAAATCAAAACTACAATGAGAAGCCACCTCATACCCATTAAGATGAGGACTATTGAAAAAACCAGAAAATAACAAGTATTGGTGAGAATGTAGGGAAACTGAAACTCTAGTGTACCATTGGTGGGAATGTAAAATGGTAGAGCTGCTACAAAAAACAGAATGGTAATTTCTCAAAAAAATTAGACATAGAGTTACCATTAAGATCCAGCAATTCCCCTTCTCGGCATATACCCAAAATAATAAAAAGTAGGGTCTTGAGGAGATATTTCTACTCCCATGTTCATAGCATTATTCACAATAGCTAAAACATAAAAGCAACACATGTGTCTGTCAACAGATGACTGGATAAGCAAACTGTGGTATAGGAGCTCCCTTTATCCAAGGAGAATATATTCCAAGACCCCCTAGTGGATGCAAAATTGTGGATAGTACCAAACCCTATATATACTATTAATTCCTTGTTATACATACCTTTTTACTTAAAGGAAGTACTTTTTTTTTTTTGCCCCCTTTTTAGAGGGCAGTGTCACTGGCCCTCATATGTGGGACCCGAACCGGGGCCGCTGGCTTCCCAAGCCAACTCTTAACCAATGCACCACTCGGCCGACCCTTAAAAGCTTCTCTTTAGTATATCCTGATTGCTAGCATCACTACCTTTGTAATTTGGGGCCATTATTAAGTCAAAAAAGGGTTAATTGAACACAAGCATTGTGATACTGACAGTTGATACCAACAGTCGACCTCATAATCAAGACAGCTACTAAGTGACTAAAGGACAGGGAATCTACAGTGTGGACACACTGGACAAAAGGATGATTCACGTCCTAGCGGGACAGCGTGAAATTTCATCACGTTACTCAGAACAGCAGGCAACTCAAAACTTAGGAATTGTTTATTTTTAGAATTTTCCATTTAATATTTTCAGACCACGGTTGACCACAGGTAACTTAAACTACACAAAGGACAAGGTGGGATTACTAAATATATATGCAATGGAATAGTATTCAGCCTTAAAAAGGAAGGAAATTCTGGCATATGTTACAACATGGATGAGTGTTGAGATCATTAGCTAAGTATTATAAAAAAGCCAGTCACAACAAGACAAATACTGTACGATACCTAGAGTAGTCAAAATCATAAAGGCAGAAAGTGAATGGTGACTGCCAGGGGCTAGGGAGGAAGGGGAGAAGGGGTTAATCATTTAATGGATATAGAGTCTTAGTTTTGCAAGATACAAGGAGAATGGAGATGGTGGTTGTACAATATGAATGTACTTAATACCACTGAACTGTACACATAAAAATGGTTAAAGTGGTAAATCTTACGTTGTGCGCATTTTACCACAATTAAAAAAAATTGAAGGGCCGGCCAAATGGCTTAGTTAGTTAAGAGCTTGCTCAAGAGTGCAAGCTGAGCTCTGAGCAACAGCAGTTCGATGCCCAGCCCAAGCTGAGCTGCCGCTGAGCTGCCAACAGGTGGCAGGATGGCTCAGCTAAAAAAATAAAAATAAAAAAATAAAAATTGAGAAGCATCAAGGCTTGAAGTATCTCTTGTATTGTCTCAAAATACACATTTAAGCTCTCAATAGTTCTATAGACATTATCAAATCAGACATTTTTATACTGAAATACAAATTTCTCTAGCCTTCTCTCCACAGTATATAGCTCACCTGAGACCTAAACCCTTTGAGGTACCTATGTTTCCCTCACAGTTATTTATACTGTAATGGCATACATTTTGCTCCTACCTTTTATCATGGAACATTTCAAACATATACAGAGGAAGAGAGAAAGGAATAATGAAACCTCATATAGCTATCACTTAAACAATTTATCAACTCATAGACAATTTTATCTATAATTTCCCTCACTTTATTCTTCCCCCAGCGAATTATTTTGAAGCGAATCTCAGACATCATATCACTTCAACCATACATACATTTCAGTATGTTATCGCTATATGCTAAAAGGTACTGTTAAGATACTACCAGTATCCTGCATATGTCCCTGCATTGGTGGGTCAGATTTGATATAAGCATTCCCCCCAGAAAAACCATATATTGGACATAGAAATTCTAATATATTCATTAATTCCACTACATTAATAGTTCCTTACAAGTTTAACCACTAGGAAGTAGGACTCTCAAACAAGAAAATCAAGAAGAAAATGGCTTAGTTTCAACTGTAATAGGATCATTGATCAAGTATGATCTTACAGACCTCTTAGGGAAGAGACAGAGAAGTCACACACTCTCTCTGCATTTCTCATAGGTAACTGACTTTCACATTATACAAGTTATTTGGTATATAACACAACAAGTAACACTATAGGAGTATTATATGTAAAGTAATTCATGTAGCTTCATGTTTTATAAAATAAATGCAATGAAACAAGCTGAATGTGGAAATTCTTACTCAACTGTCCTTACCTTTTGTTGGACTGAGATTCTGATCTATAAATCCTCTTAGTTCTGCATTTGTGGAACTCAAACCAACCTGAATAAAACAGTTTAAAGGTTAAAAAGAGGATCTTAAGTATTAATGATCATTTAATAAGCTATTTTATACCTTCCTCCAGAGGTCCATATCAAATATTAATATAGCCACACAAAAATATACTAATTGTATCGACTACAGGAGTATGATTAAAAAGAAAATGTTGCCATATTACTTGAAATGGGAAAAAGATGAATTGTCAGGACTAAGGCAAAAATTAATAAAATGTTACTTATGAGCAGAAGTTAGGTCTACAGGTTTTACTGTTTTTTTTTGTTGTTGTTTTTTTTTTTTGAGGGCAGTGCCACTGGCCCTCATATGTGGGACTGAACCGGGGCCGCTGGCTTCTCAAACCAGCGCTTAACCACCGCGCCACTCGGCCAGCCCTTACTGTTTTTTTTAAAAACAAGTAATATATTATGGCTGCCATGAAGTTGTCAATAGCTACACCAAAATTTCACTTTGGCTGCCCTTAACTTTTACTATTCAAAATCACTGCCTGTGATGCTTTTCAACATTATGGCATGTAATGGATCAAACAGAGACCATTAATATCACAACTCAGATGTGAGGTCCACTGGCTCAAGTACAACTGCTCAGATTCATACAGTGGCTCATCAAGGCTACTCTGTGTGTGGCCATGGTCAAGTCATATACACAAGCTCTTTATACCTCAGACTCTTCATCTGCACATGGAGGGTGCTAGCAGTACTTACCAATTCAGGTGGTTAGAAAGATTAAGTAAGGTAATTCATATAAAGCATATACAATGTGCTTAGCACAGAGTGCTCAATCCATGTTAACATTCATTATTATTAGTATGGTACTTGAGGGATACCTATAGCAAGTGTTTATAAATTCACATTTAAACAATTTATTTTATTTAATGTGCTGCTCACTGGACTACTTGGAATCAGAGCTGAATACAGTAGTGTCATCAAACAGAGCTTTTAAAATTTATTGTACAGTCAGGAGAAAGAAAAACCTCTCCATTAAAAAAAAGTTGACACAAAGCAAGCATCTAATCAATGATTCTACTGTTAGTATTATATTATTGTATTAATCCCTGCAGATTTATAATCGACACATCATTGCTAATTTGGTACTCCAAATATCCTTGCAAAGTACTGCTATCCTGCAAGGATTTTAAAGCACACAAAGCTTTATAACTTTATAACTGTACAGTTGTCTTATATTGTTAAAACTATCCACTGCTTTAACATTATATATCATATTCCACATGTGCACTCATTTGACACTTTACAAGTGCGTATTGTAAGACCTAATTATTTCACTATTCGTTAATTCAAATGCTGTGGTAAGAGCTGTTTCTTTCTGTCAAGAGATATGTTACCAGAAATATTTCTACATATCGTTCACATTATGGAAAAGTAATAGGTTTGCATTTGATACAAACCTATCTCTAGCATCCAATATTAAATCTTTATGACAGCAGCTGAGTCGAAGACATCTAAAACATAGCTTTTTAATTCTATGGCGAATATGGTGTGGATGCTTAAATCTGTCTAGCTTCTTACAAGTATTATGTTAGAAGCAAAGTAAACACTTTGCAACAAAATTTGCAACAAATTGTCACTGCATGGGTCTCCAGAGTTTTTCCCAAATATTAATGTTAAGTGTTCAATCTGTAAACGCCAAGAGTTTACTGTGGCATCACTAACATGCCTCCACTTTTTAAACTGTTCTGCTATAAAAAGAAGAGAAACACGAAACTTTTGTTGGTGTTCTATTGTAAAAAGAAAGTAAAGAAGGCAAAGAGAGCCTTTAATATATTCCATGCTTAATACAATGTGGCCGTTTAGTACATTTATTATAACTTCAAATGCATAAGTTCATACCTTTTTGTTATTATACAGAGATAACGGCAAAAACCTCAACTAAAACCACATATTCACAGTCGAGAGTTCACAGCTACTGGGTTACAGTTATGTTTAAACACCTGCTCTTAATGTCCAACTTCTGCAGAGTGAAGCAGCAAACGAATTCGGAAACTTTTTAAGCAGTTGTACACCTGCAGCTTAATAACCAACAAATTATACTCTAAAAAGATAAAGTCAATTGTGAGTCACTATGGTATGCTAATTTTGGTCCTATAGATGGAGGGAAAGTGTCTGTATTTAGAACTTCCATAAATACTACCAAAATGTATTTAATTAAACTAAAAAATGTATTAATTTCTGTTTTCATAATAAATACTTCACAATTTAAAGACTCAAAGAAAAAGTAGACTGAGAGTAGAAAAAGCTGATTAGGAAAGGCATTTAAAAATATTAGCTATTTTTTCCCTATTCTATCTATTTAAAAAGGATCTTTCAATAATGTTTCACAAAGCAAGTGAAAAAAGTGAATTCATTTTACATAAATTTTTTCAACTAATAAGGTCCTGAGAAAAGTTTTCTATCTGGATATTGAAGCACTGTGTTGCATACAATAAGCAGTCACTAAATGTCTATTGAATTAAAAAAAAATCCAAATTCAATTCTTAACAATAAAACCATATTCCCTAATAAAAGCATTATAATTTCATTGATATTTAACATTTCAGACTGACATAAATGAAAGAAAACAAAATTCAGACTGAGACAATCTGTGCTCAAAGTTCAGCTCAGAAGCAAGGTGACCTTGGAACAGTCATTGCAAAATGGGGATGACAAAACATGTGTAAAGCAAACTCAGAGAGCTCCTTAGATCAAATTAAATAATTATGTGGAGAGGTCTGTTAATGGAAATGCAATAGTCAAGTGTGGATTGTTACTCAAATGGAAATGGCTTTTAACACTTTGACAATGACACAGACAATTCATAAAAGAGAAATGCAAATGACCAATAAACACAGAATACCAGTTTGACCTAATTACAAATCAGAGAAACATAATAAATCACATGCCATTTTGCTGATTAGATTAGCAAAGATTAAAAAGAAAATATACGGAAATGGCATTCTTACACATCAATGATGAATATATAAATTGGTACAATCTTTCTGAAATGCAATTTAGCAATATGAATCAAAAGCTTCCCAAAAGCACACATCCTTTGAGCCAGTAATTTTTTGAGGCAGTAATAAGACTCTGCCTCATGGAAATAATCCAATGAGTAAGCAAAAATATGGGGCTGGCCGAGTGGCGCATTGGTTGAGCACTGGCTTGGGACGCCAGCGGCCCTGGTTCGGGTCCCACATATGAGGGCCAGTGACACTGCCCTCAAAATTAAAAAAAATAAAATAAATAAAATAAAATAAACCAAAAAATTCAAAAGAAAAAAATGGAAATAACTTAATTGTCAATATTAGGAAACTGGTGTAATATCCATACAATACACAGATAACACAAAACAGCCATTTAAAATGATGTTGCAAAGATATTAAGACAAGAAAAGACAGTCATGTGGTTAAGAGCTTGCTCAAGAGTGCAAGCTCTGAGCAACAGGGTTGCAGGTTTGATTCCCAGCCCCAGCTGAGCAGCTGTTCAGCTGCAAACAGGTGGCAGGATAGCTCAGCTTAAAAAAAAAAAAAAAAGACAGTCATCATAGAGATTAAGCTAAATAGGTTACAAAATGGTATGATTTATTTCATTTTTGTTAAAAAAATATGTAACATGCATACATTTGGTATATAACACACACACACACACCCATTTGTGTATATACACCAGATGTCTTCTTGGGCAAAATTTTGCAGATAATCTCTAGGCTAGTTTGTTTTCTTCCTCTGTAATGAGTACTATGGCTTATGCATTTTTTAAAAGATTCTTCCACAAGACCAAAAAAAATGTACTTCAAATTTACTTTCAAATTCTTTATTGTATACTGAGTGAGCTTAAGCTAGAACACACCTGCATTTTGGGTCTAGAAGAGAATCATGGGATACTAGATGCTATTTGGTTAACAATTTTATCCCAGATACAATAAATATATTGCCAGATCTGTAGAACTTCCTTTTAAAAAATAATCCATCCCACAATCCATGTGGTTCCAGTAGGACTGTTAGTCTTACAGCCTCAGTTGTGCCATGGCAGCAGTGGACCCCGACCCAGACCTGGCCATTGACGGTACCCCACTTCCTTCTCCACACTGGCTTGTCTAAGCATGTGGGCCAAGCATGGTCAACCACAGCTTCTCCATGGAATCTGAAATATAAATACTAAACAAGAAAACTTCCTTCTCTTCTTCAGAGGCAAACATTCTAAGGCCAATGTTGGGTATTAGGCCACCATAGAGGAGCAAGAGACGGAAATAGAGAAACAGCCCTGATATTACCCTTTGATCCCCTGAATCCAGATGTGTTTGTGCCAGAGTACTCCAGACTTTTCAGTTATGTCCAATACATTCCACTTTTTGCCTTCAACTATTTTGAATAGGCTTTCTACCACTTGGAACCATAAGAGATGTAGTATGGCATGGATAAGGCAAAAGTAACTACACAAAAAACTGGTCTGAAAAGAGAAGTGCAAAACGGGAAACAAAAAATAAAGATGTAAATAACTGAATATATGTTTAATGTTGCCTCCCTAAGACCTGGGCAATCTCTTCCATATCTGGGTCACTTCTCAATGACATGTGACACAACTGATCACTCCCCACCTTCTTGAAACACTTTCTTTGCTTGGCTTCCAGGTCATCAGAATGACACTGCTGCCTTCCTTTCTGTCCATTCCTTGAATCTCCTTTGTGCTTCTCCTCCCTAGATGTCAGAGAACCCCTGTGCTCAGACTTTGGTCCTTGTGCATTCTCTATCCATGAATTTACTATATAATCTCATGCAGTCCCACTGCTTTAAAATAATTTAATATAAAATGATTCCAAAACTTCTATATTCAGCCCCAAGCTTTCCCCTGAGCTCCAGAGTCATTTATCAAACTGCCTAGCCAGAATCTCTACCTGGATTTTTTAGGGTCCTGAACTGTAATACATTCAAAACAGTTTTTGAGTTTGCCACAGATTCCTGCACTTCCCTAAGAGTTCCTCTTCTCATTAAACAGCACAGCCATTTACCCAGTTACACAGGCCAAATGGCTGAGAAGTCTTCTTTAACTTCCTCCCTGTCCCTGAATCCTAGCTCTTCAGTAAGTTCTGATGACTGTCCCTTTAAATACATCCTTGTTCCAGACACTTTTCCCCATCTCCAATATCATTAGCCCAACCCAAATCACCAGCCTCTGTTGTCTAAACTACTGGGATAAGTACCACACAAGTCCCTGTTTCTACTAGGCTCCTCTTCAGTCTATTCACTCAAGATGCCAGAACAAACTTCAAAAAAACCTGTTAAGTCAGCTCACGCAACTATCCTCAAAACCTCTACTAGCCCCCTCACTGTTATTTACAATACACAGCCCTTACCCCAGTATTCAAGGCTCCACGTGATCTGGCTCCTGCTTTCTCTCAGACTTCATCTCCACCACTCTCCCTGGCTTACCCTGTTCCATCTATAAATGGATCATCTTGCTGCTCTTTGAACGACCACACTTTCTCCAGCCTCTACCTGGAACACTCTTTGCCCAGGTAGACACATGGCTGGCTTCTTCTTCTTGGATTGAGACTCAAGAGCACTGCTCTGTTTAAATGTCATTTCCTTAAAGAGGACTCTTCTGAGCACCTCGCTGAAGGAGCACTCCCTCAACTCCATCACTCTCTCTACTATTACCCTGTTTTATTTTTCTTTGTAACATTTATCTTTACCTGACATAATTATTTATTGTCTTCTCTCACTACACTATATACCCCAAGGAGGCAGAATCCTAGAACAGTGCTGGGCACACAGGCATGAGGGAGAAAGGCAGAGAAGGGAAAGAGAAGAATCAACTGCTTATGGCATTGTAAACTGAGATAATCCTTTTAGTAACTATCTTGAAAAAATATATTAAAAATTAAAAAACGTTATCTACTGCAGAATGGCTAGTAAACTTGACTGGATATTTTCAGATGGCCTATTTTAATTCTTTCCAACATGCTTCAGCGCAGTCTGAGGTTTGATCTCTCCATGTCCCTAACTCCAGAGTATCAGAAGAGAGTCAGCTCTTCACTTATCCCTCTTCCCCTAGGTTGCTATAGCAGAAGGAGAAACGTATCGCTCATTGTTTGATTTCTTCCAAATATACAGACAAAATAATGGGAGTATAATTAACACTGATTCAAATACTTGATGATACTTTCAGGAAACAACTTTTACTATATAGCAAACTGCACATATGGCTAAGATTACATTTGATTCAAGGTACAATATACAAGTCAAAATATACTTGCTATGTAAATGTTAATCATCTTATTGCTCAGGATAACTTTTACATCCCCCTTTTTTCAAAGGAGAGAAAATCAAGGTAATATCCTACCACATAATTTCCAAAACAGACTAAAATTTTGCTGCTTGTTTTCTCCAAACAGCACACTGTAACAGTTATGTATGTAAGAGTCTTAATTAAAGCAAATTATGTATGCCTGATAATTTATCCTAACAAAATTAATTAAATGTTAATGAAGCATAATCTATATCTGCTTATAGCTACTAATGCATGTTAAAAGCAAGGTTAATGACAGGAGACAGATAAGTAATAAGTGCTTCTTTTTCTAAAAAAAAGAAAATGCTATCCTTTAGATGTGTAATGGGTTGTGTTTAGAGCTATTTATCTGGTTCATAGGGAGACCTTTTTACTCAATCTAATGCTTGTTTCTCCTGGTCACAAATAACCAAACCATTAGTGGATCTCAGACTTGAGCAGTGCCAGGGTTCCTTCCCAAGGAGTCTGAAATTGGAGCTGACATAGGCAGACAGGATCTGTGAGGTTGCCTCCCTCTTTCCTTCCCTCTCTCCCTCCCTTCACACTAACTCTCTCTCTCTGAACAAGCTGGTTCGGTCACATGTGCGAAAAGATGGAGATGCTGTGACTGGAAAACTGAGGATGATGATTTGCAGGGAGACAGAGTAACGAAGCAGATGAAGAGAGAGGAGCAGAGATGACAAACGGACACCAAATACCGCCTCAAATCCTGGTAGATTTCAAGTTCCTGGACCCAGGTCTTCCCTGAGGGCCCACTAAATTCCTACTCTTGAATTCCTTGAGACATCCCTGTATCTTTATAATAAAGCCTCTTTTTGTTTAAGGTATTCTAAGCTTGTTTCTGTAAATTGTCATCAAAGATTCCAATATAATAATCTGGGAACTGTAAAGTAATTATAGTAAATTATTTCCTTGTATGTTTTAGTGTTTATTTTTTGGCATAATCCTTCACCAAAACTGGAAACAAATCCGCTAACACAGGGTAACAATGCGAATGTAACTTGAAAGGAAGTAGATTCAGAAATGGTATGTCTCCAGCAAAAGACAAAATTGAATAACTTCTCCCAAACTTCTATGGTCTAATGTCCCCTCAGAAATAATGTCATGGAGGATGGCGAACTTCTGAACAACATCTGAGTATACACACTTTTTCCTGAGTAAATCCAAAAGAAAAAAAACTGAGCCCAAGAAAACAGTGATTTTTCTCATTAAGGCCAAGGAACTCCCCAGCAAGGACTAAAATTTATTACAGTAACCAACAAAGGAGCCGGGTGGGAAACTTTACAGAAATAGTAATTTTGCAGCTGTCGAAAAGGAACAATCTGGCAGAATGCTACCATGCCCATATGAGTACTAACTATATTCAATAGCAGTAAAGTTTACTATCCATTCTTTGCATAAACAAAAACAATTATAAGTTAATGCCAGTAAACTGAATTTGATTAACTGGAATGGTGAAAAAAATATCTGCAGGAAAAAATACAGCTCATTTTAAAAATACATTTAAAAATTTATACTTACATTTTTTGCCGTCATGTCAAATTATATTCGATTTAAAATTCTGTAAATCCATTAAAAAACAAAAATAAAAAAACTCTGTCTTCAATAATTCTTTAAAAGAACAACCTGTTAAAAAAGGAAAAAAAGAGGGAATAATAATGTAATAATAATAATAATAATTGGCAATATTTATGTCATACTCACTGTGTGACATACATTGTTCTTTCAGTGAATTACCTAATCCTCACACCAAAACTGTAAAATATATATCATTTAAATCCCCATTTTCCAGATAAAACTTAGGGTTTGGAGAGTTTAAATATTTTGACCAGATCAGTTCACTCAGCTAACAAGTGATGGAGCCTAGGCTTTGAAATATTATACTATGTTGCTTTAGGCAACCCGCTGAAGGAAGCCAGGGCTTCCAGAAGGAACAGCAAATTCCAGGGCTGGGGCAGGAAATGTACAAGATAAATCTAGAACATTTTATTGTACCTAAAGTAAGGAAAGGCTCAAAAAATGAAGGAGACATATCGAAAGTATATAGGAGCCAGTTTAAAGGGCCTACAACTGGACAACTGGGCACTACAGTATATACCGATAGTAACAGATTATAGCAGACTATAAACCCACTGAATAAAATAATATTCTAGGAGTCCATGCTGATATAAATAAATAATGAGGAAGAAGGGAAAGCTCTTCTTTGCAATATAAAGCCAACTAATAAATATAAAGAAATGATACAGTTAAAAACCCACCAATTTGTGGTTTTCTGTAACTTATTAGGCAAGAATAATCAATAGATGCTGAAACTAGTGGATGAGAGTTGGTGAGAAAAATGATATTTACATAGTCTTGAAATATCTCCCCACAAAATACATATTAATTCAAATTTCACAGTGAATAAACCTGACACACACCATTTTAGTCAAAATGATCAAAGCTACCAAATGACCACCAACAATGGGACAAACCAACATCTGCATCTCCTCAAGTGCACTGAATGGATAGAATATCACTTCTGAGGTATTTACACCCAAAATGCATCCTTTAACTCTAAATATGAGGAAATGTCAGAGAAATTTAAATGGACGGGTATTCTGTAAAATAATGGTTTGAATTCTTCAAAAATGTTAAGTGTTTCTTCAAAAATGTTAGTATCATGAAAGAAAAAAGAAGCCAAAGAAAGAAACATGCCAGATTAAAAAAGACTCAAGTCACATGAAAATTAAATTCAACCCATGATCCTGGACTGGCCTCCGGACCAAAAAAATAATAATTGCTATGAAGACATTACTGGGGCAACTGGAGAAAATATAGTCCACAGACTAGATAATAGTATTATTTCAATGTTACATTTCCTGCTTTTGACCACAGAATTGTGTTGTTTTGTTTTAAGTGTCCTTGTTCTTAGAAAAAAATACACCATAGGGCCGGCCGAGTGGCTCAGTTGGTTAAGAGCTCGCTCAATAGTGCGAGCTGAACTCTGAGCAATGGCGGTTAGATGTTCAGCCCGAGCTGAGTTGCTGTTGAGCTGCCAACAGGTGGCAGGATGGCTCAGCTAAAAAAAGAAAAAAGAAAAAATACACCAAAATATTTAGGAGTGAAAAAGATGACAGTAGCAACTTACTTTCAAATGATGAAAAAAATATATAATCTGTATACATTGAAAAAGTGGGGATAATAAAACATATGTGCCAAATGTTGACAACAATTGGGGAATCTGGGTAAAGGGTATTCAGGAGGTCTTTGCCCTATTTTTACAACTTTTCTCTTAAAATTATTTCAAAATTAAAATTTAATAAGTAAGACATTCAAGGGGAAGGATAAAACTTAATTTGAAAAGACCATAAAAAATAGGGGTTTGAAAAAAAATGGAAGCTCCAAATTGTCTGTATTATACTCGTATGCTAGAATTTGAATCCAAAAGTAAAACTTTGGGGAAAAAGAGATGTTTTTACTTTTCAATAAAACACTGAGTTTATGCTTTTTCAATGATAGAGAAACATAAATTTAAAAATCCAAGTAAGACCTGAATTACACTCTTTGATTTTCGCTTTCCGACTGTAGCTGCAGATTTGTTCACAATATCTATCATGATCTAATATGAAAATCAACTTCCTACAGTGGAACTGTTTTACCTTCATCAGTTATTTGTTATTTCCTCTTCAGTATTATAAATATGAAATAAATAATAATGCACAGGTTCCTGATATCCCATTCATCAAACTACCTGACATAATAAAACTAAGAATTTAAGGCTAAAATACAAGTACTTCATTTTGAAGACTAATATTTCAACCAAGATTGATCTAATAGAGCTACACAAAATGCTGTACCTAACAGATATGAAACATCTCTTTAAAATCATATTTACGAAGGCTGGCCAAGTGGCACGTTGGTTAAGAGTTGGCTTGGGATGCCAGCTCTGAGCAGCTGGGCCCCAGTTCGGATCCCAATTAGGGCCAGTGACGCTGTGCCCTCTACAGCTAAGATGGTGAACAGCAGCTCAACCTGGAGTGGGCTGCTATGAGTCGCCGGCTGGCGTGCGCTTTTGTGAGTGGCTGTCCAATGGTCGCTGAGCGACTGCCTCACCCAGGAAGAGAACAATGATTATACCAACATGGGCCAGTGAAGAGACATCCTCCACAACTAGACTGAAGAACAAAAGAACAGCAACTTAGCTGTTCCCCTTTCCCTATTCCCCAACGCTGTTTCTCTCCCCCAATTCCCCAATAAAATCTTTTAAAAAAAAAACAAAACATATTTACAAAATTTGCCCTCATATAAAATCACCAAAGAAATAGTAACAAATTTCAAAGAGGCAATATTATACAGTTTATGGTCTCTGATCACAATGCAATTAAATTAGGAATCGGCCATTTTTTTTAAAAGTTGAAAGTCATATATTTAGAAAATAAAAATATATTGTTGCTCAAACAACCCATGAATTAAGGAAATCTCAAATATTTAGAACTGAATGACAATGAAAATAATAAAACTTGTGAAGTTCAGCTGAAATAGTACTTATGGGTAACTTTATATTCCTTTTCTTTCATTAAGCAACTTAAAAAGATCAGTGGGAGCTCAAATGAAGAAGAAAAGAAAGAGCAAGAACTAATGAAACAGAAAAAAAATCAAAATAACAACTAGTTCTAAGTGTCTTGCTTGAAGTATGTCTCTAATAAATAAAGCTGCATGGTTAGCAAAGTGGAAAGTGCATGAATTTTTTTTTTTAAATTTAGGCTGTTTCAGCTGACACTTATTAGCTATGTGACCTTGACCAAATGACTTAACCTCTTTGAGATTCAACGTCCTCATCAGAAAAGTGGGTATACCGAGATTTTCAGGGTTGTGTTACGAGTAAATTAGACACAATAGAAATGAAAAATCATCAAACCCACCAAGTCAATGTGCCAAATGCCTTCCAGTTTACACATAAACACAGAATACTCCTAACCAGAAAAAAATTTCCATTTTAAATATTTTTCAGATTACCCAATGACCTACTGAATGGTAGCTATAACAAAAAACAATAAAGTCTTTTCCATCCAAAATACCTGTTAAATTGTAGAAACCTGCTATGTCTATCCAAGGCAGACACTGTTGAAGGTGGAAATGTGCCCAACTAAAAATACTACCCTCTCAGTATACCCCTCAGAGATGCTGACCATATGATGGAAATCTAGCCAATGAAATATAAGCAGACATTGTTGGACTGGGCTACCAGATTTGGCTAATAAATGTCCTTTTTCCCTTCTCCCCATTTCTTCATGCCCAGCATATGGCTGTAATGGCTAAAGCTGCTTAGCTCTATGAATCTGCTTTATTACTTTATTCAGTATTCAATATGGTATTATATTCCCTAAGGGCTGTGCTATCAAGTGGCATAACAGAGTGTTATTTCAGCACACTATAGCAATAGGCTACCAATAAAAATACTGCTTAGTTACGTTAATGAGCTTGACAAAACAAAATTTTGTTTAGTATTCCCTTTGTTGCCGTCTCACCAGAGCTAGCACAAAGTGGAACCTCTAAATGTTACTGAAATGATAAATGTTTGAAAGAGAGCCAAAGTACATGAGTTTCTTGAGCAAACTGACCCTAAACTAACATGTCTATGTCTCAATTTCTTCATCTGCAAAACAGTAACAGTATATCTACTTAATTAAATTTGAGTCAAGTCATGAAAAATTATTAAGACACTGCCTAGCATAAGGTTAGCACTCAATCAATGTTAGGGAAAAAAGCAGTTCATTGATTTATGACAATTTTCTTCCTCCAAATGAATAATACATAATTCACGTATAGAAGTGAATATAGAAATCACAGCATAAATCCTAAAACAAGAAAAAAGTGTTTTGATGTGGTTAAGAAAAACGCTTCTAAAATTAACAGGAGCAGGCAATAACTTCATTCATTAATTTATTTATTCATCCAGCAAACACTGAACACCCACTATTATAAGGCACCAGCGACATCCTAGTAGATGAAATAGGAAAGCACAAACCTTCAAATGTAACTTAAATTATATAAAATTTCATTAAGATAAATGTTACAAAAAGAAATGGGATTGTGACAGAACTTGGCTTCATTCAATTAAAAATGAAGGAGTATGCAATATTGGCTTTCGCGGACAGCTTATAACCTTTTAATTTGAAAAAAATATACATGTCTAAGCATTTTTAAACCTTTTGTCTTTCTTTTACATTGTCTTTAAGCTAAAAATTATTTGCAATATGTGACTTAAATCAAGTGTCTAGAAAGTAAATAAACATGGCAGCAAATGTTTCAAGAAATTGCCATCTTTGGCAGTACTGGTGATTCTGAGATAAACCGGTCATGTGCATTGATGCATTACGTTCTATCCAGACTCAACAATTGGACACTTCTTCCAGCCACCAAGTTTTCTGTTGGTTAGAAAAATAAATCGGATTTCTTCTTCCACCCTCATGAACACATTATGTCAAACTCAAAAACTCAATCTTTGTGACCTCACCATCTGTCATGATCTCTTGTCAGTTTCAGACAATGAAACTCCCACAGATGGTCTCAAAATGCAAGCTTCCTTTTCAATCACAATTTAGCAGCTCTGGCCACAGAGCCTTTTAAAGTGGTACAACATTATTCAAAATACCAAGAATAAAGCATAAAAATAATTATGAATAAATACGTAGAGCTGACATCACTTCAGTCAGGGTCTGTAGACTTAACACTGCTGGAAAACAATGCTACTAAAAATTAAATTTCAGCAAAGGCAACATATTTAAATGGAAGACATTACTAATTTCAAATACATACTCATGTTTCAAAGTTTGGAAAATACACAAAACAATAAAGTAACAAATATCTGCCATAATCCAACTTCTCAGAGTCAACTATAATAACTTTTGTCATAATTGCCTTCAGTACTCTTTTTCTGCACTCTAACTTTTGATAAGTAGTATTAATTAGATATTCACAGAAAATTATAGTATGTGTCTTTTTCTTAGGTGATGAGCATATCCAGGCACTCTCCTAAATGCTTCATACACATACATATGATCTTTTTTTTTTTTTCTTTTCTAAGAGGGCAGTGTCACTGGCCCTCATATGTGGGATCCGAACCGGGGCCACTGGCGTCCCAAGCCAGCTCTTAACCACTGCACCACTCAGCCGGCCCAACATACATATGATCTTATAATTCATATCACAGTCAAATATTATTACTGTTCCCATTGTACAGATGATAAACTGAGCTTTAGAAAGTTGAAGTAATTTGCCCCGTTAACTGCGTGAATGGCAATGCCAGAATATCAACCCAGGATCTCAGACTAGCAGACATATTCTTAACTTCTATGCTAATTTACAAAATATATCTGAACTTGAGATACAATAAATACATCCTCAAAATATAACAAAATATGTAATGACTATTATAATAAATCCATATAAAAGGATAACTTACTATATCAAAAGTATCCTTCAGAATTTCATATAGGACAAGTCATATATCATTGGGTCAGGTTTTAACCCTGTTTAGTTCCTTCTTTTTTGTTTAAATGAAACACAGTTGATTTTTTTTTTCTAAGATTTTATTGGGGAATTGGGGGAGGAGAACAGCACTGGGGAACCGGGCAAGGGGAACAGACAAGTTGCTGTCCTTTTGTTCTTCAGTCTAGTTGTGGAGGACATTGATTCACTGGCCCATGTTGGTATCATCATTGTGTTCTTCTTGGGTAAGGCAGCTCGGTCACCAGCCTCTGGACGGCCGCTCACAGCAGCTCTTGGCAGTTCACACCGGCTGCCAGCCACTCACGCTGGCTGCCGGCCACTCACTGTAGCCTATGGCAGCCCACTGTACCAGGGGCTGCAGCTATGCCGTCCCCGGGGACTCACAGCAGCCCAGCTCCAGGTGGAGCTGTTGTTCACCATCTTAGCTATAGAGGGCAGTGTCACTGACCCTCATATGTGAGATCCAAACAGGGGTCGCTGGTGTCCCAAGCCAGGTCTTAACCAACGAGCCATTCGGCCAGCCCAGTTCCTTCTTTTTTTTTTTTAGAGGGCAGTGTCACTGGCCCTCATATGTGGGATCCGAATCCAGGCCGCTGGCATCCCAAGCCCGGTCTTAACCACCATGCCACTTGGCCGGCCCCAGTTCCTTCTTTTTTAAAATTTCAATATTAAACTGAAGTGTTCTTTATCTTTTTAAATAGGTAGTATAAACTTCCTCATTTATTTTATTTTTTATTTTTATTTTTTTTAAAGACTTTATTTGGTAGTTGGGGGAGGAGAACAGCATTGGTGAATCGGGCAAGGGGAACAGACAAATTGCTGTCCTTTTGTTCTTCCATCTAGTTGTGGAGGATGTCACTTCACTGGCCCATGTTGGTATTATCACTGCACTCTTCCCAGGCGAGGCAGTTGCTCACCGGACATTGGATGGCCGCTCACGGCAGCTCACGAAAGCACATATCAACTGCTGGTCAGCCCTACTGCAGCTTATGCAGTTGCCGGCGACTAACAGCAGCCCAGCTCCAGGTCACGCTGTTGTTCACCACCTTAGCTGTAGAGGGAGCAGCATCACTGGCCCTAATGTGGGATCTGAACTGGGGTCCTGCTACTCAGAGCTGGCGTCCCAAGCCAACTCAACCAACACACCACTTGGCCAGCCCGTCCTCATTTATTTTATAGCTGCGTAGAATTCCTTTACATCATTATACCATAATTATTTTCACTAGGCCCCTACTAATAAATATTTAGAGTTGCTGGTTCCAAACTGGTTACAGTAATCACATTTTAATGACCCAATCCTTCATGTTTGAGCTGGTCTTTCCTCAAAATCATGCTCCTCTGGCCTCAGGGCCTCTGCACATGCTGTTCCCTCTGCCTGGAATTTTCACCAACTCCTCTCCCTTCAGATCTCCCTTCAGATCTCCTTCTCAAAGATCACTTCCTCAGGAAATACTGTCCTGCTCTGACTACCCAGCCTAGGTCAGAGATGTCTACTTAATGTTCTCCTACTTTCTCCTTTTGTAGAAACATGGGTTGTAGTTACCTATTTGTGTGATCATCAGAACGTGGTCTACCTCTGCCAATTGCAGTGGAAGTTCCATGAGGGCAAGGACCCTATCTACTTTGTTCACTATCATAATATCTAGTGTCTGGCACATAGTTAGATTCAAGTAATATTTGTTTTTTAAGAAATATTTATTACATTATTATATACTCAATATTTTATTTATTTCCATCCTTTAATAATGTATGAGAATCCCGTTTAATATGATTTGGCAGGGCAGCCTGTTATCTCAGTTGGTTAGAGAGCAATGTTCACAATACCAAGGTTGCCGGTTTGATCCCCACATGGTCCACTGAGCTGTGCCTTCCACAACTAGATTGAAACAACTACTTAACTTGGAGCTGATGGGTCCTGGAATAAAATACTGTTCCCCAATTAAAAAGAAAAAAAATTTTACTTGGCAGCAGAAAATAAAAAGGAACGAACATTTAACATATCCACATCTGAAATGTTACTAAGCTATCTAGCAAATTTTTGAGTGTCGCTTTCTTATGAACAAAAAGTGTTTTGGAACCAGCATTAGATCTGTGTTCATAATTTTTTTAAAAAGTATTATGGAAAAAAATTTTAATAGAGTACATTTAATTTTGCTAATTTTTATTTTTATTTTTTTAGCTGAGCCATCCTGCCACCTGTTGGTGGCTTAGCATCAGCTCAGCTCAGGCTAGGCATTGAACTGCTGTTGCTCAGAGCTCAGCTCACAGTCTTGATTGAGCTCTTAACCAACTGAGCCACTCGGCTGGCCCTAATTTTGCTAATTTTTTAAGGTAAAATGAACACTAGACAAGAATAAAATTTTAAAAAAAGTTTCATGTACTAAAAAGCTGCTCTTCCATAGAACCATCAACATTCTACACTTAAAAAAATGTTTTTATATTCATTACTCACTTTTTTTAATTGAAAAATAATTTTCTAGACTCTCTACAAGGACAAAAATTGGTTAATCCTACAAGCAATAAATAACAACTTTTAATAGTCTGCTACATATGTGCTGTGAAATAATGAATCATTTTGTTTGAGTACTACTCATTCATTTACTAATTCAATACTTACTGACTGCATACTGCATGTCAAACACAGGCTCAGCATTAAAGATACTGTGAGCAACAATGACACAGTCCCTGCCTTCATGGAGCCTACATTTTCACTAAAAAGGCAGGCACTAAAAAATGAATTTCAACCTCAATGACTTAATGACAATTACTGTAAGTGCTACTACAGAGACAAAAAAGATGCAAAGGAAGTATGTAAAATAAGGAACTGGGTGAACACAAAATGTGATATATAGATGATGTATTACAGAATTGTGTACCTGAAACCTATGTAACTTTACTAACCAATGTCAACCCAATAATCTTTAATATATAAAAAAAGAAAAAACACTCTGGTGGTTTTAGAGATTTCCCTGAGGAAGTCAAGTTTGAGCTGAGCTCAACAAATAAATTCAGTAAACCACTGGCAAAGAGAAAGGGGTACATCACAACCAGAGGTAGCAACTAGCACAGGGGACTGCTCAGAGGAAGAATACCGTACAGGAAATCCCAGGACCTGAAGGAAAATCTATGTACCTGAAGAAGAAAAGGGCAAGAGCGAGGGCTGCTAAGCAATGAGGTTGGAAGCCAGATCACGCTAGACATGATTTTTAAAAAAGTCAGATTAGTGGACAGCATCATAAAGATTTTAAGTAGACAGATGAACTAAAGAGATTAATTTATGTTCACCAAAGATTAAGTAAAAATTATCTGCATTCTAATTCTTTAAAACCCAGCAATATCAGTTATATTCTACAATTCTTTTCAGTATCTCTACGCTGAAGAGATACTGAGCCATCCTGCCACCTGTTGGCAGCTCAGCTCAGGCACAGTGCCACTGGTCCATGTGGGAATAGAACTGGCGGCCCTGCCGGTCAGAGCTTGCACTACCAAGCCAACTCCCAACCACCAGAGCCATTGGGCTGGCCAATATATTCTATAATTCTTGAGTAATTGAAACACTCATTTCTGGACTATATAGGTAAATTTATACTCACATCGATAATCCATTAATCTAACAATCTTACCCACTGGAAAAACTCAAAGCTCAGAAATAAGCAAAAAAAATGTCCCCAGTTCTCAAATTAGCTTTCCTAAAACCAATATACTGGTTTGTAACTCAAGTCCTGAGGACTTCCTTCACTTTATTAATTTTAATATAAAATTCTTATTAAATTTGCTTATCTTGATTTTCAGACATGAAAGCAATTACGCTCAGTAAAAAGGGAGCAAATGGGCCAGGTTACAGATGAGTACATGCACAAATTGACAACTGGCAGCTCAATACTAAAGGAAAATTAGACATAGAATTATATTTCACCAAGGAAATGTACTGAAATAGAATTCTTAAAAAAAAAAAAATTCTTCCCTCATTCCCTGGCAAACTGGATTAATAACATGTTCCTATACATGCTTCCACAATAAAACCTAAGGGATACTTTTGTTCCAAGTCTTTTCATAGATCATACCATTTATTACTTGTTCTTAATTATTTAAAACAAAAGTCTAAGACAGAAAGCTTATTTTTGCCCTGTCCAAAGAAGCAACATTAGAAAAAAAATCACCCAAATTTAGAACAAAATCGCATTTCAAGATCCTGCCAAGAACCTAACAAAAGGCTCTTTTATCAAGCGGTACAAGCCAACTTTTAAACCATTAATTCGCTTACACCCAACGTCTACATGGATTAGATCTCTTGTGGTACATATGCTCTTTAGCAAAATCTCATTTCCAGATCAGCGAAGCTTTAGATTAGTAATACAAAGGTTAAGACTCCTTACTTGATCCATCACAACAAGCTAGATGAGTTTTAAAAATCTCAACTGGGTGTTAATATAAATTTACACATAAAGTACTATACAGAGAACTATGCAGGCATAAAATGTTCAATTTACCCACGAGGCCAAGAAGACAAAAACAGAAGCAATCAAAAAAAGCAAATAACCCAATTAAAAAATGGGCAGAAGATATGAAGAGATATTTCTCTAAAGAGGACATACAGATGGCCAACAGGCATATGAAAAAATGTTCAACCTCACTGGTCATTAGGGAAATGAAAATAAAAACCACAATGAGATACCACATCACTCCAGTCAGAATGGCTATCATCAATAAATCAACAAACAAAAAGTGCTGGTGGGGCTGTGGGGAAAAGGGGACCCTGCTGCACTGAAGGTGGGAATGCAGATTGGTGCAGCCACTATGGAAGTCAGTATGGAGGATCTCAAAGAACTGGAAATGGAGCTACCTTTTGACCCAGCAATTCCACTCCTAGGTATTTATCCTGAAAAACCCAAGACACTTATTCAAAAAAATTTATGCACCCCTATGTTCATAGCAGCACTATTTACAATAGCTAAGACTTGGAAACAACCAAAATACCCATCGGTAGATGACTGGATTAAGAAACTGTGGTATATTTATACAATGGAGTATTACTCTGCTATAAAGAAGAATGAAATCGTACCATTTGCAATGATATGGATGTACCTAGAGACTACTATGTTAAGTGAAATAAGTCAGTCAGAGAAAGACAAATACCATATGATCTCACTCATATGTGGAATCTGAAAAACTGTATGAATGAGCAAAGTAAACAGAAACTGTCTCATAGATATAGAGGAAAAATCAGGGTTGCTAATTGGGAGGGGGTTGGGGAGAAGGGAAAGGGATTAGCAAAAATAGTCAACTACAATATTGCCACAGGGATATGAAAGACAGTTTGGGGAATATAATTAATAATGTTGTAAATAATTTGTGGGGTGTCAGATGGTCATATGTCTTGTTAGGGAGACCATTTCATGGATGGAGAAGAGGCTTTATCACTGCACTGTACACCTGAAGCTGAGGTTGTATAATATTGTATACCAACTGTAATTGAATACATAGTCACGGGATGTGGATTATAATGTGGAAGCGAGTCAGGGGAAGTGTAATAGATATATATGATATGGGGGGAGAGGAGTGGGGTGGCCAAATGGGGGAGGGGGGTTGTCACTTTGAGGGGTAAAAAGTATAACTATTGCACTATGTTGTACACCTGAAGTTAATTAAAAATAAATAAATAAATAAATAAATAAATAAATAAATAAAATAAAAAAGAAGCAATCTGTGAAAAAAACAGCATAATTTCTATTTCTCATTTACAATACCATTGTACTTATATAAGTACCTAATCTATATTCAAATGAAAATAAAACAATTTTATAATCACCATAATTGTAAGAGCTATTTATTATGTAATCCCTCGAAATAACAATATAGAACAGTTATCTCCATTTTACAGGAGGGAAAATTAAGTCAGAGAGCTTACATAACTTACCCAAGGTCATGAAAAATCAAAATTTATAATGAAGTTTAGATAAATGTTACTATATACATGTTCCATATCATAAAAAGATAAGTTTCAAGCAGTTTTCATTTTAAAGTAATTTAAGATTTTTAAAGCATATTAAAGGAAGTCTGTGTTATTTATAAATGTTGAAAAATATAAATTAAGTATTATGTCCTTTTTTTTTCTTTTTTTTTTTTAAATGTACTGGAGTTGACAACCTCAATGTGGCTATGCATAGAAATATCCTTATTCTGAGGAAATGCACATTGGAAAATGTCTTTTTTTTTTTTTTTTTTTAAAGATTTTATTGGGGAATTGGCGGAGGGAAACAGCGTTGGGGAATCGGGGAAGGGGAACAGACAAGTTGCTGTCTTTTTGTTCTTCAGTTTTTAGTTGCGGAGGATGTTGCTTCACTGTTGGTATCATCATTGCGCTCTTCCCGGATGAGGCAGATCGGTCGCTGGCCTCTGGATGTCGCTCATCGCGGCTATTGGCAGCTCACGCTTGGCTGCCGGCCGCTCACGCTGGCTGCAGGCCACTCACTGTAGCCTATGGCAGCCCACTGCAGCAGGGGCTGCGGCCTACACCATCACCGGGGCTCGCACAGCCCAGCTCCAGGTGGAGCTGTTGTTAGCTGTAGAGGGCAGTGTCCCTGGCCCTCATGTGGGATCCGAACCGGGGCCGCTGGCATCCCAAAACCAGCGCTTAACCAATGCGCCACTCGGCTGGCCCTGTCCTTTTTTTTTAAAACATTTTTTTATTGGGGAATTGGGGGAGGGGAACAGTGTTGGGGAATCGGGGAAGGGGAACAGACAAGTTGCTGTCTTTTTGTTCTTCTTCTAGTTGCGGAGGATGGTGCTTCACTGGTCCATGTTGGTATCATCATTGTGCTCTTCCCGGATGAGGCAGATCAGTCGCCAGCCTCTGGATGGTCGCTCACTGCGGCTATTGGCAGCTCACGCTGGCTGCCAGCCACTCACGCTGGCTGCTGGCCACTCACTGTAGCTTATGGCAGCCCACTGCAGCAGGGGCTGCAGCCCACACCGTCGCCGGGGCTCACACAGCCCAGCTCCAGGTGGAGTTGTTGTTAGCTGTGGAGGGCAGTGTCACTGGCCCTCATATGTGGGATCCAAACCGGGGCCGCTGGCATCCCAAAACCAGCTCTTAACCACTGCACCACTCGGCCGGCCCAGTATTATATACTTTTAAATGATTAAAAAGAGACTTCTGGAAAACTGGCAGAGTATAAGACCATTTGTCTTATTTGCATGAGCACCCTAGCCACTTAAAAATAAAAGTTATGTGATAGCTCTTTTTAATTTATTTAATACATTATTTGTAAAACAATTAATTAAAAAAAGGAGGAAAGCCAGAAAGTACAAAGGTGAACAGTAAAATGTCATTCTGCCTATTTCCCACCTACCCCATTTATACCTCTGCATAGACAGTAACAGTACTTATGGATCTTAGGCCTTAACCCTAAGTTTCTTGAAGCATACACAAGTAATACAAAAACATTCTTGTATTCTCATTTTTTAAAAGCTAAATATTTAGTTCTGTATCTTGCTTTTTTTTTTTTTTTTTTTTAAAGATTTTATTGGGGAATTGGCGGAGGGGAACAGTGTTGGGGAATCGGGGAAGGGGAACAGACAAGTTGCTGTCTTTTTGTTCTTCAGTTTAGTTGCGGAGGATGTTGCTTCACTGTTGGTATCGTCATTGCGCTCTTCCCGGATGAGGCAGATCTGTCGCTGGCCTCTGGATGTCGCTCATCGCGGCTATTGGCAGCTCACGCTGGGCTGCAAGCCGCTCACGCTGGCTGCGGGCCACTCACTGTAGCCTATGGCAGCCCACTGCAGCAGGGACTGCAGCCCACACCATCACCGGGGCTCGCACAGCCCAGCTCCAGGTGGAGCTGTTGTTAGCTGTAGAGGGCAGTGTCACTGGCCCTCATGTGGGATCCGAACCGGGGCCGCTGGCATCCCAAAACCAGCGCTTAACCAATGCGCCACTCGGCCGGCCCTTGCTTTTTTACATTTAAAAATATAGCATTGAGACTTGCCAAATCAGTACAAAGAGAATATCTTCATTCCCTTTTACAGCTGCCTAATATTCTGTTATATGAATATAACATTATTTGATCAGTTCCTTCTTGTTAGAATTTGGGTTTCCAATCTTTTGCTATTATAAACAATGGTTCTGTGAATATTCTTATACATAGAGAATTTCGCATGTGGAATTCTTTGCTTTAATGCTATATATGTTTTTAGAGATGTTGTCAAATTGTCCTCCATAAGTGTTGAGGAAATTTGCACTCCAACCAGTAGTATATAAAAGTAATTGTTTCCCTATAGCCTCATCAGTACAGTGTATTTCTTAGTATGTTTACTCAGTAGATGTTTTAAATGGCATTTGCTTGCCATTTTATCTTGCTTTTGTTTTTCAGAGTTTGATTACTTGTCTAGTTTTTCATTTGAACCTTGCAATATGCATCTCCAATTCCAGGGGGGGGAAAAAACTCTCAGTGTTTTTATTGGATTATGTCAATCCTCCCTAAATTAATTTAATTTATAAGCTTCACATCTTCAAAAGTTTGAGTCTTCTTATCTAAGAACATAATGTATAGTTTCATTTACTCAAATTTACTTCTACATCCTTCAGGGGTATTTAAAATTTTGTCTTTCTATAGGTGTTATGGGTTGAACTGTGTCCCCCAAAAAGACATGCTCAAGTCCTAACCCATGGTACCTGTGAATGTGGCCTTATTTGGAAATATGGTCTTTGCAGATGTAATCAATTTAAGATGAGGTCATACTGAAATTAGGGTAAGCCCTAACCCAGTATGACCGATGTTCTTTTTAGAAGAGAAGAGATCAACACAAAGACACAAAGGGAAGTCAGTCACATGAAGAGAGATGGAAGCAGAGAAGACTGTGCTGCCACAAATCAAGAAATGCCTGGGACTACTAGAAGTTGAAAGAGGTCAGAAAGGATCCTCCCTAATGGCTTTAGGAGGATGGTCCTGCAAATACCTTGATTGTGGACTTCCAGCCTATACAACAGTGAGAAAATAAATCTCTGTTGTTTTAAACCACACAGTGTGTGGTACTTTGTTATAGCAACACTGGGAACTAATGCAACAGGTTTATATATTTCTTGTTATAGTTATTCCTACGTTTTGGGGTTTTTTTTTGGGGGGTGGAGGGGTGGTTAGCTGGTGGTTATTCCCATCGTACATGGAATTCTCCATATCTTCTAAGCCGTGTGAATATAAGAAAGTTACAAACTTTTATTTATTTATTTTATGCTTCACCACATAACTAAATTCTCTTACTGTCTATAATAGTTTTTCAGCTGACTCTTTTGGGTTTTTCAGGTATAAAATTATATGAAAATCGGATTGTTCCAACAAAAGGATATCACCACCCTTGTAAACATTTATGCACCCAACCTAAGAGCACCTAAATATATAAAGCAAATATTAACCAACATAAAGGGAGAGATCGACAGTAATACAATCATAGTAGGGGACTCTAACACCCCATTGACACCAATGGACACTACCAGACCAAATATCAACAAGGATACAGCGGCCTTAAGTGACACATTAGATCAGATCGATTTACTTGATGTTTTTAGAGCATTTCACCCAAAGCAGCAGAATACACATTCTTTTCAAATACACATGGAATATTTTCCAAGATAGACCACGTTAGGCCACAAAACAAGTTTTGATAAACTTAAGAAGATTGAAATCATATCAACTGTGGTCTTCTTTGACCACAATGGTATGAAACTAGAATCAATTACAAAAAGAAGAAAAGACACCTGAAAAACACACAAACACATGGAAGCTAAATAACATGCTACTAAACAGTGAATGGGTTAACAATGAGATCAAGGAAGAAATCAATAGGTACCTTGAGACAAATGAAAATAAAAATGACTCAAAATCTATGGGACAGGGCCGGCAGAGTGGCACGTTGTTTAGGAGTTGGCTTGGGACGCCAGCTCTGAGTAGCAGGGCCCTGGTTCGGATCCCACATGAGGGCCAGTAACGCTGCACCCTCTACAGTTAAGATGGTGAACAACAGCTCAGCCTGGAGCTGGGCTCCTGTGAGTTGTCGGCGATGGTGTAGGCTGCAGCCCCTGCTGCAGTAGGCTGCCATGAGCTACTGTGAGTGGCTGGCAGCCAACGTGAGCAGACCTGAGCTGCCACGAGCTGCCATGAGCCACCCTGAGCGGCCGTCCAATGACCGGAGACCGACTGCCTCATCCGGAAAGAACGCAATGATAATACCAACATGGGCCAATGAAGCGACATCCTCCACAACTAGACTGAAGAACAAAAAGGACAGCAACTTGTCTGTTCCCCTTCCCCGATTCACCAACGCTGTTCCCCTCCCCCAATTCCCCAATAAAATCTTTAAAAAAAAAAATCTATGGGACACAACAAAAGCAATCCTAAGAGGACAATTCAGAGCAATACAGGCCTACCTCAAGAAACAAGAAAAATCTCAAATAAACAATCTAACCTTAAACTTAAAGGAACTAGAAAAAGAATAGCAAACAAAGCCCAAAGTGAGTACAAGGAAAGAAATAATAAAGATCAAAGTGGAAATAAAAGAAATAGAGTCTAACAAGAAAAAGAAAAAATACAAAAATCTCTGAAACCAATAGTGAGTTCTCTGAAACATACACAAAATTGACGAACTTTTAACCAGACTCATCAAGAAAAAAAACACTGAGGACTCAAATAAATATCAGAAATAAAAGAGAAGTGACAACTGACATCACTGAAATACAAAGGATTATGAGAAAAATACTACAAATGATTATATGCCAATAAATTGGACAATCTGGAAGAAATGGATAAATTCTTAGAAACATACAAACATGCAAGACTGAATCAAGAAGAAACAGAAAATCTGAACTGACCAATTACCAGCAAAATTAAATCAATAATCAAAAAACTCCCAAAAAACAAAACTCCTGGACCAGATGGCTTCACACAGGTGAATTTTATCAAGCATTCAAAGAAGAATTAACACTGATCTTTCTCAAACTATTCCATAGAATTCAAGAGGAGAGAAAGTTCCCAAGCTCATTTTACGAGGCCATCATTACCCTGATTCCAAAACCAAACAAAAACATTACAAAAAAAGAAATATACAGGCCGATATCCTTGATGAACATAGATGTGAAAAATCCTCAACAAAACATTAGTAAATCAAATTAAGCAATACATTAAAAAGATCATACAGGGCCAGCCGAGTGACTCAATTGGTTAAGAGCTTGCTCAAGAGTACGAGTTGATGGGCTGGCCGAGTGGTGTGGTGGTTAAGAGCTGGCTTGGGACGCCAGTGGCCCCGGTTCGGATCCCACATATGAGGGCCAATGACACTGCCCTCAAAAAAAAGAAAAAAAGAATGCGAGTTGAGCTCTGAGCAACAGCAGTTATCGATGCCCAGCCCAAGCTGAGCTGCCGCTGAGCTGCCAACAGCTGGCAGGATGGCTCAGCTAAAAAAAATAAATAAAAAAAAATAAAGGATCATATACCATGATCAAGTAGGATTTATTCCTGGAATGCTAGGTTGGTCCAATACCTGCAAATCAATTAAAGTGATACACCACATAAACAAAATGAAAGATAAAAATAATATAATCATATCAATAGATGCAGAAAAAGCATTTGACAAAATCCAGCATCCATGTATAATAAAAACTCTTGATAAAAACTCTCACCAAAGTGGGTACAGAGGGACCATATTTCAACATAATAAAGGCTATATATGACAAACCAACCATTCACATCATACTCAACAGGGAAAAGCTAAAAGCATTCTCCTTAAGATCAGGAACAAGACAAGGATGTCCATTTTCACCACTTTTATTCAACATAGTATTGAAAGTATTGAAAGTCCTAACCACAGCAATCAGACAACAAAAAGAAATAAAAGATATCCAAATCGGAAAGGAAGAACTAAAACTGTCATTTTTTGCAGATGATATACTATATGTAGAAAACCCTAAAGATTCCACCAAAAATCTATTAGAACTGATAAATGAATTAAGAAGGAGGATACAAAATTAATATTCAGAAATTGGTTGCATTTTTATATACCAATAATGAACTGTTAGAAAGAGAAATTAAGAAAACAATCCCATTTACAATTGCATCAAAACCCCCCAAAAAAACTAGGAATAAATTTAACCAATTTAACCAAGGAGGTAAAAGAACTCTACTCAGAAAACTATAAGACACTGAAGAAAGAAACTGAAGAAGACACACATAAATGGAAGCTCATGGATAGGAAAACTAACATCATTAAAATGTCCATGCTACCCAAAGCAACCTATAGATTCAATGCAATGCCTATCAAAATACCAATGGCATTTTTCACAAAACTAGAACAAATAATGCTAAAATATACAAAGGGATCACAATACTTGATATTAAACTATCCTACAAGGCTACAGTAATCAAAACAGCATGGTACTGGCATAAAAACAGATACATAGATCAATGGAACAGAATAAAGAGCCCAGAGATAAACCCCTGCCTATATGGTCAATTCCTCTATGACAAAGCAGCCAAGAATATACAATGGGGTAAAGACAGTCTATTCAATAAATAGACTGGAAATAAATGGTGCTGGAAAATTGGACAGATACATGCAAAAAAAAAGAAACTGGACCATCTCTTACACCATATACTAAAATAAACTCAAAATGGATTAAAGATGTAAATGTTAAGACCTGAAACCATAAAACTCCTAGAAGAAAACACAGGCAAGAAACTCTCTGATATTGCTCTTAGTAATATTTTTCCTGATATGCCTCCTCAGGCAAGGGAAACAAACAAAAAAATAAACAAATGGGACTATATGAAACTAAAAAGTTTTTGCACAGCAAAGGAAACCATCAACAAAACGGAAAGACAACCTACTGAATGGAAGAAAATATTCAACAAAGATATATCCATAAGGGGTTAATATCCAAAATTTATAAAGAACTCATACAACTCAACACCAAAAAAACCAACAACAATCCAATTAAAAAATGGGTAAAGGAGATCAAATATATGGTGATGGAAGAACTGACTTTGGGTGGTGAACACACAATGTGATATATATTATAATGTATTTTAACAACTGTACACTTGAAACCTATGTAACTTTACTAAACATTGTCACCCCAATAAATTCAATTAAAAAAAAATAAAAGGTTAAAAAAAAAAAGGGGCAGAGGACCTGAACAGACATTTCTCCAGATGGCCAATAGAAATGAAAAGATGCTCAATGTCACTGATCATCAGATAACAAATTAAAACCACAATGAGATAACACCTCACACCTATCAGAATGGAAATCATCAATAAATCAACAAACAAGTGATGGTGAGGATGTGGAGAAAAAGGAACCCTTGTGCACTGCTGGTGGGATTGCAATTGGTGCAGCCATATGGAAAGCCGTTTGGAGGTTCCACAAAAAAATTAAAAATAGCACTACATTATAACCCAGCAATTCCACTTTCAGGTATTTATCCTAAGAAACCCAAACCACTAATTTGAAAAGATATACACACCCGTATGTTCACTGTAACATTATTTACAATAGCCAAAATATGGAAGCAACCCAAATGCCCATAAATAGATAACTGGATAACGAAGACGTGGTACACATACTCATATACAATGGAATATTACTTGGCCATAAAAAAGAGAATGAAATCCTACAATTTGGGACAACATGGATAGACTTGAAAGGTATTATGCTAAGTGAAATAAGTCAGACAGAAAAAGACAAATACCATATGATCTCATATGTCAAATCTAAAGAACAAAATAAATGAATGAACAAAACAGAACACGACAAACCCATTCATAGATGCAGGGAAAAAGATGATGGTTGACAGATGGAGGGAAGGGTTGGGGGCTAAAGTGAAAAAGGTGAAGGGATTAAGAAGTACAAATTGGTAGTTATGAAATAGTCATGGGTATGTAAGGCATAGGGAATATAATCAATAATATGGTAATAACTATGTATAGTGCTAGGTGGGTAATAGACTAGTCAGGGGATCATTTCTTAAATTATATAAACGTCTAAGAACTATGCTGTACACCTGAAATATAAAAAAAATTATTAAATATCAAGTGTAATTGAAAAATTTTTTAGGGCCGGCCGAGTGGCGCATTGGTTAAGCGCTGGTTTGGGGATGCCAGCGGCCCTGGTTCGGATCCCACATGAGGGCCAGTGACACTGCCCTCTACAGCTGACAACAGCTCCACCTGGAGCTGGGCTGTGCGAGCCCCGGTGATGGTGTGGGCTGCAGCCCCTGCTGCAGTGGGCTGCCATAGGCTACAGTGAGTGGCCCACAGCCAGCGTGAGCGGCTGGCAGCCAACGTGAGCTGCCAATAGCCGCAGTGAGCGACATCCAGAGGCCAGCAACCGATCTGCCTCATCCGGGAAGAGCGCAATGACGATACCAACAGTGAAGCAACATCCTCCGCAACTAAACTGAAGAACAAAAGACAGCAACTTGTCTGTTCCCCTTCCCCGATTCCCCAACGCAGTTCCCCTCCACCAATTCCCCAATAAAAAATCTTTAAAAAAAAAAACAAAAAAATTTTTTTTTAAAGGGTGGAAAAAGGTGAAGAGCTATAAAAGGTCCAAATTTCCAGATATAAAACAAATAAGTCATGGGGATGTAATATACAGCATAAGGAATATAGTCAATAGTACTGTGATAGCATGGTACAGAATCAAACGGTTGCTAGACTTATCATGGTGATCACTTTTTTAGGTATATAAATATTGAATAACTATGATATACACCTGAAACTAATATACAAGTAATATTGTATGTTAGCAGTATTTTCATAAAAACCTTTTATTAAAAGTTTAATAAAACCAAGTAGAACTTTTCATATTACAATTCAATTGTTTCTTATGGATATTTTGAAGTTAATTACTTTTATTGGGTTGTCGGAAAAGTCATGATGTATTTTTTCTATGTTTTTTTATTGCAAAAATGTATCATGACTTTTCTGACAACCCAATAATTGTAAAAGACTAAATAAAAGAATTTCAATAATATAAAACATATATATTGATACCAGTACACTGTATTGAGAAGAATGAGGAAAAACAGACTTTTTTATACTATCTAGTGGTAAAAAGATTGGTACAATCTTTACAGAGGATGCCAAAAAAATGTATACACATTTTAAGAAAGGAAAAAGCTGTGGGCCGGCCGAGTGGCGCGGTGGTTAAGCGCTGGCCTGGGAAGCCAGCAGCCCCCATTCGGTCCCACATATGAGGGCCAGTGACACTGCCCTCAAAAAAAAAAAAGAAAGGAAAAAGCTGTATTAAAATTGTAATTCTCAATATATACCAATAACAAAAGATTAATACAAGTCATGTTTGACTTCTGCAATGACAAGAGGTGCTCAAAGTGGTTACCATCAGTGTAATTTTTTTTTTTGAGGGCAGTGTCACTGGCCCTCATGTGGGACCCAAACCGCAGCCACTGGCCTCCCAAACCAGCGCTCAACCACCGCGCCACTCGGCCGGCCCACCATCAGTGTAATTTTAATACAGATATACCTTTCTTAAAATGTGTATACATTTTTTAGCACCCTCTGTATAAATTATTATTGCATATATTGGGCCGGCTGTGTGGCTCATTGGTTAAGACCTGGTTTGGGACAACAGCAGCCCCGGTTCAGATCCCACATATGAGGGCCGGTGACACTGCCCTCTACAGCTAAGATGGTGAACAACAGCTCCACCTGGAGCTGGACTGCTGAGAGTCCCCAGGACAGCATAGCTGCATCCCCTACTGCAGTGGGCTACCCTAGGCTACAATGAGTGGCTGGCAGCTGGTTGTGAGCTGCCAAGAGCCGCTGTGAGTGCCATCCAGAGGCCAGCAATCAATCTGCCTCACCCGGGAAGAGTGCAATGATGATACCAACATGGGCCAGTGAAGCAATGTCCTCCACAACCAGACTGAAGAAAGGAGAGCAATTTGTCTGTTCCCGTTCCCCAGTTCCCCAATGCTGTTCCCCTCCCCCAATTCCCCAATAAAATCTTTAAAAAAAAAAAAAGCATATAATGTAAGTTTTTCTCTACAGTCATGTGTAACCAGTCATATATTCAAGGATACTCACTATGGTGTCAATTTGTTACATGCATGTGCATATATTATTTTTAATTTCTATTAAAGTAAAGTTGACATATATTATGAGTTTCAGGTGTACAACATAGTTATTCAACATTTATATACCTTACAAAATAATCACTGCAATAAATCTGGTAATCATCTGTCACCGTACAAAGTTATTACAATACTATTGACTATATTCTCCATATTTATAACTTATCTATTTTATAACTGGAAGTTTGTACTTCTTACTTTCCTTCACATTTTTCATCCATTCCGCTACCCACCTCCCCCCTGGCAACCATCAGTTTGTTCTCTATAAGTCTGTGTCTGTTTTGTTTTGTTTTTTAGATTCCATATGCAAATGAAACCATACCATATTTATTCTTCTGACTTATTTCACTTAGCATGATACTCTCTAGATGCACCTATGTCGTTACAAATGGCAAAATTTCATCATTTTCTATGCTGAGTAATGTTCCATTGTATATATATACACACACAACATCTTCTTTATCCATTCATCTATCGATGTACACCTGGGTTGCCTCCATATCTTGGCTACCTTGAATAATGCTGCACCAAACATAGGGGTACATGTATCTTTCAAATTATGTTTTTTTGTTTTCTTCTGATAGATATCCAGGGTGCAACTGCTGAGTTCATTAAGGTATCATTTTTTTTTTTTTTTTAGCTGAGCCATCCTGCCACCTGTTGGCAGCTCAGCAGCAGCTCAGCTCGGGCTGGGCATTGAACTGCTGTTGCTCAGAGCTCAGCTAGCACTCTTGAGCGAGCTCTTAACCAACTGAGCCACTCGGACGGCCCTTAAGGTATCATTTTTATAGCAAAAGATAAGACAACTTAATTGTTTACCAACAGTAGACTGGACTGGTTAAACAAATCATGGCCTAGAAATGAGGGAGCTCAATGTGTACAGATATAGAAAGACCTTCAATATAAGCTGCCCAATGAAAAGAAGCAAATTATAGAGAAGCATGTGTATCATACTAGCGTTTATATAAAAGTAACTGGCATGATATATGGCAGAGAGTAGGAAAAACACATTTCTTTTCTTCGATTCATTTTTCTTTTTTTAGTTTGTTTGTTTTGTTTTTTTTGAGGGCAGTGTCACTGGCCCTCATATGTGGGACCCGAACTGGGGCCGCTGGCTTGGGGGCTTAACCGATGTGCCCCTCGGCCAGCCCCATTTTTCTTTTTTTAAAAGATTTTATTTGGGAACTGGGAGAGGGGAACAGCATAGGGAATCGAGGAAGGGGAACAGACAAGTTGCTGTCCTTTTGTTCTTCAGTCTAGTTGTGGAGGACGTCGCTTCACTGGCCCATGTTGGTATTGTGATCATTGCATTCTTCTCGGGTGAGGCAATCGCTTGCTGGCCATTGGATGAAAGCGCATGCCAGCTGCCGGCCAGATCCACTGCAGCCTATGCCATGGCTGGTGACTCATGGCTGCCCAGCTCCAGGTTGAGCTGTTGTTCACCATCTTAGCTGTAGAGGGCGCAGCATCACTGGCCCTCATGTGGGATCGGAACTGGGGCCCAGCTGCTCAGAGCTGGCGTCCCAAGCCAACTCTTAACCAACACACCACTCAGCCGGCCCTTTTCTTGCATTCATTTTAATGAAATGGTAGGATGAGCTACTTACATCCTTTATACATTTAGTATTTTATACCATAAACACAAACTACCTATATAACACACTTAATTTTTTTAATTCTGTATTTTAAAAAAACAATTCTGTATTTTCCCTCACAGAGAAACAATACTTCTGTTTTCATAATATAAGTAGGAATAACCATCTGAGCTATCGAGAGACAGGGTATGGTTTTTTTGTTTGTTTGTTTTTTAGAGGGCAAGGTCATTGGCCCCCATACGTGGGATCTGAACCGGGGCTGCCGGGGTCCCTAGCCAGCTCCCAACCACCACGCCACTCGGCGTATGGTTTTTGGCTTGTCCCCAGGGTATGGTTTTTGTAATATTGTAGATAGAATCCTCTCTTAAGGAACTTGAAAATACACAATTGTTATATTATAATCAAATCCTGTATAAAGAAAAGTCTTTTTTTACAACAGGATAGAGAAAAGTAAACAAGAGCAAATTCACTAAATCTGACACATAATGCAAGTTAGCTAGCTACATGTGGGAGTCCCAGATAAAATTCTAGTAACACAGTTTTTAAAAAGCCAGAAGACAGCAATATTACTTCATTCAAATCTCACTGGTGCATTGGTACCAGAGAGCCTCCCATCCTTTGTCAGTAAGGAACCTGTTTTTCTTCTTCTTTGTCTCTCTCACTGCCCTTCTACATTCCCTCCTATATTTACCTATCCTTCTACACTTCACCCATGATATGAAACTGAAATAAACATTAGTGGAAAGGGAAGATAGAAGAAATTCCTGAATTTATAATAATACTATTTTTAAGTGACTATAACATAATTAAAATATATTATAGGGCCAGCAGAATGGCTCAGTTGGTTAACAGCTCGCTCAAGAGTGCGAGCTGAGCTCTGAGCAACAGCAGTTCAATGCCCAGCCTGAGCTGAGCTGCCAACAGGTGGCAGGATGGCTCAGCTAAAATATATATATAATATATATATATATAATATATATATATATTATATATATATTATAAAATTTTGTTAAATATGAACACACAAGCTTGTATCCATTCTCTCCCAAAACTACACTAAAATGGTGATAAAGGCCTAAAAAAGGATAAACTCATCAAAAAACATATATATACATATAAATAACATGAAAGGAGAGATCAGCTGATGAGAGACATAAACAAAGTTTTATTAAAACCAGATAGAGGATTGCTGAATAGTAGTTGGCTTGGTAAAACAGAACAAGCCAAACCCATGCATGTGGGGAGGGTGTGGGTGGGTATGAAACCAGTAAGAAGCAAGCACAACAGAAAGGATTAAGAATCTGAAGGCAGGGGTCTCAGCTGGGACTGAAAATAGGAATGTTGAAGTCTGAATAAGGAAGTTTTCACCGAAAAGGCTTACCATGTTAGGCAAGAAATTGCCTCTCCTGCACCCCAGCGGAGACAAGTGGTTTACCTTCTTACGACACTAAACCAGACAGGATGTACAAATCAGTTATACACAAGGGTTGTGTGTCATAATCAGACCACAAAGAGACACGCGAAAAGTGGGCTTCACCTCTCTTCCCCAAATCAGCTTCCAGAAAACATCTAGGAGATTCCTCCATTGGAAATCTGACCCAAGAGAAAAGACCTACAATCACTCACTCAATCACCGTGTGTTAAGACTTGAAGTTAAAGAAACAAACTCACAGATACAGAGAACAAAGTGATGGTTGCCAGATGGGAGGGAAGCTGAGGGACTGGGTGAAAAAAGTGAAGGGATTAAGAAATACAAATTGGTAGTTACAAAATAATCACAGGGATGTAAAGTACAGCATAGGGAATATAGGCAATATTGTAATTGCTATGTATGGTGCCAGGCGAGGGTACTAGACTTATCGGGGAGATCACTTTGTAAGTTACAGAAATGTCTAACCACTATGCTATAACACCTGAAACTAATATAATATTGAATGTCAAATGTAATTGAAAAAAATTAAACAAAAGACTTACAGTTAACAACTCCCCATGGGCAGAGTTTTTACTCAGCATTTTATTACCTCTTTTTTTTTTTTCTTTTTCTTTTTGAAGGCAGTGTCACTGGCCCTCATATGTGGGATCCAAACCAGGGCTGCTGGCTTCCCAAGCCAGCGCTTAACCACTGCGCCACTCGGCCGGCCCTATTACCTCACTCTTTAATCTGAACAGATGGCCAAAATTTACTAAATAACTGAGGAAAGTCTCTCTAACATGAAATGAAGAGACCAAATAACAAAATGAAGACCAAATTAATAAACAAAATAGAAAGAAACAAAGAAAAGAGGGGAGGAGAGGAAGAGAAAGCAAAGGAACAGTAAGAAATCTCGGGCCAGCCAAGTGGTGCATTGGTTAGGAGTTGGCTTGGGATGCCAGCTCTGAGCAGCAGGGCCCTGGTTCGGATCCCACATGAGGGCCAGTGATGCTGCGCCCTCTACAGCTAAGATGGTGAACAGCTCGACCTGAAGCTGGGCTGCTGTGAGTCACCCGTGACAGCATAGGCTGCAGTGGAGCTGGCCAGCAGCTGACGTGAGCTTTTGTGAGCTGCGGTAAGCCACCGTGGGTGGCTATCCAGTGGCCGGCGAGTGGCTGCCTCATCCGGGAGGAGCTCAGTGATAATGCCAACATGGGCCAGTGAAGGGATGTCCTCCACAGCTAGACTGAAGAACAAAAGGACAGCAACTTGTCTGTTCCCCTTTCCTGATTCCCCAATGCTGTTCCCCTCCAATTCCCCAATAAAATCTTTTTTTTTAAAAAGAGAAATCTCCCACAAAGTAGAACAAAAATAGTTTTTTAAAAATTGAAAAATATTAGAACACCAATCCAGAATATCCAACTAAAAATAAATTCCAAAAAATGAGAAGAGGAAAAAAGGTAGGAAATTATATATATTTTTTAAATGATACTTTTGTTTCTGGCAACATAGTGAACTAAAGGATGTGTAACATCATTAACAAACATCTAGAAATGTTGTATAAATTAAAATAGATATTCTCTCAAATGCTGTGCAGATAAGAAAACAAAGTTTTCAGCTGCTATGGAGGAACAGATCAATATAAACAACCAAACGTTTGGCTTTTAATGGCTCTAAAGTGACAAGAGACAAGGCCAACGGAGCCAAGTGAAGTGAAGAGTTGGAATTGAGGCTCCCATCCACCCCTTTTCACACATTCTCACTGAAAAGATGGACTGGAAGGGGGGAGGTAATCAGACACCAGCAAAGATAAGACAAGAAAATGTCTCTATCTAGCTCTGGACTCCAAAAATTAGGAAGGAAAAGGATCTCCTTAAAAAATCCTCAGATTCAGATATCACAATGATCTCCAATTAAAAAACAAAACAAAACCAACTCATCCAGACACAGCAAAACACTAAAAATAAAGAAATCTTAAGAGCATGCAGAGAATGATACCAAAAATACAAACAACAAAACAAAAAAACAAATAGGACTTCAACTCCAATGTCATTAAGTTTCTTCCTATGTTTTCTTCTATGAGTTCTATAGTTTAAGCTCTTAAAGATTAGGTCTTTGATTTTTTTTTTTTTTTAGCTGAGACATCCTGCCACCTGTTGGCAGCTCAGCAGCAGCTCTGCTGGGGCCAGGAATCGAACCGGCGACACTGTTGCTCAGAGCTTGCCTTTTTTATTTTTTTTTTGAGGGCAGTGTCACTGGCCCTCATATGTGGGACCCGAACCGGGGCCGCTAGCTTCCCAAGCCAGCGCTTAACCACTGCGCCACTCGGCCAGCCCAGAGCTCGCCTTCTTGAGGGAGCTGTTAACCAACTGAGCCACTTGGCTGGCCCTAGGTCTTTGATTTTGAATATTGTATGAAGTAAGGTCCAACATCATTCTTTCTCATGTGGATATTCAGTTTCCCCAACATCATTTGCTGAAAAGACTGTCCTTTCCCCCATTGAATGGTCTTGGCACACTCATCAAATATCATTTGCCCATGTATGCAAGGATTTGTCCTGAGCTATTATATTCCACTGATATATATGTCTGTCTTTAGGCTAGTACCACATTGTTTGATTACTGTAGCTGCATAATAAGGGTTGAAATTGGGAAGTGTGAGTACTCCAGCTTTGTTCTTTTTCAACATTGTTTTGGCTATTTGAGGTCCCCTGAGATGCTATATGAATTTTGGGATGGATTTTTCTACTTCTGCAAAAAAACATCATTGGGATTTTGATAAAAATTTCATTGAATCTGTGTATAATTTTTTGTATTGACATTTTAACAATATTAAGTCTTCAAATCCATGAACACAGGTTGTCCATTTATTTGTGTCTCTTTAATTTCAGCAATGTTTTACTGTTTTCAGTGTATCAGTATTTTGCCTCCATGGTTAAGTTTATTCCTAGGTATTTTATTCTTTTTTATGCTATCGTAAATGAAACTGTTTTCTTAATTTCCTTTTCAGATTGTTCCTATGTTAGTGAATAAAAATGCAACTGAGGGGCCAGCCGAGTGGTGCAGTGGTTAAGAGCTGGCTTGTGATGCCAGCAGCCCCGGTTCGGATCCCACATGAGGGGCCAGTGACACTGCCCTCTTAAAAAAAAAAAAATGCAACTGAGTTTTGTGTGATTTTTTTCATCCAGAAACTTTACTGATTTTTGTTTATTAGTTTGTGTGTGTAGAATCTTTATGATTTTTACATACAAGATCATATTGTCTGTAAACAGATAATTCTGGTTCTTCCTTTCCAATTAGACGCTTTTTATTTCTTTTTAATTGCCTAATAGCTCTGGCTAGGACTTCAATTACTATGTTAAATAGAAGTCATGAACGTGGACATCCTTGTCTTGTTCCTAAACTTACAAGACAAGCTTCCAGTCTCTCACCATTGAGCACAACGTTAGCTGTGGGCTTTTCATATATAGCCTTTATTATGTTGATGTAGTTTCCTTCTACTCCTGGTTTGCTGAGTGGTTTTATCATGAAAAAGTGTTGAATTTTGTCAAATGCTTTTTCTGTATCAATTGAAAATATAAACTTTATAATAAGTAGTGCTGGATAATCATTTTGAAAAAGATAAAATCAGGTCTATCTCATATAACACACAAGAATAAACTCTAAAATGATTTAGAGATTTAATTGTAAAAAATCAGAGCATGGAGCTATCAACTTAAACAAGTGACAAAGGTAAACATCACCAATGATAAAACATTAACATGGTGAACCCCTTGATATGATGCCCAGTGAAAAACAGAAGATACAACATCACTTTTTGTGGTATTTTTACCAAAAATACATAACTGCACACCAATCAGAGACAACACTGGACAAACCCAAATAGATGGACATTGTGAAAAAAAGAAAAACTGAAGGCTGTTAGAGAGCAGAGACGACTAAGGAGAAAGAACTAATAAATGCCATGTGGGATCCTAAATAGAATCCTGGAACAAAAAAATGTCTTTAGTGAAAAAAACTGGTGCAATTCAAATAGTGTCTGGAGTTCAGTCAATAATATTGTACCAATTTTAATTTCTTGCTCTTGATAATTACACTATGGTTATGTAAAATGTTTACATTAGGAGAAATGGACTGACAGATATAATTAAATTCTGTACAACTTGTACAAATTTCCTGTTAAGTCTAAAATTCGTTCAAAATAAAAGGTATTTCACAAAGAAATAGAGCAATAATTATACCATTAAGAGCAATAACCATCAAGTGAAATAAAAGTAGATATGGTTAAAGGTGGTTTTACCCTTCCATGCTGTCAGGAGGCAGAATAGTTCCCTTAGGGAAGAGAGGTTCATAACTGCAAAGGGACACTGGGTGCTGGTAATGGTCCGTTTCTGGATCTAGGGTGCTGGTTACACAGATATTATTTAGTGAAAATTAAGTGCAATTTTTAAATCTATCATCTGTCAATAAAAAGCATTTTTTAAAATATGGTTTTACCTCTGGAGAATGGGGGAAAAAAACATGAGGAAGTCTTTTCTTTTAGAAAATTTTGAAATTGTTAAGAGCCGAATATTAATACAAGAAGTCAGAAAGGCAAACTTGAGACCCTAGGCCCAGAAGAGTCCAGAAAACACAACTGGCCTACTTTATTTCCTCATCCTTAGCACCTGATCTCCTACATGCCTCTTGAGGAAATGTGGGATTTGTGCAAGATAACCGAGAGCTAAGACTAAGAGTAGGGAATGTCGTAATGGGGAATATCAGACACAATAACATTCACACACACTATGCACTAGAAAATGTAAGTGTGAGAACTTATAATATTGGACATAAACATTTTTAACAAAAACTGGTTACTTAAGATAAATGTAGATTAACCATGCAAAATTGATCAAAGTTGCTATTAGTCACAACATGAAAATTTACTTCAGATTCTGCCTGTTATTATAGGAGACCTAATAAATAACTACATGGGCTGAGAATTACTCTACCCTTGAGGTAGTTAAGAAGACAAAAAAATAATCATAAAAAGCATTACACATATTAATAAGTCAAATTAATGCAATAGTTCTCTGTTTTCACTGAAGGACAATCTGAGTCAAATTGTTTCTTTCCAGGGTGAAATACTAGAGTGAATTTTACGTTTGTGAAAATGCTTCAATACATGGGCCGGCCAAGTGGCGCGGTGGTTTAAGTGCTGGCTTGGGAAGCCAGAGGCCCCGGTTCGGTCCCACATATGAGGGCCAGTGACACTGCCCTCAAAAAAAAAAAAGAAAATGCTTCAATATATACCTAAAGATGAAGAGCAACAAAAAAAATCCCTTTGTGCTATATTTTCTACTTTGATAACAAGATATGTGTTATCATTCTTATTTTTGAATACGCTTATTTTCTTGTTGCACATTCAAGTGACCAGACATGCACACACCCATTAATAACAGCATCATCAGGCACAGCATCTTGGACCATGAAATAAATGGTGCCCCTGCTCTGTGAGTAACCATAAACATTGCCACTATTATTTGCTATTATTTTTTTACTCTTTTTGAAATACACTTAGCCTTTTTTTCTCTTCCTTCATCACAACTTTAAGATCTGACATCATTTCATTATACCCGTTTTTATTTTAGCCTGCATATATTTAATTTTTGAACACATCAAAAGGACATGTAGCACATAATACAGGCCTTACCATAAAATAAAAATATTTATGTTACAAAGAAGTTACGTTAACATCTTAAGTATGTACTTGTTTCTATTCCCAGTAAACCAGTCAATGTAATAGATTTGCAGTTCATAATCATGATTTAACCAATTAACTGAAAAAGAGCTGAATTTAAGATACCACATACAACATTACACAGAAATGGTCTGTTTTTTAAATTATATTAAACAGTGACACTAGTGAAAGGATGATCAATCAAAAACAATGGCTAATTTTTCAAATCACTCACTTATATTTGAATGAATTCACAACACACTACAAAAAAACCCCAGAAACTAAACAACTAAGAAGAAGCTCTAAAGACTTTTTGGTTCTTGCATGAATGCAGAAGGCCTAAGACAGTATTTTAGTAATGTAACATAGTGGAGAGGCTAGCACTAGAATCATATAGATTCATGTCTGAGCCCCAGCTCTGCCATTACTGTCTTTCTAGTCCCAGTAACCAACTTGTGTCATTTACAAAATGAAAAAACCCATAAACCTATGTCATACACTTTTTTTTTTTTAAAGATTTTCTTGGGGAATTGGGGGAGGGGAACAGCGTTGAGGAATCAGGGAGCTGGCCGGCAGCTGCCGTGAGCCACAGTGAGCAGCTGTACAATGACCAGTGACCACCTTGCCTCACCCAGGAAGAGCACAATGATCACAATGCCAACATGGGCCAGTGAAGCAACGTCCCCCACAACTAGACTGAAGAACCAAAGTACAGCAACTTGTCTATTCCCCTTCCCTGATTCCCCAACGCTGCTCCCCTCCCCCAATTCCCCAATAAAATCTTAACAAAAAACAAAAAAGGAAATTCAATTGTCTTGAACTCATTCCCCAGAGTAACTTCAACTAGCTTAGAAAACGAGTAACTCAGAACAGATCGTTCTCAGAGTTGTAGTATCTGACGGTCCAGATTGTCCTAAGAATACTACTGGATCTGATAGAGTAACAGTAAAGGAAAATAATTTGACTTGAGAATAAGAAATACTTTTTTCTAGTTCTTTCAGAGGGAGCTCATTAATAATAATAATAATAATAATAATAATAATAATTTAGCCATTTTTACTTTTTTTTTTTTGAGGGCGGTGTCACTGGCCCTCATATATGGGACTGAACTGAACCGGGGCCACTGGCTTCCCAAGCCAGCGCTTAACCAGTCACTTTTACTTTTAATTAACTAGTTTACTAATTAAGTTAGCAAGTCTTTGCTCAAATTTGCCAAGGTCACTGGAAGACAGAATAGACCTAAAATCATTCTGATATGAATTAGAAAAAAATCCAACATCTGCTAACATCCAAATAAATATTGGTAGCCCCTAATGAAAATGTACGCTATAGGGCCGGCCGAGTGGCGCATTGGTTAAGCGCTGGTTTTGGGATGCCAGCGGCCCCGGTTCGGATCCCACATGAGGGCCAGTGACACTGCCCTCTGCAGCTAACGGCAGCTCCACCTGGAGCTGGGCTGTGCGAGCCCCGGTGATGGTGTGGGCTGCAGCCCCTGCTGCAGTCCCTGCTGCAGTGGGCTGCCAAGGGCTACAGTGAGTGGCCCGCAGCCAGCGTGAGCGGCTGGCAGCCAAGCATGAGCTGCCGATAGCCGCGGTGAGCGACATCCAGAGGCCAGCGACCGATGTGCCGCATCCGGGAAGAGCGCAATGACGATACCAACAGTGAGGCAACATCCTCCGCAACTAAACTGAAAAACAAAAAAAAAGACGGCAACTTGTCTGTTCCCCTTCCCCGATTCCCCAACGCTGTTCCCCTCCGCCAATTCCCCAATAAAATCTTTAAAAAAAAAAAAATTAAAAAAAAAAAAAAAAAAAAAAAGAAAATGTACACTATAGCATTTTCTAGGTTTAAGATAACTCAATGATAGTACTAAACTAATTTCAGTACTGAATTTTTCTTTGACAATGTTTTTTGCATTACTCGTTTCCACAATAATCCTACTCACTCACAGCTGTCTTATTGAGTTCCAGCTTTGAAAAGCTGAAACCTGAAAAAAGCAGCACACCTCTATTAAAACCATGAACTTCTTATATTTGAAATCTAAACAGCTGCACCTACTCCAGTTACCGTGGAGATTCACTAAACATCACTTTCTTAAAAAAAGGGCAGGGGGGCAGTCGACTGGCTCAATTGGTTAAGAGTTGGCTTAAGTGAGCGAGCTCTGAGCAACAGGGCCGCCAGTCCGATTCCCACACGGGCCAGTGACATTGAGCAGGAGCTGAGCTGTCACTGCACTGCCAGGATGGCTCAGCTGGTGTAACAACAAGATTGCCTGTTCAATGGTGGACTACGTCCACCCTCAAATAAGACTGAACTCGGCACCTTGAGCTGAGCTGCCACCCAGATAGCACCGAGGATAGAGCATGCACTCTTAACAATGAGGCTGCTGGTTCGACTCCCACATGGGATGGTGGCTACGCCCACCAGCAACTAAGATTGAATACAGCACCTTGAGCTTAGAGGCCACGAGCTGCTGATGGGCAGCCAGAGGGTGACTGGCACCCTCCACAACAGAGACTGAAGAACAACAACTTGGCTGGTCCCCTTCCCCAATTCCCCAACACTGTTTCCCTCCCCCAATAAAATCTTTTTAAAAAGAGGGGAGGGGCCCTCTCTGAAAAGCTTGTGGCAACTAAGCGGTTTTGACTTGGAGGGAGAGAAATACATGTTATCAGTGGTTAAAAAAAAAAGGGGGGGGAGGGCAAAAACCTCTGAATAATAATTAGCATTTTGGTATATTTATTCAAATAAGATAATTCTCTTTGCCTTTTGCTTCTAAATTTTTACAATTTCTAAATAAGCTTTCTTAATTGTCTAACGTATGGTCTGTCTAAAGTCTTTATTATGACAGCACAAAGATTTTGAGATCAACAAGGCTCGTGATTCTTTTTCCATATAATAATCAGGGAATTCATTTTGTTAATTGGTTTTTATTAGATAAGAATTTAAGCTGCCTTTATCCACCCCTTTCCCAACCAAAATAATTCTCCTATGAAAGTCTATATTTGAGAAACTACCAATTAAAAGCTTTTCAAATAAGCTTTTCAAGATCCAAAACAGTTAAGTACTCTTGGAAAACATTTCTAAAATAAATTTCCTGACCCCTATTGTTAATCTTCCACCAATTATTTTCATTCAAGATCTATGTTTAGTAATTACTTTTTTTTTTTTTTTTGAGGGCAGTATCACTGGCCCTCATATGTGGGATCCGAACCGGGGCCGCTGGCGTCGCAAGCCAGCACTTAACTACCACGCCACTCGGCAGGCCCTAGTAATTACTTTTACAGCAACTGTGATATACTATAATGTCTTGGATGACATGAACTTAATGGCAAAACTGTAGGCAGAATGTTAACATTAGCAAGTATTCCGCTGCTTTACAAGTATGATGGAATTTTTCAGAGTTTTAGCTTGTCTGTTAGAACAGTTGCACAGGTAATAATACTCTATTACCTTGAATACTGATTTGTTCAACTTAAATATATAGAATCACTATGCTCAAAATTTTTTCCTACTTTAAAGACTTCAGAACTATGGAGTCAATGGAAGTGTAATAGATATGTATGATATGGGGGGGGCGGACACTGAATAGGGGGAGGGGTTGTCACTTTCTAAGGGTAAAAAGGATAACCATTGCATTGTTTTGTATACCTGAAACTATAAAAAAAAAAAAAAGACTTCAGAACTAAAAATGTATCAATTAGTGCATAATATACTTATTGAACACCGTTTCCAAACTTCTATTAACCTAGGAATCATTTTATTGACTCTCATTTGTTAGTTGTATAGGTTCTTATAGCAACTGCTTATCATCTTCCTTCTCCTCCCTCTCTCTCTCCTTTCAATAGCATTTAATAAATCCTTTTCTTTTATAGGTAGTGTTATATCACACCACTATTTCAAAGATGCTATGAAGGAGGGCCGGCTGAGTGGCGCGGTGGTTAAGTGCTGGCTTGGGAAGCCAGCGGCCCCGGTTCGGTCCCACATATGAGGGCCAGTAACACTGCCCTAAAAAAAAAAAAAAAACCCACAAAGATGCTATGAAGGAAAACTGTAACAGATTGTCCACTCTCGAGTGGACTGTAAAAGAAAAATTAGTACTTTCAGTTTTGATTAAACATTTTATTTTGACAGCTTTGAAATGCATACTGTTTTTCCACATTTATAGATTTGTTATTTCACAATTTGATTTAATTTAAATAGAACTGAATTAGTCACGTTAACAAACTCATTCTTCAATAACAACATATTTGGCTCTTTTTAGAGTAAAAAGGAATCTGTTACATACACTTATTATGCTTTCAAGTATTAAAGATTTTGGGTTTCTTCAAACAACTTTCCCCACACTTAGAATTCTTTAAGGACTGAGGCTGTGCCACACCCCTTTACCAGCTGAGGGCCTCCCAGGGTTATGACACACAGTGCGCACTCCATGTCTGTCTGCTAGTGACTCACCCAAAGACCAGCTGGTGGGAAGTCACCATCTCTCCATGCTTACTGTCTAGGTGTCAGTTCAACATCATCCCTTAAGAACAAGGAAGGTAAGAACAAGGAGCAGGTGGTGGGGAGGAATGTGAATTTAAAAGGATAGTAAGAAAACAGAATAAGGGAGTTGGAAAATACTCAAAATAAAAATCTAATTAGATCATTACAGATTATTCCAATGGGGAAGACTTTAAGGAGATACATGGCATTTTAAAAACAAAGACGACTCTGGCTGCAATGCTTATGAATTGGAGACAAAAGGGTTGGAAGAAGGAAGGTCAATATGAAGCTATTACCATTGTGCAGAAAAAAAGGGAGGCCTGCACTGCTATTAATGGTAACACAGGAACAGGGGAATGGAAAGAAATGGACCTGGATCACCTTTTCACTTTAACCATCTCTATTAAGAAAAGTTCTCTTCAGATTGGGTGGGGCGAAACAAGCATTGGTGTCCTGCCCAAAATGGGCATTTGGTAAATTTAATCAATGAATTAATGGAAACCAAAGCTCAATGTGGATGAGAAGATTTAAGAGACTCCCTAACTGCTCTGAGTAAATGTTCAACAAGGTATAGAGCTCTAGGTGAAATTTTCCATGCAGCAATTGTTCTGAAATCATGGAGAATAATAGGAGAGGTTGCTAGAAGACTGAAACAGGGAAATATAGTACTACTGTCTGTTTAAGAAAAGAGAAAGTGGATCCTGCCAACAACTGATCAGCGAAGTTAAATGTACCTCTAAACTGAAGATTCTAGATTCATTACTTAAAGAAGTTTGTGAACACAGAAAAAGTAATAGCCAACATTTGCTCCTGGAAACCAGTATAGTTTCACTAAGGACATGTAATGACAGATTAATGCTCTTTTCCAGAGTTACTGAACTGATCAGATTTTAAAACTGAAATATAGAAAACTATCTGGTTATAGGAAGGCAACTGTTAAAGTTCCTTATATATTCCTTGGGAAAACTTGGAAATATTTGAAATGGACAATAATATATTAGCTGGGTTTCTAATTGGCCGAACAACTTGAACCCAAGAATGAGTTTTTTTTATCAACATGAAAAGAAGTCTCTAGCAGGACAGGAGCCCCAGTCCTACCTAATCAACATTTTAGTAAGACTGGATGACCAAATTAGGATTTTTTTAAAGTTGCGATGATAATGGGATTCTAGGGAAATTAATCTTACCAGGTCATCTGATCACAAATTCCTAACTGGGCGGGTCATGGTAAGTAGTCAAGCCCTGCGCATATAACTTATAACTTCTTTAAGAATTGGCTTATCTTTGCCTTAAGCAAGCCTTGTCCATTATTTCTGTGTATCTAAAATAACATACCTTTGGAAGCTTTTTTTTTTTTTTTTTTTGAGGGCAGTATCACTGGCCCTCATATATGGGATCCGAACCGGGGCCGCTGGCATCGCAAGCCAACACTTAACCACCACGCCACTCGGCAGGCCCTAAAATAACATACCTTTGAAATGCCTCTTTGCAGACCCCTCAAGCAAAACCACCCTCAAGAGAGCACATAATCTTGTTAACTATCCTCTAATCCAATCCCCACCTTGCTTTCTCCCATCTTCCTATAACCTTCCTTCCCTCCTTAATTCCAAATGCATAAAAGAAGTTGAAAACTCATTCTGGGAAGCATTTTTCTGTCTGCTGAGATCTTGCTTCTAGGCTATCCTGTTTGGCTTACATAAATTTTTATTTTAAAAATCTCTATAGATTTGGACCGTCTTCCATCAGCAAAGTCAACAGACTGGAGCCAATCTGACAAGATAAAATTTAATACAGATAAATGTAAAGTCCTACCAAAAGAAATACCCTATTAAAGAATTGGGAAAGCATGGACAAAACAACTCAAGAATTTTAGCTGATTAACAAATCAATAATAATAGGTAACACACACAACACTTAAATGCCAGGGACCATTCTAAATGCTTTACATGTATGTATTCATTTATTCTTTATAACAACCCTATGAAGATAGGTGCTATTATAAACCCTATTTTACAGATGAGAAAACTGAGGTCCAAAATGTTTACATAATATTTTGTTACTCAAGGTCACCCAGCTAGACTGTAGAGCCAGGATTTAAACCCAAGCTTGGGTTTAAATCCTGTTCTAAGTTCATCTTAACCAGGACATTATTATGGATTAACAATGTGATGTGGTTGCCAAAGAAGCAATTCTACTCTTAATCTTAAAGTACATGCTTTACAAGCACAGGAATTTACAGTCTTCTCTACTGGTTAATATCTAATTTTGGGTACCACACTTCCAAGAAAAATATGAATGAACTGAAATCCACAAATAACCCATCAGTATTGCACGGATGTTCAAATCAAAACAATAAAATCATTAGAAAAAAATTAAGACTGGGATTAGTACATCTAGAGAAGAAATGAATCAGTGGGATATAAGTATCTTCAAATATTTGAAAACGCACATATAGAGAAGACAGTACTTGAACAGTACTTGAACAGTGAACATGTAACTTCTAGTTCAGTAAAAGAAATAATTTCATAAAAATTAGAGTTGTCCAAATAGCTTCACCTTAGAAACTATGAATCTTCTCTCCAGAAAAATATAGAAATGCATATAAATTTGCATAAAATTTCCAATGGTTGAAAAATCTACTTTTAGGGGCAGCCAGTTAGCTCAGGTAGTTAGAGCGCAGGCTCATAACACAAAGGTTGCCAGTTCGATTCCTACATGGGCCAAGGAGCTGTGCCCTCCACAACTATTACAGATTGAAGACAACTAGTTGACTTGGAGCTGATGAGCCCTGGAAAAACACACTGTTCCCCAATAAATTTTCTTTAAAAAAAAACAAATAAAACTACTTTTAAATCTACTCATGCTCCACCCCTAGAATCAGATATCCCTGGTTAAAATGGAAAGGTCAGGAATAAAGAGGCGAGTATATGAGTATATCTGATAATTCTTAAAATTCATTACAACTTACAATTCTATGATCTAAAAAAATCTCTTAACTCTGTGTTTTCTAGTTTCTTCTGAGATACATTATGATACATATTGCAATACGAGTTTAAATATAATACAAGTTTGTCAAGTGACAATATAAACTGACTATGAGTAAGTTCATAGATAGTATGGCTTATTATTTAACATTTAAAAGCAACATCCCTAAGTTTAAAAATAAAAAAATAAGATGCTAATTTTTACTACTCCTCAAGATCTAATATTTAATGCTCAAATTAGAAATTTCCCCCTCTTTTAAAATCTCATCTGAAACCCTCCCTTTCCATTCTTTGTTCCCAGTTAACTATTAAGAGTGACAGGCCAAGAAACAATGGACGAGAAGTCAGAATACTTAGGTTCGAATTCACTTGCCAGGAATTTAATTTTGGCTTAGTCTGTCTCCTCGCCATGTCCTAAAAATTTTCACATATCTAAAATGACTTTAAAAATGGTGAAGTGCTTTGTAAATATAAGTAACTCATGCATTATGCATAAAACATAAATTACCAACAGCAAGAAAACAAAGCCAGTCTTCCTATCATGTTAAAAAAAAAAAGGAAATATATATTCTCATTTCAATTCTTAATTATGAAGAACAATCTTTGAATCCTTTAGGGTATGTTTTGGTGTATAATTTTCATCCACAAATGCTTTCCTCATTAAGGATAAACATACCTGTACACCCAATTTCAAGTAGTATTGAGAGGACACAGCTCAGACAGTTACGAATTTGGGCTGCAAAGGAAAAACCTGAAGGTGTCAGTGGGCTCCACATTTACAAGAGCTGAGGGTAAAGTCACATTATCACAAAATGGTAATTAAAGTATTACATTGAAAAGTCGTTTTCTCTCTTTAAACAACTTAAAAGAACTAAAAGGTTTAGAGGTTAATAAGTCTTGAGGCTTTATGAACAAATATGAGTGCCACATTGCTGAAACTGCAACTGTCCTGCCAGAATAGTGCTACAAGACACCATGTCTGCCATTAGACTACACTCTAGTTCCAGGCACAAGATGTTCTAATAAATAACAAACGCACTGAGAGCCAGTACCCAAGTACGCTAGAATCCAGGCTCTAAGCATTTGATTTTTCTCCTTGATGCTACTTGAGAATGGATACTGCTATTAAAGATTTATTATAGTAATAGGATAGTGATAAAGCTTTAGCTAAATTATAGACTAACCAATAAAATAGAAAAGCAGTATGCACCATCAGATCAACTAAATTATTTTCTAATTTTGAACAGAGGCAGGGTCATGATTATACTGGGTAGAGGACAGATGAATAACTTCAACTATATTTATTAGGTGAAGATGATTTCAAGCCATTAAGACAAAAGCGCCCAGAAAAATTAGGCTATAGAAATCAAATGGAAAAAAACCCACAAAACTAAGCAAGGGGAAGGGAGAAAATCAGCTAGTGACTTACTAAAAAGAGAGCAAGTAAATGGGACAGGGAGTCTGAGCTCTTTGAGATAGAATGCGGAGAAGTATCCAAAGGCTCAAAGGGAGCTTCCGCAGTGAATATGGAAAGGGATGAGCCTGTTAAGTGTTTCAACAGAAAACGAGAAACAGTACAGGGAACTTTTCTGAACCAGCATTCATGGGTTGTCAATAATAAGTATGCCTAACTCATGAAGTGCAAATAATATATTGTGAGCTTTGTTCCGAATACATTCTGCTGATTAGTCCATTTACTACGTGCCACCCCTGCAATAAGCAAATGCCACTATATTACAGATGAAGAAACTGAGATCACACAATGCAAGGAAACACCAGAGGCTGGGTGCTCATCCACTTGGCTTAACTGTTTCTCTGCGAGGTCTTACAAAAACCTTTCTATTTTCTGTGGACAGGGATCCCGGTTCTCCGACATTTCTCCAAGGAATCTGGGCCCAAAAAGTAGTCCTCTCTCTACTTGAGAGAAAAGTTCCTTTATGGGGAGACAGGAGGCTCTTCCAAGCGCACAAAGCTTTGGAACTCAAAAACACCTGGTAGAGACAGATGGAGGCGTGTGGGTCATGCACAAGGGGGAGAAGTCAGAAAACCAGACTGAGAAGTCCCCCTTCCTCCCTGGAGACCGAAGGAGTAGAAAGCTTCCTCCACTCCACTAGGCGTGACTCAGGGACGTTGCCTGCCCCCAATTTGCAGGGGTGGGGGTGGGGGTATCTCTGTGATTTCCGACTCTCCTCCAAACAGTCACGGGTTACTCGGCCAGGACTGAGAGAACGCGTGGGAATACACAGGGCTCGGGCTCGGGGTGACGAGGGGGCCCCGAGGCGCAGAGGGAAACCTGCCCAGGAGCACGCCGGGCCGGGTCTAGAGGCCCCCCGCACACGGGCCCGCGCCTTCGCCCCAGACCTTACCGCCACGCGGTTGCAGAGGACGAGGCGGCCACACAGGGCTGTTCTTCCGAGCCTGGGGGGCCCGTACGTGGCGGCGGCCCGGTCCCGACGGGCTCACACTCCGAGCAGGGATGAGAGATACGCGGCCTGCCCGGTCCAGGTCCTGGAGTTCGGGTCCCCGGGACGCCACGGTGCGCGCGCCCTCGAGCCTGCCCACAGAGAAAGGGTCAAGGCGCGCCCCGCGTGCGGAGCAGCGGTGGAAGCTGCAGGCGGCTTCGTCCGCCCTCACCAGCCCATCCACGGCCCCGCTTCCCCCGCGCGAGCTTTGGCGGCGGAGCAGCACGGTGAGCGCCGGTTGGCCCGCGGGGTGAGTGACGTAAGGCGCCGCTCTCACGGATTGGCCGGGCCGGCGGTGCGTGCAAGGAGTAAACAAACCCCGCCCCCAGGCTTCCCAAAGAGAGGAGGGGGCCCGGAGGCGAAGGTGCAGGACCTCAAGCTTTCTGCTCCCGCCCCGGACTGCGCAGCAGAGATTCCCAGTCGGTCCCGTGCACTAATCTCTGCACCACGCTCTCCAGCAGCCTCCTGGGCGGGCTGCAGGCCTGAGGCCTAAAATTTATAGACACGCCCTTCGCCCCCTCTTCACCCCAGGCTTGCGTGGGAATCTTGACTTTTCCATCCTCCCCCATCTCCCAGGCCCCACGCAGGAAAGCCCCATCTCTCTTAGAAGGAGGAGAACTAAGGCGGTAACATCTCCGACCGCAGGATTTTGATGGGTTTTCCCCCTTTCCCTTCCCCCCACCCCCGGGGAACAGCGAGGAAGGGAATGGGGAAGAGTGACTGTGAGGCCACGTGTGGGGCCAACTGTGGGGCAACCTGTAATTATTCAGACTGTGGGTAGAGATCACTGGGCATGTGGGTTCTTCAATACCTAAGCAAGTAAGATCCAAACCAGTCCAGGTCACCACATCATGTGGAAGCTGGAGTGAAAATCGAGGCCCACACCCCCAAATACCCATCCATTTATTACAACATTTGTCTATTAATCCTGTGCCTATGTGAAAAATGTGTGAGCTTACATTCTAGTAGAGTGGAAAAAAACATGCAAAAGAAATAAGCAAAATATAAACTATGTTACATACTAATACATGCTATGGAAAAAAGCAGAGAAAGGTATTTTGAGGGATGGCTTACTTGTGTTAAAAAGAGTGCTCAGGGCCGGCTGAGTGGCGCGGTGGTTAAGCGCTGGCCTTGGAAGCCAGCGGCCCCGGTTCGGTCCCACATATGAGGGCCAGTAACACTGCCCTCAAAAAAAAAAAAAAAAAAAAGAGTGCTCAGAGAAGGTGCAGAAAAGGTGCCATTTAAGCAAATACCTAAAGGAAGTGAGGGAGATGAGAGCACCTTTGGACTTTTCTCTGGGGTAGGGTGGAGAGACAATTCTTGCATCATTGTACATAAAGTCCTCCAAGTTCAAGAATGCCAAATGCAGTACTCCTGGGACTGATTCTAAAATGCAAAACCCCAATGGAGTGATTACCTTATATTGTCCAGTAACAAGTCAATAGGATTTATTTAGTTTCCACAGAAATTTAGTTAAGGTTTCAATGTAACAAATGCTTTTCAAAAACTCTAGGCACCAAGATACAAAAATGAGCAGGACAGACAAAAAACCTCCACCCCCAAGAAACAGTCTAGCAAGGGAGATGGATTGTAAACCACCTCAGTACAATGTATAAACAACCATAATTGAAGTAGACACATACAGCTCTTGAGCTAATGGGGGCAGGGGCTGGGGTGGATGTTATGGATGTTATATAACTCTCTCAGGATCTCTTTATCTATAAAGAAAATACAGTACTAAATTTTGGCGTAAGGCTATGGTTATCAGGGATTCTCTAACTTCTTTGTAAGTTTCGAAGGTGAGAGTCTGAAGATAATATTAAATTGAAGCATATGAAATTGCTAATATTTGGCAATTTTCATATGACTCAACCTACTCTCCTGTAGAGTTAATATGAGGATTTTGCTGTATAATATATATGGTGTTCAATAAATGATGGCAATTATTTTGATCATTTGATAATTATTACTTTTAAAAGAAATGATTTAAAATCAATGTTTCATAACACCTTCCAAAACCATGAAGTAAAATGGGCAGTGCAAGTTCCAAAACTTCCATTTTGATCTAGCTGTGTTTGATCTAGCTGTTTTCCAGTTTGATCTAGCTGTGAATTTCCATGACCTAATCAGGGTATGATATAAAAGACACTAAATGCTAGTTTCACAGCAGGCCAAGAAATTCAGAATAAGGAACAGCTTGGTTTTGAAGCCAAAAACTGAAAATTATCCAGAACAGAATAAATTGTCAAGTTGCTTCAGGGAGGAAAATTTATGTAAATCAATTTTTTATTCCCACTCACAGTTCCAAGTTAGCAATTTGCACAACAGTCGGCTTTCTCTCTTCCTTGTCATTTCCCCATTAAGGGATCTTATTTCCTTTGAAAAGAAAAATAAAGCTTCCACCATCTCCAGCGCCAGGGAGTAGATGTCTGAAACATGACAGAACACTTATTGATTCAGCAAGCACTTATTGTATGCCAAGAACAGTGCAAGGCATTGGAAATACAAACATAAGTGCCCAAAGAACTCCGTTCATGGGTGTTCCTTGTGCTTGGAACAATCCCCCAGTTCACCCACACCTCACCTATATGTGCCTTCTCATAAGCTTAAACGACACTTTCTCCAGAAAAGCCCCCTCTCTGACTTGCCATCTCCAGCTCTTTTCCCATCAAATTCTGTTTACCTTTCTAACATTCATCAAGCTTGTAATTACTCACTTGGGATCTGTGTCCTGTTAGACTATAAGCTCCTTGAGATACACAGCCATGTCATCCTATTCACTATCCTCAGTGCGCAAGACAAGTTCAGTACGTTTTTACTGAATGGATGAGAGTGCCACAGCCAAGCACAGTTGGAAAGAGGAGAGACGCATAAATAAATAAAGTCTCTACTTGTAAATATGTGGGCCAACAAAGACAGGGTCATAAAAGAGACAGAGCTGTTACAGTTAAACCCGAGGAATCTCCATGTGCTGCCCTTCTCCTTGTGCTGGATGCTGCTGTTTGTAGCTGGAGCTGTAGGATTCCTGGACCAGTGCCTCTCAATCTTTAATGGGCACAGCAATCACTTGGAGATCTTATTAAAATTCAGACTCTGAGTCAGTAGGTCTGAGGTGGGGTGTAAAGTCTGCATTTCCAACAAGCTCCTGACTGGTGCTGCCTCGACAAACACCACAGTTTAAGTAATAAGGTCTTTAATGACACCTTTTTATCATACGAAACGATCTGTAGTTGTCTGGACAGTTGCAGATGTGGCTTTTCTTTTTTTTTTTAAGCATCCTATTTTCACACCTAATCCATCCAGTGACTGACAAAAGAAATAACATGAGGAAAATGTGTTAAATCAAGGCCTTGTCTTTGAGAGACAGTCCTATTGTGTGCAGTTTAATTACGTTAATAAGGCAAAGTAGAATCAAAGCCTCGGAATTTCCTCAGCAAAGGACACACTTTCTCCTCTGTTCATTTCTGAAATGACTTGATTAGGGCAGTGGAAGAAGGATTTCACAGTCATCCTTAATAAAAGCAACCTCTTCTGAATATCCAAACTTAAATCTTTTTTATAATAAAGTATTTTATTCACCCTAAAAATATAAAACAACTGTGAAGTATATGGAAAAATGGAAACCCTCAGGTACCAGTTTAAGAGAGAATAGTAATATGGGTAGAGCACCCTGTGTCCCCCCAGCCCTTCCCTCCCCCAAATAGCCACGCCCTGAATTATAATTCCCTCAGCTTTCTTTCTTTCTTTCTTTCTTTCTTTCTTTTTTTTTTTTTGAAGGCAGTGTCACTGGCCCTCATATGGGGACCCAAACTGGGGCCACTGGCTTCCCAAGCCAGTGCTTAACTACCGCGTCACTCGACCATCTTTATAATTTTAACACATGTATGTAACTCCAAGCAATATATTGCTTAGTTTTGCATGTTTTTGAACTACATATATTTGGATTCAAACTTTATTATTCATCTGCAAATTATTATTATTATTATTATTATATTATTATTTTTGCTCAGCATTTTGTTTGAGTCTACTGATTTGATAGATGTAGTTCATTCATTTTTACTGATGTAAGAATAACAAAATCTACATAAACCATTCTCTTGTTGATAGGCATTTGGGTTTTCTGCCTTTCTGTTTATTCTGTTGTTATGAATATTCTAACAGACATTTCTTTTGTATATGTGAAAGTTTCCATAGGGTTTTAGTTATATACAGGGGTGAGAGTCAAAATATTTAAACAACTAGGAATAAACAAATTTTTGCTTGTTCTCCTTCCCCACTCTGACGGAGACAAAATCTTATGTGCAAGTGGTTCATTTTGGAAACTGGTTCTGAAAACCAGGAATAGGGGCCAGGTAGAGTGAAACATGAAGGAGGAAAAGCCAATCCAAGAATATGTTTGAGGGGATCACTGCTGCAGGTCACTGAGGCTTCATGGTGCAGAAAACTCCCCAAGGAGCTTTGAAGAGCACACCTCAAAATTGTCCACTTAGGGCACAGAAGAAGCTATATGTACACACTGGTTCCCATCTCCATTGTTTAAAAGTTACACCATGGGGTACCAACCCTCTAGCACTTCCAGGCTTGACCATGGGTGAAGATGACAGAGTGGTTTGAGTATTCCAAGCTGGGAGGGGAGAGAAATCCCAACTTAGAAAACAGAAGACATGAGAAGACAAGTTGCTGTCAGCTTACATCTGGGCTGCTGATTGCTACAACTGGAATAAAAAAAAAAAGTGGGCCAAGAGGTTGTGAAGAACATCAGAGAAATAAGATTATCTATTTACTGATGCATACAAATTGGAATCTGTATTTACTGTCTTGCACAAATAGGTAATTTTTGTATTAATTTTCCACAACATCATTCTGACATATTTACACAAATCAGCTTATTTTAATAAAAAAGGATAGAAACATAATGATAGTGTGCAAAATATATATATTGTACAGTCTACTTAACATTCTAAGTAAAAATATTCAAAACTTTTTTGCTATTATGCATCATTAGTACCACACTATGAGATACAGAAGGAATATGAGAACTCTATAGCTCAGCACATTATTAAATCATGTTCAAACGCTATATACATTTTGCCTAGAAGGATTTGAAAACCCTACTTAATGACTTAATTCACTAGACTGATTTTTTTTAAGTTTAAAAAAAGATATTCATTTAAAGATATGACTCAATTAGCACATAATCCAATTAGCCAATGGGCAAAAGAGATGAAAAGACATTTTACTGAAGAGGATAAGCAGATAGTAAAAAAGCACATGAAAAGATGTTTAACATCATTATTAATTAGAAAAACACAAATTAAAACCACACACCCATTGTGTGTCTAAATAAATTGTCACAACACCAAATGCTGGTTAGGGTTAAGATTAGTGTTAGGTTTAGGGTTACAGCTAGGGTTAGGTTTATTGTTAGGGTTATAATTAGTTTTAGGGTTAGATTAAGTTTATTTGTTCGTCAGAAAAGTCATGACGTATTTTGTCTATGTTTTTCAAAGGTCATTTATTTATATAAAGAACAAAGATCAATCAATGATGTATTGCCCGTTTTGTTCAATAACCTGCCATCTTTCAGTGAGTTTCATAATTCCTCGTTCATAGAAGGATCTGTCTTTATTTGCGAAAAACTGAACAAGGGGCTGTTTTACAGCCTCATCTGAATGAACGTTATACCACGCAAGAAGTTTTGAAGAGAGCAAAACAAGTGGCAGTCTGACGGCACAAGGTCAGGTGAGTATGGTGGGTGTGGCAACACTCCCATCCAAGCTCCAATAATCTTTGACGGGTGATCAAACTTGTGTATGGTCTTGCGTTGTTGTGACAGAACACAACTCCTTTACAATTAACAAGCTCTGGACATTTCTGGAGGATGGATTTGTTCAAACTGTCCAATTGCCAACAGTACACATTCAAATTGATTGATTGGTTCCTTGGTAGGAGCTTGAAAAACAGGACACCTTCAAAATCCCACCACACTGAGAGCATAACTTCCTCTGATGAATGTCTGCTTTTGATGTCATTTGAGGTGAATCATCCTGTCAGGATCAAGACTGTTTGTGCATCACACTGTTGTAAACAATCCACTTCTCATCACCAGTTATCAGTCATTACAAAAAAGGATCATTTTCTCACCTTTAGTGAGCATATTGCAGATGTTTATAAGTGCCGTCAAATGAACTTCTTTGAGTTCATGCAGAACCCAAATATTGAGCTTGCTTATGTATCCTAGCTTCTTTATGTGGTCGTGAACGCTTGAATGATGGATGGTCAATGTTCCTGCAATATCTCATGTCGTGTAACCTGGGTTTGACTCGATCAATGCCTTTATTTTGTCATCAACCTCAGTGGGCCTCCCTGACCAAGAAGTGTCGCTGAGATCAAAATCACCAGCACGGAATTTTATGAACCATCGTTGCCACTGACGTTCTTGTAGAGCGTTGTCACTGCAAACTTTATGCAACTTTTCACAAGCTTGATGCGTGTTCTTCCCTTTGTGGAAGTAAAACAGTAAATGATGGCAAAACTACACAGTTTGGTCTTCCATCTTCAACTTATTATAAAATCTCCAAAGCTCAGCCAAATCGCTCAATTCTTAGAATGAAGCTAAAACTGTCAGCTGTCAAATGACATAGCAATAACATAGATGTGAATGACTCTAGCACTTCCAAAAATGAACTGTTGCAAACATGCATGCATCATGACTTTTCCAACGACCCAATAGATTTACGGTTAAGTTTGGGTTTATGGTTAGGGTAAAAGGGTTATGTTTAGGTTTAGGGTTAGTTTTAAAAGGCGAAAGATTTATAGGATCTGAAGAGAAACCAGAGTATGGGGTTAGCTTTAAGGTAAGCGTAAAAGTTACAGTTAGGTTTAGGTTTAAAGTAAAGGTTAGGATTCAGTGTTAGGTTTTGATGCTCAGATTAGTATTAAGGTTAGGGTTATAATTGGGATAATTTTTAGGGTTAGGGTTAAGACTAGGGTTTGGTTTAGGGTTAAGGTTAGTGTTAGATTTACAGTTAGGTTATGATATAAATAATTTAGGGTTAGGGTTTGGTTTAGGTTTAGAGTTACGATTAGGGTTTGGTTTAGGTTTAGGTCTAGTTTTAGGGTTTGCATTAGGGTGAGGGTAAAGGTTACGGATAGGTTTAGGTTTAGGGTTAGAAGTAAGGTTAGAACTAGGATTTGGTGTTATGGTTAGTGTTAGGGATAGGGTTAAGCTTAGAGTTAGAGTTCAGTTTAAAGTTAGGTTATTGTTTAGAGTCAGGGTTAGGATTAAAGTTTTAGGATAGGGTTATTAAGTTTAGGGTTAGGAAAATGGTTAGGTTTAGGGTTAGATTAAGCATTAGGGTTAATTTTAGTGGTAGGCTTAGAATTATGGTTAGGGTTAAGTTTAGGTTCAGGGTTAGGGTTTTGGTTCTATTGAGGGTTAGGTGTACGGTCACATGTGATTTTAGGGTTGAGTTGGGATAAGGTAGGGTTAAGTTAAGGGGTATGTTTGGGGTCAAGTTGAGGGTTAGGATTAGGGTTAGTTTTAAGGGTTAGGGTTAGAATTAGGTTTTGTTTGGAGTTAGGTTAGGTTAGGTTTATATTTAAATTTCAATTTAGAGATAGGGTTAATTTGGTGTTAAGGTTTAGATTACAGTTAGGTTAAGTTTTAAAAAATTGTTAGGGTTACGTTTAGGATTAGTCTAATTTAGGGTCAGGGTTGCATTAGGTTTAGGTTTAGGGTTTATGTTGGGTAAGAGTATATATAGGTTTAGGTTTAGAGTTAAGGTTGAAATTAGGATTTACATTTAGTGTTAGTGTTATTATTAAGGTTAGTTTTAAATTTAGATTTCAGGTTAAGGTTATGTTTTGGGTTATGTTATGGCTTTTTTTAAGGTTAGAACTAGGGTTATGACTGAGTTTAGAGTTTAAGTTAAAGTTAGGTGTAGGGTTATGGTTAGAGTTATGTGTAGGATATGTGTTAGTGTTAGGGTAAAAGTTAGTTTTAGTGTTAAGTAAAGGTTAGGTTTAGAATTTAGTTAATGGTTATGTTTAAATCCACGTTTAATTATATAGTTAGAATTAGGGTTAGGATTAGGTTTGGTGTTAGGTTTAGGTTAGGGTTAGGTAAGGTTTAGATTTAGTGTAGAGATAAGATGTTATTTCTTTTTGATATTACAACTATTTTCTGCTTTTGTTTATATTGCAAATTTTCAATAATATAAAGTTTAAACATTGGAAAGAAATATAAGCAGTATAAAAAAACAAGTTGCAAGTTAGAAGATATCTGTAGAATATATAATTGACAAAGGATTACTATTACTAAAATCCCAAAATTCCTAGTTCTCAAAGGCATGCACATCATTTCCCATTCTCCTATGAGAATCTAAGAGCTGCTCTTTGTCAGCAGCCTGTCCATGTCCAAGAAGCTCTGAGCCAAGCTCCCCGACTTTGGATTATTTCTCAGGACTACATGCCTTAATCTGTGCTCCTGTAGTTTGCAGAATCTGATAACTCGCGTATTGCCCTGTATTTCTTCCCTACTTTCCTACTCATTCTAAATCATGTCATTTCAGGTCTTTCAGCTTTGCATTTTTTTTTTTTCATTTATGGGTGTATGTCTCCAAAAATATTCTGTTTCTTTCTTTTTTTTTTTTTTTTTTTGAAGATTTTATTGGGGAATTGGGAGAGGGGAACAGTGTTGGGGAATTGGGGAAGAGGACCAGCCAAGTTGTTGTTCTTTAGTCTTCCTTGTGGAGGGCGCCAGTCACCTTCTGGCTGCCCACCAGCAGCTCATGGTGTCTAAGGTCAAGGTGCTGTGTTCAATCTTAGTTGCAGGTGGGCGTAGCCACCACCCCATGTGGGAGTCAAATCAGCAGCCTTGTTGTTAAGAGCACACGCTCTATCCACTGAGCCATCTGGGTGGCAGCTCAGCTCAAGGTGCTGAGTTCAGTCTTAGTTGCGGGTGGGCGTAGCCTGCCACCGAACAGGCAATCTTGTTACACCAGCTGAGCCATCTGTTGGCAGTTCAGTGACAGCTCAGATCAAGCACAGCATCACTGACCCATGTGGGAATCAAACTGGCGGCCCTGTTGCTCAGAGCTTGCGCCCTACGCCAACTCTTAACCAACTGAGCCACTCGGCCAGCCCAAAAATATTCTTAAGACTTTAATATGTGCCAGGTACTGAGTAAGGCTTTCCAGGATAAATTTCTTTTTGTTTTTATTTTTTTAAACAGCTTTATTGAGGTGTGATTGATATACCAAAAACTGCACATATTTAACATATACATTTTGATGGGTTTGAATATATGCACGCACCTGTGGAATCAAAAGAAATATGTGAACAAAATACACACAGACCGATCTGCCTCAGCCGGGAAGAGTGCAATGTCAATACCAACAAGGGCCAGTGAAGAGACGTCCTCCACAACTAGACTGAAGAACCAAAGGACAGCAACTTGTCTGTTCCCCTTCCCTAATTCCCCAATGCTGTTCCCCTCCCCCAACTACCCAATAAAATCTTAAAAAATAGAAAATACACACACAGACACTGCTTTTATAATGCTTATAGCCTAATAGGGGAGCCAGACATTAATAAAAAATTCACACAGGTAAACGTAAATGATAAATATGATGAATACCATAAAATACAGATACAGATGCAGTATTTGAAAGACAGTGTATCAAGGGTACTATAGGAATTTTGAGTGATGGCCTATGAGGATTAGAGACATGTGTGGGAGTACAGAGTGTGGTTTTTTGACATCCCAGAAAGCATGCACCTCATGTAGATAGACACAGATGGTGTGAAGAGGAAGCCATAGGCTATGCCATTTTATAGAAGTTAAAAGAGAGTCAGAGAGCATAGTAGATACCTGTGAGAGGTATCTCAGCTCCTCACGGAAAAGCCATCGTCCCCACTCTCCTGACTCCATATAATTCTTAGAGCTGACTCCACCACTGAATTCAAGAGGAGGACATGTAAATAGGACAAAGCCAGGAAGTTTACCCCACCTACAGTGACTGATTCATAGATAACCACGAGAGCCAATCAGGAGCCAATCAGGGAAATGAACTTGGTGTTATGTTCTGAAAAAGAGATTATTTCCACTTTTAGCCAGACATACCTCTTATGAGGGTATAGGAATTGGCCCTGCCCCTCTCTCAAGCCTGATTCTAAAGCCAATACAGAGGCATTAAGATCCTCAAACCCATGAAGCCCAATTTTGCAATAATAGGGAACAAAAATTCTTCGAGTGGATTACTAAACATAATCATAAAAGGGGGCCCACCTTTTTCATTTGGTTCTCAGATCTGTGCACTCTGGCTTTGAGGTAAGCAGCTCCCTCTATTTTTTTTTTTTTTGAGGGCAGCATCACCGGCCCTCATATGGCAACATCTCAAGCCCCCAGGGTTTTGGAAGTTCACACATGGTTGTGCTAGCAGAAGAGCCTTGGGCAGGGAAATAAAATCCATTCTCAGAATACATCTACTCCATTGAATAAAGCATCGCCTTTCCCCCATGATAGGGGAGGTCAATATATTCAACCTGTCACCATGGAATATTTCCATATCAAAAACAACATCAACTTCTGTGTTGGAGGCTGGGCACACAGAAGAAGTGGCAGCCAAATCAGCCTTGTGAGCGGAATGTCGTGACCTTCACTCCATACAGAGCCTCCATGCTCCCTGCTGCCTCAGCCATTTTGTGCATTGTCACAGTGAATATGAAAGAGGCAGAGAAAGATGCTGAGTGACATTCACAGGACAGGTCATATATCTGCTGATTCTGGAGAATTCCCGCTGATTCTGGTACCTCTGTGCGCAGTGGAGTGGTAATGACTATCTTCATATTCAGCCTACTCTGCGAGGTTGATCCTCGTATCTCCCCCAAGACTTCCCAGTCACCAATTTTCCGACTTCCATCCATTGGGAGTGTTTCTTTTCATCACTCTATCTCACAGGCCGCCCCTGTGTGATGCTGTAGTACAACTGACCACTTCCAGCTCTTGCTGGCAAACCATGAAAATCTATCTATATATTTGGCCCTGGATATTTTTCTTTACTGTTAGCTCATCATAGGGAACTCCCCATAAGATTGCAGGTATGAACTGAGGAAGAGAAGGTAAAGCAGTAAAAAAAAAAGACTTGTGATGTTCTGAGCTCCCTGCCCATGAAGTTTATTTGTGCCTGTTCAAAAGGGCATGGGCTTGGGCTGGCCAAGTGGTGCATTGGTTAAGCGCTGGCCTGGGACGCCAGCGGCCCCGGTTCGGGTCCCACATGTGAGGGCCAGTGACACTGCCCTCAAAAAAAAAAAAAAGCGTGGGCTCAAACCTGTATGTGTCAAATTAATTTACATTTCTTTTACGTGCAATTGTGTGGTTCAGTGGGTCCCATTATATCTGCTCATGATAAGAAGTTCAGGTCACTTGCTGGCCATGACTAGATTTTAGTCATTCCCATTGTTCACAGGAAGCAGGAATAACTTTTATTTTATTTTTTCTTTTTTTAGGGCAGTGTCACTGGCCCTCATATGGGGGACCCGAACCGGGGCCACTGGCTTCCAAGCCAGCGCTTAACCACCGCGCCACTCGGCCGGCCCAGGAATAACTTTTAAAATAGAGAATAGGGGACAACAAAGAGAGGCTCGTTCCTTAGGTTCAGCATTATGATTCTACTGTATGATTTTCCAGTGGAACCCTACAGCAGTCTGTCTGCCACAGACACCTCTAATATAACTTAGTTTGCTGGTGCAACCTGCTCCTGTTGCAGAGAATTTTCTTGCCCCGAGTCCCAGTCTAAACTGTCAGCATATGGATTACCTAGTAAATGGATCTGCACTGCAAGTCCCAAAGTGAAGTATGTTGTCTCCAAGATCCTAGGAGGCCCACCAAGATTATGTTTCTTTCTTTGCTGTGGGCAGTACAAAATGCAGCAACTTATGCCTGACTTTCAAATGAATATCCTATGTGCTCCAGGATCTTGAACTCCTAGAAATTCCAGCTGTTTTTGACAATGCCACCGAACTTTTTACAGGATTTATCGCCTGCCATTGCCACACTTAATTGTCTTAATAAGACATCTAGACTACTATCCTAATGCCTGCTCACAGATCCCATTAGCAAGGTGCCTTGAACATGATGATCTGGGCATATGAAGATGGACAAGTTCACCCAGACTTTATTATGATAGAGAGGAGAATGGATATAGCACTAGGACAAGATAGTAAAGGTAATGGTTAACCCTGCCTTATAAATGCAAACTTTAAAAAAAATTGTATTATCAATTGGAATAAAGCATCTGCCAAAAAAAATACAATGTTTGGATCCAATCCCCTGCACCCCGCACTACAGCTGTCCCAGCTCCACTGGCAGTCGCCTGCGCTCAAACCCCTGGTGCCTAGAATCATAGCTACAAATTTCATCACTACATGATTATGTTGACTATAACATGTTGTCATTCTCCATTACCCACTGTCAAGCAGTCCCTGAGCAGCAATACAGTGGCTCACAGGCCACAGGGATCACTTATGCAGCTGTAAGTTTGACTTATCATACTGCAACCTGTAAGGAGGCAACAAGCCAAAACAGATTCAGGCCAGATCAGCACGTGGTCAGGTCCCCACACACCTAGTCCCATAGGACGACATGGAACTGCAGGACCACATGACAAACCGCACAGGTGGTGTTTGATCTGCCATTGAAGGACCAACTCTAAACCACAGCCAAGAAATTTTACAGACTTAATCGAAAAGTAACAAGCTGTTTTCGATTAAATGAATTTTTCTTCTTGTTGAAAAAAATGTCCTTTAGAATTAAAAAAAAAATTTTTCAGGGGCAAGATGGCGGCTGTGAGGAGGGCTCCCTGAAATCTCCCCTGGAAATATCCACAATTTGAACTTCTAATACACTTCAAAGAGACATCTACTCATCACACAGAGCAACTAAGAGTTTCACACAATGATTGCTGGAAGGTGGGCAGGCCGGGAGAGTTGGGGAAGAAGGCGGCGAGCTGCGTGAGGTGCAGCCCGCACCCGCGGCTGTGGAAGCACGCTGTTAACGGAAAGGGTGCCCAAAGACAGTCATTGAGCCTTTGGGGGTGCAGCCTGCCTTGGGACAGGCGAAAGCAAAATGGCAGTGACTTTGTAAAAACTACCAATCACACGTCACAACCACACTCAAGTACAGCAAACCTGCAGTGCCAGGATCACGCTAGGCATCAGGTGCCTACTCTGTTCCCACAAGACGCACAGGAATTTTTGTACAGCAGAGGACAAACTGAAGAGAGCTTGGTGGACTTTAACCAAGACCGGCACAGGTATTTTTGTTTTGTTTTGTTTTATTTTGTTTTGTTTTCCCTTTATTGGTTGCTTATCCTGGTTGTTTTTGGTTTTTATTTCTATTTCATGTTTATCATTTTGTAGTTTTTAATATAGGCATATATAGGTGTATATAGGTGAATATATGTCCATATATATGGGTGTGTAGACAAATATATATATATTTTTTTCTTTTTCTTTTTCTTTCTTTTTTTTTTCTTTTTTCCCCACCCTCACTTTTTCCCTTCTTTTATTCATTCTTCTCACTGCTATACTTTTCGTCCTTTCCTTTTTTTCTGCAAATTTTATTTTTTTAATTTTTATTCTTACTTTTTTTTTTTAATTTTAATTTTTATTTTTTAGGTATAGCTATTTGGTTTCTCATGTTTATTCTATTTTTTATTTTATGATATCATATTTTATTTTGTTTCCTCTTCTGTTATTATTGTATGTGTGGTTATTGTTTTGTTTCTGTTTGTTTTCTTCTTTAGTATGTTTGATATTTAAGTACATTAAATGTAGATTGATGGTTGGTTTTTTTCACATGTGTGAGCATTTGCTTTCCTTTGGTGGCTGCGGCAGTTGTTCTTGTTGATCTGTTATGCTCTAAAATCACTCTGCAGCACTGGGTCCAAACAAACAGATACAAGAATCATCATACCCGGAGGCCAACTTTAGATAAAACCAGAGCATTTCTGGGTTTGACATACAAGAGTCACACCCAAAAGGAAGTTGCTACAGGTACTAGGGCCCATAGGGTCCAAGTCTCATCAGAGGGGTCAATCCTTTCACAGCAGCTCATAAACTGCAGACACTGCTGATCCTCACAGCTAATCAATCTGCGAGTCAATCCCACCTACTGACAATCCAAAAGTAATCAAAACTAAAACTTCAACAAGTGAGGATGCACGACACAAGGAACACCTCAGATACAAGTACAGGAGAATAGGGAGACTGAGTAATTCAAATATAAAGGACACACACCGTATAAGATTACCAAGAAAATACTGAGAAACCTGGGGGATCTATCTGTTATATTGAAGCAAACTCAAAGAGTAAGCCAGAATGGGGAGACAAAGAAACACAACCCAAATAAAAGAACAGAAGAAACTTCCTGAATCAGTGGAACTAGAGGAAATAGAGGTAAACAACCTATTGGAGACAGAATTCAGAACACTGATTATTAGAATGTTCAAGGAAATTAATGAAAATATAAAGAAGGATAGAGAAATCATGAAAAGCAACCAGCTAGAACTTAAGAACACAATTACTGAATTAAATAACAAACTAGATGGAATGACTAGCAGATTGGATGAAGCAGAAAATTGAACCAGTGACTTAGAAGACAAGATAGCAGAGATCACCCAAGCAGAACAACAAAAATAAAAAAAAGAATGAAAAACATGGAAAATAGTTTAAGAGAGCTGGGGGACAACATCAAACGCAATAACTAATCAGTCATTGGAATACCAGGAGAAGAGAGGGAGCAAGGGATTGAGAACATATTTGAAGTAATAATGTCTGAAAACGTCCCTAACCTGGCAAAAGACATTGAAATACAAGCCCAGGAAGTGCAGAGAGTTCCAACCAGGATGAAACCAAACAGGCCCACACCAAGACACATTATAGTGAAAATGGCAAGGGTTAAGGACAAAGACAGAATCCTTAAAGCAGCAAGGGAAAGGCAGCAAGTTACTTACAAGGGTATCCCCATAAGATTATCAGCTGACTTTTCTACAGAAACTTTGCAGGCCAGAAGGGAGTGGCAGGAGGTTTTCAAAGTGATGAAAAATAAAGGCCTACAACCGACATTGCTGTATCCAGCAAGGTTATCATTTAAAATTGAAGGTGAGATAAGGAGCTTTCCAGAAAAGAATAAATTAAGGGAATTCATTACCACCAAGCCAGCTTTGCAGGAAATGTTAAAAGGGCTTCTTTAAGTAGAAGAGAAAAACAACCTAACTAAGAAAGACTATGAACACAAATAACAAAATGGCAATAAATACACACCTATCAATAATCACATTAAATGTAAATGGATTAAATGCTCCAATAAAAAGACATAGGGTGGCTGAATGGATAAGAAAGCAAGACCCCCAGCATATGCTGTATACAGGAGACTCACCTCAGATCCAAAGATTCATTCAGGCTGAAAGTAAAGGGATGGAGTAAAATATTTCATGCAAATGGAACTGAGAAAAAAGCTGGAGTAGCGATACTTATATCAGATAAAATGGACTTTAAATTGAAGAATATAACAAAGGACAAAGAAGGACACTTCATAGTAATGAAGGGATTGATCCAACAAGAGTACATAACCCTAGTAAACATCTATGCACCTAACATAGGAGCTCCTAAATATATAAAACAGATATTATCAGACATAAAGACAGAGATCAACAGTAACACTATCATAGTAGGGGATTTCAACACACCGCTGTTACCAATGGACAGATCCTCCAGACAGAAAATCAATGCAGAAACAGCAACCTTAAATGACACATTAGAACAGCTGGATTTAATTGATATATTCAGAGCATTTCACCCCAAAGCTACAGAATATACGTTCTTTTCAAGTGTACATGGAACATTTTCTAAGATAGACCACGTGTTAGGCCACAAAACAAGTCTCAATAAATTTAAGAAGATTGAAATCATTTCAAGTGTATTCTCTGACCACAATGCTATGAAACTAGAAATCAATTACAAGAAGAAATCCGGGAAGCTGACAAATAAATGGAGGCTAAATAACATGCTACTAAATAGTGAGTGGGTCACAAATGAGATCAAGGAGGAAATCAAAAGATACCTCGAGCCAAACGAAAATGAAAACACCATGACCCCAAATCTCTGGGATGCTGCAAAAGCAGTCCTAAGAGGGAAGTTTATAGCAGTGCAGGCCTACCTAAAGAAGGAAGAAAAATCTCAAGTCAACAGGTTATCCTTACACCTAAGGGAACTGGAAAAAGAACAGCAAAAGAAGCCCAAGGGGAGTACAAGAAAGGAGATAATAAAGACCAGAGCGGAGGGCCTGCCGAGTGGCGCACTTAAGAGCTGGTTTGGTGATGCCAATGGCCCCGGTTCAGATCCCACATATGAGGGCCAGTGACACTGCCCTCTACAGCTAACAACAGCTCCACCTGGAGCTGGGCTGTGCGAACTCCAGCGACGGTGTAGGCTGCAGCCCCTGCTGCAGTGGGCTGCCATAGGCTACAGTGAGTGGTCGGCAGCCAGCGTGAGCTGCCAATAGTCGCGGTGATCGAACATCCAGATGCCGGCAACCGATCTGCCTCATCCAGGAAGAACACAATGATGATTCCAACATGGGCCAGTGAAGCAATGTCCTCCACAACTTGACTAAAGAACAAAAAAGGACAGCAACTTGTCTGTTCCCCTTCCTGATTCCCCAATGCTGTTCCCCTCCCCCAATTCCCCAATAAAATCTTTAAAAAAAAAGACCACAATGGAAATAAACAATATAGAGAACAGAAAAACAATACAAAAGATCAATGAAACCAAGAGCTGGTTTTTTGAGAAGATAAACAAAATTGACAAACCTCTAGCCAGGCTCATCAAAAAAAAGAGAGAGAGGACTCAAATTAGTAAAATCAGGAACTAAAGAGGGGAAATGACTACAGACATCACAAAAATACAAAAAATTCTAAGAAATTATTATGAGCAACTATATGCCAAAAAATTTGACAATCTGGAAGAAATGGACAATTTTCTAGACGCATATAACCTTCCAAAGCTAACTCAAGAAGAAACAGAAAATCGAAATAGCCTGATTACTACCAAGTAAATTGAATCAGTAATTGACAAGCTACTAAAAAACAAAAGCCCTGGACCAGACGGCTTCACAAGTGAATTTTATCAAACATTCAAAAAAGAACTATCACCTATTCTTCTCAAACTATTCCAAAATATCCAGAAGGAGGGAAGGCTCCCAAACTCTTTTTATGAAGCCACTATCACCCTGATTTCAAAACCAGATAAAGACAGCACAAAAAAATGAAAACTACAGGCCAATCTCCCTGATGAATATAGATGCAAAATTTCTCAATAAAATATTAGCAAACAGAATTCAGCAATATATTAAGAAGATCATACATCATGATCAAGTGGGTTTCATCCCGAGTATGCAAGGCTGGTTCAACATCCGTAAATCAATTAATGTGACACACCACATCAACAAAAGAAGAATAAAAATCACATGGTCATATCAATAGATGCAGAAAAAGCACTTGACAAAAATCCAACAGCCATTTATGATAAAAAAAAACCCTTAGCAAAGTGGGAATACAGGGATCATATCTCAACATAATAAAGGCCATATATGACAAACCTACCGCTAACATCATACTCAATGGGGAAAAGCTAAAACCATTCCCCTTAAGATCAGGAACAAGACAAGGCTGTCCACTTTCTCCTCTTTTATTCAACATAGTTCTGGAAGTTCTAGCCATAGCAATCAGACAAGAAAAAGGAATAAAAGGCATCCAAATTGTCAAGGAAGAAGTAAAATTGTCATTATATGCAGTTGACATGATACTGTATATAGAGAACCCCAAAGACTCCATCAATAAACTATTGGAACTGCTAGACGAATTCACTGAAGTAGCAGGATATAAAATCAGTGTTCAGAAATCAGTTGCATTTGCATATACCAATAATAAACTAAACGAAGGAGAAATTAAGAAAACTGTCCCATTTACAATTGCTACACGAACTATAAAATACCTAGGAATAAACTTAACCAAAGAAGTAAAAGATCTGTACTCAGAGAATTATAAGACACTGAAGAAAGAAATCAAAGAAGATACAAATAAATGGAAACACCTACCATGCTCATGGATAGCAAGAATTAATATAGTTAAAATGTCCATACTGCCTAAAGCAATATATAGATTCAATGCAATTCCTATCAAACTACCAAGGGCATTTTTCACAGAAATAGAAAATATAATCCTAAAATTTATATGGAACCATAAAAGACCCCAAATAGCCTCAGCAATCCTGAGAAATAAGAACAAAGTCGGCGGTATCACGCTACCAGACATCAAAACATACTACAAGGCTACAGCAATCAAAACAGTATGGTATTGGCATAAAAACAGGCACACAGATCAGTGGAACAGAACAGAGAGTCCAGAAATAAATCCAGACATTTATGGACACTTAATCTATGACAAGGGAAGCAAGAATTTACATTGGAATAAAGATAGTCTACTCAATAAATGGTGCTGGGAAAATTGGACTGATACATGCCAAAAAATGAAACTGGACCACCTCCTTATGCCGTATACAAGAACAAATTCCAAATGGATTAAAGACTTAAATGTAAGACCTGAAACCATAAAACTTCTAAAAGAAAATATAGGGAGTACATTTGCAGACATTACCTGGAGCAATATTTTTACTGATACATCCCTGTGGGCAAGGGAAGTAAAAGAAAAATGAACATATGGGATTATATCAGACTTAAAAGTTTTTTCACAATAAAGGAAACCATCAATAAAACAAAAAGGAAGCCTACTGATTGGGAGAATATATTCGCCAACGATATATCTGATAAGGGGTTAATATCCAAAATTTATAAAACACTCATGCAACTCAACACCCAAAAACCAAACAACCCAATAAGAAAATGGGCAGAAGATATGAAGAGACATTTCTCTAAAGAGGACATATAGAAGGCCAACAGGCATATGAAAAAATGTTCAACCTCACTGGTCATTAGGGAAATGCAAATAAATACCACAATGAGATACCACTTCACTCCAGTCAAAATGGCTATCATCAATAAATCAACAAACAAGTGCTGGCGGGGCTGTGGGGAAAAGGGGACCCTGCTGCACTGTTGGTGGGATTGCAGATTGGTGCAGCCACTATGGAAGTCAGTATGGAGGTATCTCAAAAATCTGGAAATGGAACTACCTTTTGACCCAGCAATTCCACTCCTAGGTATTTATCCCAAAAAACGCAAGACACTGATTAAAAAAAATATATGCACCCCTATGTTCATTGCAGCGCTATTTACAATAGCCAAGACTTGGATGCCCATCGGTAGATGACTGGATTAAGAAACTCTGGTACATTTATACAATGGAGTATTACTCCGCTATAAAGAAGAATGAAATCGTACCATTTGCAATGATATGGATGGACCTAGAGACTATTATGTTAAGTGAAATAAGTCAGACAGAGAAAGACAAATACCATATGATCTCACTTATAAGTGGAATCTGAAAAACTGAATGAATGAGCAATGTAAACAGAACTGTCTCATAGATATAGAGGAAAAACAGGGTTGCTAGTTGGGAGGGGGGTGGGGATGAGGGAGAAGGGGAAGGGATTAGACAGCAAAAATAGGCAACTACAATATTGCCACAGGGATATGAAAGAGAGTTGGGGAATATAATTAATACTGGTGTAAATATTTTGTGGGGCATCAGATGGTCACATGTCTTGTTGGGGAGACCATTTCATGGATGGAGTAGAGGTTTGATCACTGCACTGTATACCTGAAGCGGAGGTTGTATACCAACTGTAATTGAATATATATAGATAGTCACAGGATGTGGATTATAATGTGGAAGGGAGTCAGAGGAAGAGTAATAGATATATATGATATGGTGGGGAGGAGTGGGGTGGCGAATTGGGGGAGGAGGGTTGTCACTTTGAGGGGTAAAATGTATAACTATTGCACTGTGTTGTACACCTGAAACTAATTAAAAAATAAATAAAAATAAATTAAAAAATAAATAAAATAAAATAAATTTTCAACAAGGCTCTATAAGTCATAAGATTTCCTACTATTTGTATATTTGCAAATATTCTTGTGTTTTTTCATCCCTAATAGTTTAACTGTAGTATATAGATTCTGTTGGGAGCTTCCTTCTGCATTTTGAAGGTATTATTCAATTTATTTTCTGTCATCTATTTTGCTGAGAGATACACTGTCATTTTTACTGTGACAAAATGAGTTACCCATTTTTTGAAAAGTATGCATATATGTTTTCCTAGTAGAGACATATGATTTTTTTCCTTTCTCTTTGATTTGTCTGTAGCTTCTCCCCTTGTGTGCAACTTCTACCTGAGGACAGTCTTTCTTCCTTTCTGGGCAATGCTTAGTAACTGTCTCTGGATATTTCTCCCACTTACTTTTTTTTTCTCTACTTTCTTTTAGGTCCACATTAGACTTATTTGGAAATTGCTCACTATGGTTCCAATATCTAATAGTTGTTCTTAAAAAAAACATATGATTGTGCTGCATGCTGGTAAAATACTATCTTCAAATTTATTTTAATTGTGAACAGTTTAAACTTCTTAAAAAAATTTACTATACCGGTTTATTATAAAGGATCTGTTAACATTAGAGAAGATACAAATGAACAGCCAGATGATGCGGTGCATAGGTCAAGGTCTGGAAAATTCCCGAGCGCAAAAGCTTCAGTCCCTTAGAGCTGAACAGAACACCACCCTCTTGGCACAGGGATGTGTTCACCAATCCAAAAGCTCCCCAAACCCCATTGTTTGGGGAATTTTATGGAGGTTCCATTATGTAGCCATGATTGATTAAATCATTGGCCACTGGTGAAATGGCCAGTTTAAAACTGATTTTAAACTTTTGAGGAATTTTTCCTTTCAATTATCTTTTCATATTTCCAAGTGTTACATTTTTTTTTTTAAGAGGGCAGTGTCACTGGCCCTCACATGTGGAATCCGAACTGGGGCCATTGGTGCCCCAAGCCAGCTCCCAACCACTGTGCCACTCGGCCGGCCCCCAAGTGTTCCATTATAAAAATATACACTTGTACTTGACTTATTTCTGCCTGCTTTGTTCTTTACTGGGAGAAAACTATCTTTTCTAAAAAAACAGCTTTGTTGAAGTATAATTGATACACCATGAACTGCACACATTTAAAGCATGCAATTTGATGAATTTTCTCACACACACACATCCATGAACCATCACAATTAAAATAATGAACATGAAAATAACGTCACTCCAAAATTTCCTAAATTTTCTCTTCCCTCCTGATCCGACCCTACCCCCAGGTAATCCCTCATCTGCTTTTTACATTGTTTGCACTTTATAGAATTTTTATAGAAATGGAATCACATAGCATGTACTTTTTTATCCAGCTTCCTTAACCTAATTAACATTCATACAGGTCCTGTGTATAAACATTTCATTCCTCTTTATTGCTGAGTAGTATTCCATTGTATAACTACGCCATAATTTGTTTATCCATTCACCTGTTAACAGATTTTTTAGTAGTTTCCAGTTTTTTGGTTATTATAAATAAAACTACTATGGAAATTCATGTGTAAGTATTTGTGTGGACATATGCTTTTATTTCTCCTGGATAAATAGAAAGGCCTGGGTCATAAGGTGGGTATATATTTTAACTTTCTAAAAAACTGCCAAACTGTTTTCCAAAGTGCTTGTACCATTTTTACTTGCTTTGTTGTTGTTGTTTTTAATGTCTTAATTAGAAATTGTCATTTTATTATTATTTTAAATTAATTTATTTTTTTTGAGGGCAGTGTCACTGGCCCTCATATTTGGGACCTGAACCGAAGCCAGCGCTTAACCACCGCACCACTCGGCCGGCCCTTAATTAATTAATTTTTTTTGAGGGCAGTGTCACTGGCCCTCATATGTGGGACCCGAACCGGGGCAGCTGGCCTCCCAAGCCAGCGCTTAACTACCGCGCCACTTGGCCGGCCCTGCTTTTTTTTTTTCCTTAATCGAGGTAAAATTCACATAACACACAATTGTCTTCAAATGAACAACTTAGTGATATTTAGTGCATTCACAATGTTGTGCAACCACCATCTCTCTCTAGTTTCAAAACTTTTCCATCACCACAAAGCGTCCTACAACCATTAAGTAATCACTTCCAATTCCCCATCTCTCTCTATCCCCCAGCAATTACTAATCTGCTTTCTACCTCTTTGGACTTACCTATTCTAGACATGTCATATAAAAGGAATCACACAAGACATGACCTTTTTTGACTGGCCTCTTTCCTGTAGCATTTTTTGTTTGTTTTTTTAAAGATTTTATTGGGGAATTGGGGGAGGGGAACAGCGTTGGGGAACCGTGGAAGGGAAACAGACAAGTTGCTGTCCTTTTGTTCTTCAGTCTAGTTGTGACGGACATTGCTTTACTGGCCCATGTTGGTATCATCATGGCGCTCTTCCCAGCTGAGGCACATTGGTCACCGGCCTCTGGACAGCCGCTCATGGTGGCTCTTGGCAGCTCACGCTGGCTGCCGGCCACTCACTGTAGTCTATGGCAGCCCACTGCAGCAAAGGCTGCAGCCCACACCGTTGCCGGCCATCTTAGCTATAGAGGCAACCAGGTGGAGCTGCTGTTCACCACCTTAGCTGTAGAGGGCAGTGTTACTGGCCTTCATATGTAGGATCTGAACTGGGGCCTTACTGCTGAGCTGGCGTCCCAAGCCAGCTCCTAACGTGCCCCTCGGCTGGCCCTTATGTAGCGTTTTTGAAGATTGTCCATGTTATAGCATGTACAAACACTTCATTCCTTTTCATGGCTGAATAATTTTTTTTTTGAGGGCAGTATCACTGGCCCTCATATGTGGGATCCGAACTGGGGCCACTGGCGTCCCAAGCCAGCGCTTAACCACCGCGCCACTGGGCTGGCCTTCATGGCTGAACAATGTTCCATTATATGTGTATTCCACAATTTGTTTATCCATTTATCTGTCGACGGACATTTAAATTTTTTCCACTTTTGGCCACTGTGAAGAGTGTAGCTATGAACATTTGTGAATAAGTAACTACCTTTTTTCAATTTTTCTGGTTTATATACCTAAGAGTGAAATTGTGGGGTAATATGTCAATTGCATGTTTAATTTTTAAGGTACCTCCAAGAAATTTTCCATATCCTTATCAACACTTTCCTTTTTTAAAATTATAGCCATGCCACTGGGTGTGAGGTGGTATTTCATTGTGGGTTTGATTTGCATTTCCTTAATTACCAATGATGTTGAATACCTTTTCATGTTGGCCATTTGCATATCTTCTTTGAAGAAGCATCTATTCAAGAACTGTGATCATTTTTAAATTGGGTTGTTTTTTTGAGATGTATGTTGTAAGAACTATTCAGATATTCTAGATACTAGACCCTTATCACGTATGATTGGGAAATATTTTCTCCCATTCTGTAGATTGTTGCTCGTGCTTTTGGTGACAAATCTAATAATCCATTGCCAGATTTCTTGCTTTTATGTGTGTTACTGCTTCCTTTAATCTACTTATTTATTCATATGTGGGATAGAGCAATTGGTTGGTTTGTATCTTCACTGACTTGAGATAATGAGAGGTAGTTAAACACTGTTCCTTGGTATGTGCTTTTAATTTTGGAGAATTTCAAACATGTATTAAAGTAGTGTGCTTCAATTACCAGCTCATGAATTCCGCTACTCTGTTTTCTTAATGTCCTATTTTGATGAACTAAGTGCTCTTTTTCTAAGTATTCTTCACCTGAATAAAGAATTCTCCTTTCTAGATCAGACTGACAAGTGATTCCCAAAAGTACTATTCTGGGCCCACAGCAGATCTTGAGTTATGTGAAAAATGCATGACTTTTCTTTGGTTCTTCCAGGTGAAAGAGGAACCTTTCACATAAAGTCTACTTTCTAGTAGTTTGAGATATTATGGTTTACTAAAATATGTTATTAAGTTAAAATTTGTACAGACAGTTTACTATATGGACGAAAATTCAACATTCTAAAAAGGCTTCAACAGGCCAGCAAAGTGGCTCCGTTGGTTAAGAGCTCACTTAAGAGTACAAACTCAGGGCTGGCCGAGTGGCGTGGTGGTTAAGAGCTGGCTTGAGAAGCCAGCGGCCTGGGTTCGGATCCCAAATATGAGGGGAAGTGTCACTGCCCTCTAAAAAAAAAATAAAGAAAAAAAAAATTATAGGGCAGGCCGAGTGGCTCAGTTAGTTAAGACCTCGCTCAAGAGTGTGAGCTGAGCTCTGAGCAACGGCAGTTCGATGCCCAGCCCGAGCTGAGCTGCCGTTAAGCTGCCAACAGGTGACAGGGTGGCTCAGCTAAAAAAACCTAAAAAATAAAAAAAGGGCTGCGACACAAAATAACAAAAGACATCACTGTGTAGATAGTTGGTATTTCCAAATCAGTGTGATCTCACGTTGCTGTTTCCATTGCTGTGGTTCTTTAAAAATTATCACCTCTGCGTTTATCTTTACCATTTTAGCCTGTTGAGGTGTTTTGCTTACAAAGATACATGGCAGTTATAAATTAACTATCCAAATGAAAATGTGATGTGTATACTGGGGTGCCAAAAATATGTATATACATAACTTGTATTCATCTTTTGTTCTCAGTACATATTATTACAATTTTAATGGTTTTTTCCTTTTTTAAAATGTGTATACATTTTTTGGGCACCGTGTGTGCGTGCATACAAACACATATGATGGAATACTACACAGCCATAAAAAGGAATGAAATCTTGCCATTTGCTACAACTTGGATGGACTTGGAAGGCATTATGCTAAGTGAAATAAGACAAAGACAAATGCCATATGATCTCACTTATATGCAGAATCTAATAAACAAACAGAAAACCCCAAAACCAAGCTCATAGAAAGAGAAGATTGGTGGTTTCCAGAGGTGGGTAACGGGAGGTGTGCAAAATGGGTGAAGAGGGTTCAAAAGCACTAATTTCCAATTGGATGTACTGTACAGCATAGTAACTATAGTTAACAAAACTATTGAAATTATTGTGATTTTAAAAGTTCTCATCACAAGAAAAAAATTCTGTAACTGTGTATGGTGATGGATATTATCTAGACTTATCGTGGTGATCATTTTGCAATGTATACAAATATCTAATCATGTTGTACAACTGAAATGAATATAATGTTGTATGACCATTATACCTCAATTAAAAAAAGAATTATTCAAACCTGATTCTAAAGCAAATCTCCGTCTGCTCTCCATTGCTTATGCAGTGCCATTTTCTTATCACCAAGTTGTTTTTCCACTGACAAGTAGAATAGGATGGAATCTTTTGTTGAACTAAATGGACTTGGACAGATAGCTTGAGAGTCTCTGCTATAAGAGTTACCATGGCTAGAAGAAAATAATCTACCTCGAAAATCCAGTGCCATCATGCAATACCCATCCATCCTTCTACTTTTTTTTTTTTTTTTAAAGATTTTATTGGGGAATTGGCGGAGGGGAACAGCATTGGGGAATCGGGGAAGGGGAACAGACAAGTTGCTGTCTTTTTGTTCTTCAGTTTAGTTGCGGAGGATGTTGCTTCACTGTTGGTATCTTCATTGCGCTCTTCCCGGATGAGGCAGATCGGTCGCTGGCCTCTGGATGTCGCTCACCGCGGCTATTGGCAGCTCACGCTGGCTGCCAGCCGCTCACGCTGGCTGCGGGCCACTCACTGTAACCTATGGCAGCCCACTGCAGCAGGGGCTGCAGCCCACACCATCACCGGGGCTCGCACAGCCCAGCTCCAGGTGGAGCTGTTGTTAGCTGTAGAGGGCAGTGTCACTGGCCCTCATGTGGGATCCGAACCGGGGCCGCTGGCATCCCAAAACCAGCGCTTAACCAATGCGCCACTCGGCCGGCCCCATCCTTCTACTTTTTAATAAATACTGACTTCATGCAGGCAGGTAATACATGGCTCATTTTCCGGTGTCCCTAGTACTTGGACCTGTAGAGGTTTCCTGAATCCATCAAATGAATGGGATCCATGACATAAGTCACAAATCAGTAACATCCTGGTGGTGATCAGAATTTTCACTGGAAAGAAGTATGTCTGTTAAATATGCAAGGCTCTATATGAGGCTAAAAGAAGTCATGGGGGCACTTTGCAGGGCTGTCATAGCTCCCAAACTTGGGCAGCTCCAGGTTCTTGGCTCTTAAGTTTTAAAAAAGGGTGGTTATGGACACCACAGTCCTCCACCTCCCTCACACCTCAGACATACAACTCCTCACGTCTGACTGTCCTTTCAAGCTTTAATGTGCTGCTGCCATGTTCTCTGGTGGGGTAGGCAGCCTCCTGGTTCTCATGCATTTGTGTCCTTCCTCTTGAGTGGGGGCTCACTGCCAATAACTAGAATATGGTGAAGTGAGAGAATGTCGCTTAAGATTCATTTACAAAAAGGCTCTGGCTTCCATCTTGTTCTCTCGTTTGCTCTGATGGAAGCCATCTGCCTAAGGAGAGGCCCACATGACAAGGAACCGAGGGAGGACTCCTGATCAACAGCCGGTGAGGAACTGAGTCCCTCAGTCCAACATTCACAAGGAACCGAATCGTGCCCCAATCCACCTGACTGATGTTGGAAAGCCTGTCAAGCTTTGAGACGACTGCAACCCTGGCCAACACCTGATCACAGTGTGAGGGGCTGAGTCAGAGTCCTGACCAACAGAAACTGGGAGACAAATGTTTGTTTCAAGCTGCTACATTTTAAGGTAATTTTTTTTTTTTTTTTGAGGGCAGTGTCACTGGCCCTCATTATGTGGGACCCAAAACCGGGCCGCTGGCTTCCCAAGCCAGCGCTTAACCACTGCGCCACTCGGCCGGCCCTTAAGGTAATTTTTTACACAATAGATAACCTGGGACAAATGCGGCATTGCTACATCACAGCCTGAACTGTTTAGCAGTGACCTCGGACAAGTTACTTAACCTGTAAAGGTTTCATTTCAGTTCCTTATCTTCAAATGCAAACAGCCTTCCCCACCTCACGCATTAATTGGGACATATATCTGAAGGTGTTTGCTCACAAGACAAAAACATCTTGATATGAACTCAACGTAGAAAATTTCAACAGACTCACATAGGTAGTTTAGCAGTATCTTCAAAGAGGAATTTCAATTGAACTTTTCATAATTTATATTTCCTTACATCAAAAACATGTTTAATTAGCAAAAACAAGGACACATTTAAAATCAGGTAAAAACCATGTTTTCCATTTAATTGACCACTTAATACACACTGTTTCTTCTCTCAGCTGCTACTTTGGTAACAATTCGGTCCCCAGCTCTCAAGAACATTGTATCTGAACAGGCTGAGACAGAGCCAGTGTAAATACAGGCCCTAAACTAGGGCTTTCGGAATAATAGGAACAGCAAAAACCAGCCTTTCTCTTCACTTAGAAAGGGATTGTGAGTCAGAGGGTCCAAAGCTCTACTTCCCCAAAAGATAACCTGGAGCTCAATGTAAAAATGGAAACCAAAATATCAGAAATGAAATATAATGCCTCCTCCTATACTCAAGGTGAAGATGGTTTTTGAGAAATAAGTATCTGATCATCTGGCCTCTCGTATTAGGAATGGCCCCCTCCTCCAGCATTTTTAAAGGAAGATGTTTTTGTTTCTATTTCACTTTCCAAAATGGATATAAAACCTACTAAAACAAATCAGGATAAATCAGCTCACTCATTCCTAAATACTGATTTTTGGTTGCCGAGAATATTCAGCACAGTATTTCAAGGTAGCAAAATTCAGGGTGATCTGAGAAGAGAATTCAAAAGCGGCAACTACATTCACTGAGAGATTCATGTCAGACACACACACACAACCTCATTTTTTTCAGTGTATATGTCAAGGGGCCAAGACCCCCAATCATCAAAATAAGTTATCTTGTACATTACAGTGCACAGAACAACAGGGAAGACACTTTCTTAGAGCGACGGAAAGGCGTTTTGTAAAAGGTTCGTATCACTCTGAGGTGGAAGGCCTGGAGCCCAGCGCCAGCCACGTAGCCTTCATTAGCTTGACGCCTCCTGGTCTTTGGTTGTGGTGGCCTCAGTGGGAGCTGTCTCAATGCGTTCTGCTGGCTTCTTCTCCTCCCCCTCTTCCTCCTCCTCCTCATCCTGAGGATAGAGATCCGGGTACTTCTGCATGCATTCCTGCATGGCCCGGAACTGGTCTATACAGTCTGATCCCTTGACATCCTCTGTGCTGTAGTGAAAGCAGGAAAAGGCTGACTTGAACTGTTCCCCACAGGGGCCACTGGCCATTCCCCCAAGGCAAGGGCAGTTCCAGTTAATGTCTCCATTTGGCAAGATCAGTCCTGGAACAGGAATATGGGCAAGGAAAATGTGAGAGGCTGTTCTCTAGGTTTCAGAAAAAGCAAAACCAAATCCAGTCCCCACAAGCCACTCAAGAGGTGGGGAACAGGATGAACTACTGCCTGGCAGGCACTCGTCTGAGGACCTACCTCTTAGGTCAGGTTCGAATGCCCAGTGCAGATCCAGCATTCCTGGCTCAGCTGAAGAAAAACCACCCTCGGCAGCTTTCTCCACATGCCCCACTGATCTATGTGCTAAGCCACTTCCCATGTGCTCCAAGAACGACACACTGGAATCCATTTAGTCCAAAGCAGAAGCCATCACTTGGATGGTCAATGAGAACATTTTTATTTATTTTTTAAATTATTTTTAATTTTTTTAAGCTGAATCATCCTGCCACCTGTTGGCAGCTCAGTGGCAATTCAGCTCGAGCCAGGCATCGAACTGCTATTGCTCAGAGCTCAGCTCACACTCTTGAGCAAGCTCTTAATCAACTGAGCCACTCGGCCGGCCCTAGTGAGAACCTTTTTAAAGCCCAAACAATTTAAGGAGCTGAGGTACTGATCTCCACTTTCCAATCTCTGCTCCCCCCCACCCCCCACCCCCCTCGCTCTGCAGCCGCTCTCAGAAGTTCAACAGTGTTAGGACAGGTAAAAACAAGGAGGCTGAGCCTTCTGCGCTGACTGGAAAGATGTCCAAGACATATTGTACAAGGAAAAGGCTGGTGGCATAAGCAGAGTGGTGTGGTTCCATTGTTGTAAAAATGAAAAACTTAGAGGGATACTAGCCATACCAATGAAACTGTTACATTGTACATATGTGTTGGGGAGTGGTTAGGTTTTCAGATGGATTTTCATTTTCAATATTACATAGGCTCTTAACTTTTGAATTTTACACCTTTTCTTATCTTTGAACCTTGTCCACATCTGAATAGTATTTCCTGGTTTTCTAACATGCTTTCAAGACAACGGCTCATTTTCAGCTTTGTGACAGACATGGACAGAAATATGATTCATACAGAAGTCTCTTACATGACTCCAGAGACTGAGAACACCCTTTAAGAATGACTCTGAAGTGCCCAATGAAATTGTACCTTACTTTTCACTCCATGGAAGTATCCAGATCTGATGCTCTGAGCTAGCGTCCAAAGTCCTAGACCTGATGAGGCTGAACCTCACCTCTGAATTCTAGCTGAGGAATCTTCGGTGATCAACACATCTGCCACTGCAGTTCCTTACTGGTAAAACAGGTTAACAGTGGAGATGCAATGGGAACTGGCAGGAAGCTCACCACTAACACCAACAGCTGCAGTGCATGTCGTCACGTATTAAGCTGCATATAGTAAATCACATAATCCTTTTGGCTACCTTCTGCAGTGGGTATTAGTAACCCATTTACACATGAGGTTTCTGGGGTTCAGTGGGGTCCAAGTCAGGACCACCATCAGGATCCTAAAGACCCACAGAGCCTATGTTCTTTGCCCCTCATCTCACGTCTGCCAAATCCCGAAGGTGGGGGGTGGGGCGGGGACCGGGACCTCAGTACTGAAAACATATACCAAGGCTGCCCCCTGGAGGCTCAACACTGCGAACACACCTGCACAACCAGTTTCCAAAAGAAATAATGATAATACTAACATTTAAATATAATAGTTCAGGTGTGCAGGAGTCATTGCTTCAGTATTTCTCAGGGGAAGGTGAGCTAGGATGAGGTAGCTCTTCACTGAGAAAAACCATGGCGCCAATTTCCACTTCAGAGACACAATGTAAAACCACACAGATGGTGGTTTTGGCAAGTCAAATTAAGCCCAGATGGAGCATGTTTGAAAACTAGTAATTTTGCAATTGAGAACTCAGAACCTCGGTCCCAGAGTCCTGTGTTCTATATGCATTTTCACACAATTATTCACTAGAAGGGGTTGCAAAGGCAAATACTTACAGGGTTTCCAAGCAGGTATACTGTAAACGACAGAAGGTAGGAGAAAAAACAAGAGGGACCATAAAGATTGGCAGGAACTGGAGGGGATAGGCAGTCTCAAGGCAGACACATTTGGCTTTTATAAAAATACTATGAGGCAGACAAAACAAAGCCCCATTTGTCCTGCAGGCCCGAGTCTCAATCAATTAATGAAATGTACTTAACTAATATAGACCTAAAGATAGGCAAAGTACTAGAATTTACATGTGATTTATTTTTCTTTATAAGAGTGCTGATTCAAGATCACTACTGTAGCTGTCATTCTCAGGAAGCTAACGCTTTGTGTAACGTCTGCACTTCCCACTGTTCCCAAAAGGATGCTCGATATGAATATTTAGCTTTCCTCTATCCCTAGGAGCAGGAAGGGTAGCAAGTGAAGTGTCCTACCTAAGAATATACACTTTTTTTTTGTTTTTTGTTTTTTGAGGGCAGTGTCACTGGCCCTCATATGTGGGACCTGAACCGGGGCCACTGGCGTCCCAAGCCAGCGCTTAACCACCATGCCACTCAGCCGGCCCTCTAAGAATATACACTTTAGTTAGCATTTGGAAAATTCCAACCAGGAGCCCCTACTCTACAGGTGGCTCCTACAAGCTCTTTCAACTATATTTATCACTGATCAGCACTAGGTTAGTTACCATCATGGATGTCAGGAATGGCTTTAGATTGATGAACTAAGCACTATGATAAATAGACTATTCATGAACATTACACACGCATACCCTCCTTAGACAGGCTGAGAAGTTCTAGTGAGTCCAACAGTCCAGGGCCTTTGCAGTGATGGCATAGGCCCAAGTGACCATCACCCGAGTCGTGTGCAACAGTCCTGCCTAAGTTAGCTGGATCCTGCTGCTAGAAAACTGTCCCTTTATCTCAAGCGAGCTTATCCTGCAAGGTGCCTGCTGGAGCAGCTATAAGGAGGGAGGAGTGATTTTACCCTCTCACACAAGGTGTGTGACTCTTAGAGACATACTGGCTAATAGATAGTCTGCAGATGTGGCCGAGTTTAGTCTGGCAACTTGACTGAGCAGGAGGATCCCTGTCACCTTAACTTACTCAGAACTTCTGGAATCCACTGACACCCTGCCCCCAAATTTTACCATTGGGAAACATTCAACCAGCAGCTTTAAGCCAGTGCAAGAACTTAGAAGAAAAGGAGGCTGAAGATTCCAGCAGGGAGAAATTCTTAGTTCTAGCCTAATGGCCAGGGAAGCGAATGAATGAGGGCCCCCAAACAGCCCTTTACACCTCCTCTGAGGGACACAAACTTCCTGTCCTGAGAGATGGCCTATGGCTGGGATGCATCCCTGAAAACCCAGACTTGGCGAGGACAAAATGGGGAAGGAATTTTGAACACTGAACTTTCCCCAATCTGTGGGTCCCTAGGAGGCTCCACGTCACTCACCATGCTCCTCGTATGGATCATTGGGATCGTCAGCCACCAGCTCTGCATTGCTTGGAGTTTCATGGTCTTCTTTGGTCACAAATATGATTCGATCCTTCCCTAGTGTTTAGAAGGCAGAGGAAGAATCCTTTCACTTAAGAGCAGTGAACCAGCCCTAAACCCAAAACGGTCACACAAACCAAGTTTGAAGACTGTCCCATATCAACCCCCAAAGTGAGGTGACCATAAAACTGCCCTCGCTGGGCTGAGTCACTGACTCTGTATGACAGTTCAGCAGAATGATGACTTACTAGGCTGGATTTGCCCAGAAGGCCTGCAGCTGGGCACCCCCCACTTATCCCCACAGGCTGCTCTCAGTGGGTGGAGCATGAGGGACAGAAAAAAAAGCATAAAAAAATAGAAGAGTGTTCAATATGATGACATGGGAAGAGCCTGAACTCACCTCCGCCTGTGGACACTGAGTCTACAGCTACATATGGAACAATTTCCTCTTTAAAAAACCTAACGGCTCGCTGAATGACAACTACACATTGGGCAAATAAGAAAACCACAGGGAAGCAAGTAGGAAGCTGGGACACAATCTCCCCATAAACCCCACCTTCAGCACAGCGACCCACAACTGGGAGGCAACCCAAAACCCAGAGCTTCTCCTTGCAGAGTGAAGGGATGGAACTCCACATTGGGCATCCCAACTTATAAGACATACACTTGAGAGATGAGACCCTGAAACATCTAAGTTTAGCAATCTGAGAAGCCGTTCTTAAAGAGCTTGACCAGTGGCCCAGATCTGAGGCAGCCGATCATGCCCAGACTTAAAAGCGAAGGAGGTTCACCTGCTTATATTAACGTGACAGCCTGAGGCATCTAATTTGACACACACGTCTACTAGCCTGCTGGAACACTCTGGGGGGGATGGAGACTTGGGGGCACCATTTTCATGCCCCCCTTTGCTGTGTTCCAGAGCACCAGGATCTCTCAAAAGGGAGCTTTTACACATTTCTAGTGCCCCAATTTCTGTGGCTGCCATCTAGGGGGTGTCTGTCGATCACTTGGCTCTGAAGGCCAGAAGAGCTTGTGTCCCTGGTCTGTCATTATTGGTGTCACTGAGAGAAAAGCTCAGGTCCTGTCTAGTACCTTGATTTTTGCAATTGCTATTAGAGGACACCTCTACATCACCTGGTTCTATTACCTGGTTCTATTGGCTAGTGGTACATACATTCGTAGGTCCCACAGGACTGTAACCATAGAGAAAGAGTTCTTTTTTTTTTTTTTTAAAGATTTTATTGGGGAAATGGGGGTGGGGAACAGTGTTGGGGAATTGAGGAAGGGAACCAGCCAAGTTGTTGTTCTTCAATCTTCGTTGTGGAGGGTGCCCGTTCGAATCTGGCTTCCTGTTTGGCAGCTCGTGGCCTCTAAGCTCAAGGTGCTGTGTTCAATCTTAGTTGTGGGTGGGCGTAGCCACCATCCATGCGGGAGTTGAACCAGCAGCCTTGTTGTTAGGAGCACACACTCCATCCTCTGAGCCATCCTGGAGGCAGCCCAGCTTAAGGCACCAAGTTCAGTCTTACTTGTGGGTGGGCTATACCCACCACTGAACAGGCAATCTTATTGTTACACCAGCTGAGCCATCCTGTCCCGTTGGTAGCTCAGCAACAGCTCAGCTAGGGAGCAGCATTCATTGGCCCATGTGGGAATCAAACTGGCAGCCCTGTTGCTCAGAGCACGCGCTCTAAGCCAACTCTTAACCAACTGAGCCACTCGGGCGGTCCCGAGAAAAAGTTCTTAAACAGCAAGAGGCAACAGACCCAGGAGCTGGGTCTTCCTGTGAAGTAGGCCCACCAGATAATTATTGTGACTTTAGCCTGAGGGGCAGTCTTCTAATTAAACACATATCTAGACCCTGACTAATCCTTTTCTGAGACCTCAGAGGGCTGGTGCAATCTTCGAGCTCACTCTCTGCCATATTTTTGAGAACCAGTGTCTTTTGGAGGGGACTTTACACATGTCTGGTGCACTGTTTTTTGCAGTTGTCATCGAGGGTACACCCATTGATTGCCTGGTTCTAGTGGCTGAGGGGGTCTTGCATTCTGGGGTTCCACAGGACTGGCAATCAGAGACGGTTCTTGGGAGGCCACTAAGCCCAGGGCACTACAAGGACAGTGAACCCCCACCCCGTCTTTCTGTAAAGAAGGCCTCTTGGCTTGTCTTGGAGCTTCAGCCTGAGGAGCAGCCTGCAGGTTTGGCATACATCTAGTGGCATTTGGAGCTGCTCTCAGAAATGTGGGCCGTGGATGCCAACGTGGTGCTCTCCCTCTGCCATACTCCAGCTCAACGGTATCCACCAGAAAAGAGTGTATACCGTTGTCTGGAGCCCTGACTTTTATGACAGCCGCCCAAGGGACACTTCCGGATCGCCTGGCTCTGGTGGTCAGTGGGAGATGCTTGTGATCTCACAGGACTGTATATATTTGTATGCTTTTACAAGTTGATGTCTGAGTGTCTGGCTTCGACTGGGTTGTCGGAAAAGTCATGACATATTTTTTCTATGTTTTTTGTTGCAAAAATGCGCCATGACTTTCCGACAGCCCAATAGTAAGCCTGAATTTAGGTGCTGAGATCCTCCTTTTTGAGACACTGACAGTCTTGGCACATTCTCAAATACTGGGAGCTATTAAAAATATAACAGGCTGTTTGGACAAGCACAAAGGCCAAGACAACCAAGAGCTGGGGCAGGGTTGAACGGGTTCATCTCTTACACGAGGCCACTTCTTCAAGACAGAGAGGCTGTTATTTCATCTAATGCATAGAAACCAACACAGAGGGTCAAGCAAAGTGAAGAAACAAAGAAATATGCTCCAAATAAGAAAACAAGATAAAACTCAGAGGGAAAAAAAATGAGAAAAGTAATGGTCATAAAGATGCTCAGTGAACTGGGGGATAGAATGAATGAACACAGTGAGAACTTCAATAAAGATGGAAAAATAAATACAGCAGAGGGATTCAACAATAGACTAGATGAAGAAGAAAGGATCAATCAACTCAAAGAGAAGGTAGTGACACTCACCTAATCAGAAGAGCAAAAAGGAAAAATAATGGAAAAGAGTGATGATAGGGCCGGCCGAGAGGCTCAGTTGGTTAAGGGTTGGCTTGGGAGCATGAGCTCTGAGCAGCAGGGCTGCCGTTTCAGTTCCCACATGGGCCAGTGATGCTGCACCCTATATAGCTAAGATGGTGAACAACACCTTGACCTGGAGCTGGGCTGCCGTGAGTCACCGGCGACAGCGTAGGCTGCAGTGGGCTGCCGTAAGCTACCGTGAGTGGCTGGCAGCCAGCGTGAGCTGCTGTCCAATGGCTGGCGACTGATCTGCCTCATCTGAGAAGAGTGCAATAATACCAACATGGGCCAGTGAAGCGATGTCCTCCACAACTAGACTGAAGAACAAAAGGACAGCAACTTGTCTGTTCCCCTTCCCCAATTCCCCAATAAAATATAAAATAAAATAAAAGTGATGATAATGTAAGGAACTTATGGGACAATATCACACAGACTAATATTCACATCATAGGGCTCCCAGAAGGACAAAGGAGAGAGAAAGATGCAAAAATTTTATTTGAAGAAATAAAGGCTGAAAACTTCCCTAACCTGAAGAAAACAGATCCAGGAAGCCTAGAGAAGTCCAAAGAAGAGGAACACAAAGAGACCTACAATAAAACACATTAAAATGTCACAAGTTAAATATAAGGAGTATTAAAAGCAGCAAGAGAAAAACTTGTTAATTACGAGGAAACCCCATAAGACTACCAGCAGATTTTTTTAGCAGAAACAGTGCAGGCCAGAAGGGAGTGGCATGATATATTCAAAGTGATGAAAAGTAAGGACCAAGGTTACTCTACCCAGCGAAGCTATCATTTAGAATTGAAGGACAGAGAAAGAGCTTCCCAGACAAGAAAAAGCTAAAGGGACTTCATGAAGAAGAAAAAAAGAAAAAGAAAATGGATTAAATGCTCCAATCAAAAGATAGTGTGGCTGCGTGAATAAGAAAACAAGACCGTTACATATGCTGCCTACAAGAGACTCGGGTTAGATCAAAAGACACACACAAACAGAAAGTAAAGGGATAAGGAAAAGATATTTCATGAAAATGGAAACAAAAACAAAAAAGCTGGGGTAGCAACACTTATACCAGACAAAAGTAGACTTTAAAACAAAGGCCATAGCGGGCCGGCCGAGTGGCATGGTGATTAAGCGCTGGCTTGGGACTGGTTCGGGTCCCACATATGAGGACCAGTGACACTGCCCTCAAGAAAACAAACAAAAACAAGCAAACAAAAACAAAGGCCATAGCAAGAGACAAATGAGAACTCAGTAATTTCACTTCTGGGTATTTATCTGAAGAAACCCAAAATGCTACTTCAAGGGGACATGTGCATCCATATGTTCGTTGCAGCATTATTTACAATGGCAAGATATGGAGGCAGCCTGGATGTCCATTGATGAATGAATGGATAAAAAGTAGGTGGTATATATACATGTATACCACCTACTTTTATATATATATATATATATATATATATACCACTTACTTTTTATCCATTTAATATTGCAATATTGCAACAATGCAATATTGCTCAGCCATGAAATACAATGGGTTCTTGCCATCTGTGGCAACCTGGATGGACCTGGAGGGTATTGTGCTGAGTGGAGTATGTCAGACAGAGAAAGACAGATGCAATAGGATTTCACTTATATGTAGAATCTAAAGAACAAAATAAACAAACAAAACAGAAACAAACTCATAGATACAGAAAACATTTTGATGGCTGCCAGGTGAGGTGCGTTGGGGGTGTGAGTGAAAGAAGGGGAAGGGAATAAGATGTACAAATTGCTTGTTACACAGTAATCATGGGGATGTAGGGTATAGCATAAGGAATATAGTCAATAATATTGTAATAACTATGTATGGTGTCAGATGGGTACTAGATTTATCGGGGGGGGGTAGATGAGAGGGAACTGGGGGGAAGGGTGAAAAATATGAAGGGATTAAGAAGTACAAATAGGTAGTTATAAATACTCATGGGGATGTAAAGCAAAGCATATGGAATACAGTCAAAAATATTGTGATAGCATGGTATAGTGTCAGATGGTCTCTGGACTTATGGTAATCACTTCTTTAGGTATATAAATGTTGAATAATTATGGTGAACACCTGAAACTAATATAATATTGTATGTTAGCTATATTTTAATAAAAATCTTAAAAAAGTAAATCATAGGGGAGGGAAAAAGTTGAGCTTTATAATGAGATCAAACTTATGTTATCAACTTAAAATAGACTGTTGTGATATATATATATATATATATATATATATATATATATATATATATATTTTGTTTTGCATGTAAGCCTCAAGGTAACCATGGAGAAAAAAATCTATAGTAAATACACAAAAGATAAAGAATTAAATTATAAGCATACCACTAAAGAAAGTCATCAAACCACAAAAGAAGAGAGGAAGAAAGGAATAGAGAGAAACTACAAAAACCACCAAAAACCACCAAAATGCAATAAGCACATACCTACTTTTAATACCTACTCAATAACTACTTTAAATGTAAATGGACTAAATTCTCAAATAATTAGACAGAGTAACTGAATGGATAAAATATAAGACGCAGCTATATGCTGTTTGCAAGAGACTCACTTTAGATGTAAGGACACATACAAAATGAAAGTAAAGGGATGGAAAAAGATATTCCATGCAAACAGAAACCAAGAAAGAGCTGGAGTAGCTATACTCATATGAGACAAAATAGACTTTAAAACAAAGACTGTAATAAGATAAAAAGAAATGTGTTAAATAATGATAAAGGGATGACTCCAACAAAAAGATAAAAAACATTTGTAAATATTTATGCACCCAACATAGGAGCACTTAAATATATAAAACAAATATTAACAGACCAAAAGGGAGAAAGAGCAATACAATAATAGTACGGGACTTTAATACTCCACTTATATCAATGAACAGATCACCCAGACAGAAATCAGGAAGAAAACATCAGCCTTACACAAGATGCTAGACCAGACAAACTTAACAGATATTTACAGAACATTTCATCCCAAAACAACAGACTACACATTCTTCTCAAGTGCAGTGCATATGGAACATTTTCAAAGATAAATCATACGTTAGGTCACAAATCAAGTCTAAATAAATTTAAGAGGACTGAAATCCTATAACGCATCTTTCCAACCACAATAGTATGAAACTGGAAATTAATCACATAAAAAAACTAGAAAATTCACAAATATGTGAAGATTAAATAACATGCTACTGAACAAATGGGTCAAAAAGAAATCAAAGAGATATTAAAAAAAAAACACCTTGAGACAAACAAAATGGAAAATTTAAAGGATGCAGCAAAAGCAGTTCTAAGAGGAAAGTTCATAGCAACAAACGCCTACCTCAAGAAACTAGAAAAGTCTCAAATAAATAACTTTACTGTTCAAGAAACTGGAAAAAAGAAGAACTAACGAAGACCAAAGTTAGTAGAAGGAAGGAAATAAAGATTAGAGCAGAAATTAATGAAATAAACACAAAAGATCAATAAACTAAGAGCTGGTTCTTTGAAAAGATAAGCAAAGTTGACGAACCTTTAAGACTCACCAAGAAAAAGAGAGAGGGCGCAAATAAAATCAGAAATGAAAGAGATGTTACAACTGATATGACAGAAATACAAAGGATCATAACAGAGTACTACCAACAACCTAGAAGAAATGGATGAATTCCTAGAAACATACAACCTACCAAACTAAATCATGATGAAGTAAAAAATGTGTACAGACCGATTACTAGTAAAGAGATTGAGTCAGTAATGAACAGTTTCCCAACAACAAAAGTCCAGGACCAGAAGGCTTCACTGATGAATTCTACCAAAAATTCAAAGAAGTAATACCAATCCTTCTCAAACTATTCTAAAAATAGAAGAGGAGGGAATTCTTCCAAATTCACAAGGATGCCACAAGAAAAGAAAATTACAGGCCAATATCCTTGATGAACAAAGATGCAAAAATCCTCAACAAAATATTTGCAAACCAAATTCAACAATACATTAAAAGGGTCATACACCATGATCAAATGAAATTTATTCCAGGGATAGAAGGATGGTGTGATATCTGCAAATCAGTCAATATAATATATCACGTTAACAAAATGAAGTATATAAAAATCATATGATCAGGCCGGCCGAGTGGCTCAGTTGGTTAAGAGCTCGCTCAAGAGTGCGAGCTGAGCTCTGAGCAACAGCAGTTCGATGCCCAGCTCAAGCTGAGCCTCAGCTAAAAACAAACAAAAAAATCATATGATCATCTCAACAGATGCAGAAAAAGCATTTGACAAAATTCAGCACCCGTTTATAATAAAAACTCTTACAAAGCAGTCATAGAGGGAACGTACCTCAACATAATAAAGGCCATATTTGATAGGTCCACAGGAAATATACTCAATGGTGAAAGTTGAAAAGCTTTCCTCTAAGATCAGGAACAACATAAGGATGCCCACTCTTGCCACTTTTATTTAAGATAGTGTTGGAAGTATTAGACAGAGAAATTAGGCAGGAAAAGAAATAAGAGACATCCAAACTGGAAACGAGACAGAAGCTGTTTCTATGTGAAGGTGACATGATATATACAGAAACCCTAAAGGTCTATCAGAAAGCTGTTAGAGGTAATGGAGAAATTCAGAAAAGTTGAAGGATACAAAATCAATGCACATTTGTTGAGTTTCTGTACACTAATATGAACCATCAGAAAGAGAAATTAAGATATTTTAAGGGCCGGCAGAGTGGCTCAGTTGGTAAGAGCTCGCTTGAGAGGGCGAGTTCTGAGCAACAGGGTCACCGGTTTGATTCCCGGCCGGAGCTGAGACGCCACTGAGCTGCCAACAGGTGGCAGGATGGCTACCTAAAAAACAAAACAAAACAAAACAAAACAAAACAAAACAAAACAAAACACAAAAACAAGAAACGTATTCCGTGCTCACAGATTAGAAGAACTAATATTGTTAAAATGTCCAGGGCCGGCCGAGTGGCACGGAGGTTAAGCGCTGGCCTGGGAAGCCAGCGGCCCCAGTTCGGTCCCACATATGAGGGCCAGTGACACTGCCCTCAAAAAAAAAAAAAAAAAAAAAAAAATGTCCATACTACCTAAAGCAATCTACAGATTCAATGCAATCCCTATCAAAATTCCAGTGGCATTTTTCACAGAAATAGAATGACAATCCTAAAATTTGTATGGAACCATAAAAGACCCTGAATATCCAAAGCAATCTTGAGAAAGATGAACAAAGCTGGAGGCATCATGCTCCAATTTCAAACTATATTACAAAGGTAAGGTAGTTAAAACAGTATGGCATTAACATAAAAACAGACATATAAATCAGAGGAACAGAACAGAGTCCAGAAATAAATTCATGCATATTTGGTTAATTAATTTACAACAAAGGAGTCTAGTATATACAATGCAGAAGGAACAGTCTTTTAAACAAATGCTTGTTGGAGAAATTGGACAGCCATATACAAAAGAATAAAACTGGATCACTGTTTTACAACATACACAAAATTAAGTCAAAATGGGTTAAAGACTTGAATGTGAGATCTGAACCATAAAATTATAAAACAGGCAATAAGCTCCTTGACATAGGTCTTGGCAATGATTTTTTGAATCTGACACCAAAAGCAAAATAACAAACAAAAATAAACAAGTGCAACTACATCAAACTAAAAAGCTTCTGCCCAGCAAAGGAAACCATCAACAAAGTGAAAAGGCAACCTTTGGAATGAGAGAAAATATTTGCACATTATATATCTGACAAATGGCTAATATCCAAAATATATAAAAAATGCACACAACTCAATAGCAAAAATAATAAATCCAATTAAAAAATGGACAGAAGACCTCAATATACATTTTTCCAAAGAAGATATACTGATGGCCAAAGGGTATATGAAAAGATGCTCTACATTATTAATCATTAGGGAAATGCAAATCAAAACCACAATGAGATATAACATCATACCTGGTAGAATGGCTATCATCAAAAAGATTATAAATTGGGCCGGCCGAGTGGCACGGTGGTTAAGCACTGGCTTAGGAGGCCAGCGGCCCCGGTTCGGTCCCACATATGAGGGCCAGTGACACTGCCTTCAAAAAAAAAAAAAAAAAAAAAAAGATTATAAATAACAAGTGTTGGCTACAATATGGAGAAAAGGGAACCCTTGTACACTGTTGGCAGGAATATAAATTGGTACAGCCAGCCACTATGGAAAACAGTATAGAGGCGCCTCAAAAAATTAAAAATAGAACTACCACATAATCCAGCAATTCCACTTCTGGATATTCATCCATGGAAATTGAAAACACTAACTCACAAAAATATATGCACCTGTATGTTAACTGCATTATTTACAATAGCTGAGATACAGAAACAACCTAAAGATTTGTTGTTGATGGATGAATGAATTATGTTGGGGGAGGAGGGTTGTCACTTTGAGGGGTAAAAAGTATAATTAATAATGTTGTAAATATTTTGTGGGTGTCAGATGGTCACGTCTTGTTAGGGAGACCACTTCATGGATGGGGTAGAGGTTTGATCACTGCACTGTACACCTGAAGCTGATGTTGTATAATATTGTATGTCAACTATAATTGAATATCTATATCTATATATATATATATGTCACGGGATGTGGAGTATAGTGTGGGAGTGGAGCCAATGGAATTGCAATAGATATGTATGATATGATGGGGAGTGGGGTGAAGATTAGGGGAGGGTCATTGTCACTTTGAGGGTAAAAAGTATAACTAATGCACTGTGTTGTACACCTGAAATTAAAAAAAAAAATTAAAGTAAAAATAAGAAATTATGGCATATGTACAATGGAGTATTATTCAGCCATAAAAAATGAAATCTTGCCAACTGCAACAACATGGATGCACCTTGAGGGCATATGTAAGTGAAATAAGGCAGAGAAAGACAAATACCTTATGATCTCTCTTATATGTGGAATATAAGAAAGTTTTTTTACAAAACAAAAAACCAAGCTCATAGATAGAGAACAGATTGTGGTTGCCAGAGGTGGGGGAAGGAGAGATAGTGAAGTGTTTTTTATTTAAATAAAATTGAGTTTAAAAAAAAAGACAACTTGGTTCTAGCTCCCTAAGCGTTTACCCACAGGGTTCAAAACTGCATAAAAAGTCTGAGGGAGAATGCAAACTTTGACAAGGTGAGAAGTGGACAGTGATGTAGGTGCCTAGCCAGCAGACCAGTAAAGCCCACTCAACTGATGCTGGGGGCCGACAGCATCCCAGCGTCTGACAAGGCCACATCGAAATAAAGATCCACGCTCAGCACTGGATGTCTGGGGTGCTGCCTTATGGTTGGTCATGTAATATCTCCTGTCTCTAAGAACCCATGTGCCTTTCCTCCTATAGGAGACAATACACTCGCTGCATTTGTGACAAGTTTCTGGGGTACCCTGATGATAGCTGACTGTGTAAGTCAACGACGGGGCAAGCTTTCCTAAAGAAAAGAAAACTCCCTAAAACAGGCTACAGCCCGAGGGGACCCCTGAACTGAGATATTGGGGACTCAAGCCCCTTGGTCTATGCAGCTGTGAAAGGTTTCCTTGGAGACCAGCAGACTAAGGTCTCTCGGCCATGAGAGTTCTGATAAGAGACAACTTACTGACCCTGAGGTATTTTAATTAACAGCCTTGTTTTTACTCTTTGCTTTGTACATTGCTGTAGCAACAAAAACTGAAGCTCTGACTGAGAAACAGATGTTCCCCTCTACTGCAATACTATGCAGCTCTTCCTAGGATAGGAAAAGTTTGAGACTCCTTTTGCTTCTAAGTTCAAGTATATGCCCTGTAAGGAAGTCATGGTAACCGGTGTACCCTGGAAAGATACAACAATTACAAAAAGGTAAAAGCTCCGAGGAGAAAAACATCCTGATCATGTGAAACATAACTTGCAATTGAGGTAATGGTCAGAAGCCCCTATAAAAAGGGGCCAGGCTTTAATAATAAAGTGTGTGTGTGACGCTCCTGTGAACCTCTTTCCGGTGTCTCCCTCCCTCCTTTTTTCTCCTCGCTCACGCTCGCAGGGGCTGGCTCCCCGCAAACTGACACAGCCACTCAGGTCTGTCTGAGATGCCCTGTGGGAAAATGTCCCAGTCGCCTGCCTCTGATGGGTCAAGACTCCCTCAAGGCCTCTTGGGCCCCTAATCGTGGCCAGAAGGAAGGGATCATGTTGGTGGGGGACACTGTGGCAGTTCCCCACAGCCTATGGGAACTGGGGGCTATTTCTCAACAAGGGGGACTGGGAGAGGAGGGATATTTCACAGAAGCTCTGATGTTATTAACTTCTGTGACAATCTGCAGCTTGCTATTTCTTAGAATGATCACCCAACCCAAACATAATAGGCTGGACAGCACGGTCAGGGCCGAGGCCTTCCAAGGACCAGAATCAGGAAGATACCTGAGTCAGGGCCAGACCCCCCAGCCCCATGTACCTCACTGCCAGAGGGTCCTGAGCCTCTAGGGAAGCAAACCAGTGGGAGCCAAAAGCATTTTATAGGAGGAGCTTCCCTCATGGGAGGCTGGTAAGCACATTAAAGGGAGTGCATTCCATGGCTCGTTTCACCTAACTTTACAGTGACCCTATAAAGTTTTATCACCCTCATTTTATACAGCAGAAAGCCAAGGCTCAGAGTGGTGACTCAAAATCAAACAGCTGGCAACGGAAAGGCAGGCAGCTCAGCTATCAGGCTACCTCCTGGGCTCTCTCCCCTATACCTTGGTGTCAGCGCTTGACCTCACCTTCCTACAACTTGTGGCTGTGAGCTAACCACATAGCAGGCATCAGTCTGATATTCCCATTGTGGGTGGGGAGTACCTTCTCCTCAGCACTCCACACGCTACATGGTCATCAGTTTCCCCTGCAGCCTCTGGAGGGCTGGGCCCTCTCTGGGTCCTGCACGTCAGCTACCTCCTGCCATCTCTTCATTACCCTCACAAGAGACAGCAGGCTCTAGGAAGTAACTTGCTCACACAGCTGTGTCCCCATGGCCACACTGTGGAGATCCTTTGCACACACCCACCTTGCTCCCCGCGGCATACACACGTTAAGATCAAGAATGACAAGGCCGGCCGAGTGGCGCGGTGGTTAAGCGCTGGCTTGGGAAGCCAGCGGCCCCGGTTCGGGTCCCACATATGAGGGCCAGTGACGCTGCCCGCAAAAAAAAAAAAAAAAAAAGATTTAAGAATGACAGCTTGACACCAAGTAGTTAGCATGACTTGGACACTGTCCTGAGAGCTTTGTGTGCTTTGGGCAGGAATACATGTTCTGTATAGTAAATACTAACCAATCCCTAACCCAAGAAGCTTCCAATCAAGTGAATGAATGTGTGCTGAGTGAACAGGAGATTTCTTCTAAGCTACTGGGTACCTACCTGGTGAAGGGCAAGACCAATTCTATAGCCCTGTAACTACCCATTTTGACGCTGGAGCTCTGGAATAATGGGACTGTCATCTGGAAGGGGTAAGAAGACTTCTCCCGGCACCATCCAAATGTGCCCTTGGACTGGGCTTAGTCAGTGGTATGGAGTGAGTTAGCTACCGTGGGAGCAGAGGCCAGGCCTGCACAGATATGAAAGCTGCTGGCATTTTCTCTTATTATTTCATACCTTTTTAGCCCTTTATATTTAAGATAGTTCAGTCACAGGTATGCCAAGGGAAACAAGGGAAAAAAGTTTGGGCCCACGCTGGGCTGGAGTATTTAAAGAAGGGGCTTAGGGAAAAAACATGGGGTGACAGCAGAAACCAGAGTGACAGTTCCAGTGAAAAGGACAGTTGAGGGGACAGAGGGAAGGCACCTTGGTGCCTCACACCCTTTCCACACAAGGAAACAGTAACGACTAGTGGCCCTTGGCATGCACAGGGACTGAACCTCCATCCCAGCAGAGGTTTCCACTCCCAGTGCTGGTCTCTGCCTCAACACCTCACATTTTATCTCAGAGAAGGCTGCTTTTCCCAAGTAACCTGGGAAAGGATTTGGGCCAGGCATCCAGGACACATTAAAGTACCTACTGAGCTTTGGTAATCCTGGCCAGTTTTCACTGGAAAGCAACCTGCAAAAATGCTGAATGCTAAGCAGAATACGCTGACAGCAAATTTCTCAGTTCAGCTCTGATGGTTTTGTTTACCAAGATCTCAGCTAGGCCCAGAGCAATGGTGAGGCCCAGTCAGACCCAGGAGGTAAGGGATCCAAACCAGGCTGAACACCCAGGGGATTTGTGAGGCAAAGAAGCCAGGCCTCGACCCAAAAGTCAAATCAAGCTCTCTGGCATGTGCACATTGCTCACTGGCTTCATAGGTAACTGTGATAACAAAGTCAGGTGTGGGAATTACAGGCCTGGCTGAGAAGGTTCCCTCTTACAAGGCTGAGTCCTCTCATGCACCTTCAGGAATATCATGCTTAGAGAACCATTACACTGGAAGGACAGATGTGATATTGTGATTTATAATAGGGAATGCATATATATGTATTTCCAGGCCTTTTCTTCCTGGAATGTTTAAAAGTGAATACAAGGACAATGCTTATTTACTCCTTACAGACCTAACTGTGAAAGAAGGAACTAGTCCTAGGATACCAACTATGAGGGTAACCAGGCACCTTCTTGGGGTCTCTGAAACCAGTTTCTTCACTAGGTCGGCCTATCTATCATGGTAAATAAAGAAAATGAAATGAGTGTCTGCTCTCACCTGTATTCCGCTCAAAAGACAGTAATTTTTTAAATGACATCAAATGACAAGGATAAAATGGCCACGAAAAAAGACAATCAGAGGCTAGAGATGTCAATCAAGTTTCAGAAGTGGAAAAGCTGATAGAGGGTGCCCTCTGACATAAAAATGGAGAATGCTGAGGCCAAAGTACACAAGAAGGTGAAGTCAACTAGAAGAAAACCAATCCCCACCCCAAGACTGGGAACCTAAGGCCCCGGGGTGACTCTGAAAGCAGGACTTCAGGGTGGGCCAGAGAACAGGACTGATTTGAGCAGCTGGATACGATGACACCCCCAATTCTGTAGTTTTACTCTCTGGATAGCCATCTTTGACTCTGGGCTTTCTCTCATACCTCCACCATCAAATTGGGTTGGCTCTAGCTTCTTCTACATCTAGAAAGATCTGCATCCCTCACCTTCAGGACTCCATCTCCCACCACTAGCTCCCTCCATTCCAGCACCTCCTTTCATTTACTTGAGCACACACCTACATCTGGACCTTTGCATAGGCTGTTCTCTCCTCCAGGAGTGCTCTCCCTCAGAAGTCTTCATAGCCACTCTCTCCCTGACTTTCTAGCACCTACTTACATGCCACCTTCCTTGACAATTCCGCATCTCCCTTACCCTGCTTTATTTTTCTCCAAAGCACTCCCCGCACCTAACATATTATATCATTTTATACATTTGTTTACCACCCATCTCCCCCACTGAAATGTCAGTTCCTTAGGGGCAAAGATTTGTCTACTTCATTCATTGCAGTAACCCCAGAGCCTAGAACAGTCTCCACAACATAGCAGGTAACCAGTATTTGTGGAAAAACTGAACTCTGGATTAGAAAATGCAGCAGAGGGCAGGAGACAGAATGATCACCACCATTAGGTAGGTTAGAGAACAGCCTTGGATGGGTGGTCACATCTTCTTCCAAAAGGGGAACATGAACACACATGGGATCATTACACTCAAGATCTTTCAGCATATCCAACCCAGAGGGAGTGCCCATCTCTTTTGCCATGCCATGAGGGCAGACTGTGCCAATGGGTGGCACATCACAGGTACTCAATAAATGTTTGTTGACTGAACAGAAGAGGGCAGGCTCAGTCTTAGAAAAGGAGGAACCTAAAGCGAGGAACAGTGGGGTGCCAACTCAGAAAAGTGTGGGGAGCCCAAAGCCAGGGGAGCAAGGCTGAGTCCATGCTGTAGAATGCCATGAATGCCAAGCTAAGGCGTTTAAACTGAAGGCTGGGTGGTAGGTGGAACCCTGAAGTAAATTTGCACAAGCAAGTGATAAACTCAGAACAGAGGGCAGGCATGTGTGTAAGTTCATTCGATAAAGATCTGAGCGCCCACTTGTACACCAGGCTGTGTGCTAGATGCTGGATGCGTGATTCATATAATGCTTTTATCTTAGTGGGAGAAGACAATCAGGGAATAAGATGACAAAAATAAATAAGGTAACTTCAGAAAATTTAGGATGTGAAAGACAGAGGGTTGTGGAAGATCTAAGGTGACATCTGCGCTGAATCTTGATGAGGAGGCAGCTATGGGAAGAGCTAAAGGATGCACCCAACAAAGGGCACAGCCAAAAGGCCAATGTGGCTGAGCAGTGACAGCATGGTTAGAGATCAGGCTGGAGCTGGATCAGGCAGGGGCTGGATCATATAAGCCCTTATATGGCAAGGAGTTTGGGGTCATTTTCCTAAGTCCCAAGAGAAGCATAAAAAATTGGTGGATAGAAAAACAAAAAGTTGGGGAAATAGGGGGCAGTGGTATAGATAAGATAAAAACTAGGGAAGGCCCTTTCTCCACATCCTTGCCAGCATGTTTGTTGATTTATTGATGACAGCCATTCTGACCAGAGTGAGGTGTGAATGTCAACTATAATTTTATATATATATATATATATATATATATATATATATATAGTTGTCACAAAAGTCATGATGCATTTTTGCAACGAAAAACTGAAAAAATACATCATGACTTTTCTGACATCACAACAGTCTGAGGATGTGGAGAACAGCATAGGGAATAGTCAGTGGAACTGTAACAGCTATATACGATGTCAGAGGGGTAGTAGATTAGGGGAGGGGGTATCACTTTGTGAGGGGTGTAAATGTCTATTACATTGTTTTGTACACCTGAAACTAAAAAAAAAAACCCAAAAAACAAAGAATTGAAAACTGATTGCTTTCAATTCTCATTCCTAAACTAAGAAAGAGATCTTTGACCCAGGAAAAGATAAGGGTCCATGCTTTGGTAGAAGATGGAACCTGCCTCTCCTTCCCAGAGAACCTGTGACTTCTAGAAATTCTCAAGGGCAAGGAGGGGTCTTATTTATCTGCACAGCCTCATTATAACAGAAGGGCTCAACATTACTTCCTAAACCACGAAGTAAATTAGAGACTCAGAGAAAGAAAATTAAAAACACACCTCCTTTCTAATAAAGCGGTGAGGGCAGAGAACTTTTTGTTCATGGCACAATTAGGCATTAGTACACAGAAACAGTACTCATTAGCAACATCAGTTCGCGTTACAGCTTTATAACCTAGGACAGGAGGAGGCGTTCTAAAAGTAAGGTGGGGTGAGGGAAAAGGCTTGGCGTTTTATACTGAGATGTTCCTCTAACTGGACGCATGACCTTGGGTAGATCATCTTCTCTGGGTTTCAGATTCCCCGCATGAAACGGAGGGAGATGGACTATTCACCAAAGAATTTCTGGGTGAGTTCCAACTCTCTCTGTAGCTTCTCAGGTGTCCATCACCTGACACAGAGAAAGTTCTTCATGAATACCTGCCGAATGAATGAAGGCCCACTTCTTTTGACTTCTCGTTTTACAAGATTAGAAACTGAGGCCTGCAAGGGTTAGGCAGAGGGGCTCAGGGACAAAGATGCAGTTAGAGAGCGGGCGTGGAGAATCCTGAGCTCCCTGCGCCCACCTTGTTTTGCGGGGTGGGGTATCCCCCAGATTGGAAGGTGCCGTTCTGGAATCGGGGCTCCGCTCGGCTCCTTAGGCACCGCGTGGCTTTAGCCGAGTCACGTCGGTGTCTTACCAGTGCCTGACTTATAAAGGTCACTGCGAGACCCATGAGATACGCCCCATAAAGCGCCTTGAAGAGCGCCTGATAACGTCGTGAGGGCTCAATGCATGTTCCCGTTGTTGGGGCTTGCACCCCTCCAGCGCAACACCTAACCCACGTGGCCACTTTTCAAACACGGTGAAAAGGCGCGTGCAACTGGAAACGCTGGGGGGTGTGTTTAAGAGCGAGAGAAATAATTAATGACAATAATTTTCCAACTGAGAGCCAGGGGAGCCGCGCTCAGCACACCCTTTCCCAGCTGGGTCTGGATGATGAACTCCCCCACGAGCTGGTCCCTAGGAGGTCCGGGTTCGAGTCTCCCCGTGACCTTGGAACAGCCTCATGCCTCCCAGGGTCAGCTTTCTCACCTGCAAAACGGGGGTGGCAACCTCGCCGCCCAGCCCGCTCCGAAAGTCCCGAGGGTAACCCGCCTTGGGGTGCCCACACCGGCAGTGGGGTCGCCAGGCGCCGAGGCCTGCGGGGGCAGCAGAGACCGTGCGTGTCCCCTGCAGGCCCTCGTAGGCCGCTCTCCAAGGCAGCTCACCCTCCTTACCTTCCTGCCGGCAGTAGGCCATGGCTGCAGCCCAGCGCTCAGACTCTGCACGGCGGCGGCGACACGCCGTGACCTCTCCTCAGGGAGGGCGGGAAGCGCCGAGGCCCGCGCGGACCCGCCCCCTCCAGGCCTGCCCGCCGCGCGCCTGCCTCTGCGCCTTACCAGCCCCAGCCCAGGCCTCGCAGCCGGGAACTACATTTCCCAGCAGGCCGCGCGCCGCCGGGCACCTCTTCAGGCGGTAGGAACTACACTTCCCAGAAAGTATGCGGTGCGCAGGCGCATCAATGACATCACTGCATCGTGCAACTTGGTGAAGAAAGCCACCTGACCCCGAACTACAGTTTCCAGAAGACCTTGAGGCGCGCATGAGCAGAAAAGTCTGGGACCACGGGGCGGTACCATTGTAGGCGTCCCCTCTGGTTCTGGGTTTCACGCTAGTTTTTCTCAGCTCTTGGGCGGACCACAGACCTCTGGACTCCGCGCTCCGCAAACTCCTTTCCTAGCTGAACAGAGCGAGACGGGGCGGCGCGCCGGGTCCCACCATGGCCGCTAATGTGAGTTTCTCCTGGCCCGCCGGGCCACACCCAGGCTTCCCCAAGTCCCGGGGCCTCCTCTTCCCCAAGGGGCCGCCTAGGTCCGTTTCGCTTGTCAGCCTCTCGCCCGTGCGGCCGCCCACCGTCCCTCTGCATGCTGTGTCTATGCCTTCCGGCAGCCAGTCCGTCTGTCCATGGCTCTGAGCCTGTCCTGACTCCTTTTGTCCGTATCCTTTGGTCCACCTCATCCTGGGTTCGCACGTTTGTCGGGAAGGAGACTTAGGAGGTGTTGCTGCGGCATTGGGATCTACTTGTGCGCGGCGCCTCCCTGCAGCCCCTCCTTTCATTCCCAGTTCCCGCCCGGGCCGTTGGGATTCTCAAATGTGCAGACTTAGAGAGCTGGACGAAACCTCAGCGGGGTGTCGTCCCGCAGCAAGGGTGGGGAAGCCGGTACCGCGCAGGTGGAGCTGTCCAGCAATGGACAGACAGGGCTGTCCTGGCGGACAGTGAGCTCCCCGCCCTAGGGTGTATGCGAACCGAGGCTATGATGCTGCAAAGGGACAGAGGCCCAGTTGGGAGTGGAGGAGTTAGAATGACTGTAAGAGGGAGCATTTCCCTACCGCTGGGACCTAGTCCTCTTATGGTGGATTTAGTTAGAGGTCTTGACTGAAGGTGGTTCCTTTCAAAAGGCTGCTGGCCTCTTCTTCCTGCAGCCACCCTTTCTCAGGAACCTTTCTATTTAAGCCCAACATTCATTCAACAAACGAAGCAGCACTTCCCACCAGAGTTCTGGATGTGGGAAAAACTGTGACTCACCACTCCCCTCCTCGCGAAAGTGCTTTTGGAGCCAGCTCAGGAGCCCTGCCAACCCCGGACACTCCTTCCTTCCCTCCCTCCCTCCCTCCTGCTTTGGTGGAGTATCTACCCACTCTTCCCTGGCCTAGTACACCCTCTTTCCAGACACCTTCTGTTTCCCCAAGTGTCCTCCCTGCCTGCCACACCCTCTGAGAGACAAGGTTTGTCACCAACAGGCCTAGTGTACTCTGTCCCAGGTTAGAGTTGTTTGGAGGCCTGAAAGTCTTGACTGCTGCACCTAGAAGCCTCAGAAGTGGTCCATGAGATCCAGGATCTGCCAGGGGAGAGGGCAGTCAGGAGATTAGCTTGTCCCCAGAGGTGACCTGTCTGCTCCCGTACCACCACCACCATATTTTACCAGTGGGGAATTTCCCCAGCAGGGTAAAGCACTTGCCCAGGTTTCACTGCCAGCTTGGCGGGTTGCATCCTGAGAAGGTGCTAAAAACGGCAGACTTTAGAGTCAGGCAGACCTGGAGGCAAATCCAATTTCGTCCTCTCTGTAGTTGTGTGGCCTTACTGGCAAGTTTAAGGGAGATTGTGCTTTGCACAGTGCCTGGTGCATAGTAGGTATTAAGTATATATGAAAAAAAAATCTATCTTCATAGTCTTAACAGGGATGGTCCTGGTGGGCACAGACCCTCTTGGGAATGTTGAGACCTGACTTTTGCAGAGAAATGTCAATGAGTTTGGGATATCCTCTGCTGCCAAGTCTTTGTTGATTTGTCTAGTAGCCTGGTGTGTGTTTTCGGGAGCTGCCAGGCCAGTGAGGAAAATGGTGGGGTGGAGCAGGGAGGTGATAGAGTTCTTAATCGATGTAACAACTGTCCTGTGACAGGTACTGTTTATTGTTTCCATTTTATGTCAGTAAACAGGATCAGAGAGGTAGAGCAACTTACCCAGGGTTACACCGCAAGTCAGTTTCAGGCCTGTGTCGACCTCTGTTCCTACCCCTCATTGCTTCTGAGGCCAGAGTGCTGGGACTGGGGGTTGGGGGAGGTATGTGTCACTGAGTATACATTTAGGTATTCAGCACACATCAAGGAGCCACCATCAAGAGCCACCAGCACACATTAGGAGCTCAGAAATGGCCTTGAAGGGAAGGAAGAAAGGTTTAAGAGGGTGCCTGCCCCTCAGGCTAGGGTAGGTTCAGGGGTTGGTAGTGAGGAGTGGGCAGAGGAAATTTCCATCATCCTATTTATAGGGAATTTAGTTGAAAATGTGGGCTGATGTGTCATGTCACTACCCACCCTACTCCTCCCCTAGTTTGAAAGGTACCCTCCTGTGCTTTTCTTCCTTCTCTTCAAGGCTATCTTTGAGCCCCTTATCTTTTTTTTTTTTTTTTTTTTTTTTTTTTTTTTTTTTTTTTTTTTTAAAGATTTTATTGGGGAATTGGCAGAGGGGAACAGCATTGGGGAATCGGGGAAGGGGAACAGACAAGTTGCTGTCTTTTTGTTCCTCAGTTCAGCCGCGGAGGATGTCGCTTCACTGTTGGTATCGTCATTGCGCTCCTCCCGGATGAGGCAGATCGGTCGCCGGCCTCTGGATGTCGCTCACCGCGGCTATTGGCAGCTCACGCTTGGCTGCCAGCCGCTCACGCTGGCTGCGGGCCACTCACTGTAGCCCACGGCAGCCCACTGCAGCAGGGGCTGCAGCCCACACCATCACCGGGGCTCGCACAGCCCAGCTCCAGGTGGAGCTGTTGCCAGCTGTAGAGGGCAGTGTCACTGGCCCTCATGTGGGATCCGAACCGGGGCCGCTGGCATCCCAAAACCAGCGCTTAACCAATGCGCCACTCGGCCGGCCCTGAGCCCCTTATCTTGATGTTGGCTCTTAGATATATGCTGAGGAGAGGCCCAGGAGGAAGCCATGCCTTCCAGCACCCAAGTTTGGGACTGTGCTGGTAACAGCAGGACTGGCTCCCTTTCCTGTCACTGTCTGCAGTTGGCTCTCAATGCCCTGCTCTTGTTACAGCCCAAGAAGTGAGGAATGCTGGGCAGAGCCGAGTGGTAGGAGAGTGCCCTCCTGTCTGCCCAGATTTTAATCCTAACACCACCTCTTAGAGTCTCAGTGATCTGGCCTGATGACTTAACTGCTGAGCCTTGGTTTTCTCATCTGTGAAATGGGGTAATAATAGTACCGATGACTGGCCTGTGATAGACTGGCATGTTTGCCAATGTCATCATTATGATGGTTGATGGTCACCTACCTGCCTTCAGTGAACTGCTCCACTGGTGTTTCCAAATGGCATGGAAAGTCAAGACTATTTCTGAATGCAGTGTACATCTGGTCCCTGGCAGGCCTGGGCAGGTGGCAACTGGGGACAGTCAGAGAACATGGCATCAGCCTTGTTCAAGTGGTGACTCTCACTTGAATCTCTCCTCTGACCCCGTACCCCACTCCCAGTGCCAGGATGGGGCCTGGTTCACCCTGAGTGCTCATCTTGGCACTCCTTATATCTTTGTGACTTTTGTCAGCTGACCTCCAGCTTTGGTACCAGCCTTGGTTCAGTTACAGAGAAAGCTATTGGGTTGTCGGAAAAGTCATGATGCATTTGTGCAACGAAAAACATAGAAAAAATACATCACAACTTTTCTGACAACCCAATAATAACATTTCCACCAGCTAGCACCTGTGCTCTAGGCACTGAACCATCTAATAATTAGATCCTTTGGTTCTCACCACAACTCTATGTATTAGATTATTATCCCCATTTTACCGATGAGGAAATGGAAGGCATAAAGAGGTTACGTTGCTTGCTTAAGGTCCCATAGCTGGTGCATGGCAGAGTTTGGATTCAAACCCAGTCTTTCTGGCTCCAGAGTCCTGTCCTTGATGATGACACTTGGCGGTCAGCAGTGGTCACGCTCCAAACCATGCTTCTATTATTGGGTGGACAAAGCCTGATCCACTGACCCTGGGATTTGAGGCCTACCATGAATCTGCCTGAATGTGCCTAGCTGCCCCACATACTCCCCATAACCCAGTCAGAGGAGACAGGCAGCTGTTCCCTCAGAACCACTTCCTACTTCCTCACCGTTGCTCATACAGTTCCCCCTGCTGGGGATGCCCTTACCCCAGGGTCTGACTCAGATCCCACTCAAATGCCCCCTCTTCCAGGGAGCCTGCCTTGATTCCCCATCTGGAAGGGGCCCCTCTTTTAGTACTGGATCCAGTCTTCTCACTAGACACTCAGGATGGCCCAGCACTGTTTGTGGCAGTGACTCAATGGCCCGAAAGCCTAACTCCCCTTCCTGTCTCACCCATACAAGGTCTGGCACGGCCTTCAGGAAGCTGAGCCACTATTGGTTGAACTGAATTAAAAAATGTATCTCTAATAACCTCTTTGTAAAACAGTTCAGTTTCTTAAAAAACAAGCATCTTTCGTATGATCCAGCAATTTCCACTCCGAGGTATATACCCACTACCCAAGGGAAATGAAAGTACATGTCTACAAAAAGGCTCGTACATGAATGTTCATAGAAGCATTATTCAAAATAGCTAAGACCTGGAAACAACCATGATATCTATCCCTGGTGACCAGATCAACAAATGTGCTATACTCATGAGTGGAATATTACTCAGCCACAAAAAGGAACAAACGGATACATACCATGACATGGATGACCCTCAAAAGCATTATGCTGAGTTAAAGAATCCGGACAGAAAAGAGTGTGTGCTGTATTCCATAAATGATTCCATTTATGTCAAGTTCTATAAAAGGCAAAACTAATCTATAATGACAAAAATTCAAATAGAGAGGAGACGATTGGCAGGAAGGGGGAAACAAAAACCTTCTGACAGACATGTTCTGTCTCTTGATTTGGATGTTGGTCAAATGGCATATGCATTTGTGAAGACCCATCAAACTATACACTTAATATCTGTTCATTTTTACCATATATAATTAAAATAATAAAAACTGAATATGAATAGCGACATTCAATTTATTTTTAAAAAGCTAATTTTCACTCTAATTAAAAAACTTTTTTTTTTTCAGTATTCCACTACGAGTAACAGAAGAGAACATGTCAAAATTACGACTGACCACCAGCCTGGCTTCCTGGAGCGGCTGAGCGAGACGTCGGGTGGAATGTTGGTGGGGCTCATGACCTTCCTGCTCTCCTTCTACTTGATTTTTACCAATGAGGTAAAGTGTTTGGGGTCCCTCTGTGCAGAGTGAGGGTCCCCTGTAGCATCAGGGAGCAAAGGCTGTGAATACAGAGGCTGGATTTAGTCATTAGGTCCTAGATTTTACAAAAGAGAGAGGAGAGATGCAGAATTAATGAGAACTCTCTGATGTGACCCAGCTCACAACTGACCTAGCGGGAAGGGATGTGGGTAGGCGAACACGCCTGAAATCCTGGGTGTAGCACCCGATTCAGGCACGGTTGGATCCAGGCGTTCATGCTGGGTCACCAGGAATCTCCATTTCTCCATCTCATGCCTATTTTTCTCTGTTGTGGATATTTCTTTGTTAGGCCCTTCCTTTGCGGTGGCAAAGGCATTCCAGGGTCACATCCAATCAGCTAAGCATCCTCAGAGAACAGAGGAACCAGCTCTTTCTAAATGAATTTAACAGAAGTTGCAGAGGTACCTCTGTGTCCTGGCTTGGGTGTCAGTCCTCTCTCTGAACCCATCCCTGTGACCAATGGACACATGTTCTAATTGGCTAGGCCTGGGTCACATGATTTGGACTGCAGTTCAGATTGGCCCATGTAAACTTGGTTATTTTATCTTTCCCAATAAAATATTCATGTATTTCTTCATTACTGCTTTCTTGATCACTTTCTGAAGGAGAACTTTCTTGCTCAGTGTCAGAATTTTGCATGTACTGAGAGTAGGGGAGTGGATGAGAAGGCAGAGGAAAATGACGGAAGGGGTACAAGTCAGACAAAATACCAGCTGGATCCAATATGGGGGTAGGCAGGGCGGTGGGAAGAGGTGTGCCTGGGAAAGCTGTGATCCTGGGTTCCAATCCCAAATCTGCCGCTTACCAGACCTCAGTTTTCCAACTGTAAAATGGGGAGATTGGTCTCAGTGCTCCCTGAGCCCCATCCTGCCCTGAGGCACTACAGTAAACACACCTTTGTCAGGTACACCTGAGAAACTGAAATCCTCGCTCCCCTTGCTCACAGGGCCGTGCGTTGAAGACAACAACCTCCCTGGCCGAAGGGCTCTCACTTGTGGTGTCGCCCGACAGCATTCACAGTGTGGCTCCGGAGAATGAAGGGAGGCTGGTGCATATCATTGGGGCCCTGCGGACGTCCAAGGTACATTTGGCGAGGGTTGCTGACCCGCTGGAGACTCAGGGCACATTGGGGCATATTGTCTTGTTGAGGGTTTTGAAAGCATGGGCCGTAGAGACGGACACACCTGCGTGTGATTCCCAACTCTAGCACTCAGCAGCTGTGTGAACCCATCCCTCCTGACTCTCAACATCTTCATCTGTAAAATGGGGAAAATAATTGAATAATTGTAACAAACTGGTGGCCAGTCTATAAGATTCAGCAGGATTAAGTAGCTAATGTCTTGGCACAGTGCCTGGCACATGGCAGGAGCTTTACAAATAGGTACCCAAATGATTATGATTAGCATGTGGGTCTAGTGCAAGGCCACAGAGGTACTCTGGGTATTGACCTCTCCTGTTCGAACCCCACATACAGTGTCGTTGGCCATGGAGCCCGGGCCTGTACTGTGAGGCATGTGGTCACAGGCATTGGGTGCTACTGGTGTTTAGAACTTGGGACAGGCAGCTTCCTTCGATTCTCCAACATGAAGCAGCCTTGATTTGCCATCCTGTCCCTGTTTTTTTATACCTAGTTCTCTTCCGGTCCAGCTTCCCCCGAGCTGGGCATTCTCGGCTGATGTGAGTCTTGTTCTTTATTTATTTTTGGTTTGTTCAATTCTTTTTGAAGCTTTTGTCTGATCCAAACTATGGGGTCCACCTTCCGGCCGTGAAGCTGCGGCGGCACGTGGAGATGTACCAGTGGGTCGAAACCGAGGAATCCAGGTGAGGTGCCTGGGAGTGAAAATCATTTAGAGGTGGAGGAGGTGCAGATGTTTGGATAAAATGCCGGTGGCTTTCATTTAGATACTTCTGAAATTTAAAGTATAAACTCTTCCTATTAGAGAAATGTCAAATTATCCCAAAGCTATTAGCCAGTGATCATTTGTTTGGTGGTGGCAGAAATTCAATGCAGGGTGGCTGATAGGAGAAAGTGGGATTGAGTAGCTCCCTTGTCTGGGAAGTTCCATGGATGCCCAAGCCTAAGGTATGACTGGATCCAGGCCCCAAATGATGCTTTCCTATATGTTCATTCCACCTTCTCTCCCATGCAGGGGCAGAAGTGGCCTCCTGGCTTACATCCTATCAGTTCTAACACAAATCCCAGGGCAGGCTCTCATTGGCTAGGCCAGGGTCACCTGGAGCTTGGGTAGGGTCAGCCTCACCTGAGCCACATGGACTGTGAGTTGAAGGGCAGGGAACCAGGGCAGCTCAGCCTGGAGAAGGGCAGCTGCAAGGCCTCCCCTAGGCTGTCCTGAAGCAGAGGGTACAGACAGATCTCTGAACCCAGAGCGTGGGGCTATGATCCATGCTGTGAGCCAAGTGGAGGCAGATTTCAGCTCAGGATAAGAAAATACTTTTCTCCAGTCAGGGCCTTTGAGGGCTGGAGCTGGCTGTCTGCCAGGGAGTGAGCACTCTGTGTCTGGGCTGGTGCAGACAAGGCCTGTTGCCTTGGGCAATTTGACCTGGTGGCTCAGAGTCACTTCCAGCTGGAGATGTTTAGAGGTGGGAATGCCTCAGGAGTGATGGGCTGACGCTGGGCTGCCTTTCTTCGCAGGGAGTACACTGAGGACGGGCAGGTGAAGACCGAGAGGAGGTACTCCTACAGTGAGTATCAGCCCCATATCCTCTCAAGCCACACCCCAGGCCTGTGGGCAGATGCTGTGGGGAAGGGTGCAGAACCAGGTGTTGGGATCCCTGGGTGCCGGTCTTCAGAGCCCTGCTTGCCCATCCATCCAGTGAGGCCCCAGGAGCTGCCCCTTTGGCCCTGGAGTGATTGCGGGCCAGAGGGCCTTGGACACGTGACCACTCTTACCGTGGTTGCTGAATTGTTCCCTTTCCTCACAACAGATACTGAATGGAGGTCAGAAATTGTCAACAGCAGAAACTTCGACCGAGAGATTGGCCACAAGAACCCCAGGTGAGAGCTGGGTCCCCAGGCCTGAGTGCAGCCTTGGCTGCATTGGCAGGTCCCCAGCCTCCGTTTCCTCATCTGAGTAATGAGTTATTTGTGCTTCATGAGTTGATGCAAGTGTTAGACATGGTGGATCACACTGTGGTCAGTGATGCTGTCTTGTCCTTGAAAGGCCTCTCTTTTTGGAGTCACTTGGGGGGGCCTGCAATGACCACCCCTGGCACAAGTCTGGATGCTGGGTGGGGCAGCTCCTGTGCTGGGCACCAGGAACACAGAGGCGAGATCCAGCCTCCCTGACTCCAAGCAAGCTCCCTTCAAACAAGTCACAAATATAAGGCCTGGATTGAGTGCCCAGAGATACTTGCACATGCAGTAGTACCAGTGAAGCATTTGTTAACGGTTAGCCATGGGCGTGGGGGGACAATCAGGAAGGGCTTTCAGGAGGCAGTGGCATTCGATCTGGGCCTTTGTAGGATTTTGGCAGAAGGCGTTTAGCTCAGAGACATGAGGGTAGTGAAGTGGGCCCGATGTTGGTACCTGGCTGGAGTGTGGGCTGTGTGCAGCCATGGGTAGGGCTGTGCCAGGAAGGGCCTTGAATGTGCACAGTGGGGCTTAGATGCTACCCGGGGGCTGGGAAGGGTCAGTGAGGGTACAAAGTCCATGGAAAGTCCATCTGATAACTGGGGGGTGGGAGGGACAAGCTGTTAGGGGTCTAGGCAAGAGGGTATGAAGCTTTGGGGGACAGGAGACAGAGTGAGGGTGTGCCATCCACGAGGGGGACGGGAGCCCCGGGGAGTGGAGCTGGGGCAGACAAGATGTCTGCAGTGCCCGGGCTAGTCTGGACTTGCAGGAGCCCCTTGGGAGGAGACCCTACCGAGCACAACCTGAAGGAACCCAGACAGCCCCCACCTGGCGCCCCACTTCACTGACAGCTCCCTCTCTCCCCCACAGTGCAATGGCAGTGGAGTCATTCACGGCAACAGCCCCCTTCGTTCAAATTGGCAGGTTTTTCCTCTCAGCAGGTAAGTCTCTGCACCGTCACATGGGCCATCACCAGCCCAGAGGCCCTGTGCTCCCATTTGGCTACCTCATAGGAGCTGGTACTTTGGTACACAGTCCTCAGGTGGTTAAAGGGGTCCTGCTGCTCCGGGCTGAGATCAGACATCTTTCCCAGCATTATGTTTTGTGCTGGGGGCCAGGAGGAAGGCAGGTCTTCAGGAGGTGGGGACTCATGTAGAACACCCCACCCCGGCACGGCTCCTCGGAAGCCTGGGTTGTTCTGGAGAATGACTGCCAGGCACCACTGCAGTGCCAAGGCCCGTGCTGACCAGGCAGAGCCGAGAGCCCTTCCTCAAGCAGCCGTGAGCCAGTAGTAGAGACAAGGCTACCCCCAGGGGCTCCACCTCTGGGCCCCAACCATCATCTAGCCCAGTGCCAGGGAGGATTGGTTCATCACAGGCCCCTCAAGTGACTCCAAAGAGAGGCTTCCCAGGGACAAGGAAGCATTGCCAGCCACAGTAACTCTTAGGGCTCTGTCTTTGAGCCTGACCTGGAAGGTGGGAGAGAGGATACTGAGGGCCCAAACAGCCAAGGTGAAGGACGAGTGGCTGGTGATCCGGCGCTTGGCCTGTCTGCCACCTGCTCTGTCACTCAGCTAATGCCTGCCATGCCAGCCAGCCCTGGCCTCGCGTTCTCTCCGTGCAGCATGGGAGCCAGGCTTGGACATGGATAATGGGACTCATGGCTAACATGCTCCCGTCCTCCTTCCCTGGACGGCACACCCTCACTCTGTCTCCTGGTCCCCAGAGCTTCATTAGGTGGAATGGGTCCAGGACTAAGGCCATTCCCAGAGCTGTGGGCACTCTGACTAGATGGAGAGGGAGCAGGGAAGGCTTCCTGGAGGAGATGGAGACTGAAATGGTGCTGGAAAGAAGCAGCTATGGAAGAGAGAGAGCTGGAAAAGGGCACTCTGCGGGGAGGCTGTGATTGCAAAGGCCCCAAGGGGGCCGTGCCAGGAGGGGACAGCTTGGCGGGACTCCGCGATGGCACAGTGGGAAGGATGCAGGCCGAGGGCTTTGCAGAGTGGGGTGTTTCCATTTGTACACTACTGTCTCTCATCACCCTGCTTCTCTTAGGCCTCATTGACAAAGTTGACAACTTCAAGTCGCTGAGCCTGTCCAAGCTGGAGGACCCACACGTGGACATCATTCGCCGGGGAGACTATTTCTACCACAGTGAAAACCCCAAGAATCCGGAGGTGCCCAGAGGGACACGGGCAGCTCAGTTAGCAAAGATCAGGCCCCTTAGAGTACCCTCATCGAGGCAGCACACGAACAAATTCTGGCTTCAGACTCTGATCCAGTTCATTTGAATCCATAGCGGCACTTGGCCACATGAAATTGGAGGGGAGGGGCATTCTAGGTGATGGGATCACCTGGGCAAAGGTGTGGAAGTGGGAACAGAGGGTGAACACAGGGGTTCATGGACCCAGGCCCAGGCTGACTGCTCCTGGCCTCCCTCACCTCATTTCTCTTCCACCCCCCAGGTGGGAGACCTGCGAGTTTCCTTTTCCTACGCGGGGCTGAGCAGCGATGACCCTGACCTGGGCCCAGCTCACGTGGTAATCCAGCTTCCCCGGATAGACTGAGGCAGGGCTTCCTAACCTTCCTGGGCATGGACTCAGTAGGCAGTGTCAGGAAAGCTGTGGACTCTTCCTCTAGGAACCGTGTTTGTGTGCTCACATTCACACGGTCAGGCGTGCCTTTGAGCAGTGTCAGAGGTCTGTGTCCCCGAAAGCTGTCCATGGACACCCGTAGGCCCCATCTTAACAGCTGTAGGGGGGTCGCATAATTATACCTAATAAGTTCTTCCAACCACATGCAGCTCCTCCTCCCCAGCCCCCAATTTTTGCTCTATGAATACTATATTTACCATTCCTGACCCTGTCATGTGCAGTCCCACCCCAACCCCAGCCCAGAGTCCTTCCTGGAGGCCCAGGAGCGCTGTACCCCAGGTCGATGTGTGGAGAGAGAGGCTGGGGGAGGGCCTGGGTCTCCTTACTTCTGTAGCTGGCACAGTGCAGAGAGGTGCTGGGACCAGGTGGGCCGGTCACCCCCTCAACTCTAACACCGAATTCTCGGACCAGGTCACTGTGATTGCCCGGCAGCGGGGTGACCAGCTAGTCCCATACTCCACCAAGTCTGGGGACAGCTTGCTTCTCCTGCACCATGGAGACTTCTCAGCAGAGGTGAGTTGCTGCTGCCCACCTCTGTGGTGGAGGCGCTGGTGTCTCCCTCTTCCCACTTCCCTCCCATGGTTACTTACTAAGCTCCTACTACTAGAGGTCATAGCCGATAAGACGAGGCAAGATAAAGAAATACAAATAAGGGCCGGCTGAGTGGCGCGGTCGTTAAGCGCTGGCTTGGGATGCCAGCGGCCCCGGTTCGGGTCCCACTTATGAGGGCCAGTGACACTGCCCTCAAAAAAAAAAAAAAAAAAGAAATATGAATAAGCATCTCCCCGTGTGCCAGACTGCTAAGCACTAAGGATGGAACAGTGGGCAAAACGGACTCCTCCCCACAGGCTTCCCGTCATGTAGCGGGAGAGACTCATCAGAAAAACGAGTGGGTAAGGACACCTTGTGCTGGCTGTTACGAAGGCTAGGCAGATGCTCTGCGATAAATGGACATGATAGGAATTCTGCTTTGACAGTGGTTAAGGAAGGCCTCTCCGAGTGACATTTTTGCTGAGTTCCAAGGGAAGAGAAGGGGTCAGTGCTGGGAGAGTCAGGGGTCACTCAGTAGTCTAGGCAGGTCAGAGTTCATCTTGTTGGGGACATGAGGAGTGCCTGTGTAGCCATTGCCCAGAGGTGGAAGGGGAGGCAAGGCTACCGATTGGGCAGGGGCCCCTTAGGAGGAGGTACTGCCTCTTTAAGAGCATTAAGGGGCTGTGAAGGGGTTTAGCTGCAGAGTCCCAGGACCACATGAGTGAGGGCAAGCATCCCTGTCCCCATTTGTAGAATGAAGAGGGAGGGTCATGCCTCCCTCATGCCAAGGCGAAGGGGCGCAAAGATGTATTGATTAGTTCAATTCCATACCATAAAAGTTTGCCTCTCTTTTCTAAGCAGGAAACCCTTCCCTTTAACAGAAAAATGCAGCTTTGACATTGTTGATGAACACAGTGTATGACGGTGGGACATTCTGTGCTTGACTTGACCAGGATTGCTGGGCTCTTCATCCAGAAGGGCTGGAAAGGATGAACACAGTGGTCATGTGTCAGGGTTTAGCTGGGACCCTTTTGACCCTATTCTTAGGCCCTCAGCTGTCATCTCTCTCACTTTAGCCCCCAGCCCCTGGGTGATGCATGAGCCATGCCTGCTCCTTTATCTGGCCAGGAGTAGGGTGTGGTTGGGCTACAGCCCACGAGCCCAGTTACCAACTTCAGGGTGGGGCTGCCACCTCCCAGTCAGACAGGCCATGAGTCACCCTTTCCTCCCTTGGCTCTTGGGGCCCCCTGGGAAGTTTCTAAAATTAGGAGGTCCAGGACTTGCCCTCTCCCCCAGAACTCCAGCCTTCTGCAGGTGGAGGCCCAGATCTCAAACCTGCACGCCCCTTCCCCACCCTCACCCCCTCCGGGCCTCCAACACAGGCTCTGGGGGTCTGCCAAGCAGGGAGAGAAGGCCCTGAGCCAAGGAGGCAGCCTGGGGCCCTGGGATAACCTGGACCGTGAGTCAGGATACCCCGATTCCAGTCCTGAGGGCAGGAGTGTGCTGTGTGGACAAGTATGGACATTGGAGATGGCCCCAGCTCAAGCCCTGCTCTGCCTGGTGCTACCCACAAGACTTTGAGCCAGTTTTATCCTCTGTGAACCTGTTGCCCCTTCTGTAAAATGAAAAATTTAAAAAGTCATTATCGCTGTTATCTCCATATTATTTAGTTGTTGTGATTCAACATGTTTTTATTGAGCACCAGGGACATAGCAAGGGATAAAACAGACCTGATCACAAGCTTACAGCTTAGTAAACTGCTTGGGGTGAGATCCTGGGCATGCTACTTATCCTCTCAGAGCCTCAGTTTCCTCATCTGTAAAATGGAGATAAGCGTGCCTACCTCAAGTTATTTTGAGGATTAAATAATACTTACAAAGCACTTAGGACAGTGACTGATAAATAGTAACCGAAAAACATTAGCCATCATTTTATTGCTATAGACAGTACCGGGGAATGCTCTCTGAAGAAATGGCATTTACACTGACTGGAAGAATGTCAGAGCTGGCCGGGCAAACTGGGCAAACGTGCTCTAGGCAGAGCAACTGCATGTGCCAAGGCCCCGCAGCAGGAGGACACTTGACTTCGTCTCCAGCAGGCAGCCAGTGGCGCTGGGGCACAGGCGGCAGGGCCTTGGCAGGTTGCTGCACGGGGAAGGTGGGAGGCCAGTGGGGAAGAGGCTACTGTGATGGTCCTGGTGAGAGGGGGTGACACTGGTGAGATTTGGGGAAATGTGGGCACAGCACTGACAGGACTTGCTGATGGGAGGCGGTGAAGGGAGGAGCAGGCCAAGTGTGGCATCCAGGTTTTGGCTTGTGCAGGTGGGTGGGTGGTACCAATTGCCAAGCTGGAGACGACAGAGAGGAACAGGTTGGGGTGAAGCTCCAGGGTCAGTGTCAGATGTGCCAAGACATGATGGGGAGATGTCCCATAGGTGGTGGGAGCCACAGGGCTGCAGCTTTAAATGAGGGGCACTGACATATAGATGGATTTCCTTGGGGAGACAGTGTAGACTGAAGCAGCTAGAGAATTGCAGCATTTAGAGGGAGACTGAGAAGGAGCAGTCCGAGGAGGAGGAGGGAAACCAGGAGAGAGGTGTCCCAGATGCCATGATGCCACGAGCAGAGCATCCAAGATTAAATCGGATACCATACACGAAGCTTCGCCCATCGTGCCTGACAGGCACACTCAAACATCCCAATGCCATGGACGTTGATAAATGACCCTAGAAAGGAATTGCTGTAGTATGAGGGTCAAGTTCATTCCAGCTGGGACAATGGGCTAAGGACTCTTGAAGGAGGCGGGCTCTGATCCAAGGGCCCATGCCTTCCAGAGATCTGTGTGCCATGCTCTGCTATGCCAGTTTGGGGAGGTACTTTGTCCTGGGTGGGAGATGTGCCCTTATCTACATCTGGTCTGCTCAGAAATGGCCAACGGCTCCTCTGTTGGCCAGATGGCCCCGTCAGCCATCTGCCCTGCCAACTGAGGTAGGCTGGTGACTCTCTCAGACATAAGACGTGACATCTCACTCCCCGTCTTGTCCTGCAGGAGGTGTTTCAGAGAGAACAAAAGAACAACTCCTTGAAAACATGGGGCCTGCGGGCTGCAGGCTGGATGGCCATGTTTATGGGCCTCAACCTCATGACGCGGATCCTCTATACCCTGGGTAGGTGAGGAGAGGGGGTGGGGGAGTCTCACCCGCCCTCCTGAATCCCCCCCACACCCCCGTTTCCTCTGCGCTTCTCACACCATTGCCTATCAGTCTTGCACACATCTTCTTTGCGGACTGACGGGGTGTTGTTTGGGGCAGAGGCTGGGCATTTGGTCCACCTCATCCCATAGCCTTGGTGTGAATGAGCAAAGGCAGGCCGGCAGGCATGAAGGACAAGCAGCTTCCAGGGGGTGAGGGCGGAGGATGCGGATCCTGGGAGGCTGGTCCAGCCTCTGGCTCTGAGAGTCCGGCTCCACGCCATCTGCCTGTCCACTGGCTCGCTCCCTCCCTCCCTCCTCCCTCTTTCCTCCCTCCATTCTATGATGGAATAGCCATGGTGAGGAGGGTGGCCAGCCTGTGCAGTGAGCCACACCTGAAATCTGTTATGCCCGAGCCCTGGATACTTAGGCCATCCCCTTTCTTGTCTCAGCTTCAGTTACCTCACACCTAATTTGCAGTTTTATGAAATGTTTGGTAAATAAGAAACATTAAACAATTGTTATACTTCATTCCCCATCCAAAACCTGGGCTAGATTTGGGGCAGCCAGCAAGTCTAGAGCACAGGGGAGAGTTTGCTGGGCTGCTCCCAGGGCCTGAGGTTGGCACCAGCGAGCCTGCTAGTTGCCCAAGTGACCCAGCCTGGTTCAGGACTGGGCACCCAGGCTGATTGAGTAAGGGCTGGGCTTTGACTATTGCAACTAGAGGATGAGGCTTCTCAGGGAACTTTTCCCTCTGAGCCTTTACCCCACTGTGTTCCTGTCCCATCAGATGATTCTGGCAAGCCTGCTCTGAGCCCAACAGAAACCTCTGCCCCACTTACCTGTTCCAGTTGGAGAGAGGTCTGGCTGCATACATCCCAGACTGTCAGAGCTGGGAGAGCCACTTCCCCATTTTACAGATGGGAAAGCTGAGGTGCAGGGAGGGGAAGGACACTTCTCTGAGCTTGGAGGTTTTCTTTTTTTTAAAAGATTTTATTGGGGAATTGGGGGAGGGGAACAGCGTTGGGGAACTGGGGAAGGGGAACAGACAAGTTGCTGTCCTTTTTGTTCAGTCTAGTGGAGGATGTTGCTTCACTGCCCCATGTTGGTATCATCATTGCGCTCTTCCCAGGTGAGGCAGATCAGTCGCCGTCCTCTGAACACCCGCTCACAGCAGCTGTTGGCAGCTCACACTGGCTGCCAGCCACTCACTGTAGCCTATGGCAGCCCACTGCAGCAGGGGCTGCAGCTAGGCCATTCCAGGGACTCACAGCAGCCCAGCTCCAGGTGGAGCTGTTGTTCACCATCATAGCTGTAGAGGGCAGTGTCACTGGCCCTCATATGTGGTATCCGAACTGGGGCCGCTGGCGTCCCAGGCCAGCTCTTAACCCATGCACCACTCGGCCGGCTCCAGGTTTTCTTTAGATAGCTGAATTGTGCTCAGAAAGGCCAGATGCATCTTGGGCGCCATTCAGGAGAGATCAGGATTGGAGCAGAATCCTCCATTTTCCTCTGCAGCAAGCCCATCAGTGGCCATATGACCTGGACAGGCCATTTCCTCTCTCAGAGCCTCAGTTTCCCCATTGTCAAGATGAGGAGGTTGAAGTGTTCCAGAGGGCCCTTCTTTGAATCTCTGCCTGCCTGTGACCCTCTGATTCTCTCCACATGTGGAATGCTGACATTCCAATCTCAGAACAGACTTCTGAGCATGGAGAGATCCAAAGTCCAATGGAGTGTTTCAGGAAGCTGCAATGCAAAAGCATGCATGCATGCATTCATTCATTCTCTGAGAACTTACCGAGCACCTGCTGTGTGCAAGACATTGCTCTAAGCCCTGAGACCACACAGTGAATAGGACAGAAAAGGTCCCTGTCCTCTCAAGGCTCAGAACAACAGCTTAGAGCTCAGGATCTGGGCTCAGACTGTCTTTGAGTTTCAGTCCCGGCTGTGGCACTCTCTAGCTGTAGGACTTTGGGCAAGTTGAACTCTCTGGCCTCGGTGACCTTGTGTGTAAAACGAGGTGAATAGTGCTAGCTTTACAGGGTGGGCCTGAGGGTTTGATGAGATAGATGCATAGTGCCTGATACATGGTCAGTGCTAAAAAACATGAACTCTGCTTATTATGAGGGCCAGGTAGGGGTGCTCCATGGGAACAGATGAGCCACGAGGCGGTCTGCAGAGTCCTGTAGTCAGGGCTGGGCACAAGGCCACTGGGGCCTCCTGGGAACTGAGTGAAGATTCCTCCAGTGGATAGTAGCCGGAGAATGCCATCCTGGAGAGACTCGACAGGCCAAGGACAGGATAATTCCAGGCAGATTTAGCTAGGTCCTAGACTTCCATCAGTAGCCTGTGAGATCCTTGAGGCAATAGCCGACTAATTTGTTTCCCTTTGGCTCTGCATAGGGCTGGACACATAAACAATTGGTAATAACCTTCTGCCTGAATGAACACACTCCTCCAGGAATACTGAGGGACCCAAATAGGCACCCACAGAAGGTTCTGCCTAGTACCTTCATGAGTATGCAACAAACGGTATTTGCCAACGTTACAGTCGAATCTTTATATTGGCCTCAGACCACAGTTTGAAGGTTACAAAACCCTTGCACATGCCTTCTCCCCTGTAGCGTGCGCAGTGGGTAGCTCAGTCAGGGTGCCCAGCCACGCAGCTGGGGAGTAGGGCTCCTATTCTGGACCTTGCAGCCCTCACTAGGAGGTGATCTGCCTTACACTGATCCCACCCTCCCCTCACTCACCTGCCAGCAGGGGCTCATTCTTATCTGGAGACAGGAACCACCTGCTGACCTCATGAGATGCCGAGCTTGGTGGCCTCAAGAAGCCTCACTACCTTTCTCTTTCCCACAGTGGACTGGTTTCCTGTTTTCCGAGACCTGGTCAACATTGGCCTGAAGGCCTTTGCTTTCTGCATGGCCACCTCACTGACCCTGCTGACCGTGGCTGCTGGCTGGCTCTTCTACCGGCCCCTTTGGGCCCTCGTCATCAGCTGCCTGGCCCTGGTGCCCATCATCATTGCTCGGACACGCGTGCCAGCCAAGAAGCTGGAGTGAAACAGGCCCCGGCACCCACCTGACACCCATGTGAGCCTCAGAATCCAGGTCACCCCCACTCATGCCAGAGCACGAGTCCACATCGATTTTGGATTCTACACTTGCTCCGCTCTTCAAGGGGCCGGACTTGGCAGAGGGCACTTACGTTGGGTTTGAGGTTCACCAGTTAATGTCTCTCCATCTCTTTTCTTGCCAGTGAGCAGCTTTGATGGGCAGAAGGCAGCTCCTCTCCGGCAGCATGACAAACGTTCTCCTGCTTGTCTCCTCCCCTTCTCTTGGATTGTGTGTGTGGCCGGTGTGCATGCTTCACTTAGCTGATATCTTCACGTGTCAAAGAGGTGACACTCAAGAGACTTGTTGCCTTATCTCTTACTGCCTCTCATCTTGGGGGACGAGTGCCATGGCTCTGCCACAACCGCTAGCTGTGCCCATGATGCTAAAGGGCCACCGTTATCACCTGCATCTAAGCAGTACTGGATTGCCAAGACAGACTAAGCCCACGCCCTGCAAAGTGGGGGCATTGCAGGCCCAGTTTGTGGATAGAACTTGATTTGGTACTTCAAGAAAAAAACCACTGGAGATGTCATGATAAGGAAATTTGGACATTTGTTGAGCTTTATACTTTTTCTATGGTTTGGCAGAATCTTTTAAGTGTGTAGGATCTCCAAAGGCCCTGAGTTTTTGTTACTTCGCTTCTTCATCTGTACTCTACTGCTAAGAGGGAGTTGTTTGAAATAAGATTTAAAAAGCAAAACAAAAAACCTCCTGAATGATTAGTATTTCAGACTGTTACAGAAAAAGACATCCTTTAACCTGTTAGTTGAAGTTAATTCAGAGCACAGAAAGGTTAAGTGGGGGTGTGACTTGGTTACAAAAAGAAGTTACCAGTATTCTGGGTCACTGGGAAGCTTTAAGATGCTTTTGAAACAAGTGTTAGCAAAGGATTTGTTTTCCTTCTCGAAGATGGGGAATCTCTACAGGGTAGAGAAAAGCATTTCCTTTCATCCTCAGGCATCAGACACCTGTTTACTTGAAGATGGTTTTGAGTTTTTAGACAACCATTAAAGGAAAAGGTTGGAAGCTTTATTATCCTAAGTGGGCTCCTTCATAGTGATCCCCAGTCAAAATCCAGATGTGGAGGCCTCAGGCTTGCTGTAGATTTGAATGCTCTGGTCTGGCCTCTTTCATCATGGGAGTACTTGTGACATTAGCAGCCAGGCCTCAAGTGGCTGCTTCTGAGTGATTTATCTGTTAAGTGTCCACAGCTTTGCTCTTCCTAAATAAAATATACCCACACTTAATTCACGTAATTTCTGAGTTTCTCAACTATTCTCATACTCTTTGAAAGATAAAATATGTTGTAACTTTGATGTCCTAAAAGATTCTTTGTATATCCCTTACCTTTTTTACTACTTGGAAATTGTTCTGCCTTGCCGGGAGTGGTTGCTTTGGCAAATAAATATTTAGCAGTTGAGTAAGGGGTCAGAACTTCTGAAAATAGTGACCTAATAAATCTCCCCTGGTGTCCTGGGCTCTCTGCAATAAGCTAAGATTCTTTGCGTTACAGATAGCTAGCCCCAGAGATGATCTGTCTGGGTTTCAGGATTGAAATAGTCTTCACTGCTGCCCAGTGAGCAGTTTCACTGAATCTCTAAATCCTCAAAGGATGCTTATGGGAAACCACGCTGTAAGATGACGGTGAAATACAGAATCCTTCGGATTTGGTCTGTGTAGTTTTTCTTAGTACAGATTTAAATTACGCCAATTTGAAGTGTTCTTTAAGAGCAAAATAATGTTAAGAATATTTGAAGCCTTTGGAAAATCATCATGAAATTTGTATTATCTTTGTATTTTTTGATAGAAAATCAAAATAAATTTCTAAATATCTTTTATAGGCCCTTGCCGTTATCCCTTTTTTGTTTCTGTATTCTTCCTGAAATTTCTAACTTAAAGAATTCAGCCACAGAATTTAGTAAGAACTGTATGCATTTTAGAACTCAGTCCTTAGTTATTTTTGTTAAAACCGGTTTCAATTTTTTTTAAAAGGGAAAATCAATATTCCTAACACTTACACTTAAAAGCCTTACATACCAAAGCTTACTTTGTTTTGGATGAATTTATAGTGAATGACTCACACTTCCTCATCTTCAGAATGTTCTAGAAGATAAACGTGGGATGGAGCCACAGTCCAATACAGTGCAAAAGGCATTAGCTTTGGGTTGGCACAGACTTGAATTCCAGTTCCAAGTCGGCCACCCGACTGGCTGTGTGATATTGGGAAAATCAGTGTCCTCTGAGCCTCAGTTTCCTCATCTGTAAAGCGGGGACAATGCCGTTATACCCCTCAAGGTTGCTGTGAGGACTACGTGGGAGAAAGCCCAGGAAATGCCAAACATGTGGCACAGTAATTTTTCATTCTTTTTGCCTCCTATTCTGAAGCAATGGGCTCCTGCTAATCTGCGCTCTCTGAAGCTAGCAATTTGAGTACTTCTTCATATTTGTTACAAGATTTGAAGCAGGTAAGTAATAACTTTCCAAAACCTACCCTTATATTTCTCAAAACCAAATGTTTCACTTGATTTCCATAGTGCCTCCTAGGAGCCGACACCTGCCTGAAAAACAAGTTACTTCTGCAGACAGGGTGATGCTCTTGACTCAATACCCAGAAAATAAGTGGCTTACCTCTAGGAGGAAGGGCTCTGGTGCAGGAAGTGTGAGGCTCACGGTTTCCATGGCAACCCCAGTTTGTTTCTCAACAAGAGCCTTCCAGCCAGCCTCTTTGCATGAGTCACACCTCAAGCGTTTTGTTTGTTTCCCTTGGATGAAACCGATTCACATTTTTAATGGCTCCTGTCAAAGATTAAGTAATATCGCCTTGCCTAACACAGAAAAAAAGAAAACAATTCCATGTGTGTAAGTTCCCAGCCTACATGAGAACAAAATCTCATCTTCAATGTAGTCTCTGTACAAATCGCTGTCATTGGGTTTTCTTAACTGATATAAAATCTGAAAGAAAATGCAGAGCCGAGTCTTCAGATAAATGCTTTACTTTTTCCTCAAAATGTTACAAACATTTCTTCTGAATCTTTACAGTGCATAGACTTTATCAATGTATCCTGTAATGAATAAAATCTGGCTTAACACTGATCCCCTTTTAACTAACATTTCTTTAATTCTCAGTTTTTCCTTTTCGTTCCTGATTTTGGCTCTTTGTTCCGGTCTTCTGCCACCCTGAAATGGTACTTTGACAGCTGGATTCCCAGCAGTACCAAGCCTGAGGTGAGCCGTACTCCGCACACGACAGAGGCAGCGCTGGGCAGTGTTAGGGGAATGACAGGCCTGCAGAGACAGGGTCCAAAGTCTGCAAGAAAGGGAAGAGCGTGTGTCTCAGGTGAAAAATTTACCCAAAGAAAAGACTACTGCGTTCCTAATGCACTGCCATCTGAAGATTTCCAGTGGTTTCTATAAAAGAACTGACTCGTGTTTCCAAAGATGGCAAGAACAAGGTCTGGGCAGCAGGAGGGTCTCTGGGGAAGCATTCCGTAGCTCAAAGCATAGGGTGTGGGGGGGAAAGGTTTGAAAGCCCTATGCGGGGTGAATCTGACAAGGACGGGGGCCAGACCACCTCAAAGCGACCCTCCTGTCCCTTGTCTGCAGCGCCTGCTGCTTCTGTTTGCCTTTTCAGTGGAGACACCACCACCCCAGGGCCTGGGCACCCCCCACAGCACGTACGGGGCCCTCGAGGCAGAGCCTGCAACAAGGGGCCACTCACGTCACAGCCTCTCAAACGGGAACAGGTGGGAAGCGGCTGCCTTTGCCCTTCTGGTCCTCCTCGGGCACTTGGGCTTCTGCTCTTCTTCAGCCTCTCGGTTCTGGGGCCAGGAGGCTGCCAGGATCCTGGCCGCTTCTGCTTGAGAGCTGGTCCCTTCCTCTTCGTCAGAAGAGAGTCCACCTCCCACATCTGCATGGGGAGCCACTGCCTCATTCTGGAGAGATGGGGACAGGAGGGGAAACGCAGGTCACAGGTCAGTGACCAGAAAGATATGAAGAAGTACTGTCCCGAGGCAGTGAAGCTCCCAGCCAACAGCCTGTCTGGAGCCGCATGGCTCTAGGGGACAAGGGCACTGTGTGAGGCTGGGGGAGGACCCAAGCCTGTCCTCCGGTGCCTTCCTCAGACAAGCGGCCCATCCAAGCAGGTACTGGTAACTTATGAGCTGAGGGAGCGCCAAGATGTCTAGGCAGGACGCGGCCCTCAGGGAGCGTACAATCACATCCAGATCACTGTGCCTGGTGCCTGGCATTATCACCTCATTTCTGAGAGGGAGTGCCTATATCTCGCTGCCTCAATGCACAGCACCAGCTCAGTGCCCAGGGTGCTGAGGAGGCACTGCCTGAGCTGGGGCGGGCTGCTGCTGGTGGAAAGCATGGCAGCGTGAAAGAAGCAATCAGAACATGGAGCCAGGGGATGGAATCACTGAAGGGATCTGAGGGCGGAGCACGACAAGAATATCTTTTAAAGGCAAATGGGCACTGTGGGTTGGAGAGGCGAGGTTACAGCTGCTCCCAGAGCACAGTTCTGTCTCTGACCCGGTACTGATCACGTCACGTAACTGTCTAGGGGCCTGTCGGTCCCAGGTGGGGGTTGCGTATCCAGTTCGCACCTGTGTCCATAGGCTGGCCTGCCACATCGTATAGCAGGTGCTGTGAGAGGTGTACTTATATAGGAACTCATCTCGCCCTATATGGGTTTAGCTCCAGAGCAAATGCATGGCAGGCACTAACTCACTCGTGTACACAGGAGCAGAAAAGGGGGTGTTGGGGCACAGTCGGGGCCAGAAGAGGCAGCTAAGGCTGACTCCAGTGACATCTTTCCAACAAGGTAAGCACATGGGGCCTTGGAGACAACTGGTCTGTGGCATCAAAACATAACAGTGGCTGATGTATGACGATGTCAAGCAGAGTCTGGACCAGTGATTTCCGAGTCCCCCCATCTCCACCCTGGGCTTGTGTGCTTCACAAAGGACCACACTGACCTTGGCCCCGTAGCGAAGCTTCAGCCTCTCCCTGATGAGCAGTCCTTTGATCAGCAGCTTCCAGTTCCCCAGAGCCCGCTTCTCCCTTTTCTGCAGCAAAAATGAAATGGAAAAGCATAAAATGTTAGTAACTGACATTTTCAGGAAGAATATCAAGATGGAACCCATGAATGTGTACACATGTGTAAAGATGCAAGATAACGTTTTAGATTAAAAAATAGTTTCTCAATTATACCAACTCTCAGTTTTAAAATTGGAGTGATTTATAAAGTGATATACAAGAAAGGCACCCAAAACAAAACCTTTTTGTTTCTGACTGTAAAGCGTTAAGGGGAGGAGGCTGTCCAGATCTGGACTAACAGACAGCCTCCTTTTTTTTTTTAGCGGAGCCATCCTGCCACCTGTTGGCAGCTCAGTGGCATCTCAGCTCAGGCTGGGCATCGAACTGCTGATGGTCAGAGCTCAGCTCGCACTCTTGAGCGACCTCTTAACCAACTGAGCCACTCGGCCGGCCCCAGACAGGTATGAGGCAGGTATCAGCAGGGCAGTGGTCCCTGGAGCTGTGATCCAGGCAGAGAGTTGACAGTGATAGTGATTCTGAGGTATAGGCAGGACCTTTTTATCCAGTGCTGGCTCCCTAGGGTGCCATCCATGGAGTCATGGAGATAGAAAACTAGAGTGCATGAACGCTCTCCTTTTGTAGTTGGTGCAAGTAAGGCACCTGCTCCCCCACTCTGCGTTCCCACCTTAGGCCTCCCCACTGGCCCGCCCTGGCCAGGCTGCTCACCTCCTTCTCCTTCTTTTCAATGAGTGCCTGCTCGTTTTCCCAGGCAGCCAAGAGCACGTCTTTGTATTCCTCACAGACTATGTACCCGTCAGTTCTGTGGGGATGCAACATAGGTGGTCTTCCTTAAGCCTGTTGTGGGCACGGGCCTCTCTTTCTCCTCATTGTGGAGGACAGTCAGTTGCTCCTAAGGACTTGGGGTTCTGAAGGATTTCCTGGGTCAGCTGGACCACAATGGCGCCACAGCTGCTACCAGACACCGCCCATGCAGAAAGCAGGCCTGTGGACACTGGCGCTGCTGCTTCCCAGGCTCTGCCTACCAGCTGGGATGAGAGCCCCTGCCCACCCCCACTGCATGCAGGACAGAGGTCAGCAACTAGGATGACGCTGATCCCACTAGGTCACCTGTGACCACCCCCAGAAAAATTTAATCTAACTTTATTAGGATGCTGGTTTCACTGGTTTTGTGGTGTCTGGATGGAAGCCACAATAAAAGTGTCAAGGTATAAAATTCAGAGTAGAGCCTGGAAAATAAGAGCCACTGGGCCTCAACCCCCCACCAACCTCACATTAACGTCCCCCCTTCTTCACTCTGACCTCCCGCCCCTCTTCCGGCCTCCATGGAAGGCCCCTCACGCACACGGGATGGGAGTAGCCGTTATGGAAATCGAAGCCAATGATGGCCTGGACACAGTCGATGTCCAGCTTACGGGCCACACGGTGCAGGTTGGGCAGATTCAGCTGGACACAGCCAACAGGCATCATGCTGGGCAGGAAGAGGTACACGTTCCCAAATTCATTCCGGGGGACCTGCAGGGGGTGGCACACCAGGTCTGGCCAGCTGCAGAGTGAAGCGGCCTGGTCCTGACCCCACTGAGCGCTGCTCTTACCTTGCCGTCCACAGCCACAGGCGGCTGGTACTCCTCTGTTTGCCACTTGCCAAACAGGCCCAGGTCATTGTGGTCCTGCAGCTGGGGCTCAGTGAGGCGGGCTCTCCGGGCCCGGTTGGAATAGCCTTTCACCATCTACACCAGAGGGAACAGCCAGGTTACAACACAGGCCACCACACCCTGTGCGCTTACTGTGTAACAGGCACTGTGCTCAGTGCTTTGCACCTGTTACAAAACAACAAAAAGCAAACCTCAGCTGGGCGGGCTTTCTCTGTGACCACCGTATGGTGCTATCATCACTCGCACCCCTCCTCCTACCACCAGCTGCATCTCCAGAGTGCTCACTGTCCGAGGCACCCTGCTCAGGGCTCTGTATGTACTTAGTATTTTCAGACTGCAATTGATCTCAGGTGGCTGAAACCGCGAAAAGCAAAACCACACATAAACGGAATTATTATACTATGTTCTACACTTTCATCACTGAAAGAGAAACAGGACTCGGAGGTGATGTCACTTACTTAAGATCCCATGGCTGGGTGAGTCACAGGGCCAGGATTTAAACCCAGATAACTGTGGCATGCACCCTGGAAGACACTGCCAGTTTGGGACCCCTAGGATGCTCCCCTACAGATGTCTAGTGGACAACACCAAAATTTTCAGTAGGGAGTGAAGGGGTGGAAGGCGTGGAGAACTGGCAAGGAGGAAAAGCTTGTGTAACTTCTACAAGGAGGAGTGGCGCAGTCATGGGCCAAGGATTGGCACCTGGGCGCACTAGCTGTCCCTAGTGCAGGGCTTGGCAAGCTTTTTCTGTAAAGGGTCATATACAGCCTGTTGTATATTCTTTATTTCCATAAAAAACCAAACCAAAACCAAACCAAACCAAACCAAAACAAACCATCCTGATATCCAGGGCCCCACCAAAACAGGTTGGCTGTGACATGTGAGCTGTACATACACTGCCGACCGCTGCTCTAGTGGCCATTCCTGCCATGGTCTCTGGGCATAACACCACTGACAGCCCTGTGGGGGCTGACAGTCCCTTTCTGAGGAAGCCATTCATCCAGCATTGTTCAGTAAAGATGCAATAAGCATCTATACAGACACGCTATGACACCAGACATTAAGGGCAGAGAAGGGGCAGTCTTTGTTCTTAGGGAGCACAGGCTCCTGTGGGGGGAGGGACTACAATTCAGGGTGGAGAGAAGGGTGGAATGGGGCCCAGAGGTGGGGTCCTCACTCAACTCTGAGGAGGGAGAGGTTAAATCAGGCTGTTCAGAACAGGCCCCATCTGAGCTGAGTCTGAAAGGGTAATGAGAGATTGGTCAAGTGCAAAGGGACGGGAAGAAAGGTGTTTTGGGCAGAATATGAATATTTTGGGACTGTGGAAGTCGTCTGGCATGCAGGAGCAAGTGTGGCTGGAGAGGCAGCAGGGACCACAGCAGCACAGGTCTCTGTGTCACATGAAAGACATAGGACTCTGGGTGGGGTGAAGGTGGGCTACCCAAGAGGTGTCACACACAACTCTGTGTTTCAGAAAGATCCCATGACTACAGTGTTGGAAATGAATGGGAGCTGAAGGTGCTGTGATCTAAGCAAGGGAAGATAGGGCAGGAGCTGGGACAGCAGCTTTCAGAACAAGAGGGGAGCTTGAGATTTAGGATTATGCTAGAACTGTACTAATATGGTAGCCACCAGATGTTGGAAATGTGGCTGGTCAGGATTGAGATGTATTGAAAGTGGAAAAACTAGATTCCATAATAAGAAAAAAAATGGATGTAAAATATCTTGTAGAGCCAGCCAAGTGGCTCAGTTGGTTAAGAATTAGCTTAAGAGTGCAAGCTCTGAGTAACAGGGTTGCCGGTTCGCTTCCCACATGGGCCAGTGACACTGCCCAAGCTGAGCTGCCACTAAGCTAGATGGCTCAGTTGGTGAGAGCATGTGCTCCTAACAAGACTGCCTGTTCGAGGTGGTGGGCTTTGCCCGCCCCCAACTAAGACTGAACTCAGTACCTTGCTTGAGCTGAGCTGCTGCCTCTGTGGCTCAGCGGATTGAGTGTGTGCTCTTAACAACAAGCCTGCTGGTTCGACTCCCACATGGGATGATGGCCATGCCCACCAGCAACTGAACACAGCATCTTGAGCTTAGAGGCCATGAGCTGCTGACGGGAAGCCAGATGGCGAGTGGCGCCCTCCACAACGAAGATTGAAGAACAACAACTTGGCTGGTCCCCTCCCCCAATTCCCCAACACTGCTCCCCTCTCCCAACTCCCCAATTTAAAAAAAATCTTAAGATTTCAAAATATTACATGTTGAAATGACATTTCAAATATAAGTATGTTAAAATTCCACCTCTTTCTAAGTTTTTAATGCAGCTACTAAAAAATTTAAATTTGTGGCTCACATTATATTTCAATCAGACAGTGCCATTCCACAATGAAGAGACTGATTATTTGATAAGGAACATAAAAGAGGTGAGGGTCTATGGGACACCCCAGCGTTCCTCCAGGTCCAAGCAGGCAGCATGACACACTCAAGCCTGCTTTTGGCAGCGACCAGCTCCCAGTGCCTGCAGCCCTTCCCACCAAACTAAGGCCTCTCCACTTCCACAGCCAGCTCCCCATGGTCTCACAACTCACAGGGCTCCTTCTGAGATCTGCAGCCCTTCCCACCAAACTAAGGCCTCTCCACTTCCACAGCCAGCTCCCCATGGTCTCACAACTCACAGGGCTCCTTCTGAGATCTGATAAAGAGCAAATGGGACTGGCCACTGTCTCCCCTGGATGAATGCGGCTTTGTGTCTCGTGACAAGCCTTTGCAACACTGTACTGAATCCATATTTCTCTTGGGTAGCTGACTCCATACAGCAACACAGTGAGAGAAAAAGAATACTGGGATAGAGGCTGGGCCTGAGATTCTTGTCTGGGTGTTGCTGTTTTCCTAACTGTAAGGCCTCAGACGAGTCATTTTTCCTGTCTGAACTCCTGTTTACGCATCTGTAAAATGGGCAGTATAATGCTACCTATGGTCGTTGAGGCTCGGTAGAGATCATATGCATGTAAAATATGCACAGTGAATTATCAAGCAGAAGGGTACTGATGACTGGTGAATGCGTCTCCATAAAGCAGGGCTTTGGCCTCTTAGAACACCTCAGTAACACAGGTCCAATCTACACTGCCTTCGAGAACACACTAGGTGTCTGAGGGCTGCTTTTTGGCCTAGACTTCTTGCATACCCTGGAAGATCCATATCTTACAAATTCCTCATTAAAGTACGACGTAATTTAAATGCATTTCTCCTCCTCTAATCCTTCTGAAGCCCGAAAAGTCAGACCTGGATTCCTATCCTGGGCACGCACGTGGCAGCCCTTAGTCCCCAGTCCTCTGCCCTCAGCTGTTCCCTTAGCCTTGGTCCTGGGCCTCCCCGCTGCCCTCAGGCCCCTTACCCAATCCTATTTCTGGTTACCTTGTAGGGCACTTCTCCAAGCCTCACCACTCTTCCTTGTTTCAGCCATGTGTCCTTGGAGTGCAGAGTATGCACGCAATCCCTACCGGAGCCAACAGAGGGAGACAACGGACAAACTCAGTTCACACCCCATCTGATGAAGTCCAGTCTGCACCAGAACCAGCAGGACGCAGGTGCTCATATGGTCTCCCAGGAGGAAAAGCACAGCCCTTCATTCTCAACTCAGCCTCTGCCTCATTCCCTGGAACAGACAGACCCTACTCCCAGGGGGAACCAGGGGACCTGCCTTAGGCACACAGCTAACTTGGACTTCCTGTCTTGGGGAGGGGTGTATGTGTCCACTTACAAATCCTAACCTAAATGGAGTTCTTGTGTCTGTCTTAGGGTTCATGCGGTGCTCTCACCTCTCCTCCCACAGTGAGAGTTCCTTTGCAGCCCGTAGGGGGCAAGGTATTGGGCCTTTGGAAAGGTCATGACGAATGTTTGTAATAGATGGCACCAGTTCATTTTTGGAAGTACTAGTCATTCGCATCTATGTTATTACTATGTCATTTGACAGGTGACAGTTCTAGCTTCGTTCTGAAAAAAAAAAAAAAAACAACAAAAACTGAGCGATTTCGTTGAGTTTTGGAGCTTTTACAACATGTTGAAGATGGAAGATCAAACTGTACATTTTTTCCATATTTTACTGTGTTACTTCCATAAAGGGAAGAACGCATGTCAAGCTTGTGAAAAGTTGTGTAAAGTTTATGGTGACAATGCTCTACAAGAACGTCAGTGCCAACAATGGTTCACGAAATTCCATGCTGGTGATTTTGATCTCAACGACGTTCCTCAGTCAGGGAAGCCCACCGAGGTTGATGACAACAAATAAAGGCATTGATCAAGTCAAACTCACGTTACATGACATGAGAGATTGCAGAAACAATGAACATCCATCATTCAAGCATTCACAACCACCTGAAGAAGCTGGGATACGTAAGCAAGCTCGATATTTGGGTTCCGCATGAAAAGAAATTCCTTTGACGGAGCATGTAAACATCTGCAATATGCTCATTAAACCTGAGGAAAACGATCCTTTTTTGAAGCGAATGATAACTGGTGATGAGAAGTGGATTGTTTACAACAATGTAGTGTGCAAACGGACTTGGTCCCGACGTGATGATTCGCTTCAAACGACATCGAAAACAGACATTCATCAGAGGAAGGTTATGCTCTCAGTGTGGTGGGATTTTAAAGGTGTCGTGTTTTTCGAGCTCCTACCAATCAATCAATTCGAATGTGTACTGTCGGCAACTGGACAGTTTGAACGAATCCATCATCCAGAAACATCTAGAGCTTGTTAACTGTAAAGGACTTGTGTTCCATTGCGACAATGTAAGACCGCACACAAGTTTGATCACCTGTCAAAAATTATTGGAGTTTGGATGGGATGTGTTGCCACACCCACCATACTCACCTGACCTTGCACCATCAGACTTCCACTTGTTTTGCTCTCTTCAAAAATCCTTGCGTAGTATTACGTTCAATTCAGATGAGACTGTAAATCAGCACCTTGTTCAGTTTATTGCAAATAAACACAGGTCCTTCTATGAACGAGGAATTATGAAGCTCAGTGAAAGATGGCAAAAGGTTATCGAACAAAACAGGCAATATATCATTGATTGATCTTTGTTCTTTATATAAATAAATGGCCTTTGAAAAACAGAGACAAAATACGTCATGACTTTTCCGAAGACCCAATAAAAGCCACAGCAGTGCAGGCACATTTCCTCACCCTGGGCTGGGGGAGGGAGAATTGGTGTTTAATGGGCAAAGAATTTCAGTTTGGGAAGAAGTCTGGAGATGGACAGCGGTGATGGCTCTACAACACTGTCAATGTACTTAATGACCTTGAACTGTACACTTAAGAAATGATTAAATGGGGGCCGGCAGAGTGGCGCGGTGGTTAAACGCTGGCTTCGGAAGCCAGCGGCCCTGGTTCAGGTCCCACATATGAGGGCCAGTGACACCGCCCTTAAAAAAAAAGATTAAATGGTAAATTGTTGTGCATATTTTACTACCTTAATCATAAATGTCCACCTTTAATGCTTTCTCCGATGACTGACTTGGTCCCTGTGGGCCATGCTAGCACTCCTCCCACCACACTTCCTGTCTCCCACCCTTGAGGAAGCCTGTGTCTCTATCAAGGTGGCCTGGGCCCTGGAGGCCTTTGACTGCTGGCAGCTGAGGCCCTGACTAGGCATGACCCTACCTGACATGGACCAGAAAGGCCCAGCACAGACCTAAACAGAGGGTCTAGGATGACTGCCTACAGAGCTAACGCACAGGAAGCAGCCCCAGTCAGAGGGCTCAAACCATCTACTCATGGGAGTTTCCCACATTTCCTTTATTTCCCTTTCTTTTCCTATTTCTTAAGAATATCCTCTATTTTTTGGTCTTGTATTTCAACGTTTTCCTCTTTTTTTTTTTTTAAATCACTTATTTTCTTTCTATTGCTATTTCTTAAAAGTTCTGCTTCTATTTTTATTTTTTCCTCACCTTAAATTTATATTAAAATCTGCTTTAATTTTGTCATATTTTATATACATTTTCTACTCTTATTCCCTTCCCCCTTTTTTGGTGATTTCTTTTACTGTGCATAAAATATACACAATACAAAATTCACCATATTGAGGTTAGTGAACATGTGACGATTCAGGACGAGTGGTGCTGCAGCTGAAGGCATGGGTGCCCCACGCCCCTCGCCCGTACCTTGCCCTGTGCATCTGTTCCATCTGGCTGTTCCTGAGTTACAAGGGCTATATGAAGACTTGCCACTACAGAAAATTGAAGTACTTCTGAGGAAATAAAAGACAGAGGGACAGTCCTCCTTTCTTTGTCCTCTACCGCTAGTCCCTTCCCCTCCATCACGTAACCATTTGCAAGCTTTTGTTTCCTTTTCTCTCTGATACTCTAATTTATAAGAAACATCTGTTTTTACCTTCAAACCCATGCATGGCACAGAGCTCCTAAGACCCTTGGAATTTCCTAAGTGATGACAATAATAAAGGTTTCTTTCATTATGTTAAAAAAATGAACCACCTTACTCATTTTGAAGTGTAGAGTTCAGGGGCATTAGGCACACTGACAGTGCTGTGCAACCATCGCCACCACCCTCCTCTGGGACTTTTTCATCTTCCCAAACAGCTCTGTACCCACTAAAACATTCACTCATTTTAACTTCATCAAATCCTTTATTCCTTCCATTCGCATATTTTGAAATTGTATTTGAGGGGTGTGTTTATATTGCCCTATATAAACCTTCTCTGCTCTACTTTTTTTCCTCTCTACAATTTCTCCCCGCTGCTCATCTTTCAATCCTTGTTCTAGTTTCCAAGCTTTCACCTCTAGTACACCCCCCCTCCCCCACCAGCGAAACAGCGCGCGCGCGCACTGTAAAGCTCACTGACCCGACAAATGCATGGAGACTGCCAGCCCCCGGAGCTTGCTGATCCCAAGGCCCTGGGGTGCCTCACGCACCTGGAGTAGACGGCTTCTCCACGACAATAGCCAATGATCGTGGCTGTCTCAGGATAGATGGCCTCATACTTCAGGAGATGCCTTTTCAGGGCGTACAGAGGGTGGTTCTTATATGTACCAATGACAGCGGGCAAAGGCTGGCCCAGGTGCTTTGCCTGAAACTGCGAAGGCCAGAGAGACAATGCTGAGCACGTGGTTTAGAAGAGGAAGTGAGGTATGAGGTGGGTGGTTCTCAGACCACTTGTTAGGATAACAGACGGAGCAGAGGTGTCTCAAGCACTAATGCCTGTGACATTGTTTGTAGCTCTGGTGTTAAGTAGGTTTTAGATAAATTGAAAGTTATGAAGAAATCAAGTATTTCTGTGGCTTGTGGCAACTTTGGAAAGTGATCTAACCTATTACCAGCCCTTAAGACACCTTAGCCAGCCCTAGCAGGTCCATGCCTGCTCTATTACGGAGCTTTAAGAAAGAAAAACACAGGGTTTTCTTCAGGAAGGAGGCCTTATCTCAAAGTGACATCACTATACTGCAACGTGGGTTACCCTGACTGCTCTCACAGGAAAGCAAAATGAGCTGTTCACACCCTGTGACTTCCTTTTAGTCCACTATAATTAACACACGTTCTCTTGGAACCTCTTTATGGATTCTGATTTCTCAGTGGGCGATTCCACTGCTCTAATTCACATCCTATTCACCAATGTCTATTAAGGTTTCCCTTAGCATCTCTTGAAAAAACCCCAAAACTTTAGTGAAGACTGGCAATGTGGGGTGGTCGGGGTAGGATGGACCCTCCCATTTGGTCAGCTCCCACAAAATCTTCAATTAGGTGAGTCACAATACCATCTGTATAATTCCCACTTACCCTGCCATTTTTAAATAAAAGGAACCAGGAACACCCCCAGAGCAAACTGCCAATGCAGGATCAACTGCACTGCTTTAGGGAATGAAAAATAAACCCATGTTTCACTCATCCTGAGGAACTGGGAATAATTCTCCAGCAAATCTGGGCATGTTTCCGTGTGGAAATGCCGAGTTCCACGTAACACAATTGTCCTGCATATGCAGCTTAGGCCCTCCTCCTGGGACCAAGTGCGACACCACATTCTGCTTTAAAAGTCGGCTTCCCAGTGTGCCTTCTCAACAGGCTGAAGGTAGTTCCTCGTCCCGAGTCCCTTCCTTCCCAGGAAATGGGTGTTCTAGATCCGTGGAGGGCTGTTTGTGTGTGTGCTTGCGTGGGTGTGCACGACGAGAAGGGAGGAGCAATTCTATTAATGAGTTTTTTTCTTCTCTCACTCTGTATGACTTATATGACTTGTATAAATTATTTCAAAGCTCCAAATTTATAACTGGGCAATAACTAAAAGTATTGTATATAGGCTTCAAAGCCAAATAGACCTGGCTTCAAATGCCAAATCAGCTAATCTCTTGGATTCTAAATTTTTAACTGGTAAAATTAAGGCAATAATAAGCCCAGCTTTCTAGTGTTATGATAATTAATGAGACAAACACTAAAAATACCCAGCACAGGGCTGGGCTGGGCACACATAAGGTGCTCAAAAATGGGAATAATTTTAATAACTTGACTAGATTTTCGAGCCCATGGCACGATAGCAGAGGCCTTACCTCTAAGTCTTCTTTCTTCTCCCTGTCCACCAATGGGCTCTGGTAAGGTCTCAAGGTTTCAGCCCACCACTTGGCATCAACCCGGCACTTGCGGGTCGCTGTCATCCAAGCTGGGTCATACCTCTGGGTGACATCCCGGACCCAGCCATTATTGTCAATGCCCACGACATAGGTCATAGGCTTGGTGGCGTATTTGTAACATGTCAGAGGCTGGCCTACCACACTGTGCACGCAGTCCACACACAGCCATTTTTCTTCCCGCTCACAGAACACCTCTAGCCACTGGTTGACGCCAGCTGCTTTTCCTCCTTCTGCCTGCTCACCATCACTGGATGTTTTCTTGCCTCTCTTACTCTCACTGTGTGAAGAGCTTGTGGATGCTGCTGGGTGCTTAAGGTGGCTTCCACGTTGGGTCCTGGAGTCACTTTTGGGCCCTGCCTTTGTCCTCTGAGGGGCCTTCCTCTGTCTCAAAGGGCCAGGCTCAGAATCCTCATCTGATGGATGATGGGCTTCGCCCCCAGAGAGCTCAAAGTCAGAGCTACTGCTGGCCTTGTCACTCCCACTGTCCTCTTTGTAAGACACCCTGGAGGCCACCCGCCGCTCCTGGCCACGCGCCCGTCGTTGGGTTTCCGTCTCCTGTCCTGCCGCCTTGTCCTCCCCCCCACTGGAGGATGGCTTTCTTCGTTTCTTCCCGACAGCAGCTGCTTTGCTCCTCCTCCCTTTGGCACTTGGACTGCCAGTGCCCTTAGAAGAGGTGTCCTCTTGTTTGGTTCCTCTGCTGGTCTTTGGCTCAGTTTGGTTTTCTAGAACTTGGCTGGAAGTTTCTGAGGAGCCTCCAGGACCCTCTGTGGATTTCTCCTTAAATGGTTTCTTCCCCTTAAACAGAATAGAAAGTTTGATTTTTCTTTTTTGCTAATATTAGGATAGAGATCCTGTAATCTAACAGGGCTAAGTCACTGGTTAGAGAGGCAACGTACACAAGATGTCCCCAGATCAGACAGTGATTGGCTGGCTATCCTTTTGGATTGTAAGAAAATAGTCACTAAAATCTACAGCACCTTTGATAAGGCCAAAGTATAATTCTATTTACTCTAAAGTGTGGTGGCACAGGGAAAGAGCACAGGATGTGGAAACAGGCAAACCTGGGTTCAAAGTTCTGTTTCTCAGGCTGGCTGAGTGGCTCAGTCAGTTAAGAGCTCGCTCAAGAGTGTGAGTTCTGACCAACAGGGTCGCCGGTTCTATTCCCGGCCCAAGCTGAGCAGCAGCTGAGCTGCCAACAGGTGGCAGGATGGCTCAGCTAAAACAAAACAAAACAAAGTTCTGTTTCTCATATTATGTGATTTAAATACATTATATAACCTCTGAGCCTCAGTTTCCTCAGCAATAATATCCACCTTGCATATAAGGCAGTTTGCAAACAAATACTGATGGACTTAATAAAGCTACAGTATCAAGAATACAGAAATTATTAAAATTAATTTTTGGACCATCAAGTTTCAGACAATGCCAACCCCCAGTAAGTACAGTGTTCAGCCTCCTTCTAAGATGATCACAGAATTCAGGGTAACTTCACTCATCATCACTCCACGCTGCCTATAAGGAGGACAGGTACCATTCTACCCTTCTACAGAAGAGGAACGAAAGCCCCAAGGAGCCAAGACCTCTCGAGGCCCCTTTGCACATGCAAAGCTCAGGTTGTAGATAACCCACTCATGTGTCCAGTCGTGCCCACACAGGGTATGTGCAAGGCAGTCTCAAAGAAACCCATGCTCCACAAATAAAAATAGCTGAATAACCAATGTTTCGTTTTAAGTCTGATAATTTCTAACTCCTCCCTAACCAAATATCCTTTTCTCTCCAAGTCCTGAGAAGCTCACCTTGGCTGCTGATAACTTCAGAGGAATTGGTTGTAGAGACAATACCAGTCGGGTTGGGAGTTGCAGGACCCGGAGAATCAGTAAAAATATCTATAACGAAAAAGAATCACACATTTGTGCAGTGAAAAGTCTTAGGGATTTAACTAATTCAATGTTGTTTGTTGTGGTGCTTGTTTATAACAGGGAAAAGTAAAAAAAAACACAACCAAACTGTCTAAAAATAGGAGTCTGAAGGAACACTCGACACTATTAAAAATAATACTGCAGAGATGTATCTTTGAAGAAAAATGTTTACCATATATTAAAGGAAAAGAGAAGTTTGTTTTTTAATGTGTAATGTTAATTTTTTTAAGAAAAAAAATGGTATACAAATATAAACATATATATGTATTTGGAAAAGGACCCATATATTGGGTTATGAGTGTTTACACACTTTTTTGTTTTTGTTTTTTTTTTTTCATCTGAGCCATCCTGTTACCTGTTGGCAGCTCAGCGGCTGCTCAGCTCAGACCGGGAATCCAACCAGCAACCCTGTTGCTCAGAGCTCGCACTCTTGAGTGAGCTCTTAACCTAAGCAACTGAGCCACTTGGTTGGCCCTTACACGTGTTTTTTTTTTTTTTTCAGCTTAGCTATCTTCTGATTTTTCTGTATTCAACATGTGTTATATTTATGATTAAAATAAAATAATAAAATGAAATATCACTTTGAGAAGAAAATATAGAAAACATCATTATCATCAGATGCCCAAAGTCTATTCCCTATATACCATTTTCCCCACAATGAATCCTTTAACTGGAGGTGACAGTTCTAAACATTCCGTAAACTTGTAAGGATGGGAGCTTCCTCAGGGGAATTAACCTCCAAATCCACAACAGTGAGAAAGCACTTGAATGAGATCTTCTTACACAGATCTCAGGGTCCCAATGTTTCTGATGAATTGCTATAATACCATATTGAGAAAACCAGGGGTGAAAATCAGGAACAGGAATGCAGGTTTTCTGTGAAAAGCCATGTTATATTTTAAAAATAATTATTTCTGCCTTGTTTTTTCTCAAGTTAAAAACAGGGGAAGTAAGGGCCAGCCAAGTGGCACGTTGGTTAAGAGCTGGCTTGGGACGCCAGCGGCCCCCCTTCGGATCCCACATATGAGGCCAGTGACACTGCCCTCTACAGCCAAGATGGTGAACAACAGCTCCTCCCCTGGAGCTGGGCTGCTGAGTCCCCGGGGACGGAGTAGGCTGCAGCCCCTGCTATAGGCTACAGTGAGTGGCTGGCAGCCAGTGTGAGCGGCTGGCAGCTGGTGTGAGCTGCCAAGAGCCGCTGTGAGCTGCCGTCCAGAGGCCGGCGACTGATCTGCCTCACCTGGGAAGAGCGCAATGATGATACCAATATGGGCCAATGAAGCAATGTCCTCCACAACTAGACTGAAGAACAAAAGGACAGCAACTTGTCTGGTTTCCTTCCCTGGTTCCCCAATTCTGTTCCCCTCCCCCAATTCCCCAATTTAAAAAACAAAACAAAAATAAAAAAACAACAACAAAAAAATACAAGAGAGGTAAGAAAACATCAAAGAAACCCAAACTGAGGGACAAGCTACAAAATTCCTGAGCAGTACTCTTCAAAAACATCAAGACAATAAAAGACAAGGGAAGGCTGAGAAACTGTAACAGACTGGAAGGGACCAAGGAGAGATCCTGGAACAGAAAGAGGGGATTAATAGAAAAACTTGAAAAATCCAAATAAAATCTGTAGTTTAAGGCTGGCCAAGTGGCGCGTTTGTTAAGAGCTGGCTTGGGACACCAGCGGCCCCGCTTCGGATCCCACATATGATGGCCAGTAACACACTGCTCTCTACAGCTAAGATGGTGAACAACAGCTCAACCTGGAGCTGGGCTGCTGTGAGTCGCCGGCGACAGTGTAGGCTGCAGCCCCTGCTGCAGTGGGCTGCCGTAAGCTATCGTGAGTGGCCAGCAGTCAAGGTGAGTGGCCGGCAGCAAGCGTGCACTGCCAAGAGCTGCTGTGAGCGGGCATCCAGAGGCCAGTGACCAATCTGCCTCACCCGGGAAGAGTGCAACGATAATACCAACATGGGCCAGTGAAGCAACGTCCTCCACAACTAGACTGAAGAACAAAAAGGACACCAACTTGTCTGTTCCCCTCCCTAATTCCCCAATAAAAAATCTTAAAAAAAAAATCTATAGTTTAGTTGACAACATGTTAATTATATTGTACAAATATTAATTTCTTAGCTACTTAGTGTACAGCATAGCATAGGAGCACAGGTCTAAAAGTCTGAATGACAAGTATTTGCCTAGTATTCAACTAAGTATTCACCAGAGTATTCAACTAGTTGAGTGAGTTCTCTAAACGTAGATTTCTTCATCCATAGCAATCCCTGCCTACCCTTCTTCACAGGACTCTAAAGAAGATTAAATAAGATCGTGTATGCGCTAGTACTCTGGAAGCAATCCAGTGCTACACAAACATACGTGATCATCACCTTTAACAAGTAAACTGTCAGTGAATGTTGCTGAGGGAAAAAAACTAACTTACAAAACTGTACAATTCCTATACAAAAATGAAATAAGCAGATAAAATGGACAAATTGTAAAAACTTACAAATTACCAAAACTGACTCAAGAAAAAATAGAAAATCTGGATATACCTGTAACAAAATAATGAATCAAAAGTTAAAAAAACCTCCAAACAAAAAAAGTCAAGTACCAGATGTCTTCGCTGGTGAATTCTACCAAACATTTAAAGAATTAACAACAATCTTTCTCCAACCCTTCCAAAAACACAGAAGAGGGAAAACTTCCTAACTCATTCTGTGAGTTACCCTGATATGAAGGCCAGACAGACATCACAAGAAAACTACAGACCAATATACATTATGAATATTGATGCAAAAATCCTCAACAAAATACTAGCAAACCAAATCTAACAGTACATTGAAAGTTATACACAATGGGGCCGGCCAAGTGGCACAGTGGTTAAGCGCTGGCTTGGGAAGCCAGCGGCCCTGGTTCGGGTCCCACATATGAGGGCCAGTGACACTGTCCTCAGAAGTTATACACAATGACCAAGTGGGATTTATCTCAGGAACGCAAGGGTAGTTCGACGTAAAAAAAAAAATCAACCAATGCAATTCACTATGTTAATGTAATGAAAGAAAAACCACACAATCGTCTCAATTGACATAGAAAAAGCATTTGACAGAATTCAACACAGTTTCATGATAAAAATACTAAGAAAACTAGAAATAGAAGGGAACTTCTTCAACATGACGGAGAATTTATGAAAACCCACACCTAGCAAGATATTCAATGGTGAAAGAGTAAAAGCTTTCCCTCCTAAGACTGGGAACAAGACAAGGATGTCTGCCTTTATTACTGTCATTCTATAATGTACTGGAAGTTCTAGCCAGAGCAACTGGGAAACAAAAAGAAACAAAATTATTCTAAGCTGGAAAACAAGAAGTAAAATTATCTCTATTTACTGATGGTAACATCTTATATATAGAAAATCTCAAAGAACTAAGCTAATGTAGCTAATAAACGAGTCCTACAAAGTTGCAAGGTATAAGGTCAATAAAAAAAAGTCAGCTGTGTTCCTATTTACCTGCAATGAATAATCTAAAAAGAAAATTAAGAAAACAATGCCATAAGGAAAAAGTACCGAGGAAAAAATGTAATCAAAGGAGATAACAGACACGGACACTGAAAACTACAAAATATAGATGAAAAAAATTAAAAACACAAATAAAAGAGAAGATATCCATGTTTATGGATTGGAAGACTTACTACTGTACTGTCTTCATGGCAGTGCTACCCAAATTGATATACAGATTCAAAGTAATCCTTACCAAAATTCCAATGGCCTTTTTTTACAGAAATGAAAAAGCACATCATCAAATTCATATGAAATTACAAGAGGCCCTGAACAACCAAACAACATTGTAAATGAAGAACAAAGTTGCACTCACACTTCCTGATTTCAAAACTTACTACAAAGCTATCGTAATCAAAACAGTGTGGTACTGGCATAAGGCTAGACATGTAGACAATGGAATAAAATTGAGAGGACAGAAATTAATCTGCACGTCTGTGGCCAACTGATTTTGGACAAGGGAGCCAAGACCATTCAATCTCCATTGAAAACTTGTCTCTTAAACGAATAGTGAAAATAAAACCACACGTATTTGAAAAAATAGTCTTTCCACAATTAGTGCTGAGACAACTGGATATCCACAAGCAGAAAGAATAACGTTGAACACCTACTTCACATCATATACAAACATTAACTTAAAATGGATAAAATAACTAAACGTAAGAGCTAAAACTATTAAACTCCTAGAACAAAATAAAGGAGAAAATCTTTATGACCTTGGATTTGGCAATGGAGTCTTAGATATGACAACAAAAGTGCAAGGAACTAAAGAAAAATTAAAAAACTGAACTTTGTCAAAGTCAGAACTTTTCTGTCTCAAAGGATTTTATCATAAAAGTGAAAAGACAACCTACAGAATGGGAGAAAATGTTTGCAAAGCATATATCTGATAGGTGTCTAGTATCCAAAATAGATAAAGAGCTCTTACAACTCAGCAAGACAAAGAACCCAATTAAAAATTGGGTAAAGGATTTGAATAGACATTTCTCCAAAGCAGATACACAAATGGTCAATACATACAGGAGAAGTTGTTAACCATTATTAGTCATTAGGGAAATGTAAATCAAAACCACAATAAGATACCACTTCACATCTATTAGGATGACCATAAACAACAAAAAAAGGAAAATAAAAGTGTTGGTGAAGATTTGGGAGAAATTGTACATTGCTGGTGGGAATGTAAAATGGTGTAGCCACTGTGGAAAACAGTTCGGTAGTTCTTCAAAAAGTTCAACTTAAGGGCCGGCCGAGTGGCGCATTGGTTAAGAGCTGGCTTGGGACACCAGGGGCCCCAGTTCAGATCCCACATATGAGGGCCAGTGACACTGCCCTCTACAGCTAACAACAGCTCCTCCTGGAGCTGGACTGCGAGCCCCGGCAACAGTGTAGGCTGCAGCCCCTGCCGCAGTGGGCTGCCATAGGCTACAGTGAATGACCGGCAGCCAGCGTGAGCTGCCAATAGCCGTGGTGAGCGACCATCCAGAGGCCGGGGACCGATCTGCCTCATCCGGGAAGAGCGCAATGACAATACCAACATGGGCCAGTGAAGCAACGTCCTCCACAACTAGACTGAAGAACAAAAAGAGAGCAACTTGTCTGTTCCCCTTACCCCAATTCCGCAATACAATCTTTAAAAAAAACAAAACAGTTCAACTTAAAATTACCATATGACCCAGCAACTCCACTACTAGGTATACACACAAAAGAAGTTAATACAAGTACTCAAGTAAATATATGTATATGTTTATAGCAATACTCTTCACAATGGACAAAAGATGGAAACAACCTGAATGACCACCAACTGATGAATGGATAAAGAAAATGTGGAAAATATATATATTTTTTGAGGGCAGTGTCACTGGCCCTCATATGTGGGACCCGAACCGGGGCCGCTGGCATCCCAAGCCAGAGCTTAACCAGTGTGCCACTCGGCCGGTCCACAAAGGAATATTATTCAGCCTAAAAAAGAAAGAAGTACTGATACAGCACTTCTTACAATCTATGAATGTAGATGAACCGTGAAAGCATGCTAAGTGAAAGAAGCCAGATACAAAAGGTCACATGATGTATGATTTCTTTTATAAGAAATACCCAGAATATGTAAATTTAGAAACCGACTGCAGATTGATGGTTGCCAGGGGCTTGAAGGGGAGGGAGGAGTAGGTAGAATCAGGAATAATTTTAATGGTTATAGGATTTCCTTTTGAGGTAGCAAAAATGTTTTGGAAATAGAGGTGGGGGGTTATATAACACTGTAAATGTCACTGAAATGTTCACTTTTAAAAAATTTTTTAAGGTTTTTTTAAATTGGGGAATTGGGGGAGGGGACCAGCCAAGTTGTTGTTCTTCAGTCTTCAATGTGAAGGGTTCCAGTAGCCATCTGGCTTCCCATTGGCAGCTTGTGGCCTCTGAGCTCAAGGTGCTGTGTTCAATCTTAGTTGCGTAGCCACCATCCCATGAGGGAGTCGAACCAGCAGCCTTGCTGTTAAGAGCCCAAGCTCTATCCACTGAGCCATCCAGGTGGCAGCTCAGCTCAAGGTGCTGTGTTCAATCTTAGTTGTGGTTGGGCATAGCCACCATCCCATGCGGGAGTCGAATCCGGCAGCCTTGTTAAGAGCACATGCTCTATGCACTGAGCCATCCGAGCAGCAGCTCACATAAAGGGGCCAAGTTCAGTCTTAGTTGTAGCCCACCATCGAACAGGCAGTCTTGTTGTTAACACCAGCTGAGTCATCCTGCCAACAGGCGACAGCTCAGCTAGGGCGCAGCGTCACTGGCCAATGTGGGAATTGAACTGGCAGCCCTGTTGCTCAGAGCTCGTGCTCTTAAGCCATATCTTAACCAACTGAGCCACTTGGCCGGCCTCTTCGCTCTTTAAGAAAACTATTGTTTAGCTTTTTAAAAAAACCATAAGCGGGCCAGCCGTGTGGCGCATTGGTTAAGAGTTGGCTTGGGAGCGCCGGCTCTGAGCAGCAGGGCCATGGTTCGGATCCCACATTGAGGGCCAGTGACACTGCACCCTCTACAGCTAAGATCGTGAACAACAGCTCCACCTGGAGCTGGGCTGCCGTGAGTCTCTGGTGACAGCGTAGGCTGCAGCGGGGCTGCAGTGGGCTGCCATAAGCTACCGTGAGTGGCTGGTAGCCAGCGTGAGTGGCCGGCAGCTGGCATGAACTGCTGTGAGCTGCCGTGAGTAGCCGTCCAGTGGCCGGTGACTGATCAGCCTCACCTGGAAAGAGTGCGATAATACCAACATGGGCTAGTGAAGCGACGTCCTCCACAACTAGACTGAAGAACAAAAGGACAGCAACCTGTCTGTTCCCCTTCCCCAATTTCCCAATAAAATCTTGAAAAAAACCCCAAAAAACCCATAATATATAAATGTACTGGAACAAAGTTTGGGAGGACAATACTCACATATTAATGTTTTCCTCTGGGTGGTGGTATTACAGCATAATTACTGGCCATGCGAGGTAGTTTAGACTTTATCAAGCCAAATCAGAAGAGAGATAAATATTTGGCCTCTAAAGATACAAAACCTCTGGTTTCTTTCCCTAAACAAACAGGGAATCTCGGGCTCAGGCACAAGTGTATGCGATAATAGGAATCTGCCAGGGACAAAACCATATTTATACCTCTATTTCTGTTTTATTCAGACAAAGCTTTGCCTAAGGGTATTTCCAAGTGTTTCATTAAGCCTGTCTACACAGAAGGGCTCTTCACGACTCCTTTTGTGGACACAAGTCTCCTTACTGCACAGCTGCCTGCCAATGTCATTACCCAAACTGGAAGGTATGGAAACACTTTCTCAAGGATTTCAGCAGCCAATCTGAAACATTTCCTTGGAACTTTTGAACACAATCTCTGAATAGTTAATGGAAATAATTCTACAAGGCTTGATCAAAAATGCAGTGCTTTAACCCACCGGAACACTAAGTAATAGAAAGGGAAGAGGGCAGGCTTTCAATTCACACACTGGTTCCAATCCTGAGTCCAATGCTTGCCAAATGAATGACTTAAGAAAGTTATTTAGCGAGCTTCAGTATCTACTTTTTATTTTATGAGGAGTAATAAGGAGATATATGTAAAAACACCTGGAATGGCATCTGGCACGTGACTGCCATAGTCATTTGCTAACAGTACTAAGAAACATAGTGCTGTCAGGAAGAATCACTCACGTGGACCAATTCTTCATCATCTTGTGCAGAGCAAATAGCAAATCTCCTTTCCAGTGTAGTCTGTAGGCCATCTCGCTCATTGGTTGAAAGGTCTGCATTAACCGTAAATGTCCCAATGAACCTGGAGAGAAACCGGGCATTCCCTTGTGTCAGGGGTCAGAGCAGACAGGAACTGTGTTCTTTTACAGCCAAGAAAATCAGAAGCAGCAATCCTGAGGCTCGCCTGCCTCTGTTCTCCTCTTCTCACCCTGTCTGGCTAACTCCTACTTGGCGCTGAAGACCTAACTCAGACTTCATCTCCCCGGGGAGGGTTCCCAGACCCTCGAGCTGAGGTAAGTGCCCACAGTTCCCAGTACATCTCGTCCAGAGCACTCGTCATACTCTTCCAATTCCCTGGGAGTGTATCTGTCTCCCTGACCAGCCTGGGAGCTCTTCTGGGACAGAGATCATGCCTGACATTTCTCTATCTTCCTTGCCGTGTCCACTGCCTGGCATACAGGATCACCTCAGGGGATGTCAGTGGAAGGGACCTGCACTCCACCTCTCAGAGAAACACAAACCCTACACTAAGACTCCGCAGGACCAGCCGGAGGGTCATACCATTTCACCAGATTTGACAGGTAGCAGAGGTCCACATCTTGAGGAGGCACTTTGGTAAAGCGAGTTGGGATAATGGAGAGGCCAACAGCCTGCAGATCTGGCTGGTTACAGATGTTATTTCGATAGAAGCCATTTGCTAGCAGGCACAGAAGGTGAACCTGGGAAGAAAGAGAAAAGGGAAGACAGTGACATTAGGCTGAAAACTAGAGGGATTTTTGCTGCCAAATTAAAAGGCATCTTGTGGGCATGAAATATTTGTTGTGATTTCTACATACATAGAAGTAAAAATACTAACATAAGCCATTTCCCAAGATTTTTGTCTTTCACCCCCTCTTCTATCTAGATACTCATTCCCTCAAAAAGCCTCAAACCTCAAAGCTTCAAAATACTAACTTGCTTTAAGAGGCCTTGTTTTTTAGAGATACACATATTGAAGGATCTATGGATGAAATGCTACAATGTCTGGGGTTTGCTCCAACAAGATCAGCAGGAAAAGTGGGTGGGCGGAGAAAACAGCAAGACTGCTCACAGGCTAACTGTCCAAGCTGGGAGATGGCGCCAGGCTCATTGCACTGCTGTCTGCATTTCCACATGTGCTTGAACCCAGCCTCCTCCGCTTCAAGCCCTACATCTGTCCCCACATCTGACCTCCACCTCACTCCTCCTCAATCTACTGAAATGATCATGTGACTGTCTTCCCCTTCTCTCACACATAGTTTTGCATCCTTTTCCCTTCAAAATCGGGTGGCTTCCTTCCCACTTATAGCCTCCCTATTTCAATCAATGGCATTGCCATTCTCCCTTCACTTATGCCTCAAATCTTGGAGTCATTGTAATTCTTCCCTTTCTTTCATCTCCAACACCAAGAAACAGCTATTTCATTTAATCCCCAAGGTGGCTGCGAGGGTAGGCATCATTCTAGCTCTCATCGCCTCACTGTCTTTGCTATGGGCTCATTTCACCTCTACACTTCTGCAGCTGCTGCAGACAGTGTCTCTTCCATCTATCCCATCACTGGCTTCTCTGGTCACCTGCTGCCAATCAGAGGAAAATCAAAATCGTCCCTTTCCCCACTCTCAACGTGTCTCCAGCACACATACCCTCCAAGATGTGGGCACACTGGTTATCCCACCACCCCCTCCATAACTCAGAGAGAGCAGTCTTCGCAGACTCTGTCCTCTTCCATCTCACCATGCTGTCCTTTCTCCTAGACCCAGCTCCAGGCCTTTCTCCTAAATAAAGCCTTCCTAAGCTTCTCAGACCCACACTAATCTCTTTCCTTCTTTAAGTCTTGAGTTTCTGATTTTGGGTCTTTCTTTTCCATCTGTGAGATCAAAAACTCCTTAATGGTAGGAAATCAGCTTTACATAAGTCTCTCCTCCCACCATGCCACACACCTTGCTAGGTCCATAATATGTGTTCAATAACTTCCAGAAGTACAATGGCAGCGACTTTCGCTGAGACAGAATTAATATTATTAAACAGTTAAAAGAGATGGAAAAAGCGTGCCTGTTACGTAGTCCCTGCTCCAAGTCATGCACTGTGCTACATGCTTTATATGTGATATTTGTTTAACCGTCACAACCACTCTCCAAGGAAGACTGTTATTACCTTCCACTACAAAGATGAGGAAACTAAGGCTCAGAGAGAATAAGAAACCTGCCAAGGTCACACAGTGAGTAGAAGAGTCAGAAATAAAACCAAGGTGTGACTGCTGAACCCAAGTTTCTTCCGCCACAGCACCCTGCCTCGACAAAGAGGAATGCCGTCCTTTCCTCTCATTCCCTGCCCTTACCTTGTGTGTGTCTTCATGGACTTCTTTAAAGAAACGTTTCATCAGCCTCCGAAGACTTGTCTCAAACTCCATTTTTATCCTTTCACTGTAATGAATATTGAAAAATCTGAGAATGAATGTCATCTGGGGTCCTTGTGGCATGTAGGCCAGCCATGCTAAGGGATGTGAATGAATTAAGTCCTGCAGACAATGGACAGTGTCTTAGTTGTGTGTGCGTGCACACGCGTGCGCACGTATGATCCCGAGTGCATACACATGAATGTGCTCGTCAGGAAGGTGAAATCAAAAAATCCCCCATGGTGCTGTCACCTAGATGTAATCAACATGAACAGTTTGTTTTATTTCCTTATGCTCTTGTTTGTGTTTGTAAGACAATGTTTATGTACAATTGGGTAATCTGCTTTTTTTTTTCCAGTTTCCATAAACTTACTCTAGCTTTATTTTAAACTGGGAAACTGAAACTGACTCAATTCCCCAAGTCAATTCCTTTTACTTGTCACGGTATATGAATTGCTCTCCTCATTTTCTTGCACAAGGCTATGCTACTCAAGTAAATTTTAAAAAGCTATTGTTTTCTGCGTACTTTTCTGCTCCTTCTCACCTACAAACCTTAGCTCAGGACATTCTCTATCCAGACTGCCCTCCTCTCAACTTGCACCAAAGCACGCCTCCCGAACATGAGCTGGAGCTTACCTCCTCCAGGAGGTCCTCTCTGACTGCGTGACCTCCCCATGACTGAGTCCCTCCGGAGCAACCCCCACCTTTATGTTCTGTTTATGCATACTCATTTGTATGGTGCTGTTCTGGAATAAAATCTTTCGTATCTGTGCTCCATGCATCTTTGGAGAACTTCATGTTTCATGAATGACTTCTATTATCTCCCTCCTGCGTGGCTAATAATGTGACCACACAGTGGAACCCAATAACCAGTTAACTACCAGGTGCTGTGCTCCATATTCTCACGTCACCAAAGCTGCAGAGGTACTGGGGACACTGGGATGGAATGGGAGCTCTCTACCATGGTGGGGCACTGCCTCAAATCCTGCAGCGTGAGGTGCTGGAAAAGCATGAGTTGCCCAGTCAGCCTGAAAGGGATTTAGATCTTGGTTCATCCACTTACTGGATGAGTCACTCCTGAAATTATACTTAACCTCTCTGAGCCTCTGGCTTCTCATTCACATACTAAAGATTAAGGAAGATAACTGAAAACCTTGGAGTCCGTGCCACACAGCATGTGTTCAACACATAGGAGTTTTCTCTCCCCAACTCCTGCCCCAGCCAGGACACAAAGGTTTCTCATTCAAGTCCTAAAGGTGAACCCAGGGCTCTCTCACCCAAGATCCCCGACCACTTTGATATTCAACCCTGGTCTCCTACATGTTTCTCAGAAGTTTTCATTAAGCAGCAGTTGTTGCTGATTATGTGATACAAATCTAGAAGCAAGTGCTTAATCTTACCTTCTTTCTCTTGCTTTCACCTGCTCTGGTGTTTCAATCTCTATCTCCACTGGTTTCACAGGCAGGGCAGATTGAGAGAAGGCCGCATTTTCTCCCGCAGCACCTGGCACAGGCTCACTGAGTTCTATCAACAGTTATTTGAAAAAAATCAATAATAATAATTATAATTATACCTACTGTACTGAACAAAATTGAGGTTCAGTACAATTGGGAAGGAGCAAGTAAGGAATGGACGTAAGGTGGACATCTTGTGGAAACAACTCCTCCTCCCATGCTTTGAATACCTAAAAAAACGCCACGCACTGTGCTGAGCATTGCATCTTTTTTTTTTTGAGGGCAGTGTCACTGGCCCTCATATGTGGGACCCGAACCGGGGCCGCTGGCTTCCTAAGCCTGCTCTTAACCACCACACCACTCGGCCGGCCCGAGCATTTCACATTTAACCTGCACAACAACCCAGGGAAGTAGTCCTGGCAAGTAGAAGCAGGAGGAAACTAAGGCAAAAAGACATTTAGCTGAATTAGATACAGACCCCTGCAATCGAGGAGCTGATGCTCATGTGTGTGTTTCAGTATACTTTATCCGCCCCAGCCTCAAAAAAAAAGCCAAAGGAGAACAATTTCCTCTTCTCTCTTTTTTTTTTTTTTTTAGAGGGCAGTGTCACTGGCCCTCATATGTGGGACCCGAACCAGGGCCGCTGGCTTCCCAAACCAGTGCTTAACCGCCGTGCCACTGGCTGGCCCAATTTGCTATTCTCTGTATTACAACATAACACTTATCACAATTTGCTTTGTATGGAGTCATGACTTACGGGTCTTTCAGTCTCAGTTGCAAACCCGTAATAAAAAGAAATATCTTTTTCCTCTCTTTACTTCCTACGCTGCTTATAAACACTAGTCAAAAGAAGCTCAATTGGCTGAACTGGATTTAACTGTGAACTTCATTAGCAAAGGGCCCTTTTAAAGAAGATTTGGGCATAGAAGCAATGACACCTGTTCAGCAATGTCCACACCCAATGCCAAGATTTTGGTTTCTACATACCAGTCCCTACTAAAATGACCCAGGGATTGTTGGAGAAAAACGGTTGGTTCCAGGTGTGAAGTAAAGAAAGTATAAAGTGAGCCTGGAACATCTTGTGCCAGAAAATATAAATGTTCTCAAAAACATAATGAGACCATGTCAAAAAGACACAGTAGGGTAGCTAGCTTAAAGGGCCTTCCATTAGCCAAATTTGGTACAATCTGAAGCTCAAAAAGTATAATGATGAAGATAACTGGTAAGATATCTGAATTAAAAAACAACAACTCCAAGTCCACATTGAAACTCAAAGTAAATGACTTAATAAAAACAATTCCTGAAAGGAAGAGCTCTTCTTTACAGATCAAAGTCACCTAATAAATGTATATAAAATGACAGAATCAGAATATTACCATTTTTCAATCCTTAATATAATAATTTCTGATCCAGTCAAGATCATTAATGCATACTAAAACCATTAAGTAAAAAATTACCAGGGAACAAGATATTCACCCAAAATCAGGGTACTACTCCAGCGATGGTTAATTACAAAGGGAAAATGTACCTTTATATTGGCACAATTAGGCAGTACCACCTTGTACAATCAAACTTCGCATCACTAGGACATGACATTAAGTGTCTCTTAATGGATGTGACACGACATACAAAGCATCACCTATGATGCAATCTTGCAAAAATAAAGTTTAATCTAAATTCAATCAAGTTATTGGATTTAATTTACAATTTATAAGAAATACATGGGATACTGAAACAAGCATCACACCATCATGAGATGTCTGATTATTTATCAGACCAAACCAGAACATAAGACAGTCTATGAAACAAAAGGCCAGGACTCTTCAAAACAGGCAGTGCTGTGAAAATCAAAAAAAGGTGATAGGTGAAGGGTACTGATCTAGATTAAAAAAACTAAAGAGATGTGATCAATACAAGCCTTGTATCTTGATTAGATCCTGGATTAAAAAACAAGAAAGGCTATAAAGGATATTAATAACTGGTTATTTATTTTTCATTTTCTTATGTGTGGTAATGGTATTTTATCACATAAAGAATGTCTTCTTAGGAAATGCATGGTGCAATATTTAGAAGTGTCAGAATGTCTGCAACTTACTTTCAAATGCTTCTAGAATGCATATTTGCTGAAAGATACATTAAATATGGCAAAATGTTAAAGTTAGTGAATCTAGATGAAGAATATATATACTACATTTTCAATTTTTTTGTAGGTTTGAACATTTTCAAAATAGAAAGCTGGGAAAAAGTCATCCAAGGCAGGAGGATTTGGGGATGATAATGTTAGTTGCTATTTATTGTGAGCATACGAAGCACTAGGCCCATTATATCTGCAAACTTCCCCCGCCCTTAACAATCCTGGAGCCTAGACTGTGCACTGCTCACAGTAAGCATGCAATGTTTACTGAATGTCAACAACGAAAAACCTTGGCTCAGACAGGTGGAGTTACTTGCTCAGACAGCGATGTAAGTGGCAAAGCTGGACTCTGATCCTAGGTTTAACAACTTTCAAAGCCTGTGCTGCTTGTGCTTCAAAGATGATGCTGCCTAATTCATAATCTACTCCACTGATAGCTATTAAAGGAAGAGAATATACAACCTACTCTAGTAACTAATCCGGTGTTGAATTTTTCCTTATATCAAAAGCTAATCCCTATTGCATCCTTATCTGTTTCCTTATTGGTTTCAAAAGAAAACAACAGGATTGCAATCAGTGACATGACTCCAAACAGAACCAAAGAGAATCACAGGATCAAACAGTTCTGCAAACAAAGAAAGATGTTTTACCTTCTACCTCTTCCCAGTCCTCTTCACTTTCCTCCTCGTCGTCGCCTTCATGGCTGTCTTTATCCACAGCAGCCTCTCTCTTTGGAGAGAGTGCCTTCTTACAGGCATTTGTAAAGTCCCTGCGTAAAGACGACAGGAAAGAAGATGAAGGAGGCGCAGATATCCTAGGATTACAGTTAACCTAAACAGAATCTTAAAGACTCCTATGTATTGAAAATCTGCTGTAATTATTTAAAGATAATTTATGAACTTTGGCTTCATTCCTCCATCAGCATGAGTCTCCAGTTCTCATCTAGACGTGCTCTGATCGTCAGTCTAACGCTATATGTGCTGTCAAAACAGAAAAAAGCACAATGAACCTACCCCTACGGGTGTGTGAAGGAAAACACAGCTGTGCCAAGAAATGGTATAGGAAAAGTTAGAAGAAACCACAATCATAATGTGAGTTCCAGAAGTAAAAGTTGTGACATCTGTGTATATATGCAGGTGCAGCTGGGACACCAGAAAGAGGAGCGAATTCATATTTGCTGATCCTGCTATGGGCGAATTCAGAAGACTCTCACCCCTCACCCTTCTTAAGAAATATGATATAACGAGACGGAAGTTGAGGTCTAACTTCAAGGTAAGTGGGGATGCGATTATATACAAGTATGTCATAAGTAACAGAAATCTGGACAACTAGCTAGTTAAGCAGATGACTACACATGGATTAGTAGCTAGCTACATATATGCTCAAGACTAAATGGTTGCTAATGTGTAATACAGATTTTCCTTGACTTATGATGGGATTACTCTGATAAACCTATCATAAGTTGAAAGAAGTCAAAATGCATTTAACGTATCTAACTTACGGAACACCATGGCTTTGCCTAGCTTCCCTTAAATGTGCTCAGAAAACTTGTATTAGCCTACAGTTGGGCAAAATCATCTAACATAAAGCCTATTTTTATAATAAGTGTCGTGTATCTCATGTAATTTATGGACTACCGAAAGTGAAAAACAGAATGACTATGAGGGCCGGCTGAGTGGCGCTGTGGTTAAGCGCTGGCTTCGGAAGCCAGCGGCCCCGGTTCGGTCCCACATATGAGGGCCAGTGACACTGCCCTCAAAAAAAAAAAAAAAAGAAAGGCAGAATGACTATGAGTATAGAATAGTTTTAAGTGTATCAGTTGTATACCTTTGTGATTGTGTGCCTGACTAGGAGCGGTGGCTTTCAATACCACCCCTTTCAATACCACAGAAACAGAAATTTCCTATTAGAAAAACATAGCAGAAATGTCTGTATGCTATGAACTCTCAGCTGAGAAAGAAAGGGGGATCCTGAGTTTTCCTTGGCAGCATCCTGGTCTATCTTTGTGTCACTAAGACAGAACTCAACTAGTGGGGGGTAGCGGGGAGAAAGGACACAGCTGGGAAGCAGTAAGCTCAGAGGCAGTCTTAGGAAAAGTCTAAGGGAAAAGGAGAGATGAGCTATGGGGAAAATCTGCATGCTTTCCCAGGCTCCTTTCTACCGCTGCCCTCTCCAGGATTACTTTCCTACGCCACGACTACAGAATGCTGCAAAGGCCCACACGAAGAGTGAGGATTTAATTCTGAAGCAAAGAAGGAACTACTGCTCACTGCCTCTCTGTTCTTCTTCCTCCCCTCCCCCAATTTTCCTAGGAGGCAGATAAGCAGGTGTTCACTAGGCTTATATTTATCATTCACCACGTTTGTTTCTTTTGTTTTTTTTGAGGGCAGTGCCACTGGCCCTCATATGTAGGACCGAACTGGGGCCGCTGGCTTCCCAAGCCAGCGCTTAACCACCGCGCCACTCGGCCAGCCCTCACGTGTTAATATAAATGTTTATTCCCTGCAAAAACACTTGTTCAGTTTCTGCCAAATGAAAGGCCATGCCCTAGGTGCCATAGGCCATATAACACTGAGCCAGGCATGGTTCCAGGCCTCTGAGAGCTTACAGGGTGGGACAGTATATGTAGATGGCATGTACATAAATAAGTGCAACACAAGGTAGACAAGTTATACTCTTAAGAGATGCTGCAAGAAGCCAGAGGATCAAAGCGGAAAGAATCAATGAAGCCTGTAGATGGCTTTTGATCTGTATCTTCAAGGTGGAAGAAAGCATTCTAGGTAGAAGGAAGAATATGAGTACAACTTGGAGGTAGCAAAGTATGAGCATGTGTCAAGTGAATAAAGAGAAGTCCAGCTGGGCAAGAACAGAATGTATTTGAGGAGAGTCGTAGGAGACAAAGCTGGAATGGCCGGCAAATATTCTGTATATGTAATATTTTTGTGCAGTAGGAAGAACTCAGGGCCAGGAGTCAGAAGACCTAGGTGTCATCCTGGTTTTGGCCACCATCTAGCTGTGTAATCAAAAATAAGTCACTTCCTGCAAGCTGTCATTGTCCTCCTCTGAAAAGTTTGGGAGGTCAAGTATATAATCGCTAAGATTCTTTCTAGCTCTTATTAGTAGTCTGAGCTCTATCTAGAAGAGTTTAAAAATCTCATCATTTCTACAAATCCCAGTGACAAGCAAAAAGAGCAGGTTTTATTAGTCACATTTCTCTGATAGGAACAATCAAGACCTCTCACCTGAAATGTTCCCCATCACTGGAGGCTTCGTCTTTTATAACCTCAAGGTTTTCAGATTTAACAGTCACTTTGGTCACTTTCTTTTTTGCTGGACCATCTGCTGGGCCCCCTGGATCACTGCAGCCCTTCTTCCTCTTTCCTTGTAAGACTTTGGAGAGCAGACTCTTCTTTGGGGGTTTCTCATCTTCAAAGACATCTAGATGACCACATGGAACATGAGGTAAGGGACAAAAGGAAAGGTGGACAGAAGGTGCTTTTAAGGGCAGGGTCGTGAAGACTCCTCTTCGGTAACTTCCCTCCAAACCACATCTCCAGCTCATGGATCCCGTTTGGTTAACAACCAGCTTTTAGCCTCTTCCCATCTTCAGTCTAGTCTATACGCTCACAGTAAAATCCACCTTCCTTTATTGGCATTTTATTCTACTCCTCTTGAGACTACACACTCTTAAGACCAATGACTCAAATACAATCTAACTCCCAAATCTTAAAATTCAGCTACCATCCAACAAGAAAAATGCATCAATCCATTAATTAACACCTTGCTTATTTATTACCTGCCAAGACTAATCATTTATGTTAAGTATAATTCACCCCTATTAAGTGAAATGTTTTGAATTTATAAACATGCCTGAGTTTTACCACTACTTTATTTTTACTAATCCATGTTTCTGCTTGGGTGCGTCCTTACCTCCATTTAGACTGAATTGATATGAGCTAGCTAGCCCAACAGATTGCCTAACATGGACCATGCCAGGAACTTTATATGCTGTCTCACTGAATAAAATCACAACCGCCCTGCAAGGTAGTATTACGTTTCACAGATCAACTTCAGAAAGGCAAAATTATCTGTCCAAAGTAATTTACCCAAATGCATATAACTACTGAGTGTTGGAGCTATACCAAGTTGGTGCCCAGGTGAAGTGTTTAGCTAGAAGGAATGCTACCCAAGTTGGTTGCATTTCCATCAGATTAAAACTTTTAAGACAGAATACATTCCTTCTGACTAGAACACTAACCCTCTTTCACAGCCTCTTGCTGAAATATTACCCATCCTTAAAGTCACAGATCACCGTAACTCCTCCGGAGATCATTTCCCAATCTCTCCAGCCAAACTTGATTATTCCTTCAGAAGCCACAAAGCTCTGTACCTTCTCCCACAATATCACAACTCTGCCTTAGATCATTTTTGTAAATGTCAACACTGCTATAGTCTAAGCTCCTTCAAGGAGTATCTATCTTCCACGTCACCTAGTTCATGCACAGCACCAACTAGATACTCAGAAAATATTCTGTTATTTTAATGAGTAAATGAATTAAATGGCACTCAGAGTATTAAATGTGAAGTACATCACCTTTTAAGTTCAGAAACTGCTACCATTTGACTATTTCCTAGCGGATGATTATCTTGTAATATGTACAGAATCACAGAATTGCTGAATCTAGTGTCATAGGTGCCCCTGTTGGTTACCCAGTCTAATCTACTACCGAGTAATTTAAGGAACCCCCCCAAATCCCTCCACAGCAAGCATTTTGCAATGACTTAAAATATTTACTGGACACTTAGTATATGCTGGGGGGAGGCGAGAGGATGCATCAAAAATAAGATGTTTTCAATGAAGCTTAAATTCTACTAAGACAGGTGATCAAAAAGGAAGCAAATAAATTAACAAGATTAGAGATTGTGACAGAAGCTGCGAGGGCCTCTGTAATGGTGAGCACCTCACGAAGGACACCTTAGGGCTCAAAAAGTGTCTGAGTTGAGACCTGACAGAAGACTCAACCACAACCAAGAGCCATGGAAGAACATTCTAGACAGAAAGAACATCAAAGACAAAGGTTCCAGGTGCGAAACAATATGGCATGTTTGAGGAACAGAAAGGAGGCCAATATCTGGCAAACAAGAGTGGTAGGAGGCAAAAGGGGAGGTAGCAACAGCCAAATTGTGTACAATCTTGTAGGCCATAATGCGGAATTTGGATTTTACGCCAAGAGCAACGGGACGCCACTAAGGGTTTGAAGTGGCATGACCCGATTTTGTTTTTTAAATATCACTTGGGCTGCTGAGTGGAGAACTATTGCAGGGGCAGGCAGGGAAGACCAATAAAGAGGCAGCTGCAGTTGTTCAAGTGACAAGTGATGGAGGCTTGGGCAGGGGCTGTGGCCAGGGAAATAAAGAGAAGTGGAGAGGACTGGGATACGGTTCTGAGGATGAACCGACAGGATTGGCTGAAGGACTGGATGTGTGCGCGTATGGAAAAGGAGGGGTTTGTTTTCCACAAGCTGGGTGAAGGATCATTCACTGAGATGGGAAAAAGTGGGGAAGGGACAGGTTGCAAGGGGAAAACCAAGACTTCTGCTTTGAACATGACCAACATGAGAAGCCTATTCGATATCCACGTGAAGTCAGGTTGGATCCAAATCTGGAGCTCTGGGGTGAGATTTGGCGGAAAATATTATTCTGGGAATCAGCACACCATAACTAACTCTACGTTCTCGTCTTCTGGGGCCACAAAAGAACTACAATGCCTTTTGCCTATTTGGCCCCTTTGCAACTCCCAGTAGGTTGGACTTTATCCTGTGGGCCACAGGGAGCAGGAAAGAGGCGACGCAGGAGGGCGCCGCTCCAGGTGCGTCACTCCTCGCTTGAGAGCAAAGCACGGCGACGGGGGGGACCGGCGCGGAACAAACGCCAGCGCCCTGCGCCACCGTCAAGTTGCCTCATCAGCGCAGACGGGCTCCGCGGAGCAGCCTCAGCCCCCCCGTCTGCAGGACGCCGGCCTCCCCGCTCCCCGCACCGGGCCTGCTTCCGGGTCTCCTTCTGCATCTCTCCCTAAACACGCTCGGCCTCGCTCTCACCCTCTGCCTTGTCCTCATGCGCAGCCGCGCTCTCGCCCTGGGCCTGCTGGCTGCGCAGTTGGCGTCCCCGCAGCTCCCTGCCGGCTGCGCGCTTCCGAGCCATCGAGCCCGGGTAGGACCCGCTCCGCGAGTGACGCACTAAGCCGCGGGACGCGGCACCGGCGTGCTCCGCAGCCCGAGGCGGGCCGAGGCATGGCCACGCCCCTCCTTTATGGGCCAAGCACACGCCCCCAGAGGAAGCTCCTCGCCGTCCCAAGTGACCAATACAAGCTGCAGGAAGCGATGAGGTGCAACACACACGCCTTTCTACTTCCGGTGCGTGGCGTTCTCGCGTTTCCGGAGCCTGGAGGGGCGTGGCATCGCGAGAGGCGAGAACGGGCGCAGGGTTTGAAACATGGCGGACGACGTGGACCCGGTGAGTGTTTTCCGAGCAACTCGTTCCCCAGCGTCTTCCCCACTCCCTGCCCAGGCCCTGTTCGGCTTTGGATACCAGGGCTACTTTCGTCACGCTCACGGGAAGGTGTCCTCTCCTGCCGCCTCTTTCCGGGTCGTCACGGCCTTGAATTTTGCCCCAGGCCCTGAGAGCTTTTCGTTGGGAATCCGCCCGAAAACGATTCTTCCCCCTCCTCACTTCCTTTCTCTTGAGTCTCACGGTTATCCGTAGAACGGTAATAATTTTCCCTGCCCGCTTCACGGAGCTGTCGGGGTGCTGATGGAAACCGCGGTATTGATCGCGCAGCAATGAATTGGCCGCAACAGTGAGGACTCATTCAGTGAACACGCAGTGCGCGTCCACGTGGTTAGACCCCGTCAGAAGCATCAGGGACACCGGGGTTGGCATACGCGATCCCTGCCCCCACTTGGAGTTTATATTGGCGGGGAGAACAGATCAGTATGTGCGATATAAAGGACCTGGGATGTGGAAGCAAGCACGGAACTGGGGTACAGAACTGCGGGTCCTCCGGGCCTTCTCACCCGCTCTTCCTTCTCCCCCAAATGCTCTTCCTCAGAGAGCGTTGTAGATCAGGCCACCACGTCTTCAGCTTTCTACCGAAATCTCGAGTATATGCTGCTTTGTGCAATGTCTGTTTCCCCCCGACTAAAACGTGCATGTCTGAAGAGCAGGAGTTTTGTGTACCGTTCTGTCCTCGCGGGTGTAGAGCAGTGCTGGGAACACCCTGCGGGTATTTATTGAGGGAATGAATTGGATGGTCAGGGAGGCCTCTTTGAAAGGGCAAAATGTTTAAAGCGACAGGATGAAAAAGAGTCGACCGTGGGCATCCCAGACTAAGGCCAAAAGAGCAGTGTGGGTCTCTGTCCTGTGTATATTTTTAGAGCATGGTCATTATTTACATGCCTCTCCCAAATAGAAGGAGCTGCTTTGGGCTGGCCGAGTGGCGCATTTGTTAAGAGCTGGTTTGGGGACGCCAGCGGCCCCGGTTTGGATCCCACATATGAGGGCCAGTGACACTGCCCTCTACAGCTAAGATGGTGAACAACAGCTCCACCTGGAGCTGGGCTGCTGTGAGTCCCTGGGATGGCATAGCTTCAGCCCCTGCTGCAGTGGGCTGCCATAGTCTACAGTGAGTGGCCAGCAGCCAGCGTGAGCTGCCAATAGCGGCGGTGAGCGACCATCCAGAGGCCAGTGACCAATCTGCCTCATCCGAGAAGAGCGCAATGATGATACCAACATGGGCCAGTGAAGCAAGGTCCTCCGCAACTAGACTGAAGAACAAAAAGACAGCAACTTGTCTGTTCCCCTTCCCTGATTCCCCAACGCTGTTCCCCTCCCCCAATTCCCCAATAAAATCTTCAAAAAAAAAAAGAAGGAGCTGCTTTAAGAGCAGGGACAGACTTCTGGATCATTGTAATCCAGTGGCTGGTCAGCTGGTCCTTAACAACCACCTGGTGAACTGTGATTGGGGACCAGCAGGGGTCAGGACCTTTTCCCTTGAACACGTGCTGCCTGTCTCCAAAGCCAGCGCTTTCAGCCGGTATTCTATACTGCCTGCTGAATATACTCATTGGCCAGTCTGCCCTGTTCTGAACTCCTAATCTTCCCTCAGATCTTCATCTCTGCTTAGCATTCTGACTAATGTGTAGAAGTCATTAAGTCCGTGTTATTCAAATTCCTAAATGATATTTGAGATCAGGATTCAGTCCCTGAGAGTGACTCCCTGTATCCTGAAATTGGGTCAGGCAGTTTGGATTTTGAGGGAACAGAGTTGTGATGATTGTGCTGTATACATCCTTCCTGTGTATGTTTCAGTCCTCATATATAGCGCTTACTGTGTGCCAGGGACTGTTCTAAACCTTCATATATGTCATGTAAGCCTCAACAATGGTATTAGGTAGGCACTGTTAGTCACGTTTTACCGGATAGAAGACAAAGGAAAGCAGGGAGGGGTTAAGTGACTGGCCCACAGTCGACGCAGTGTAGCAATGATTCAAACACTGCACTCTCTCTGTACTGTATTACTAAACTTGTCTGTTTCATCAGCAACAAACTACCAACACTGTAGAAGAGCCCCTGGATCTCATCAGGCTCAGCCTGGATGAGCGAATTTATGTGAAAATGAGAAATGACAGAGAGCTTCGAGGGCGATTGCATGTAAGTAAATGTATTAAATTACCTTGAAATCAGGTTATTTCTTTGTTTTCCCTCCCTACCCCCACCCCTTTGAAATGTAAAAACTGTCCACTGTGGAACAGTATTTTGAACGTAGAGAAGAGGAAGGTGGAAGCTACCCATATTTCTATAAGACAAACACAACTGTATTTTTTTTTTTAAAGGCCGAACAACAGCTGTTCATAGTATTTTCCATTTATTTTTTTTAAGGACAGTGCCATCGGCCCTCATATGTGGGATCCGAACCCGGACCGCTGGCATCCCAAGCCAGCTCTTAACCAACGCACCATTCGGCCGGCCCAACGCAACTGTATTTTATTCACTTTTTTAACATTTTTTTCTCTTAACAGAAATGTGTTTATTGAAGAACATTTTCATCTTCCATTTTTTCCCCTTCTGTTTATTTGCAAATATCATTTATTCTCCATTCTTACTTGTTTTTTTTTTAAGATTTTATTGGGGAATTGGGGGAGGGGAACAGTGTTGGGGAATCAGGGAAGGGGAACAGACAAGTTGCTGTCTTTCTGTTCTTCAGTCTAGTTGCGGAGGACGTTGCTTCACTGGCCCAGGTTGGTATCGTCATTGAACTCTGCACGGATGAGACAGATCGGTCGCCGGCCTCTGGATGGTCGCTCACCGCGGCTATTGGCAGCTCACGCTGGCTGCCGGCCGCTCACTGTAGCCTATGGCAGCCCACTGCAGCGGGGGCTGCAGCCTACACCATCTCTGGGGCTCGCAGCCCAGCTCCAGGTGGAGCTGTTGTTAGCTGTAGAGGGCAGTGTCACTGGCCCTCATATGTGGGATCCGAACCGGGGCCGCTGGCATTCCAAAACCAGCTCTTAACCAATGCGCCATTTGGCTGGCCCCTTACTTGTTTTTTTAAATTACTGACATATGCATAGATTTGTGTTTTCTTGTGAAAAAACTTAAATAGCACAGAAATACATTCAGTAATGGGTGAAATCCCATTTCTTCTATTGGTAACCACTGTTAAAAATTGAGCCTATAGTCTTTAAGATCTTTTCTGTATATTTACACATATATATTTATGATACGTGTCCATATATATTTGCACTATGCTACCACTAAAATAAATGGGATCTTTTTATACATATATTTGGACACCTTTCCTTTTCACTTAATCGTGGAAATCATTGATCATGAGTGCATATAGATGTCCTTTATTCTTTTTAATGACTACATGGAATTCTTTATATGGTAGTGATATTTGGATTGTTTTCCATTTCTTGTTACTATAAATAATGCTGCAGTAAACATTTTAATGTATATTGTGTACATCTACAAATATTTCTATAGGATTGGTTCTTTAAAGTGGTCCCATTTATTCATAAAGAGAGTAACTGAAGGTTTTGCCTGTTCTTGATAACATGTTACTTTCCAGAGTGTGTTGTTTTTATTACTGCCATTCTACCCTAAAGTGACTATATTGTAACTAAAGTTTACTGCGCATTAATTATGTGTCAGGTACTATTCTAAGTGTTTTGTATATAATACACATCTCATTTAATTTTTATAACAATCCTATGAGGGTAGATACTAAATATCCCTGTTTTACAGTTGAAGGCTCAGAAACATGAAGTCATCTGTGTAAAGTGATACAGTCAATAAAGTCAGGGCCAGAAGATGAACCTAGGCAGTCTGACTTTAGCTTCACTCTCATAAAACCTAAAGGTACAGAACCTGCTATTCTCGAAAAGGAAGTAGGGACCTAGGAAGGTAGTGGTCTTAATACACAGCCTTAAAGGAAAAGGAACCCCAGGAAATGGAATAGTGGCAATTTTACCGAGCAGGGCAAAATTGAGCTTCATCACATGGAGCAGTGACACTCGGAGAGACACCCTTGTTGTCTCTTGTTGCCTTAACTCTTGGAGGCTTTTTCAGTTCCCTATGTAGACTCGGTTGCCTCTATACTTCATGGCCCTCAACCTTTTGTATGTTTGTTTTCTGGCCCCATCTATAGATTTTTGCTCTTGCTAGTGTGCTCTACCCAGCAGTTCTTCAAGTAGCTGATTGGCTACTTTTACTGTGATGTGACCTGGTGAACCATTTAACACTTTCTTAGAAATAAGCGTAAGTGGGTCTGAAAAAGGTTTCCAGAGAGTTACCTTTCAGTAAAGCACATGAGCTTTGGAGCTTGGATTGAGGACATCCCTGAATATCTTGAGTGGCAACATTTATTGATTGAGTCCACAGGTGCCAAATGCAGTTCTGGCTAAGTTATAAAGGGCAGGGTGTTGCTCTGCTTACTTTACCTTGTGGTGTTTAGTTTAGGACAGGATTGAATAATAGCGTCTTATACCTTTAGGAGACTGTTGTGCCATCATCTTAGCAATCAGAGAATTTTATTTCCTTTCCTGTAATTTTCTAGTCAGACTTGCAGATTGAATTGAAAGAAGTCTACTGAAAATGATGAATTTGTTATTTTTCATAATTAAATATTATAAATGATGTAACTGCCTTGGATAACAAGTAGGATGAACACTTTAAAAATAAGTTTGAGTTATTTTGAGTAAATTTCATTTTTGGCCCTTTAAACTGTTTTCTATTTTTTATCAGGTCAATTAAGTTATCATTAGAAATGATTTGCAAAGAAACAATATATTTGTACAGCAGGATTATTTTTTATGTACATAGAAAAGCTGTGGTATAAGTATTGTGTGTTGTAATTGAGCCATTTGCATATTGTAAACCCTGTTCGTTGTTTCTTAATTTATTAAATTTCTTGGTCCTTCATGCTCCCACTTTAGGCTTATGATCAGCATTTAAATATGATACTGGGAGATGTGGAAGAAACTGTGACAACTATAGAAATTGATGAAGAAACATATGAAGAGATATATAAAGTAAGTCATACAATGCTATTCATAGCTTTTAAAATGTCAATTGTTCTTAACATTCAACGGCTTAACACTTACTTATGGAAAGCCTGTCATGTTTGACACCTACTCATGTGGCTCATTAGAGTGTAGCAATTACAAGCAAAGGCTTTGGTCAGACAGACCTGGTTTCCAGAGAGTGGCTTGGCCACTTCCTGCCTGTGGTATGTTGGACAAGGGAATTAACTTTGCACACTCAGTTTCCATTGGTAAGCAGTAATACTACCACTTACCCCGTGGGGTTGCCAGTATTCAATGAGACATGACACTGTAAGATGCCTATGTGTGCTAATATATAGCAGTAATACTGGAAAATGTTCTTTTGTTTGATGTGGGTTTGATCTGTCAACACTTAATAGAAACTAAAACTGAGAAATTTTAAAAATATTAACTCATTAAAAATAATAAATCTTTTCTGTTAATGTAACATTTTTATGAACAATAACTATTTTCTAAAACAATAGTGAAAGTGTCTTCATTTTACATTTTTGCAAATGTCTTGTGTGGCTTAATGACATCTAGCTTCTCACATCTTTTTTCTGCATTTAATTTGTTGTTATATGTTACAGTTGAAGAAAACCTGACCTCACACAGATAGGTAGTTGGAAAAGGGAGAGGTATTTTTGTGGGTACTTGCCTTTGAGGTTACATCCAAACTCAACAGGTGGTGGTTTCTTAAAGGTTAGTTGTAGTGTGGACTCTGAAACCCTATCAATGAACTTTTCATACTCTTGTTTTTTGTTTTGTTTTTTTTTTGTTTTTTTGTTTTTTAGCTGGGCCATCCTGCCACCTGTTGGCAGCTCAACGGCAACTCAGCTCGGGCTGGCCTCGAACAGCTGTTGCTCAGAGCTCAGCTCGCACTCTTGAGCTTCATACTCTTGTTATATGCAAATTAATTGGTCTACCTTGCACTTTGAACAGATCTTTTACATATGTTTGATTTTATAACATTAACCACTGGTCATTTGAAATATATTATTAGTTCACTGAGTTATACAGATCTTCAAAATGTTGGCACATTTCATTCTTCAAATATAGAAAAAGAAAATCACATTTGTTAAGTCTTTTAAATATTGCAAAGCCAGTCTCTGGCTCTCCTAGAGCGTAGTGTTTTAAGCCTGGATTCAAACCTCGACTTCCTTGTTTATCAGCTATATAGTTTTACCAAATTACCCACCTGCCTAAGTTTCCTCGTCTATAAAATGGGGGTGGTAATAGGACCCACTTCTTACAGCTGTTGAGGACTCATTGAGAAGTTGCTTGAAAAGCCTTCAAATTAGCAACAGGTACATAGTAAATGTTCAAATGTTAGCCTTTGTTGGTTTTGTAGTTCTGCTTTATCCTGACTTTCCTCCTGTCTTCAACCACTCCTGACTCCTTTTCTAGTTTTCTTTCTCTTTCTGAACATGGCCCTTTTTTAAAAATCTGCATTTTTTTTTCCTTTAGAGATGTCATTTATTAACTTTTATGTTATAAGCCATGAGTCTGTAGCAGTAATCAGTACAGAATAAAAGCTTGAGCTCTTAACAGATCTGGGGTTCAAATCCTGACTGCTGGTTATGTGACCTTGGACAAGTAATAGAAACTTTCAGAACCTCAGCGACCTCCTCTATAAAACGCCAATGCCTGTACTTGCCCCCTAGGATTATAATAGGATGCACTGAATTTAGTGCATGTAAAGCTGTGGCATGTGGTGCCTGGTGGCTGTTACGAGTATGGATAAATCTGTCTCCAGTTTCTTTTCTGAACTTCACTCTTTGTTTTTGTTTTTTAGCTGAGCCATCCTGCTACCTGTTGGCAGCTCAGCGGCAGCTCAGCTCCGGCTGGGCATTGAACTGCTGTTGCTCAGAGCTCAGCTCACATTCTTGAGCGAGCTCCTAATCAGCTGAGCCACTTGGCCGGCCCTCTGAGCTTCACTCTTTATTCCAACATTCTTCTGAAAAATTTTCTATGTTGGATGTTACCTCAAACTCTGTACATCTAAAACTAAACTGACGTTCTTCACTTTCAAAAATTACCTATTTCCGTTCATGATTTTCTGTTATTTAGACTATAAATCTCAGAATGTTCTTGGACTTCTCCCTTTCACTCACACTGATCACTAACTAATTCAGTTGATTCTTCCTTCACGTTGATTTATGTGCCATTGCTTTTCTTTCCCATTGCCATGACCCTAGCTCAGGCACTTTTCTTCATGTGTTCCTCCATTCTAGGCCACGCATGACTGACTGTCAGAGTAATTGTCCTCAAACATTGCTTTCTTTTGTCATGGTCATGCTTAGAGACTTTCAAGGCTTTCTATGGCCTATAGAGCAAAGCACAAGTTCAGGCTAAGTTAAGACCCTCCATAGTGCAGTTGTAACTTTGTAGTCTCGACCTCTCTGACAACTCCCCTCGCCACTGTCTCCAGAGCATGCCCTCTATAGTCCTGCTTCTGTGTCTTTTCCCATAATATTTCACTTAGCTAGAATGTTCTCTTGTCTCTTTCCTACAAAGCCTGTTTCAAGAACCAGCTCAGCCCTACCTCTTCTGTGACACTTTCTCTGACCACCTCGACCTTCTTTCCTCCTTTGGTTGGATCTTCTGGCACTCGGAGCTGACACTGATCTTACTCGCTTTTTTGTTTGTATATTCCTTTTCATATTATGAATTACTGGATGGCAGAGACCAGGACTTGATTCATTCTCTTCCCCACAATGCCTTGTTAGCTGCAGGCAATAAGTATATGATCAGGTTGTTAGAGGAGCATGGGGTAGGGGAGAGAGTAGAGATAACAAAGTATAGCCTTGTTAGACAGGCAAGGTGCATAGTATTAAGTTTTAAAAGTAACTGGAAAGTAGAAGGGCTGGCCAAGTGTCTCATTTGGTTAAGAGCGTGCTCAAGAGGGCGAGCTGAGCTCTGAGCCACAGCAGTTTGATGCCCAGCCCAACCTGAGCTGCCAACAAGTGGCAGGATGGCTCAGCTAAAAAAAAAAAAAAGTAACTGGGAAGTGGAAATAGCATGAATAGATGAAAAATAACAGTATTCTAAATTCATTTTCATCCAGTTTCAACTTCTACTAAGCAGTTTTATTAGACTGTTAACATTTTGCCTTTTTATTAATTTTTTTTTTTTTGAGAATGTCAGTAGATCTTTTTCCCAAGATTTGACAGTGGTGTGGTTTGTAACAGCCAGTTAACCTCTCTGTATCTGCTTCTTGAACTGAAAATACTAGAGGATTGACAATGAGCTCTTAGATTCCATTGAAATGTAAAAATATCTAGTTCTGAGTTCTGTACTATAATAAATAATGGTTAGGGGAAAACACACACACCCAAATTTAATTTGGAGGGAATACTTTGTCACAGAACAAAAAAAGAAATAAAAATAAAAAGTATTTACTTATCCAGGGAGAGAACTGGGGGAGAGGGGGGAAGGAGGAGGTGATATTAATAATATGTGTTGAGTAACTGCTATATGCCAAAGACTTGCATGCATTATCACATTTAATCTCCCAGTAACTTTGAGGTCAGTGGTATTCATTCCCATTTTCTAGCTGAGGAAATCAAATTCAGCTAGGAAGATATAGTAGGGACTTCAAACCCAAGCTTAACTGGCTTCAGAGCCTGCAGTGTTCTTTTCTCTGTAGCAGGGCCTGGGGCCCAGAGTAATGATGGAATTGGTGGACAGTGAACTCTTGAAGTTAGTAGGGTGGCACTAAGTTTTTCTGGATAGCTCAGCTGAGCTAACATGAGTAGACTGAGTAACAAGACATGGCCACATATAAATCTCTAGGATCTGGCAGGTCATGCTTAGTCCCTACCACTGTGGGCTTTAAAATCTGATTTGGAAAGTGCGTAGTACACAGAAAAATTGCAGGTACTTTGAAGGTGAGCAATTAGGCAAAATACCTTAGAGAATATACACTAGATATGAGAGTGTTCTACCCTAAGGTAAACTTACTTTAATAGTAGACAGATGGAAATGGGAGAGTTTGGAGAACTAACCTCTGCTAAATGCCTGCTGTGTGTCAAGCACTGTGCTATCCATTTTATATACATCATATTTAATTCTAACAGCCCAGTGAAATAGGCCTGGGTTAAAGCTGTCTGCAGTGCTATCTCTACAAAAGTGTATAGTGTGCAGCATTTCCCAAACATAATTGTAGTACTTTATATGTTAAGAATACATATTGCTCATAACAAATGGCCCCAAAGCTTAGTAGTTTAAAAGCACACATTTATTAGCCCACAGTTTGTGTGGGTCAGGTATCCAGGCACAGCTTAGCTGGATTGTCTATTTCAGGGCCTCTCACCAGGCTACACAGGGCTGGGGTCTCATCTCAAGGCTCACCTGGGGCAAGGTCTGTTTCCAAACTCACTTTCATGGTTGTTGGCAGGATTCCGTTCCATGAGGGCTGTTGGACTGAGAGCCTCAGTTCTTTGCCACATGGACCTCTAACCACCTGGAAACTCACTTTATCAAACCCAGCAAGAGTTTTCTAGCAAGATGGAAGTCACTATTTTACCATAATAGTGACATCATCAGCATTGCCTTTGCAGTATTCCGTTGCTTAGAAGCAAAGCACATGTGTACCCACTCGGGATTACACAAGGGTGTGACCACCAGGAGATCTTCGGGCAATCACAGAAGCTGCTCACCTTGGAAAATGCTGTCATGTTCATTTGTGTTCTCTGGATTTCCAGAAAACTATATCTGAGTTAATGGACAATTATTATGGATAAGTGGATTCATAGGAAAGAAATTTTTACTTCAGAAATATGACAACTAAGTAGGCTAGTTTGAGTGAAATATATCAGTTGTTTTGATGAGCACAGACTCCTTCACTAAACTTAACTGTCCTAAAACTAGATGCACCTTTTGCAACTTGAAGGAAACCAGAAGGAAGTACTCCTTCATAATAGCAGACAGCGGACATATGATATTTGTTTCTCTCGGAGTGATTCTTTATTTATTTATTTTTTTTTCTCGGAGTGATTCTTAAATTGTGTTCTTTGAATCAGTATTGGCATTACCTTTGAGTTTGTTAGAAAAGCACATTAATGGGCCACATCCTGACCTACTGAATGAGGTTAACAGCAACACATTCTATCATTTGGCTTTTCCAATCTCTTCCTCCAGAGCCTATAGGTTTGGGAGGTGCTTGGGCTACTTTGCAGGCATAGCCGGCACTTTAACCTATTGTAAATCCTCATAAGGCTTATGAGGGTTTCAGGCATTCTACATCTGTTTCCTTACTGCCTAAGGCTTGACTTCTAGGCTAACGCCCCAAGGTAGATGCATTCCATATGTGGGAGTGCGGTAGCACCTAGAAGCAATCTAATGAAATGGCTCCACATGATAGAGATTTATTTCTTGCCCAGGTAACAGTCAAATTGGGCTTTTACGTCAACACAGTAGCTTTCTTTCAGGTGCTCACTTAGAGACTCAGGCTTCCTCTATCTTGGGGCTCTGCCATTCTCCAGGTTCACCATTATCTTAAGTCTATCCAGTGGTGGGGGGAAGACCACAGAGGGACATTCATGGGAGTTCTATGAGTCAGTCAGTCACTTCTGTTTACTTCCCATTGGTTAAAACCCAATCTCATGATCATGTCTGGTCCTATCTGGTTGCAAGGAAGCATGGGAAATATAGTCTAGCTGTGTGCCAAGAATAGGAGAATGGATTTTGATGAATAGTTCATTTCTGCCCCAGTTGTTGATATCCAATAAAAGTAAACAGTTAATAGATTGGTTCCTTGTGCTGCAAAGGTAAGTGATCAGGTTTTGTAATCAATTTATGTTATGATGAATCTGTGTTTGGTTTTTTTCCTTTTCAAATTTCTTTTTGCAAAAAATAATAAATAAACAATGCTACTACATATTTGTATAAATGTGTTCTGTTTTCTTTTTCCTCTTCCAGTCAACAAAACGGAATATTCCAATGCTCTTTGTCCGGGGAGATGGTGTTGTGCTAGTTGCCCCTCCACTGAGAGTTGGCTGAAACAAAGAATTTATCCTGTATGGAAAAATAGGAGACTTTGTATGATTGCCTCTTTAAATGTAGACAATACTAGAAAAAACCTGCATAAATTTTGATACTAAGAAATGACCAAGGATTCTTCTACTCCTGGAATGAGTTGATTTGCAGATAACTTACAAATTCGTAAGCTAAATGGCATTTTAATTTTTCTCCAACCCTTCAATAAATGTGATCACCAAGATGCAACGTTCTTTTTTCAGGAGTTGATTTGCTCCATTGTTTTTTCAGACAATTTCTGATTTTGTAAAATTTAAATTAAATTTAATGTTTCCTTTTTTGATTTTTTTAAAAAAAACGCAGTCTCCTGTCTTGTGAATTCTTTAAAGTAAGCACACATCTTACATTCACTTTATTTGTGTACACATGTAGTGCATCTACTATGTTTGAGGCCCGGGTTGAGTACTGAGAACTACAGTTTGTCGATATGCTTCTTTCCCTCAGGTATTCTGCGGAGGAGGTTGTTTAAGTAACAGTTGCAGGACAGTGAGATTAGTGCTGATAGAATAATGTATATACTCATATAGGATGCCATAGGAGCAGCTAGAAGAGCACCCAAATCAGAAGGGGGTGGGGGTAGGTGGAGGTGATGTGTTGTTGTAAACATTAACAATGCAGTACATGATTCCTGTTACTCCTGTCTGGCCTGATTTATTGCTGAGGTTAGGCTTCAGTGGTTATATACCTGTGTGGTTCAGCTTGGTCTTATCTGCCAATGCTGCACATATTTTACGACTTAAACCATTTTTCCATTCTTGGATCACAAGCTATTAATGATGAGAGAGGTCTAAAACAATATATCTCAGTGGCACAATAAAACAGTGGCGAAAAGCAAAGCTATTTTTATTTCTAGCTTCAGTCAGCACTGAATGCTTGAAAGATAAAGTATATGTATGTTGTAATCTCTAAAACGATTAAGACGGCTTAGAACCTGACATCGTCCATTAAGTAGGTTATATCATTTTTTTTGGAAATTTTATTGGGGAACAATGTGTTTTTCCAGGGCCCATCAGCTCCAAGTCAAGTAGTTGTCAATCTATTGGATTGTCAGAAAAGTCATGATGTATTTTTTCTATGTTTTTTGTTGCAAAAGTGCATCATGACATTTCTGACAACCCAATAGTTGTGGAGGGCGCAGCTCCTTGGCCCATGTGGGGATTGAACCGGCAACTTTGGTGTCACAAGCCTGTGCACAGCTCACCACCTGAGCTAACCGGGTATGTACCATTTTGAAATACAGAAAATCCAACCTGTGGATGACTTGGCTGTAAATATACTGAATGCATTTGTTAACTCATTCTCATGTCAAGCACAATATGGTAACATGCACAATATTTTAAGCCATGTGCAAGAAAGATGCTTTTGGTCGACATTATGTGGAAAGGTTTCATTTTCATTATTGTACCTGTCTCTACAAGTTAATGTAAAAGGGAAAAACAAATGTGGGTGAGCTCAGGGAGATTTTACCTAATCTGAGTAGACGAGAGAACCTCCCTTCACTTCTGCTGTCCCCACACTTTGTCCTTAGGCTTTTTTAGTTCCAGAAGGTGACCTGTTTACAGCAACCTGTTCATTACTGAAAAAATGAGACGTGGTTCTGGTGATAGCATGTGATCCATCCTTTGTATCACTCTTTCTGAGTAGGACTCTTGCCTACATCATGATGATGAACAGTAATTACCATCATTTGTTGAACAAAGCACACCAGGCAAAGGCATTTTGTAAACATATTCCTATTTATGCCTTACAACAACTCTCCTGCAGAATGCTCCAAGAAACCTTGCCTGTGGTCACACAGCTAGTACTTGGCAGTAGGAATGTGAATCCTACCTTCAGTGTGTGGCGTGGGTGTGCTGTGGAGACCCTGGCTCTGGGTAGTAAGTTGGCTCCTGATGCCCACCGCAGCCATGGCCTAACTGACAGTCTCGCCCTCTTGCTCGCCTCATCCTCTTGTTGTCTCCAGCATTGCCTTTGTTTTTAGTGGCTTTTGATAGCCATGCTTAATTCTTAGATATTTGTTTTGCTCCATTCTTGGTCATCTTTCTCCTTTTTCCTCTAGAATTGATAGATTACACTAGAACTTTTTGCTGTGGGGACTCTTATTTACACAAGCTTCTAAAAGTTATAAACCTTAAAATTTGACATTTTTCATGTGCACGTAAAACAGCTGCAACATACAAAAGTCCACTTACCTCTTGGCTGCTATGAGGGGCAATGAAAGATGAACTTCAGGATAACCACCTGTGTGTTACCAGACAGGGAGAGGAGGCGGTTTGGGTTTTGTGAGTCTTGGAAGCTCCGGCTACCTGCCTGGAGGGTTGGAGCAGGGACTCAGTCCACAAGAGGGCAGCTCAAGCAGCGTCTTGGCAATGCTTCCTCTCCAGGTGTGCGGGGGTGCTGCGCTCAGGGGTTAAGCAGAGGGCCCCTGGAACCATGCTTTAGACTTAGGCTGCACAGCACTGAGGCTCTGGCCAGCTGGATAGCCCGCGGTCATTGGAGCTGGTGTTTCTGCAACAGTGTCACATAGCTCAAGGAGCCTTCTGGCCATCTTTCCTTTGGAAGCCTCTCAAGCAGATGCCGTACCTGGATCTCTGTCTTGGTTTCCTGAAAGAGATCGTTATAAATTGTCATTGCCTCGCACAAAGAAAGATGGACAGACAGAATGTAGGACCACACATTCATCTTTGAGAGGAAACATGCCCAAGTTGAAACCCAAGTAACGAGCATCCAGTTAGACTAGAATCATTAGCTACAAATAGACAATTTTCACACATTTCAAATAGTGATTTTTGAAGATCTGCCCAAACCAGGAGTACCATTGTCCTGACACTAAGGCAGAAGCTGGTTACATACACCCTTTTGTTACATATAATATCTATATTGCCCACCCTGTTTTCAGCCTATAGTTAGAAGGGGAGCAGTGTTCCATTGTGTGAATCATCCTGGCAGGATCAAGAGGCTTGATTGATGTTTCTGTCATTTGGCTCTGCTGAACTATGTAAGTTTCATTCTTGGACAAGCCCTATACCTGGTAGTACATCCAAGCTTACAACCTACCTGCCTGCCAACTGCAGTGGTCTCATTTGCCTTAGTTCCTGTGCCAGTTCATGGCCAGTCATTATGGCCATGAGAATGCAGAGCTCTGATTGGCCAGGCCTGAGCCACATACCCACTCTGGAATTAGGAGCAAGATTATTCCCACTTCAGCTATGTGGGCTGAGTGTGGAGAGGGGTAGTTCTCTAACAGGAACCAGAGGAAAGGGTGGATGGAAGCTGGAGGCAAAGAATGACTGTTATACAAAGATACCTTGTAGTCTCTTCTAATTTATAGAAAAATAAATACCTTTGGTCCTTATTATTAATAACAAGTTTCTTGGAACATACCTCAGTTGGATACTGACATGAAGCCGTTGCTCTGAAATTTAGTAGGAGGCCCTGGAGCCCCCTGAGGGGGAATCAGTGTGGATGGAGCTTAGATTTGTTTGATGACTGGCCTGATGGTAGCTGGAGTCCTCTTCAGGGGTCTAGTTGGGGCCCTGCAACACAGGAGGGTGTTAGTCTGAGAGTAGGTATTGAGGTCCTTGGAGCTCTGAAGAAGGCAGGATACTTGCATGATGTGAGTGAAGAGCACTGAGCTCCATCAGACAAGTCGGTGCTTATGAGCACGGACAGTATTCACAGTCCATGGCTTGGGCCTGGCCAAGAGTTTGTCCTCAGTAAACGCTGACTGATTGAGTAATGACAACACTATGGATGGAAGGGGCAAAGGGCACTTTCCCCCCAGCTTTATTGAGGTGTAATTGAAAAACTTGTAAGATATTTCAGGTGCATTGTGGTGATTTGATATGCATTGTGAAAGGATTCCCACCATCTCATCAATATATCCATCAACTCATATTTATCTTGTTTTTGTTTGTGAGAACATTTAAGTTCTACTCAGCAAATTTCCATGATATAATACAGTGTTGTCAACTATAGTCGCCATGTTTTACATGAGATCCTCAGACCTATTCATCGTATACCTGAAAGTTTGTACACCTTTACCAATCTCTCCCCATTTCCCCACCCCCATTTGTCCTCTTAAGAGTTTGACTTTTTAAAAAAAAAAAAAATTCAGATTCCACATATAAGTGATACCATACAATATTTGTCTCTGTCTGACTTATTTCATAGACCATAACTCCCTCAAGGTCTATCCATGTTTTTGCAAATGTCAGTATTTCCTTCTTTCGCGTGGCTGAATAATACTCCATTGTATTTATGTATCACAACTTCTTTATCCATTTTCGGTAAATGGTACTGTCAAAGGCGAACTTTGCGCATTGTTTTCCAGATACTTGTGATGTCCTCCCACAACTGGACAATGCTTCCCTCTTTTTTTGCCCTTCTAACTGTCTTAACCATTACCATTTACCTGAGAATAGCAATATATGCCAACTAGTTATCAATTTCCATGGAAAATTAACACCAAGAAACGAGGAAGCCCAGGCCAAATGTTTTAAATTCCTTTTAGAGTCATTGCTCAATTTTAATACCTGGAGCATGCAGATCCTTATTTTCTTGGCTACTTCTAGAAGCTTCCTGGATGTGGAAGCAACATGCCCTACTGCGGTTTCTGATATTGATTACTCCAGAGGAATTTGTTTCTTGGCGCTCATCCCACCCACCTGCAGTGGATTTGGGCTCCGGGACCCCCATATTTACTTTTGGTGGGTTGGAAAACTGATCATAGATTCTGGAAGTATGGTGGAGTCAAATAAACGTGGTTTCAAATCCCAGCTGTGCCACATACCAGCTGGGCAAATTACATATGTCCTAAGATCAGCTATAAGGATTGGGGAACTTTTTTGTAAGAAGCCCAGGACAGTGCCTGGAATATTACTGACACATCATGGACACCAGGTTCAGAAGTCAGAAGTGGAGGCAGTATTGGGAGGCCAGTTCGGTTTGCTAAGGTCACGAATTCATCTTATTCCAACTATCCATGCTCTTTCTCCCCAGATAAGTTTTCAGGAGGATCATGAATGAGATAATTTCACTCAGTCAATTAAAAATTATTATTAAATGTCTACTAAGTATAGGCTCTGTCAATAGAGGACTGAACAAAACAAACAGTACACAGTGCTAAGTGCTATAAAGGACGTGGAGGGTAAGTTAATGGAGCATTACAGCAGCAGAGGAGAAGACACAACGTCAGAGGGGCTCAATGGAAGTTTATCTAAAGAGGTAACATTTGAGCAGACACTTAAACAGCAGGAGTGATCCAGCCTTGTGGGGAGTTGGCAAAACAGCATTAGTCCAGGCGACTGGAACCCGTGCAGAGGCTCTGAGACAAGAACAATTTTGCCCAGTCGGGTCAGCAAGGAGGCCAATGGGCTGGAGAAGAGTAAGCCAAGGGAGGGCAGTAGGAGATGAGGTTAGACAGGGGCCAGATCATAGAGACTTCAGAGGTCCAGGTATAGTTCAGTATCTTCCTTGTACCTATGGGGAGGAAAAGGCCGAGAAAGTGAAAGAGACTTGCCCAAGGCCACAAGCAAGTTCAAGCTAATCTAGTTCCAAAATCAAGCAAGTTCAAGCCGCTGTGTGACTCATCTCCAGCAGGCCGCACACTATCGTCTCCGGAGCTATGTGATATGTATTTGTGCCGCTGCACAGTCCCGTCTGATCACCTGCTAATATTTCCTTCCCTTTGCAAAGGAAGGGGTATTCCTTCCAAAGACCAGCTGCCATTTGGATCATATACAGGCTGGTACTCCATGTTCATGGCAGGGGTCGGGGGGAATGACTGTATTCTCTTCCCCTCAGTTGGGCCTCATGGAGAGGACACAGGGTTGGAAATCAAACACTCAAGACCCAGATCTTCCACCGCATGGTTGATGAATCTTGGTAAGCCTCTCACCCTTTCTGGGCCTCAGGAAGGAAATGTAGGGAGGAGGCTTACCCCAAAGGGGCTTGTGCTGCCACGAATCCATGAGTCTGAGAGCACACCTAAATTTATACATCCTAATTGTCAACACCAGGTGGTGCTGTGCTCTTTGCTTTTCAGATTCAACTTTTCTTGATTTGCAGTCTACACATGTTAGTGTTGGCCTGCAAAAGTCTGGGTCATTTATTTCCTTAAATCCAAACAGTTTGTGAAACTCCAACCCAACAATATCTATTGCTGCCAGGAGGAAAGAAGGAAAGAAAACATAATGTGTTGTTTAGGCTCCAGGGAGCAAGTTATAAGGTAAAGTGCCCTTCTAATTGTGCCCACATCCTGTTGAACTAAAATGAGATTGTTGACAAGGCCACATTCCAGACAAGATGGCTTTCGTCAGCATTCTGTCCTGTGCATTCAATTGACTGCTGGTTAGATAGAGCTTTTGTCAGAGTTTGAGGCCAGATTCCACCGTTTTGTTGAGCAGGTCCTTTTACGTGCTCATGGCCTCAGGGTCTTCATCTGTGTCCTTTCGAGTTAAATATTATGTGTTGTGGAGAAAGGCCTGGGATCATTCTGTTATTGGTTAAAAGAGCCTATGTTTGGTGTTTTTGAAAAGCTCTTGGTTACACTATGTGAAAGCCAACAATTGTGTAGGCTTGGTAAAGAATACAGATTTGGAGACAAGAAGCCTCACATTAGTATCCCAGCACAACTGCTTACTAGTTGAATAACAAGCTCAGCTTCCTTGATCCTCAGTTTCTTCCTCCATTAAGTGAGGATAGTAGGGTAGTGCCTATCTCATGAAGAAGAGCTGAAGATTAAGTGACATCCTAAAGGACCTAGCTCAGAGCCTGGCATGCAGGAGAAGCTCAGTATACCTTTGTTTCCCTTAATTAAACCAGCAGCTTCGCATAACATGTTTCCCGTCTCCTGCAAAGTGCCTTTCAGGCCTCTGTAGTTGGTTCATAGTACAAAAGACCACTCATAAATATTTATTTGTCTTTTTTTTTAAAAGATTTTATTGGGGAATTGGGGGAGGGGAACAGACAAGTTGCTGTCCTTTTGTTCTTCAGTCTAGTTGTGGAGGACATTGCTTCACTGGCCCATGTTGGTATCATCATTGCGTCTTTTTGGGTGAGGCATATCAGTCGCTGGCCTCTGGACAACTGCTCACAGCGGCTCTTGGCAGCTCACACTGGCTGCCAGCCACTCATGCTGGTTGCCGGCCACTCACTGTAGCCTATGGCAGCTCACTGCAGCAGGGGCTGCAGCTATGTCGTCCTGGGGACCCACAGCAGCCCAGCTCCAGGTGGAGCTGTTGTTCACCATCTTAGCTGTAGAGGGCAGTGTCACTGGCCCTCATATGTGGGATCTGAACCGGGTCCGCTGGCGTCCCAAGCCAGCTCTTAACCAACGAGCCACTCAGCCGGGCCTTTATCTGTCTTTTTAACAACAATCAGAACTGTTCTTTATGAGTTCATAATTTCTGCCAAGTCTACTACAACATTTTAAAAAAGTAATCTCATTGATCTCTTCTTGCACTGTTTTTCCTTTATGTCTTTTCCAGACACACAACTGCTAGAAACTGGGTTGGATATAAGCTAATCATGATAAGCCTTTAGAAATCAGATGAAGGGACCAGGGGGGCTTCTCCTTTGCAGAGTCTTGACCTTTCTCCTCCTTGGTTCTTGGCAATGTTTTTCTCAGTTCAGCTTTAGGGTACAAGAGAAATGAGTGGAAGCTCAGTGAACAAGGTCATCCAACAACATCACGAGATGATGACATCGCTATTAGCTCCTGCCCAGGAAAAACCCAGGGCTCAAATAACCAAGGGAAAGGACAGGTCATCTTTATGGCAGCTTGACAGAGCTGGTTGCAAGCCACCATCAAATATCAGGCCTGGAAGTGTTGCTAAAAATTACCCAGGTGCCACACCTGCCTCTGCTCAGTTCGCCCTGGGCAGACTTGCAGCCCTCGCATGCTCAGGACAACAGAATATCACCAATGAGGTTGTTTTTTTTTCCCACCTCATTTCCTAGAAGAAAGGTTACCAACTGCCAGAATCAAAATAGAGTATGAATTGTGTCATAGGAATCCTGTCCAATCCAAGCACACTCGTATTTTGCAATGGTCTTGAGGGGATAGAGCAGATAAGCAAAATCTCAAAGTTATTATCACTGTTGAAATTGACATTGCAGAAGCCCTCTGGTTGGCCTCTCTCCAGGCTAGTTATATTTCTGCAGTGTTACATGTCAAGTGAATCATGTTTTTAGAGCCCTAGGGGGACACTATTACTTAGGAACCTGGTGCAAAAACACTTACATAAAGTATCCTTTTGTTAAAGTGAGTGGTTGTCCCCAACTTTATTCATTTCCCAAGTTCAAGGTTTTATACGTTTTCTTTTTTTTTCCACTCCTGGCTTAAATTCTTCATTATTCTTGATGATATGATATAATTTTCTATATGGTAGTGAAATACCCATAATAACATTCCCGAGAAACAAATTAAATTTAACAAATTAAAGAATTTAGTGCTTTGCAGATTAGTCATTCACATATATGATGAATATTATGTTTTAAAAAACATTTTGGTAAAAAACACATAACATAAAGTTTTCCATCTTAACAATTTTTAAGCATACAGTAGTGTTAAGTATATTCAATTGTACAAGATGTTAAGTGTTCTTAAAACAAAGCACTCCTGGATGTCTTTATCACTAATTAGGGAGTCTCCTATCCACCAAGTCCTTCCCCCATGACATAATACTTTATTACTATGACCAAACTTACTTTCCAAGGATTTCAAGCTTTGGAAAGTAATTATAAACAAAATCCATGAGCAAAACTTAAAATATGGGAAGCACTTAGAGAAGGCTGTGAAGCTATTTCATCCTTTATTCATCACAATTCAAACTCATATAGGTAGAAAACCCCTGGACCAGCAGGAGGAGAGCTGGCTTTGAGACTGTTGAATGAGGGTCATGGTTAAAACATTTAGGTCACATCACCCTTAAAAGCCACCAGTGTCCTCCCATCTCATTAGAGTAAACTACATGCCTGACCCATCTCATCCCCTCCTGATCCCAACCCTGCCCACTTCTCTGACATTACCTCCTTCTGCCCAGCCACACTGGCCTCCTTGCTGGCCTTGGAAAATGTCAAGCTCATAGCCTCTTAAAGGCTTTTGTGTTTACTCCTACCTCTTCCGAGAACAATCTTCTTAACTTGTGCAGAGCAATAGATCCACTTTTGGAGCTCATAACATTCTCAACGCTCAGGCTGCATTTTATACCGATTAAATCATGATCTCTGGGGCCTTAAGGATCAGTCAGTATTTAAAACAAATAAAAAAAAATAAAAAAAAACTCCCCAGGAATTCCAATGTGTAGCCATGTTTGAAAACCAGTGTCCTAGATCAGCAATAGCATCACCTGGGAACTTGTTGGAAATGTACATTCTCAGTCCCCACCCTAAACTTACTGAATCAGAAACTTTAAGAAAAAACCCAGGAATATGTATTTTAACAAACCATCTAGGTTATTCCAGTGCATGCCTAAGTTTGAGAACCATTGTCTTATGTCCTTGGTGCTCAGGATGTGGCTTGCGTACTAGCAGCATCAGTATAGAAGCTTGTTAGAAAAGCAGAATGTGTGATACCATCCCAGCTGGTAAATCCAACCAACTGAATCAAAATCTGCACTTTAACAAAATCCCTGGTGACTCACATGCACATTAAAGCTTGAGAAGTTTTCCAGCACTGTCCACTAACAGAGCCTAGAGGCAATAATACACTGATAGCAGGACCTCACCTAGATCTTAGATTCTAATAATCTTTTTTTTTTTTTTGAGGGCAGTGTCACTGGCCCTCATATGTGGGACCGAACCAGGGCCACTGGCTTCCCAGGCCAGCACTTAACCACCGCGCCACTCGGCAGGCCCTCTAATTATCTTTTAACATCAAAAGGAACCAGGCTCATTGGAGAAAAGGCTGATTCCAGGGCTAAGCCTGAAACATCTTGTGCCGGAAAGCAAGAAAATGCTTGGAAAATGATAGGGATATGTCCAAAAGTCACAGGGCCCAGTTTAAACGGGCTCTCACTGGCCAAATCTAAGATGAATCTCATAGTCGTGGATTATAACGTATTGAGTAAAGGAAAAACCAATGAGTTCATAGTGCTAGAAAGAAATGAATGATTGTATAAATAGACAAGAGAAGGAAAAACTCTTCCTTTTAGTAAAATGCCAATTAATAAGTATAAAAGGAAAGATGGAGTAAGAATATCACCCACAAATGCTACAATTAATGGATGAAAGTCTGAGAAACAGAATTTTTGTTTTCTAAAAGTACTTCCCCACACATGACTTATTAAGTCACAAAGGGTAAATAGTAACTTTACAGTGGAGAAACCTGGCAGAGATGACCTTCACCCAACAAAGTTAACATCACCACCATATTGGGACAGATAAACACTACGTGCCTCCTGCTACGATGCATGAGAAGGACACAGCATCACTTCTGTGGCATTTCTGCCAAAAAGGCACTACCTGAATCTGCTCCTCAGGAAGTATCAGGAAACCTGAACAGGGGAATGTTCCACAAAATAACTTGCCTGTACTCTTAAGAAATGTCATGATTAAGAACAACAAATAATGGCTAAGAAATTGTTGCAAATTTAAGGTGACTAAAGAGACACGAGGACTAAATGCAGTATGTGATCCTGGATCCTAGAAAAATATATGTAATTTTAAAAGGTTATTGTTGGAGCCGTTTTTAAAATATGGACTGTGGTTATGTAAGAGGATGGTCTTATTTTAGGAAATACACAGTGAAGTGTAGGGTAATGGGGCAGTATGTTTGCATTATGTACTCTCAAATGGTTCTGAGAAAAGTATTTATGAGTAAAATATGTATATTACATATTTATATATAGAGAGAGAGACAGAAGAGGGAGAATGGGGCAAGGCATAAACAATGAATCTAGAAGATAAGAGTTCCTTGAATTATTCTGGAACATTTCTATAAGTTTGAAATTATATCAAAATAAAAGTAATGCCCCCTCCCTTCAAAAAAAGACATAGGAGAACAAACACCAAAATAAATCAAGGAAGAGGAAGTGTTCCAGAGTATTCTTGCTTCCATGTATAGTAGGCTCTCTCTGTCCAGTCATTCAGGTCTCTGTTTCTCTGTCACCTCCCAGAGAGACCCTAGCTGATTACCCCATCTAACAGAGCCCCCAGTACCACCGTTAGACTGTCACGTTACCCACTTTCTTACTCTCATAGCACCTTGCTAACACATAAAATTATTCTTGTTTATGTTTTTGTCTACTCCTTTACTATCTCCTCCCACTAGAATGTAGACTTCATAAGCATAAAGTTTTTTTCTATCTTGAGATATCTCCTAGGACAGTACCTAACATCTAGGAGGCACTTTAGGTGTATAAGTTAAATGAATGAACGAACATCTATATACCTGAGTCTCAGTTTTCTCATCTGCAGGACAAGGGGCTCTACCGTAACACACCACCACCAAGACTCCTTCCCAGCCCTGACGATGACAGGAAGATCCTGGCAATGTAAGAGCTACTATTGAACAAGCATCTAAAATGTCGGAGGCTTTGACTTACAACCTCTCATTTATTCTTCACAATGATCCTGCAACACGAATTCCCTTCATTCATGTAGCAGATTCGTACTGAGTGCCTCTTCTAGACACTACAGAAAACACTAATGAACACAACAGACACAGCCCCACCCCCATGGAGCTTGCCAGGTTAGCAAGAGCTAGCTAAGAAAACCAAGGCTCAGTACGGTTGCTGAGCAAGTACAGGGCAGAAATGGGAAGCTAACCGATATCTCAGTACGAAGCCCATGCTCTCCCACTGCTGGTGACAAGCTGCCTTAAAGGAGGGAAGCTGCTGTGAGTCGGTTCAGTCAGGTGGCACCCTCAAGGCCATCACACCACCTGGGTCCTGTGACTTTGACACTAATTCTCACTGTGCCCCTTTCCTCAGCAGAGAAATGTAACGTGCTCTATCTCAGCCATTTCTGATTAGGTTTTGATTATCCCATGGCCTCTTGGTCCCATTTACTTCAGATAAGCAAGAGGTTGTTCTGCTTCATTGGGCAAAGGTCAAAATCAACTCAGCCTCAGAAATAATCTAAGTTGGAGATGTGATCAAATAACCTTGCCAGAAAAATAACTGGGAAAGCAAAAACTAAGAAACAAAATAAAAACTCACTTTAAAAATGTTTAATGAAGAGACTGAGCATGAAGAATTAAAACAATGTAAGGGAGTTGGAAAACTTCCTAAAAGATGTTTAATTTTTCTTCAGCTCATTGATCCTTTCCCTCTTTGAAAGCTTTCTCTGCCAATTAATCACTCAACTTATTACCAGGCCTTGTTTCCCTGTTTACAATTTTCAGCCTCAAGAATCCCTCTGTAAGGACCACAGTTAATCCCTGGTTAGCAAGACAAACATTTATTTTAGAGGATCAATTACTATGCCGGGAGGTCTTAGATTCCTGGGATTTAGTGCATGTCTTTGTCCTTGATTTGTTGGGTGACCTTCACTTTTCTGTGCCTCGGTTTCTGAAACTACACAAGGAAAACAATGTTACCCCCTGAGTCGTGTCCTGAAATTGCTCTGGATTCCCTGTTGGAAAGTAGAAGACGGTATTTGGCCAAGGATATGATTTATCTATGCCCATAAAATACTTCGCTTCCTTCTGGAAGCTAGCTAATTATGTTTAGAATTGAAAATGCATTCTCTGTGGGCATCTAAAGTAGATTCCTTACGGGAATGTCTAGTGGGTGGGTGAATGAAAGAGACACATTAACAGAGTTTTGTTATTCCAAAGAAAAATGTCATTATCTCCATTTTTTTTTGTGGGCACAAAGTTCAGAGTTGGGGAGGAGGGTGGATAAGAAAACAGTATTGTTCTTTGGAATCAGGGATTCACAGATGGCTTACCCATGAGAAAAGCTTTTTTGTTGATGTTAAGTGACATTTTTTTCAAGCGAGCCAGGCAGCTAACTGGCAACCAGGTGGATAATGAAAAGACCCACCTTTGCATTTAGTGAGTTCCTCGTCATTGGAGGTGAGGATAGGCTGAATGAACCTTCAGCAGAGGATGGGGTAGAGAAAGTTCAAGCAGCAGAAGAGGGCTTCAAACTAAGTACCATTCACTCCCTTCCAATGATATGGAGCGTATTGTGTATTTGAGGACACACATTTCATCAGAAGAGTTGCATGGGCCATGGACTCCACAGCCTAAAAGGAATTTGGGGCGGCCACTGAGATTCCTCTGGATGTGGCTTTCAGCCATGGAAGTCTCATCACTGATTAGAGAGGCAGGAGGACCCCCCATGTCAAAGGCCTAGAGAGGGTGAGCACGGTGGTAGGAATTAGTTACTGTATCAGCTTAATCAGGCACTTATTTTAGAGTAAATAATGATCACAATAATAAGAGCTGCCAATTATTGATCACCTACTACGTGCAGGTGTGATGCATGGTTTGCCTCACCTCTATAGTTCTTCAAGATAGTTGCTGTATGCCTATCTCACAGATGAAGAAACTGAGGCTTCTAGAGAGGAGGTGATTTCCCTTTCAAAATGGCAGAGCAAGTATTCAAACTCAAGTCTGTCTGACTTGAGATCCCTGTTCTTTCCCTTGTGTCAATCAGTGTTGATTTAAAGGTAGGGATCATTAACCCCCTTTTGCAGACAGAAAAGCTGCACTCAGAAAGTAGAAGTAATATTGGGCAAATGGGTTTGACTGACTCCAAACCTCTGCCAAAGCTGGGGGACTACCCAGAGGGTTGTCTGATAGAATCCTTTTAGTCTATAGAGAACCTAACTCAGAGGCTGGAAGTGAGAAGTTCAAGGGCATGAGGCAAGACAATGGCAGGCCAGGCAAAAAGCCTCTGTCTCCAGATTTCCAGATGTGCTGGGTGAATTGCTTTCAGGTAGAGTGAGACTAGATCTGTGCTGACTGCCTCCTGGATGACTTTGGGCCTGGGAGGGATGCCTGCCTCTGAGGCTGGGATGGACGCATGTCCATGACCTTGGAGGATATCCAAGAGGCCAGGGCAATGAGAACTGAACTTCTGACAGAGAAGCTGGCTCCCTGTGTGAGAACATGGACCAGTAGGCAGGGCTCTGGGGTCAAGGAGTCAGTAGCCCAGCAGACACTCATGCTGGTGAACCTGGGAAAGTTGGGGGATCAGGTTGGGAGAAGGGAACAAAAGCAGGGCTTTATCGGATGGGGTAAGCTGTTGTTCTCTGATGCTCCTGATCATCCTGCACCTTCTTTCTTTTTCTTTAAAAAATTATTTTTTTCTTTTGTTACCTTTTTTCTTGTATTTATTTATTTATTTATTTATTTATTTGTATTTTTCTCTTCTTGCACTTCCTTTAAAGGCTCTGTCTGTAGTGTGAAGCCTCCTGAATCTATCTGAATTTCCTTCTCCTTCTCTGGCTGCAAGAGCCATAACCCTAACTGCCATTTCTAGAAGACACTTAGGTACCAGGCCCTGGGCTTGACACTCTACATTCAACACCTGATATTTTCCCAGCAGTCCTGTGATCGTGATCTAAGGTTCCGAGGTTAAGTGACTTGCCCAAGCTCATACAGCCAATAAAGAACAGAGCCAGGATGGCAGGTCTGTTAGAATAGGGATTTCTGACTCTTTCATTCACTGCTGTATTCCCAGCACTTGACACACAGCAGCCACTCAACACGTATTCGTTGCATAAATGTCTGACTCCAATGCCGTGCCTGTTGTCCCATACCTCGCTGCTTCCTGAAAACCCTCATGATGGGGAAATTCAGTTTTGAGTGAAAATAGACCCAGAGGACTTCGGTCAGGAATAAATTCATGAAGTCCTTCTTTATGGGTACTTTTTATACACACCAAAATATGACAATAAAAAAACTTCCCTGAATAGAATGTCAATTGCATTGTGCACATTTTTACAATTAGTAATCAGGGCTGCTGCGGAATTTCTTCCTGGGTAGGTTCAGTAAGATGGTTGGTAATTCATTTTGCTCTTTTGCTTTCTTGCAGACAACATGCACACCCACAGGCATTTGTTTTCCCTCTCTCCAAAAGTTCAAAGCCAGTTTGATTTTACAACTCAGAGTCTCTAAGCTACTTTCTTCAAGCCATGAGTTTCTTACTATTCAACCCTGACTCTGGTAGTACAGAAACGGTAATCTGTGTATCCTCGAATCTTCTAAAAGGAAACTCATAGCAAGGTCAGCTTACAATTTAGCTCCCTCTGTTGTCCAGCATGGTCCAAGTTTATTGAATGTTTAGTTTGTTGGATCATTACCATCCATTCCCACTCATGGACTCTCATTCACAGCAACTAGAATTCTATAAATTGCAACTGAACTCCATCTAAACTTTACTGACCATAATTATTTTCTCCTTTATGATTCAGGGTTAGTTTAGCATCTTACAGAATCCTAAGTCAAAATAATGAATTTTGAATTAAAACTTCTTAGAGCTAAAAGGAATCCTACAGATCCCCTAATCTAACTTTTCCCAAATTATTTTACAAAGCAAGTCCCTCACAAGATAGTGTACCCAGAAAGGTTTCCTTTGTCAAGTAAGTTTGTGAACTGCTGTGTGCAGTGCCTCCCTGTTGGGGAGTTACAATGCACAGAGTAGACTGAAATTTCCAGGAAGTCCTACAGTAAATGTGCTTTTAACTTTGTCCTACCCAGCGTTCCTAAAATTGCTGGATCAGAGCTGGGGGAGGAGAATTGGTATCTTTTTTTTTTTTTAAACTTCTGAAAAATGCCTACTGGAAAACATTTTGGGAAATATCACTCGAGTCATGCATTTCCCACCCATACCTACCAATTTTGCAGATGTGGAAAGTGAGGTTCAGAGAGAAGATAATGATTTGAAGTGCATAGTTCATGGCAGAGCTGGGCCTGGAACCCCCAAATTTCTTAATTAACCCCCAAATTTCTGAACCTCCAAGTTTCTGAACCTAGAGGTTCACAATGCTTATCAGCTACAATATCCAGGTAAGATGGAAAATGTCTGGTATTGAGAGATAGCCAGGTAATAAAGTGTGGATTGACCCGGCTTTTATTATATGAGATAAACTGGTTCTGAAGCTTATTGTGTTGAAAAAGATAACTATGGAACAAGATAACTTTGAGTCTGGCCCAGGTGACTTTCTCCATTTGGGAGTATAGGATCCTAACATGGCTACTTTGCTTCTCACCCAGTTGTAAATGACTTCTTATAAAGCAAATTTGGAGTAGTTGGAAGATGAAGGAGGGCTAGGAATCAGGGATAAGAAAGCCATCACGTCATCAACCTTGTTGGAGTGACTGATTATTATTGTTAATAACAACAATCATAGCCACTTACTGAATGGGGACAGGATACTTCAACGGTGACAGTGAGCCCGGGAGCCACACACCCTAGGTTTGAATTCTGGCCCCATCACGGATAACTGTGTGATCTTGGACAAGAAACTTTATCTCTGAGGCCCCTGTTTCTCACTGTGAAAAAGGGGATAAAAATAGCAACTACATTTTCCTGGCACTGCACTCTAAGAGGATTTTATGTCACGATTTTTTCCTAGGGAACACTGGGTAACAAACACAATAAGTTCCTGTCCTAGAAGGACAGGTTTTCCAAAGGATGTACAGAGGCTCACCTGGCAGCCATCTCCCACAAACCCTGGGCAGTTTGAGCAGATCTCCCAGGAGGCGCTTATACGTCAGTATATAGCAGTAAGTGGGGTGGGGGAGGGGTAATAATTTGGGCAAAAATATGTGAAGAGATGCTCAAACCTCACAGAAGATGAAAGGCATATCTTTTCATGATAATTGAGGTAAACAGCAGTTACGAAAGACAAATAGATATTAACCAGGATTTTTTCATTGGCAATTGACCAAAAATAAATAAATAAATAAAAACAAAAAAACCCCCAAACCCAAAAAACTCCACCTGGCTTAGGAAAAAAAAAAAAAAAGCAGGGAGAGCTGACTATAGATATGGCTGCATCCAGGAGCTCAAGTGATATCACCTGGAATCTGTTGTGCTCCATCCCCTGCTTCTCCACTACTTGCTTTTGACAGCCAGGTGCTCCCTTCATGGTGGCAAGATGGCTACAGCAGCACCAAGTGAACATTCTACAACTTAGGCATCCTGACTCTTTCCCAAAATTTCAACCCAAGTCCCAGGATTCACTATGATAGGCCTGGCCCAGGTCATGTGCCCCTTTCAATTAGCCAGGGCTCAGTCACTTGCTTTCTCTTGAAATGAAGCAGATACTTGGGACTCTGGCCTCCTGCCTGTTTCCTGCAGTTTTTGGACCCTCGTCTTTGCCTTCAGCTTACCCACTGCTTCCCAGGCTTCACAACCACACCTCATTCTGGCCCCTGGTAAAAAATGACCACCTCTTCTTGGGGTGGGGAGGTCTTCTGGATTGATTTGGACCTTTCTGTTGGCTCTAATGTAGGTTCAGGAGATGCCATTTCAGATAAAAGGAGGCAGCATAGTGCACGATGACATGATGGCAGAGGAATTTCCATCTCACTTGTATGCACCAATTATGATTAAGAGTGGCTGTATTGCAGAGAGGACAGTAAAGCTGAATCCAGATTTAGAGGGAAAGAAAGCCATGGCTTTCTTGTCTGCCAGGAACACTGAGTGGGGAATGGTGGCAGACATGCCACGTATTTGCCAAGCCTCATTAAAGAAACAGCGTGAATCATGGAGTGCAGTGCAGCTATCCTGTTCACGGTCACCTCCACCTTTTCTTTTGCAGTGCTTAGCAACAGTTTCCCCATTTGCACAGTGAGGACGTTTCTCCTGAAAAGCTTGTAAAAGATTCAATGGAGACTGTACGTAAGATGCAGAACATAATGCACCATAAATGGAGGCTTTGGTTTTTAACGGAAGTAGAAAGTCATCTCATTATTCCAGGGTCCTCCTCCCAAAAGTGCTAGTATCACCTAGGATATCTCGGTTAGGAAGATTTTCACAAGTTTGAATTTCCTTTTTAAAAGATGCACTGTTGGTTTCTCCCCCTTATTCCATCAGGCCTTAGTAGTTCATTGCATCCAGGCCCAACTTCCAGAAGCCAGTATCTACTTCTCATTGCCTTAACTGCCAACAAGCCTCAGCCAGCACCACCATCTGAGAACTTACAAAGGCTCTGACCTATCTTCATAAGATCCCACGTTACCTTGTCTTACACCAAGGGACCCTCTTAATGGCAAAAGATGTATGACAATGGACACTGACAATGATCACTGGAAACTACTGTTGGCCTGCTAGAATGTTGGAAGGGCCTCTCAGAAGCAAAGTTAAGATGTCAACTTATGGGTGATATCCTGCAAGACTGGGGTGCTGTATTTTTTTAATGATGTAAAAGTCATATAACAACATTCACCATTTTAGCCTTTTAAAAGTTACAATCCAGTGGCTTTTTGTACATTCATAATATGGTACAACATCACCACTATCTATTTCCAGAACATTTTTATAGTTCCCCAAAGAAACCTCATACTCATTCAGCAGTCAACCCCCATTCCTTCCTCACCCCAGCCCCTGATAACTAATTCGCTTTCTGTCTCTATGGATTTGCCAATTCTGGTCATTTCATATAAATGGAATGATACAAGATGTGGCCTTTTGTGCTTGGCTTCTTTCACTTAGCACAGTGTTTTCAAGGTTCATCCATGTGGAAGTATGGATCAGTATTTCATTCTTTTTTATGGCCAAATGGAATCCCATTATATTGATGTACAACATTTTGTTTATCTATTCATCCATTTATATGAATATTTAATTGGTTGTGTCTTTTAGCTATTGTGAATAGTGCTGCTATGAAATTCTTAAGAAGTTGTTTGAATATCTGTTTTCAGTTCTTTTGAGTATATACCTAAGAGTGGAATTGCTGGATCATACAGTAATTCTATGTTTAACTTTTAGAGGAACAGCCAAAATCTTTTTCCCAGCAGCTACACCATTTTACATTCCCACTAGTGATGTATAATGAGTTCCAATTTTTTGGTGACTTCTCTGATACTTGTTACTTTTCAATTTTTAAAATCATAGCCATTATAGTGGGTATAAGTGGTATCTTATTGTGGTTTTTAATTAGCATTTCTCTAATAATGATAATGAGTATCTTTTCATGTGTATTGGCCATTTCTATATCTTCTTTGGAGAAATGTCAACTTCTTTGTCTATTTTCTTTCTTTTTTTAAATATTTTATTGGGGAATTGGGGGAGGGGAACAAACAAGTTGCTGTCCTTTTGTTCTTCAGTCTAGTTGTGGAGGACGTCGCTGGCCCATGTTGGTATTATCATTGTGCTCTTCCCGGGTGAGGCAGTTGCTCCCTGGCCATTGGACAGCCGCTCATGGTGGCTCACGAAAGGGCATGCCAGCTGCCAGCCAGCCCCACTGCAGCCTACATGGTCGCTGGTGACTCACAGCAGCGCAGCTCCAGGTCGAGCTGTTGTTCACCATCTTAGCTGTAGAGGGCGCAAGTGTCACTGGCCCTCTATGTGGGATCCGAACCTGGTCCCTGCTGCTCAGAGCTGGCATCCCAAGCCAGCTCCTAACGAACACGCCACTTGGCCGGCCCTCTTTGTCTATTTTTAAATTGAGTTCTTTTGTTGTTGAGTTGTAGGAGTTCTTTATATATTCTAGATATTAATCCTTTATTAAATGTATGGTTTGCAAATATTTTCTCCCATTCTGTACATTGCCTTTTCACCTTCTTGATAGTACTCTTTGACACATAAACGTTTTAATTTTGATGAAGTTAAAATTATCTATTTTTCTTCTTTTGCTTGTGATTTAGTGTCATATCCAAATTTATTGCCAAATCTAAGTTTATGAAAATTGATCCCTATATTTACTTATAAAAGTTTTATAGTTTTAGGTCTTATATTTAGGTCTTTGATCCATTTTGAGTTAATTTTTTGAATACTGTATGAGGTAAGGATCTAACTTCATTCTTTTGCATGTGGTTATCTAGCTGCCCCATCACTACTTATTGAAAAGACTAATTTTTCCCAATTGAATGGTTTTGGAAGCCTTATTGAAAATCAGTTGAACATTAACATATGGGTTTATTTCTGGACTCTCGATTCTATTCCAATGATCTTTAGGTCTATTCTATTTTAAAAAATTAAATTTATTAGGGTGACATTGGTTAATAAAATTATGTAGATTTCAAGTGTACAATTCCATAATATATCACCTATATGTTGCAATGTGTGTTCACCACCCTCATCAAATCTCCTTCCATCACCATATATTTGACTCCTTTTACCCTTTTCTACCTCCTCCCTTTCTCTCTGGTAACCACTAAACTGTTGTCTGTGTCTATGAGTTTTTGTTTGTTAGTTTGTGTTGTTCATTTGTTGCTTTCAGTTTTATATCCCACATATGAGTGAAATCATATGGTTCTTAACTTTTTACATCTAACTTATTTTGCTTAGCATAATAATCTCAAGATTTATCCTGTTGTCAGAAATGGCAGTATTTCATCTTTTTTTATGGCTGAGTACTATTCCATTGTATATATGTATCTTTAGGTCTAGTCTTATGCCAGTAGCATACTGTTTTGTTTATTGTATGTAGCATTGTAGTAACTTTTGAAATTGAAAAGTGTGAATCCTCTTTGTACCTTTTTTCCCCAAAATTGTTTGGCTATTCAGGGTTCCTTGCAGTTATGTATGAATTTTAGTATCAACTCAATGATTTCTGCAAAATAGACAGTTGGAATTCTCTTTTTTCACACTCCATAAGATGTTTCTGTTTATTAACAAAGCATAATTGCTTTGTTTCAAATGGGGTTAATATTCAGAACATAATAGCTGATGTTTATTTGATAGTGTATGATTGCCTTCATCATATATTTCTTTTTTTTTAATTAAAATTTTTTGCACTGACAATGGTTAGTAAAATTACATAGGTTTCAAGTGTGGCAGTTAGAATTTTGATAGAGATTACACTGAATCTGTTAATCACTTTGGGAAGTATGGCCATCTTCAGGTGCTTTTTTTTTTTCTTTTTCTTGACTAACTGCACTGACTAGAACTTCCAATAACATGTTGAATAGAAGTGGTGAGGGTAGACATTTTTTTGTTGTCCAAGATCTTAGAGAGAAAGCATTCAGTCTTTCACATAAAGTATGATATTGACTGTGTCTTTCAGACGCCCTTTATTATGTTGAGGAATTTTGTGCCTACTTTGTTAGGCAGTTTTTTTGTTTTGTTTTGGTTTGTTTTTAAATCATGAAAGGATGTTGGGCTTTGTCAAATCCTTTTCTGCATCAATTAAGATTATAACAGGTTTTTTGTTTACTTATTTCTATTAATATGGTGTGTTACATTGATTAATTTTTGTATATTGAACCACCTTTGCATTCTTGGGATACATTCAACCTGTTTGCAGTGTATAATCCTCTTAATATGCTCCTAGTATTTTTTTTAGTTTTTTTTACATCTATATTCATAAGAATATTGGTCTTTAATTTTCTTTTCTTTGATGTCTGTGTCTGGGTTTGGTATCAGAATAATGCTGGCTTCATAAATTAAGTGAAGTGTTTCCTCTTTCATTCTTTAGAAGAGTTGAGAAGGATTGGTTTTCATTTTTTTTAAACGTTTGGTGGAATTCATCATTAAAGCCATCAGGTCCTGAGAGTTTCTTTGTTGGAACTACTGGTTTAATCTTTTTATTTGTTATAGGTCTGTTAAAATTTTCTGTTTCTTCTTGAGTCAGTTTTGGAAGTTTGTGTGTTTTTAGGAATTTGCCCATTTCATCTAGGTTATATAATTTGTTGGCATGCAATTGTTCATAGTATTCTCTTATAATCCTTTTAATTTCTGTAAGGTCATTAGTAATGTCTCCACTTTCATTCCTGCTTTTGTCAGTCTGACTCCACAATCCAGACTCTTTTTTTTTTTTTTTAAAGATTTTATTGGGGAATTGGGGGAGGGGGACAGCGTTGGGGAGTCAGGGAAGGGGAACAGACAAATTGCTGTCTTTTTGTTCCTCAGTCTAGTTGCAGAGGACATTGCTTCACTGGCCCATGTTGGTATTGTCATTGTGCTCTTCCCGGATGAGGCAGATGGGTCGCCGGCCTCTGGATGGTCGCTCACCGCGGCTATTGGCAGCTCACGCTGGCTGCCGGCCGCTCACGCTGGCTGCCTGCCACTCACTGTAGCCTATGGCAGCCCACTGCAGCAGGGGCTACAGCCTACACCGTCGCCGGGGCTCGCAGCCCAACTCCAGGTGGAGCTGTTGTTAGCTGTAGAGGGCAGTGTCACTGGCCCTCATATGTAGGATCCGGGGCCGCTGGTGTCCCAAGCCAGCTCTTAACCAATGTGCCACTCAGCCGGCCTCACAATCCAGACTCTTAACCACCATGCTATGTTGTCTCTACCATTCCTGCTTTTGGTAATTTGAGTTGTCTTTCTTTTTTTCTTAGTCTAGCTAAAGGTTTGTCAAATTTTTTCTTTAATCTCTTCAAAGAATCAACTTTTGACTTTATTGATTCTATTATTTTTTTATTCTTTATTTCATTTATGTCTGTTCTTATTTTCATTATTTTCTTCCTTCTGCTTGCTTTGGTTTAGTTTCTATTCTTTTTCTAGTTGCTTAAGGTAAAAAGTTAGATTACTTGAGATCTTTTTCTTCTTTAATGTAGGTATTTACAGTTATAAATCTCCCTCTGAGCACTGCTTTCACCGCATCCCATAACTTTTGGTTTTTCTTTGAGCCATTGGTTGTTTAAGAGAGTGTTGTTCAACCTCCAGGTATTTGTGAATTTCCCAGTTTTCCTTCTGTTATTAATTTCTAACTTCATTTGATTCTGGTCAGAGGATATACATTTTATGATTTAAATATTTTAAAATTTATTGACACTTGTTTTGTGGCCTAACCTATAGTCTCTCCTGGAGGATGTTCCATGGGCACTTGAGAAGAAAGTATATTTTGCTGTTGTTTGGTGGAACATTTTGCTTATGTGATAGGTCTCATTGGTTTTATAGTGTTATTTTTTTCTCTAGTTGTTCTATCTGTTATTGAGAGCAAAGTGTTGACATCTCTAATAATTATTGTAGAACTGTTTATGTCTCCCTTTATTTCTGTCAGTTTCTGCTTCATATATTTTGAAGTGTTCTGTTAGGTGCATATGTGTTTATAATTGTTATATCTTCTTGATAGAGTGACTCTTTTATCATTATGTAATGTCCCTATTTGTTTCTTGTTACAATTTATGTTTTGTTTTGTTGTTTTTTTAGCTGAGCCATCCTACTAACTCATCCTAATAACTCAGCGGCTGCTCAGCTCGGGCTGGGCATCAAACTGCTGTTGCTCAGAGTTCAGCTTGCACTCTTGAGCGAGCTCTTAACCACCTGAGCCACTCGACAATTTATGTTTTAAAGTCTATTGTTTTTGATATCAGTAGAGCCACTCCAACTATCTTTTTTTTTTTTTTTTTTTTTGAGGGCAGTGTCACTGGCCCTCATATGTGAGACCCAAACTGGGGCTGCTGGCTTCCGAAGCCAGCGCTTAATTTTTTTTTTTTTTTTTTTTAGCTGAGCCAACCTGCTACCTGTTGGCAGCTTAGCAGCAGCTCAGCTCAGGCTGGGCATCAAACTGTTGTTCCTCAGAGCTCAGCTCGCACTCTTGAGCGAGCTCTTAACCAACTGAGCCACTCGGCCGGCCCTCAACTTTCTTTTTTTCTTTCTTTTTTTTTTTTTTTTAGAGGGCAGTGTCACTGGCCCTCACATGTGGGACCCGAACCGGGGCCGCTGGCATCCCAAGCCAGCGATTAACCACTGCGCCACTCGGCCAGCCCTCAACTTTCTTTTGATTAATGTTTATGTGAAATAGTTTTTCCATCCTTTTACTTTCAATCTATTTGAATCTTTGGATCGAAAGTGGGTCTCATGTAGACAGCATATACGAGGTGTGATCAAACAATTAAATGAATGTTTAAATTTAAAAAATTATTACGGTAAAAGACACATTGTCATTAATCCCTCACAAAATATTCCCCCTCACTTCAAACACACTGGGGAAGAGCCAGAAGTCGCACGGTGCCAGATCTGGTGAATAAGGTGGTTGAGAACACACTGTAATTTTTTTATCTTGACAGAAATTGTCATATCAGAAGCAACATGTGACACCGAGCGTTGTCATGATGGAGGATGAAGCCATTTGCCCATTTCATGTTCATGTGTTGTTCATGATCCACGATTTACAGCACACTTTAAAACATAGCTTCTCTCAACCATAGCTCACATCTGACTGACTACACTGAACAAGTTGAAACTTGTCACACTGTTACTAAAGTTCGATGTGATGCTTCTTGTATTGAAGATTCCTGCCATCTGTTGGATGGCACTCAGCAGCAGCATTCACCATATATTTTTTAATCATACCTCATAGTTTGATCATTTTAAAAATCCATTTTGCCAATGTCTGTCTTTTAATTGTTGTCCTCAAGGCCACTGCTGAATCAGGGTGAGTCAAAACACCACAAAGCTTTATCATCAAGGTACTAGTAGGGATTTTTCCTTAATCAGGCATTCTCCTGTTGGCTATAAACTTTTCATTAGTTTCTCAAGTTCTAATAAAGTTGATTCTCACAGCTTTTGCCAGTTTTTTTGTGTTGAGGGATAAGAAAGGAGTTCTACACTAGCAGGGATATTTGATCCGGATTATCATGAGGAGGTAGGGCTGCTGCTAGATAATGGAACCAGGGAAAAGTGTGACCAGAACTCAGGGGACATATTAGGGCTCATCTTGGTGTTTTCCTGCCCAGTGACAGGGAAGCAATTGACGCAATTATAGTCTGGCCAGTGCATAGTGACCAAGGGCTCAGAAGATCCAGTTACCCCATCAGACTAGCAACCTCCATATTGCAGAAGTGCTGGCTAAGGGTGAGATTTGTCTGGAAAGAGTAGTGATACAAGGAGATGACGAACACCAATTTGTGACCTTAGAACCAATTGCAGAAATGGAGCCTGTACTTTATCCTACAAATCTCCTTTCTTGTCTTCTTTGTGGAAAGTGTAACTGGAAACCATCTAGAAGAATCGGTGTGGAGGGAGTAGACTTAATATAGGGCATTAGTGCTCTACCCATCCTCCCCAGGTCTTACTATTTTAGTGCAAGCTGCCCTGACTTCTATCTGCCAGCACCTGCATCTCTACCTGAGGGCTGTCTCTGGCTGCGAGAGCCTGCTCTCACCACAAGCATGGTAGTCTAGAAGTACCAAAGTATTAATGCCTTATCCCCAGTAGCAGTCCTCAACCACTACTCCATTCAGTAGGATATCACTGAAGATATCAGGATATCACTGTATTCTATGCTGGCTTCCAGAGTTCCCAGTAGAATTAAGATCCAGTTGCTCACAGTGGTAACTTATATTATAGTATGTGCTTTATTGGCGCCCCCCTGTCTATCTCACTTCCCACTCCCCTGCAAGTGTTTCCTATAATGAAATAAACTACTTTCACTCCAATCCTTGGCTCAAAATCTGCTTCTTGGGGAGCCCAGGCAAATACACACTGTGTCTGTTCTCCTCCCTTATGGAAGCTTAGTGTCTCACATTTGACTGTTTTTCTTTCCTTAGAAGCATAAAAATAGTGGGCACTTAGATGGACATGATAGCTTGCTCATTGACTGGCTGACCATTGTACTTGGAATTAAAAAAAACACAAAGCCTCTTTTACACAGTCTACAGGACCCTGAAAAATCTGACCCCAGCCTCCCGACAGTCTCCCCTTAGGCCCCCGTGCTCCTCACTCACTGGACCCAGCCCTACCAGCTTTCTTCTAGTTTTATAATATGCTATGCCATATCCCATCTCAGAAACTTTGCACATGCTTTCCCACCTGCAGAGCTCTAACCATCATTCATCATTTGGTGAATTATTACTCATCCTTCAGATTTTAGCTTTAAAGCCATTTTTCAGAAAGGGCTTCTCTAAGTTCCCTGATATAAACCATTTCCCTTCATTATTCTCCTTCAGAGGGTTTTTACTTTTCCATTTTCTGCTTATAGCAAATTATCTTGGTATATTTGTTGGTGTATTTGTCTGATTAATGTCTTTCTTTCAACTAAACTACACAGAAATGTTGCAATGGGCCCTGATCTGCAGAGCAGATGGATGGTAGTGGTGAGGCTCCGAGTGCTCAGAGGGAGGAAAGGGGCCTTGCCAGGAGCACACAGAGCTCTGGGGCTGGGGACGTGGGGCTGGGGAGGGGCCGCATTTCCAGGAGTTTTGAAAGCTGTATTCTGTTTTGACCCTATAATCTTCTTTAACTATTGTGTTGTTGGAAAAGTCATGACGCATTTTTGCAAAGAAAAACACAGAAAAAATACATCATGACTTTTCTGACAACCCAATAGTATCTCCTTTCTCTGCTCCTCTTGATGGCAAAAATCTTCAGAAGAATTGTCCTCACCTCCTGTCTCCAATTGCCCTCCTCCCGGCCTTGAAATTGGGCTTTTGCACCCATTATATCACTGAAATTGTCCATCAAGGCCAGTAGTGATTGACCAAGTTGCTAAATACCATGGTCAATCGTCACTCCTCATTTTTTCTTGATTAATCAGCAGCAGAGGACACTGCTGTTGACTCCCTTCTTTAATTCCCCTTCCAAAACACCACTCCTCTTCTGTGACTACACTTATCTCCTTGGTGATCTTGTCCTGTCTCATGTAGAAGGTTTTAAGTGCTTCCTGTAGGCTGACAACTCCCAAATCAATATCACTAGCTTGGGCCACCTCCCGGGACTCCACATTCTATATTCAGCTGCTTTCTTGCCATCTCCACTTGGATAATTATAGACATATCAAACTCAAATTGTCTCAAGCCAAACTCCCAATTCTCTCTTCACCCCACTCTGCTCCTCCTGCTATTTTCCCCACCTCAGTAAATGGCAACTCCATCTGTCCATGAGCTCAGGCCAAAAACATTGGAATCCCCCTTGACTCCACCTTACATCCAATCCATCAGTCTTGTAAGAATGGGTCTACCTATTCTGCACTTGCCTTCCTACAGTCCTTTCTCTACTCTTTAGCCCGAGTGACCTTTAAGAAGGTGAGCCCAATCATGTCAGTTCTTAGCTCAAAAAACTCCCAGAAGGGCCGGCCAAGTGGTGCGTTGATGAAGAGCTGGCTTGGGACCTCAGTGGCTCCAGTTCGGATCCCACATATGAGGGCCAGTGACACTGCCCTCTACAGCTAACAACAGCTCCACCTGAAGCTGGGCTGTGCGAGCCCCGGCGATGTGTAGGCTGTAACCCCTGCTGCAGTGGGCTGCCATAGGCTACAGTAAGTGGCCGGCAGCCAGCGTGAGTGGCTGGCAATGGCTGTGAGCTGCCAGGAGCTACTGCGAACGGTCATCCAGAGGCCAGCAACCGATCTGCCTCACCCTGGAAGAGCACAATGACGATACCAACATGGGCCAGTGAAGCAATGTCCTCCACAACTAGACTGAAGAACAAAAGGACAACTGTTCCCCATTCTCGGTTCCCCAGTGCTATTCCCCTCCCCTAATTCCCCAATAATATCTTTTAAAAAACACCCCAAAACAAAAACAAAACCCCATGACTCTCATTTTCTCCAGATAAATCCAAAGTCCCAACAATGGTGCAAAAATGCCTACATGATCTTCCTCCTTTCCTCTCCCCCTTATCTCCTGCCCCTCTTCTCTCTCCATTGGCTCCAGCCCCACTGTTTACCCTGATATTCCTTAAATATGCCAAGCTTACTCCTGCCTCAGGGCCTTTGTCCCTCAGGTTTCTTTCTTCCTATAGGTCATCTACTCCCCATAGATGATCCCAACGCTTTCTCCAGATGTCTTCAGATTTCTGCTCAAACACCAGTTTCTCTGCAATACATTCCTCAACTACCCTATGTCAACAGCAACCCCATGTCCTTGGAACTTTCTATGCCTTTAATTGGCTTTATTTTTTTTCGAAGCACCTGTCACCATTGAACATTTTCTATATTCAATATTCTGTTTTCTCTATATTCTATATACCCTATATTCTCTACATTCTATATTCTTAGTTGTTTACTGTCCATTTCTACCTCGAACATAATAAGTTCCATGAAAGTGGGGACTGTATGTCTGGGGTTCACTTCTGTAGCCCCCACGCATGGAATAAGGCCTGCTAAAGGAATGAATGAGGCTGTGCTCAATAAATATTTACAGGCTAAATCAATGAATAAGTGAATTTGTCTTCATTCCCACATGGGTCTCAGGGATATGTTGAGGCACTCATCTAGTAATTAGAATTATTAACTGGGATTCTTTGTCATTTGTTTTGTCATGAAAATATTTTGTAGTTTTCTTACTCTAACTATGGGGATATATAAAAAATTCATATATTTACTTTTGCAGCTGGTTTTGGAGATAATTATGTGTGTACCACAATTAATTCTAAGTGCATTTCTGCTCCTTAGGCTTTTTATTTTATTTACTTTTATTTAGTAAGAACATTGTCTTATTGTGATGCTGTGCTCCAATAAAATTTGTTTGCATATTATTATCTTAAAAACGAAAGATTTTTTTTTCGGGCCGGACGAGTGGCATGGTGGTTAAGCACTGGTTTGGGAAGCCAGCGGCCCTGGTTCAGGTCCCACATACGAGGGCCAGTGACACTGCTCTCAAAAAAAAAAACAAAAAACAAAAAAAGCGAAATATTTTTTTCTTTAGAGTTGAACTTTGAAATGAATTTACAATAGCCTTTACAATAATGTCAGACATCACCTTTGGCTGAATGAATTTCAATGAAATGGAATAAAAAAAAACCAGCATTATTGGAACTAATCAATTTTTATTTGAATCACATAATGCCATTGATATAAAACTATCATCATTTAATAGTTAGCAACATTCTTCTAATGGAGCCAAAACTTATCATTGTCATTTTATTTTTCATATGTACAGAAGAAAACATAAAACTGGAAATGAGTGAAATTACTTAAAAGAAATAGACATTTTATATAAATGAAAAGTCATGCTTCAACTGGGATTCTAAAGAAATAGCACATCCGGGCTGGCCGAGTGGTGTGGTGGTTAAGCGCTGGTTTGGGAAGCCAGCGGCCCTGGTTCGGGTCCCACATATGAGGGCCAGCGACACTGCCCTCAAAAAAAAAAAAAAAAAATAGCACATCCCTAATTACCTACTGAACTCTTTATATGTTTTAAAGGTAGAAAAGCAAAACATTAACACCCTCTGAGATCACACTCCTCCTTCACAAAACCTGATTCTGCTTGCAGAGGGCAAAAGGACACTTTTTCTTGTAGACCTGAGTCTCAACACCATCACCCTATAGAACCTTCGGCAAGTCCTGTCCTCTTGCTGGGTCTCATTTTCTTCCTCTGAGAAGCCTCTCAGCTCTTCCAGCTCTGACATTCTGTGGTTTGTTTCCACCTGGGAAGATGGCCATGGCACTGATGTTTGACCTCACTGGGAAAACGTGTCAGATAAGCAGGCTCTGCTATCTCAGAAACCTTCATCTTCACCTCCATTCCTTCACGCAAAGCCCAACGCCAGAGTTTCTGGGACAGGCTCCCTCATTGATAAAGTGTCCCCTAACTTCTCAATGAGCCCACACACTGTAACTGCAATGATAATGAGCTATATCTGGCTCTCCCGGAACCCTGCCCATGTTCCACACAGCGCTATGGCTATCAGTTATCTGCTAAGCATGAATGACCAGAGTCAGAAAAAAGCTCAAGGAGCTCGTGCTGGTGAGAAGTGGAAGTGATTAATTTATGTCGCATGCGCCAGCACTGGTCTCAGCAAGTGATAGGCAGAATGTACGTTGACAGCTGCTTTGGAGTTCACACCACACCGTCAGCACTCTGCAGGAAACAGATGACTTCAGGGCAGTTCTCGGGCTTGTTGACAGCTCAAGCTTACTGATAAAGTTGTCAGAAAATGAAAAGGACAGTCCTAGGAAGTCAAGAGTTTCCTGGCCTTGGAGGTGTTCTGGTAGAGGAGGATAACAGATGGATGGGATGTTGTAGAAGAGGTTGCAAGTGCATTGAGCGGGAGGCTGTGTGCGTCCTGTTCTCCATGATATATCATTGTAACCCAGCACAGTACCTCTCCTCCCTGCTCAGGGGCTGGGGCGCTAAGGCTTCTCTGCTGGCTACCAGTCACCGCCATGGGAGATAGTAGGACAAAGGGGAGGTGGGTGAGCAAGGTAGGCCAGGATCCAAGTGTTAGGAAGTGGCCAAATCCAGAGATAATCAGAAAGAGGGAGGAATTAAGGGCAGGGAGATAAGAATTCACAATGTGGGAGATGAGATAAAGTGAAAATAAATCAGGATCAAATAGAATCAGAGGACAGAGTTGCTAAGTGGTTACTTTTATAAGCCCGACAGCCTGGTGCATTGGCCTGACTTTAAAAATGCCCAGAAATGGGGTGCTTATTGTGTCTTGCTGATAATGCTGCACTATAGAGCACCAGTTCAGGAAAGCCAATTCAGAAAAACAAAGATGCTTAAGGGTCATCCCTCCCCCACCTCCACTCCCCAGCCACACATACACCCCTAAAATGAAAATAACTTCGTTAACTCCCATGGAAAAAAATGAATATTTTTCTAACTTTGGTTACCTACTTTACGCAACACCAGTGAGAGAATAGGTACTGCTTTTAGCCACTTTGATGTTACTCTCCAGGCCCATTTAGGAAGAAGATAAAGTGGCAGCTTTCTAATCTTTCATCTCAATACAGCCCAAACAATAAGCTATATCAGACCCATGTGGGCTGTCCACGTGATCTTATCTTCACTGCAGAATTTCATCAAGTTGACTTGCAGCAGTGGAGAAAGCAGTATAAGCTATATGGTTGCATAAGGAATCCATGGCTCTAATACTACCCACACTGCTTGCTTATTCTCTTGAAAGCTCCATCCCTAATCTTTTTCACTGTGGTTTACATGAAATTTTCGTTTCAATCAGGCCAGAAAGAGCACTGAAAGCTCTATCTTCCAGATCCCACCCCCTCACACACACACCCAGCAGAAGCTCGAGTCCTGTTGGGTTTTGGCATCAATCTGAAAAGACTGTGTTCTCTCTTTCTACCCAGAGTAAGTCACAGGAGAGAGCTTGACCTGGGTGGGGTGATTTGAGGAAACTGGATGATTTCCCAGCCGCTCATGAGTCAGGTGTTCATGGCCTCATTCTTTTGTTCAAAGTGAATTCCTGGAACATAACTCGTTTTCTGATATCAATGCAAAAACACCTCCAATGTGAAGTGGCGTCCTTTGGGGTCACATCAATGGACCCTCCGGGCAGGGCAGCCTGCTCTTCAGAATGGGAGAGACGGGCTGAGAGAAGCATGCAGGTGTCTGTTTTTGCAGAGCCTTTGGGCAATGGTGAGGAGTTTGGGTTTTGAGTAATGGGAAGTCATTAGAGAGTTTAAAGCACTGACAGGCCATGATCCAATATTCATTTTTCAAAGATATATCTGTCAGCAGAATGGCTAATGGAGTAGAGGGAATGAGTGGATAAGGGAAGCTGGTTAGGAAGCTGCTAAAGTATCTGTTCACTCATTTATTTATTCATTTGCTAAATATTGCTGCACTCCAACTCTATGGACAGAAGGCACTAGGAAAAGCTTCCCCACCCTCCTGGAACTTGTGGGGGAGGACAATGACGAAGTAAACAAAGAAAAGAGATCAGTTCATACTATGATAAGTACTATGCAGAAAATAAAACAGGCTGTTATGATAAAGAGTGATTAGGTGATGGTCACTTTAGAAGGTTGAAGGGATGGCCTTTCTGAGGAAGTGACATTTGTGCTGAGACCTAAATAAAGGGAGTGAGTCATGTGAAAATGTGAAGTGGGGATGGTAGAAGTGTTCTAGGTGGAGGAAACAGCAAGTACAAAGGCCTTGAGGCAGGAATGATCTTGACAGTGACTGTGGGGTGGTAAGTGAGGATTTGAGTCCCAAACAAGGGCAGAGACTCCGGCAGGGGTCAACCCAGGCCTTGGTGCCCATGGTTAGGAATTTGATTTTACTCTATGGGGATGAAGCCCATTTCAAGATTTTGAACAGAGGCAGCAAATGAGAGACAAATGATAGCTTATGGACTTAATTCAGCCTGCTGCCTGTTTTTCATAAATAAAGTTTTATTGGAACCCAGTCTTGCCCATCATTTACACATTGTCTATGATTGTTTTCACAGTACAAAGGCAGAGAGGGTTAGTTGTGATAGAGACCACGTAATCCACAAAGCCTAAAATACTGTCTGGCTCTTTACAGCGTAGCTTGCTGATCCCTGATCTAATCGATGTTTTCAGAAGATTATTCTGGCTGCCCTGTGGAGAAGTATCATAGAGTTATGAAGCTACTGCAGGACACAGAGGAGGGTGAGGCCTTTTCTGAGCCTCAGTCCCTGTTGGCTGGTGTTTTCTCCAACATCAGAGTGAAGGAGGCCACCACCTGGCTGGTGGGCTCATCTCTCCGGGTGCATACTGCTCTAAGGACAAAGATGGTGTCTGTGCAGGGAATGCGTCCTGGTGCGCTGTGGCCAGCTGAACAGACTCTGCATTGCCTGGTGAACTTGGCAAGATGAGTTCATCGCTGCTTGTGGGGCCTCCACCCAAACCATAACTGCCTGTCTTTTGTCTGCGGCACCTCATCACCAATTTGAAGCTTAGAGATGGCGCAGGCCAAGCAGCTGTTTCCTATTACCTGCTTGTCCCATTTCAGCAGCCCGTTGTGACTGCCAAGCATGCCCACACCATTCCCAACAGAGAGCAAGAGACACTGTGAGAAAGGGATCTCATTTCCAAATCTTCGGGCAGATTGGTTTTGTTTTGTTTCTTGAGAAAAACATCAAATAAGTAGAATAGTTGAGTATTGTGTTAAAAAAAAAACCTAACCCCAAACATCTGGGTTCTTTGTACCATGGGAGCTTATTTTCATTCTTTTGGTTGTAACTGATAAATATTCACAGAATAATTGAGTTAGTGCATTTTTTTAGAAGGAAAACCAGTTGTGTTATGTAAAGAAATGGTGAAGATGAGGGCAGGAACAGGAAGAGAAGATTTGGGTGACAGGGCAGCTGAGCTGTTCAACCACATAGCTCACTATAGGTGAGAAGTCAAAATGTACTTCAAATTTATTTCAATAAGCATTAATTGAGCACCTACCCCTTGCCAACCACTGCTGGGTGCTGGGGAATCTGAGTTGAATAAAACAAGGTCCCTGCTGTCCAGGGCCTCACCATCTGATAACAGCGATGTTATCACGAGATAACAAAAACAAAGCACTTGTAAAAGATCTTTAATCCCCACAACACCCCTCTTATCGTAGGTATTATCTTTCCAATTTTAAATTGAGATTTGAAGAGTAAATGCCAGAGTTGGGATTTGAAACCGTATCCATTTGCCATTAGAGCCTTTTGCTACCTTTCAGATTGGTGGAACTAGACCAATCAGTGTAAGTTCCAGGGGTGGGTTTCAACTCAAAAACAAAGGGGCTCCTTTGGAAGGTGATGAACTGTGTGTCAAGGGTCATGTGTATGTAGAAATGTATGGAGACATGGCTGGATCCAGAGCCTCAAAGATGTTTTCAGAAATTAGTCTCCCTCCATGTCTTGGCTTCATTTCCCCTACATTGGTGTCCGTATGAAGTAGGCCCTTCCCCGCAGAGTGGCCCCAGCAGCTCCAGGTGAACATTCCATCGGCTAGTAGCCTCAACAGAAAAAGGGCATCTTTCCCCAATAGTTCCAGCAAAATTCCCCGGATTAACTCTGACTGGCCTGGCTTGATTCCCATACCCATCTCCAAGCTAATCCCTGCAGCCATGAATGTAGGACTCTCACTGAGTAAACTCACCCAACCACATGGTCTGAGAGCGATCCTGAGATCCCCCAGTGCTGCTCCTCCCAATGATACAAAGACACGGTCCTTCGAGGTCTTTGGATGGGAGGTCAGGGTAGCCAGCCTAATGGAAGGAAGGTAGATTTGGAATTCAACAGGCTTGGCTGGTCACTCACTGTGTGACCTAAATACCCTCCTCTTTCTGAGTCTCATCTATAAACTGGGTATTCATAGCACCTTTCTTGCTGGCTGCAGACGTGATTAAATTGGTGCTCACCACTGTGCCTGGCCCAGGAACTGATGCCCAGAATCCATAGAGACAACTTTAGGTGAGAGGAGGTATGGGAGAGCCTGGGCTAATCTCAGAACCTAGATAAGGTGTGGGTGGGTGGCCAGTGATTCGACCACGTTTACATCAATGAGGCCAGGTCTGGCTGCATGACAGATGCTGAGTCTCCCGCTTGAGCTCCTGGAATAAGGACCGCTCAGACAAGGGCTGTTTTTAAATGCCCAGCCAAGCCTGTTTCCCTCTCCAGCTTCTCAAGCTCCAGCCAGATCACCAGAAAGCAAGGATCTCAGAAGAATTGGCTTATCTCCTTGCAGAAATGCTTCCAGGAAAGACAATTAGCTATGATTCCTTGGCTTTTGTAGGGGGCTGTGTTAGACACAGCTGAGTGGGAGGTGATGCACACTTGGGGTCTTCTTTGTGGCACCATTAGGGGAAAGGTGGGGTGTTGTGGCAGGAAGCATGAGACTGCAGCCCGGCTGCCTGCGTGTGAATCCTGGCTCTGCCAACCAGCCGTGTGACCATGACAGGATCTTTTCCATAGAACAGGGGCCATGACGATAAGAATTGTATCTGCCTCAAAGGTTTGTTGTAAGGATTATACAAGTCATATATTAGCTCAAGCCATTTTTTATAGGTCAAAATGGTTTCTGTCAGCAATTTTTCGTAGGTTTAACCTAAAGTTCTTGACCCAGGGTAAATGTTAGCTATTGATATATGCGTATGCTATCTGTGGCCCTTACAACAATCTTGGTGGGAGGGTGCCATCATACCTGTGCTGCAGGAAAAGGAGTGGAAAAGCAGCACAGCCACCGTCACAAAGCATGTAATTTGTGCCAGCCAGTAGGAAAACTGAATGTCAGAGAGTCAGATCCCTCCCGGGGATCATGCAGACACACAGCTGGGCCTAACAGTTTTTCCTTACTTGTTGCTGGCTCCTGCCACAGGATTGTGTCTAGAAGACATGATTCTTTGTTCTAATCAGAGTCCCTTATCTGAGGATCTAGGTGATAAATTTCTCTTAGAAGTCAGTGCCAAGAAGAAAAAACAAAACTTGTTCCTCCTAATGAACTGGTACATTTTTTTTTTTAATCAGAGAAACCAATGAGGGCAGAGCAAATACCTGGGCTAGGTGTCCAGAGACAAGTGAATTTTTATTATGATCTTTTTATACCTACTATCATGGAGCATTTATTAGGCATTAAGACATCATGCTGAGTGTATCACATGAACACTCATGCTACTCAAAGCATGGTCCATGGACCAGCAGAAATGGCCTTATCTGGGAGCTTGTCAGAAATCTCCAGCTCTTTCAGAGACCTGCAGAATCCAAATCTGCATTTTTTTTTTTGAATTTTTTTAAAAAAAAGATTTTATTGGGGAACTGGGGGAGGGGAACAGTGTTGAGGAATCTGGGAAGGGGAACAGACATGTTGCTGTCCTTTTGTTCTTCAGTCTAGTTGTGGAGGATGTTGCTTCACTGGCCCATGTTGGTATCGTCATTGCACTCTTCCCGGGTGAGGCAGATCGGTCCCCGGCCTCTGGACGGTGGCTCACAGTGACTCTTGGCAGCTCACACTGGCTGCCGACCGCTCACGCTGGCTTTCAGCCACTCACTGTAGCTTATGGCAGCCCACTGCAGCAGGGGCTGCAGCCTACACCGTGGCTAACAAATCATGGCAGCCCAGCTCCAGGTTGAGTTGTTGTTCACCATCTTAGCTGTAGAAGGCAGTGTCACTGGCCGTCATGTGGGATCCAAACTGGGGCCCTGCTGCTCAGAGCTGGCATCCCAAGCCAGCTCTTAACCAACGGGCCACTCGGCTGGCCCCAAATCTGCATTTTAACAAGATGGTAAGGAGACTTGTAGGCACAGTTAATGATTGAGGCATCCTGCACCGTGATATTTAATCCCCACTACATCCAATGAGGTACAGACTATTAGCCCTGATTTACAGATAAGTAGTCGTTTTAGTGAGGTGAAGCCACCTGACTTAGGCCACACAGCTGGGATTCTGCCTGATTCCGGAGCCTGTACTCTTAACCATTGGAAAGTAAGAGGACATGTCGTGAGCAAAGGCCTAGAGGTGAACAAGACTGAGGACCCTGAGGCAGCCAGACTACCAACGATGTTCCTTGGCCAACTTAAAGCTCTGGGCACCTTTCCCAAAAATTCAAGGAACTTAGACCTGGAAAAACTCCTAGGTGCCCAAGTTCAGGTGACAACCTGTGGTCCTGGAATGACACCCTAGTGTAGAGGTGAAGAGGACAGTCTTTGGGATCAAATAAAAACCCACCAGCTGATGTCCTCAGGCCTACTGATATAATCTCGCTGATTGTCAGTTTCTTGAGTTGTAAATAGGGTCAAGAGATCCACTGTGTCAAATTATTAGGAAGACAAAACAACCTCATGACATTAGATTCCTTTATCCAGTGCATGACAAGCCTAGTATGATAAATGTTAACTAAAATGAATGAGTGAATAAAGGAATACACACACACACACACACACACACACACACACACACGGGAAACCTCTTATTCATAACATGGAGTTTCTAAACTAGGCACAAATAATTTGAAGCTGATGCAATGTGCTGAATTTCCCCCCATGCAATGGAAACTGGGGAATGTTCTGGTGCAAAATATGACTCTGCTCTTGAGGCTGCTGGATGGATGGAGTCCAGCTCTACGGGGCTTGCCTCTTCCCAGGACATTTTTGTACTGTCTTTACCTAGTTTGGTATCAGAGTAATACCAGCTTTAAAAAAAGTGAATTTGGAACTGTTCCCTCCTTGTGATGATTAGTTTTGTGGCAATAGAGATATGCAAAATATGGCCATTGGATAAGATAAGGAAAAATATATCTGGAATACAAGAGATCTTTTAGGATGTCTCTTAGTACTGCCATTTCCTGTGATTAAAGGCAATGGAAAGCTACAACAACTCAATTCAGATAGAACTACTAATGGCCCAGGCTCTTCAGGAATGAAGGTTTGGGTGACTCCGTCAGATAGACAACTATGATCAGCTGAAGACAAAGGGAATATGGAATGGGTAGTAAAAGTAGGTAGTGACAGCAACCATGTGACCAGTTGCAGAAATGAGGATCTCATTAATTATGAGTATTTCTTCCTTGTTTTGTTATGAATGTTTGTACATATGTGTTAAGCAAATGTTTTTGTTTTCCTTCCTTCCTTACTTCCTTTACCATCTAACATTAGATATGTTAATAATAGTTAACTTTACATCACAGCGTTTAAGTTATAGGGTGTCAAGGGGGAGAGTGAACATCATCCAAGGACTTTGTGTTCTCTTCTGGGGAAAGGGTTAGTGTGTTTTCAGTTGTACATGAATAGTTATATCATGTTAGGTAGAAGTATGATCTAGCTATTTTTTTTCGGCGGGGGAATGGTGTATGGTTTGGTTTAAAGAGATGTGTGTGGGTGCCAAGTTGACAAAGGTTGGACTGCGATGGTCAGTTTTATTTGTCAGCCTGACTATGCTTTACTTCCCAATTATTCAATTAAAGACTATCTAAGTGTTGCTGTGAAGGTATTTTGTAGATGGATTAACATTCATAATCAGTTAACTTTAAATAAAGTATATTATCTTAGATTGTCTGGGTGGCCCTAATTCACTAAATTGAAAGGTCTTACAAGCAGAATTGAGCTTTCCCTGAAATGCTCTGAAATGTCCCTGAAATTCTGCTGATGAACTACAGCTTCATGTTGTGGCAGTGAGATTCAGTTTACCCTTACTGACTGCCTGGGTTTCAGAGTGTCAAGCCAGCCACCACAATAGGCCCGTTCCTTGCCATAAATCCTTTTGTGTGTTTACTATATATCTTACTGTTTCTGTTTCATTGATTAAAACTTGACTGATACACTCCTCTTCTATATTCTGGAAGAGATTGTGTAGAATTGGTGTTTATTCTTTTTTGAATGTTTGGTAGATTCTCCAATGAAACTATCTGGACCTGGAGATTTCTTTTTTGGGAATTTTATAAATTATAAATTTGATTTCCTTAATAGTTATAGTGCTATTGGAATTATCTACTGCATATTGAGTGAGCTGTGGTTGTTCATGTTTTTGAGAAATTGGTCCATTATCTAAATTATATATGTATATGATTCATAGTATTCCCTTATTATTCTTTTGATATGTTCAGGGTATGTAGGAATATCTTCTGTTTCACTCCTGATGTTAGTAATTTGTTTCTTTTCTTTTTTTACCCCTGTCAGTCTTGCTAGAGGTTTAGCAATTTTATTTATCTTGTTCCAAGAACCAGATCTTTCTTTCATTGATTTTCTCTATTTATTAATAGCCCCCAGTTTTATTCAGATTTAATTGACATATATTAATACTATCAATTACTTTAAGATGTACAACATCATGATTTGATATATGGATGTATTGTGAAATGAGTACTACAATGAGTTTAGTTAACATCCACCACCTCACATAGTTACAATTTTTTTTGTGATGAAAACTTTTCAGATATCCTCTCTTAGGGACTTTCAAGCATTACAACACAGTATTGTTAACTATAGTCACCAAAACTTAGTAATTCCATCCCCAGAATTTATTAATCTTATAACTGGAAGTTTATGGGTGACTACCCATAAACTGGACTACCCCTTTACTGGAAGTAATGGGTGGCTACCTTCACCCATTTCCCCTACATCCCACCTCCCAACTCTGGCAACCACCAAGGTGTTCTCTTTTTTATGAGTTTGGGTTCTTTTAGATTCCAAATATAAGTGAGAGCATATGGTATTTGTCTTTGACCTATTCTACTTAGCATAATGCCCTCAAATCCATTCATGTTGTCACAAATGGCAAGATCTCTTTCTTTTTTTTTTTCTTTTTAAAATATTTTATTGGGGAATTGGGGGGAGGGAACAGTGTTGGGGAATTGGGGAAGGGGAACAGACAAGTTGCTGTCCTATGGTTCTTCAGTCTAGTTGTGGAGACGTCGCCCCACTGGCCCATGTTGGTATTGTGATCATTGCACTCTTCCTGGCTGAGGCAGATCAGTCATCAGCCATTGGATAGTTGCTCATGGTGGCTCATAGTAGCTCATGCCACCGGCCGCTCACGCTGGCTGCCGGCCACTCACTGTAGCTTATGGCAGCCCACTGCAGCAGGGGCTGCAGCCTATGCTGTTGCTGGCGACTTTCAGCAGCCCATCTCCAGATCGAGCTGTTGTTCACCATCTTAGCTGTAGAGGGCAGCGTCACTGGCCCTCATGTGGGGTCCAAACCGGGGCCCTGCTCCTCAGAACTCGTGCTCCCAAGCCAACGCTTAACCAAAGCATCACTCAGCCAGCCCAAGATCTCTTTCTTTTTTATGGCCAAATAACATTCCACTGTGTGTGTGTGTATCTATCGCTATCTCTGTTTCTATCTCTATATCTATCTTTATCTCTATCACATTTTCTTTATCCATTCATCCACCAATGAAAACTTAGGTAGTTTCCATGTCCTGGCTGTTGTAAATAATGCTGTATTGAATATGGGAATACATATATCTCTTTGAGAGTGATTTCATTTCCTTCAGATATATACTCAGAAGTGGAATCGCTGAATCATATAGTAGTTCTATTTTCAGTATTTTGAGGAACCTCCATACTGTTTTCCACAGTGGCTGCACCAATTTACATTCCTACCAATAATGCACAGGGGTCTTTTTTCTCCACATCCTCGCCAATACTTGCTATCTCTTGTCTTTTTGATGATAGCCATTCTGCCAGCTATGAGATGACATCTCATTGTGGTTTTGATTTACACTTCTCTGATTGTTAGTGATATTGAGCACCTTTTCATGTATCTGTTGGCCATTTGTGTGTGTTCTTTGGAAAAATATCTGTTTAGTCCTCTGCCCTTTAATTATTTTGAGGGCAGTGTCACTGGTCTTCATATGTGGAATCCGAACCGGCGCCTCTGGCGTCCCAAGCCAACTCTTAACCACCGTGCCATTAGGCCAGCCTCCTCTGCCCATTTTTTAGTCAGATTGTTTGTGGGTTTTTTTTCCTATTGAGTTGTATGAGTTCTTTATATGTTTTGACTATTAGCCCCTTATCAGATATATAATTTGCAAGTATCTTCTCCCATTCATAGATTGCCTTTTCATTTTGTTGATGGTTTCCTTTGCTGTGCAGAAGCTTTTTAGTTTAATGTAGTCCCATTTGTTACTTTTGCTTTTGATCTCAAATTAAAAAAAAACAAAACACATCACCAAGACCTATGTCAAAGAGCTTACTGCCTATGTTTTCTTTTAGGAGTTTTATGGTTTCAGGTCTTACATTAAAGTGTTTAACCTATTTTTAGTTAATTATTGTGTACAGTGTAAGATAATGGTCCAGTTTTATTCTTTTGCATGTAGCTATCCAGTTTTTCCAGCACCATTTATTGAAGAGATTGTCTTTTCCTTGTTGTATATTTTTGGCTCCTTTTTTTGTAAATTAACTGACCATATAGGCATGGATTTCTGGGTTCTGTATTCCATTTCATTGATTTATGTGTCTGTTTTTATGACAATACCATACTGTTTTAATTACTAGAGCTTTGTAATATAGTTTCAGATCAATCAGTATGATATACACTTTCTCTATTTTTAATCTCATTGATGTATACTACTTATTAATTTATTCTTCCTATTTACTTTGAGTTTATTGTGTTCTTCTTGTCCTAAGTTCTTAATATGGAAGTTTAGATTATTGATTTGAGACTTTGTCTCTTTTATAACCTATGCATTTAATGCTATAAATTTCCTTCTCAGCACTATTAGCTGTTTCCCATAAATTTTGATATGTTGTATTTTTTCATGCAGCTCAATGTCCTTTTTATTTCCTTTGAGACTTCCTCTTTAAGCCATGGGTTACTTAGATGTGTGCTTTTTAGTTTCCTAGTGTTTGGAGAGTTTCATGTTATTTTTCTGTTATTGATTTCTACTTTGACTCCATTGCGATCAGAGAGCAAACTGTATGATTTCAATTCTTTTAAATTTGTTCAGATTTTATATGGCCCAGTATATAGTCTATCTTGATATATGTTCCATTGGCACTTGAAAATAATGTGACTTCTGCTGGTAGTGGTGGAGTGTTGGTTGACGGTGTTCTATATCCTTGCTGATTTTCTGTTTAGTTGTTCTAGTAATTGTTGAAAGAGGAGTGTTGATGTCTCCAACTATAATTATGGATTTGTCTTTTTCTCCTTACAGTTCTATCAGTTTTTGTTTTATATGTTTTGCAACTCTTGTTTGGTGCATACCCATTTAGGATTGCTATGTCTTCTTGGTGGGTTGATTCTTTTATCATTATATAATGTTTCATTCTTTCTATGATAATTTCCTTTTCTCTGCAGTTACTTTACTCGAAGTTAATATAGACGCTCCTACTTTAGTTTAAGTAATATTTGCATGATGTATCTTTTTCCATCCTCTTACTTTCAACCTGTCTTCCTTCCTCATTAGAGTTGAAGTGAATTTCTTGTAGACAGCATAGAGTTGGTTCATGTTTTTTAGTCCACTCTGCCAACCTCTGACTGTTAATTGGTATAGTTAGGCCATTTAAAGTAATTGTAAATGTTGATATTATAGGGCTTAAGTCCATCACTTTAAAAAAAATGTTCTGTCAGTTCTCTCTTTTTTTCGACTTCTTTGTTTTCTTTTTCCTAACTACCAGTTTTTAGAATTCCATTTTGATTCCAATAGTGTTTCTGAGAATATCTCTTTATATAGATTTTTTTTTAGCGATTACTCTAAGTATTAAATTATACATACATAGCTTCTCAGTCTATTGATGTCATCATTTTACCAGTTGAAATATAGAAACCTTAGTAACCTTTATGTCCCTTTACCCTTATCTATTTATAATATAACTGTTTTAAATGTTTCTTCTACATGCATATAGAACCATACCAGCCAGTGTTATAATTTTTGCCTCAGCCATCAATATAATTTAGGAAACTCAAGAGAAGAAGGAAAGTCTACTTTATTTACCGAAATATTTGCTTACTGTGTTTTTTTTTCTGATGTTATGCATTTCCTTTTAAAAATACTTCCTTTCTGTAAAGAGAACTTCTTGTAGCCATTTTTTTTTAGGGTAGGTATGTTGCTGACAAATTATCTTACTTTTCCTTCCTCTGAGAATGTCTTGATTTCCCCTTCATTCCTAAAGAATATTTTTACTGGTTATAGGATTCTAGGTTGACAGTTCTTTTTTTTTTTGCGGGCAATGTCACTGGCCCTCATATGTGGGACCGAACCCGGGCCGCTGGCTTCCCAGGCCAGCGCTTAACCACCGTGCCACTCAGCCGGCCCGACAGTTCTTTTCTTTCAGCTCTTAATACTATGCCGCTTCTGTCTGGACTCCATGGTTTCTGATGAGAAATCTGCTGCCATTCAAATGCCTTTTCCTCTGTAGGTAAGGTGTAGTTTTTCTCTGATTGCTTTCAAGATGTTTTTCTTTGCTTTTATTTTTCATAAGTTTAATTATGATATGTCTTATTGTGGATTTATTTGAATTTGTCCTAGTCTCATGAGATTCACTAAGCTTCTTAAATCTGTAGGTTTGTCTCTCTTGCCAAGCTTGTGAAGTTTTTTGGCCATTATTTTCTCTTTTTCCCCTCCAGCTTTATTGAGGTATAATTGATATATAAAAAACCTGCAAATAATCAATGTATATAATTTGATGAGCTTGGACATATGTACAAACTTTTGCTACCATCACCATGATCAAAGTAATAAGCGTATTCATCAATTCCAAAAATTCTCTTGTGCTCCTTTTTGGTTGATTTGTTTGTTTACTTGTTTGTTTGTTTTTATTGTAAGAACATTTAATATAAGATCTACCCTCTAACAAAATGTTAAGTGCACACAGTATTCTGTTATATCTTCTACTGTTCTTTCAGCCCCACCCTCTTTCTCCTCTCCTGAGACTCTGATGATATAAATGTTAGATCTTTTGTTATAGTCCCACAGATCCCCAAGATGCTGTTCTTTTATTTTTTTTTTCCAGTCTGTTTTTTCTCTGGCGTTCAAATTGTGTAATTTCCATTGTTATCCCTTCCAGTTCACTGATTCTTCCTGCTGTCCTCTCTATTTGATCCTGAGTCCATCATCTAAGCTTTTTATTTAGGTTATTATGTTGTATTTCGAACTTAAAGTTCTAAAATTTCCATTTGGTTCTTCTTTATATCCTCTCTTTTCTGAGGCCTTCTATTTCTTTGATTTATTTTCAAGTTTATTCATAATTGCTTGCTGAAGCGTTTTTAATGATGGCCATTTTACGATCTTTGTCCATTAATTCTAACATCTCTGTCATCTTGGTGTTAGCATCTACTGATCGTCTTTTATTTATTCAGTTTGAAATAATCTTGGTTCTTGATATAACAAGTGATTTTCTGTTGAAACTGGGACATTTTTGTATTATTTAAACTTCTGTTTAGCTGGCTTTCTTTGACCTTATTTCCGCAGGGGAAGGTTGGTGGAGCACTTTCACATTCCTGACAGGAGGACACAGAAGTCCAAGTTTCCAACTCAGCCTCCATTGACACCCAAGTGGAGAGGTTCCTCATTACTGCTGGGGGATGGTAAAAGTCCCAACTCTCCACTAGACCTCCTCTGACACCACTCCAATGGTGAGTGGAAGGGGTGCCTTATTATTCTCAGGTGGAGGTAGAAGTCCAGGCTCCTTACCACAGTGAGGGCAGGAAGGCATTAATGGCCAGTGGAGATGAAGTTCCCAGATCCCTATTTGGCCTTCTCTGACACCACCAGGTATGTTGGGATACCTTGTTATGGCCTCACATGTGTAAAAAGTCTAGCTCCCTCTTGCCCTTTCCTTGTCTAGTTTCTGTGGTGTTTATCTGGAAAAGAGCAGATATTGTTTAAAAGTTTTCTGTCTTGCCAAACTTCCCTTTTCCTGGTCATTTGGCTAGAGAGAGTAGGCTTAGGTTGGGGCTTTTTTGTTTGCATCTATTGATCTTTCCAAGTCTCCTGCTTTTTCTGCTCCAAGGGTCTTCCCAGGACATTTTGATTCCTGTCTGACCTTGGGAGGCCCATGCCCACATTACACAGGGATACTGTAGAAGTGCTGTGAAGGAGCCCAGAAGAGAGGACTGCATGGGTGCTGTGGGCCTCGGAGGGTCTTCTGAACATGGAGAGAGATCATCATGATTTGTAGACAGGAACACAACATGGATAATAGAAAGTAAAAAAAAAAAAAAGAGTTATTTGTATTTTGTCAGGTGTATTTCTGGTGTTTAAAGAGTGATTTTTCTTTTCATCGTTTGTCCAACCTTTATCATTTTGTTGTTGTAGTGTTGTTATTGTTATGAAGAGTGTTATGTCCTTGCAGCCTTTTATTTTGAATATATATACACACATGTATAAATATACATGCATCTACTTTTAAAATCAAACAGGATCATATTAAACATAGTTCTTTCAGTTTTATATTTTGAAATAATTTCAAACTAACAAAATGTTGCAAGAATAATTCAAAGAACTTTCATATCCCTTTGGCCATAGTCACCAGCTGTTTAAATTTGCCCCATTTCCTTTATCCTTTTCCCTCTTTCTTTCTGTCTCTGTATACACATGCATATCTATTATATAGTATACATTCTATGCTTAGTATATATTACTTGGATTTTGTATATCATGTTATATTACATATTGCCATATTTGATTTTGTCTTTTCTTAGTTATTTGAGAGTAAATCACAGACATGATGCTTCTTTACTCCTAAATACTTAGTATATATTTTATAAGAATAGGACATTTATTTGTATAACTAGTACAATTAACAATGATACAATAATATTATCTAACCTACAAACATTGTTCAAATACTGCCAATTGTCCCAATAATAGTTTTTGGCATTTTTTTTTTCTGGTCCAGTATCTAATAGGGAATCCTGCATTCTATTTAATGTTCATGTCTCTTTAGTTTTCTTTTCTTTTCTTTTTTTAGATGAGCCATCCTGCCACCTGTTGGCAGCTCAGTGGCAGCTCACCTCGGGCTGGGCATCGAACTGCTGTTGCTCAGGGCTCAGTTCACACTCTTGAGCAAGCTCTTAACCAGCTGAGCCACTCGGCCAGCCCTCTTTAGTTTTCTTTAATTCACAACAATTCCTCAGCTAATATTTATCTTTCTTGACTTTAACATTTTTGAGGAATACAGGGAATACAGGCCAGCTATTTCATAAATGTCTCCTACTTTGGGTTTGTCTGATGTTTCCTCCTAATTAGACTCAGATAGTGTCTTTTAACACCACTGAAGTGATGTTGTGTCTCTGTGCATCTCAGCAAGAGGCACTTGATGTTAGTTTGTCCCATAATTGGCGATCTTAACTTTTATCTCTTGGTTAAAGTGGTGTCTTCCAGGTTTCTACACTGTAAAGTTGCTATTTTTTTCTTTGTAATTAATAGATAATTTCTGGAGTGATACTTTGAGACTATGTAAATATTCTCTACCTCATCAAATTTTTACCCATAAGTTTTATCATCCATTGATGGTTCTTGCTTGAATCAATTGTTGCTGCGATGACTGCAAAAGGTTATTTTCTCATTTCAATCATGCAATCTATGCTATTAGTTGGAATTCCATTACAAAATGTGCTTTCTTTTTACAAACTTTTTTCACTTAGAAAGCCTAATGCTTTTTGCAATATTGCAGTGCAATTCTGGTGCTAATCACCTAAAATTATCACTGATTTTAAAGTTTAATGGCACAGCCCTCAACAAGACTGCCCTCACTTCAGATGGTAGCCACACTTTGGGAATCCCAGGTCACTCACTCTTCTGGCCAAACTTCAAATTTGGGTGTTCTCATGACCCCCTCAGTTTTGACAATTTGCTAGAATGGCTTATAGAACTCAGAAAAATGCTTTACTTATGATTACAGTTATATTATAAAGGATGGATCAGGACCAGCCAAATGAAGGGAGTATTTCTTCCCTGCAAGTCTTCAGTAGCATGTGCGTGGTGCCAGGTCCTATGCTGAGTTAGGCAATGGAGGCACAAGTCATACCTGGGGAGCAGACCTGCCGCTTGACACTGATGAGAGAGAGGGAAGACCATCCAACCATAGGGAATGGCATTGCAGAAACACAGAGGCATAAGCAACCTGGTGCAGTCCTTCAGCATGATCAGAGCACAGGCCAGAAGCAGGTGACAGCATTGTGGAGCATGAGGCTGTGATGTTGAGCTAGGAGCCTATTTGCACTTTGTTCAATGGTCCATGAGAGAGCAGAGCCTGTGAAAGTAAGTGAGCAGAGGAGTGACAACATCATAGCTGGGCGACATAATTAGATTTTTGTGCATAGTGGAGGATGGACTGCGGGGAGAGGAGGCTCAGAGACTGCTGGGGTTTTTTAAGAAAAAGCAAGAGATGAAGACATAAATGAAGCCATAGGCATGGAGAGCAGGGGTGGATCAGGGTGAGAAGAGGTGTCCCAAGAGAGGCATCAAGGAGACCACACAGGGGTGTCTGAATTGCCTTTCCTAGCTCTGGATCACACCCATTAAACTCCTCTCTTTGGCATCAATCTTAAGGACTGATATGCCTTCTCTTCCCATCTTATCTGGTTGCTAACTTCCCCCAACAGGATAACCCAAAGAAATCCATACAAAGAGACATTTTCATTAAACTTCTGAAAACTAAAGACAAAGAAAAATCTTGAAACTAGGTCAGATGCAATGTAGTTGATTTACAGAGTTAATAATAACTCCACAAGTGTGTGCAGAGCAGCATACTCTTCATTAATGTGCTATTTTTGCCAGGTTTTTGGTATCAAAGTTATACTGGTTTCAGAAAAGGAATTTGGAAGTGTTCCTTTTTTCTTTATGCACGGAAATGCTTTAAATAGCATTGGAGTTATCGCTTCTCTAAGGATTTGGTTGAGTTTACTTATGGGCCTAGTGATTTAAAAAAAAAAAATCTTTATTAAGGTGTTCCCATGAAACTATTACCACAATCAGCAAGGCAGATACTCCCATCACTCCCCAAAATTTCCTCATGCCCTTTGGCAATCCATCCTTTCTCCACCCCTGTCCCCAGTAACCCTGACCTGCTTCCTGCTATTATAAATTAGTTTGCAAGTTCTAGAATTTATGTAAATGGAATAAAACAGTATGTACTCTTTCTTTGTCTGGCATTGTTCACTTAGCATAATTATTTGGAAACTCACCCATGTTGGGTGTATCAACAGTTCATTCATTTTTTTTTTTTAAGATTTTTATTGGGGACAAGTTGTTGTCCTTTTGTTTTTCAGTCTAGTTGTGGAGGACGTTGCTTCACTGGCCCATGTTGGCATTATCATTGAGCTCTTCCTGGGTGAGGCAGATCGGTCACTGGACATTGGACGGCAGCTCCCAGCAGCTCTTGGCAGCTCACTTCTGGCTGTCGCCGCTCACGCTGGCTGCCAGCCACTCACTGTAGCTTATGGCAGCCCACTGCAGCAGGGGCTGCAGCTATGCTCTCCTGCGGACTCATAGCAGCCCAGCTCCAGGTGGAGCTGTTGTTCACCATCTTAGCTTTAGAGGGCAGTGTCATTGGCCTTCATATGTGGCGTCCGAACCGGGGCTGCTGGCGTCCCAAGCCAGCTTAACCAGCACGCCACTCGGCAGGCTCAGTTCATTCATTTTTATTGTTGATAGAATTCCATGGTATGAATACACCACCATTTGTTTACACATTCACCAATTGAGAGACATTTGAGTTGTTTCCAGTTTGGGGATATCATAAATAAACATTCATGTAAAAGTCTTTGTGTGTAAATAAGTTGTGCTTTTTATTCCCCACTTGGATAAATACTTAGGAGTGAAAAGGTTGGGCCATATTGTAGATGTATATTTATCTTTTTAACAAACTGATAAACTGTTTTCCAAAATGGTTTTTGCATGTACAATCCCACCAGCAGTGTATGAGAGTTCCATTTGCTCCATATCCTCACCAACACTCAGGATATGGCCAGGTCTTAGTGGTGATTTTTTTGAATCTGACACCAAAAGCAAATGCAACAAAAGCAAAAATAAATAAGTGGCACTACAACAAACTAAAAAGCTTCTGCACAGAAAGGAAGCCATAAATAAAATGAAAAGACAAATTGTGGAATGAAAGAAAATATATTTGCAAATTATATATCTGATAAAGGGCTAATATCCACAATATATAAACAACTCGAGTTATACAACTCAATAGCAAAAAATAAACAATCTGTTAAAAAGGGGCAGAAGATCTGAATAGACATTTTTCCAAGGAAGGTACACAGATAGCCAACATGTAAATGAAAAGGTGCTTAATGTCATTAACCATCAGGGAAATGCAAATCAAAACCATAGTGAGATATTACAATAGCTGTTACAATAGCTATTATCAAAAGAAAAGAACTAACAAGTGTTGGCAAGGATTCGGCAAAAAGGAAACCTTTGTACACTATTGGTGGGAACGTAAATTGGTACAGCCCATATGGAAAACAGTACGGAGGTTTTCTCAAAAATTTAAAAATAGAGCTAACATATGATCCAGCAATTCCATTTCTGGGTATTAATCCAAAAAAAAACAAAAGCACTAACTTCAAAAGATTTATGCATGATTTTTATTGCAGCATTGTTTACATTAGCCAAGACATGGAAATGGTCTCGGTGTCCATTAATGTCCATAAAAAGAAATTGTAATATGAGGTGTGATCAAACAATATGAAGAATGTTTAAATAAAAGAAAATTATTACAGTAAAAGATACATTGCCATTAATCCTCCTCAAAATACTCCCCCTCGCTTCAAACCCACATCCCATTGTTCTTGCCATTTTCTGAAGCAGTTCTGGAAGTCCTCTTTTGTGAGTGTTTTTAGTTGCGCTGATGTGGCTGCCTCGATGTCCTGAATCATTTTGACTTTGGGGAAGAGCCAGAAGTCACACGGTACCAGATCCTGTGAATAAAGTGGATGAGGACACACTGTAATGTTTGTATTTGACAGAAATTGCTGTACCAGCAGCGATGTGTAACACAGAGCATTGTTATGATGGAGGATGATTGACCCCACATTTTAAAACACACCTTCTCTCAAACATAGCCCACACCCAACAGACTGCATTGAACAAGTTGAAACTTGTCACACACTGTTACTAAGGTTTGATGCACGGCTTCGCGTATTGAAGATCCCTGCCTTTCCATTGGATGGCACTCGGTAGCAGCATTCACCGTACTTGTTGATCACAATGGAAAGGCTCTGTGTCACACATCGCTTCTGGTACAGCAATTTCTGTCAAATAAAAACATTATGGTGTGTCCTCGTCCACCTTATTCACTGGATCTGGCACCATGTGACTTCTGGCTCTTCCCCACTGTCAAAATGACCATGAAAGATAAACCTCTTTTTTTTTTAAATTTTTATTGGGGAACAGCTATGATCATTGTTTACACATTGCTTTCATACTATAATACAATAGCATAGTTGACTGTTTTTTTTCTTTTTTCTTTTTAGAGGGCAGTGTCATTGGCCCTCATATGTGGGAACCGAACCGGGGCTGCTGGTTTCCCAAGCCAGCTGCCAACCACCGCGCCGCTCTGCCGGCCCCATAGTTGACTTCTTTAAGGAGGGCGCAGCTCACAGTAGCCTGCAGTGATCAAACCGGCAACCTTGGTGTCATCAGCACCACACTCTAACCAATTGAGCTAACCAAGCACCCCAAAAGGTAAACCTTTTGAATCGATTCAGGACGTCGAGGCAGCCACAACAGTACAACTAAAAACACTCACAAAAGAGGACTTCAGAACTGCTTCAGAAAGTGGCAAGAATGATGGGATAAGTGTGTTTAAAGCGAGAGGGAGTATTTTGAGGGGGATTAATGGCAGTATGTCTTTTACTGTAATAATTTTTAAAAATTTAAACATTCACCATATTGTTTGATCACATCTCATATATATGTATATACATATATGTGTATATATGTATATATATACATATATATCACAATAATATTCCAATATAATATTCATATATATATAAATATATATGTATACACGGAGGGTGAAAAAAAGTATACACATTTTATGGAAGGAAATAACTGTATTAAAATTGTAATCCTCAGGGCTGGCTGAGTGGTGCATTGGTTGAGTTGGCTTGTGACGCCAGTGACCCTGGTCTGGATCCCACATATGAGGGCCAGTGACACTGCCCTCTACAGCTAACAACAGCTCCACCTGGAGCTGGGCTGCAGCCCCTGCTGCAGTGGACTGCCATAGGCTACAGTGAGTGGCCAGCAGCCAGCGTGAGTGGCTAGCAGCCAATGTGAGCTGCCAATAGCCATGGTGAGTGACCATCCAGAGGCCGGCAGCTGATCTGCCTCATCCGAGAAGAGCACAATGATGATACCAACATAGGCCAGTGAAGCAACGTCCTCCGCAACTAGACTGAAGAACAAAAAGACAGCAACTTGTCTGTTCCCCTCCCCCAATTCCCCAACGCTGTTCCCCTCCCTCAATTCCCTAATAAAATCTTTTTTTTAAAAAATTGTAATCCTCAATATATACTGATAACAAAAGATGAATATAAGTCATGTGTATACATTTTTTGGCATCCCTGGTATATGTATTTATGAATATACATATATGAATATTATTCAGCCATAAAAAGAAGAAAATCTTGCAACTACATGGATGGACCTTGAGAGCATTTATAGTAAGTGAAATAAGTCAGACAGAGAAAGATAAATACCGTATGATCTCTCTTATATATGGAATCTAAAACATTAAAAAAAACCCAGGAAAACAAAAAGCCAAGCTCATAGATACAGAGAACAGGTTGGTGGTTGCCAGAGGTGGAGTGTAGGTGGTAGGAGAAATGGGTGAAGGGGGTAAAAAAGGAAAAAAAAATGGCTTAAAAAAATTTTAAAGTCTCTAATTTTAGGCTGTTTTGTTACACAGCAACAGCTAACCAATACACCATGTATAATGCTTAGCACATTAATCACAGCTTACTTAATGGAAACCATGATGATGATTATGATGATGATGATGATGACAACAGTCCATGCTCAGGTCACTGTTGGGAATATAAGAGAAGGTGGTTTTTATGACCTCTGTCCTAAAGGAGCTTGTGCCATGGTATTTTTCACAAGAAAAGAAAGGCAGCAAACAATTATTTCCAATGAACTCCCAGTCATTGATTTATTCCTCAAAGTCTTGACCAATTATGAAGACCTTAAGCCTCTACTAAGGAGATTTGATTTCATGTCCATCTTGAAGAGCCATTGACAGGTTCTAAGCTCAGAATGGCGGGATAAGAACTATTAGAAAGATCATGCAGTTAGCAGGAAGGATCAGAGAGAGAAGACCTGAAGGAGAGAGAATGATGGTGTCAGTCTTCTCCTTAGGCCTCCCACAGCTTCCCATGGCTCTTGGAATAAACTCCAGACTCCTCAGACCCCACAGGGCCTGGTGTGACTTGCCCTTCACCCTGTTGAATGGCTCTCCTTTGTTCTAACTCTGCCCCACCCACATTGGCTTCTCTTAGTTTCTTAGACATGCCCTGGTTTGTCTTCCCTCAGTACCTTTGCACATGCTGTTATGTTGCCTTCTCTCCTTTTCTGTGATACCCACTTGAAAAGCCCTGTGCTTATCTTTTGTGGCTGTTACCATGGTTTAGACTTAGCTATGTAATAGATGGGTGATGACTCAAGGTATCTGTTTCCCCCACCAGACTGTGAGCTCTGCTGATCTGTATTATTCATTACTATGCCCCCAGAGTTTGGCACAATGCCTGGTGTGTACCGGGTATGAACAAAATAGCTGTAAAATAAAAGGATGCTCTTGAGTGACACGCTGTGGGGCAGACTATCCATGCTCAATCTGTAATCTCTCTGTCCTAAAATGATATGGGAGGGGACAGAGGCTACAATCCTTAGAGCTCTTCCCTCGGGAGACAAATTGGTCTCTCCCTGGAAGTGTCGCCCAGCACTCCGGCACCAGTTTTATAACTGGAGGACACATTTAATCTGGCCAATAAATAATCCATCCCACTAGTGCATGCTTGAACAGAAGACCCTTAAAGAGAGACCAACACTGATTTGGAACATCGAGTTCCCCAACCTCAAGGACTTGGAATTCTCCTGGAGGGTTTTAATCATCTATTTGAATAAGGAATGTTTTCTCCAAGCTTTGCTTCATAAACAAGTCTGTGACCAGAGGCAAACAAACAGCCCCTGTGTGGACATCTGACATCTGGAAGATTTCATCTGGACAGCAGCAGGGAGACTTCACAGAGAAACACACAGAGCTAAAAGCAACAGAAACCTTTGTGGCCTTATGCTATTTCCCCCAAATAGTACAATCACTGACATCTCTCCCCTTCCTCTTCCAGAACCCCTCTTCTCACTTAGAGCTCCTGGCTCATATTAGCTATTTGTGGGATTATGTGTCCATCTTTCCATCTCTCACTAGATTGTAAGTTCCATGAGGGCAAAGACAGATCTTGCTCACCCATTGTTTCCCTACCTGTAGATCAGTGTTTGGCACAGAGCTGATTCCATAAATATTTGCTGATTGGATAAGCCAAGGGGAGGGAGGCAGAGAGATAGGGATAAGGAAACGAACATTGAGAGGCAGATCACTGCATGTGGCCCCACTGAGGTAGCTATTTTGCCTTTTGCTGGATTTTCAGCACTCGCTTCTATATCCCTATAAGGATTACCTAGATACCACACTTGTCCTTGAATCTCCCTGACCTTCACCTGTGCCTGCTTCCAATGGAGACCTGCTTCCCTTGGGCCGACTTCCTTGCGCAACCCTAAAAATGTCCCCAAAGCTGTGTGGTTATTCCTCCTTTCTGTGTCAGCCTCAAACCAAGGACTGGGAGCATTTGGAGAACTGTCATGAGGCTCAACCTCCAACCTTCCACACCTGTCCCCAACAGGCATGGATCAATTGGGTGAGTTGATTCTTTACTTCATTTTTCCTACTAGGAGGTGTTCAAGGGTGCAAGGTACTCACACGCTTCATTCGTGTTTGGGACAATGGCCCCCAGCCTCTGGAACCCCATCCTCCTGGTTGTGGGTCTGTTGAGAAAGCTGTGGCGACACTGTCCACCCCTGCTGGAGAGCTGTGCTGTTATACAGGACAGAAGGGGTGGTGAAATCAGGAAACTCAGGTCAGGAAGTCATGGAGGGGTACTCTGTGTGCTCGCCAAAGCCCATGGGTCCTAAACGGGAAGATAGATCACACAGTGGGCTGAGAGGCATTTGGAAAGTGAAGGTCACTTGAACAAGAGGTGCAGGGAGAAGTCCGTGAATAGCGCAAAGGTGTGGGAGGACCTTTTGGGGCTGGTGTGCTGGTGAGAACCATGGGCAGGCATGGCGTTTGTCTGTTGCACAATTTCCCGGTGGTCCTTGAACTTGGGCTGAGTGACCAAAACCAAGACCCATCTTCCTTCCAAGCAGCCTGAAGACCCAGGGTCGCAGCTGAGTGGATTATCTATTAAGTCATCACGTAAGAAGCCCAATTTAAGACTTAAGGGATGGCACCAAGTCTGGATTGTGCTAGAAGTTCTCTTATCCATTGCCAAGGCTGTTTCCTTTGAGAACAGCCCTGACCACATGTTTGCCATGCCTCAGAGTGGTTGTGCAGGATGGTTGGGCCTGCAGCCCCTTCTAGGGACTGATGTTTGCCTGATAGCTCATCCCTGAGATCCAGGACTTTTCCATCTTTTTGTTCCCAGACAGTCTTGTCTGGAGCCCTAGACCTTTAGGAATGTTTTCCCTGGGTGCCAGGTTGACACTATTGAGGTCTGAGCTCTCTTCCATTCCCTCTGGCTGGAATGTGGTTCTGAGTGTGGGTGGAGGAAGTCTTGAGCATGGTTCTTGTTTGCATCCTTGGTGACTCTCCAGCAAGAAAGGAGGTCAGGATTTGTTGTCTGTTCTAATGGGAGCTGTATGGGGGTTCTAGTGACAGGAAGTGGGTCTTTGAAGAACGGGGAGGAAGCCGAGCTGGGTTTTACTTCTCCCACCCTACCTTCATTTCATGCCATTGCATTAACAGCCTATCTGGGTGTAGTTAAAATCTTATTTTTGAGCAGGCTCTGGTCCCACTACTCACTCACTGTGTGACCTGACGCCACCCACTTGCCATCTCCATGCTTCAGATTCCTCACTTCAGCTGCACCTCTTCAACTTAGTAACTCAAGTCCCCTCTGAACTCCAAACCTGCCAGTCCCATGAAAGACATCACAATTTTCCTTGCTTTTCAAAAACAAAGGACAAGAACCGATATACAATCTCCCCTCCCCAACAACACAAGCCATAGTTTCTCTGCAGGTGGAATTAGCATGATGGTCCCTCCTAGGCTATAGAGAGGCAGAAATGTAGAACAAGCTTGAAAGGGATTTGCAAACTGAAATGGGTAATGCAAATATTTACACCACCATCTGCCCCAATCCTCTCCCAGGTGCCACACTCTGTATCTTCTGTTTGCTTGTTTTCCCCACAACACTCTGCTCTTTGGGTGTGTCCTTCCTCAACAGGGCTGGCTCTAGTGAGCATCCTTACATTCAGAGAGCTTTAGGGGCACATGGCCTGTGCTAACTGGTGCATGTGTGTGTGTCTCTGGGCGCATCTCTGCGATCACCCCCACTTCAAAGAGGGGAAAGCTGAAGCAGGGGGAGTGTAGAAAACAGCTCTGCCTGTGCTTCTTACTACTCCCCACAGCTCAGCTCTCCGCTGTGCCTTGTGAGCTGGTGTGTGTGTACAGGTTGTCTGTGTTGTGTTTGTGTATGTTGGTTCACGTGTGTTGGTGTGTGGGGGCATGTTGGTAGGTGTGTTTGTATTTGGATGTATGTTGGTGTGTGTGTGTGTTTGGTATATGGGTGTATGTTGGTGTGTCTGTGTGTATTGAGGTTGGTGAGTGTTTGGTGTGTGGATGTGTGTTGGTGTGTCAGTATGTGTATATGTACATATGTGTATTGGTGTGAGTTTGGTATGTGGGTATGTGTTGATGTGTTGGTATGTGTGTGTTTATCTGTGTCTGCGTGGTGTAGAGTGAATGAACTATTGCTTGTAGAGCCCTGGGCCTGGAATATAGTAAGTTCTCAATAAATGTGAGTCATTGTGAAGGCTTAGGACTTCTTATGTTTTTTCCCTTATTTTCATTATCAAGGCACAGCATTCAGTAAAGCACACAGAGTTCACTGTAGAGCTAGAGCAATTTTTGCATGAGTATTCCTGCGTGTAGCCACCACCCAGATCAAGTTTTTGGGCACTGCCAGCTCCCTAGCAGTTTCCTTCTAGCCTCAGTCCTCTACTCTTCTGACTTCTATCATCATAGACTGGTTGTGCCTTATTTTAGACTTCACATAAATGGAATTATACAGTGTGTACTCTTCTGTATTTGGTTTCTTAAATTCAACACATTGCCTGCGGACTGCCATGTTGCTGTATTTGGCAGCAACTTTATTCTTTTAACTCGCCACATAGTACTGCATTGTATGATAGTTATCCATTCTCTTGTTGATGGGCATTTGCTAGGTAGCCAGTTTGGGCTATTATGCATGAAGCTTCTGAGAATAAGGTTTTTGTGGACATAAGCACTGATTTCAGTTGGGTATCAACCCAGAAGAGAATTTACTGGGTCGTAGGGTGTATGTATCTTTGGCTTTAATAGATGCTGCCAAACAGTTCTCTGAAGTAGTTTTAAGTTATGATCAAAACAGCAATAACCGAGAGTTCTAGTTGCTCCATATCCACATCCTCACTGTCACAGGCTGGTTTCTCTAGAAGCAGATTATCTGGTGGCGTTTGGGTTACCAGATGCCTATTAGGGATCTGCACCTGTGAAGAAAAAGGGAAGAAGCAGGTTTGGGCAGAAAGAGAATTTGGTCTGTGACACAGGCCAATGAAGCCCCAGTCAGCCTAGCAGGGAGGGAGCCCTGGGGTGACTGTTGCTGATCATAATGACCCACTTCTGTGGGAACCAGCATACCTCCAAACTCTGCCTCACTCCGTCACCAGATATGGACTGCCCTGGGAGGACCATGGCCTCAGGCAGGGCAGCGTTCAGTAACAGAGGCTTATTTGAAGGAACTGATAGCTACCTACTGAGGGCACTCCCTGTGGCTGGCCAGAAGCCCTCCCTTGAAGGGAGACCTCTCAGAGTCCACCACACTCACACTAGCCATTGAGTGGGGCTGGGATGGTATCCTATTGAGACTTTAGTCAGCATTTCTATAATGACTCAAGATGCTTTTGTGCTCATTGGCCATTTTGGTGAGGGTGTCCTCTTTTGTGCAATGCCTATGCAAATCTTTTGCCTATCTTTAATATTGGGGTGTTTATCTTTTCCCTATTAATTTATAAAAGTTCTTTATGTAATCTGGATATGAGTTGTTCTTCACAGATGTGCTGCAAACATCCTCTCTCAACCTGTTTTATTTAGGAAAATTTTGCCTATCTCAGGGTCTTTTTCAACAAGGTTTCTCTTTTCACTTTAGGTCTATGATCCACCTCAAATTAATCTTTGTGTATGGTATGAGGTAAGTTCATTCCCCCCCGCCCCATATAGATATCCTATGGCGCTAATACCATTTACGAAAAGACCACATTTCCCCATTGAATTGCAGTACATCACTATTGTAATTCAGGTGATTGAATGTGTTGGTCTCCTTCTAGGTTCCCTATTCTGGTTTATTTGACTATGATTATGCTATACTACACTGTCTTACTTACTGCAGATTTATAAAAACTCGACATCTGGTAATTTAAGTTCTCCATCTTTGTTGTGGTTTTTTTTAAAAAAAAGATTTTATTGGAGGATTGGGGGTGGGGAAAGCATTGGGGAATCAGGGAAGGGGAACAGAAAAGTTGCTGTCTTTTTGTTCTTCAGTCTAGTTGTGGAGGACATTGCTTCACTGGCCCATGTTGGTATCATCATTGCACTCTTCCCGGGTGAGGCAGTTGTTCGCCGGCCATTGGATGGCTGCTCATGGCAGCTTACCCCGGCTGCAGCCCCTCACGCTGGCTACTGGCCACTCACTGTAGCCTATGGCAGCCCACTGCAGCAGAGGCTGCAGCCTACACTGTCGCTGGCCATCTTAGCTATAGAGGCAACGAGATAGCGCTGTTGTTCACCATCTGAGCTGTAGAGGGCAGTGTCACTGGCCCTCTTATGTGGGATCTGAACCAGGGCCCGGCTGCTCAGAGCTGGCGTCCCAAGCCAGCTCCTAACCAATGTGCCACTTGGCAGGCCCATCTTTGTTCTTTTTTAAGATTGCCTTGCCTATTTTGGTCCTTTGAATGTTCGTGTAAATTTTAAAATCAGCATGCCAGTTTCCTCAGAAATGCCTACTGGGATATTGATTGGGTCTGCATTGAATATAAAAAATCAATTTGGGGAGAATTGACATTTCAATATTATTGAGTTGGCCAACCAATCAATGAACATGGTTTAATCCTCAATTTACTTAGGTCTTCCTTAATTTCTCTACCATGTTTTGTAGTTTTTAGCATAGAGGTTTGTACCTCTTTCATCAGATTTATTCACAAGTACTTGATTATTATAAATAACATTTAAATTTTTTCATTTTCTAATTGTTGCTAGTATATAGAAATTCAGTTGATTTTTGTATGTTGATTATATCCAGCAACTTTGCTAAATTTATTCATTCATTCTAATAGTTTGTAGATTATTTTAGGTTTTTCCATGCACAATAATCTCACCTGAAATAATAACAGTTTGTATGTTTCCTTGGCAATATTTATTCTTTTTATTTCTTGCCTTATTGAAATTATCAGGTCCAATGTTGAATAGAAGTGATAGTGGTGGACATCCCTTTCTTATTCCTATCCTTAGAAGAAAAGCATTCAATATTTTGTCAGTAATGATGATGTTAGCTGTGTGTGTGTGTGTGTGTGTGTGTGTGTGTGAGAGAGAGAGAGAGAGAGAGAGAGAGAGAGAGAGAGAGAGAGAGAGACCCTTTATCCGATGATTAAGGAAGTTCTCTTTGATACTCTATTTTTTTCTGAGACTTTTTATCAAGGATGGGTGTTGAATTTTAACAAATATTTTTCTGTATCTATTGATTTTAGTTCACATTTACAGATGCAGCTCTCAAAAGCTAGCAGTTGGTTTGTGGCTGGTCTCAGGCCAGAGGTTTCAGAGGGAATTGTGCCCTAGTGGGGGCCAGATGACATGGCTGCAGTGGGGCAGAAGAGTTGGGTACCTCTGAAGAAATGAGGCAGTGACATGTGATCACCCATCTTAGGAGTCCTTGTGAACTGCTCCCTCCTAGGAAGGACTTGGGATATGTTTTCTGAATGGAAACCATTTCCCTTTAGACAATCCTGTGCCAGTACTAGACATCATGGTGGGACACATGACACAAGTACTGACCCTACAGGGCTCTGAGGTGTCCCCAAATGTCATGTCATCAAGTAGCTCTTAGGAGGAAGCAGATTTGGGCTAGAACCAGTGGGCTTATATCTCTCTCCTCAACCCCCATAGTATCTCCCTGCCAGGGACCAAAAGCCCTTGGAAGCAGTTGCACCACGTACAGACAGGGAAAGAGCAGTGGAAAATGATCAAATGACTCCCACCCTCACCCATATCATCCCCTGCCCAGTTGTCTTGTGGATTGTTGGCCTTCCCGATGTGGTCTGGGAAGACTTAGAAACTTTCCTTCCAGAGCCCCAGGAAGCCAAGAACAGGAGCTGCCTCAGGCTATTTCTGTCCCTGGGTCCCCTTTCAAAGGATTTCTGGGTAGATGAGAGAGATTGTGGCTTGTGGGTTGTCAAGGGAGAGGGACTATCGTTTCAGATTTCTGGCGTGGTTCAAAGATTCAAACTCTCCCATTTCCACGCTAGATACCTCAGTCCACTGGGAATAAAGGCTTTGCCTCCAAAGAATGCCCAGAGCGTTTGTTGCTTCTGCTGCCTCTGCTTGGGCTCCCTCACTGTTTTCCAAAGCAAGTCTCTGTTCCAGCCAGACTAGTGGAAGTTAGGAATGTTTGGGTTACAAGTGGCAGAAAATGGATAGAAAACTAGCCCAACCCTCAAAAGAGGGGGGATTTATTTGTTCACAGATCTAAAAAGTCTAGGGGGAAATGGCTTCAGGTGTGGCTGTATCCAGGTGCTCAAAAATTGTCATCAGTAATGTGGCTCTCTCTGTCTTTGACTGGTTTCTTCAATATGGGCTTTATTCTGAGGCAAGCTCTTCTCTTGCAGTGGCAAAGAAGGCCCAGGCATATATACTCACAGGCTGGTAACTCCAGTGGTAAGACAATACCCCTTTTCAATAGACAAGGCAAAAATCCCAGGAAAGGCTCTCATTGGCCAAGCTCAAATCACACACCCATATTGAGAATGAGCCCACTGGAAACACCTGGTCTGAGAATGTGGGAAGGGTGGATTCTGAGAGGGAAAAAGGGCACTGCAACCAGAATTAAGTGCCAGGCAGGCAAAGTCACCAGGTGCCATCTCCTTCAGCTGCCTCTGCCCACCATCACACCTTTGTTCAAATGTTTCCCTTTTTGGAATGTTGTTCTCTTCCCCAGGCTTAATGCTTCCCATCCTTCAATCCTCACCTCCCCTGGAAAGCCTTCCCTGGACTTCCAGCTCACACCTACACCTCCTCCTCCTTCTTTGAACTTACCATGTGCCAATGACCTGTAAATTTGATTTTATTTTAAATTAATATAACTGATGGCTTTCTTCTGATCACATCAAGATAATACTTGTTCCTCAGAAAAATCAGAAAATAGAAAGATAAAATCCCATCCCCCACAGAGGCTTCTCTGGGCCCAGGCCTAAAGTGTGAGTAGACACATTAGACAGGAGCAGGGCCAGGTGTGCTTCAGGGTAGGGAACCAGTGACATGTGAAGACTCGGGGGGGGGGGGGGGGGGCGGGGTTTGAGGAAGTGATAGGAGTTCAGTGAGCAGGAATGGAGTGAGAGAGGGGCGGTACGAGAGGAGGTAAGGAGATTGGTTTATATTCTATGTGAGACAGGAAGCCATCGGAAGACTTGAATCAGGGAGGCAGTGTGATCTGGTTGGCATTTGGGAAAGCCGCCTGACTGCAGAGTGGAGAAAGCAGAGGGGCCAGGTTGGAACTTGGGAGGGCACTGAGTTCACCCAGGCTAAACATGATGCTGGCTCTGTCCAAGGTGGTGGTCCTGGAAAGGGAGAGAAGCAACAGCATGATGTGGAGGTTTTGGGGTCGGGGAGAGGAGGTAAGTGATTTTTAGCCTTCTGGTTTGGGTAGTTGTATGGATGAGGTATATATTCTGCCATGAAGATGACAGAAGGTAGCAGACATTCTCTGTAGATGGACACCAAAAGTGGGTTTATACTCACATTTTACATAAGCATGAAATCGCTTTGATTAGTGCTTCCCCTCTTCCCCCTGCCCACTGAACTGATCATTTTTCCGTATCAATAATAAAACTTCGTAGCATCCTTGGCAATGCCTGCGTATTATTCCGTATAATGTACTATAATTTTTAAACCAATCTCCCAAGGGGACACTTAAGTTGTTTTTGCACTACCCCTCTAGTGCTTGATTAGTTGCCAGATTGTTTTGTTTCTCAGTTATTTGTCCCATTATCTCATCTATAATTTCCCAACTACAGAACTGCAACCTTTTTCTGCTCCTTCCTTTGGTATCTTGCATTTGGGCCACGAGGTGGCGGTGTTGCACAGTATCCCTCAGTGGTTCCAACCCACTCGTCTCAGTCCTGGGAATGCAGAAGGGCACCCAGCTTCCCAACCCCGGCCATCCACTGGAGCAGAACAGAACAGGAGAGCCTTCCTCTGAGACCTATGGTGGGTGGACCTCGTATTCTCTGTGCCCAAAGAACTCCTACCCCAGTGGTGACTTGCTGCCCACTTGCAAATGGATGTTTCCATGCTTCCCTGCAGGGATGAGGGGGTTGGCCCTTGGTGGCTTGAGGGGGTGCCAGGATCTACATTGCAAAGCTTATTTGTTTTTTGTTTTGTTTTAAGAAAAATAGTGTTTGTCCTTCAAATCCATGACTTCACAGATACTATTTTTATTTAGAATGAGGTTAAAAGAAAAAGTTTTAAAATCTAAGGAGAAACTGTAGTAAAGGTAGCACACAGATAAGTCACTGGCTTCATTGCAAATCATGGCCTTCTAACAATGGGTCTAGATGATAAAGTATGATGGATTCATAACATTTTAGAATAACTGAATATAAAAACTTAGATGGTGGAGCACATCAAATCTTAGACTCTTGGAGCTCCAGAAGTTGTCTTTCAAACATAGTATCTTTGGCTGCATTTTCAAAGATATCATCATGGAAAAACAGCATTTAATAAAATAATCTTACAACTCTTAGAATCCATGAGAACTTGGGGTCATGGCAGCTTGAAGGATTAGACTTAGGGAATTCTAGACACCTAGGACAGGTCTGCTACAGATGCTTTTTTTTGGCAGAGGAGGAAATTAAATCCAAAAAGGGAGACCCAGTGACTTGCAGGAAGCCCTGCTGAATGGTGGCCCTGAGGCTTTTACCTTCTTACTCCCACCTGCTGTCTCACCTTGCCCTGACCTTAGCTCTCCCTTAGCATGCTTTGTGATGCTCAGGGCTTCCAGCTGTGCCCCACCAAGCAGCCTCATACTAGCTCTTTCTTTTCTCTTTATCAACACTTAGTCATCCTATCTCCTTCCCAGGAGCTCCTTCTCTATGCTGGCAAATCTGAGAGGTTAATTAATCCATATGCCTCATATTAATCGGCAAATGAGTGATTTATATAAACACATGGCCTCCCTCGCAAGTATCATATGCCTCCTACAGAATGCTGCAATCACAGGGTGATGTTGATGGTAACATTTGAGGCGGATTGGTCAGCCAATGAAGACAGTGTCTTGAGGGTCTGGCATCTTGGGTGTCCTTCAAATTACCACCTATGTAGAGCCTCAATTTTTGCTCTTCATTCCCACCTGGACACCCAGGGAAAACTCCTTGCTGTTGTGTCCTTCCTAATCTCAATGTTCAGATGTCCAACTGAAGATCAAACTCATTAGCTTCTCGACTACTGAATGTTTACAAATTCTTCTCATCTTTCATGACTCGGGTGTCACCACCTCTGGGGAGTCTTCTGGGATTACTCCCCATACAGAGCTCAACATCCTCCAAGGGCCTCATACCAATACCCCTCATTTGTCTCCTAGCTGTATGCTCCAAATTGTGCTCACTAATAATCCCTGTGGGATGATTATTCCCTCAATGCCCTTCTAATGTGTTAGAATTAGTGACCCAGACTTTGCCAACTCAAAGGTTCACAGAAGACAGTTCAAAATGCTGGGGACTTGGGCCAGCCGAGTGATGCATTGGTTAGGAGTTGGCTTGGGACACCAGCTCTAAGCAGCAAGGCCGGGGATCGGATCCCACATATGAGGACTGGTGATACTGTCCTCTACAGCTAAGATGGTGAACAACAGCTCAATCTGGAGCTGGGTTGCCATGAGTCGCCTGCAACTACGTAGGCGACTGCCTCTGCTGCAGTGGGCTGCCATAAGCTGCAGTGAATGGATGGCAGCCAGTGTGAGCGGCCGGCGGCTGGTGAACTTTTGTGAGATGCCAATAGCTGCTGTGAGTGGCCGTCCAGAGCCTGGCGATCGATCTGCCTTACCCAGGAAGAGCACAATGATAATACCAACATGAGCCAGTGAAGCAACGTCCTCCACAACTAGACTGGAGAACAAAAAAGACAGCAACTTGTCTGTTCCCCTCCCCCAATTCCCCAATAAAATCTTAAAAAAAAAAAAAAATGCTGGGGACTGTGGAAAACCAAAGAATTTACTAGAGTAGTCGCTCCTCACCTGAGCTAGAAAGGCCTTCTGGGACTGAGGGCCTAATGTTGCCAAATCTTTTTTTTTTTCTGGAAATATAGACTTTTGAAGTAAAATCTACCAATTTAAAATATTGATAATTAATTTTACATAAAAATCACTCCTTTAAGGCCAAGTAGAGCACATGGACAGATTTGGCCAATACTTTGGGGCCTCTGCTTCAGGTCCTTGTTGATTCGAGTACATTTGGGTTAGTATAGTCACAGATGACAAGGTGGTTTTGGCAGCCATGCTGGCTGCTCTTGCCATTTATTGATCCACTTACTGCCTGTTAGAGCACGTTGAACCCTACATTATTGAAGGCTTGCTGCAAAAGTCAAGTGTGTCAGTTTTAAAACAAGACTCCCAGATTCTTTGACACTCCTTCCATCAAAGAGTTGAATTTGGACCCTGTGGTTGCTTAACCTATAAAGTACAGCAGAAGTGACACTGCCAAGTTTCTGGGACACTGGCTCTTGGAACCCAGTCACTCTGCCCTAAGGAAGCCCAAGCAGCTCATGAAGAGGTCCTGTAGAGAAGAACCAAGATCCCACCCTGCTCCTCAGCTGAGCACCCCTCAACAACCAGCTCCAACTTGTCATCTGTGCATCATCTTGGAAATGGATTTTCCAGGCTCCCCATCAAGCCGCCCCAGATGACACTGCATGGAGCAGAGAGCAGCCTGCCTTCTAAGCACTGCAGATTAATGAGCAAAATAAATAACTGACATATTTGAAAGCTATTAAGTGTTAGGGTTGTTTGTTTCGTAGTAATAAATAACTGGACATGGAGGGACCTGGGTTCGAGTCCTGCCTCCCTTAGTCACTGATTATAGAATCTCGGGTCCTTTTCCTCCCTGGACTTCAGCTTCCTCATTAAGAAGAAGGGTTTGGTCTGCCATCAAACGTTAGTGCAAATGTGGGTGACGTAGTATCTGCTGTGCAGCTGTAGGACTAAGTGGCATGACTACCTTGGAAAGCAGTCGGGTACCATCTAGGGAAGCCACGCTTGGACCCTGCGCCCTTGTCATTGTGCCCCTTGATCAACATTTGCACCCAGGACAGCTGAACTGTGAAGGCAAGCAATGAGAAACAGCCTAGCCACCCATCAACGGGAGAAGGCCTTAATGAATCGTGGTTTCTTTATAGACCTCCAGTGAATGGATTAGAGCTCTACAGAGCGATGTGGAGCAACCTCACTAACTGATGTTGAACCAAAGAAAAAAACAAGTTGCAAGTGACATATACAGTGTAGTTAGTCCCATTGATATAAAGTTTGAGAACAAGCAAAAACCAGTCATGTTTACAGATGCGGGATCTCTAGGGAACCAGGAGAGATCCCCAGGAGAACATGACCAGTTCCTCCTGTAGTCTGAGGGCGCAGGGCTGAGACCCAGCCCTGCCTGGACCAGTCTAAAGGTGGACTAAGAGGGCGCTGTGGACATGGCCAAGCGGAGCCTGTCCTCGGGGACTTGTCCACAGACACATGCCTGTGGCTGAGGTGACCTGGCAGAAATGGATTGGATGGGGTATCTTTTAAGGGAAGGTGTCAAGGGGCCTCAGGATTGCCCATGCCAGGGGTGGGGGGACACACAAAGCACCTCTGAGAGTGAGCACCCATGTGGAGGCAGCTGCCACAGAGCGGGCTGGACGCCAGGTGATGAGAGCACTGCCCAATGGCCCTCTCTGCCCCTCTATGTGCCCCCCACCCAGGAGGAACTAGGACTGGCTTGTGGGACTCACTGGGTGGCAGTGCAGGTCTCAATTTAGACACAAAATCCAAATGTTGATTTAATTTGGACTAGGCTGGACTTCCCAATACCTAAAACAAGGCCTCTAAGGATCCCAGGAAGTGACCAGAAAGACTACAAGGGCTGCTGGGTAGGGCATCACCTCAGACAGACCTCATCCGAAAGCTGTGAGAACACAGTAGAATTGCTTCAGCTCTCCGCCACCCTCCATGTCCCCATTCAGGTCCTTGCCAGGCCTCAGTGGGTCCCACTGGGAGCCCAGGCTTCCCCTGACCTGGGCGGGAGGGTTCTCAGGCTGGGGTTTCCGCGTCGACGCTCTTCCCATGAGAAATTCATAGCCCCATGGTGGCCTCTCCTGAAGTCATGAGAACACTGGCGTCTTCATACCCATGAGATGGCCGGCCTGTCATCACACCCTCAGTAGACATGGCCCCTGGTCGCATCCAGTTGCTGGGTGAGGAAACTCAGGCCCGGTGAGGTCCAGTCTCAGGTTACCACTTATCCAGTGAGAGGCCAGGCCACATTCCTTTCTTTTGTTTGTTTGTTTTTAACTGTGGGAAATATACATAACGTAAAAGTGATCTTCTTAACCATTTGTAAGTGTACAGTTCTGGGGCATTAAATGCATTCTCATTGTTGTGCATCCATCACCACCATCCATCTCCAGAGCCCTTTTCATCTTTCCACAGTGGAACGCATTAATCACAACTCTCCGTTCTCCCTCCCTCCTGCCCCTGGCAACCACCATTCTACTTTCTGTCTCTATAAATTTGACACCTCTAAGTACCTCATATAAGTGGAATTATACAGGATTTGTTCTTTTATAAATGGGTTATTTCACTCAGTATAATGTCCTCAAGTTTCATCCATGTTGTCGCCATGTGTCAGAATTTCCTTCCTTTTGAAGACCAAACAATATTCCACTGTATGTATAGACCACATTTTGTTTATCCATTCATCACTAGGAAAAAAATGTCAAAGGACAATTGGGTTACTTTCACTTCTTGGCTATTGTGAAAAATGTTGCTCTGAACATGGGTGTACAAATATCTCTTCAAGATCCTACTGACAATTCTTTTGAGTACATGAGTATACCCACCAGTGGAATTGCTGGATCATATGACAATTCGATTTTTAATTGTTTCATCCTGTTTTCCACAGCAGCTACTCCATTTTACATGCCTACCAACAGTGCACAAGGATTCCAATTTCTCCACCAACACTTTCTTTCTTTCTTTCTTTCTTTCTTTCTTTCTTTCTTTCTTTCTTTCTTTCTTTCTTTCTTTCTTTCTTTCTTTCTTTCTTTCTTTCTTTCTTTCTTTTTCTTTTTTGATATTAGCCATCCTAATACGTGTGAGGTGATATCTCATTGTGGTTTTGGCATGCATTTCCCTAATGATGAGTGATGTTGAACATCTTTTCATATATACTTCGTGGCCATTTGCTTGTCATCTTTGGAGAATCGTCTATTCAAGTCCTTTGCCCATTGTTTAATCCAGTTGTTTGGTTTTGTTGTTGTTATTGTTGAGTTGTAGGAGTTCTTTATATATTTTGGATATTAACCCCTTGTCATATACGTATGTGATTTGCAAATGATTTCTCCCATTCTATAGATTGCCTACCTTTAGTTTTTAAAGTAAACCTCTTTACTAAGGTATAACACATAGAGAAAAAGCATAGAACACAAGGATAGAGCTTGATGAGTTGTCACAAAGTGAGCACACCCTTGTGACCGAAAGTCCCTCCCCTTCATCCCCCCTTCCAGTCCCTTCCTCTTCTCTCTTCGCCAGAGATCACCAGGATCCTGACTCTAACGCCATAAATTAGTTTTGCCTATTTTAGAACTCTATCATATCACTCTAAAACATATCACAGTATGAACTCTTTTTTTATTCCTGGCTTCTTTTGCTCATCACCTTTGGAGATTCATCATTGTATGTAATTGTAGTTTGGTCTTATTTATTGCTATATAATATTCCATGATGGACATCCAGACTCTCTCCTCAGGTGCTGAAGTTGCTGAATTTCTGGAGCTACTGTTGATGAGGCATCCCCTGTCTGTGCCCAGTGGGCTCTAGGAAGAGGGCATATTATGCTCCCCATCTGAGAGAAGGAAAGGGAGAATCGGAGGCGAGACTAGAACCACCTACCAGGGCCAGAACTGGGTTGCTGCCCACCGCTTATCTGACCTGTGTGCCCCAGAGGCCTCCTCTGCCTCAGCTCAGACCTGCTTACACCCTCTGTCAAGATTTCCCCACCTCAGGTGGCTTGTTTGTCATCTGCCTGCCCTTCCCAGCAAGCTCGATGAGTAAGTCCAGTGCCTAGGTGTGCTGTTTGCCAGACTCCATGCCCCTTTCTCTCCATCGTTCTGGGCAGGGGTGGCACGGGCTGGGGCCTTCTCCAGGCTGGGGCCTTCCCTTTCCATGCCCCAGGGCCCTGCCCAGAGTCTACTGCATGGCATTCTGCTCAGGGGATCTAAAGTGGAGACCAACATGGTTTGGGCAGGGGGTCCCAGGTGTTACAGTACTGCAAACTCTGTGTGGGACTGTGGGCAAGTCACTTCACTTCTGTGCTTCAGTTTCCTTCTTTGAGTGATGATGTTGCTTAGAGAGTTATGTGAGGTGGTCCACAAGAAGTGCTTAGCTGACTGGCTAGGTAAGTGTCCACTGTCCTGATTAGTACCCCTGGTCATTATTATTGTCATGGAGACGAGGGCATTGATTCCCAGGCCCTGCCAACTGAAGCTGGGTGCCTTCCTTGCCCCGTCAATTAGTCACAACTATTTGTGTGTCTCACTTCCCTTGAGCTTAGTAAAATATTGCCTTCCCCATAAAGTCTTCATGCCTAGGACACTAGCCCTCTCCCTTCTGGGCCTGCCCTTTAAGGATCTCTGAGCCAAAGAGATGACTCCTCTGTTCCCCCACAGCCAATTAAATGTAAAAAGTTAAGAGGTGCTAGATGTCCATAGTATAAAATGTGAAAGTCTCAAGAGAAAAACTGAAAAAACCAGGTTTCTTGTCTCTCTCTCATCCCTGTGCTCTGGCTGTCTAGTCCCCTCCCATGGCGCCACTATTCCCAGTCCCTTGTGTATGTGCCCAGAAATGTTCTGTCTTAGACAGGAATTACTCCTGCATTTACTTTTCACACAAATGGGACTCTTTCCACACATTCTTCACCTTGCTATTATTGTTTTTTACAATAAAAAATCAAATGGAGCAAAGCAGTCCCAAACCATTGCTGCTTAAACATTATTTTTTTATTTTGAAATAGTTGAAGATTCACAAGAAGTTGCAAAAATAGTACAGAGTTCCCATGGACCTTTTACCCAGCTTCCCACAGCTCCCCCCAGTGATAACATCTTACATAATCATAGTGCTTTGTCAAAACCAGGAAATTGACACTGGTATAATATTATTAACCCAAAATCAAACCTTATTTGGATTTCACGAGTTTTTACATGCAATAATTGGTTTGTTTTATTTTGTTTTCCGGTGCATAGTTCTATGAAATTTTATTACATGGATAGATTTTGTAACCATCAGGATATAAAACTGTTCCAGCCACCACAAAGAAACGCCCTCATGTTAACACACCCTCCCCCAACCCTATCCCTAGCAACCACAGATCTGTTCTCATCACTGTAATTATGTCACTTTGACAGAGTTATATAAATGGAATCATACAGTATGTAACCTTTTGAGATCGGCATAATGCCCTTGAAATCAATTCAATGTGCTGTGTTTATTGACAATTCATTGCCTTTTATTGCTTCATAGCGTTCCATTTAATGGCTACACCACAGTTTGTTTATCCATTCACCTGTTGAAGGACATTTGGGTTGGTTCCAGTTTCGGGCCATTACAAATCAAGCTACTATGAATGTTCATATACAGGTTTTTGCATGTACCTAAGCCTTAATTTTTCTAGGATACATACCCCAGAGCACAATTGCTGAGTTGTACAGTAAACGTATGCTTAACGAGATAGGAAACGGCCAAACCATTTTCCAGAGTGGCAAGTACCATTTTACATTCCCACCGGCAGTGTTTGAGTCCTGGTTGCTCTGTGTCTTTGTCAGCCCTTGATTTTGTTAGTATTTTTAAATTTTAGCCATTTTAATAGGTTTGTAGCACTGTTTTGTTGGAGCTTTATTTTGCATTCCCCCTAGTGGCTAAGGATGTTGAACGTCTTTTCTTGTGCTTATTTGACGTCCTTATATCCTTTCTAGGTGAACTCTTTACATTTTTTGCCCATTTGCAAGTTGAATTTTTTGTTTTCTTACTGTTGAGTTTAGAGTGTTCTTTATACTTGTATATTCCAGATACAAGTCCTTCTTGAAGTTTGCAAATACTACTTTCTCCCAGTCTGTGGCTTGTCTTTGCAGCCTCTTAACAGTCTTTTGCACAGCACACATTTTTAATTTTGAAGAGGTCCAGTGTATCCATTTATTTTCTTTTTATGGATGGTGCCTTTGGTGTCATGTCTAGACACCTTCCCTTTTACTTTAATATATCTTGTAGATAGTTCCTATCAGCATGTAAAGAGCTTCCTTATCATGTTTTTGTGGCTGCAAGTATGCCAACTTACACATAAAGCATAATTGATTTAGCCAGTTCCCTGTTGGGGGACTTCACTGTTTAAATTCATGCTACTATAAACAGTGCTGCAATAAATAAGCTTGGGCATACATTGTTTTCACACTGTGGCTTCAACATGCCTGCGGGAGACATTCCCAGAAGTGTGGTTGTCAGTCAAGGGTTCAAGCATTTGTAGTATCAATACTATCTTCCTGGGACCTCCCACTGTGAGGGCTGAGCCATCGCCATTCCCCCACCTCTTAACGACACACGATTTTATCAGATTGGTTTTGGTCTTTTCCAATTTGAGAAGGGAAGCTTGATTTCTCCCTGTGGTGTTAGTTTAGCACTCCCTGTAAGTCCTTCCTGTGTAATCTTTCCTGTGAATGTTCAGTTGTCTCCTGTACCTACTTTCCTCCTAGGCTCCTAGCCTGTTTGGTTAGCAGGAGCCCACCCTTCATTTTCTGAATGGGGTGGGCGGTGGGACCAGGGACTCCCCCCCAGGCCAGTCTTCTCTCACTGATGGGGCTGAGACCTGACCTGCTGCCACGAGTCTCTTCCCCTGTGTGGGCTCAGTGCACTCATCTATGAAATGGGGATGAGAATAGCACCTCCATACAAGAATGTTGAGAGACATTTTTGAGTAAACATGCACGAAAGCACTCAGAACAGTGCCTGGCACACAGGAAGTGATATAGAAGTGTTAGCTCTATGGATAACTGTATTTAATACTGTATTGGAGCATGGAGAAAGGCCTAGAGATGTGAAACTGAGTGGAAGGTGTGGGGAGCTAGAAGCTGCTGGTGTTTCTGGGGTTAAACACAGAGAGTGAAGGGGAGAAGTCGGTGCTGAGCAGAGGGAGGGACCAGGTCAGAGAGTCCCTGGGCCTTAGAATCTGCTGGTCAGAGTCCGCCAGCGGCAGGAGCTCTTGCAATGACAGGAAAGACGAGGGACACAGAGGCCCAGGACCTGGGAGCTTGCATGTGTGGGATTTCCAGATGCCCTCCTCAGTCCGGACAGGGTGGGGCGGGTCCAGGCTTCCCCAGCCAGTGGCCCTCAGAGAGTCCACAGTCACTAATGGAGTGTCCACTCTGTGTCTCGGTACCCTCACCCAACTGGCACTCTCAATACTCAGAGACCCATAAGGGGATAGGTAATTATTCACTTTGATGGGGGAAGCTGAGGATCAGGGAGGGAAGGCAGCTTGCCCCAGGGCACACAGCAAGGAAATGGCAGAATGTGTCTCCAATCCAGGACTCCCTGACTCTCCTCCGAGGCACCCATCACCCTGGAGTCAGCTTAAGGTTAAGCTTGCCCACTGCCACTGCACCTCTGGAGATATCTTGAGACACTTTCATTGAAAATGTTTGCCTATTATTTTTAAATTATAAACCCAATAAATGCTCTTGGTGAAATGTTAAAACAATACCAAAGAAAAATAAAAGTTTCCCACCTCTCTGGTCTCCATAGCAAACCCCACAAGGTACCCAGCCCAGATCCCTTCAATGATGCTGGGCACCCCCCTTGGTTTCTGGGGGCCTTGCTTCTAGCACCTGTGACTTTCTCCAAGGATGGTCCTTGGGTTATCATGAGTGAGAGACCCAGAATGCCTGGGGGTTTATGACCCCCACCCTGACCCAGGTGGCTGTTAGCCAGTGACTGGCTGACACAGGAGTCAGAACAAACTCTGAGGTGAATCAGTCTCAGGCTACTGTTTTCTCTTCCTCCCTTTTTCTGTTTCCCCTGCTCCTCACCAATCCCCTAGCACTGCCCTAACAAGTCACTCCTACATGGATCCTGGTCTCAGGGCTGGCTTTGGAGAAAGACAAGCACAGCAAGTTGCAAAAAGTGTCCCAACTTGTCACCCCTCCCTGGATCCATGTCCTCGGCTCATCACTTGGTAGCCCCCACCCCGCTAGATGATGGGCTTGACCATGTGACTTACTGTGACCAAAGGGATATGAGCAATCAAGATGCAAGGGAGGCTTGAAAATGTGCACAATCGAGCTTGCTTGCTCTTGTGCCTCTGCCATTGCCATGATGTCATATCCAGGCTAATGGGGTAGAGGATGAGACAAATGGCACCAAGCTGAGCCACTCCAGTTATCCTCACTGAGGCCACTAGCCAGCCAATCCCAGACATCTGAGCAAGCCCAGCCAAGATCAGCAGAGCAGCCTAGACCTAGAGTAGCTGCCCCCAGGCTGGTGAGCAATCAATGTTTAATTGTGTGCCACTGTCAGTTTTAGGGTTGCTTCTTGTACAGCATCATTGTGGCAGTAGATAACTGCTGCAGCATCCTCACTCTACTCCCTCAGGTATCTTTTTGGTTGTTGGTTTGTGCACCATGTGAGAGCATAACTTCTATACTATCCTGGCTGCCAATCAGCCTTCCACTTGATACCATTTCAGCTATCCTCCCCTTGGCACACACAGGCCCCTTTTATTCCTTTTAACATCTGCATAATCTCCATCTATGTGGCCATACCAGCTTATGTCCAGTCCTTTATTGATGGGCATTTGGGTCCTTACTGTATTTTCAGTGTAATAAACGCCTCTGCATTGAGATCCTTATGCATTCATCTTGGTGCACGTATATAAATAAGGTCCTCTGGGAGATAAATTCCTCGCCATGAACTTGAGGATCAAATATCTATATTTCAAGGTTTGATAGATACCACTTAATATGAAAGACCAGACTTTCAAAAATCCCCAGCTACCCTCCAATGTTGAATCCATCAAAGAAAAGGGCACAAAAGCCTTGTGGTTTAGGGGGTCAGTTGGAAGCACCATGCAAAGGATGAGGGTTTCTGAGAGTTTAAAGCACCTATCCAACAATTCACTCATTAATTCATCCAATAAATATTTATTGAATACCTGATATGTGCCAGGTGTTGTTCTGGGCCCTGGGGACAGAGCAATGAATACAACAGACAAAAATCCCTGCCTTGATTAAGCTTATATTCTATGAGAGATAATAGATTACACACATGCACAAAGGAAAAAATTAGGATATTAGTAGGTGGCAATGCTACAGAGAAAAATAGGCGGGGAAAAGGGACAGTGACCATTGACGTACAGGAGGAAGGAGGGGTTGTAATCTTTAAAAATATGGTCAGGGAAATATATTAGTTTTCTAGGGTTGGTGCCACAGACTGGGTGGTTTAAACAACAGAATTGATTTCCTCACAGTTCTGGAGGCTAGACATCCAAGATCAAGGTGTTGCCAAGGTTGGTTCCTTCTGAGGCCTCCCTCCTTGGTTTGCAGAGAGCTGTCTTCTCCCTGTGTCCTCACATCTGTCTTTCCTTTGTGGTCTCTGTGTCTTAATCTCTTCTTTTTTTTCATCTTTTTTGAGGGCAGTGTCACTGGCCCTCCTATGTGGGACCCGAACCGGGGCCGCTGGCTTCCCAAGCCAGCGCTTAACCACCGCAGCGCCACTCGGCCGGTCTTCTTATAAGGACATCCGTCCTATTGGATTAGGGTCACTCCAGTGACTTCATTTTAACTTAATCACCTTTGTAAAGACCCTATCTTCAATTACGGTCACATTCTGAGGTCCCAAAGTTTAGGACTTCCACAAGAATTTTTTTTTGGTGGGGGTAGAAGTAGGGGGACACAATTCAGCCCATTACAGGGAGGCTTCAGTGAACCTGGAGGTGAGGCCCATGGCTGCCTTTAGGAGGAACGTTCCAGACAGAAGCCAAGATGATGAAGGAAGAGCATGCCTGGTAGGTGTGAGAAACAGCAAGGAGACCAGAGCAGAATGAAGAGATGAGGCAGAGGTGAGGTCCAGGAGGCCCCAGGCAGCAGGTCGGGCCTGACCTTGTAGATGGTGGGACTTTGGTGTTTACCCTGAGGAGGGGGAGCCACAGGAGGGTTCTGAGCAGAGGAGGTGTGTGACCTGCCTTATGTTTTAACAGAATCCCTCTGGCCACTGTGTGGAGGAGGAACTGAAGGAGGGTGTGGTTGTCATTCATGCGGCTGTCATTCAAAGTGTGTTTCCAGTTCGGTGGCAGAGCACGGCTCATCCCCAACCCCTTTAGAGCCAGGCACGGCATATGACTTGCTCTGGTCAATGGAGCCTGAACAGAGTGCTGACATCACTCCTGGGGGAACACGTAAGAGCATACTCTAGGCCATGTTTTCTCTTTCCCTGCCGTGGTGACTGGCAGTGTCTTAGAGTTGAGTTCTAGACTGGCTGCTCTGTCAACCTCTGTCCCAGACCATAGTTAGTGAGAGGCACATGTAGTAGGAACAAGAAATAAACCTTTGTGTTTACACCACTGAGCTAGGGGATTGTTTGTTACCACAGCACAGCCTAGCCTGTCCTGACTAACAGAGAAAGGAGACAGAAATGGGGCCGCAGTGAGGAAGTGACTGATTTCATCCAAGTGAGAGATGATGGAGCTTGGGGCATGATGGTGGCAGTCAGGATGGTAAAGATATGGTTGATCTCTGGACATATTTTGAAGGTAGAGCCGATAGGATTTGCTGACAGATTGAATGTGGATTATGAGAAGAGCAAAGACGACTCCCAGATTTGTGTCCTGAGCAGAAAAAATAGAAGGGCCATCAACTAGAGTAACATGACAAAGGGAGGACCAGGCTTGGAGAGGGCAGCAGGCCACCAGAGTTGGAGAAGTCCATTTAACTCAGTCCCAGGGGAGGAATGGAGACGGGCATCGGGCGATGTGCTGAAACCGTGAGCTTGTCTGCGGAGGCCTGGGATCCCTCCCACTCTTAACATGGGGTTTCTGAGGAGCTGGAGTAGGTACAAGCCACTGGAATGAAACCAAGGCACTGGAGGCCACTATTATAACAAATTAATCATTGATGAGTGATTAGAGGGGTTTGGCCCTGCCTTTACTCCCCCACGGGAAGTGTGGCTGATGGAGGCCCAGCATTGATGGGTAAATGGCCTGGCCTGACAACGACAGACCTTACTAAGTGCGGCCTGAGTTGTCCTCAGAGCACACGAGCTCTGGCAGTGAGAAAGGTGGCCACTTCCAACAGCGCCATAGTGCTTGAGAGTATCAGGGACTACCCACAAGCCTTACACAGCCACTGGAGGCAGCATCCATATCAGCATTTCGTAGAAGAGAAGAACACTGAGGCCCCAAGCAGGGAAGTGACTTGACCAAGGCCACACAGGGAGCGAGTGGCCCACCAGGAGGTGCAGCCTTGGGCTCCTGACTCTGCCCTGCTGCTCCCCTCCCAGTACATCTCATGGCCTAGAGGTCTCACACTTGATTTGCACAAGACCCCAACCCTGAGAAGCACTATGGTACATCTCAGTAGTTTGCAGACGTGTGTGTGCGTGTGTGTGTGTGTGTGTGTGTGTGTGTGTGTGTTAAAGCAGGGGTGTGCTGTGCTCACTTCGGCAGCACATATACTAAATAAAGCAGGGGTTTGCTTACTTAAACAGAACTGCTCTGGTTGACACTGCCAGAGCACCTGCCCACCCTGCTTTCTGCTATGGTGGCTCCCAAGGGGCTCTAGGGTACAAGCTGAAGATTGTCGGCACATCACAGAGTCCAAGTGAGAAGACTGTGGATGTATATATCTGAAAAAAATGAAATCACTATGCCGAATACATATCTGCACCCTATGTTCATTGCAGCATTATTTGAAATAGCCAAGACATGGAAGCAACCTGAGTGTCTATCGACAGATGAATGAATACAGAAAGTGTGACACACACACACACACACACACACACACACAGAGGAATATTGTTCAGCCATAAAAAGAAGGAAATCCTGCCATTTGTTACAACATGGATGGAACTTGAGGGCATTATGCTAAGTGAAATGAGTCTGATAGAGAAAGGCAAATACTGTATGATCTCACTTATATGTGGAATCTAAACAAACAAACAAACAAAAACCAAACTTATAGGAAAAAAGGTCAGATTTGTGGTTACTAGAGGTGGGAGTGGAGGAAGGGGTAGTTAGATGTAGATGGTCAATATACAACAGGGTAACTACAGTTAGCACTGCTGCGTGTATACTGGAACGTTGCTGAGAGAGTAAGTCCTAAAAGTAATTATCACAAGGAAAAACCATTTTTTCCTTATTTTTCTTTTTATAACTATATGAGGCGATGGATGTTAACTAAACCTATCATGATAATCTTTTCACAATGTATGTAAGTTAAGTCATTATGCTGTACTCCTTAAACTTATATGATACTGTATGTCAATTATATCTCAGTGAAACTGAAAAAAAGATTTAGATTTTTGGTCTCTGTCATGAACTTGCTGGGTGACCTTGGACAAGTCCCTACCCCTCTCAGTTTCCTTTTCTGTAAAATGAGATGCTGGACAAGAATGGTCTCTGTCATGTACAGGCAGACCTTGGAGATATTGCTAGGTCAGTTCCAGACCATCACAATAAAGCGAGTCTAATCTTTTTGCTGGTGAAAGGTCTCACCTTCAACTCGTGAAAAAATGCAACATCTGTGCAGTGCAATAAAGTGATGCGCAGTAAAATGAGGTATGCCCATATCTCCTTGGATTTAAGTGAAAGAAAACGAACTCAAACTGGTTTCAGCTGTAAAAAAGGAATTTATTGAGTCCTGTAATTGAAAAAAACAATCCAGAGGTACTTTGGATTTCAAGTACAGCTGGTTTCAGGAGGTTAGAAAATGTCACCAGGCATCTCCCGTTTTCTCAGCTCTTCTTTCCTAGGGGATGGCTTCCTGTCAAGCTCTCCCCTGAGGTGGCAAACCTACTACCAACAGCTCCAGGCTGACAGCCCACTCTGTGCAACCCTTAGAGAAAATGGCAGCCCTTTTCCTGAAAGCTCAGCCAAAGCCTCTGCCAGCCCACATAGCACCTGGGTGCAAACTAGAAATAAATGGGTAAACACAGTTCTACACCAGCCAAGGGGCTTAATCATAATATAATGAGTTCTACCTCCTGCCTCAGCTGAGTGCACCTGCCCGGTGCACAAATTGGACAAGTCTTCGCAGCACCCCTGCCTCCAGCAAATGGCCTGGGAAGTCTCTCATTGGCCAGGTTTAGGTCACATGCCCATCTCTGAACCAATCACTGTGCTAGGCCTGAGTGTCAGGGCCCCTTTGAAGCTGTGGATAAAGTGTGCCATTAAACCACGGTGGCCTGAGGGGCCGATTCCTGGGAGGAAAATGGCTGAGTGGGAGGAACTGTAGCCAAACAACGGGGGTTGGGTCCTGGGCAGGCAGAGCCAACTGAGGTCCCCCAGTCTTTGAGAAGTTGAGGCTGGAGTCCTGGCCAGGAATGTTGCAGCAGCCCCATCCCCTCCTGAGGAGTGAGGTGGTCAAGGAGCAGAACTATAATAGCTCAGTGAATGTTTGTTGACTAAAGCAGTGAGAGTCTGGGCTTGTAAGAGTTGTCTGGTACCTGGGCCTGCAATCTCCCTGATTCATGACTTCCAGTCCCCTACTTCCCTACCGCAGTCCTCATCCCATCTCTTCCCACTCCTGACTCTGGTTTCTTGTATAACTGTTTTGGTCTCTCTGGGCTCAGCGGGACCTGGCCCTGGTGTCCCTCCTTCCAGCATCGCAGGCCCCCACCTCTCATATGTCCCCACTCCCACATCCATCCAGCTTTGGCCACATTTAAGTGGCTGAGCTGGGAGAAAAACAGACAGAGAGAGAGCCTATCTCCTAGGCCCGGAGGGCTGTACTGGGGTAGAGCACTCAGAAAGGCCCACAGGGGTGAGAGGCCATGGGGAAGGGCAGCTCTAGGAGACGAGGGCCTTTTCTTGTCAGAGCTCTTTGGAGATGGGCTGACTACCTGGGAGGGAATGTGGATGTGGGGAAGGTGCTATAGAAGTGGTTCGGGAGCAGAAGTCTGAGCTTGATCTGTCTGCTGCACATCACCTGTGGCACTGGTTAAAATGCAGATTTCCAGGCCCCAATCCCGAGATGCTGGCTTCTTTGGTCTGCAGGAGCCCTGGGAATCTGCATTTTAACCAGTGCCTCAGGGAATTCCCATGGGAAACACTGGCCCCAGAGCATCTGGGAGTTTTTCCCAACTCTGAGGTTCCTGGAAAAGGAAACCATCTGTGCCCCAGTTCAGGATCAGCCAAAGTTACCCAAGAGCTCTTGGCGTTCCCTTTAAGGCGGGGTTCCCAGAGTTACAGGGCTGGATCACTGAAAGAAAGGCTGTCTGGGCTGCCCACTTGCCTCTGAGCCCCTGAGTCCCTGGGTCTGGCTGTGCTGACGTCTGTCGTCTAGACACTGGGCTTTGTGCCCAGGCAGCTGTTGGCAGGCAGATGTGACCACTGGGGCTCTGAGGCTGGGTTCACTTGCCCAGGGCCTCACAGCTACTCGGTGGTGGAGCCAGGATTTGAACCCACGTCTGCCAACGTCAAGGCCTCTGTGGCTGAAACCAAAAGGAGCATGTGGCATTCATTAGGCTCACATCTGGCCCACAGTGGCTTGTTTTTGTGTCTTTTTATAACAAACAATAAAAAACAAACAAACCTAATCACTGACATTTATGGAGTGTCAGTTACTGAGAGCCAGGCCCTTACATGGGTGACATCATTTAATCCCCTCAATTGCCCTCAAAGGGCCAAACCATTTTTCATCCCTGTTTGCAGAGAAAACTGAGGTGAAGTGACATAGTAGACATTTGCTTTCCATGTCTGCTTAGCATTTTGCACCCATTTTTATGAGCGGGACACCCCAATTTCCCTTTGGGAACCTCCCTACGCTCAGTGTTGGCAGTCTGGTCAAGACTCCTCTGAGTAAGGGGTCGGCACAGGGCCCAGGCTTGACGCCTTCTCCTGGAACTGTGACTCTTGAATCCTGAGACACATCTTCACCTTGAAGACTGTCTGCTGTCCTTGCTCCATGTCCCTCATCTGAGCGCTGCTGATTCTGAGACTCTGATTCCAAGACTGACTTCCCATCCTTCCAATGAGGCCCCATATCTTTGGCTGCAGTTCGCTGAGCCTGCAAACCAGAGTCCTAGCAAATACAACGGAGCTCCCAAAGTTCACACAGGTGACACAGGACTCAAATCCAAATGGCCTGATGCCAGAGTCTAGCTTAGCCTCAGGAGTGGCATCTCTCAGGTGAAAGAAGGAACAAACAATTCCTGAGGCCCAGGGACATTGCCCAGAGTGGCTGTGAAATTTGCATTCTCTCCAACAATACATCTGCACTGTTTTTGTAAAAGGGTGATTAATGTCTTAAGCTATGCACAAAATGATTTTCATTGTCCTCAGTCTTCGAGGCTTCACAAACTCTCAAGACCAGACCCTGGTACCCCAAGAGTTGTATGTACCCCAGTCTGAAATACTTACCTGAGGGCATTTGGCTCCTTGTTGCCACCCTGGGCCTTTGCTCAGAACCTCCCACTGCTTGGGGGTTGTTGGCAGAGCCTGGGCCCATGGGACCCGCTTCAGTAGTCAGCGGGATGGGGGTCCAGCAGGACAGTGCTTCTTAGCACCCAGTAGATCAACCTGCCCAGTCTCCCCAGTATGGGGTATTCTCACCCAACTCCCATTTTTGTCAGATTCACATCCTTCCTATACTATCATTTTCTTAATATTTGTGTTGTTGCCATAAATCCGTTCTTTACTTTTGAAGACTTCCTTCATATCACTGTTGGAAAGGGCACTGTGCATAAATAGACGACATCGGTGCTCGGAAAACACATATGTCACAGTCTAACTAGACACCGCAGCCTGCCCTGAACGCGCCAGGTCAGCCAGGCTTTTGCCAGGGAGGTCCGCAGGGGTTAACAAGGTGTTAAAGATGCCCTGCCTCACACTGAGCCAAGCCCCACCCCCCACACCGCTGCATGTGACCAGAAAGAAGGGTCCAAAGGAAATCCGAAAAGAATCACTTCTCTCTGTGTGAGCTGATGTTATTTTAGGCCATGTTGTGTGCCACATGTTTCACATTTCAGGAAACACTGGTCCTCACAGTACAGGTGAAAACAGAGAGGGACAGGGACTTATCCATGGCCACACAGCACAGCCGAGGAAGAGAAATGGAACAGAGCTATCCCAACCACATTCCAGCTCTTTCTGTGGCACCTTCCTTTTTCTCTTTAAGGCACTTCAGATACTTCCAGGCAACTTCTGATAATCTGGGACCAAATTTTAATTTTCTGCAGCCACTCCCCTTCCATCTGTTGGGTTTGGGCCCTTCTCCCCAGCCCCCAACCCCATTGCACCCACAGCGCCAGTTGGTGTGGGCTCTGCAAATGCAAACTAATTTAAATGTCAGCTGGAGCAACACTCAGCTAGAAAGGCAAACAGGTGACAAAAATAGATGTGACAATCACAGTATCCTAGACTGTCAGTAGGCGCTTGCAGGCCCTCTTAACCATTCCTGGGGCAAGTAGCCCTTGAAGAATCAAGATAGCTAGGGACACCTGCTCAGGGAAAACGCACGCACACACCTAATTTGGCATGTAATTTTGAAGGGGCCATGGGGCCAGCCCACCTCAACATCTCATGTTTTTTTTATCCATCTCACAGACTGGGGTTCTAAGAAAGAGTTTGTGTGCAAAAAGCAACCTGATGCCAAGAATTTGTAAACAACTGATCTTGGTGATTTTTCAGGCAGCTCCCAGTTAATGAGCAGTGAAGAAAGGCTCAAGTCCACTCCAGAAGCAGTGGTTCAGAGTCCACCTTTTGCAACCAGAAACCTCACCCCCTAACTTATCTCTTTGGGAAGGTGAGCCTTGGGGTTTATCTAAAAGGCGGGGACACTTCTGTAGAGTCAGGAAAACTCTTTGACCACTTTGAAGAGGATCCAAGGTGAAATGTTGGCAGGGAAGGGGAGACTGGCTCCATGCCTAGCTGCGGCAGCCATGGCCCCTACCCCTTGCCTGCACAGCCACAGAACACCATCTGCACAGAATACAAAAGCAGCCACGCCCTCTGGCTTATGCAACTCTGAGGTCCTGGCCCAGGTCCTGAGTGGCCTTAATGTGTGTGCCTTGCCTTTGTCATCTCGGTTTCCCCGTCTACACAAAAGGAGAGAGTTGATCGTTGGGACCGGGACCAGCCCCACACATGCTCTCCTTCTTGTTCTAGGACTTTGTGTACATAAGGTCTAGGCACAGCCCCCTTTGAAATCTCTGTTCTCATGGTGGCTTTGTTTCTTAGCAAGGATCTGGGTAAAAGATGTCCCACCCTGAAAGGAAGTGATAGAAACAGAAGCTGAACAATAGGGCTGGAGACAGAGGCCCCTGGGACAGGAAGGATGGACAGATGATTGATGAAAGAGCAATGAGAAATTGTTGAAAAGTGGCCTGCAGGGAGAGGAATGGAAGTATTGATGGTAGTCTGTGGTACTGGCAATTTGAGGACTGGAGGAATGAATGCCGATAGGGGGTGTCATGTGCTTGGGAAAGAGCAATTTCCACCTGCAACTGGGGACTGCTATGAATGCCAATCACAAAGCTCATGATATAGTGCTAATGGCCTCAGGGAGCTGACCCGGTGCAGATGGGGCTGAGAAGCCAGCTCCTGTGTCAAGCTGGGCTAAGACGCATGCCTGCCTTCTAGGTCCCTGCCACAGATCCCTTACCCTCCAGGTTTCTGCACTGTATTTGCTGTAGAATATGCTCTCTAGCCAGGACTGTTGGGCTCTGGTGTGCCACCAAGCACAGGATCTGAGGGGGACAGATGGGCCCATACTCAGTTGCTTGTTGCTTCATCCATGCCATGGGGATAATCACCTCCAGTGAGATGGGAATCAGAGATGGGTGATGGTAGTGGAGGGCCTGTCCAGGATCAGAGAGTGGACCACATGCCTCCTCCTTGAGGCATCCTGCAGACCTCCTTGAACCTACAATTCAAAAGTTGCAAACTCAGATACCTATGGCATTTGAAAATGAGGGTTCACTCCTGGCTGGTGGTTGCATATTCAGGCCCAGGACAATTCCTTGCATCACTGAGAGGCAGAATAATACAGTGGCCACGAGCACAGACTTTGGAGCCATATCTGGGTCGAAATCTTGGTTCTGCCACTTACCAACTGTGAACCTCTGAATCTCGGTCTCCTCATCTATAAAGGGATTAATTAATGACAAGATAAGATACATTGTTGGCACATAGCATATCTGCTGTATTCTTCTCCTGCATCCATGGCAGACATTGCTAATTGATCAAGTCATCAGTTTTCTCCTTTTGTACCATGGAAAACATTGTGAATTGATCCAGATATTCTTTCTCCCTGAGCCTCAGAATCGTTCTGTGTGTCCAGAGCTCCAGGAAGCTACCCCCCATAGATAAGATTTGGCATTTGAGATGAAACCTTTTTGCCGTCTCTGTTATAGTGCCTGTAGAGCATAATTCCTGGCACATAACTGATCCTATATAATTGTCAGTTACATTCAGTCTCTGCTTGGTGCAGGAATCCTTATCCATTATCTCCAGCCTCTGCTCACTCACCTCTAGTGAAAGAGAGATCACTACTTCCTCAGGCTAGCCATTCTATGCTGGACAATTCTGATGATCAGGAAGTTCTCAACACCCCCCTCCCACCCCTGCATCTCCCTTTCCCCTCAGTCTATAATTTCATGGCAAAGGGCTCCCCTCTTTCCTGGATTTGCTGTCATTACAGATTGAGATGATTTACTTTTAGATGATAAATTTGAACCACCGATGAGTAAAACCTTCTCTCAGCTTGCATATTTGATCCTAGGCTAGTTAAGCAGTTTCGAAGTTTGATGGACATGTTTGGGGGAGTGTATGAACGTGTGTGTGTGTGTGTGTGTGTGTGTGTGTGTGTGTGTGTGTGTTAGAATGTGTGGGCGAGAGAGAGGGATTGGGAGAGCGAGGAAAGAGAGAGTGAGAACATGTTTTAAAGCCTCATGATACACCAGGCCAATGTCACCCCTTATGTAAGCCTAATAGCTTCTCTGAGGATTGGGGCTGCATTCAGGGCCCCATCATTAGCTGATTAAGGCTGATTACTCCAAGGGGAGGAACAGTAAAGAGGGACATGAAGTTATATAACTCTCCATTTATTTGGATTTAATCCACACTTCTAAATTTAGGAGCTGGAAGACTGAAAAGATGAGCCCCTGGTGTTTGGAAGTGGTACTGGGCACATGGGAAACATGGGTCTGGTGAATGCTGGAGCCCCATGGTCCCCACAATCAGGGGGTTCTTTGCAGGGGGACAGTTCAGGGGTCTCATCTCACAATGCCAGGAGAACGTGTGTATGCAGCCAGTGCTACCCAGGACATTTCACACCCTGGAGCAAGTGCATATGCAATGGGGGTGGGGGAAGTGGTGCCACTGAGAGTGGACAGCATAGTAATGATGGGGTGAACTAGAAATCAATTTCCTGATGGGCTGGGAAGTTCCAGGAAAACCTGGACAGTCACAGTCACCTCTGGGGCACAGCATGTGTTCATGTGTGGTCTAGTGTGGCCCCTTCCAAATGGATCTTCTCTCTGCTGGGACTCATAGCTTTCCTCTTCTAAATATTTTATGCAGGGACATAGAAAACCACTAGTCACTCAGGTTGTGACTGCACAATGGTACTGCATCTTAGTGAGCACCCCTTGCATCAAAGATAGCGTAGATTCACATATGTATGAAGATAATTCTTTACAGATGGCCTCAAAAGATGCTCTAACAGAACTGTCATTACAACACTTTGGGAAGCTGGAAGTCAAGTGTTTTGAGCAAAGGGAACCTTTTTCTGATTTACACAAAGACACTGTATGGGCTAGCAGCAGCCTTCCTCTAACTTCCACTGGTGCTGGCTGGATCCAACTCTGAGTTTCAGTCACAGCGGTCGTGTTCAAAGAGAAGTTGCTGAAAACTGAGGATAAAGAGCAGCTGAAGAGTTGTGACTAGTCATTCAAGGTCTCAGAAACATTTCCCAGGCCATTGCAAAGAGGTGATAACACTCAGGAATAACAAATGAGATAAGGTGCAGATAAAAGCACCTTATTAACTGTAAAGAATCCACACCCATTTTAGGAAGTCCTGTGAAGTTGTGTCATAGTAGAACATGAGCCAGACTTGGGCTCCGCCACTTTCTAGTTCTGGAACATGGGATGATGAATCACTTCACCTTTTTGGATCAGCTGTAAAACGGAAATCAGGTGGCCCATCGCCATTTAAGAATCAAATGGAAAAATGGTCATGAAAAGCCATGTCCAACAGCCTAGCTCATAGTGCGTGCTCTGTAAATGCTTGATTCCTCTCTCAACACTACTTTAAAAAGTGCCCAGGCCATTTGAACACTAGAATGTAATATTTTCTTTGAAATCTGTGTGCTTAGAAAAAAATTCAAGTTCAATATCCCAGCTGAAAAAAATTCCTGCATTTCTGACTTCCTGCCCCCCCAGTCTAAACTTGTCCCCTACCACACTTCCCCAGCTCCCTCCACTCCTTGCTGTTCCCTGAGTATGCCAGGCCTGTGCCCATCTCAGGGCCTTTGCACTTGCTATTCCTCTTCCTGGAATGCACTTCCCTCATATTGCCATGACTGGCTCCTTCTCACTCATCAGGTCTCAGCCCAAATATCTCCTCACAATGTAAAGTAGCCCCTGGCACTTCCTACCACCTCACCCCATCTCAATTTTCTGCATTGTCCTTTATTGCTTTCTCATGCTTTACTTTTTTGTTACCTTATTTATTTTGTTCCACCACCAAAATCCAAGCTGCAGGAGAGCAGGGATTTTTGGGTCTTGCTCACTACTGTATCCCAAACCACAGGTGTCTAATAAATGTTTGTTGATGCATGAGCAATGTTTGTGAGGAGAATGAAGCGATGTCAGCTCCTTCCAAGCTTACTGAGCACCTCTCTCTACATCATCCTGCCTTGCCCCTTGCTTTTTCTCCCTATCTCTCCATAGGATGGCTTCTGTCTGTCCACATTCCTTTCCTCTTCCACTAGATGACTTCCTTGGCTGTTTCTTGATTCCCTTGTTTGTCCTATGGAGAGCTTAAAACATCTTGTTCTTTCTGTTTTCAAGGTTAGGGTGACTTTAACCTTCCAGCTTCCTTGTCATTCGGAATCTCTGCCTATCAGCTTGGGTCTCCTTCTCTTTGGAAATGGCGAGGGGCGGTGTGGCGGGGGGAGCATATACAGCCAGTGTTGGAAACATGGGTGGGAGGTTTTAGATGCATAAGGAGACGGCTGCCTCCAGAGATAGTGAGATCCTCAACCCCGAGGCTGTGAGTGGAGGTGGAATAAACACTTTCTTGAGATGCTCCCAGCTCCACCCTCTGGGGAGAGATCCAGCCCCAGCTGCTGCTGCAGACAAGTTTGCTTCTCTTCTTAAAACCAGGTTTTACAAACTGCTATGCTAAGGCTACAGTGAATTGGTTTGGCTTATGCCAACTGTTAACTGGACTAAAAGAATTTGAATGGCACTTACTTTGCAGTTTACAAGTCTATTTCATCAGTCATTTCAGTCAGCGAATGTTTAATAAGCACTTACTACGTGCCAGAAATGGTTCTAATTGCTTTTCATATAATAATGTATTCATACGGCAGGTACTATTATTATCATCATTATCCCATTTTATAGATGAGGAAGCTGTGGTCCAGAGTTGGATTTACTATAAAGCTCAGTGTCTTAGTCTGTTTAGGCTGCTATAATAAAATACCACAGACTGGGTGGCTTATAAACAGCAGAAATTCGTAAAATTCGTAAACTATCTCTTACAATATGGAGGCTGGAAGTCCAAGATCAGAGTATCAGCATGGTCAGGCGAGGGCCCTCTTCCTGGTTGTAAGCTTCTTGTATGCCCACCTGGTGGATGCTAGAGAGCTCACGGAAGCCTCTTTTATAAGAGCACTAATCCCATTCATGAGGCCCCACCCTCAGAACCAATCACTTCCCAAAGGCCCCACCTCCGAATACTATCACCTTTGGGCATTAGGATTCAACATATGAATTTGGGGGTGGGAGGGGGGTACACACATTCAGACCACAGCACTCAGAAAACTTAAGTTTTCAGGGGTTCTTATATGCACAGGCTCCTTCTTTTCTCCCAGGTGGAGCCCCAGCCCTGTGTTAATTGGTTGTGTATGCAAAATCCTCAAAAGTAATATATTTCTTATATATATATCTGCTGGCAGTTAAGGGGTCCAGTTTAGGGAAAGTTAAATTGGGGATACATTTAATTGAGTTCACTGAGATAAACAAATGTGGTTCTAAGTCAGCCATCGTGTTGTAGAAAGCAGCTTCCCTAGCTCGCCTGGATTGTGATTCAGAGATGCTGGTCCAGAGTTCGTGCATCACCACATGAACATGCTCTACGGCCCTCAGCACAGAAAGTGAAAGGAAATCAGGCCCGAAATGTAGGGAGCCAGGGGCTCTTCTGCACGAAGTTCTTCCTATCATAAGACGTGAAGTTGTAAATGGAGGCTTGACTTCTCATTGCTGTCATGGACGCCTAGTCTAAACCAAAGTTCTTTCCTGCAGGGATAGACTAAATAATGCAGAGTATACAATCAAAACCACAATACATGTTTTTTTTTTCCTTTGGGTAAGATCATGCAAAATTACAATGATCAGATTTCTATGTTTGTAGGGCACAAACTTATAGCTGTGGTAAAAGCGACAAAGGTGCCTGTAACAGATCATGTATGGAAAAACTTGATGGAGATATTTCCAAATTTAACAATGGTGCTGAAATGTGTGTGTGTTTATATAAAGCATTTCTAAGTACATCTTGTGAAACTGAAACTTTCCTAAACAGTCTGCAGTAGTAAAAACTTTATTCAACAGGCCATGTTTGAGGAAAGACTGAATTATCTTTCAATTCCCTATACACACAATGACAAAATTGTCATCATATGAAGGTGATCAATGAAATGCTGGAGGAAAGGATGATAAAGATATGTCAGACAGTCGGTTAATAAAAATATTGTGTTATTTATCTGGATATTTTTAAGGTTGTGGCATTTCTCAGCTTTCTAAAATTTCTCATTTTCTGTGATTCCTTTCTCATTCTAAATCTCACGTTTTGTACCTAATTTTCTATTCTTTTTCTTAAGGGGACCACCCCCAACTCTACAGGTTTTTTTTGTTTTGTTTTGTTTTGTTTTTAAAGATTTTATTGGGGAATTGGCGGAGGGGAACAGCGTTGGGGAATCGGGGAAGGGGAACAGACAAGTTGCTGTCTTTTCTTCAGTTTAGTTGCGGAGGATGTTGCTTCACTGTTGGTATCGTCATTGCGCTCTTCCCGGATGAGGCAGATCGGTCGCTGGCCTCTGGATGTCGCTCACCACGGCTATTGGCAGCTCACGCTTGGCTGCCAGCCGCTCACGCTGGCTGCGGGCCACTCACTGTAGCCTATGGCAGCCCACTGCAGCAGGGGCTGCAGCCCACACCATCACCGGGGCTCGCACAGCCCAGCTCCAGGTGGAGCTGTTGTTAGCTGTAGAGGGCAGTGTCACTGGCCCTCATGTGGGATCCGAACCGGGGCTGCTGGCATCCCAAAACCAGCGCTTAACCAATGCGCCACTCGGCCGGCCCTCAACTCTACAGGTTTTGGACTACACCTCCAAACTCTATCATAGATACCAGGATAGGGTGGCTTCGTCATGCAAATACTAGCTCATATAATCCTGTTCTTCTTTTTCTGCCCTTTTAACACAAAAGATAGCTTACAACAATCACATTAGCAGCTGCAGCTGTGCCAGCTGTGTAGCAGGAAAAGGGTGCGGGTGAAGATGCCACTGCAAGAGGCCTGGGTAGGGTGGGGAGAGGATGGTGGCTGGACACCCAGGGGGCCACAGGGGTGTGGAGAAGCTGCTGGAGAGAGTCAACAGGAGTTGCTGGCAATGTTGGCGGGGCGGTGGCAGGGAGGAGGGGGAAGAGGGGAGGAGGAGGAAGGGTAGAGGAGCAAAAGATAGGTGGACATCCAGGATGTCTGCGGCTGTTATTCTGATTTTCCTCGGAGGCTGTGACTTGGGGAGTCAGGATTCTGGAAGGTTCCTGTGGGCGGAAGGGAGAAAGGCCTCTCACCTGCTGGCTGGCTGGCATTTGCAGCACCCGTGCTCCCCCAGCGCTGACACCCGCGCAGGAGTGGAGGACGCCCAGGAAGCGCCCTGAGGCTGCGCGCCCGAGACCCGCCGCAGCCTGCCCGACCCTCCCAGTGCAGGCGGCCTGGCGCTCAGGGACACGTGCGGCTTCTCCCGTGCGCACCCCACGTGCAGCCCCGAGTGCGCCCCAGCTCCTGCCTCTTTGGCCCGCAGCCGGCTGCTGGGGCTGCTGCCAGCCCCAAGGCGGAGTAGATGCCTGCAGATGGGGGCAGGGGTAGAGGGGTGGCGTGAAACCCAAGTGGAGGAGCGGGGAGCGCAGGGGTCCAGTTCCCACCTTTGCAAATGGCTTGGCTTCCTTGAACCTCCCTTTCCCGGGTTAGGCATATGAATGCGTCCTTCCTGGAGAAGCCTGTGCTAGCTTGTTGAGCTTTTCCAGGGCTAAGATGACAACAACAGTGATAATAAAACAGTAATACCAATCATGACAAACGTTTACTGAGTGCTTACTCCCTGCCAGGAACTTTTCCAAGCACTCCACTCATATAATCCGCCCAGCAGCCCCATGATGTCAGAACTTTTATTGTCCCCATTTTACGAATGATGAAATTAAGGCAGAGGGAGCTGCTCATATGATGATTATTATTACTGGTAATAATCATAAAACAATGGCTATTGCCAACAGCAGTAGTACTGATGAGGCTATGGCTTAGGAAGGGCTTGCTATACACAGATAATTGACACACAGGGTCATAATCCTACATCCCTCCAGTGAGGGGCATTTGTATTGTCCCCATTGAACAGATGAAAACAGTCTCAGGGAAATGAAGTCACCTGCCCATGAAGACAGTTGGTCAAGTGGCAGAGCCAGGACTCAAACCCAGGACTATCTGAACAAACTCTCAGTCATGATCACGACCAGCCATCCCTGAAGAAGGGGTCTTTGGCCTATGATTCAGCATATCCTCCATCCCTGTCCCTGAGTCAGGTAGGTCAGTAATGGTCTGTGACTGCAGGGTGCTGCAGTGATCTGTCAGGGAAGTGGCTGCTTCATCCAAGGACACTCAGGCACAGGAGGCATTGGGCTGAAAGTAGACCTTGGGACCCACCTATTTACTACACACTGGCCTGAGCCTGCTTCCTGCATCTGGGCCCAGGTGAAGGAGCCCTGAAAAGACACTGCTTTTAAATGTTCTCCTTTTGTGGATTTTGGTCTGGCCAGCTTGCTGGAAGACACCTGTCTTCTTTTCCTACCAGGTGCCTGGTGGTCTTGCCATCTCCCTGGATCCGCCAACCCTCTCCCTCATGAACTCTGGAGGCCTGGACTAACAGCCTCCTAGGGAGGCCTGGAGCACTTCTGAGGGGTGGGCACCTTGCCCACTTGTCCAGAAATCTTCCAGTCTTAGCCCGAGCACACCCTGAAAATCTCTGCTTCACTCCCATGCCATGCAGACCCCAGCCTAGAGAGCTCTTGGGGCTTGTCAGACGCCTGGATCATTAGACTCTGATGGGGCAGATAGGGTGAGAGCTGCGAAAGTTTACACAGCAAACAAGAGCTGAGGCTACTGTGTGCCACCTGCAAAGAGGTGGGTGTGGGGCTCCTGGCCTCCTCACTCCTGAAAAGACCTGTGAGGCCCAGCAGTGTTGCCCAGGCTCTGTGTGCCTCATGTCAGCTGCATGGCTCTCCCTGACTCACCTGCTGGGCTGCTGGGACATGAATGGAAAATCAGCCTGGGGATTAGCTGAGGCCCTCAGGGATTGGCCCAGGGCTGGGTTCCTCTGCATATGGATGTCTTCTTCCTCCTTCCATGGCCTTGACCTGAGGGACCCCTTTCTGAGGGTATAAGATGGTGCCATCTTCATATAAGAGGGGTTGTGCCATGAACCCTGAATGTGGAGGAGGCTGTATGGCTGGGGAGAGAGCCTGGGCCAGGCAAGAAAGACACCTGAACTTTTATCCGCACTGGTCATTTGCCAGGCGCCCAGCTGGCCAGGGACAGAAAGACCTGGAACTCAAACCCAGGCCTCTTCCTTCAGCTGCAACACTGTCCCTGCACTGTCTGTCCCACACAAGAAAAATATCTCCCAGACCTTGGATGCTCCCTCTGTATAATGGGCATGTGTGCCCTGTGTGGGCATCAACTGTTTGTTTGTTTTTTCTTTTTTTTAAAATAAACTTTATTTTTTATAGCAGGTTTAGGTTCACAGCAAAATTGAGAGGAAGGTGCAGAGATTTCATATACATTCCTGGCCTCACTCCTGCATACTCTCTCCCACCAGAGTAGTGCATTTGTTACAATTGATAAACCTGACCCATCATCATCACCCAGAGTCCATAGTTTACATGAGCGTTCACTCTTGGGGTTGTGCAGTCTATGGGTGTGGGTAAATGTGTAATGACAGGTATCTACCATTACACTATTATACAGAGTACTTTCACTGCCCTAAACATCCTCTGGGTTCCACCTTTTCCTTTTTTTTTTTCTTTTAACTTTATTTCTCCATTTTAATTTTTTTTAAAGGTTTTTTTATTGGGGAATTGGGGGAGGGGAACAGCATTGGGAAATCGGGGAAGGGGAACAAACAAGTTGCTGTCCTTTTCATTCTTCAGTCTAGTTGTGGAGGACATCACTTCACTGGCCCATGTTGGTATTGTGATCATTGTGTTCTTCCCAGCTGAGGCAGTTGGTCGACATTTATTGGACGGCTGCTCACAGTGGCTCACAGCAGCTCACGCCGGCTGCTGGCCGCTCACGATGGCTGCCAGCCACTCACGGTAGCTTAGGGCAGCCCACTGCAGCAGGGGCTGCAGCCAATGCTGTTGCCGGCGACTCCCAGGAGCCCAGCTCCAGGTTGAGCTGTTGTTCACCATCTTAGCTGTAGAGGGTGCAGCGTCACTGGCCCATGTGGGATCTGAACCAAGGCCCTGCTGCTCAGAGCTGGAGTCCCAAGCCAACTCTTAACCAACGCGCCACTCAGCTGGCCTTATTTCTCTATTTTTAGAATGGAAATGTCTTTTTTTTTTTTTTTTTTGAGGGCAGTGTCACTGGCCCTCATATGTGGGACCCGAACAGGGGCCACCGGCTTCCCAAGCCAGCGTTTAACCACTGCGCCACTCGGCCAGCCCTAGAATGGAAATGTCTTTATTGGGGTTTTTACCAATTTAAAAATCATGCATGGAGTCCCTTCTAAATGTCATCCTCCCATTCCTGGGACAACCACTGCTAGGAGTACAGATGTGTGTTTCCTTTTCTGCTTTATGTCTTCATAAATGTACATCGCCCCATGATTATGAGGGTTAATTACACAAGAAGTCACGAGAGCCACTACCAGGAGCTAGCACTGAGTGGTTGCTTATTGTGTGCCTGACCTTTAATCCTTACAGCACCCCATGAGGAGGTCAGGATTTGTATCTCGGTCAGGGTTTGCACCTCTATTTCACAGCTGAGAACACTAAAGCTTAGAGGTCCCAGGGATAGTAAATGTCAGAGCTGGGATTTGAGCCCAGGTCTCTCTGATTGGGCTAACATCTCTGCACTTTGAAAAGCAGAAAGTATCTTGGTGTGTGAGGAATTCCTCTTCTGCCTCATGGCCCTGGGGATGGAGACTCTGAGCCAGCATGGGAAGGGCCTGTGGAAACAGCTTGCCTGGTGGAGAGAGAGGCCTTAGCAGCCTGCAATGTGGCCCCTTCTCTTCTCAGGCATGGCTACCAGAAGACCCAGGAGCCTGAGCCTGGGGGAGGGGAAAGGAGGGAGTGCTCACCCTTTCTCCCCATTATATGTTCATAGGACATGTTAACAGCAAACACTCCAAGGAATGCACTGTCACATTGTACACACTTGCACATGTACACCCTTACTCTCATGACATCCAAAACTCTCTCTGGTCCATTATCTCATCTTGGCTGCACATCAGGGCTGCTTCCTCTAGTTGTCTAGGCCGTGCACTGCATAATTGCAAGGGGCACCAGTCATGATGTGAATGGCACCCCCTGGAATTGTTTGACACAGTGGCCCTGCTTACAGTGACCTGGGAGTGAGCCAGGGAGACTTGGCCCATTTTATAGTTGGTGGAAACTGATGCTCAGAGACAGCCAGTGACTTCCCTATGGGTCACCGAGTTAGTCAGTAGCTGGAACAAAATCTGTGTCATCCTTTATCTCCCTTCCCCCCAAGCATTTCAAAAAGAATTCTTTCTTTCTTTCTAAAACTTTGATTTTACTTTAAAAACAAACCACTTTCAAACTTCTTTTTTTCTATTTATTTTTGAAGAGGAGCCATATTCACATGATGCAAAATCTTGAGGGTGCAAAAGGACATAAAGAAAAAGCCACACCCCCACCCTTCACCCACCCTTGACCCCCAAACAGCCTCTGCTGCTGCTGTCTTGTTTACCCTTCCAGAGATCAGCTACACACCTTTCTCACACACGGACGCACCCAATGCTATCCACACCTCACTGTTTTCACTTTTTATGCCCTTCAGTATACCTGAACATCTCAGTATACCTGGTTCTTTGTTTTGCTGTGAACAGAATTGCATTACGTGGAAGCCCTAGACTCACTGGTGTTCACCTTGGGTGTTTCTGATCTCTCACTAAAGCAAATGGTGCTAGACAAATTCTCTTGCACCTGGTTCATTCCACAAGTCTCAGAAACACCTGAAGGATAGAGTTTTTAAATTTCTTTTAAATCAAAATATTTCATTTTTGAAACACAATGAAAGCATCATGAAAGAACATACAATAAAGTAAAAGAGGAGAGCCAAACTGCCCACACATATTGATTCTACTTCCTGAAGTGACCATTGTTTCATATTATGTCACAGCTTGCTTATGTGATTTACTATATGTGGTTGATTCAGAAACAATGGTTACCATCCTTCACATCTCCCTGTCTCTGTGTCCTTTCTAATGTGACTTTGCAGCTTTCTCCCTGCCTAGAATCTGGACTTGGTCATATGCCTTCCTTTGGCCAAATGTGGTAGAAGTGATGGTATACCAGTTCCAACTGTAGGCCTCAAGAAACCTTGTGGCCCCCTGTGAACAAACTGGGCTAGCCTGCTAGAGAATGAGAAACACTCGGAGCAGGGAAGAGTTAGCCCAGTTGCTCTAGCCAAAGCTCCAGAGAGCAAGGAGCCCAGCCAGCAAGCCTTCTCCCCAGCCCACAGCTGGTCACCAGTACATGTAGGGGACCAGCAGAGACCAGAGAACTGTCTAGATGAGCCCAACCTAATTGCTGACCCTCAGAATCTCAGACTCATTAGCTAAATAAGTAGTTGTTTTAAGCCACTAAGTTTAGGAGGGTCTGTTATACAGCTTTGTCAAGGCAATAGGCCACTGATGTAGTGTATCTCAGAGATATTCCCCCAAGAGACATCTGGGCCAACCCCATCCTTTCTCTTTTTTTTGAGGATAGTGTCACTGGCCCTCATATGTGGGACCAAACCGGGGCCACTGGCTTCCCAAGCCCCCATCCTTTCTTGTAGCTACAAAGTATACCATCTGTGTGGAGGGAGGTACCATGATTTAGTTTTCCAGTGCCTTCTTGGTGAACTTTTGGGTTGTTTCTTCGTTTCTGTGCCTCTGTCTTCCCATTGTAACTGGGACTGAGAACTCTGCCTTGAGATTAATTTGTGAGAATTAGCATAGGTGAGTCAGTTATAATGGCTGACACTTAGAAAATACCTGTCGTGTGTTTTTTCTCTCCCTCCTTTCTGATGGTCAATTTCCACTCAGACAGGAATGGCAAATAGGTTTGCTTCAGTACCCATTTGTTTGGTAGGTGCTCCTGAGAGCTTGCACTGAGCAGAATTCTGAGGCCATGTCTGGATCAGAGGGAAACACTGCCATGATTGATTAGTGATGCCTGGCCCATGCATGAGGGAGGAGTGGTGAGAGAGGGTGTGTTCCCTCCTTCGTGCACATCTCCATCTGAACCTAAGTGGATCTCAATCCTGTCCACGCAGAGGACTCTGAGAGTCCAAATGACCTTCAAGACCTAAGAGGGGCGCATGGGGAGGATACAGACCCCACTTGCTCTGTGACCCTGGACAATTGCGCTTCATTTCTGTACCTCAGTTTCCTTGTTTGTACAATGATAAAGGTGGTGGCACAGCTGGTCACACAACCCTGGATCACCTGACTCCCATCCTATCCCTCAGGGACTGGAGGCTAAACCCTTACATGGCGATCTGGCCTAGGGTGGTTATGACTGGAAGCCTGCCCTGCCCATGCTGTGGGTCCACAAACCTCTTCCATATCTGATAGGTTCCTGCTGCTGTCTCCCAGGACATGGTAACCTCGGAGGCCACTTGCTGGGGATGGCAACCAGGTTGCAGATTCTCAGCAGGACTGGTCCCCTTCCCATTTACATTCACCCTTAAGGTATAGCCATTTGTGTTGGCGGAGGTCCCAGCTTTTTGTGGGGTGAGGGTCTCCTATTTTAGACTCTCTACTTTGAGCAGTACTGAGCTTTTTATATTTATGTATTATCACCTTTTCCAAAAAAAAATCTACAAGTAAAATTTAATTAAAATTCAAAAACAAGGATTAAAAAAAGAATAGTAGAGTATAACAGCGCTAAAAGAAACGGCATATTGCAAGAGAAGAGAAGACTGAGAAAGAGGCCTCCCTTCTCCACTTTCTCGCACTGGCTCCCCAGGCCCCTCTCATGTGCTCTGGGTGTGCAGGTGCTTCTTCTCCCCTTGCCCTCAGCAGACATGGCTAATCAATTACAGAATTTTCCCTCACTGAGCCTACATACTACCTCCTAATCCTTCCCAATACAGTCGTCTAGATAGCGATCCTCCATGCAGCAAAGTAAAAAAAAAACCCTTCCCATCTATGGCTTAGAGTTATACCCTTCCCAGGGATCAAGTGTCTGCAGGACCAGACTGAGGTTTTGGTGGTAAGGTTTCTAGGGGTAGGCTAGGATTTATAACCAGGAGAGAGAGGCGTGTTTAAGTATGGAATGTCAGCACTTCCAGAGAGAGAGTCTCTCTCCCTTTCTCTCTCTCTCTCTCTCTCTCTCTCTCTCTCTCTCTCTCTCTCTCTCGCAAGTCCTTTATTATTTTTCACACAAGTGCTCTTCTGCTTCAGTCTTTCTAATAGCTTCCTTGTCCCCATTTGGAGCTGGCAGAGTCCTGAGAAAGCAATCTGACCAACCCTAAACCACTACTCCAGTTATAGATGGAGAGCTGGAAGACAGAGACTTCCCCACATCTTATCACATTGGTTTAACGCTGTCTAGAAATAGTTCCTCCTATGCTGAGCCGCAGTTTCCTCTTCTCACAAGGGAGGAAGGTAATCATCCTCAACTCCCAAATTACTGGGCACCTTAAATGAGATAATGCACCACGACAGGCTCTGAGCACAGTGCCTGGCACTTAGTAAGTGTTTATTTAAAAAGTACCTGCTATCTGGGAGTCACAGGAATTGTAACAGATAGTATGATATGGGAGGGGGGGAGGAGTGAGATGGAGAATTGGGGGAGGGGAGATGTCACTTTGAGGGGTAAAAAGTATAACTATTGTACTGTGTTGTACACCTGAAGCTAATTTTAAAAAAAAAGTACCTGCTATCATCATCATCATCATCATCATCATCATCATCATCACTTCTCACAGCTCAGCCTACCATTTCCAGGGCCATATTGCTGGAGAAAGCAATCCTGGGAGTTGGCCACGTATGGAATAGTGGTGGGAGCCAAACAGACAGCAGTTCCATGAACTCTGACCTAGACCTGTCAACTTCACTCCTCACTCTTTCCCCCGTACCAGCCTCCACAACAAAATCTCAGCCCCTCCGTCCTTTCCAGACCTGACCACTTCTGCCCACACTGGAGGCCAAGTGCATACAGAGAAGAAGGAAGCTGGGCTTGGGGCTCAGGACTTAGAGGAAGCCATATATTCCTGCTCAACCTGTGTGCCAGAGAATAACAGTCTTCCCAAACGTGTCTTTGGGGAAAACGTTGTTAGATGGTCCCCAGAGACTGCCTCCATCCCCTCCCACCTGCTCTACTTGATCTTTCATTCTGTATACGCTTTTATTTAGCACCTATTACATGCCAGGCACTATTTGAGGTTCCAGGGATATAGCCATGTGCAAAACTGATAACTTCTCTGCAAGTTACATGCTAAATGGATGAGACAGAAAAGAAGCATATAAGCCTATGAGTATATACTATGTGTGGAAGAGGTAAGTGATCAGCCAAAAAATAAATACATACATACATACATACAGCAGGATAAAGAGACAGGGGTGATGGTGGGCAGGGGATGTCCAAAAAAGGTCAGTCAGGGGAGAGATGTGTGAGCAGACCCTCGAACGATCATCGATAATTGGAGTGAGCCCTGCAGACAAAGGGAGAAGGTAGTTTAGGCAGAGGGGAGAGCACAAGACCAGGAGGCAGGAGTATGTCAGCAGAAATACTGGAGAAACAGGCAGGAGGCAGGTGTGGCTGAAGCAGAGTAAGCAAAGGATGTGGGCAGTGGTGAGGATGAGAACAAAGGTATCTCCTGCCACTTCATTCCTTTCTCCAATCCTCAACACCCAGCCCCTGCCATCTACAAACCAACCTCTGAATCCTCCTTTCTCCTGCCCCCTCCTCTTATCCAGGGATGATCCCTTCCCTGGATGCTGGGTCCCGTTCTAGCCCTTTCTTTCCCAAGCCCCATCTGCTCAGATACCTCACTGCAGCCTCAGAGCCTTGGAGCACTTTGTTCCCTCTGCCTCCAAGTCGTCTCCACTCCTTTTCACTTGGCTGTGCACCTTTTCAGGCCCAGGCAGGCCCTGCATCCCCCTGAAGGCTTCTTAGGAGCCTCAAGCTGGGGGATCGGGGTTTCCCGGGGTCCCGCAGTTGCCTGAGTTTCCCCTGTGTAGGTCTGTTTCACCAACAAGGTCTTGAGCTCCCAGGACCAGGGGAATATCTACTTCCTCTGTGTCCCACCAAAGAACTCAGGGTTTGGCCAGGTGTGCATATGACTTTGGGGTGAGGCCTGTGGCTCCCTATATTCCCTTTGGCCCTTGTCTCCCTTGCTTGACCCCCTAACCTGGGGCAGTTTAGTGTCAGACACCCTGACCCGCTTGCCGCCCACTAAGCTGCTGTAGGGCTCCCTGTCCCCCCCAACACACACCCTATAGATAGTACCCCTGCTCCCATCTTCTCAGTCTAAATTTTCTCCATTAAAGTCCAACTAGAGCCTGTTTTGCTTGGGACAGCAGAAAGCACACCAGACTCAAGAATCAGCTAGATGTATGCATGATGTGACATCTGTCTGGCCTTCAACTTCCTCATCCATAGCTTTGAATACAGTGGTACTCAGCGCACAGGGCCAGAATAGGAAGGGGATGGTGTGCACCTGTCCCATCTCTTCCCCTGGGCTTTGAGCTTCCTGAGGTGCTAGAGTTATCTCTGGATCCTTTCTCAGCAAATATATACAGAAATGTACAGAGATGCTGAACTTTGTGGTTTTTACTTGCACAAACATTATTGTGTTCCGTCCTCACGAAAATTCTTAGCAGCATCCACTCCTTGCATGTGTGCAAACTTGGGTTGCTGAGCCAGGAACACTGAGTGGGGAGGGGCTTGGTCATTAGCTTTGAAAAGACCCCTACCAGACATTTAGAGAGGTTGTCTGGCCCACTTAAGCCATCCCTTGAACCCAGGTCTGCAGATTCCAGGTCCTAAACTCAAAATCCTTGCATATTCCTGTCCTCACCATGACACCATGAGGTGAGCAATATCATGCCCATTTTGCAGGCAAGAAAACAGAGGCACAGTCAGTAATGGGCAGAGGCAGGGCCTGAAATGAAGTCTAGGGGCCATCTCTGTGTTCCTCACATGTCTCCAGGCACCTGCTGGTTGATAATAAATGGAAAGGAGTTTCTTCTTTCCCTTTCTTTTTCTCTTTTGGCCTTTTTCCCATTCCTGGGGACTTTGGATACAACTTTGGAATGGCAGCTGTGCTGAGAAGAACAGGACATGCAGTGCCCAGCAGGAAATGCCTGGCACTGAGCTGAAGGTGGGAACTGAGAACTAGTTAGCACCTCCATGCTCATGCACTCGTCTGTATTGTATTGTTGCTTGGAGACCTGGGAAGGCGGCAGCAGCCTCACCTCTGTGGTGCTGGGCCGCATGTTGACCGTGGAGCTGGGGTGTAACTCTAGGCACGGTCTGCAAATGGGAAGTGGCTTGAGTCCCAGGAGAGAAAAGTAACTGCCCTGTTGGCATCTTGTCATCTATCTTTGCTGTCCCTGGGCTTTCGGACCAGGTTATGGCTGTGAGGACAGGGATGTGGTCGTAGGGTTTGGTTATCTCTTGGCACCAGGAAGTAGGATGTGGGGATCCTGCAGCATTTAGCCAGTATTAACAACTAACACCAAAATCGTGGTTTCTGCCTGGGAATACTACCTGGACACATAGTTATCCATCCCCTCCCTCATAACACACACACGCAGAGATTTGGGGAGCCCCAAAGCAGCTTCTGAAGCATTTATTCAGCACCTACTCTATACAAGGCACACACTGGCCACCACTTTAGAGGTGTTGTGTGTGACCTTGGCAAGCCCCTTAACTTCCCGGAGCCTCGGTTGCCACAGCTTTCCAGAAATAAGAGTACTGCTTCACAATCCTGTAGGCAGGATTAGGATGACTATCAAAGCCTCGTTCCAACTGCCAAACCTTGTTCAGGAACTGAGGCCTGCATAAGTTGGTGCAAATTATATCGTTTGGATCTTCCAAATCTTAGGAGATTTTTATTAATTTAATATCAGAAACTGATGGGAGTTGGAACTAAAGTCCATATGTCTGCAGAATAAAATATACATGGGAGTTATTAACCAATGTCATCCCAATAAAGCTAACTTAAAAAATACATATGGGAAAGAGAAAAGAAGAAAAAGAATTCATGCTGATTACTCAAAATAGCCAAGACATGAAAACAACCTAAGCATCCATCGAAAGATGGATGAATAAAGAAGGTGTGGTGTACACATCAACAAAATGAAGGATAAAAATCACATGGTCATTTCAATAGATGCAGAAAAAGCATTTGACAAAATCCAACAGCCATTTATGTTGAAAACCCTTAGCAAAGTGGGAATACAGGGATCATATCTCAACATAATAAAAGCCATATATGATAAACCTACAGCTAACATCATACTCAATGGGGAAAAGCTAAAACCATTCCCCTTAAGATCAGGAACAAGACAAGGCTGTCCACTTTCTCCTCTTTTATTCAACATAGTTCTGGAAGTTCTAGCCACAGCAATCAGACAACAAAAAGAAATAAAAGGCATCCAAATTGGCAAGGAAGAAGTAAAATTGTCATTATATGCAGATGACATGATACTGTATATAGAGAACCCCAAAGACTCCATCAAAAAACTATTGGAACTGATAGATGAATTCAGTAAAGTAGCAGGATATAAAATCAATGTTCAGAAATCAGTGGCATTTGCATATACCAATAATAAACTAACGGAAAGAAAAATTAAGAAAACTGTCCCATTTACAATTGTGTCAAGAACTATAAAATACCTAGGAACAAATTTAACCAAAGAAGTGAAAGATCTGTACTTAGAAAATTATAAGACACTGAAGAAAGAAATCAAAGAAGATACAAATAAATGGAAACACTTACCATGTTCATGGATAGGAAGAATTAATATAGTTAAAATGTCCATACTGCCTAAAGCAATATATAGATTCAATGCAATTCCTATCAAACTACCAAGGGCATTTTTCACAGAAATAGAAAATATAATCCTAAAATTTATATGGAACCATAAAAGACCCCGAATAGCCTTGGCAATCCTGAGAAATAAGAACATAGTCAGGGGGATCACGTTACCAGACATCAAAACATACTACAAGGCTACAGTAATCAAAACAGTATGGTATTGGCATAAAAGCAGGCACATAGATCAGTGGAACAGAACAGAGAGCCCAGAAATAAATCCAGGCATTTATGGACAATTAATCTATGACAAGGGAAGCAAGAATTTACATTGGAGTAAAGATAGTCTATTCAATAAATGGTGTTGGGAAAATTGGACTGACACATGCGAAAAAATGAAACTGGACCACCTCCTTATGCCATATACAAGAACAAATTCAAAATGGATTAAAGACTTAAATGTAAGACCTGAAACCATAAAACTCCTAAAAGAAAATAAAGGGAGTACATTTGCAGGCATTACCCGGAACAATATTTTACTGATACATCCCTATTGGCAAGGGAAGTAAAAGAAACAATGAACATATGGGATTATATCAGACTTAAAAGTTTTTTCACAACAAAGGAAACCATCAATGAAACAAAAAGGAAGCCTACTGAATGGGAGAATATATTTGCCAACGATATATCTGATAAGAGGTTAATATCCCAAATTTATAAAACACTCACGAAACTCAACACCAAAAGACCAAACAACCCAATTAAAAAATGGGCAAAAGATATGAAGAGACATTTCTCTAAAGAGGACATACAGATGGCCAACAGGCATATGAAAAAGTGTTCAACCTCACTGGTCATTAGGGAAATACAAATAAAAACCACAATGAGATACCACCTCACTCCAGTCAGAATGGCTATCATCAATAAATCAACAAACAACAAGTGCTGGTGGGGCTGTGGGGAAAAGGGGACCCTGCTGCACTGTTGGTGGGATTGCAGATTGGTGCAGCCACTATGGAAGTCAGTATGGAGGTATCTCAAAAAACTGGAAATGGAACTACATTTTGACCCAGCAATTCCACTCCTAGGTATTTATCCTGAAAAACCCAAGAAACTTATTCAAAAAAATTTATGGACCCCTGTGTTCATTGCAGCGCTATTTACAATAGCTAAGACTTGGAAACAACCGAAATGCCCATCGGTAGATGACTGGATTAAGAAACTGTGGTACATTTATACAATGGAGTATTACTCCGCTATGAAGAAGAATGAAATCGTACCATTTGCAATGATATGGATGGACCTAGAGACTATTATTTTAAGTGAAATAAGTCAGACAGAGAAAGAGAAATACCATATGATCTCACTCATATGTGGAATCTGAAAAACTGAATGAATGAGCAAAGTAAACAGAAACTGTCTCATAGATATAGAGGAAAAACAGGATTGCAAGTTGGGGTGGGGGGGTATGAGGGAGAAGGGGAAGGGATTAGACAGCAAAAATAGGCAACTACAATATTGCCACAGGGATATGAAAAACAGTTCGGGGAATATAATTAATAATGTTGTAAATATTTTGTGGGGTGTCAGATGGTCATATATCTTGTTAGGGAGACCATTTCATGGATGGAGTAGAGGCTTGATCACTGCACTGTACACCTGAAGCTGAGGTTGTATAATATTGTATGCCAACTGTAATTGAATATATAGATAGTCACGGGATGTGGATTATAACGTGGAAGGGAGTCAGAGGAAGTGTAATAGATATATATGATATGGGGGGGAGGAGTGGGGTGGCTAAATGGGGGAGGGGGGTTGTCACTTTGAGGGGTAAAAAGTATAACTATTGCACTGTGTTGTACACCTGAAACTAATTAAAAATAAATTTAAAAAGGAAAAAAAAAGAAGGTGTGGTATATATATACAATGGAATATTATTCAGCCACGAGAAAGAAAGAAATTGTGCTATTTGCAACAACTTGGATGGACCTTGAGGGCATTATACTAAGAGAGATAAGTCAGATACAGAAAGATAAAAACTATAAGAGCACTTAGATGTGGAGTCTAAAAAAGTCAAACTCAAGAGACACAGGGGGCAGACTGTTGGTTACCAGGGGTTGGGGAGTAGGGAACAAGGGGAGCTATTGGTCAAAGGGTACAAACTTCCAGCTATAAGATTAATAAGCTCTGAAGATCTAATGTACAACAGTATATCTATATGGTTATAGATGTAGATAATTGTTTGCTAATAATACAGTGTCACACACTTGAATGTTGCTAAGAGGGTAGATCTTAAATATTCTCTCCACAAAAAAGAAATAGTACATATGCCAGACAGGGTGAGGTGTTAGCTAGTTCTATGATGATAATCATTTCGCACTATGTAAGTGTATCAAACCAACAAGCTGTATACCTTAAATGTACACAATGTTTTGTGCCAATTATATATCTCAATAAAGCTAGGGGTTGATTTAAAAGAAAAAGAATACGTTTTGAAGCACATAGGAATCCATCAAGGTAATGATAAGCCAATATTGGAGTCTCGGACAAAATATTTCCTCCCAGCCTGGGGTTTGCCCTTTGACCTTCTTAAGGGTGTCTTTTGATGGAGAAAAGTTGTTCATTTTAATCAATTACAATGGATCTATTTCTTCTTTTCTAGCACCTTGTCTTCTATTTAAGAAATGTTGGTCTCACCAAGGCCATGATGGCTGCCCCCAATGCTCCACACTAGAGCCCATTATCCATCTCGAATCATTCTTGTGCATGGAATGGGGCAGAGTCAAGGTTGGTGGGTTTCCACGTGATAGCCAGTTGTACCGGCACACTGTGTGGAAAGCTGTCCCTGTCCTACAGTGGGGCTTTGGGGGTATAAAATGCTCCATAGCAATGAACACAAGAAGCTGCTGCTTCATGCAACAGAGCATAGGTGAAGTCTATAGATTTCATGGTGAATAAGGGAAGCCAGACACACAGGAACACATTCCAGAGAGGTCTCTGCAGTGACAAAGGGCACTCTTGGACACCCTGGGGCAGGGTGGTGTCTGGGAGGAGGCATGAGGGAGGCTTCCAGGGTGTGGAAATGTTCTGTATTTTGATCTGGGTGGTGGCTCCACAGGTGTGTGCAAGTGAAAAAAAAAAAAACCAACTATGAGTTGTGCCATAAGGTGAGCACACTGAACTGTTTGCATGCTATACACTACCTTAAAAGAATGTTCTTGGAGCATAAAGGAGGAAAAGATTCAAACAGAGATGTTTGCTGGGGGAACTGCACAGAGGCTTTGCAGAGATGGAGACTGAGAAAGAAAAAAGGGGACAGCCCCTGCTGTCCATCCAGAAACTACTGCCAGCTGGGCCCTACTGTTATCCTCTGGGATGTAAGCATGCTCACAGAACACCAACCCCAGACGAGGTCCCTTTGGGACCAGGAGATAGTGAGACACAGCAAGGCCACTTCACAGTTGTGTCTCAGCCCAGACAAAACAAGGTCCTCATGCTACCCATGAAATACCAGGTATACCTCTTCTCTCAGGCCCCTCTTTTGGTTCAGATGAATAACTGCTACGTCTTTACCAATTACAGCTTTATCATGTTTTTAGTTTCCATCTCTGTGGATGAGATTTATTGAGGTCCCCAATTATAGAATTGCCCCCCCTTTGCAGCAGCACCCAATCAAGTGAACCCCTACTTCCTTAGGCCCTCCTCCCAATCACCCAACGAAGCTCAAATCCTGTATAATAGGTTCTTGCTGGCACCCTCTGCTCACACCCACTGTCCCCTGTGGGTGTGTTCTCCATCTCAAGGTGAATAGCAAACCCACCTTGTTTAACTACAGCTGGCTCAGGGTGGTCTGCGGCTGGAGGGCATCAACAAAACATTGACTGAAGTCTTGAAGAATGATCAGGTGTTTGCCAAGCAGAGGAGGGAAGGGTACTCTGAGCCAAAGGCATAAGATGAGCAAACCTTTCACAGATGGTGGAAGAAAAATGTGTTCACCATGTTTGTGTATGAGGCTGGAGAATGGGCGTGTAGCGGAGCTGGGTGGGGCCAGAGTGTGACCAATGGCGAATGCCAGGCTGCAGAGCAAGGCCAGGACCAGGACAAGGCAGACCCTGAGATGAATGCCTCCTTTAATTTTTGCATTCCTAGGTGCCTCACTCTTCTCACCCTGATCCTGGCCTTGGTAGAGTTCCTATAACTATCTCTAATTCAGGGCCCAGCCCCAGGCCTGAGCAGGCTGCTAGCCATGCTGGATTCTGGTCCAGACTCAGTCCATTGAAGCTGTCACTTGTGCCCTGTCTCCTGCTGTCTGCAGTGACCATTTCCAGGCTTCACCTCTCACCACACACCTCTCACCCTCCATCTTCCCAGATCCTGGCAAGAGACTTGGTGTGGTGCATGGGCAGGAGCCCCACCAGCCTCTCATCCTGACCCACAGACCCACCCTGTTCCCTCCCACTGGTGCCTCATTTCTCTTTCCTGGCCCTGTTACCAGAAGGAATGTGGCAGAAGGTCCTCCACCCTGAAGCCACCCTAAATACTAACAACAAATGCCTCCCTGGACCCAAGACCCTTTGCTTCACTCCCCCCCTTCCCCCACGCTGGTCTGCTCTCCACCCCTCCTTGCAGCCCCTCCTGTCCAAAGGCCTGGCCCTCTCTGGTCAGCCCCGGAACCCATCGGGGTCCCCTTGGACCCCTGACCTCTGGAGGTGTGCTCTTCCCTTGGCACCAGCAGCACCGCCTGGTTCTTGACACCTGTAGCCTCTCCTGGGCTGACTCCTCCTCCTCTGACCAGTGAGCCCTGGGTGCCTGGGTTCTGGGTGGCTCTCTTCTCAGCTTCCCTTCTCCTTGGTTGACTTTATTTCCTCCACTGGGTTCTATGAACTTGCTGACCCCCAGATCTCTCTTCCAATCTCCAGACCTCTGGATCCTACTATCTGCTAGATGCTTCCACTTGGACCTCCACAATTCCAAACACCCAGGTTGGGTTCCCTGGGTCAAAGATTCATGTGCAAGGGGTGCCATGGGAAGAGCTCTCAGGAGAAGGCGCAGGGGAAGCAGGATCTGGAAGGAGAGGGATCCCAGCAAGGATGGCAGTGCACGGCTCTGGCCTACTCCCCTGGCAGCTCTGAAGAGTAAGTCACACTGCAAACCCACCTCGAATGCACCCATAGTCAGGGCCTGGGGCTGCCTCACAAGACATCCATTCCCGGGCACAGTGACATCCTGAAGGCAGCCTGTGTAGAAGAAGCAGGAGTGGGGCCAGCCATAGGACACAAATCCCATTTAAGCAGGAGGCAGGAAGGACCAAGACCTGAGAATACAACATTCAAGATCACGCCCACCATCGGCCAAGGCTGCTCCTCTCTGGGATCGGCCACCGTGGTGAGTGGTGCCTTTGGGACCTGGACGAGAGCTGGAACCACCTCCAGCTCAGGTCAGTGTAGCGTCCAGGCCAGCTCTTCCTTTAAGCCCGGCACTGGGCATGGGGAAGGCTGAGGGTTGGGAGGTGGCACTGAGAAGCCCAACCAGGCCTTGCCCCAAGGAACTCCTGGTCTAGCAAGAAAGGCACACTTCTAAAGGGACCATTAGGAGCCCCTAAGACCAATAAATGACAGGGAAAGGGTTGCTGCCACCCCTCCCCCACTATGCCTCACAGAAGAGGGGCTCCGGGGTTGGGGGCCAGCAGCAAGATCAGCTTAGAATTGGGGCAGAAGGATGGGGTCAAAGATGGCTTCACAGAATGAGGAGTCATTAACCAAGTAAAGAGGTGGAAAGGCAATTCAGATGGGAGGCCCAGTAAGAGCAAAGTTAGGGCGGCAGGATGCTGCCTGGTTCATACAAAGAAAGCAAACGCAGGTTTCACCCAGAATTCCCATTACTTGATCCACAAGCCATCTGGACTGATTTTGACCCAATGGTTTTCTCTAAAGTACTCATTTATTAATTTTTTTTTAACCTTAAATACATTTCAAAGGGAACTTCATATTATTACCTCACCTACAAAATGAATATCACTTTGCTAGGAAAAGAGAAGTGACCAAATGTGAAGATGCTACTGAGTTCTAGCTGAAAGCTATTGCCTGGCGGGGTTCTGAGCAGACATTCTGCTCTGTCTGTCACTAAAATAGTTCTGCAATTATCTGAGAGGTGTTAAAGACACGCCAGCACCAAATGGAAACTTCCACCTGCTGCAGCCTGGGAGTCCGAAGGAGTCAGGCTGTGTGACCTAAGCTGCTGTGTAATCCAGCATTGCTTTATGCCTCTCAAACTTGGGAGAACCCTGAATTTGGTTAGGCAAAGCCACAGGGGTGGGCCAGCACCAGGTTCAGGTTGGTCTTGGGAGGCAGGCTGAGCCAGGCTGAGGAGTTTGGGTTTTCTCACAAGGGCACCAGGGGTCCGTGTGAGAGCTGCGAGCAGGTGTGTGACATGATCCATCACGGTTCAGGTTTGGGCCTGACAGTGTCCAGGGCTGACCTTCTCACGTAGGGGTGCCTGGGATGGTCTCCCCTGGAGTCCGTGCAGCTGAATTTGATCCCTCACCTTCCTGGTGGATGTAGTCTGTGGCTGCAGGGACATAGGAATGCTCTAACCCTGGAAAACTGCCTGGAGCCAGAGTGGCAGAGCTGAGGACAGGAGGTGGGGTTCTTTAGCAGCTCGTAAAATTAGGACACCACTGTCTCTCATAGCCCTCCGGGCACAAGCAAGTTAAAACACCTCTGTGTCATATACCAACACTAGAGATGGTGACAGAAATGCAATGGCTTGTTGGACTACCTATTAGTAGTCCAACAACTGACTTCGGTTGGGTTTCACTACCTCCCTTTCTTCCTTCCTCCCCCCCTTCCCTTCCTCCCCCCTCCCCTCTCCTCCCTCTCCCCTTCCTTCCCTCCTTCCTTCCTGCCTTCCCTACCCCTTTCTCCCTCCCTCCCTTCCTCTATCTCTTCCTTCCCTTCCTTCCTCTCTCTTTCTTCCTCACCCCTCTCTCTTTCTTTTATTTGAATATAGTCTGTGTTTATACAGTGTTTCATGGTCTACAAAATTTATTTGGGTAGAGGTTGTCCAGAATGGGCATCTGTCTCATCTTATTGATAAGGGAGTAGGGGCATAGTGAAATTGACATGGTTCCCTGGACACTCAGGGGTAGAACTTGATCCCAAACATTCTGAATCTCAGTCCCATACTGGTTAGGAGACTGTTGGAATAATCCGGGTGAGAGTTGTTGGGTGGCTCAGACACAGTTGTCACCGTGAAAGTGGTGAGAAATGGTCAGATTCTGGATATGAATTGGCTGTGTGAAGGAGGGAAACAGGTCAAAGGAGACTCCGAATTTTTTACCTGAGCAACTGAAAGAAGAGCAAGCTTAGGGTTGGAGGATCCTGAGGGCAGTTGAAGCTGAGTCAGGTTTGAGATGTGCACTAAACAAGGAAAGAGAATGTCCAGGAGGCAGCTAGACACATGGGTCTGGAGTCTGGAGAAGAGGTGTGGCGGGGGAAATCTGGACCGGAGATGCACATTTGGAGTGATCAGCGTAGACTGAGGAGGCCACCAAGGAGGGCATATAGACAGAGAAGAGGAAAAGGCAGAGAACTGAGCCCCAGGCTCCCGCAAAAGTTGGGGAGCAGAGAAAACACCAGAGAAGGAACTGAGAGGAGTGATCACAGAGCTGGGTGGAATAGCAGGGAGGGGCTGAGCTGCTCCAGGAGGTAGGAGGCCTAGGGAGCCGAGGAGAGGGGGCTGCAAAGGAGGTGGGCCCCCTGGCAGGAAGAGCATGCCCCCTGTGGATTGCAGAGCCTTAAAGAGCAGATTCCTCCTGTTGGTGAACAGACCGCCACCATTTTGCCACAAAATGCTTCTCCCATCCTTCCTCCACAAATGTAAATTTTCCTTAAATTTTTTTCCAGATAAACAAATGATGAGTGATATCTATCCAAGGGATTAAGTAACTGAAAACCAGCTTTTACTTGATTCAGAAGTTGATATCTTTAACACATCTGTTTCCAAACATAACAACAATAAAAAAATGACACCCAACCCAAACAGGGTCTATCAGACACCCAAGTAGGAAGGTTTCCAAAAAAATTTAAAAAATATTTGTCTAAGGCTTTAACAACAAAACTGACACCCCCTTGGCTTCCAGATTCTAATCAGAGCTGAGCAATGGAGCAAAGACTGGCGAGTTTCCCCTCAGGATACAGGCCCATGTCAGCACATTCATCACTGGGGAGTCTCGCCCTGTCCTCGCCTCCTGAGCTGGCTTCCTGCTCCCAGGCTGAAGGGCAAAGTGACTTCTGCTAGGTGGTCTCCTGGTTTGGATTTGAAATGTCTATGCTTCTCCCCACAGTGGGCAGCCCCCTGGTCCAGGAGATCCCCTTGTTTTACCACCAGGGGCCAGTCTCAGTGGCCTGTGGCTGAGGACTCCTTGCTCCTTGGGCTGGCATTCAGCGCTCTTCCCAACCTCTCAAACTCCCTTCCTTCAGGCTCAGTGCTTCCCAGCATGCATCTAGTGGTTTCTCACCTCTGAGCCTTTGCAGGTGCTGGGTGCTATGCCCTCCATCTGATATACTCTTACTCTTCCCAATGCAATTCAAATTCATACCATCTCTCAAGAGCAAGATGACCACAGACCTGACTGACCTGCCTCAGTCCTGGTTAACACCTGTTCTCTTGAGGGTGATTATTAATAATGCCCCCTTTTACTCTCAAAAATATCCTGGTTCAGGGCCGGCTGAGTGGTGTGGTGGTTGAGCATAGGCTTGGGAAGCCTGCGGCCCCGGTTCGGGTCCCACATATGAGGACCAGTGACACTATCCTCAAAAAAAAAAAAAAAAAAATCCTGATTCAGACAACAATCACCTGACAATAGGCCCAGCTCAAACACCTCCTCCAGGAAGCCACCCCTGATTCCCAGAGGAACGATCTCCTTTATCCTGAACTTGCATAGTCCCAAGTCCCTTTTCTGAGCGTATCACACTGTAAGGGACAATTTCCTTTGCATGTAGCCTCTCTCCTCTGTGAGGCAGATACAATCCCTTTATTAAAAGCATTTACAAACATAGTGTCATGGCTTAGATTGTATCATCCTTCCAAATATATTGAAGTCTTAAACCTGGATACCTGTGAATGTGACCTTATTTGGAAATAGAGCCTTTGTAGATTTAGCCTAGTCTTGAGGTCATTCGGGTGGGCCCTAATCTGATATGACTGTGTCCTTAGAAAAAGGGGACATTTGGATACACAGACAGACACGCACAGAGGGAAGGTGATGAGAAGAAACCCAAGAAGACGGCCGTGTGACTGAAGTGATGCATCCACAAGCCAGGGGGTGCCAAGGATTGTCGACAAACACCAGAAGCTGGGAAGAGGCCAGGAAGGATTCTCCCCTGGGGCCACCAGAGAGAGCATGGCCCTGCTGACACCCTGGCCTGGGACTGCTAGCCTCCAGAACTGTGAGACAATAAGTTGCTGTTGTTTTATGCCACCGTTTTTGGTGCTTAGGAAACTAATTAATATAGTAACTACTCTTTTAAATAACTGCTTTGTTGAGATACAATTCATATACTATAAAATTTACACTTGTAAGGTGTACAATTGTATGGATTTTAGTATATTCGCAGAGTTGTGCAATCATCAGCTCTATCTAATTTTAGAACATTTCGTCACCTCAAAAAGAAACCCAATATCCATTAGCAGTCCCTCCCCATTCTCCCTTGTCCTTCAGGCAACCACTAATCTATTTTCTGTCTCTATGGATTTACATATTCTGAACATTTCGTGCAGCATGTAGCCTTTCGTGACCGGCTTCTCTCACTTAGCATCCTGTTTTCAAGGTTCACCCATGTTGTAGCATGTATCAGCGCTTCACGACTTTGTATGACCCAATAATGGTCCATATGGATAGAACACATTTTATTTACTTATTCATCAGTTAATGAACATCTAGATTGTTTCTAGTTTCTGGCTTTTGTGAATCATGCTGCTGTGAACATTCGTGTATACGTTTTTGCATGGACATATGCTTTCGATTCCCTTGAATAAGTAAGTAACTCTTTTTAATGGAAAGATAATGCCTGCACATGGTAAACAAAACTGCCAGTGGTCTATACATCTAAAGCCAGACTCTATCTCTTCCTTTCCTGCAGACCACCACTTGTTTTGTCTCTGTCCTTCCAGAAACGCTTCCTGCATATACACACTCAGGGAAGTGAATGTTTCTTTTCTCCAGCAAAAGCACCAGCACCTGACCTGTCCCTTCTCACATATCAATATCCCTGGATGCTTCTGCATCCTTGTATAGGGCTGCACTTCCTTCTTTCAGTGACTGCCTTGCTGAATTGCTTGACTGTGCTGTTGTTTATTGAACCATTTAAAGGGCATTTAGGCTGCTCTTAATCTTTTGTCACTGCAAATATGCCACCCTGAATATGCTCATGCATCCATGCAAAGATTCTGGGGTGGACGGGTAGACCAGAAGGCCCAGAGGTGGACCTGCTGGGACATAGAATGTGAGTTCTTCTGGTTTGAATAAGGACATGGCCCTGAGTTTCTTGATTTGGGGGCTGAGTTTTAGTCACCCTCATGCACAGCACAGACATGTGCCCAGTGGGAGGATGAGTGGAGCTTGCCCTGGCCCATTTCCTCCCTTGAACCTGTTTTAAGCCTCACAGGGCTGGGGGCTACAGGCTGGACTATAACTGCTAATTCACCAGCCAGTTGGTGACCTTGTGTGGATGTTACAGCCCACGCATAGAAACTAGATCCTTTGCCAATCCGTTTCCATAAGTGTTAAGAACAACCTCAATTAGTCTCTTAAAAAATAGTAACTTTCTTAAAAAATAGTAATTTTCAAGAAATTGGTAGTCTGCAACTTTAAAAATCAGCCAGATTAACAGAAATAATCGTTCTGAATTATTAACTTGTTATCACGCATAGGAAGTCTTTCTTTTTTTTTCATCTTGCTGACTCAAAGAAAGACTTTGAAAACAAACCTCATTGACTGTGCCCCTTGTTTTCTAGCTGGACAAGGTTTTTGTTTGTTTGTTTGTTTGTTTTGACAAATCAATTTTATTGTGCTGCATGCCTTAAAAGTTGAGAATCAGGTGAGGTCAACTCTCTCCCAACCCTCGTACTAAATTAGCTCAGTGACCTTGAGAACATTCCTTATCTTCACTAGGTGGTGGTTTGCTTAACAAGGAGAGGTTAGATAAGATGGAGACTCTAGGATTTTAGGCTTCTAGGTCAAGCTAATCTCTGTACTTTGATAGTTCCTCTGTGTCCACTGGTGGACAGGCAGTCCTCTCTTTTGATATGAAGCCTTAGCCTCAGAAGAGGGGCTATTGTCAGGTGTAAATGTCTAAACCTTGTTTGAACTTGAAGTTCACATAGAGGGTTAATGTCATATTTTGCCATCGAAAGGGGACCTTTAGGGGCCTTGTTTGCCTAGATAAACTGAGAGCCAATGTTATTAGCCTGTGCAGGTACTTTTGGCAGAGGTTTCAGGGAGGAGATGGGGTTTGGGAGTGGACCAGGGATTACAGATGAATTACATTTCTGCTGCTGGCTCATTACCGGTAGATAAAGGCACCTCCTGTGGCTCCCAGCAGGTTGGGAGCAGGAAGTTGGGTGGTTTGGACAGCAGGAATCTGGCTCCACAAAGGCTGCTGAAAAGCCATTGTTCCAGGGTTTAACGGGGCCCTTTTGTTGGCAGCTCCCTCTCGTCTCAACTGGAGCCAAAGTCTTCAACCAGACACCGATAAACAACACAGCTGGTGCCAGAATAACCTTAATGACACTCCCCTGCCAACCAGCCATTCCTCTGCTCAAGAACCTTCAATGGCTCCCCATTGCCCACTCACTTCCTGCTTGGTGGTCCAAGCTGACAACAGTCCTGCCTAATTACCTGGCTCATCTCAATGCCCACTGTTACTTAGTGTTTTACTTTAACCAACATGTTTGCAACATCAAGTCTGGGCCAGGCAATGTGTGCTAAGTGCAGTGCAAGTATCATCTTGTCTCACCTTGATGAGCGCCCTTAAAGAAGGTTTCATCCCTGTTGTGTGGACAAGGAAACTGAGGCCCAGAGCAGTTAAGGTGGCCTGCCGAATGCCGCACAGCCACACAATGCCCTGTCCTGCGTTCTCCCTCACTGCCTAAGGTTGGGGTCCTGTACTGAACATTAGTGTGGGCAGGGCAATAACACAGGGCTTCTGAGAGGGAGACACTGAGTGACGAGAGGAAGCAAGCTAGGCAATGAGGTGAGGAGAACATTCCAGACAGAGGGAGCAGTAAAGAAAAAGGCCTTTCTCTCTCTGAGCCTCAGTTCCCTCATCTGTCAAATATGTACTTGCATGCGTGTGTGTGTGTGTGTGTGTGTGTGTGTGTGTGTGTGTGTGTGTGGTTTGAAGGTGTTGCCTTCTGGTTTTCTGATTCTATTTGCACCCTAAAACTCTCTGTATTTCTGTGAATTTCCTCCAGAATCAGAGAGTGAATCGTAGGTGTCTCTTTAAATTTTGTGCCCTAGGTACCTTACATTTCTCATCCCTAGCCCCATCGGGTTGCTGGCTGCAATCACCCTTGCAACCTGAATCAGGAAATAAATAAACAGACTGGCTGAGATCAGTGTGCTGGGGGTGGGGAGGACTGGAATGGGCTCTTATGGCCACTATCAGCTGTACTTGAGCAAGGGCTGCCCACTTTAGAACTGGGCACCTTCTCCACTATTCCTAGCTGCCTTATAAATCTGGTCGGCCGTATTCATTTTTATTGTCTGCAAGGCCCTTGTAATAATTTGAGTTTGCAACTCTGGGTTGGCATGTTTCACAAGGCTGGTGAGGACTCATTATTTAGTTTCTATTCTACTTAACATGTCTTCGTCAGCCGTGTTACATCTCATTTCCTTCTTTTCATTTTTCTTGCTTTCATCTTCCCTGCTTTCTTGCTCCATCATCTCTTGTTCTTTCCCTCTTCAGTCTCCAGCAAATCCCCCTCCTACCATTACGTATTTCTCTATTACATCATGTCTAAGTATACTTTGGCATGGGGAGTCTATCGGGGTTCAGGGAGGGCCTCAGAAAGGTGGTAAAACTTGAGCATGGCTTTGAGGGGGTGAACAGGAGTTTGTTGGGTAGCAGCAGGGAAGAAACAGGAGGCCAGCATACTTAAGGACAAGGGCTGGGTTTGTACAGGCAAAGGTGGAATCCGGACTTTCCATTCTGCAGCTCTGTGATCCAGGGCAAATTATATCCTGTCACCAAGTCTCGGTTACCGCATCAGCATAATGGGAGTTTCTCTAGCACCTACTTAACAAGCTCAGCCATCAGTGAGAACATTTCTTGGTACAGGCCTGGTGCCTGATTGACAGAAGATGCTCTATAGGTATTTGTTGAATGAATGAATAGATGTTCCAGTCAGAGGGGATGGCATAAAGAAAGGTCTGGCAAAGAGACCAAGCACAGCATGTGTGGGGAATCGTGTCCATGCCTGAATCTGTGACAGCCTCATCTTACTGGCTCCTGAGAGCCGATAGTGCACATCTCTTTCCAACTCTGCATTCACTGATGTTACCTCAGTAGCTTGGACTCCACCACTGTGGAGGCCTTTGCGCTGTGGAAACTGGCAAACGCTACAGGTCAGAGCTCTTCTTTTTTCCCTCCAGTGAGCCAGTTTACTAGCACACCACCCACTGCAGGCAGACGAGGGTTAGATTTCAAGGGGTCTTGGTCAGCAGGACCTGGTGATATTCTTCTGTTCACTCTGTTCGTAGTAGGACTTCAGAAAGAGTTTGAACCTATCTGACCTGAGAAAGATGTGCTTCTTAGAACTAAAGAAGCCCAGAATTGGGGCTGGCTGAGTGGTTCAGTTGGTTAAGAGTTAGCTTAGAGCATGTGCTCTGAACAACACGGCTGCCGGTTCGATTCCCCCATGGGCCAGTGAACGCTGCACCCTAACTGAGCTGTCACTGAGCTGCCAACAGGTGGCAGGATGGCTCAGCTGGTGTGACAACAAGTTTGCCTGTTCAATGGTGGGCTATGCCCACCCACAACTAAGACTGAACTCCACACCTTGAGCTGAGCTGCCGCCCAGATGGCTCAGAGGATAGAGTCTGTGCTCTTAACAATAAGACTGCTGGTTCGACTCCTGCATGGGATGGTGGCCATGCCCACCCGCAACTGAGATTGAACACAACACCTTGAGCTTAGAGTCCACGAGCTGCCGACAGGAAACCAGATGGCGACTGGTGCCTTCCACAACGAAGATTGAAGAACAACTTGGCTGATCCCCTCCCCAATTCCCCAACACTGTTCCCCTCCCCCAATTCCCCAATAAAATCTTTGTTTTTTTTTAAAAAAAGCCCAGAATTGGAGTTCCTAAAAAAATCCCAAACATATCACCATATTATAGTTACATAACTCTAAAAATAATCTTCAGCTTAAATTATATTTTAAAAAAAGACTGTTTACTTCTAGTATTGAATTAACAAACCCTTGAATTAGAAAATCATTTAATTTATCAAGCGGAAACTCAGGAGACTTTTTAACTGGGAGAAATGAGGTGGGGGTGGGGCCTGTGTGAGAGGGTGGCAGCACCCAGTTCATTCATGATTTTGCGGGAAAGATCCTTGTTTGCCTTTACCCTGATAGCAGTAGGAAATTATGGGAGGGTTTGAAGCACACAAATGATATGATCAGATTCTGGTCTTGGAAAAGATCCTTCCCACTGCTTTGTGAAGAGCCTGGAGGGGGCCAACATGGATGCAATCAGATCAGGCAAGAGAGAATGGGTGTGTGGATAAGCATGTTTCTGGAGAGAGAAGACCATGTGTTCACCTTACTTCCTTTTCTTCGTGGGCATTCAGCTGGACTACATTTCCCAGCCTCCTCTGCAGTTAGGAGGGACGATGTGATTTAGTTCTAGCCCATTGAATGCGGGAGGAAGTGATGTAAGCCACTTCCAGGCCTGGCCATAAAAACCTTCCACACAATCTTCCAGGTTATTTCCTTCACATACCTCACACCAGGATCCAATGGAGAACTCCCAGGCCTAGGGGATGGCAGAGCCATTACCTGGAAGGAGCCTGGGTTGACGAATGACTGTATGGAGCAGAGCCCCACCATTCCCATGCACTGGACTGTGCTGAGAGGAACAAAGCTTCACTGTGCTGAACAATGAAACCGCTTGTTACAGCAGCCAAACTGACCAATATAAGAGGGAGAGAAGCAGAGACGGGTGTGCATACCTGAGAGCTCTTCGGAGTCATGGGACTTGTGATAGATTGGATATGGAATAAGGGACGAGGGGGCATTGCAGGCCATGCCTAACTGAACGGAGGTGCTTTTTACTATGGGGAGACCTTCGGGTGGTGACCTTAAGATTGGTGTGTTTGGGACACCAGAGTGATGTCAAGAAACTCTTCTCTTAGCCTGTGCAACCCAAGGTAATCTGGTAGCTCCTCTTGGGAGCACTTCTTGGTGGTAAAGGCCACCTGTCACTCAGCGAGGAGAGAGAATACAAGGAGTGCCTCTCTGTGGAGCCATCATACTGCCCTTGGCCAGAGCCTAACCACATGGTCGGGGGAATACTGACTGTTCCTTCCCAGACCAGCACACACGCCACCATGTCCAAACTTTGGGCCCCAAGCTGTATGTAGCAACGCTAATGTTAGGACATAGTCTATTCTTTTTTTTTTTTCCCTTTCAACAAATATTTCCTGAATACCTACTATAATAGTAATGTTAAAACTACTATTTATTAAGCACTTACCATGTTCCAGATCCTATGCCAAGCACTTTACTACATGACTTTATTTAGTCTTTAATCAGCAGAGATGAAAACTATTAGTGGCCCCATTTGAAACTCAGAGAGGTTGTGCAAGGCAGGCCTTGAACCAGGTCATCAAATTCCAGAGCCCATCAACCCAGGCATGGAGCCAACCCTACCCTGAGCACTGAGATTGACACAGTCTCCCAGAGCTGAGTGTGGCCCAATCTCTTGGATTCTCCTAGTGATGTTTCCTTCAGTCCCTCATAGTTCTTGCTCCTCTCAGTTGGGTAGTGGCTGCTTTTTGCTATCCAATACATTGGCACATCCTTTTCCTTTGTATTCAAGAGGCCCAAGGCCAGGACACCATTTTTCATTTCCCTCCCCCAGAGGGGACTGTCACTGTGCCAGGTCTTGGGGGTCTAGATTACTGGTCCAACCACTGTTGACATGGTAAAGAGATCACATGACCCCCAAATCATGACCCCTGATGGGCACAGATTCCCAGGCAACTGCTGTCCTCAGGAGGAGACTGTGGGCCTGGTATGCAGAGCAATTCCTAAGCTAGTTTGGAAACCCATTTCAACCAGCTTAGTCCAAAAGTGGGGTTTAAGGCATCACAGAATCCAAGGGAGGGTTGAACCAAAACTTAAAATCAGGTACCCAGATGCTGCTACAAGCTTTTCTGCATCTCTCATCTTTGTTTTTTAAGGACTGACACAGGAAGAGGTGGATGCTACTTACTTAGCATCCCTTCTCATTTAAACCAGCCCTGATTTTGTTCAGCAATGTGTCTGGCTGAATACTCTTTCCCAGCTTCCTTTGCTGCAGCCTTGAGACATCGTTTTGCACAATAAGATGTAAACAGACATCTGCTGTGGGATCTGGAAAGGTTTTGGGTTTTTTGATGAAAGGTGTCAAACACAGCTGGCCTAACCCTTCTCCTCTTCATCCTTCCTTGAATACAGATATGATGGCTGGAGCAGGAGCAGCCATCTTATAGCCATGAGAGAAAGACAAGAAAATCACAAAATTTTCATTCTGATCTCATTGAATGACTAAACCATTGTCCATGGCCACCTCCCTCTAGATTTCTTATCATTTGAGAAAAATATAATTTTATTTATTAAGCCATTGATGGCCAGATTTGTTTTGACTTGCAGGTAAACGTTATCCTAATGGAGGCAATTGCTGTCACTTTCACTGTGGCTGCATAAATGGAAACATAGTTGCCCTGGTCCCTGGTCCCTGGTCCCTGAACTCAACTTTCTGGAATACCAAGCTCAGAAAACATTCCTAGATTGGGAGTCATTGGCCCAGTTGAGATTGCTTATACCTGGTCCAATCACCAGTGGTGGAGAGGGCAGGCTATGATTGGTCCAGTTGAGTGCCAACCCATAGACCAATGAGCTATGGCCAGCCAGGTATGGGAGGGGTGCCATTTGCACATGACAATAAGAAAGCCTCTGAGCAGGCTGACCTATCAGTGTCTGTTCTGGTTACCCTGCCAAGGGCACTGATTGGCTTATCTCCACTCACCCCCTTCTAGCTTTCATGCAGTCCGCCATGTTTATTATTCATTCACTGTGTGTGCTGCATGGTGCTGGAGCAGGGCAGGATTTGAACTGGGTCCATGAACTGGCCCATTTCCCCTACTAGACCCTTAGGGAAGCCTAGCTCCATATAGCCCCTGGACTCAGTTTACAGGCTTGGGTTCAAACATGGGCTCTGCCATTTACTGGCTAATGACTAACCATTTCTCATTGTAGCTCATTTTCCTCATCCTAGCAGGTGGGGACTCCCTGCTGCTCTGAGTCCGAAGACTAGATTCTATTCTCTGCTCCCACCTCCCCCACCCCCGCCCCTTCCTGGCTGTGTGACCTCAGGGCTGCTGCCTCGCTTCTCTGTGCATGATCCCCCATCTATAAACCAAGGGGATAATCTTGACCTCCTTAGGTTGTTAAGGTAAGAAGATTCATGAAATAACTCTGGGCTACACAGGAAGTGCTCAATAAATCCTAAAAATAAAACAGTAGCAGCCTCAAGGGAATGTTTGACAAGTCATGGGCAGACTTTACTGAGGTCAGCTTCCCAGGAAGAGGTTGGGCACTGGGTGAGGTCCAGCCTGGAGATTGTGCTGGAGCACGACAAGCAAAAGGTCTCCCAGCCCCCTGCCGCGAGCCTGTGTAAGCTCATGGGACTGGTTGGCAGATGTGGGTCAGTGGCACATGCTAGTCCCCAGGGTGAGGGCAGCAGAAAGCTGTCCCTGTCCATCTGAGGGCTGGCAACCACAAGGGACACATTTACGCAGGAGACAGAAACCAAGGGCAGCACGTGGGTCCTGACAATGACAGCTGCGGGCCATGGAAGGGAGGCTGACCTTCTCTTTGTCTCCCCTCTGTGGAGCTGGGCAGGGCTGAGTGGGTGGACAGCAGCTCCAATTCAGGTGTTTAGGTGTTGGCCGCACACTTCACAGCACTTCCTCAGCTGCAGGCGAGGGTCTGTGTGGAAAGCAAGCTCCCTGCCCATGGCAGGTGTGTACCACCATCTTCCAGGGCCAGGCCCTGGGCCAGGGCCTCAGAGAAGGGCTCACTCTGCCCTCAGAATACTCACTGACTAATGGAGGATAGAGAGTACAGGCCAACTCAGAATATGTAGCTCCCCTTATCAGGATCTGCTAAGCATCAGGCACTTAGACACACACATTTAAGTACAAGTCATTATTACTCACCATGACCCTCGGAAACAGGACCCGTTAAAATCCCCATTTCATAGAAAAGGAAACTGAGGCTCAGAAACATGAACTGGTTTGCCCAGGGTCACAAAGGAAGCGGGAGCTGGGCTTCCAGACCCCAAAGAGTGGTCTCTTTCTCCTGCATGGCAGTCTCCAGGAAGCAGGCCAAAAGTGAAAATAGTGTCATGGCATCAGAGAAATAACTGCCCCTCTTTCCCCAAGTCCTGGCTGTCTGCTTGAACAACCTTTCCTTCCTCTCCCCAACCGAGCGCTCGTTCTACTCCTGGGTGTCTGTTTATATGCCACTTCCTCTGGGAAGCCCTCCTTGCTTTCCCCAGGTTGGGGGTCCTCCTCTCAGCTCCCCCAGACCTGCTTATCTAAACCCCTTGTCTGCCTCAGGAGAATCCAACTCCAGAGGACAAGACTATTTCTGTCACATCCTCCACAATATCTTCCAAGTGTAGCAAGGTGCCTGGCTCATAGTAGGCCCCCAAGAAACATGTGTGGAATATGTGGAATAAATAACTCTGACCAGTCTCACTCCACAAAGAGTACAGCCCCTTTTCTGGGAGGTACGGACTACATCTCTGGACCAAAGAAAACAGGACAGAATGGGCCTGGGGTCCCAGGGCCTGCTTCTCAGGACCCTGGCCCCCACCCAGGATGAGATGTGTTCCCAGAGCCCAGTCCATTGAATTTTTTCCTGCCGACTCACTCCATGATTCATTCTTAGCCACTGGCATGCCTGGACCTACCAGACCCTGGTGCTAAGTTTAGTGACTGCAAAATGTCCCCGTGAAATTCCAGGCAGAGCCAGGGGGCTGGTGGCACATTCCACAGAGCTTCCTTGGGCCCTTCAGCTCAGCAGCAGGACCTGAAGGGGAATCAAACATCCTTCCAGTAAATCGCCTGGAAGTGCTGGGTCCCCATCTCAGGGCCTTGACCAGCAGCCACAGAGCTCAAGGACAAAGGTGCCCTTTGATGTCAAAGGAGCTTGGTGTGGAGGGACAGAAAGCTAGGGGAGCCTTTGAATGATGTACCGCAGTAGAGAATGGTTTTGTGGAGTTTCAGGGCAAACCACTCTCCCTGGGAATACTATCAACATGTTGGACAATCCATTCCTAGGATAAAACTTTCTTGCTGAGGGATGTGCTTCTCTAAGAGATGGAAGTGGCCTGGCTCTTCCCTTTGGGCCTCAGACCCACCTGTCTCCTGCCTTCACAAGATAGGACCCCCAGCCCTCTCTCTACTCTGTAGCCCCCTCTAGGTTTTCCCAATCTGCTCTGTCCCTCTCCCAGAGATGAGCCAAAGACCACCCAATCAGGAATGAACAGAGGAGACGTGATGCGATGTACAGGGGAAAGACTCCTTCCTCTCTTCTGAACACATTGTAACTGTGTATTGTTATGGAGGCAGTAAAGAAGATCTTAAGTTACCTTAAATTGTTGTCTTAGGTCGAGCTTGTGGTCCACTAAGACCGTTCCATCTTGCTCACGTGAACATGCTCTCCAGGAAGGCCTCCTCCGGCCTGCATTTGGGCAATTGGTTTCAATCAATTCCTCCTCCACTGGGGTCTTTCCAAATAGAAGAAACCCTCATCACAAGTCAGACTTCAGTCTCATCGCTGGACTGTCAGCTCCCTACCATCTCCCCAGCACTGAGCACAATGCCTCCACACAGGAGGCACCGAGATGGAGGCCCTTTTTAAAAAGTAAAAAATATATATGTATGGAAACAAATAGAAAGATGGGATATCAGGAAAAAAAATCTCAACAACTACCTTACTTCATACACAATAATCAATTGGAAAATGATGATGATGATGATGATGATGATGATGATGATGATAATAATAATAATAGTAGTAGTAATGGCAGGGGGAAGCTTTGGGAGGTGATGGACATGTTTATGGCCTTAATGGTGGTGATGGTTTCATGGGTATATATTTATCTCCAGACTCATTAAGTTGTTTGCATTAAATATGTATAGCTTTTTATATGTCAAAAAATTAATTCAAAATGGATCCTAGACATAAATGTAAAAAGCAGAACCAAGATCCCAGAGGACACAGAAATGAATATCTTTGCTACATTAAAGAGGCAAAGGTTTCTTGGTCAGGACACAAAAAGCACTAACCCTAAAAGAAAAATATTAAAAAATTGGACTTCATCCAAATTCAAATTTTCTGCTCATTAAAAGAAATCATTAACAAAATTGATAGGTAAGGCAAAGACTGGAAGAAAATATTCACTGTATGTATGTATGTGTGTGTGTATCTAGTAGAGGACTTACTCCTTTATCAGAACATATAAAGAACTACAAATCAATAGAAACAAGAAAAAATCCAATTGTAAAAAATACTGGAAGACTTGAGCAGATACTACAAATGAAGATATACACATGGACAGTATGCACATAAAATGGTGCTCAACACAAAGGAAATACAAAACACTAGAATTAAAACTAAATGAGATACCATCTTATACCCACCAGAATGGCTAACATTTTTTAAAAACTGACACCACCAAGTGCTATGAGGATGTGGAGGAACTGGGACCTCATACTGTGCTGGAGGAAATATAAAATGTACCGATACAATGGAAAACAGTTGGGACTTTCCTCTGAAGTTAAGCAGCGAAGAAGATTTCAAAGTTACCTTAAAGTAAGCATACACCTACAGAATGTTGCAATCACTCCGCTAGTTACCCCAGAGCAATAAAAACATACGTTTACACCAAGACTTGTGTGAAAATGTTCGTAGCAGCTTTCTTCATGTTAGCCCAAACTGGAAAGCACCCAAATGTCTATTGCCAGGGGAGTGGATAAATAAACTGTGGAACATCCTCAGAATGGAATACTACTCAACAATCAAGATGTGTCAGCGGCTGATAACAACATGGGTGAATCTCCAAAACAGTATGCTGACGGAAAAAGCCCGACCCCAGAGAGTAGTACATCCTGTACAAATCCACCTATGTGAAACTCCAGGGCAGGCAAGGCTGGCGTATGGTGAAAGAAATCAGGACAGCAGTTGTCTCGGGGGACAAGAAGTGACTGCAAAGGGGTACACGGCAATTTCCTGGGGTGCTGGAAATGTCCCATATCTTGTTCAAGTGATAATTACCAGGGTGAATACAAACACAAGAACACATTGAGGTGAACACTTAAGGTGTGTGCAATTTTACAACAAAAGAACAGGAAAAACAAATGAAGAAACAAAACTCATAGGCACAGACAATAGTTTAGTAGTTACCAGAGGGTAAGGGGGGAGGCGGGTGGTAGCTGGGGGTAAAGGGGGTCGAATATATGGTGATGGAAGGAGAACTGACTCTGGATAGTGAACACACAATGTGCTATATAGATGATGTATGACAGAATTGTACAACTGAAACCTTTGTAACTTGGTAACTTTGCTAACAATTGTCACCCCAATAAACTTTAATTTAAAAAATAAATATATAAATAAAAAACAAAGATGTGTGCAGTTTTTTCTGTTCTAATTATGTTTGCCTTCCACAAAAATATATCTTAAAAATTATAAAAATACAAAATAATTCATATAGTTAGTAACTTAAAATAATAATAATAATAATAATAATAATAATAATAATATAGCAAATTGTGCATTTCTACTACCCAGCTTAAGAAATATAACATAATCACTATCTTAGGACCTTCGCATTTTCCTCCCTCCTTCAGAGGTAAGCACTAACTGGAAGTTTGTTTTTATTATTCCTTTGGTTTTCCTCTTAATTGTACCACTTCTGCCCATCTCCTTACATAGTTTACTGTTCAGTGTGTCTGTTTGTGCACGCTATATAAAGGGAACCATTCTGCCTGTATTCTTCCGAGACTTGCTTTTTTCACTCATATTGTGTCTCTGACATTCATTCATGTTGTGCGTAGCTGTGACCCGTTCATTGTCATTACTGCATAGTATTTTAGTGTGGAGCTGTATATAGTACAATTTGTTTATCATTCTCCTATTGATGGACATTGGGTTTATTTCTAGGTTAGGGCAAACGATGCTTGTGCATATCCTCTGGGACACATGGATACAAGTTCCTCTAGGGTATAACAGGAATTGTTGGGTTATGGCAAATGCATGTCTTCAATTTACCAAATAATCCCAACTCTTCGAAATTACTGGATAGTTTCCAAAGGGACCCTGGACAACTCTGCAATTTATACTGCCATGGCAGAGGATGAAAATTTCAGCTGCTTCGCATCCTCATCAAACCTTGGAGTTATTGGACTTTTCAATGTTTGAAAACAAAGATAGGAATCACAAACTCAGATGCCTTGGAGTTCATTAAAGTAACGAGTGATTGGGCTAGGGGGATGGTAGGGAGAGGTGGGGACTGGGGCAAATGGGAACATATGCTTCCTGTCTAAAATAGGTGGCCTTGGCTTTGCTGCCTGACTGTGGTTGGGAGGGAATGCAGACCCAGGGCTGCCAGAGTTCTGGAGTGTTCCAAAGAAGCCAGAAAGCCAGGTTTTTACATAAAATCTGAGTTTGGAATGTCAGCAATGATTTCAGATCTGTTTAACATGCTGTATTGTACCAAGTACATTTGTGGGCCAAGCCCAAATCTCTCCAACTGGATTTATTTCATTAAAATTCAATGCAATTGAATTTATAGCTGTTGGAACTTACTGGAACTTTGGCAAGTGACCACAACTCTCTGTAGCTCATGTGCTTATGTGCTCTATAGATTGTCATTCCTCACTGGCAGGAGTCCAGCATTCTTCCTTCTGCTTTATTACTCAGAAAGCTTAGTTTTCCAGAAATCCTGCTGCCTCAGAGGCACAAGGGTAATGAAGTGCTACTGTCATCGGCTGTGCAGTTTGACCTTACTCATTTCAAGCTACTGGAGGAAATCACTCCCTCCTTCATCCCTGGGACCTCCTGTAACTTGTTTCTTTCAAAATAGAAATCAGATGATGTCACTTCCCTTGCTGGAACCCTTCGATCCATCTCCGTCATCCTCAGAGACGGTCCAAGCTCTTTGTTGCATCTTTGCCACACACTCTCCTTCCCTTCCAAACCATCCAACTCTCCAAACTCTGTCTCCACTCAGGGTGATGCACATGCTGTCCGTCTGCCTGGGCCTCCCTTCCCTCTGATCTTTCCATGGCTGTTTCTTCTTAGCTTCCAGGTCTGACATGAATGTCACCTTCTCAGAAAGGCCTCCCCTGGCCACTTATCTAAACAGCAATTCACTCTCCCTGGTGCTCTTGCTTGCAGGCCCCTGTGGAAGTCATTCTTTGTACAATAGCATCTGCAGTCAGCTTACACGTGTGTGTCCATATTGCTGACTACTTCCTTACCATGGGGTCAGTTCCCTGAGGGACAGGGACCTGCCATAGGGACAGGGACCTGCCATCCCCATGTCCTCAGACCCTGGTGTGAGTCCTGACATGTAAGTAGCTTTTGAATGAATAGATGTGTACAAAGCCTCTACCATGTACAGGGCCCGGTGCTAGGGGCTATGGTGGAGTGAGACAGTGAATAACTTTGGCCCAGGCCTCAGGGGTCCAGGACATAGGAGAGGAGGCTGAATCATCCACAATGTAATAAGGCAGGAAATGTTGTACACGGGCAGGGATGCAGTTGAGTTGTCCTGGTACGGCCGGGCTGGCTGTTTGCATCTGACATCTGTTCCAGTTGGTTGCTATGTGCCCTGACAATTATTAAATATTTTCATTTTCTTCCCTGGATAGAGCTAGAGGTGAGATCAAAGTCTAGCAAAGCAGAAACAATGTAGGGCAATGAGCACAGTTCTAAGGGTCAGAATCCATGTCATGTGGCCTTGGGACGTCTCAGTGTGGATGAGGGATGGACACACCCTCCCCCCTCCCCCCCCAGAGTTGGGGAGAATCCATACCATCCCATGTGTGTGAAAGAAATTGATGACAGGTCTGATGCTTTTAGTGGTGATTCTTGCCAGGTGGTGTAAGGCCAGGAGGTCAGAGTGGAGTCTGGGGACATGATAGGGTTGGGGGTAGAGGGTGCCTTCCTAGCAGATGGAAAAGAGTGAGTAGAGTTGGGTAAGCAAGGGTGGGAGGTTGCGGGGGCAGGGAGCTAAGACACAGGAAGTACCCGGGGCATCCAGGCCTCACACAGGCTTCCTTGTGTCCCCTTTGCCCTCTGATACCACTAGGACTTAATTGAAACGCTCTCCTTTAGATACTGGAGGGGCCTCCACCCTAAGCCTGAGCTGCTGCCACTCCTGTGAGCTTTCCTGGGAGTGCCCATCCCCAATGAAGTTCCCAGTGGATCAGGTGACCCCTTTGCAGGCTCAGTGATCTCTGGGGACTGCCTCTGGGAGCTGTGTGTGGGAACACTCCTGCGAAGGCAGTGAAGGGACCATATTTATGGAGTACCCACTTCAGAGAGGTTAAGTGAGTTGCCCAGGGTCACACAGCAACAAATACGGAAATTTGAACCCAGTTCTTCTGACACCAGGCCTCAGGGTCATGATACAGAGAGCCAATTACATACCAGGCACTGTGTGGTAATGCACAAGTGCAGGTGTTAGCACATCTCATCCTCATGACAACCCTAGAGGCAGGCAGAGTAGTTATCTTAATTTTTCAGAACAGAAGCCTGAATGTCAGCGAGGTTAAGAAACAGGTGGTAACTAGTTGAATCAGAATGATAATAACACCTGTAGTAATAGTAGTGGCAGCAGTAGTGATGGCTAACACTTGCATAGTGATTACTCTGTGCCTTGCACTGTCCCACATGCTTTGAATATATTAACCTATTTCATTCTCACAGCCACCCTTTGAGAAATATTCTATTTTTCTCCCCATTTTACAAATCAGGAAACTGAGGAAGAGAGAAGCTAAGTCCCTGAGCTGAGGTCTATCTGACTCCTGAGGCTGGGCTGTAATGTGCCAGCCAAGTGACACAACTCCACAGCCTCCAAGGCAGCCACATCAGACTCAGTCTGCTGCACTGGAGGGCACCATGGAGGCAGCCTTGAGAGGCGGCGAGCTTCCGGCCTCAGGCAGCGTGCACACAGAAAAGGTCAAGGATGCTGTGGGATGAGGCCCAGCATGGCCTGTGCCCCTTGCTGTCTGTGTTGTGCGAGGGGAAGAGTCCATGTTACCTAACCAGTCTGACCCTCAGCTGGTGGTTTTTGCAGTCTAGGTGGGTAATTGGGTACCAGGCATTGCACAGAAGGAGGGTTTATCCCAGGATGCCTGAGGGGTTTGGCTCTTCCAGTTGGGCTGAGCCCTGAATTCTGGAGGCTCCACAGGGTCCAGTGCTGCCCTGCCCTTACCCTCAGAAGGCAGTGACCTTTCCTGAGCCAGGGCTGGGCACAGCAAGGAGCTGTCTGGCAGCCAGCAAAGCAGAAAACATTGCTCTAATTGGTCTAACAGGTACACCCTGTGTAGTGTGCATCTGGCACTGGCCCCAAATATTGCAGGTTCCTGTCCCACAGAGGTCCAGCTGGGCCTGGCTACTTGGTAGGAAGCCTGGTACATGCCAGGATGGAGTGGGCCCCTTCCATCCTTTTTCCATTTATTGAGCACCTAACGTTTGCTAAGCATACTCTGCCTTGGGTCTTAACTTTTGATGTTCATATCTTAGTTTCATCTCTTAAAACTCCTGGATTAAGGGTGGCCTCCTCTCCTCCAATCTGCTATGCTAGAGAAAAGGGCTCTGACAGCTCTGGGTTCAAATTCAGAGACTGCCACTGGCTCACTCTGTAACTTCAGGCCAGTTACTTCCCATTCTGTAAAATGGGTTGACAATTCAGCCCGTAGAGGGTGTGGCTGTGGGGTCCCTCCCAAAGTACAGCAAAGTCACCTCCTCCAGGAAGCCCTCATGGCTTTCTGCATCCCAAATCCCACATGGCTTCTCCCTGCTGGTATCTGGCCTGCCTTCACCGTCACTGGGAAACATCAGGGCTGAAAGGCTAGAAGTGACCACTGCGCTCAACCCCTCCTGTCACGTGTTGCCCAGGGGAACAGACCTTTATGGGGACTGGCCTGAGAGAAAGCGAGCCAATGGCAGAGCTGGCGCTAGAACGAGGGCCTAAGACTCCTCCAGTGCTCTTCTCAAAACAGGGCTTTCTTGAAGCAGCACAGCTGCTGGTGAAGAGCGCGCCTTGACAGACCTGAGCTTGAATCCCAGCCGTACCACCTACCAGTCTGGGGGCGCCGGAGGCAGGTCATTTCTTCTTGCTGAACCTCAGTCTCTGCAGCTGTGAGTGAGATGGTAATTATATTGTTGTTCAGGAACTGTTTGCAGCGGGCCCTCAGGAAAAGCTGAGGGTTTGAGATTCACTTGCTCCCTCTGGGCCTTGTCTGGGAATAGATACTCCTCCTTCCGGGAAGCTGGAGGTGAGCCTGGCTGTGGTCCGCATGGGAGAGAGCGTGGGCTCTGGAGCCGGACTGTCCTGGTTCAAAGCCTGGCTTTGTTCCTCCCCAGCTGTGTGACTTTGGGAAAGTTACTTAACTCCTCTGCACCTCAATTCCCCATTTACTAAAACAAAGTTAATATAGAAACTCTTCTTGTTGAAGATGAAATGAGTTAATATTTGTGAAGTGCGTGACACAGGAGCTGGTGCAAGTCTCCAGGCTAAATGACACACAAAGCCTGCCTTACACTCTTGCCCCCATCAGTACACTGCCGGAGGTTTAATGTCTTCCTTCCTAGAGGGTTCATGGGGTAGCCACAAAGCCCACGGGAGGCAGGGTCTGGAACATCACTCCCAGGCCCAGCCCCCTCAGCCATCTCTCTGGGGGAAGGTGAACTCTGAGCTGGGCACGGGTGTCCTGAGCAGCAGTTACTGGGTGAACAAAGAAAAGATCAGAATGCTTGTGTCCACCCATGATCCTTCTCAAAATTCATTTTGAGTATGTGTTTTATAATCTACATAATATGTTAGTTCGGTGGCATGTCTATACTTTGTAAATATACATCTATGGGGGCTGTATGCTCTTCAAGTGTGGAGACCACTTGACCTCAAATAATAACAATCCTAGGTAAACAGTTTTTTTCCTTCGGCTCCAGTGCTGAATATTAAATGAATACTCCCACTCCCAACCTGAGCCAGGCACGTGACCATCATTGGCCTGTGCCAGCTGCATCCCCCAGGCCTGTTTCATTACCCCCTCCTCATAGTTCCCCCATGCCTTCTTCCACAATGTATGTGTGGAATGCCTGCCCCTTTATGTGCATTCGTATAAAATGAGCATACTTCTATTTGTCAGTAAACTTGTTTAGGGTAAGATGTTCATATAGAAAAGGGCACAACCTACATGTGGAGATTTGGCTGTGCTTGATCTTTATACAAACAGGGCTGTGCACCGTGTGCCCCTGTGTGTCTGGCTTTTGCTCAATAGCACATCTGTGAGATTCATCCAGGTTGGTGTGGAAACTGCTGCAGTTCCTCCGTTCTCTTTGCTGTCTGGAATTCCCTCGCATGGGCACAGCCTGTGCCCATTGTCCTGTTGTCGGATATGTGGGGTGTTTCCAGCTTGGAGCTGTTACAAACAGTGTTCACATTCTTGAACAGGATTGTTGGTGATCATAGTACATATCTCTGTTGGGTAAATAGCTGGGGTGGGGAAGGGGAATGGGCAGGGTTTGTCAGGTCCCGGTGTACATGTTTGCTCAGCTTTGGTAGCTTCTGCCAGAGCTTTCCAAAGGGCCTCCACCATTTAGCACTCCTACCGGTGGTGTTGAAGAGTCCCGGCCACTTCACATCTTTGCTAGCTTGAGGCCATCTGTCTTTCTCATCACAGCTGTTATAATGGACGTACCTGGATTTGTGGTTTTTGTAAATGATGTTGTCTCACAGTTCTCCTTCTGCTTCTTACTTTTCCCCTATGCTGCCCCTGCATCTCTCTGAATAGCTGGAAGCAACAGTCCCCATTTGCTATAAACCCTTTTTATATGCCAGGCCTGAGAGCTTAATTCTGCATCTATTATCTCATTTAAATCCTCACAGCCACCCATGAGAGAAGCATCATTTTATAGACCCCTCCCCATGCCCAGCTGATCATTTCAGTTGGCAGGAGAAGGGCTCAAAATGAAAACCCATAGTGTGACTTACGGGGTGTTCTGACCTGACTTCTCCTTTACCTAAAATGTGTGCCTAAGAGATGGTTGAGGTTGGGGGGTTGTACCTACACTCGATGTCCTGATTCTAGGAAAATCCTAGTCTTTCCCAGGCCTTTTTCATCCCAGCTGTAAAATGACAGTGTCAAACATGTGTCTGCTGCATTAAATGACTTTCCCAATCTTATATCGAACCCTACAGTGTGCCAGGTGGTCTTCACCTATCATCTCATTTAAACCTCACAAAAGCCCTTCAAGCTGTATGTGAAACCCTCCCTGTCATAGCCGAGGACACTGAGATCCTGAGAGGTGGACACACTTGGGCAAAGTCATACCCTGGGTGGCAAAGCCAGGATTTGAACTCACGTGACTCACTGAGGTACCCAATCCCCTCCAGGACCCTGTATTTGGGGCTCAGCTTTGCAGAAACTACAGAACTGTTAAGGTGTTGGAATGTATTTTTAAATTGTTTGAGAAAGATTATTGCTCTTTTTTTCCCTCCCCAAATTAAGAGGAAACAAAACGTTAATTATATGAGTTACTATATAGAGTTACTATATGATCCAGCAATTCTGCTCCTAGGCATATATGCAAGAGAAATGAAAACATATGTCCACATCAAACTTGTACATGAGGGTTCATAGCAATATCATCATAACAGCTAAAAATTGGTTAAAAACCAATGTTCATCAACTAATGAATGTATGAACAAAATGCAATATTCATGCAATGGAACAGTATACGCAATAAAAAGGAATATGGTATGGACACATGTCACAGCATGGATAAACCTTGAGCACATTACGCTAAGTGAAAGAAACTAGTCACAAAAGGCCACATATTGTATGGTTCCATTTATATGACATATACAGAACTGGTAAATTCATAAAGACAGAAAGTAGTTTAGTGGTTGCCTAGGGCTGGGGCCAGGGAGGTAGGGATGGAATGACTGCTAATGGGTGCAGGGTTTCTTTGGGGGTGATGAAAAGGTTCTAAAATTAGAATGTGGTGATGGTTGCACAACTCTGTAACTATGCTAAGAAATGCTGAATTGCACATTTTAAGTGGATGAATTTTGTGGCGTATGATAACATCTCAATGAAGCGTTTTTTTAAAAAACTAAAAGTCTGTGGATGAACATGGAGCATGTTGGACAGGGCATCCTCCAAGGGCTTTCTGCAAGCTTGGCACTGCCTCACCCCACAGCCTGCCTCTTCAATTGGACAATGTGCTCCTTGCCATCCTGTGCTGCCAACTGCTTTGAGCGCATAACAAAGGGTCCTCGGAATGAATTTGGCATCCTGCTGTGCTCACTGTGGCTTCATTAGCAGGGAAAATTCTGGGCTGATTTCCTCATTGTTTGTCTTTTTTAGGCCCTCAAAACATCACTTCTGCTTCATTCATTCTTTCATTTATTCATCAAGCACTTATTGAGCACCTACTGTATACCAGGTTCTGTGCTGGTCATGAGACAAATACAATCCAGTCCTTTGTCCTCAAGAAGGGAACATTTTGTCACAGAAACAGACCCAGAAAGAGCAAAGAATGACCTGATATGATACATCTGGTCATGTATTTGATGAGTATTTACTGAGTCCCTGTTATACACCAGGCCTGTGTCAGGGGCTGGGGAATTCACAGTGTAAAAGAAGCAGCATAGCCGTGACTTGGGTGCACAGACTACAGCTGCACTGCCCTGGTTCTGTTCCTGACCAGCTACCCGACCGTCTCTCTAAAGCAGGGATGAAAATAGAACCCACATTTGAGAGCTACTGTGAAAATTAACTGACGATATATGTGACGTGCTTGGACCAGGTAAGGGTCAACTTTATCACCATCATTACAGTTGTGCCAGATGTGATCAGTCGGGGGGAAGCACCGAGGCTGTGGGTTGCAGCCTGAAAGAGACTCTGAGCTAGTCAGGCGATGGGTGGGCAAAGGGCATGACAAGTAAAGGGGATAGCTTGGGCAGAGGCCTGGAGCACAGTGACCAAGGGGCTGAATGCATAGAAGAGCTGGTGGCAAGGATGATTGATAGGAGGGGTTCTGTGGACACCTGGTTCTTTCTGCACTGGCCCTGTGTCTGCTCTGGGGCATGGTGACCTCAAAGTCAGCAGAGGCCTCTAGAGCCAGCCCAGGGAGAAACAGTCAGCGCAAGTAGGTAGAGAGTGGCTGGGAATGGAACTGGATGCCAACTGTTATGGGTCCAGGCAGTCGGGAGGTATCGGCTTCACGGGTTTCCCTCACCCTGTCATCACGGCCTCTCTGAAGTGAGCATATCATTATCCCCATTTTACAGACAAGAAAGCTGAGGCTCTGGGAAAGGAAGTGCTTGTCCAAGGCTACCCACCTGGGGTGATGAGGTTCAAACCCACATCCTCTCCCTGAACCCCACGTCTTTAGCCCCCAATCCAGGGCAGAGGGTGGTGGCTCTGGAGGCTGGAGCCTTGAGTTAGGGTCAGTGTTAATTAAGTTTTGTATTACACTGGGGGTAGACCTCCTGTGAGCCCCAGGAAGCCTCTCTCCCTCCTTGGATCTCAGTTTCCTTCTCTGCAAAATGAAAGCAGCAACACTGAACTCACCTCACTGGTGGCCCAAGGAGCATTCCAACATGCCAAGTGCCATCCCAGTGTCCAGGACAGACATGCTTTGCTATATGGCCTCAGGCAAAGCCTCCTGCTTTCTGGGCCTCAGGTCCCAGATGGTGACATGTGATTTCTAAGTTACTCTCACCTGGGGCTTCATGAAAATATTCACCTGGACTTGAACTGTTCTTCGATAATTTCAGGATTACTGTCTGGAGGTGGGGCATGCAAACTGAGTGGGAGTATGGTTACCAAATTTTGCAAATAGGAATAAAGGATACCCACTTAAATTTGAATTTCAGATAAGCAACTTATACTTCTTTTTAGTATAAGTACAGCCCATGCAATATTTGGGACATACTTATACTAAAAACATTTTACTTGTTTACCTGAAATTGCAGTTTATCTGGTTGTCCCATGTTTGATTCAGCAGCCTTAGTCCGGGGAGGTTGAATGTCTGCCTACAAGACACTGGTCATGGTCTCTCTTCACCAGAAAAATATGGGCCCAGGAAACCAAAGGCTTTGTGGGTGAGGGTAGAAAAGTCAGAGGGAAAACATATCTCCCCCTCCAGCCTCCTCCCTGGTTCTGTTATTGTTGTTTTGAAACTCACCCCTGCCCTTGGCCTAGCACTGGCTCCATCAGCACTGGAGGCTGGGAGAGGTGTGATGTAAGACTAGTCTTTATCTGATGGGCAAGCTCAGAATGGCTGTTTGGGAGTTTGGGGCCAGGATGCTGGTGGGTAGGGCAGGTAGCCCCTGGGCCTTGGCAGGCTCTGGACCCTAAATTATCTGTGCCAGCCCTCTCCTATTTGCCGCTCCCCCCTACGACCGGAACCCAGAGAGCACCGTGGGTTTCAGAGCCGCCCCACCTCCCAGGAAATACAATGTCCTGGACCTAGTCTGCGGCTTGACAGGGGCCTCGGAGCACTCCATAGGAAACAGGCCCTTCTCCCTTTGGGCCCTTTTTCATCGCCTTGAAATAGGATTAATTCCTCTGACCACTCCCACTGGGGAGAGGAGTTTCTAAGCCCTCCAGCACAGGTCTGGAGTGCAGTGGGATGTTCCTTGTCCACTTCTCTCTGTCCAGCCACACTGCCCGGGGCCCCATTCAAAAGGCAGGAAAAAAGTATCGCTAACGAGACTAAGATATAAACCTTACCTTTTCCATTCTTTCACTTTCTCTCCCCCACCCGCCATGTCAACCTGCCATGCTGTTTTGTATTTGCTTTTTTTTTTTTTTTTTTTGAGGGCAGTGTCACTGGCCCTCATATGTGGGACCCGAACCCAGGCCGCTGGCTTCCCAAGCCAGCGCTTAACCACCGCGCCACTCGGCCGGCCCTGTATTTGCTTTTAAATGTCACAGTCCCTTGGGTGTAGGAACACTCACGGGGGACCTACATGAGCACCTGGGTTTCGCTGTACAACTCAGCACTCCTGCGCCCAGGTTCCCCTTCCCGCGGGCTGCCTGACCAATGCCATGCCCCAGACAAGGGTGGTAGGCCAAGACAGGCATCTCCCCTTCCCTGGCTGGCCTCGCCAACCTACAGTGACAGGCAACCCACAGGGTATTGTGCCCTTCCCCTGGCATAATGTCCCTCTGTACCAGATACTACAATCCTTCTGCTGGAATAGCCCATCAAGTGCCTCTGGTGCTGCCAGCTTGGGCTGAACACACTTGTTGTCTTGTTCTTCTCTGATGCTGCAGGGCGTGTGACCCTGACCCTTTTTGTGCCTGCTCCCAGGCTTTTGGTGGAAGGCAGCAGGGGTCATTGGGCAGGGCCTGGGGTACCAGGAAGAGGGGTCATGTATGGGACATTTAATGTCATGGAGAAGTGGCAGGAAGCAGGACCACATGTCAGCCAGGTTCCAAGTCTCCTGTGCAGGCCCCATTGTCCCATCAGACTTCAACAGCACACATCCAAAGGTAAAATTATTATGAATTTCAAGGCAGCAACCACGAGCTTTAAACTCAAGCTAGAAGCTCTTCTGAGCCACTGCTCTGGTCACACACCTGTGAAGGCAGCCTTGCCCTGCTCTCCTGCTTCATGGTCTTTGCAGCTGTTCCCTCCTCAGAGAATGTTCTCTCCTCCTCTTTTCCCCAGTTCAGGCTTTACTTCCCTGGGAAGGCTGCATTGTTCCATCCTGCCAGACTGGAGGCCTAAGAGAGCAGGGGCTAGGATTTTGCTTGTCAGCCTCCAGTACCCAGGGCATGTCACACAGAAGGGCTCAATCAGTGTGGAATGAGTTATTAACTGAATGAATGGCCAGGGAGGGAGAGGGGGAGGGGAGGATGTGTGTCCCAGGTAGTGGGGGGCAGCAGGGCAAAGGCTTGGAAGTGATGGGCCTGGTGCGTTTGGCGGAATGGCGGCCGGGATCGGAGGGTCTAGTGGGAGAAGAGGCTTCAATGTCAAGTTGGGGCTAGACCGTCAAGAGCCTCAAATGCCAGGCCGAGGATTCAGACTGTGTCCTGGACAGGGCAGGGTTCTCTGAGAGGAGTCTAGCAGTGCTGTGCTATGGCCATAGCAGTGCCGTGGGCAGATTGGACAGGGTCCGACTGGAGGCAGGGAGACTGGGGGAGGCTGATAGTATTGTCCAGACCAGGGGCAGCGAGGGAGGAAGGTGAACGGAGTGTTTAGTGGCTGCCCCCTGTGCTACGTTCTGTGCAGCCTAATCCTTTCTCTGGCACAGGTTAGAATGAGGTGCTTAAATGTCACGTGGCAGCTGAGCCCCATGCTGTGGGATTATTGTGCGCTCATGTACTTCTTGGGCACCAAGGACTGCAGGGACATACACCAAGTGCAGCCACCTCTGAATCCCGTTGCTGCCATGGAGTTTTCTCACCTGACCCAGGGTCCAGATTTGGCTCTGAGTTTGAAACCCCGCTCCTAGAACGAGAACACTAGAGATCTTGGCCACTGGAAAAGGGTGTGTGGAGAGAGAGGGACCGCTGTCAACCAAGGAGAATAGGTGATAATTCCAGACGCATCTGAAGTTCAGAATCCGGTCTCAGCTTGAAGGGTTGCTCTTAGAACAGAGACATCCGAGGCAGGTGGCGATGCTGGGAGAGGGGAAGGGTCAATGGAAGGGGTGGAATGCCAGGAGATGGCCTTGCCGGGGCGGGGGCAGGGCGGGAATCAGAGATCTCTGAGTTTATCCAAATGACTTACTGGATTGGGAATAACCCTGACCAAGGGAGAAATACCAGGCTAGACTGGAGGCCATGGACCCGACCATCCTGGTGTCAACTAAGGGGCACAGCTAACCACACTGTCCTCCCTCACCAGCAGGCACCTAAAAAGAAAGGAGGAGTAACCTGCCAGATCTTGGCAGTAGAATGAGGTAGTGACGAACACGGAAGTGTATGAAAGAGAACTCGTTAAATTAGTCAGATAGTCTAATAAACGCATGCTTTAGAACTGCCTGGCACCGTATCTTCTCTGTCTCAGAAGACAGGGACAATCAGATGTCATTTCTGACCTCAAGGAGCTTCCAGTCTTGTGGAGGAGAAACACCTCAGTGAATTACTTTCCAGGCAAAGGAGGCTATTCTCTTCAAAGAGGAGTACATATTTCTGGGGAGCCCAAGGAGGGGGAGCTGGTTGCTGGGAGAAGCCTGGGGTACGTCCTGGGCTCTGCCATGAGAAGGTGAGGCCTCCTGGGCCTCAGTTTCCTCTCTCTCATTGGACTAGAACAGGGGCTGTCAGCCTTGATGGAGCATCAGAAGCCCTCTGGGGGCTTGTTAACACACTGATCTCTGGTCCCCACCCCCAGGGTGTCTGATTCCATAGGCCAGAGGAGGGGTCAGGAAAACGCATTTCTAACAAGTTCCAGATGCTGCTGGTGGTAGTCAGGGAGCCCCACTTTGAGAACCAGTAGACTCATGTAAGGGTTTTCAAACCTTGTTGTACCCACACAACCTGTCCTCTGGAAAGCCTACACGGAGCTCTGAAAGAGAGAGAAGCAGGGGTGCGGTGGAGAGCACTGATACATCACCCACTTAGTCCAAGTGTTAACTGCTGCTGTTTGTTCTTCCCCCTCATTGTGCAAATGCCCACTGAGCAGCCCTGAGTTAGGCACTGGGGATGTCAACAGGGTCCAGATGTGGTTTGCGGCTGACAAGGTGACCTTGGGTAGGCCAGCTGAGTGTCCTCTCTGGATGTCCATTTCCTGGGCTGGGAATGGGCTGTGGGGAGTAAGCAGGCGTGAAGCTGCAACCATGGGGAATGTAGTCAGCATTTGTGTTGTCAGGACTTCTCCTTACATCCTTTGGGCAGCTGCGTTGGCTTCTGGTCCTCCCAGCCAAGATTCCAGCTGGATTCAGCCCCCAACGCCCTAAACCACAGGCATGTGCCGCCCCCACTGAGGAGGCGCAGGCCAGGGTTAACCCGGCCGCCAGGACCCCCTGGCCTCCGGCTTCAGGACAGGCCGGAGAATATTTCCAATTACAGAACCTCCCAGAGCAGCCGCTGTTTAGGGTTTGCTTATCTCTCTGCCCACCCCTTACAAAGCCCCTCAGGCAGGGGCTGAATCATGGGGTGTTGTTCACTGTTTTGTTACTGAATTCTTTTCCAAGAAAGAACCCACTGTGTCGGCAGTGCCTGGAGGCTGGCAGGGCAGGAAAGTCAGCCCCATTACCCTCCTGCCAGGCCCAGTTGCTGAGGGTAGAGAGAGTTCTAGGAGCTTAGTTTTCCTCTCCCAATGTCTCCTTCCTCCCGGGAGTAGCAGCCAAAACATTCCAGGGTTCCTGATGCCCAAGTCCCGTGCTTGGCCTTTGAGGTCCCCGGAATGCCATTCCCCCTTCTTTCTCTCATCTCAGCTTCCCAAGCCCAGCAGGGCTACCACAAGCCAAGGCAGCCACGTCTGCCGCTCACACCCTTTCATTCCCACCTCCCAGCCTTTGCTAGGCTGGGCCTCTTACCTGCCTCGCCCTTCCTTCACTTGAGAGTGACCAACAGTCCCAATTCATCCAGGACTGAGATTCCTGGGATGAAGGACTTTCAGCGTTCAGCCAGGGAATATCCCCGACAAATGGGGCAAATAGAGTGGGGCACAGACCCAGAATGGAATAGAAATTCAGTGTCCAGCCAGCCTAAGTGGACTTTGGTCCCGGCTTCTTGGTTCACAGTCACATGGCTTCCCTCCTGGGCACAGACTCCATCCTCTGTCCTCTGCCGCCACTACCTTGCTTCATGGAGTCAGTGGCCAGTTTTATGGAACAAGAAGCAAATCTTCAGGAAGCCAGAGGGTCAGAGACTGAGCCAGGAGAGGGAGCCAAGGGTACAGGCAGAGTGTGGATTTGCAGTCCTCATGCCTCAGGGTGGTGTGGTTTCAGACAAGTCACTCTGCTCTCTGAGCCCAGTTTCCCCAACCATAAAATCAGCCTTATGAACTATTCTTTTAGGGGCATCAGTAATGACAGATGGTATTATTACTGGGTTTAAACAGCAGCCCACAGCAGATGGAGGGTCCAGAATCCTGCAGCCCAGTGCCCTTTGCTCCCCACATGTTTGGGATGTGAGACTCTGGGCCCAACAGAGAGATGTCCCCTTCCAGGCACTGAGACCACTCAGGGAGTGGAGGTACAGCAGGGCTGGGCTTATCTCATGCTTCCTAGGATGGTCAGAAAAGCTGTCTTTGAGCAGGTGACCCTTGGGCTGAAACACAAAGAAGGGGAGGGACGGAGATCTGGGGGAGAGCATTCCAAGAAGAAGGAACAGCCAGTGCAAAGGCCCTGGTTGAGAACTAGCTGGATAGGTCCTATGCTGATGGGGTAATAGTAGGAAACAAGATCAGGGAGCCTCATGTGAGCTAGGTTATACAGATGTGTGAGTGAAGCAAATGTGGGTGTAGAGAGGTCACGTGACCTACCTGGGGCCACACAGCATGTTCAGGAGCCATGCAGTGGGAGCCATGTGAGGCTCCGGACGGGCCCTCAGACCACCCTCAGAGCCCTGTAGCCTGTGCCCAGCAGAGGATGCTGCTTTTCTGGTGCCCACTGCCAGAGGATGCCAAAGTCCACGTTGTGATTCCCCCACGCCCCACCCAGTGAGGACAAGGTACCTAGATCTGACCCAGATGCGTCCTGTGCAGAGATCAGACTCCAGATCCCTGGAACTGCAGGATAGAAGGCCAGCTAAACTTTGAGTCCTGGGAACTGGGTTCCAGGTGTTTCTCGGTATCACATGGTGTGTCAGCAAGATATGAGAACAAAGTTCACTGCCTCTGGAGCTACTGCTGTCCCTGGAGAAGGCATAGGGCCCTGTACACAACACCCACTCATTCATTCATTCATTCATCCATTCATTCATTCAAAAACTTTAATGGGGAGCCAGACTCTGAATCAGATCCTATCTATAGCCACAGAGCCTCAGATCCCATCAAGACACTCACCAATAAAAGTTAAATTAAAAAAAATCTCAAGAGGGACTTGGTCTAGGGAAAGGGTTCCCAGAGGTGAGAACATTTGCACTAAGGCTGCAGAAGATCTGTTGGAGAAAAGGAAGATGGTTTTAGTGGCAGGGGACAGGGCCACATGTGGGGCATGATTGCATCACAGGGTGCAGGGTTTTGTGGAAGAATAGGAGAGGAAGACCGTTGTGTGAACAGGGATGGGGAGGTTTGGTGCCATGGACCCTGGGGCTTGTATCACCAGCTACCAGCTCCGGCCCATGGCTGAGTTGGTTCCTGGGCCTGGGGCCCTTTCTCCCTTCTGCATTTTTGCCATTTCTGCCTCACCCTCTGGCCCTCCCACAGCCAATCCCATAAATCAACTCTGTTCATCCCTGAGTTGTTTTTTCACTATGGGGATGTAACTCACACAGGATTGGCCTGGAGCGGCCCATTTGCTGGAAGGAGATATTAAGGCCCGTGTTGCTCAGAGCTCTACTAGCCTGTCCTGCCCCAGCACAGCTGGGAAGGGCAGCTGGGGCTGGGAGCGTTCCTATACTTGGGTCAGTATGTATGTGCTGAACACGGGCTAGGCCCATCGAGGAACTCAGTGCCCACAGATAGAGTGAAGAGAATAAGATGGGGTGCATTTTCCTCCCCAATTTATAGTTCAAATGAGGAAAGAACACCCTGAGGATCCCCTCATCAACACAGAGGTACTACCTTTAATATCTTCACATTTCCTTATTAAGCCCCTCACTTTCCTTTCCCAGTTCAGCCCGGTCTTCTCCTGGCTGAAGCAGTAAGGGTATTAATATCCCCAGAGTGCTAGCCGAATAAGAAGATGGTAGATAACCAAAGTGTTAACTGAAAACTAAGGTGTTCAGCTGAAAACAAAGATGTTAGGTTCTAACAAAAGAGGAGTTGACTGATCACCAAGGTGTGAGCTCATCTTTAAGATCTTGGCTAAAAGTTAGGCTTGGATAAATAACTAAAGTGTTAGCTGATAACTAAGATGTTGGCTGAAACACTAAGCAGTTAACAGATAGCCAAAAGTATGATGTTAATTCAAAAGTAAGGTTTCAACAGCTCAGTAATGAAATGACTACCCAATTATTGAAGCGGAAACTCTAAGAGATATTTGTATAGCCATAGTCATTTCAGCATTATTCACAATAGCTAAAATGTGTCCATTGAGAAATGAATGGATAAACAAAATGTGGTATATTCGTACAATGGACTATTAAATAGCCTTAAAAAGGAAGGAAATTCTGACACCTGCTACAATGTGGGTGAAACTTGAGGACATTATGCTGAGTGAAATAAGCCAGTCACAAAAAAGACAAACACTTGTGGGATTACAGTTAATTGTGTTCCCTAAAGCAGTCAAATCATAGAGACAGAAAGTGGAATGATGGTTGCCAGGGGCTGCTGGCTGGAGTGGGGGAGAATGGAGAGTTGTGTTTAATGGGTACAGAGTTCCAATTTGGGAAGATAAGTTCTGGAGATGGATGGTGGTGATGGTTGTACATGGAAAGATGCTCAACATCACTAGCCATCAGGGAAATGCAAATTAAGCCACAATGAGATACCAGTACATGCCCTCTGGAACTAAAGTTAAGAAGACTGCACACATCAAATGTTGATGAGGAGGTGAAGCAACTGAAACTCTCAAACACTGCTGGTGGATGTGTGAGGTGGCATAGTCACACAGGAGAAGTTATCAAGTTCAACATCCACTTACCATTCGATCCAGTGATTCAGTCGCTAGGTGGGGATACCCAAGAGAAATGAAATAATATGGCCACACAAAGACCTAGACCCAAATGCTTATAAAAGCTTTATTCTTAATAACCCCAGTTTAGAAACCACCCAAATGTCCCTCAAACAGTGGTCCATCCATACAAAGGATCACTACTGAAGAACAAAAAAGGAACAAACTACAGATGTGCACCACATGGGTGAACCCCAAAATCATTCTGCTGAGTGGGAGAAGCCAGGCTCCAAATAGTACACACCATGTGATCTCCTTTATGTTAAACTCTAGACAAGACAAATGGAATCCATAGTGGCATGAGAGTGGGAAGCAGCAAGTGTCTGCAGAACGACACAAGGGTGATGACTTTGGGATAATGGATTTTACATTTTTTTAATTATTAGTTTCAGGTGTACAAAACAACACAGTGATTAGATTGTGTAAATACACACCTCATAAAGTGATAACCCCAACAAGTCTACTACTCATCTGACACCGTACATAGCTATTACAATACCATTAACTGTATTCCCTATGCTGTACTTTATATCCTGTGACTATATATATATATTTTAAATTATAATTGACATTCAATATTATTTTATATTAGTAGGATTTGCATCTTGATTGTAGCATTTACTACATGGGAATATACACTTGTCAAAACTCATCAGAGTACAAACTGAAAAGGGATCTGTTGTGGGCTGAACTGTGTCCCCCTCCAATTCATGTCTCTGTCTTAACCCTCAGTACCTCAGAATGTGACTGTATTTGGAGGTAGGGCCTTTAAAGAGGTGATTAAGTTAAAATGAAGTCTGAATAGACATTATTCCAAAGAAGACATGCTGATGGACAGCAGGTACATGAAAACGTGACCAACATCACTAATCACCAGGAAATGCAAGTCAAAACCACAATGAGATACCACATTACCTTATTAGGATGGCTATTATCAAAAACAAAAAATAAGTGTTAGCAAGGATGTGGAGAAAAGGGAACCCTTGTGCACTGTTGGTGGGGATGTACATTGGTGCAGCCACTATGGAAAACTGTATGGCAGTTCCTCAAAAAATTAAAAATAGAACTACCATATGATCCAGCAATTCCACTTCAGGACATATAGCCAAAGCAAATGAAATCACTACCTCAAAAAGACAGCTGTACCCTCATGTTCACTGCAGCATTGCTCACAATGGCCAAGATGTAGAAACAGCCTAAGTGTCTGCTTAGTGTGAATGGATAAAGAAAATATGGTATATAAACATGTGGAATATTATTCAGACATAAAAAAAGAAGGAAATCTTGCCGTTTGTGACAACATGGATGGACCTTGAGGGTATTAAGCTAAGTGAAATAAGTCAGACAGAGAAAGACAAATACCATACGATCTCACTCATATGTGGAATTTTTAGACGTCAGGGTGGTAGAACCAGAGAGTAGAACAGTGGTTGCCAGGGGCTAGAGGGTGTGGAGAGTATGGGTAAGTGTTGGTCACAGGTACAAACTTTCCATATAAGATGAACAAGTCTGAGGATCTATATCAGCGTGGTGACTACAGTTATATCCTTGAAATTTGCTAACAGAGTAGATCTTAAATGTTCTCACCACAAAAACATAAAAAGGTATCTGTGGGAAGTGATGGATGTGGTAACTAACTTTATTGTGGTAATCATTAAACAATATATACATATATCAAATCATCACATTGTGTGCCTTAAGTTTATACAATTTTATTTGTCAATTATATCTAAATAAAGTGGGGGGAGTTAAAATGATGTCATATGAATGTGCCCTAGTCCAACAGAACTGGTGTCCTTATAAGAGATTAGGACACAGGAGCCAGCTGAGTGGCTCCGTTGGTTAAGAGTTGGCTTAGAACGCCAGCTCTGAGCAACAGGGCCGCCGGTTTGATTCCCACATGGGCCAGTGAACGCTGTGCCTGAGCTGAGCTGTTGCTGACTTGCCAACAAGTGGCAGGTTGGCTCAGCTGGTGTAAAAACAAGATTGCCTGTTCTATGGTGGGCTATGCCCACCCGCAACTAAGACTGAACTCGGCACCTTCACTGAGCTATCCGCTCGGTGGATAGGGCATGCACTCTTAACAACAAGGCTGCTGGTTCGACTGCCGCATGGGATGGTGACTACACCTACCCGCAACTAAGATTGAACACAGCACCTTGAACTTAGAGGCCACAAGCTGCCGACGGGAAGCCAGATGGCGACTGGCGCCCTCCACAACGAAGATTGAAGAACAATAACTTGGCTGGTCCCCTCCCCCAATTTCCCAACACTATTCCCCTCCCCCAATTTCCAAATAAAATCTTTACAAAAAGAAAAAAGATTAGGACACAGACACACACAAACAGAGGAATGGCCGTGTGAAGACACAGGGAGAAGATGGCCTTTTAGACAAGCCAAGCAGAGAGGGCTCAGAAGAAACCCTGCTGGAACCCCAATCTTGGACTTGCCAGCCTCCAGAACTGTGAGACAATAAGTTTCTGTTGTTTAAACCACCCAGTCCTGTGGTACTTGTTATGGCAGCGCTGAAAAAAGCATATAGGGCACATGTCACTGTATATAAATCATACTTAAATAAAATAAAACAAAGAAAATTTTAAAAATAAGCAAGCTTAGGTAATAACTGGATTGCACTTAACCCCTCAGGGCTCGTGTGTCCCAGCAATCTGCCCTGTTCTTAGCGAGCCCTCCATAAATGCAGTAACTAAGTGCTAACTAAGGTCATGGTTGCTACCTAATATATCAACTGATCGTTGGGGGTGCTCCCCTCTGATCTCCAGGAGATTCTAGAAGTTTTAAAAGCTTCTCCAGGAGAGACAGAAAGTAGAATGGTGTTTGCCAAGGACTGAGGGAGGAGGAAATGGGAAGTTAGTATTTAATGGGGACAGTTTCAATTTTATAAGATGAAAGGATTGTGCATATGGATGGTGGTGATGGTTGCACATTATGAATGTGTTTAGTACCACTGAACAGTTAAGATGGTAAATTTTATGTCATGTGTATTTTACTACAATTTGAGAAACTGGAGAAAAAAAAAAAGAGCTTCTCCAGGCCAGAGCGATACTTATTATGTGCCAGACTAAATGAGCAATAATGGTGGAATGACAGGCAGGGGGGCAGTGGTTTTCAAACCCCACGAGGTGGTTATTGTTTTCACCCTCATTTTACAGGTGGCATTTCCAAGACTCAGAGAGGGGGTGTGACTTACCCAAAGGCCCTCAGTGACCATTCCAGGGTCCCAATGGAAGGTGTTATTCACACAGGGGCAGGTTGTGTTTTTGTGGAGTCATTAGTTCTCTGGGCCAGTGCCTCACCTTTCAGAGGAGGTAAATTCCTTTACAACTTATCTTTGTCCAGCTCTCAGAGGCTTAAGACAGGTGTCATCTTTCAGGGCTGTGGGGCTTCTTCTCTTAGCCAGGAGGCTCCAGGCAGACACTGATCCCACCGAGGCCAGGGAAATGTGTCTAGGTGAAACATCTACTGGCTCACAAAGCCTGGAAGGTGGGCTGCACCATCCCATTTTCTGGACGGGGGAGCTGGTTAGTACCTGGAAGCCCAAGAAGTGTGCCCCAATTGATGGGGCCTGTGTTACATCCCTGAAACCCATGGGGAAGTGGCCAGGATGGAGAAGGCTGTGGTGACATGGTCAGGGTGGCCTGCCACCACCTGGCTGTGGCCTTGGGGACGTAACCTGTGCTTCTCTGCACGTCTTTCTCCTTATTTCATTTCATGTCTTCTGGGCAGCCTGCCCTGACGCAAGCAGGTCAGGAGCCTCTCTGGTTTCCACACCCACTTTCTCTTCTTAGCTGCATCTGGGCCTTCCTCCTCCCTCAAACTGTGTACCCAGCATCAGCCCATGTAGACACTGAGTGGGGGGCTGGACAGTGAGGTGGACAAACACAGATGCTAGAGTCACACCTAGATTCAACTCCCAGGTCACCCGCTTACCAGCCCGTGACCTGGGCAAGTCACTACATCTCTAAAAGCCTCAGTTTCCACCTCTGTCAAATGGGTTACTGGGGACTGTCTTCGCAGAGGCCCTCCTTCCCTCAGAAGGCCCACTGCATAAGGTGAAGGCAGACCAGAAAGTACCAGGCCCGGGGATGAGGCTTGGCTGGGAAAGAATCGAAGAAGGCTTCAGGGAGGAGGAGACCCCGTGAGCAGAGCTTTGAAGGGTGAGGGTTGGAGTAGTCATACTAAGAATCATCATAATGATGGTAATGGCAGGCATTTCTTGAGGACATACTCTGTGCTAGGCACTCTTCTGAGATCTTTTCACATATTTATTCATTTAATCCTCAAAATAACTCTTGAATGAAGTCACTCTCATTAGCCATATTTTCCAGAAGAGGAGACTGAGGCAGAGAAACTACTTAACTTACCCAAATAGGAGTTTGCCAAGCAGGCCTTAACAAGCAAAGGAACAGCCTGGGCAAAGGTGCAGAGGCAGGAAACTGCCTGGGGAGGCGGAGGCAGGCTGGTATGATGATGGCACCCCATGAATCACACCTCCCTGCATGTTGCCCTTGTGTAGCCCCCTCCCACACTGACTCTGGGCTTAGCCATTGTACTTGCTTTAGCCAATGGGACATCAGCAAATGTGAAATTAACAGAGGTTTAGAAAGTGCTCGCATATTGGGGTTTGTTCTGGAAAGCTGCATCCAATGGAGAAGCCCAAGCTAGCCTGCTGGAGATGTGTAGCTCAGCAACAGACATTATCCCAGATCTAAAGAATGCCCTTTTCCACTATCTGACCCCAGGGTGTCTGTAGCTGCCACAATGAGCCTAGATAAAACCAGCAGAAATGCCCAGCTTAACCCAGACCAGATGGCAGAGTTAATAAAATGGTTGCTATTTTACGCCACTGTGTTTTGGGATGGTTTTGATGCATCGATAGATCATTGAGACAAACCTCCAAGTGTCTGGTGCCCGAATCGAAAGAGACAGGCGAAGCTGTGCAATCTTACACAGCAGATAACTAACTGTACGTTGTTCTATCCTGGGGAGCATTGTGGGAAGAAAAGATTGAAAAGGAAAATTCTGAGGCTCTAATTTGCTGACATCTGCAGCCCTGTGAGGAAGTATCAGAGGTTCACTGTGAACTCTGAGCCCCTCAAAGGATCCTAGCCTTCCACTCTCACTGCCTATTTCCAGAGCGCCCAACTGCCATTGAAGGCTATCAGCTCACCCATTCATCCAGCACCTGGCATGAGGCCAGGCACATGGTAGATGCTTTCTAAATAGTTGTTAAATGATAAAGGATGTATGTGTCCTCATGTTCCCATCTTGTGCCCTGAGCCACTATGGAAACACTACAGGGTGTGTCAATCCCCCTAGAATGAATGGAGTGTTCATCTCCTTTCTTGGACTGACATGGGTGTTCGTTTCCCCCTCCCAGGTTAGACAGCATCTGAGTCTCCCCTTGAAGTGAATAAGGGTGTCTGCCTCACCCCTTAGACTGGATGGAGTGTCCACCTCCTCCCTTAGACTGGATGGAGTTAACCCACTTCCCCTTTTGGACTGGGAGCTCCTAGAGGACAGCACGCCCACCTCGTCCATCCCCGTGGCCCCACACCCAATGTAAGACCTGGCGCTGAGGGTTTGTCAGATGAAGCGTCTGTTTCTAGTGTCCTTTCTCATGTCTGGAATCTGGATGGTGAGGAAGAGGGACTGATACTTAGTCCACTTTCATTTTTACTAGTTTCCTCTTCCTAGTTCTTCCTGTTTCCCCAGCAGGTTTCTCGTCCCCATTTCAAAGAACATGAAACTGAGGCCCCGAAGGGATAAAGGACATGATCAAGTTCATGACAGGGTGTGGGTGGTGAAGCCAGGACTCATTTCCCAATGCCCTTGGAACCTACAATCAGAGTAGCTGTTCAAAGTAGCTGTTTATAACCCTGGAGATACCCATCGAGAAGCCCATCACACAGAACGTGGGCTCCACCACACGTAATATATGCTTATGAATGCATGGTGAAATGGGTGAAGGCTTGTGGGTGGTGCTCTGTAGTGTTTATTGAGTAAATGAATGAATGAATGGCTCTCAATAGGGCACATTAAAAGGCTCCCAGCCACCATCCTTACAGGGAAGTCTGAAGCAGTCTGCTTCCCTGCCCCCAACACCATATTTTCTCTTTTCCTCTTCCTGTTCCTTCAGGCGAACCACCTGCCTAACTCAGTTTCTTGCTTGGAAGTAATGATCTCTGTTTCTCTCCGTCTCCTGCCTCTCAAAGCTAATTTCATGATTCATTTCTTCAAGGACATCTCTCTCTCTCTCTCTCTCTCGACAGGAATGAGTGCTAATGGTCTGCCTTGGTTCCTTTCTAGGGGACAGGTTTATACTTTGAAAGGGGTAGTCTTGAGAAAATAGAATCTGAGAACCTGGTGTGCGGTCTGGCAACATTTAGGATTGGGGCTTATCCTGGGGCTGGAGTTAGGGCTCAGTCTGTAACCAGGTCAGAGCTCAGCCTGGAGCCAGGACTATGGGTCATCCAGAGATCCGGTTAGTGCTCAGTCTGTGGCCAGAATTAGAGCTTAGTCTTTAACCAGAATCAGGGCTCAATCTATGACTAGGATCAGGGCTCAGTCGGATCAGAGTCTAGGGTTAGAGGTCATCTAGGGATCAGGGTCAGAGCTGAGGTCTCAGTCTAGAACTTGAGTTACGATTCATCTGGGTTAATGTTTAGGCTCAGATAAGCACCAAAAACAGTTTTGAGCATACAGTGATGTCAGGGCTTAGTTCATTCCATGAACCAGGATTGTAGATTAGTCTACGGTTAAGACCAGGGCTCTGTCTAAGTCAGAATGAAGCCTAAGTCTATGGCCCAAACGAGGATTCAGTTTGTGACCAAGATCAGGTGTCAGCCTGTAACCCAGTTCCATCTGTGACCAGAGTCAGGCACAGGTGATGACCAGAATCAGGGTTCAGTCTGGAACTAAGATTAGGGCTCAGTCTGTTTTCAGGGCTACAGTCTGGGCTATGACTCAAGTCAGGGCTCAGTCTGTAACCAAAATCAGAGGTAAGTCTATAAGTAGAGCTACGGCTTCGGGGACAAGTTCAGACCTTGGGCTATAATTAGGATCAGGGCTTAGTCTGGAACCAGAGCCGGAGCCAGAGCTCAATCTGTGACCAGGGTCAGGGCCCAGGTTATGATCAGGATCAGGGCTCAGTTTATATTTGAGGCTGTTTATAACCAGACTATGACTGGGATGAGGAGTTAGCCTGAGATCACGATCAGGGCTCAGCCCATATCTGTGTTCAGAAGCTCCTCCATGGATTCCTGATGACACAAAACAGTGAACACACGGCTTCCAGAACCTTAGATTTCTCCCCAAACTTGGACTTCTTGGAGCTGACTGAATTTTCTTTCTATTCCTTTATAAACCTAGTTTCTTTCTAGCAGGTGCTGTCCTAATACTGCCCACGCCGCCAGGGGAGCTGCCCAGTGCCTCCACCCAGACCCCTGTCTCCCACCTCCCTGCCAGGGAGCCTCCTGTCTCCAGAGTTATTAAGGAATAATCTGTGGGAAGAAGAGGGTAAACAAACTCCATCATGTGGGACTGGGGCAGGCATCATTCCTCCTGTGGCTCCACCGGCAGTAGTGCTGAGCAGGAAATGTTGACAGGAGACTTAATGAAATCCAGAGGGAGGCACCCTGGCAGGGCCCACCTGGAAGGAGGCCTGAGATGGTAATTAAATTAATTCTGGTGTATGTCCCAACAAGCACAGAAGCAAGAACTGGTTCCAGGGCCCATTCACTCAAGGCTCCAGGAGTTTGTCATAATAACAGAGAAAAATAAGTTTCGGAACTTACGTAAGCCCCACTGCTTGGGCCCCAGGGGTTGGGCCCCAGTTGCTTTCCCCCCTCCTCCCGGAAATTCACATATTGTAAAGTTGTACCTGTACACAAGTCACCTCTGTGGGTCACAGGATGTGATAGAGCACCGAACAAGAACTTGGTTCTTGTCCCCATTTCTCAGATGAGGCAAAATGAGGCTCAGGGAGCAAACGCATCTCATTCCGAGATGTGGTCTGGACATAGGATTACCATCAAGTCCCAGATTCCAGTTATCCTGCCTCAAAACCTCTGCAGTATGGAGACCATGGGCAACTAGGGAAGGGGCCAGTCGTTCTGCCTGAGAGAGGAAAGGAAGGCTCTGGAGTGGGGCCCTCTAAGGAAGAGTGGGGGCCTGACCAGGCAGAGAAGGGGAAGAGCATACCAGGCAGAGGAAACAGCACATACAAAGGCACGGTGGCTGGGAAGACCACAGCATGTTGGGAGGAAGGGGCCAACCCATAGGGCTGAGTGCCAGTGCCAAGGCAGGGTTGATAGAGGAGGTTGAGGCGCCCCCCATATGCCGGGGTAGTCACAGGAAGGTCTCCCATAACTTATCTTATTTAATCTTCACAATGCCCCCTGAGCTAGATACTTTCATTGTTCCCATCTGACAGATGAGTAAAAAAATTTACTCAAATGAGTAAATTTGATCCGTCCGCCCAAAGCAACACAGCCAGAAAGTGACACAGCTGGGATTAGAACACACATATGTTAGGCTCAAAGCTGCTCCCGTAAACACGCTTCTTTCCTGTTTTACCCTCCCCTCATCCCCAACTTTCCCAGCAGGGTGGGGAACCATCAGGATCTCCAAGAAGAAGGAAGGAGAGATGGGACCACTCACCCAGGAGCAGGGCAGCAGCAGGGAACCAGTTTCTGACCCCAAGCCTCTGCACTGCTGTCTCCAGGGTGAGGAAGAAGAAGGGTGTGTGTGGGGTGGAGTGGGGGGGGAGGGCAAGACCCATGGTGGCAGGGGAGCGAGAATTACAGAAAGGTCGTTCTAGCTGAGCTAGGGGCTTCTTGGACAGGAAGTGAGCATCCCATCCTGGGAGGTCTGTTGGCGGGAGAGAGACAGGAGGCAGGAGAAGGCATTCATGGACTGGGTCCCTCCCAAATCTGCACATATGAGTTCTCAGGAGTGCCCACTTCTGCAAAATGCCATCCTTGGCCATTGGCAAGTGAGAGGCATCATCAAATGAAGCTCCTAGAAGAGGCAAGGCCTATCCAAGGGATCTATTTGCTTCCAGAGGGTTCCCCTCTTCAGATGTTTCTAGCACCTTGAAAACAGCCTCCAAACAGAACCTGAAGACAAAGTCCTAAGTGTGCAGAGACCTCTCTGTGGGGTCCTATCTCTCCCCTGACTAGAAGGCAACAGACACAGCAGCACAGAGAGGGGGAGCGACTGACAGGGTATCACACAGCATGTCCAGGTGGGCCTCCTGGAGAAGGGATATGGTCAGGCTCCATCCTCAGGGCAAGGCCCTCTAATATGGGCCAGAGGGTCCTTGACATCACCCTTAATCAGGAATGAGAGTGTTTGTTTTCAGCTAAATATTTCCCCAACCGCAGACGAGACAGGGACGGGACTGTACATTCCAGACTCCTGGCAGCTTGGGAAACTGTATTATGGGTCCTGCCAGGTCACTTCACCTCTTCCTGGTGGCCTGCTGCCCACCCCTAAGCCCTGGGGTCTGGCTGCCAGCTTGGATGAGAACCCTGCTTATGGCTAAAGGTGCTCACCACATCCCACCACTTCTCCTTTCCCCTCCCTCCAGACTCCCCTGCGATCTCATCTCCACAGATGTTAACCTGGGTCATGGGAATTTCACCAGACAGAGTGAGGACAAGCATCTCAGCAGGGGAACAGCTCATGCCGCAGCCCAGAGGCATGACAACAGTGTGGCCTCTTTGGAGAAGGGCATGTGTGTGTTCTGTGACTAAAGCACAAGGCTCCTGCCCAGCGAGGGGTGGGTGATGAGACAGAAGGGTAGGCATGGGCTGGCCTGACAAACAGTCAGAGTACTAAGGACCCGTTTTTGTCTTGGAGCAATACGGAGCCGTGGAAATAGAGCAGGAGAGTGCCAGGATCAGAAAAGTGTCCCAGAAGGCTCCCTCAGGAAGGAGGAGGGGGCATCAGTGAGCAATGGATTAGACAGTGTGTATGTCAGGAGACCAGGGAGTAAGTTGGGGTGAGGGCCTAGGCCAAGCGGGATACAGAGGAAAGGACCTGCTAAGCACCCCCAAAACACAAAAAAGACAGGGCCAGGTAATGGACTGGTTGGTGGTGAGGCTGACAGATGTGGATATTAGGGCCCCCATCTTACAGAAGAAGAAGCTGAGGCTTAGAAAGAAGTGACTTGCCCAAGGTCACTTGTCTAGGGAGTGATGGAACAGCACCTCAGACTCCGAGTTCAGGGCCATTTCTCTCTATTGAGCCCTCTTGGCAGAGTTCACCACCTTTCACACCTGTGGCCGGGATTTCTGAAGTGATTCAAACCCCAGCCAGGGCCCTGGTCATGAAAGGGCATGTCTTCACCCCCATTCCCTCTCAAGGCCCTCTTTCCTACCAGCTCTGCAACCTTCTCTCCCCCTCCACCAAAGGATGGGGCCCATTGCGGGAAGTTCAGGGATCAACCTCCCTTCCTGCTTTCATCCAACCTAAATCCCCTTTCCCTCTCCAGCCCCTGCCACTATCCTTGTTTAGGCCCCTTCATGTCTCACCTACACAATTGAGCAGATTTCTCCCCATCACATCCACCCCTATGCACTCTATCGTCTTTGTGACCCCAAACTGTTCGATGTCCCACATACAGCACACACTTTCACACGGCCATGACTTTGTATTTGCCATTCTCTCTGCCTAATTTGCTCTTCCAGTGAACTCCTATTTATCCCTTAATACCCAACTGAAAACCACTTCCTCAGGGTTGCTCTTCCAGACTGCTGCAGACAGAATCAGTCTCTGTCCTCTAAACCCTGGCATGGTTGCTTGTTTGTCCCCGCTCCACCACCACCACCTGGGAGGGCCTTGGGAGCAGAAGGCCTGTCTCACCTTTACTTCCCCAGCAAGGCCAGGTACACAGCTGGTACTCAATAACTGCTGATTAGAAAGAGAGATGGATGAAGAAACAAGCAAAACAAGGAATGACTAACACTCAACCCCAGAAGCACAGGCAGTCAGAGATAGGTTTTAAAGCCAGACAGGCCAAGGCCAAATTCCAGCTCTGCCTCTTGCCCACTGGGTGGCCATGGGGGGCTACAGCCCCCAGAATCAGTTCCCTCTTTGTAGCATGTTGGCAATCATACTAGTGTGGCCTGATAATAGACACAGCACCGTGGAGTGCTTGCGTGTGTGCTCGGTGAAGCCAGCTGGCCTGGGTTCAAATCTTGCCTCTGCCAGCTGTGTGAGTTTGGGCAAATTCCTTGACTGCACTGTGCCTCAGTTTCCCCACCTTAAAATGGAGAATCACAGTGCTAACATCGTAAGGTGATTTTAAGGATCAAATAAGGAAAGGCATGTTTAGCACATGCTTAGAGCACAATGTGGTAACTAGCAAGCACCAGGCACACATGTGTTTCACAAAGTTTACACCAAGTGCCTAACACGTGATGTGTGCTTGCACAGCATCCTGCTCTCCAACCTCCTCTACCTCCATCCTGTGGCCCAGGGAGGGTGCTGCAGGGACAGGCTCAGGGGCAGAGGGGCTTCTGATCAGCTGTCAAGATTATGACACCTCTCTGTGGAAACAGCAGTGAATCAAATGCTGCGGTAGTCACTGTTCTCCCACACAGATGTTGAATTAACGGCCCACTTCAATAATAAGGGCATTTGTTTCAGCACCTTTGTGGAGGAGGACACTATAAAGCAAGTCACGCTGCAAGGGGACTTCAACTGAATGGGTTTCAGCCTCTGAGCTCTGCTCCAGAGGCACCTTTTCAACATGGTCCTTTCAAGTACCAGGTAAAAATGTTCCCTTTTACTAGGCAAGATGGATATTGCTGTGAGCATGATTATTTTAGTTGGTAATTTTTTTCTTTTTTGAGCTCTAGGTACCAGGCAATTTGTCCAAATTATATGATTTAATCCCGTTTGCCCAGTGACAAGAATGTCGTTCCTGGTAAGGAGGAGGAGACAGGCTCAGAGAGGTTGCCCAACAAGACTAAGGTCGCCCAGAGTGGAAGCCATCAGAAGTTGAACCCACTTGTGTCTGACTCCAAGGCAGTGCTCTTACCCCTGCTTCTTGGTGCTGGCTACGTGTTGGAATCAACTGAAGAGTTTGGGAATGTTGATTCTGGTGCAGGCCTGGGCATCAGATTTTATAACGTTCCCCAGGAGATAGACCCACCAGGCAGCCGGGTGGGTAGGACAAGTCCAGGGGACAGAGCAGCATACCCAGGGGAGACACATTCCACGACAGAGATGTAATCCCTGCGGCTCTAATCCTTGCCCCCCAGGAGGACGGAGTGATCATCTGTGCCTTGCTGAGCCAACCCGCCCCCCCAGCCCTCCAGGGACAATTTACTCATTCAAGACCAGACTCCAGCCAAAATCAGGCTTGGAACCTCCAGAAGGCTGCATCTCCACAAGGAGTCAGCATGGAGGCAGCAGGTTTTAACTCAGAATTTTTTCTAGGAGACTCTCCTGACCCCAGCCCATCGCCAGTTGTCCCCCATCTGGCCTGGGCCCCTGCCTCCTCTCACAGCTCAGCGCAGGCACGGCTTTCTGACCTTTTATTAGCACTGGGATCATTTCTTCAAACAAAATCATGGGAATTCAGTTTGTCCGGACTTTGGCTCAGACCCAATCATTGTGACATTCCAATGAAATTCTCTGAGCCTGCATCCTCCATCCAAAAGCTCCTCTCAGATCCACAAATGCCAGTCCTATTTGCTCATCCACCTTCCTGGAGGCTGGTGGATTCCACAACCCCTAAAATACAATGGTTTCTAATCCTGGCTCTGCCACTTCCAAACTGAATGGCCTTAGGCTGGTCACTGGATTTCAGTTTCTTCATCTGTAAAATGGGTACCTACCACATATTCATACAAAGGCCACCAAGATTCAGTGAGTGACTGGCATGCAGGAGACACTCAATAGTGACAGCTGTTATTATTACTCATATCTTGATTGTAATTAAGAAAGGGATAGTGAGTAGCTCAGAGTCCCATAGCCTGCACTGCAGGCTTCTGGGATTCACACTCTATATGGCCCACAGCTCTGACCCCAAGTCATTGTCCTGATATGGGTCAGAGGCTGGCACACCTACTGATGCACTCCCTAGCTCCCCTCTGCCCCGGCCAACATCCACATTGGCTTTAACAATTAATAAAACAAGCCTGAGCCCTGGCTGAGTGCTGTCATTGCCTCACACCCACCTCTAAAGTTCTCTCACTTCAGCCCCACTGCCTTGAGCCTCATCTAGGCCCCCATTGGTACACACTTCCTCACTCCCACACTGCTGCCAGGCTCAGACCCTCAAATGAATTCTCCACCCAGCTGAAGCCATGTAGATCATTTTAAAACACTGAGATCATCTGGCTACAAACCTCTATGGCTCCCTAATCTCTCCATCTCAGCCAGTTTCCAGAGGCTTTTTGTAACCTGGCCACAGCTATCCACCCCCAGTCGCCACTATATATTCCATCCACCCTGCACCTCTTGGAGCTGCCCAGATGTGCCAAGCTCTCTGAGGCTCTGCACATGCTATTTCTATTGGAACACCCTTTCCCGCTCTCCTCTGCTGACCAGCTCCTGTTCAGCCTTCAGCTCAAGTGTCTGGTGCCTCAGATTGTTTCTGTGTGGGTCTCCAGAGATCACTTGGGCTTCCTCACAGCATGGTGGCTAGATTCCAAGAGTGAGCATCTGAAAGAACTAGATGGAAGATGCTTTGCCTTTATGACCTAGCACTGGAAGTCACACAGCATCCTGCTGTCTTTGTCCCAGGCCCACCTAGACTCAAAGGGGAGAGGAAATGTGGACCTCACATTTCCAAGAGAGGAGTGTCCAAGTTACATCATAAGATGAGTCCATGAATGGCAGATGTGGCCGTTCTTGGAAAAGAAAATGCCACAGAAGGGAGAGGTCAATGTAAGAACCGTATAAGCACAGTGGCTGGGGACATTCAGCACAGGGGCAGCTGTCCGTGACCCTCACTGTCTTACCTCTAGTGCTTTGGGAGACAACGTGGCCTAAATAGAAAAGCTCAGCTATGTTAGTCCCATTTGTAAAATGCATCAAGGGTTGGGGTAAGATTTCTGTCTGTATTGGGAACACTTACAATGGAACAGGTTTTGAATTTTAAAACTCCAAACATCAATGATCTTGAAAATTCCCCTGTGGCACTGAAAAAGTAACATGCACCACAAATGATTTCAAAGAAGTTTGGGGCAGGAAAGATGAGGCCATTTTCCAAGTACACCTGACCTGCTAAGGATCCTGTTTTCTGAAGGTTATCAGGCGAAAGAGACCCGCTTGGCATCCATCCTTCCAACCATGGGAAAGGCCTGGAGTGTTCTGGGGAGATGTTTTCTGATGGGTTCTGGTGTGCACATATTCCATGCAGAGTCTACAGAACAGAACTGCAGGCTGGGAGCGAGAGTGCTGGTGTGGGCAGAGCCAACCTAGATTTCCCCTCTTCTTTTTTTTAACCTCGGCCCAGCTTCCTCTTTCCTCTTACCAGTTGTCTCCAAATATTTGAGATTTCCAAATTGTGAGAAACCCTACAGACCCTATGGTGTAGCCATTGATTCCCTATGTTGGCTGTTATACCTGTGATGACCCCTCAACTGACCCTCAGGACTTCAGTTGCACCATGTGTAAGTCCCTAGGCCTCTAGTGCTGATGCCTACTCTGTCTCCTTGGCCAAGAAAAGCCAAGATGTATGACCTGGGGAATGTCCCCTCACCTCTCTGAGCCACTCATAACAACAAACTCTGAGCTGCTAGTCCCATAGGGCAGTTAGGGAATAACAACACAAAAGTGCTTCACAGAGGAACAGTAATGAGTTATACAGTATGCATTCATGGTTAATAATAATGGCACCTCCCCCCACGTTACAGCAAGGGTGTGGAAAGGGAAAGGGATTTAGGATCAGAAAGCGTGATATGAGCTCTTTTGCTTCCAAGTGCGAATGAACCGTTCCCTGAGCACTTATTGGGCACCTACTATATGCCAGGCCTCCGGCAGCACCGTGGACACAACACACACCGAGGTATGTGGCCCTTGCCCTAGAAGGCTCACCATCTGGACTATTCCAGAAATGGGAGATGTCTAAGCAGGGACGTGCACAATGAAAAAGGATTAGCCAGGTGGAGTAGGGAGGGGTTGTTTTCCTGATAGAGGGAAAAATGTGAGGGCCCCCGGGGTCGAGGAGCACAGAGGCTTCTAGAGCTTAGAGTTTGAGCACAGAGGCAGAACTAGAGGGGGAAAAAATGATAAGAAAAATTTAAATACACAGCACATTTGGAAGTGGTAAGCACTAAAGAGAAAAATAAAGTGGGAAGGGACTGAGAGTGTGTTGAAAGGATTGCCATTTTAAATAGGGGAAGGTTGCACTGAGAAAAGGACATTTGAGAAGAGGCCAAAGAAATGAGAGTCAGGCGAGTATTTGGGGAAAGAGCATTCCAGGCTGGGGGAAGCAAGTGCAAAGGTCCTGAGGCAGAGACCTGTGATGGGAACAACCAGGAGGCCAGTGTGACTGGAGCAGAGTGACAAGGGGAAAGGGAGTGGAAAATGAGGTCTCAGAGGTCATGGGGGTCAGACTGTCCAAGTTTTGTGGGCCACTATGAGGACTTTGGCTTTTACCCCAAATGAGATGGGACCTATGGGTGCTGTGTGCTGCTGAACAAAGGAAAGAAGAAGATTGACTTAGGATTCAACAGGGTCCCTTTGGGCCCTGTGAGGAAAAGGCTAAAAGGGCAAGGGTGGAAGCGAGAGAGATTATGATGGCTGGACCAGGTGGTAGCAGTGGATATGGCAAGAAGTGAGTAGTTCCTGGATATGTTTTCAAAGTGGATCCCATAGAAACTGAAGAAAGAGAGAGAAGGGTGACGAGAAGAAGAGAGGAGAAGGAGGGAAAGACAGGGGACAGGGGAGAAAAGAGAATGGCAAACTCATGGTACACACACCTCCCTGTCCTCTCCTGGGTCTATGACAGACAGCACTAACTGAGGCTTTTTCCCATTGATCCTACATTGATTCTCAGAATCCTCCTCAACTCAGGGAGAGGGGTGGTAGATGAGCATAAAAAGGATCCAATATATGGTGATGGAAGGAGGACTGACTCTGGGTGGTGACCACACAACACGATATATAGCGGATATATTACAGAACTGTACGCTTGAAGCCTATGTAACTTTGCTAACAACTGTCACCCCGATACACTTGAATAAAAATAAAAAAAATCCTCCTCAACCCAAACTTATAAGCCATCATTCCCATTCATCAAGATTGAATACTGCCAGCCGAGTGGCTCAGTTGGTTAAGAGTTGGCTTAGACTGCATGCTCTGAGCAACAGGGCCACCAGTTCCATTCCCACATGGGCCAGTGAATGTTGTACCTGAGCTGAGCTGTCGCTGAGCTGCCAACAGGTGGCAGGATGGCTCAGCTGGTGTAACAACAAGATTGTCTGTTCAATGGTGGGCTACTCCCACCCGCAACTAAGATTGAACTCTGCACCTTGAGCTGAGCTGCCGTCTGGATGGCTCAGAGGATAGAGCGTGCGCTCTTAACAACAAGGCTGCTGGTTTGACTCCCTCATGGGATGGTGGCTACACCCACCCACAACTAAGATTGAACACAGCACCTTGAGCTTAGAGGCCACGAGCTGCCGACTGGAAGCCAGATAGCGACTGGCGCCCTCCACAACGGGGATCGGGGAACAACAACTTGGCTGGTCCCCTCCCCCAATTCCTCAATTAAATCTTTAAAAAAAAAAAAAAAGATTGAATACTGACTGAGGTTGAAAAGCAGTCTAGGCTCCCATAGTGATGGAAACCATTATGTATGGGTACTACCACGTGCCTGGTAGTACCTTTGCTTTTCTTTTTATTGCTTTTCTTTTTATTTACTTGTTACAAATGTAAGTTAATTAATTAACTTCCTGCTTTATTGAGATATAATTGACATATTATAGTTGTTTTTCAAATTCTTTCATTTCAATATTCACAACTCAAACCGTGGGATTGGCAGCATCCCCATTTCACAGATGAGGAAACTGAGGCTCTGAGAGGTCCAGAGACTCACCCAGAATTTCTCAGTTAGGAAGTTCGGCACCAGGATGCAAACACAGCAGTCACTTATTCCAGTGCCACCCCACCTTCCTACCGGAGACCCCGCTCCCCATTCTGCTTAAGCCTCACCTACCACACCTAGGCCTCCTGGCCCTGCCAGTGCTCTACGTTCCAACAGGCTGGTCGAGGCAGGTGTGAGCAGAGCACACCTGGAGGCTGAGAACACTGCTTGCCAATCCCTGGGCCATCACCAGGCTAGGTAGCGTGGAGGGGTACGTGCATCAGTTTTGGGAGCCAGGCGTGGCTGGAAGCTGGCCCTTTGTGGCCCTGGGGGCTGCCAACTGAGCCTGGCCAAGTGCATCAGTCTCTTCTCTCCTCTGACGTACATAGAAGTTCCGGGCCAGGAGCTACTAAGGAAAAGGTACACTGAGGACACAATGCCATCAAAGCCTGGAAATGACACCAATCTCCAGGTGGTAGGGCTGGCCGTTGTTACCTGGACAACTGTCTCCTCCATTGGGGCAGCTTCCACATAATCAGAGAGTTGATGTGTCTGTCTGTCCTGATGTACTGTGGAGGTCTCTAAGAGCCTGCTGTGACTTAGGAGGACGAAGAGATTCATGATTCCACAGAGGGTGTCCAGAGCAAGACGCCTGAACTCAGATCCTGGTTCTGCCACTACCTGCTGTGGGGCCTTGGGCCAGTTACTTTACTTCTCTGGGCCTCTTTCCAGGTGAAAAGGGAATAGCAATAGTATCCACCGAGTAAGGCTTTTGTAAATATTGTGAGTGGTAATCCATATGGAGCATTTAGCACAGAGGGTACTCACGAAGGTTAGCTATTATCATTGTCATCATCATATTATTCATCCCTGAGTCTTCAGGCCCATATGGACCTGGGCAGGTGCTCAGCAAATCTGCGGAGAGACAGAATGATAGGCAGCATCTCTGAGGTGGCACGAGGGGGCTGAGGTATGAGGGAGCTGGGTATGTGCCCATGTCAGCTAACACCTTGCTGTGTGACCTTGAGTAAGTCCAGTGCCCACCCTGGACCTCCATCTCCCCCTTGTCCATGTACAAACATGCATGAAGTCCCTACTAGCTCTGCAACTCTGTGACTACACTTTTTTGGAGGGGTATCAGCCGTGGGCCCAACCCAGGGCCCGGTGCTTGACATCAAATTTGGAGGGGGCTTGTGACCCCTGCATCACTCAGTCTCTTAGAGGAGTAACTGGGTCTTGCTAGTTGTTAGGTTTGCCCTGTACATGTCCTTCCTACCCCACAGCAGTCTGTAAGTTCCACGGCTGAGTTGTGCTCTCTCTGTGCTCTGCAAATCTTGGCCTCTTGGTACAAAGCCAGCTCCTCCTCCTCCTCCCATGCTCTGGCCAGGCTCCACCTCTTCCAGGAAGCCTTTCTTGACTCAGGCTGAGTTACCTGTCTCTGTAGGCCTCCTAAGAGTCCCCTCTCATGGTTTTGGGGTCTATCTCCCTACCAGGGTCTCTTGGAGGTGACCCTGGCACTGGAGAGTGCCAGCCACAGTAGGGAAGGGGAGTCCTGGGTGAATGAGTGGATGAGTGAATAAAGTAATGGGTGGAGGCCACCTAGGGCTCTCTAGCCTTGAAAGGAAAGGATTTTCCACACGGTCTGCTTGAAGGGGTGGGATGGTGCTAAGAAAAGCACAGAGAACCAAGAGCCGTACAGATTAGCATCTAAAGCCCGGCTCTGCTCTGTCCTGACTGGGCAGACTGTCCCACATTGAGCCTCAGTTTCCTCACCTGTCAAAAGTGGCTAAAAAGGGAAAGTCAGGTTCTCCGAGGTACCGCAGACAGTGTGGTGTGGCACCAAAGGGTCTGTGCTCGGCAGATTTGGATTTTTGTTCAGTCCTGACTGAATTCAGAGGGCTCAGAACAAAGCTAGGTATGCAGGACGCCTCTCTGCCACCTGTGGTTCCATCCCATTAGCAAATCGAAAGCAGGTCTCTGGCTCTGAATCCTCCCAGGCAACAGCATCTAAAGAAAATTATAAAATCGTGTTCTGTCTTTATTTTGTTTGTTTTTCTAGTACCTTCTGTTTAGAGCAGCCATTTCTCAGATGTGAGATGGCTTTTCCTTTTTAAATATGCTGACCTAAGCAATAGTGTCAGGTAACAGAGAGGTTAAGCCCAGGTCAGGTGATCCAGGTTCAAATCCCAGCTCCAGCGCTTCGTCACCACATGCTCTCAGGCAGTTCTCTTTGCCTCGGTTTCCCTACTTGTACAGTGTAAGGATAGCACTGGGCCCCCTGTCTGGCCTGAGGGCTGTTATAAAGGGTTGATGCATGCAGTGTTTAGACCTGGACCCATAGCATAGTCAAGGTTACCTTCTGCTATGAAGATGTTTTAAAAAGTGGACTGACACAGAGCAAATGTGTTAAATAAACCTAGTGACTGGGAGACATCATGGCCTGGGAAAATCTAGCCCAAAGCCACCCACTCCACTCTGCTCCCCAAGGCCTGCTGCTACCTGCCTACCTCTTGGTAAGCCCCCGGCAGCATCGCCTTAATCTCCAAGCTGGTAAACATGTGATCAGGTTTCCCAGCTTTGTCCTGTTACTTGGAGCGCTTCTCAGACCCTGAACCCTCCCCCCACCAACACTGCCCACCACCCTGACTCCAAAAGTCCAAGTTCCAGGCCGAGCTCTGGCCCTGACCTGTGCTTCGGTTTCTTCTTCCATGAAATGGACAAGGGTACCTATGTCTCACCCATGAACTGGGCATAACGCTCGCTGTTCTTACTTCATAAGCTGTGATGGGAAATGGGCTGTTGTGATCACAGGTATTATTGTTCACTGGCTCAAACATTTGACTGCAGGGCCCCAAAAGATCCCACTGTGCCCTGCACCCACCCCTGCTCACTCCCACCTCTCACTCCTTCCTCAACTGGGAGTCTCCCCCGGAATGTTCTTCCCATTCTTTGCTGTCCTCCCCTGTTCCCCCACTCCTCTGAACATCCCACAGTACAGGAACCAAGAGGCTTACCTGCCACCTGGTGGGTCGGCTGAGGCAAGGAAGCATAGCAGAAGCCAGTCAGACCTGGGTTACTAAGTGGCCTTAGGAAGTTCACTTGAACTCCCTGTGCCTTAGTTTCTGCACCTGTCAAAGGGACAGTAACCGTAGCTTCCTCGTAAAGTGATCATGGTGATTTCATAAGCTGGGTGCCTGGCTCACAGTCAACCTGCCCTGACTGTGTTTACTGATAGCATATCATCTGTTTGAGGCTGAAATGGGGAGGAAACCCTACCTTCTATAGGGTGGTTTCTAGTACTGTGCTTGATCTTAGTATGTATGGAGAAATTCACCTCCCCCAGCGCTCTCCACATACAGCTACCCGGGCAGAGTGGCCGGCACCTCTCACCTGCCCCTCCCCATGGGCTGTTCACTCCACCTCCACCACTGTCAGCACCTGGCTTCCAGACCATGTCCGACCAGCCCCTCCCCTGCTGGAAGCCTCTAGTGGTGCCTCGCTACCCTCACCTGCTCCTAGCGCTCTCCTGCTGCCCCCCGCTGGTTCTCCAGCCAGGCCTGGTGAGGTGTGATTTCCCTGTTATGCCTATGTTTTCCTGGCAGGGCCTCCAGCCCAGAGGCCTCTTGGGCCAGCCCCATCCCATCACCTGTCGAAATCTTACTCATGCCTCAAGGTCTGCAGCTTGCCACCTTCCCGGACAGAGCTGGGGCCCAGGGTTGGCCAGGCCTGTATTTGAATCATGGCTTCCATCACTTGTTTGCTGCCTGATCTGGGCCAAGTCACCTTTCCTTTCAGAGCCTTGGTTTGTCTTTCTGGAAAACAGGGTCATGTGGAGACTGAGGATAACATAACTTATTGAGAGGTTCCAATGCTCCTGGCACCCAGCCAAGCATTTACCAGCATGATTTCATTTTCTCTTCCTAACTGTACTGTGACGTGGGTAAGGGCTAACATTTATGAGCAATGACTACGTGCCAAGCACTTAATGTGTATTCACTCATTTATCCTCAAAATAATGCTGTAGGAGAAGGATTGGTCTTATCCCCATTTTACATATGGGGAAACTGAGGCGCAGGATGATGAAGTGACCAGCCCAAGGTCATTCCCTAACAAATGACAGAGTCTGGCTCCAGAATATATGTACTTAGCCGCTTGGTGATGTAATCTCTAAATATACCCATTTCAGATGAAGACGCTGAGACCCAGACAGGAAAAGTGACTTGTCCAAGTCCACACAGCTAGGACACAACAGAACTGAGCCCTAGGTAGGATTGTGCCGAACCCCATACCCAGTGTTCTATCCTGTGCCTAGCACAAGACCAGGCACATAGCAGAGTCTCTGTGGAGGGGACTGAATGGGGCTTCTGCTGATTAAGGGGAGATCACTGTCCTTGGGAATCTGCAGGTTCCCCCTTGGGGCCCCTGAGGCATTTTGCCTGGGGTGGAAGTGAGTTGTGAACAAAGTAACTCTCTTACCGACCTGGGAGCTTCTCGATGATAGGAACTTTGCCTCATTTATCCATCCATCTACCCACCCATTGATCCTTCCACCCATCCACATACCCACTCATCCATCTACCATCCACACATCCAAACATCCATCCATCCATCTGAACATTCACCCACCTATCTATCCGTCCATCTACCCATCCTCCATCCATCTATTCGCACATTCACCCATACAGCCACCCATCACCTATCCATTCATCCATCCTTCCATCTTTCCATTCATTAACAAATCCATCCACTCACCCATCACTCCACGCTTCCATCCATTCGCCCATCTCTTTATCCATCTATTCTTCCTTTCTTCTTTCATCCATCCTTCTATCCATCTATCCAGCCAACCAGCCAACTAGCCTGCCAGCACCTCTTCTGTGCTAGGCCTTGTGTGGGCTGTGCTGAGGATTTGTGTGAATAGTCTCCAGTTCCTAATATCTAGGACTCCATCCCCGGTAAAGGAGACAGACTTACAATTCAGTGGGCTATAATGTGAAAAATGCTTTGTAACTAAAGCAGCTGGAAGGACTACGATATACCAGAGAATGTGGAAGACTGTGCTTAGTGATCAAAGAAGACTTCCTTTGAAGGGCACCTGTATTAGTCAGGGCTCACTAGAGAAACAGAACCAAAGAAAGAATGTATATAGAGAGACTTATTTTAAGTAATTGGCTCACACCATTATGGAAACTGGCAAGTCTGAAATTTGCAGAGTGGGCCAGCATGCTGGAGACCCCGGAAGAGCTGATGGTGCAGTTCAAACCTAAAAATCATTTGCTGCAGAATTTCCTCTTGCTCAGGCGTGGCTGGTCTTTTTGTTCTATTCAGGCCTTCAACTAATTGGATGAGGTCCACCTACATTAGGGTAATCTGCTTTACTCAAAGTCCACCGATTTAAATGTTAATCTCATCCAAAAATATTCTGACAGAAACATTTAGAATAATATTTGACCATATATTTTGGTACTGTGGCCCAGCCAAGTTGACACATAAAGTTAACCATCACAGCATCTTACGTGAGGAGAAACAGGGGTTCAGGGCATTCTAGGCAGTGAAAACAATCCTTGCATTGATCCCTAAGTGGGATGCGGCTTTGAGACAGTGGGCAGTCCTTTAAGGATAGAGGACACGGGCAGGAAAGGGGCAGCAAAAGTAGTGAGTAGGTAGCCCGGTCCTGATATGAAGCAGGGAACATTTGCTGAATTCTGATTTCTCAGCAGAGTTGAGAAAAATGGGGTGGTTCACAGCTGACATTGTTTCGCCGTTCCCCTTTCCCAACTCCAGGGACCTGCTAGGCCCAAGCTGGATATGGTGGGCAGGGAAGAGGCCTGGCAGGCTGGGGCTGCTTTAGATGCTGCCTCCAGCTGCCCCTGAGTTAGAGGTCAGGGAGGGGGAGAGGCTGGTCTGGCTGGGTTCCCTTGTGCTCCCCACCCCACACTGATTTATCTCACTCCTACCCCCATCTCTACCTGTTTTCCCACTCTACTCACTCCATTTTTGTCCCAGGCTCGCTCTCTCTCTCTCTCTCTCTCTCTCTCTCTCTCTCTCTCTCTCTCTCTCTCTCTCTCCCTCCCTCCCTCCCTCCCTCCTACTTTGTTCTCTGTCTCTGCCTGTGTGGTACCTACTCTCTGTGTCTCTCTCTTTATCTCTGAGATGAACAAGGTACACATTAATGGTTCTTTGCCACCCAGACATTCTAGCATCCCAAATACAGAGACTATCCAGCTGGAAACATCTCAGAGGCCACCTTGTCATACAGCCAGGGCAACTAGAGCCTGTGTCTTACCCAGGATCACTCAGCGCACGCTTCCCACCTGCCCTGACTTAGGAGTCAGCCATCCTTAGAACCTCCGAAGCTAGGATCCTTCTCCTCCTCTCCAGCTCCCACCACAGCTAAACCCTCGAAATAGCAGCAGAACCTTGAAACAGCAGCTAAACCCCAGGCTTGCAGGAGGGGCCAGGGACACTGCTTGGTGAAGAATAAACTCAAGGGGGAGCACCCTGGACCTCCAGGGAGAGGTGGCAGGGACGTGTATGCTACACGTGTGCCTCATTTCTCTGCCTGTCTCTCTCTGCCCTGTGATGCCTCCAGACCTTGGAGGGCCGTGGCTGAGGCCTTGTTTGGGGATTTCCACAAGCCTGGGCCCCTCCCTGGCCTTCAGCCTCAGAGGCCCCACATTTCCTGTTCTTCAGCTTTGCTCCTCAGACCTGCTGGTGTACGGCCTGGGACACAGGTGTTCTCCTCACTGTGTGGCCTTCGGCAAATCAAGCCTCCTCTATAAAAATGGGGGTTATCACCCTCCGGGGCGGGGCTCTGGTGACAACCAGGCATCAGTTTCCTTTCTGGCATTAATCTCTCTTGCCTCACTTCTCATCTATAAAATGGGGATAACAGCATCTGCTATAGAGCTGTTGTGAAACATGAATTAGTTCATATTTATACGTGCCTAGAATGGTGCCTGGCACAGAGTAGGTGCCATAGCCTTCTTCCTCTCACTTGCTAGTGTTGTTATAATTATGACTACAGGAAATGGCAGGGCAAAACAGGCTGCAGCCTCGTGGTTTTTCTGACCAAAAAGATGCCAATTCTGCGTGTGTTTACTCTGGAGAGAGGGTTGAAGCAATTCCCCGCAGCTGATGGTGTGATCTTGCTAACAATGCCACCCAGAGGCAGGAGGCCTGCACCCTCATCCTACCTCTGCTGGGTGATCACGGGCAAGCCCTTGACTCCCTCTGTGTCTCAGTTTCCCCACATGGAAAATGATTTCACCACAAAGCTCCTTTCAGCTCTGACATGATTCAAATCTGGGAAATTTTGGCAAAAAGCTCAGCCCACCTATTTAAGTGTGGAATGTTGGGTGGGCCAGCATCCTGGCAGTGGGGGCAGGGAGGAAAGGAGGAGAAGCCTGAGCTATTTGTGGTGTGACAGTGGGCTCTGATGACAGAAACCTCCAGAAGTAGCCTACCAACTGGTAGGACTCATCACCCTCCTGACCTTGGTTAGGTCCACTTCTCACTGGGCCCTCTCCCTGCTCCAAACTCTACAGGCGGTCCCCAGCCTCAGCTCAAATGCTCCTTCTTCGAGGAAGCGCTCTGGGCCCCCCATCCCCATGGCTGTCATCCCCTTTCCCTGTCTCTCTCTCTGTCCTGTCTCAGGTTCTCTTGCTGGTTGCCCCTTTCTCAGTTCCCCTGTCCCTTTCTGACTCTCTCTTTGTCCCTGTCTCTCTCTCTTTGGCCCTTTCTGTTAGCTCCCCCCCCCCGCCCCCATGCACTTACCAGCCAGCCCCAGCCTAGCATACCTCCCTGCTCCCCGGCCCCCAGGCCCTGGCCTCCCTCCTCTGGCTGTCAGCATTTGCTATGGAGTCTTGGGTGCAAGTCCCTGCAGCAGAGGGCTGGGATACGCTAGCCTCCTGGACCTCAGTGCCAGCCCCTCTGTGAAAACTTGCCCTCTTCATCACCCCATCTAATCCCACACCAGGACGTAGACAGAACGTGCAGGGTCACACAGCCGGAGAGTGGCAGTGCCGAGATCAGCCCAGACTGTCTGACCCAGTTCCCAAGCTCTTAAACACAACCTGCCATATCTCCATTGAGGGTGGGACCCTTGAATCACCTCACAATGTGCCTTTCTAAAGGCAGTGGGGGACATGGGAGACAGAAAAAGACAAAGGTCAACATAGATAAGGCAACAGAGGTAGGGGTGGAAGAGACCAACAGGGTCCTTGGCACTTGGTGGTGTCCCAGAGAAGATTTTCCAGCAGGGCCTGCTGTGGTCTTAGCCTGAGCAGTCCCTGAGGGTGACCTGAACTGGCTTTTCCTGCCAGGTTTGAGTTTGTGTCAAGCCGGTGCCTCATGCCTGAGCGACCACGTGAAGATGGGTCTGGCAGAGGCTACCCCTGGCAGGATGGGCAGGGGCCCATGCCAGGCGCCAAGGGTTGAAGGTCTTTGGTGGGTGGGCAGGCAATGGTAGCTGCGGAAACTCTGAGAGAAGCAGCTGCCTCTACCCTGGGAGTGGGAGGGAGGAGGAAACAAGAGGAGGGGGGGCTTCCTTGGGCCCCAGTCCTTGGGGTGACGTGCCTGCATATCTGGGGCATGAGCCGACAGCCCAGTTGTGTCCACAGCCACATCCCAGGGCCCGCCCAACTTGGGGCAGTGCCAACAGCCAGTGCCCTGGGCTTCAGGACGCTCAGTGGTGGCCCGTGTAGGCTTGCCTCTGCCTGGGGCTGTCAGGCTGAGGAAGGCATGACACGGCCCACCTTTAGGCACTTCACAAAGCCTATCCCACAGGGAAGGAAAGAGAGGTGCAGAGAGCAGAGCTGGCCCAAGGCCACACAGCCAGTTCTCAATCTGTGATTAGAGCTCCATCTGCCACAGCTTGTAGCTGTATCCTCGGCAACATCCTGACTCTTAATTCTAAGTCACTGGTGGACTCTCAGAGCCCCATTTAGCACTGGCCTATAGCAGATGTCCAGCACGTGTTTGTTGAATGAATGAATGAATGAATGAATCTAGACAGACCTGGAATAGAAGCACCTCAGGATAATTAAACTTCAAATGCTCTAAACAACGTTTGAGACTTTCTCTGAGCAGGTACAATGATTATATCACAGATGAAGAAACTGAGGCATAGAGTGGGATTTTTCATTTAGCACCCCAGGCAGGAGTTGTCTCATCGAGCCACAGTCTACCCTGTGACTTGTGTGTTGTGTTCCCATACTACCTCTGGGGTGGAGAGAGGCCCGCAGATGGATTTGGGGCTGGGGTGGTTTCGACCCCTGGGCAAACTTCCCAATTAACGCCAGGTCCAGGCCCCTCTCCTGGCTTCCCCCAGAAGGCTGGGGTAGCCTCAGGGTTAGCTTGGCTGCGTGGTCTCCTCCCTTTTTGCTCATAGAATTTAATATAAAGGAGCATGGAAACCACATCATTTAAGGCTCCATTGGGGGTTTTCTGCCACTTAGAAGCTGGTTAATCCCAGATGGGCTCTTTAACCTCTCTGAGCCCACTTTCCCTTCTGTAATAACAGCCAAAATCATACCCGCCTGGACCAAGGGGAGTTAAGCCAAGGAACAAAAGGCTGAGTTCGAGCTTCTCCATGGAGTACCATACAGCGGTGAAAAATGAACGAACTACATGTACCAACTCGATGAACCTCAGAAACACAGTACAGAAGGAGAACAGATTCAGAAGAAGAAGGTGGTCAGTATGGTCCTCTTTATGTAGAGATTACAGACACACATTTGTTATATGTTATTTATAGATACATACATAAGTATTAAAAGCAAAATAAAAATAGACTTTGAACAAGACTTGGTTACCTTTGTGAAGACTGAGAGGTATCCAGAGGTGTTTCAACTTATCCAAGGTACAGGTTTGTTAAAATCTGACCTCTTTCGGGCCGGCCAAGTGGCTCAGTCAGTTAAGAGTGCGAGCTCTGGGCCAGACAAGTGGTGCAGTGGTTAAGAGCTGGCTTTGGATGCCAGCGGCCCTGGTTCGGATCCCACATATGAGGGCCAGTGATACTGCCCTCAAAAAAAAAAAGAGTGCGAGCTCTGAGCAACAGGGTCTCCAGTTCGATTCCCACATAGGCAAGTGAGCTGCACCTGAGCTGAACTGCCGCTGAGATGGTGAGAGCACGTGCTTTTAGCAGCAAGGTTGACAGCTCGACTCCCACACGGGATGGTGGGCTGCACCCCCTGCAACTAAGATTGAAAGCAGCGACTAAGATTGAAAGCAGCGACTGGGCTTGGAGCTGAGCTGTGCCCTCCACAACTAAGACTGAAGAACAACAACTTGACTTGGAAATGATGGGTCCTGAAAAAACACAATGTTCCCCTTCTCCAATTCTCCAACACTGTTCCCCTCCCCAATTCCCCAATAAATAAATAAAAATCTGACCCTCTCAGCGTCACTTGTCCATCTGTACATCATCCAGGCAAGTGATAAAGTGGGATGGGACCTGTGTGGCGGCAAAGGAGAGGAAGAGCAGTGGCAGGTACAAGTGGTGTTTTGAAGGTATATTTTGATTAGATTTGCTATGGGGTTGCATGTACCTTTGGGCAAGTGACTTGACCTCAGTGAGCTCAGTTTCCTCATCTGTAAAATGGGGACAGCCCTTTATGGAGTGTGCAAGAACTCAGTCCATTAGTGCTCATAAAATGCTCAGCACCATGCCTGGCTCACCAGGGTGCTCATTCAGCAATGGAGGGTTTTAACCACTGTGGTCTTTGAAAGGTAGAGAATGGATGAGGGGAGGGGCCATGTGGGGATCCCCATTAGCCCACGAGTAGGCCAGGGCTTCCACAGCTCCCCCACATACTGAGGCAGGAGCTCAGGCCCAGAGACACTTTGCTCCAAGCAATCTCTGAAAATCCCTCCCCATGTGACTCATGGGCCCCACTAATCAGTCAGATGGTTGACCTTGAGCACAGAGGCTGAACCACACATGTTCACACTGCCCTCCTCCCACTGGTGTGAAGCCATGGGCCTGGGAGGTCTCCTGCTGGTGGAGAAGAGAGGCTCAGCCAGTACTGGCAGCCAAGACCACTTCAGAAAGCCAGTCTGAGAACTGCTGTACCCACTTATCAAACCTGGGAATCGCCTTGCTCTGTGACCTTGGCCTGTTCTCTGGCTGTAAACCTCGGCTTCCTCATCTGTCAAATAGGAATACGATGGTGCTCCCTGTAATAAAATGATGATTATCCATTGCTTGGCTGAAATGGAACTACCTTTACTGTTAATATTGGGTTGTTGGAAAAGTCATGATGCATTTTTGCAACGGAAAACAGAAAAAAAATATGTCATGACTTTTCCGACAACCCAATATTAATCTCAAGGTCATCTCCAGGCCCTGTCCCTGACACAGCACTATAGTTTTAAGTACGATGAAGTCTGTTTCATCCACTGCTGGCCAAAACAGTGGCCAGCACAGGATGTGGCACATGATACAGTATGTTATCAATTGCTTTGTGTCAAGTAGGAGTTCAGGGGGTGTCTCAGTAAGTCCCTGGCATAAGCCTGAGCCCGACCTCTGCTCTGACCCCTGTGTGACCTGCCTAGTTCTCCTGGATATTAAAGCCAGCTCAAATGCCACCTCCTCCTGGAGCCTTCCCTGATTGCTTGCAGTTTGGGAAGCTTTCTCCTCTTCAGCCCTGTTGCCCTTCCTCCCAGTGCTCCTGGCCTATCTGGCTATGTATTTGAGGCTCTGGGTGGTGTGTGATGTCCTTGCTGAGGAGGTTCCATCAGAGTTTGGTGGCCTTGTTCATCCCTGTGTGGACCACAGGGCTTTGCTCCCCTAATAGATGGAGTTCTTTCTCTGTTTGACTGAGGCCACACCTGCTTCTTTACCCCTGCACGCCAAAGGCCTGGCATAGTAACTGGCACACAGGATAACTGGAGTGTGGGCAAGCAGACCACAGAGTTCTTCCTTGTTCATCGTGATCTGACTGCCCACGTGCCTCCTTATGGGTCTCTGTGATTCTCAACTCCTGATATTTGCACACTTGTGCAGTCCCTGCCCACACTGCATAGGGCTGGTGTAACTGATAGGATATTGCAGAAATGACCGACCATGTGTGACTCCTGACGTTAGGTCATATAGCATTGCAGCTTCCGCCTGCCTCTGATACCGCTTCCTCTGGGGGAAGCCAGCCGCCATGAGGGCAGCAGACTGCCCCGAGGAACCGAGGCCTCCCACCAACAGCCAAAGCCGACTTGCTAGCTCTGTGGGTGGGCCACCTTGAAACTAGAGCCTCCAGCCCCAGCCAAGCCCTCCAATGAGCAGTCCCAGCTGACACCTTGACAATAACCTCTTGAGAGACCGTATGGCCTGCCTCCCCAAGCCAGAAGCACCCAGCTAAGCTATTCCCAAGTTCCTGGCCCATAGAAAACATGAGATATAATCAATGTTTGTTGTTGTTTGGGATAATTTGTTACACAGTGATGGATAACTGATACTGACCTGGGCTCCCACCACATTCCTAGGGGCCAGCAGGATTTAAGCAGGAGCTGCCTCCAAGTTGCTCCTTAGCAACTTGCCAGATGCAGATGACACATAGGGACCTGACCCTCACTGCCTGGATGAAGGTGAGGAGGCATAAGTGTACCAGACCCCAAGCTAGGAACTTTCTGTGCCCAGGAGGCAGACCTGACGGTTTTCATTTTTGTTTGTCACTCTTGGATAATGTGAATGGTGCTCCCCACAGGCATAGAGGCCTCCCTGGTGATTCATGATATTCAGGGAGGAGGGTTGAGAAACCTCTGGGGAACCAGGTCAGACTCTTGTTCTTTTTTTTGCTTTTTTTTTTATTATTGCAGCATCAAACCCCAAAACTTGCAGTTTCCCCGAATTCAGGCACACCCAGGTATGACTGGGACATCCTCTCTGCCAAGCCCCAGAAGCTCAGCTCAGGCCAATAACAGTACCTGGGCACCTATACCACATGTAGACATGAGGCTAGCACAGCTCTACTCAGGCCCCAGCCACCTCTCACCTGCTCCACTGCTGCCACTGTCATCACTTGCTTAGGCTGGTGCCGCAGCCTCCCCATTGGTCTCCCTGCTTGAGTCCTCACCCCAGTACAGTCTATTCTCCAAATGGTACTCCAAGTTGTCTTTACAAATGGTAAATCAGATCATATTATTCCCTGTGTGAAGCCCTCCACTGACTCTGACATAAAAACAAAAACTTACCAAAACTGTGGAACAAACTGGGGTCACTCCCTGTCCAGCCTGAGATCACTCACGGTGGGAACACCCGACGTTCGGGGCCTCCTGGTGGGATGTACTGGGTACCCACCTGTGACTCTTCACTCGATGTATTCAAGGTGTTTCAGTTCACAGAAAATCAGAGGAGAGAACAGGTTAAGTGACAGCACGAGGAAACAAGCAGCCTCCACAACTGTCCTGGACTCTTCACGAGAGTCAATGCCTTATTCACTATTGTCAGGCACACCCAGACATCCCTCCACAGGAAAGTGTCCCATCCAGAGCTGATGCACACAGCAACACAGTGAATCTCCTAGACATCATGCTGACACACGAGAACATGCTGTGTAGTCCATTTATATAAAGTTCCAGGACAGCCCAAACCAGGCTGCAGCGACAGGAATTAGAACTACGAGTGCCTCAAGTGTGGGGAGGGATTGCCTGGAAGGACCTCGAGGGAACCTTCTGGAAGGATAGAAACATCCTGTACCTTGATCTTGGCAGCGATTATCTGTATATGTACAAATTCACCAAGGAGCAGACTTAAGATTTGTTCACTACAGGGATGACATGCTTAATTTAATGAAGTAATCAAAGTAATCCACTTTTTTAAAAGTCAGAGTCAGGGGAAATAGGTGGGAGACTGTTCTAGTTTATAAGAATTTGACATAACAATCAAGTACAACATGTAAACCATCATTAGATCCTGGTCCAGGAAAGGAAAGGGAAAAAAAAGAAAGAAGGAAGGAAGGGAAGGAGGGAGGGAGGGAGCATTTGGGGGACAATTTGAATATGAATTGAGTACTAGGGAATTCTTTTCATTTTCTCTGGTAATAATGGTCATGTGCCTATGGTAGAGGAATGCCCTTGCTCTTAGGAGACACGGTGATCAAGTGTTTAGGAATTAGGAGTGATGAAGCCTTCAAGTGATCTTCAAATGGTAGGCCAAAAAAAAGCACACATATAGGAAGATAAGGCAAATACGCTAAAATATTTCTTTTTTTTTTTTAAAGATTTTTTTATTGAGGGATTGGGGAAGGGGAACAGTGTTGGGGAATTGGGGAAAGGGACAGCCGAGTTGTTGTTCTTCAGTCTTCGTTGTCTTCGTTGTGGAGGGCGCCAATCGCTATCTGGTTTCCTGTCCGCAGCTCCTAGCCTCTAAGCTCAAGGTGCTGTGTTCAGTCTTAGTTGCGGCTGGGCATAGCCACCACTCCATGCGCCCACCATCCCATGCGGGAGTCGAACCAGCAACCTTGTTGTTAAGAGTGCACGCCCTATCCACTGAGCCATCTGGGCGGCAGCTCAGCTCAAGGTGCCGAGTTCAGTCCTTTTTAGTTGCGGGTGGGCATAGCCCACCATTGAACGGGCAATCTTGTTGTTACACCAGCTGTTAGCAGCTCAGCGATAGATAGTTCAGGTAGGGCGCAGTGTTTACTGGCCCATGTGGGAATCAAACCGGCGACCCTGTTGCTCAGAGCATGCACTCTGAGCCAACTCTTAACCAACTGAGCCATTCAGCCGGCCCCAAATATGCTAAACTATTAACAGTGGTTGTACCTAGGTGAAATATATATGAGTGTTTATTCTAAATTCTTTTCAATATTTCTATATCTTAGGACATTTTTACAATAAAAAGTTGGGGGTATAGTGCATAAAATCTAAAGTTAAGTTCTGGCCGTGGCCCCTGTGTTCCTACGTCATCTAGTCCCTGCCACCCCTGATCTCATCCCCCCTCATTCTCCCCCTTGCTCTCCATGCTCCAGACACACCCATAGTTCCCTCAAAGGTCCCAGAACACACCAAGCTCCTTCCTGCCTGAGGCCTGTGCACTGGCTGTCCCCTCTGCCTGGACCACCTTCTCCTAGATTACCACATGACTGGCTGGCTCTTGTGACTCAGGTCTCAACTGTGATCCTATGGGGACTCAGTAGCTTCAGGCTCTCCCAGGTGAAACCAGCACTTTCAGACTTTCCACAACACCGTGCTCAGCATTCAGTGATACCTTTCCCTCATAGACACGGGTGGTGGCTGCAGTGCCAGATATCAAGTGCCCAGAGCTGGGAGAAATGGGGAAATGGCTGCCTCCTCTAAACGACATGGTGTCCCCCTCTTTTCTCCCAGAGGAAAACCTTTCCCACAAGCCCCAGAACAATTTCTCTTATGTTTCATTGGCCAGAACCCAGTCACATGCCCATCCTAGACCTGTCACTGAACATGGGGAATGGGATGGCTAGGACTGCCTAGACCTGCCTAGACCTATCAAGATTGTCCCCTTGGGGTGGGGTGTGTTGCTCCCTCCTCCTAAATCAGAGTTCTCTTGGCCAGGAGAAAGGAAGATGACTACTGAGGAGACAAAGCCAGGTCGTGGTCCTCGCATGTTTCTGGAACCTGGAGATGATAAAGCTCATTTGCCACCTGTGCCTCCTTTCAATCCCTCTAGCAGGCCTAGGGAATAGTTGGTGGTCTCAAATCCCATTTTGCAGATGGGCACATAGAGGATGGGAGAGGCAGAATGACTTAGTGCTGGCTTGTCAAACCCCAAATTCTCTGCAAGGGCAGGACAGGCAAAATAGCATGGAGGTCCAGGAGGGGAGAGATTCCATCAGACTGGGAAATACAGCAAGTCTTCAAGGAGGGGTAGCATTCGATGGTGCCTACAGAGTGAGGGGGGTTCAATAGAGGTTAGACATAGTATCAGGAGGAGGGCACAGAGTGAGCAAGGACAAGGAGGGCAGAGTACACAGCACATCTGGAAGATGAGAATGAAGGAGGAGATCTGGAAAGGAGGCTATGGCCAGATTTCAAGGATACCTGGAGTCCAAAGGAGGGCCTTTTGTTTGTTTGTTTGTTCTTCAGGCAATGGGGAGCCACTGGAGGTTCTGCGGAGCAGAAGCACTGCAGACTGAGCGGAGAGAGGACTGGAGGAGCCAGATGGAGGCCAGGGGACCATGGAAGAGGCTGGTGCAGAGCTGTGGAGATGGAGAGGGGATTCAGTGGTGGCTCAGAGGGCCAAAAGCGTGTGTGGCATTTTTGCAGGGAGAAAATTTCTACTTCCTGTGTGACTGGGCCTTATCTGTGAAATGGCTTCATGGCGACACCACAGTCTCACAGGGTTCATAAGGGGGCCTCCCCCTTCCCATGCCTTTTCAGACACTGTTGTTTACTGCCATGTCTGAACACTTCCTATGTAGTGGCTTTGTGCTGAGAACTGCACTTGCTTCATGTTGCACTGAATTCCTGCAACCACCTGTGAGGGCTGCATTATTTGAAGGGCCTTGTCCAGGGCACGCAGATAGGGAAGGGTTCAGCGACAGTGTCCTGGAAATCGGGGGCCTTTGCACTAGCTGCCATGTGGATTTCCTGGCCTGCAGCCCCACTGAGTTAGGCTGGCCCAGACATTAGGGCTCCCAGGACCTCAGACACCCCCATTCTCACCTTCTGCTCACTTCTGGACCACCTCTCAAATCCCGCATCCCTGTCTCTGTTTCAGCATTGCCTCTACTCCCAGACCCTCATTTACCTCCTGACAGTGCCACCCCTTTGGACTGGGCAGAGGGATCTGAGCTCCTAGAGGCCAAGAAAAGAGGCCCAATGGCAGCTGCCTCCTGCCAATGCCAGGACACAGCTGAGATGCAATTTTGTTCTCAAGGAAACCTCACACTTGGAAGAAGCACTTAAAGTCCTCCTGATGGGAACCAGGGAGGTCTGTGGTGAGCTGAGGCTTTCCTTTAACTGCTGACTGATTCGATTCTATGAATCACTGAAATGGGCACAGGGTGGCAGCTTTACACAGCAGAGCAGACAGTTGGCAACAACAGCCTCAGGTATGCCAATTTTCAAAAGCCTCCCATTGAGCCATTGTGTTCCATGTTCCATCCCCTGCGCTCCATGGCATCCCATCTTGCCAGGGGCACTGATGGTTAATCTCCAGGTGGACACATTCAGTTGTCACTTGTCAACCCTTTCATTGAGCATCCCTTGACTCCACTAACCCCAACTCCTGCATAATTCCCATGCTCTTCTCTCGGCTCCCATGACACACCCTCTTCTGGTTCTCTTCAGCCTTCTATCTTTCCTCTTCAGGCCCTTTTATGAACCCCACTCCTTCAAGGTTGAGTTTCTCTTCTCTCTCAACATAACATACTGTGTGTGTGTGGTGTGTGTGTGTGTGTGTGTGTGTGTGTGTGTGTGTGTGTGTCTGTGTGTGTTCTTGTGTTCTCATGCATTCCCGGGGATCTAAAATGCTAGTTATTTGGGCCAGTCGAGTGGTACGTTGGTTAGGAGTTGGCTTGGGATGCCAGCTCTCAGCAGCAGGCCCTGGTTTGGATCCCACATGAGGGCCAGTGATGCTGTGCCCTCTACAGCTAAGATGGTGAACAACAGCTCCACCTGGAGCTGGGCTGCTGTGAGTCACTGGGGTCAGCATAGGCTGTTGTGGGGCTGGCAGGCAGCGGACTTGAGCTTTCGTGAGCTGCTGTGAGTCATCGTGAGTGGCCATCCAATGGCTGGTGAGCGACTGCCTCACCCAGGAAGAGCACAATGATAATACCAACAGGGTCCAGTGAAGCGACATCCTCCACAACTAGAATGAAGAACAAAAGGACAGCAACTTGTCTGTTCCCCTTCCTCAATGCCCCAATGCTGTTCCCCTCCCCCAATTCCCCAATAAAATCTTTAAAAAAATAAAATTAAATTAAATGTTAGTCATGGAGGGCTTTCATGAAGGGCACCTAACCTCAAACCACCAACAGGAGCCCCTCTATAACTAAGACATGAAGAAGGGAACCAATCTCAGATGAAATGAAATTCGTGGTAAAAATCACTAAACCCACAAGACACCTCACCTTCCTTCTTTTACCTTTTATCACTAAACAGTATTTTGACACAGAAGCAGAATACCAACATTTAGTGGCTATCCTCTCTGTGCCAGACATTATCTATGCTTTTTTTTTTTTTTTGAAGGTAGTGTTACTGGCCCTCATATGTGGGACCCGAACCAGGGCCACTGGCTTCCCAAGCCAGCGCTTAACCACTGCGCCACTCGGCAGGCCCAGGCACTATCTAAAGTATAACCTCATGTACTCCTCACCAGCCCAGAGAGGATTGGAGTGGGAGCTATTAGTTAATTTCAGCTGTGTAACAAGTATCCCCAAATTAAGTGGCTTAAAACAATAATGATTTATTTGGCTCAGAATTCTGTGGCTTGGCCATTCGGTCTTGGCTCAGCTGGGTGGTTCATCGGCTGGCTTGGCTGGGCTCCCTCATGAGTCTGCGGTCAGCTGGTGGGCCTCTCTCCACATGGTCTGTCATCTCCCAGTGGGCTACTCCAGGCTATTTCAGGCAGGGGAAAGGTTTCAAGAAAGCAAAAGTAGAAGCTGCAAAGCCTCTTGAGACCCAGGCTTGAAACTGGCCCAGCATCACTCCCACTACATTCAATTAGCCAAAACAAGTCACAGAACCTGCCCTGACTCAAGGGCAATAGGAATAGATCCCACCTCTTTATGGGGAGGGGTATAAAGTATCATGGCCATTTCCTAATCTGCCTCATGTACACTCTTCATTTTACAGAGGAGGCTGGTAGGGACAAAGCAGCCAGGGAGACTCCAGGTCCGGTACGCCTCCCACAGACCCAGAACTGTATGCCTTTGAGTTTGGGAAGGCAGACCTCACCAAAAAGTCTGCACCAAAGGATCCCAGGCAAGTCAGTGACAAGCAAGGGTTTGATTCAAGAGGAGAATTAAGGACATTGGACCTGTCCCTCAGGCTTGAAGGATGGCCAAAGCAGCAGGCCTCTGTTCCAAGTGCAGGCCGCTGAGGGAGATGAGCACAGATACTTCCCCACCCAGCTGCCTGACTCTAGCTTTGCCAGCCTGTCCCACTGGGACTCTGAGCATCCAGCATGTGCCAGGCCCAGGGGTCTGATGGCTGGCTACAGTCCTTGCCCAAACTAGCAGGGCACACAGACTCAAACCCTCAATAATGTTTTCCCTGTAGTCCTTAGGGCCAAGGCTGAAAAACACAGAGCTTCTAAGCCTGCCTGGGTAGAGCTCCATCCTTCCTGCTTCCTAGATATCGATCTTGGGCAAGTTACTACCCTCCGAGCCTCAGTTTCCTACTCTGTAAAAATTGGATTGGACATTGTGCTTTCCTCACAGGGAGGTGAAAAGGACCAGGAAAGCCAAGCATGTAAAGGACTTCCCTCTGGTCCGCATAGATGTGACACTGTCTAGAAATGGCAGCCATCATCAACCATAGTCTAGGGTCCTCAGTCCTCTCTCCAAACCCTTGAGTCCTAATGTGGTTGCAATTAGAAAGGCAACACGGTGCACATACAGCATGTTACATATCACCCCATAGGATCTGGACAGCCCTTCTTAATCAATCAAATTGATATTTCTATGGTAAAGCTTATGAGTACTCATGGCATATGGGCTAAATCAAGCTTCTAAATAGCTTAACAGATCTCTAGTTTAACGAACACATTAGTTCTTAAATTTTCATTTTTTTCAAAAATTTGTTGGCGATGGATATTTTGAATTATTTGGATCATGATAATTATTAGTAATTCTCCACCTTAGCTGCATATTTCAGTGAGCTGGGGAAGCGATTAAATTGCAGATTTGTGGGCCTCACACCAGACCAAAGGAATCATAAGCTCAAGAACTGACCCTGGGGAACAGGTCTTTTAAAAAGTGCCCAAGGTGAGTCTGATACAGAGCCAGAGGTGAGCCATATTCTAGAGATTATAAAACAGGGTGTGAGGTTTCACTAGGTGTGTCAGGGAAGACTTCCCTGAGAATGGGGCCAAGCTGAGTGCAGGGGCCAGGTGAAGCAAGGGTGGAAGAATGTACCTCACAGAGGAAACAGCACGTACAAACTCCCTGAGGCAGGAAGACATTCAGAGATTTAAGGGAACTGAGAGGTCCCCAGGGTGGCTGGAGCCTGAGAGCCAAGGTCAGCAAGGCTCAGCTGCCTCCTTCAGCTTCCTCTTTGGCAGGGTTCAGGGGGGAGCTCTGAGACCAGGGATCTTCCTTAGGGTGAAATCTGTACACATAGACACTTTCTCTCCAGAGGAAAGTGAGCAGCAGCAGGTCCTTTTTTCAAAAAAAGATTTTATTGGGAAATTGGGGGAGGGGAACAGCGTTGGGGAATCAGGGAAGGGGAACAGACAAATTGCTGTCCTTTTGTTCTTCAGTCTAGTTGTGGAGGACGTCTCTTCACTGGCCCATGTTGGTATTATCATTGCGTTCTTCCTGGGTGAGGCAGTCACTTGCTGGCCATTGAACAGCCCTCAAGGCGGCTCATGGCAGCTCAAGCTGACTGCCAGCCATTACGGTAGCTTATGGCAGCCCACTGCAGCAGGGTCTAGAGCCTACGTAATTGCCGGCAACTCACGGAAGCCCAGCTCCAGGTTGAGCTGTTGTTCACCGCCTTATCTATAGAGGGCAGTGTCACTGGCTCTCATTTGTGGGATCTGAACTGGGGCCCTACTGCTCAGAGCTGGCATCCCAAACCAACTCTTAACCAACGTGCCACTCGGCCGGCCCAGCAGGTCCTTTCTTTCTAGTCAGGGGAGGGGGATACATTAAAATCAGAGTGTGTTGAGCTGAGAGGAGTCACACAGTTTTTTTAAAAGTGTTTTCATTTTGTAAGTTAGTTTGGTGTTGTTTTGTCAAACAAAATATTTTCCCACTGTCCCTATAATGGTTGGAGCAAAGTGGTGGTGATGTTGGGAAGCCTGGAGTCCTGGCCCCTCTGCCCTCCCCCAAAGTCTCCCCAGGTCTACTTAAAACTCTAAGGAACCCAGTTAAAAAACCCTGGGAAACTAAGGCTCAGAGAGGGATGATGGGACTGTTTGAGGTGCCCCAGTCATGAGGGCAGGGCTGGGGCTGGATCCCTAACTCCTTTTCCCATGCTCTTTTGTCCTGGTTAGAGTTCCCCAAACCTTTGTTAGGTCTCCCCGTATATGTTCTCCACCCCCCAATTCACCTGTTATAAGTTGAACTGTGTCCTCAAAAAAGATACATTGAAATCTTAATCCCTGGCACCTATGAATGTGACTTTATTTGGAAATAGGTGCTGTGCAGTTGTAATCAAGTTAAGATGAGGTCAATAGGCTGGCCCTAATCCAATATGACAGGTGTCCTTATAAGAAGAGAGAAATCTGGACACAGAGGAGACTGGGCATATGAAGTCAGAGACACCCAGGGAAAATGCCGTGTGGTGACAGAAGCCGAGGCTGCTGCAAACCAAGGAACACCAAGGATGGATGGAAAACACGAGAAGCTAGGAAGGGGCAAGGAAGGATTCTCCCCAGAGCCCAGCCCCAGAAGGAGTGTGGCCCTGTGATGCCTTGATCTTGGACTTCTGGCTTCCAGAACTGTGAGAGAATACATTTCTGTTGTTTAACCCCCTCAGTTTATAGTGCTTTGTTACGGCTGCCCTAGGAACCTCATACACCTCCTATATCATTACTCCTTTATTTTTTTTCCCCCTTCAAATGGACTCACTTTTAAACAACTTTTTGCTATAAAGAAAATGTCCCATCACTGCTATAAATGAAAGATCACAATACTTTCCATATACAGGAGGCTCCTTAAAAATAAAGACAATGAAAACCAGCCAATCTAGCCAGATCAATTGCCAGACAGCTCTGATCTGGGGATGCCTTTGTTGAAAAAGAAGGTAATCAAGTGACAAAGGGTGTTGAAAACACACTAGCATCTACCTGAGATTTCTTGATTTATCAGAAGGATAAAAGAACTGAAAAGAGGAACTCCTAGTTACCTGAAAATGCCTCATTCTGAGAAGTCTCCAATGATAAGGGTGTCAGGGGTGACCACACACTCACCCTCCCTTTATATGTGAAGAAATTGAGGGCCAGAAAGCTGCAGTGATTTGCCCAAGGTCACACAGCATTGGTGGCCAGGCTTGGATTTGAGCCGAACTCTATGTGCTGTCCAGGAAATCACACATTAGAGTCCATCCACTGGCCTTGGGTCATGTCTGGGTGGCCATGGGCTGAGCACATGTATGCAGAGCAGGGGTAGTAATCTCTGAAGGCCAAGTAAACAGACAGCTTGCATGTCCTAATTACAGCCAAGTGAAGGCTAGGCAGGATTATTACTACACTTCAAAGCAGCTGGACCTGGGCAAAATTTGACTCATACTGAAGGTTATAATCCAAGTGATAGTCACAAGACTTTTTTTCCTTCTTATTCCATTGGATCATTCAGATTAAAAACCAGGGTCCATGTAGGCAAACTGCCCCACATCCTATCACATATGGTCACATGCTAAATGCCAGAGGTCATCTACAAAGCAGGCATCTTCTTCACTCTCGTTCTGACCCTGTGGCCATCTTCTTCCTTCTCCCATTGCTTCTCTCTCTTCTCTTTCACATCCATTGCCTGCTCTGGCCCACAGGAAGGAGCAGGGTCATAGCTTAAAGTCTGATCTGCTTGGACTCCAATCCCAGTTTCACTGTAGGCTGCTCATCATCTCTGAGCCTCAGTGTCCTCAGCCGTGAAATATGTCCCTTCCTCCCAGGTTATTGAGAGGGGTCAACAAAATCATGCTTGTGAGTGTGGTTTGCCTGACACATGGTAGGAGCTCAGTAAATATTGCTTCCCTACTCCCAACAGACTCCGAGCCCCTGTCTTCCCTGCTGTGCATCAAGCCTGCTACAGGGATTCTTAACACACCAGCAACCATGTGAACTGTGCCTTTCTATATGCCGGGCCCTGTGTTAAGCCCCTTCCTACATTAACTCATTTAATCTTCCCATCAACTGTGTACAGGAGATAACTGTCACTATCCCAGACAGAGGGGCCTGTGCCTTAGAGGGCTCCCTGGGACCTCCTTCCCATAGGACCAGGATTCTTCAGGGTCAAAGAGAAGTGCCCACCCAGAGCCAGCACACACCCCAGAGCCCAGAGAGTCTGACTGTCTTCCTCTTCTCCCATCCACCCACCTGAGGGGGGAAAGGCCTACTGGTGTGTATCCCAGGCCCAAGGCGGGACATGCAGGGCTATTTGAGGGTTTGTGGCATGTGGCTGAACTGAAATGGAAGTCTGGGTTGTCATATATGTGTGTTTGCAAAGCTGCTCAAGGGCGAAGGCAGAGCCAGGCATGGCAGGAGAAGAGCAAGGGGCAGGCTACTAGGCAGGGCCACAGAGGGAGGGCCCACTCTTCCCTGCTACCACTTGCAATATAGAATGCCAAGGAGATGGAGAATTTGTCATTCAAATCTGGCCTAAAGCTCACCATGAAAATACACCTGCCATGGGGGAAGAGCAGGCTAGGTTGTAGTTGGTTGCATAGTAGCTTGATGTATAACTTTCCAATATTGAGACAGATGCATGTGGGCCTCCATTTGTTGTTTTGGGGCATGCCCCGCCAGTGTGGAGAATGACCAGTTGGGGGTCATCCCTCTTCTCTTGACCTCTGACCCATGGAGAATAATGCATTCATCAAATAAAGGAATGTGCTAGGCCCAAGCCTTTCAAAACACAAGTGGAGACTATCAGGCTTAAGACCTGCAAATAGCATCCAGACACAAATGTTGATAATACCCCTGGAGACCAGCTTCGAGTTCCATGTAGCAAGCCACCTCCACCCTTGGTGCCTCAGTTTCCCCACTTGCACAGAGAAGGCATTGACTTCTTTCCTCCCCCAGTGCCTATCTAGGATCACCCTTGTTAATCTGGACCTGCCTCTTCCCTTTCCATCCTCTATCTGAGACCCAGATAGATCACCTCCTATATGCCCTTTTCCCACTGTCCCCCCCAGTCTTCTCGCTTGCTTGTTCTATTTTTACAAGATGACAAAAATAGTCAGAATGACAGCAATAATTATGAGCACCCACCTTGTGCAGGCCCTGACCTTCACAATTACCCTGGAAGGGGCTCTAGTGCCAACCTCATTTTATAGATGGACAAACTGAAGCCCAGTTTGGGATTGGTCCCTACCTAAGTCCACAGCTGGTAAGGGTCAGAGCCTGGAACTGAACGCATGCCTCTCTGACCCCCAGAGGCTACACATTTGCCCTATGCCTGAAAACCACAGATGAGAAGGGTTTTCTCGGCACCACTATGTGTCCTGGGATAAATCACTCAACCTTACTGAACCTCCATTTCCCTGGGGAAGTGGCCTCAGAGGGCACCTGGGGTCACCTAGAGCTCAGGGATTCTGGGATTCCAGGAGTGGAGCTGGGGTGGCCTGCGTGAGAGCCAGGGCCCAGCCCGCTTGGCTCAGATGACCAGTCCCGAGGGCCCAATCAGGCCAGCCTTGGATCAGGCCATAAGTGGGAACAAAACAGTCAGGGAGCTTGCCTCCCCGGCTTTGTTTATTGTCTGGGAGCTGGGAATATTTGGAATTGTTGTGTTTGGGGAGGGAGGGAAAAATAACCAAATATAAGAAGGCAGCCAGTGAGAGGCCCAGGCAGGAATGCAGAGAAATTAGGCCTGCCTGGGTATGTCTGAAAGCTGGTGATGCTCCCAGAGGCCCTAGCACCCTCTAGGAAAAGGATGCTTAGGTCTGATGAGACATTCAAATTGCCTGGAGAACTTCCTTTATAAAAAGGCCTTATGCCCAATTAAATTAGGATTTCTGAAGGTGGGACCCAGACAGCAAGATTTTTGAAGCTTCCTGGGTGATTGCAATGGGCAGCTGAAGTTAAGAACTAGTGCCCCCTTACAGGGCACATCAGAAGTCTCGTTAGAGGGCTTGTGAAACATGATCACTGGGCCCCTGCCCAGAATTCCCCAATTCAGGAGGTCTAGGGAAGGGCCTGGAACTGGGTATTTCTTACAAGTTCCCAGGTGCTGCTGCTGCTGGCCCGGGGGCCACACTTTGAGAACCCCTAAGGGTTACAGAGCCATTATGAATCAATCCCTCAGGATTTGGATCCTGGTTTCTCTAGGGAGAGGGGGAGGGGAGGGGACTCCCATGGGTGGGGTTGAATGCAGTCTTCAAGACTGGCCCCTTTACCCCTAGCTACACCGAAGATCAGTTTTGCAGTGTGTGTGTGTGTGTGTGTGTGTGTGTGTGTGTGTGTGTGTCGCAACTGCAGGCAACTACAACACCATTCATTCATTCAGCAGACATTTGTTGGGCACCTACCATAAGTCTGGCCCTTCACTAGGCCCTGGGGATACAACTCAGGACCTGGCTGACTCAGCCCTGCCCATGTGAAGCAGGCAGCTGAGATGTGGAAACAGATACCAACAGGTCAATATATAAGTGATCGAGGTTATCCAAGTTAGGATGAAAAAAAAACCAGGCTGAGGCACGGTGCTGGGGGAGGGGCAGGTAGCTTTCTGAGACACCGTGGTCAGGGAAGGTCTTTAGGGAGGAGGCATTGGCTGAGGCCTAAAGTGTGGGAAGGAGCCAGCCCTGAGAAGGGCTGAAGGTAAAGTGTTTTGGGCAGGGAAACCGCCAGAGCAAAGGCCTCACTCAGGGGCAGAAGGAGCTAGGGGTTGAGGGAAAGCCAGGAGACTAGTGTGGCTTGCGGGGTGGGGAGGTGAGTGACAGAAATGGGGGCAGGGGGCAGGTCTCAGAGTCTGTGAGGACTGTGAGCTTAATGCCCTCAAGGTGGTGTGGTGGGAGGTTTTGGGGTGTGCGACTCAGAGCAGGAAGGAGAACTAAGTGGATTTCAGGCGTTCGATTTTTACTGAGGTATTCATAGCATTGAGTGATATGCACAAATCTAAAGGATACAGCTCCATGGGTGTTTCCATATGTATACACCTGTGTGGCCTTCACTTTTCCAGTCCTCAGAATGGTGTTTCAGGGTCCTTCAGGCCAACTCCCACCCTGCCCCCAGAGGCAATCCTTCCTGATTTCCAAGACCATAGATTCACTTCCGCCTGATAGAGAAGTCCCTCTCAATGGAACCATACACAGCCTTGTGGTCTGTGGGGCCTCTCACCTGCCTGGTGCTTTGGAGAGCCCCACAGGGCTTTGTGCATTTGTTTGTCTGTTTTTCCATTCTCCTGTAGATGTACACAACCAGGGCTGTTTCTGGGTTTTGGCTATTAGGAATAGTGCTGCCAATTCACATTTTTGTACAAAAAAAACAAAATTCAACCGAGTAAATTTGAAGATCTACTTGGCTTTATTAAATATTCATGAATCAGGAAACATTGAATCTAGTAAATAAAAGGGTGCTCTGAGAGATTGTACAAAATGGGAGGTTTTTACAGAAAAGAAGAGTGGGGCTAACAAGCTACTACTAGCAAGAGAAAAGAAAGAATCATTTTGGGGTTGAGACAGGGCCGGCCGAGTGGTGTGGTGGTTAAGAGCTGGTCTCAAAAAAAAAAAAAAAAAAAAAAGGTAATTGGGGTTGAGACATCTTCCTTTTGTGGGACGAGAATAAACAAGGAGGGTTTTATCATGCAGATTGCCTCTTCTTTTGGGAAATGTAGGAGGGCCTTCGTGACAGATTACCTCATCAGTATTGACCAGAAAATTCCAGACTGGTTGATTACGTTTCTGGTGAAGGTCATAACTGCAATTGGGTTAGATACTAAATCTAGGTTTGGTATCATGGGCTTTTAGCACAAGGGATGCCATTTGGGGCCTGTGGCATTTCTTTTTAACACTAGGTATAGACTTGTGGATGAAAAAGGGGCTCTATGGAAAGGAACCGCACAGTGTGATCTGATCATGAATTCCTAACTGAGCGGAACATGGCGATAGCCCGCCTCAGGCCTCTAACTTCTTTAGTAAAAGGCTTACCTTTGCCTTAAGCAAGCCCTATCCATTGTTTCCATGCATCTAGGTTAACACACCTCTGCTAACCTCTTTTCAGACTTCTCCTTTTAAAGCATGAACATCCTCACGGGAACAATCCTGTAATCTGATCCCCCGACCTTGCTTTCTCCCATCTTCAGGTAATCTTCCTTCTGTTTCCCTCCTTAAGTCCAAATGCATAAAAGAAACCGGAAACTGTCATTTTTCAGAAACATTTTTCTAAGTCTGTTGAAATCTTGCTTCTAAGCGTATCCTCTGTTTGGCTCAAATAAATTATTGTAAAAACTCTCTACAGGTTTGTTCTTATGTCAACAGAATTGCTGGCTGATAGGTTAAGTGGATATTTAAACCTTATAAGAAATTGATGAACTATTTCTGCAGTGGCTTTGCCAACCAAGCCCCCACAGCCGAGGAAGAGAGTCCCAGGATCCCGCTATCTATCCTTTGTCACCGGAAAGGAGACAATGGCCTGGCCTGGGGTGGCCGAGGAGCTGGAGAGCATCTGTAGCATTGGTGAATGTATACATGGGCGTAGGCATCTCCCCTCCTCTGCAGGTCTGTCTCCTGCACTGTTACCTTCCCTTTCCTTGAGGCCGATTTGCTCTTCTCACCAAAGGAGATGAGAAAGTGAGCCCTGGAGGACTGCCACCTACAGACCACATCCAGCAAGGGTTTCCTGGCATCCTCTGTGTTCCAGTGCTAGGCACTGTTAGGGGTCCCTGCCTTCTGGTTGCTCCCACTTTGAGATTCCAAGTTTGGCTGAGATCCAGGTTGCAGGAGGGCAAAGGGCAAAGTGGTTTGGAGGAGGGAACAAGTATAGAGGAGGGAACAGCTTGGACGAAGGCTAGGGGGAAGAAAAGCACAGGGCACACATGCACGAGGATCAATGAGCGTCCTGCCAGGCACCAGACTCTGCTTTTTGTGAGTTGTCACCATTTAATCCTCACAACAACCTGGAGCATAGAGATTAGGATTAATAAGGTACAAATTAGAAAACTGAAGCACAGAGAGGTCACATGATTCACTCTAGGTCACACAGTCCATGAGAGATGAAGCGGGATTTGCAAGCAGGCAAGAGATAGGTAGGTAGGTGGGAGGCAGATTCCTGAAGGCTCAGATGCTCTGACAAAGCCTCTGCAGTACAGTTATCCATCCGTAAACCTCCAGAAATGGGGTATGCCCCAGAGAAGGTGACTAGGGCAGGGACCATTTGGAAGCTCTGTCACTGTCCCTTCAACTCCTCAGGCAATGATGTTCTGCGAGGTCTAGGAGGCTGGCCAGATGATCCTGGCTCAGCAGGGCTAGTGGCGAGGAGTTTCCCGGTGCTGGCCAGATGGCCCAGCATGGCTGCACCTCCAGCCGGCAGTGCAACAACTCTTGTGGGTCACCTGAAAGATGAGACAAACTATTCTGTGGTAAGGGACAAAGGGTTTTGTTCGAAGTTCTGGATCAATTTTATTTTATTATTGCCAGCTGCTGAAAAAAGCATCCTCAAATAGCCTTTTCACAGTCTCACTCACTGCCTTTAAGCTCAGGGCTGCAGACTGAAGCCTAACACTTAGCCATCTCTCCTCAAACGCCCTCTGTGAGTTCTCCCCAGCTATTGATTTTCATTCTTGAAATGGGAAGAGGTAGTCCCAATGGAATTTCAGGCTAGCATGTGGCTTCTGAAGGAAACCACTGCCTGGGTTTCCTTGAAGTTCCCTCCTCGTTGCCAATGGTTTCAGTTCCTTGCGCCTCATAGCTTCTTCCTAGAGCTTCTACCTGCCATCCCCTGGCAAGGAGGCAGGGACGGTACACAAAGTACACCACGAGTTTCAAGTGCAGCCCCCTGCAGGGGCTGGGTAGGTAGCATAAATGAGGGAACTTGCCAGGTGGGGATGGTGGCACCCTAGGAAGCCCATACCCCCATATGAGGGGGCGGCTGATGCCACTCGGCTCCAAGTGATGATAGACAGGTAGATAACAGGTCTTAGGTGGCTCCATCTTGCCATTTTTTTCCAGAGAAAGCAGACATTCAGTTATTCAAAATGTGCACTTTCTCAAGTTTTTATTCATGGCAGTTAAATATTTTAAAGCCCAGTGGAGGCCAGAGAAGCACACATCAGGGAGATGGATTCAGTGTAGGTACCACTCCCCAACCCCAGTTTGAGATCTCTCTTCACAATGGCTCAATGAGGCCCATTCTTATGTCCCATATTATGGATGAGGAAACTGAGGCACAGGGAGCAGGCATGAAGGCCCAAGTCACACAGCTGGGTAGCAGCAGAGGACAATGGAAACTGGGGGTCTCTGGCTCCCTGCTGAGCTCTTTCCGCCTCACCCTGTGTTTCCCCCTCATCCCCTCACCACCCTAGCCCTTCTCAACCTCTTATCTACTTCTCCTTATAGAGGTTGGAACACTTCCTGACTTCTCTCCCTTTCCCTCCTCACCCCTCCCCTCTCCTCCTCTCCTTTTTCTCCTGTCCTCAGGGGCTAGGTTTTTGTCTGACAACACTAAGGGTCCCAGAATTCCCCCATTTAAGACTGTGGCCTCTGGAACCAGATGGCCTGGGTTTGAATAAGCAACCTTGGGCAAGTTACTGAATTTCTCTGTGGCTCAGTTATTTTTTAAAAATTTTAAAAAGATTTTATTGGGGAATTAGGGAAGGGGAACAGTGTTGGGGAATCGGGGAAGGGGAACAGCCAAGTTGTCCTTCAATCTTAGTTGTGGAGGGTGCAGCTAGCTCAGCTCCAAGTCCAGTTACCATCCGGTGGCCCATCGGCAGCTCAGGGCAGCTCAGCTTAAGGTGCCATGTTTAATCTTAGTTGTGGCTGGGTGTAGCCCACCATTCCATGAGGGAGTCACTTGGAAACCTTTCTGTTAGGAGCACATGCTCTCACCAGCTGAGCCATCCTGCCAACAGGATGCAGCTCAGCTTTGGCGCAGCTCACTGGCCCATGTAGGAATCGAACCGGTGACCCTGTTGCTCAAAGCCACTTGGCCGGCCCTCTGTGGCTCAGTTTTCCTTTCTGTAAAACGGGGGGGGGGGGATTAATAGTGCCAACCCCATAGGGTTGTTGTGAGATTTCAACAAGTGAACATATTTAAATGCGTTGAAGTGTGCTTAGCATGTAGCTTGTTAAATAAATAATTTAAAAAAATACAACAAACATTTGTTGAGTACCTAGTATGTGCCAGGCCCAAGACTCAACAAGGGCATAAAGGACAATGCCCCATTCCTCGTGAAGCTGATGGTCTAAAGGAGGAAGACAGATGGTTGGCTGAGCCTTGTCCATGTGTCCGGCACTGACACTCTCAGGCCTGCCTAAAGTACAGATGATCTAATGGGCCTTTCCAAATTGCAGCCCTGGACATGCCACTCCCCTCACTCCTCCCATGGCATCACTGTCCTTGTTCATTCTCTGCCACTCTCAGCTGGCCCACATCACCTTTGCTTTAGGTCTGCTACCACTCTTGCCAGTGGGCCTTTGCACAGAAGCTTTCTCTGCCAGGAACACCCTCTCTCCTCCCTTCCCCTCAACCTCATGGCTTAGTCAAAGCCTTCTCATGGTTCCAACCTCAACTCGAGTCACTTCCCTGCACTATGACCTGCCACTTTGTACTGTGTGCAGTGACATAGGCATAAAGAACCTGGGGAGTTTCTGGTTGCTGTCTGCTCCTTCAACTCATGAAGGACCCTCACTCCCATTAGGAGAACGGGAGAAATGTAGGGACTCAATTGCTTCTCCTCTCCTGCTTTGGTTTCCTCTCACATAAAAGGGGTGGAGGTACCCTGAACTCAAAGGCTGAGGTGCCTCAAAGTGGATGCCACTTGTGGTAGCTGGAACACTGGAGACACTGCTGGTCCCTGGGTGCTTCCTAGAGGAGGGGGCACCTGGGGCCAGTAAAGAGGACAGGGAAGGCATCAGAAGAAGGCAAGGGAGGGTATGTGCCAGAAATGGCCAGTGTGTGCCTTGGCTGGAGCTGGATGGGGGTAGCCTGCTACAAGGTCCAGATAGAGCCAGACAGCAGGGGGCCCCAATGAGGAAGCCAGGGAGAGGCAGTGTCATCTCCAGAATCCTGCTGTTCAGCTCCTCTGGATCTCTGTCTGGAACTGCTCAGGAAGAGGGTGTTGTGGAACTCTTCCAGGCAGTGGGTCCTGGCTGGGGCCAGGTCTGACTTGGGGGAAAGCGGGGGGGGGGAGGGACTCTCTGAGGGGCCCGGGGCCTTTTTGGTATTTCTTTCTTTATTCTCAGTCTAAAAGGTGGAAGGATTCACAAGCTCTCCACACAGCTCCCAGGTTGCAGAGAAGGAATGAGAGAAAGAGAGAGGGGAAAACTGGGGCTCAGAGAGGGGAGAGGCTTTGCTGGAAGTCACACAGCACTTCCCTCTCATGCTCAGCCAGTTCCTGGTTATGGAAAATGGTCTCTGAGGACCCGCTCATGCAAAGGACAAGCATAATGACACATTCCCCATTTTCATTTAAAAATAGTCGCAGTAGCTGACACTTGCTTGGCACTTCCTAAGTGCTTGGTGCTGTTCTGAGCGCTTTACACTGTTAACCTTGGATCTTCACAGCAGCCAGAGGAGATAAGTTCTACTATTTTTATTTCCATTTTACAGATCAGGAAGCCAAGGCACAGAAAGCCCGAGCAACCACCCCAAGGTCACCCAACTGGGGCAAAGCCAAGAATCTGGGGAGCTCTTTACCGGATTTATATCACAATCTCAGGTCCCTCTCATGTCTGGAGTGGACGAGAGGGAGGGTTGCTGGGCCCCTTCCTTGAAGGAGCCTATCAAGGCTTAGAGAACCTGGATGGTCGCCCAGGAGGACGCCCCTTCTTGAACCTCGCCACTCAAGAAGCCACAAGTCCCTCCTGTGAGCCAGGTGGATGGGCGAGGGGTGGGGTTTGGAGGCTGGGGTTGGGGCGGGGGGGAGCGAGTTGGGGTCGGGGGCTCTCTTGCTCATCTTCCGCAGGCGCGAGGGGGATGAGGACGGGTTGTACCACTTGGCACCAGGGGTTGAAGGGTAAGGGTTCCAAGAAAAGCGCGCTGTAATGGGGGAAGCATTGGGCCCAGTGTTCGCCCGCGGCCTGAAGGTGTGAGCGCGCGCGCTCGGCGAGCCCAGGCTCTTTGTGTGTCCGAGCCCGTGCGCGCGTGCATGTGTGGGGTGTGCGTGCGTGCGTGTGTGTATGTGTGTGTGTGTCCGTGTGTGGGGCGGGGCTGGGCGCTCCAGCTCCGCCCCGGCCCCGCCCCTGGCCCGGCCAAGCTGGTATTTTTCCACCCAGCAGGATGGGTGATGCTAAGCGCAGCCTGCTCAGACAACAGACACGCGAGGTCAGGAAGAAGCAGCTTATAAATTACCGCTTCCTCCGCTCCGCCACCAGCGCCGAGCTCCGGGCTCTAGTCGCAGCCCCACTCGCTTGCCGTCGCCGAGCCCTGAGAACCGCGAACCCGGAGACCCAGCCACGCCGAGAGGGAGCGCGGAGCCGCCGCACCAGCGGAGATCCAGCGGGCGTGCAGCTCCCGGAGGGCGGAAGGTAGCGCGGCCGAGCGCAGCCCGCGGCCGCTCCAGGTACCCGAGGGAGAGGGCGCGCGGCGCGCGGGGCTCCCGCCCCGTCCCCGCGATCCAGCCAGCCCCGACCTCCCACCGCTCGGTGCCCCCCATTCCGGCGCCCCTTTCACCACCGAGGGAGGGACGGAGGGTCGCCGGCTCAGACCTGCTGGAGAGGCCGTTATTGTTTCCCCGGCGAAAGGGCTCGGACTTCTCGTGCAGGCGGCAGGTGTGTGTGTGTGTGTGTGTGTGTGTGTGTGTGTGTGTGTGTGTGTGTGTGTGTGTCTCAGTCTCACCGGGCGTCTGTATGTATCTCCGCGACCGTGTGTGTGTGTATGTCTGTGTATTTCCGAAGGTGGCAGGTTCTCTGTGTCCCCAGCAGCATGCGCTGTATGACCCAATGTATGCCTGCTATTCTCTGTGTCCTGGGTTGTGCGTGTGTATTCTGATGTGTGTTTGTAATACCTGAGTATGGCTGTGTCGCTGTGTCTTCAGATGTGTGCACTTGTGTGTCCCTGTATGTGTATATGTGTATGTATGTGTGAATCTGGGTGTGTATAACTGTGTCTCTAAGTACCTGGGTGTGCACGTGTGTGTCCCCCAGTATGGCTGTGTCTCTGAGTCCCTGGTTGTGGGCACTTGTGTGTCCTGGGCTGTACCTGAGGGAGTGTCCCCGGTGCCTAGAGGGCCAAACAGCCTGAGCTGGTTCTTCAGGGCAGGCACTGAGTGGGGAGAGGTGATAGGGCGGCATGGCTCCAAGGGTACTGCCTGTGTGCAGTGTGCAGGTGGCAGTGCCAACATCCAGCAGTCTTGAGGGACAGCTGGGGGCCAAGTGGGCGGTGGGCAGGGACAAGAAGACACTCCTCTTGACTTTTCCCCTTCCTTTCGGGGGTTCCTCTTTTGAGCAGGCAGAAGGTTCTCTTCCTGCTTCTACCAGGGAAGCCAGAGAGAGAATCTTAGGGACCTCTTCTATAACCCCAAAGCTTCAGCCTGTATTGGAGGGGGGACACTCAGAGGGAGGTGTGTGCTCGACAGGGCCACCAGCCTGGCTATTTTGGTCACTGCCAGGCCTCTGCCAGAGCCTGGCCTTCCCCAGGACCAGCCCCAAAGGCTTAGGAGGCAGCCCGGGCCCCCATTTCCTGCCTGGTGAAATAAATCAGCTCAGTAACCGTTCAGACGCTTGAACTGAGGGTCTTCAGGCTGAGGTTTTGAGGTTTAGTGGCGCGTGGCTCCATTTGGACTTCGGTAAATTGGCCCACACTTCGGCACTGCTGACGTTCAAATAAATGTCATGGAGGAGATCTTTTTTAAATTTCTTTTTAATTTTTTTTCTTGGCTGGAAGGGAGGGGATCTCATCCAGAGTCTCCCAGCCAGAAGGAGTTTATTTTTATGAGAGAGCGGCTGAGTACTTAGCAACCGCCTGCCTCCCTCTCGACCAGGGAGTCATCCAGGGAGTGTGGGGTAGGCATGAGGAGGTGTGGGGGTGGAGTGGGGAAGGAATTTCATTAGGATATTGGAAGGGGGAATTAGAAGGGGCCCTGAGGGCACTGGCTGATGAGTACCCCCCATAGGGTAGGATTGGCAGTGTCTTGAGGTCTTAGGCCTGACTCAGCTACCAGTTGACTTGGGGTGACCTTTTTTTTTGGGTTCAGTTTCCTCATCTGTAAAATGGGTGGAGTAGACTGGTTACGAAGTAAGCAGAATCTAAAAGGCAGGAGCTTGTCCTCAGGGAGCTGAGTTCAAGTACTGTGACTCTGTCTCAGTAGGCAGATGACCTTGGGTGATTCCCTGGGCCTCTGGCAGCAAGGACTTCAATGTCAGCCTCACTGTGTCCTTGAGGGGATTGAGGGAGATGAGGCAGAATAAGCCTGTGGTAAGCTGTAAAGCTGGGCTTGGCTTCAGAGCTGCCGATTAGAGGGTGTCACGATTAGAGGATGTCACGAGGTTCCAGGTATGTGGCAAGGGCTAAAGCGCACCCTCGAGCTTTTGTCCTTAGGGAATATTCTTATACTAACCTGTGGCACAGCTGCAGTCACCCTCCCTTGCCCTGTCCCTTTCAGCTCATCCTGCTGTGATTGGGTCACATCTGCTTTGTATAGTTGGGAGGCCCTAGTGAGTGGTGCCCATTTTACAGATGGGCAAACTGAGAGTTTCCCAGAGGACAGCAGCTTGATCAGACGTGGCAGGATTAGGTTTCAAAGGCCTTCCTTTGGCCAGCTGTGAGTTTTGGCTCCATGGACTTTTAGTAACTAATGTCTTGGGGAGTTGAAATCGGACCAGGACATGGGGAGCACAAAGGACAAAGGTCATCAGGGTTGGAGGGTGAGTGTGTGGGACTCATTGGCACCTTGATTCTGTCCTTAGTTATCCATTCTCCCTTCTCTGTGCCTTCTCTGGGAGCCCTACCTCTCTTCCTACACAAGTGTCAGCCCCCCCCCAGGAGGCAGTTTGGGCCCCAGGGGTGGCATTATCTAATTTCCAATTTGTCCACCTGTCAACCTGTCAAAGCTGTACTTATCTGAAAGTCTTTCCAAAGTTCCCAAAATTGTAAGATACTTGAGTCATCGAACATATTCCTGTATATAGGAAAGCACAAGGAGCGCCTGGACTGAAGCTTGGCCGCAGCTGGAGGAGGTCTAGATGAGAATTGGGGGTTGGTCTTGGACCCTCAGGGTCACCCCAGCAGGTGCAGCCTGATCCCCCATTTCTGCAAAAGGTCATCAGCCAGAGTCGTGTTGCTTAGGGCTGCATCGTACCCCTCCAGACTGGCCAGCTTATCTTGACCAAAGTGTTTGTGTGAATTTGTGGGTTCTGGGAAGTTGCTGTGGATGTGGAAATGCTCAGTAGCCTTCAAATATGAGTGAGAGCTCTTTTTTTAATGTGCCTCATTTAGTTGGTTAATAAACCTTGCTAAAGTCAGTTATGGCCAGACACTGGATTCAGGGTAGAATATTAGCTTTTGAGGGGTTCATAGCCCAGAGGAAAAAGGACAGTGTGGCAGCGGCTATGACCAAGCCTTGCATGGGGTGCAGTGAAGAAGACTCGGTGTGCCTTGATGGCAGGGCTGTAGGCAGGAGACACTTCAGCTTCTTAGAGGAGGTGATGTCAGAGTTGGCATCTGAGTGGACGAGCAGGATGGGCTGGCATTCTGGGCAGGGGCTCTGCAGGTACAAAGGCATGAACACACCTCCCAGGGGCCCAGCTGGAGAGAGGAACAGGAGCCAGCTGGTCGAGGGCGTCGAGTGGTGGGTAAAGGAGCTTGGGCTTTATTCTGAGGGCAGCTGGGATAGAAATAGCATCCAACTGGGTCGGGGTTTGGAGACAGCAGTGGATAAGGCAATTAAATGCGGGAGCTCAGGAGACCCCTGATAGTAAGTGAGAAACTAGGCTGCGGTCTAGGAGACCCAGGGTGGCCCAGTCACTGCTGGTCAGGGCACAGAGCATTTTCTGTGCCAATGAATCTTGCCTTGAGCTCTTTTTGTAAACACAGGGTGAAGGCCTGGACATGCTGTTTAACAGGTACACAGGCCATTAACTCCCTGGCTTTGACCTCCGTGGGAGCATGCGGCCCTGGCCTCTTTACGGCGAGGTAGGTGAGGTATACCTGTCCTAGACAGGGCTTCAGGATTTCCTTTCTCACCTCACCTTGTCAGAGGCTTCATTTGGAAACCTGAGTGGAGGGGCAGGGGTTACGGGTGGCGGGAAGCTGGCAGAGAGAATGAAAATTGCTGTTGTTTCGAAAGCTTTGTGATCAACCAGTTCTCTCTTGTGAAAACCAATATACAAATAACTAAAACACAATACAGCAGGTTGGGGGTATAGGGGTAGGGGTTAGCAGCAGGAATTCTAGTCAGGCATCAGAATTACTTGAATTACTTTTCACAAATCCAGATTTCCCAAGCCCGGTCTGGACATACTGAATCAGAATCCCTGGGGTGGAGGCTGGGAATCTATATTTTAAAAACTTTTTTCATATATATATATATATATATATATATATATATATATATATATTAAATCGAGATATAATTTATATGCAGCAAAATGCGAAGATTCAGTTACAGTTTGATGAGTTTTTATGAATTTATACACCTATGTAACCACCACCCAGATGAAGATACAGAGCATTGCCAGCTCCCCCAGAGAGTTACCGATGCCCTTCCCCTCCCAGAGGGAACCAGTTTCTGATTTCTGTCACCATAAATGAGTTTGGCCAAGCCTAGAGCTTCATATGAATGAACTTGAATGGCCTATACTCTTTTGTGTTTGGCTTCTTTCTGCCTGATGTTTGAGATCCAACCATGCTATGTATCAATAGTTCATTCCTCTTATTGCTAAGTAGAATTCTGTTGTATAGATGCATTCTTTTGTTTATCCATTCTCCTGTTGATGGACATTTGGGTTGTTTCCAGTTTGGGGTGATTATGAGTAACGCTTCTATGAGCATTTGTATACAAGTCTTTTGTGGGCGCATATTTTTTTTTTCTAGGAGTGGAACTGCTGGGTCATACGGTAGAGATACGTTCATTTCATGGGAAACTGTCGAAGGATCCTCTTTTAACTGCAGAAAATAATACACCTCAAGCAGTATAAAACTATAAACTAAAGGTGATCCTTAAAGATCATTTTTAAAAAGTGCAATCTAATCTTCGGTCTGTCTGACAATCTATCATCTGTTTCTTTCTATAAAGGCCTTTAAGATGATACATTTTCCTTGCCTGTAGCTTTAACTGTATCCCTAAGATGTCTACATCGACATATACTCCTTTTTATTACTTTCTAGATCAGCTTTCATTTCAGTTTTGATTTCTTCTTCCATTTAGGGGTTATTTAGGATCTGTAGTTATTCAGGATTTAAGCTAGCTATGGTTTTGTTTTGCTGTTAACGAAATGGCATCATACTGTTCTTGGTTCTGCCACTCTATTGAAACAACAGACTATTGTATATAGAACCACTGCTTTTCAGAATATACAGATCTTCTGGGCCATTCAGAATAGCTAGTGTGCATTTGGGAAATCACTGACCTAGGCTGGTCTGTCTTAATCATCCTGTGTGCTGCCAGCTCAGTGAATGAATGACCTTGAACTTGCCATGAAGGTGGGTAGAGAAGCAATCTGAGGCCATTCAGCATTCTGTGATGGGAAGGAACTGATATTTTTGAGCACCCGCTCTGCCTTATCACCCTTACTGCATTTTTAGCCCTGTTCCTGACTTGGGATTCTTACCTCCATCTTCTAGAGGAATTCACCTAGTCTCAGAAAAGTAACTTGCCCCAGATCACACAGCTGGGAAATGGAACCAGAGCTCAGCTTGTTCTAATGTTTACTGAGGACCTACTGGGTGCCAGGCACAGTGCCATGGCTCGGAGGCAGGGTTACAGGAATCAGACAGCCTCTGTGCTCAAGTAACTCACAGCCTCAAAGGAGGGGTGGAGATCTATATCAGGAAGAGGTTAATGAACAACCGGGGGCAGTTTATGTCAAGGAACACCTGGGAAGGTCTGAGGGAGAGTGGGCCTTTGGCTGGGGAGTATGGGGACTTTGTGGTCATTGAGTTAACCTGCCCACCTGCTTTTTGGATGAGGAGACTGAGGCCTGAGTGAGGCATAGATCAATGAAGGAAGATAGGCCATCAAAAGGGCCATTGGTTCTTCCCCAGCCCCACCTGCCTTTCAGTGTTATGTAAAACAGGAGAATTTAAGGACTGTGTTTTTTCCTCTCTCTCTCTTTCAAACTTTCGATGATGGCTGTAGTCAGGACTCTCAGATCCTGATTTTATCACAGTGAATGGGAAAGGGAGTGAGGGCAAAGCTGTACTAATTTGAAAGCTTCCTAGAGCTTGGCTGCTCAGAGACACCTGCAGAATCTGGAATGGAGGTTCCTGGAAAGCAGGACCACCTGTGCTGGGAGGATCATGGAATTTGGCTTCTGGTGGGCAGTTCTGTCCACTGTGTAGAGTAGAACTGAGGTAGTTGTGAGAGGCCTGGTGGGTGTCCAGGCAGGCCTGGGGTGAAGGGCAAGAGACTTGAGTTCTGGTTCTGCTCCTTTGGGTCCTCCCTGGCCCCTCTTTGCTTCAGCCTTCCCATTAAGTGGAGGCTTGGATCACATCTCTGTGGAGTCCCTCCAATGAAATTTTGAGAGTCCCGCCCATACCGTGGCTCTTCTTTGCACAAATAGAAGTGCTAAATGACTTACTGCCAGGTTCTATCGTTCCCTTCATAAGCAGAAAGTCCTTAACTGGGGTGGGGAGGGCAGGTTGCCCATTGCCTGGTTGGGGGTGCAGGGGTGAAGTGGCCCGGTGGATTTCAGCAGAGTCATGCTTAGTGGGTGAAGGGCACCGGAAGGGGGCGGTCCCGAAGGCTCTGCCCTCTTGCCGCATAGCCAGTTGGCACCTGGAGATGATGGCTGCTCAGCCCTCATGGAGGACTCAAGCCGTGATTTCAAGGACATTCATTCTGTTACCAGATGGCATGTGGTATCTCCTCTCTGGGTGGATGTCACCACAGCTCAAGACAGTACCCTCCTCACTAGCCTCCATGCCTCCTGGGCATCTCTCTGTACTGCTCAGGGGCCAGCTCCAGCATGTCACTCTCCTGCTCAGAAGCCTTCAGTGGCTTTCTAGTGCTCTGTGAAATCAAGTCAGACGGCTTATTCGAGACCCTTCATGATCTGGCTCCTGGCCAGTGTTTGCCCTCATCTGCTGCCAGTTCTCTCCTGTCCTTGTGATCTGGCTGGTTTCTGCCCCTAGACTGAGCCTTAGGCTCTCTCAGCCTTGCCCAGGCCTCAACCTACAAAGCCCTTTCTCCCTTTCCTCCTTATTCCCACTCTTCAAGGGCCAGCTGGAAGCCACCTACTTCTTGAAGCTTTCCTTGAGCCCCTTAACAGGGCCTAGCACTAGTAAGCATTCAAAAAGATTATGTGAGTCAGAGTAGACGTAACCTCACCCTGCTCTGAGCCCCGGTAGGGTAGTGCTCAGGCCTCTGTGGTCTGGCCTCTAATCCATCCGCCTGACTGGGCACATGAGGGAGGACGATGTTCCCGCATAGGGCCTAGTGCACAGTAGGTGCTCAGCACGTGCGTGGCCACACCGCCCCCCCCCCACACTCACACACACACTTGCTGATTCCCTCTACCCTGAAGTTAGAGCCTATAGTTTGAACATCTGAATGGGTCCAGCCTTGGAAATTAAGTGCACCCAACACCATCCACCCATCCAGCAAATATATTCGTTCTAGGCACTGGGGATGTGGCAGGTGATCAAGACAGATCAAATCATGGCCTCCTGAAGCTGAGCACAAAATAATTTATTGAATTATCATAGGGCCACCGAGACATCAGGGTTTGGGTGCCCTTGGACACTGGCTTGCTGTGTGGCCTGGCTGAGCCCTTTTCCTTCTCTGGTGCTCAGTCCTAACATGTAGGGAAACTTTGTGTTTGGGGAGATGCCTGCTGAGTAAATGGGGGAAGGAGCGCACATTGTCACCGCGTGGGGTACTGCTCCCATAGGCCCCCTTTCAGGATGTGATTGTCTTCTTGTTGGTTTTCAAGCGGTTTTCGCCCTCCTCTGAAAGGAGCCTCCTGATTTGGGTCCTGGAGTTCTGAGATGCTCCGAGCAGAGCTGTGGCAATGGGCTTTTAGTAAAAAACATCTCCTGGGGGAGCAAGGAGGGTTTTTATTCCTACCATCGATAGAATAATACAGATTAGAATAAAAAACGAAAAAAAAACAACAAAAAACGAAAGTAAGTAAAAGAGTAAAAGAAACCTCCCCAAACCTGGCAGTCTCTCTTCACTGGTACTGAGCCGAATCCGTTTCTGTCTTGCACATCTCACCAGTGGAAGGTGTGGGTTGTTTTAAAAGGATCACATCCCAGGCATGAAAAAAACAACAACAACAGTACAGTCGCACAAAATGCGACAGTCGCACAAAATGATCTTCCTGGGGCAGCTCTGGACCACACGTGTGTTTTGTGTTGTCTACACAGGGTTTTATAAATTTGAGCCATATTTATCAACGTGGGATTTTTTTTGCATCTGCTTCTGGTCATCTGGTTTCTCTGACCACAGCACTGTCCCACCCAGCAGCCCGCCTCCCTAGCGGCGCCCCTCCTCCTGCCCTGGAGGTAGGCCAGTGTGTTGCTGGTAGATCCCAGGCAGTGGAAACATTCCTGCTCTGTATAGCGGAGATGACCCAGGAGCTTCATTCAGCTCTGTAGCCTTTATGTTCACAGCCCTTGAGTGGGGACCATTAGCGCTTCTTTCTACAGGGTCAGTTCCAGGCCGGAGCTGGAGAAATCTGAGTGGCCCCAACATTGCTCCACATGGGGCTTGCAGCCCCGACTCCCACCCCACCCCAGGCCAGGGCAGCCCCTCTGCCAACCTCTGCGGTGAGTTCCGGGTGGCGCACTCCAGGCACAGGGTAATTTAATCTTCCTCCTTGAATGCAAAAGGTTCAGCCTTCTGCGGAGAGAAATAGAGGGAGCCAAACTCTGCTGGAAGCCCCAAATCTGAGACCTGGAATGTTTTCAGTAGATTTTGTTACCTTGGCTGAGTCCTGTGATCAGTACCTACTCACTAAGTCTCATGGTAGGACCACCCCGCCTATGTGCCTTCCCCTCTCCTGAGCCGTCAAGGGGCGTAGAGAGACTCCAGAGAATTTTTCTTCCTTCTCAACATTTCATTACCTCTGACCCCTGTCTGCTGTCCCCCAGGCCTGAGGGTTGGTATACATCTTGGCTAGGTCTTGGGGTGCTGCAACTACAATAATAATAACATATACCAGGGCCCCTCGGACTTGGAAGCTCCAGACCTCACCTGGGATCTTGTTAAAATGTCTCTTGCCATACAGGAGAACTAAGGTAGGGCCTGAGATTCTGCATCTCTGCCCAGCTGCCAGGTGATACCAGTGCTGCTGGTCTGAGGACCACTCTGGTAAAAGACGTAAGTCACAGCTGTGGGGCACCTGCTGTACTTTGTAGGCCAGGCCCAGGGCCTTGTAATCATTATCTCCCTAATCATCACAGAAGATACCATTATTTCCAGTTTGCACATGAAAAGCTGAGGCCCCAGAGATGGCAGGTAACTTGCCCAAGGTCACACAGCTGAGAAGCGGCTGAGCCAGGCCAGACCCTCTGGGCCAGTGCCACCTTGGAAAGGATGCTAGTAGGGAAGCCCTTTTCTACTGAATAAGCATCCCTGGTCCAAAAGCCACAGGAGGCCTTTCAAGGCAGCCAAGTCGGATGTAAATCAGGGAGAGCCCAGGGCCCCGCCAGGCTGTGCTGACAGCAGGGCTACCTAGGCAGTGTGTCAGGCCCAGGCCCGCAGTGGGATTTGGTGCTGGCTTGCTGCCTGGTGTGGAGAGCTGTCGGGGGATGCTCACAGCTCCTGGAAGACCAGTGTGGGCCTGTTGGAGCCCAAGGAGGCTCTGTGTCACTTTACAGCCTCCTCAATATTTAGATAAATCTCAGGGTGAAGGGCTGGCTGGAAGGCTGGGCAGTGGGACCGGTGTAAGCTGGGACCTAGTGCTTTAGTTGTTTAAAGATTGGCTCATCCTTGAGTCACACGGGCACTTTCCTTAATAGGGGGTCTGCTTTGAGGACCAAGCGGCAGTGGCCTCCTCCCTGGCAGGAACTTTATTTTGCACTGGACACTTGCCCCAAGTAACTGGGAAGAGGAGTACTGATTTAGGGACTGGGTCCTGGACATGCGGCCTGGGTGTCACCTGGGTGGGAGCTTGTTAAAGTGCTGACTCAGACCCCGGGGTGGGCCCAGCTCTGGGTTTTAACAAACCCTCCAGGCTTTACTTTGAGAAGGGCTATTTCTCTAACACGGGAGGGTGCATCAGTTCTAACCTTTGCAGTAGAACAGGACTGCAGGGGGACCTCAGATGTCATTTCATCTGTGTCCCACTTTTCTGATGGCCTCAGTGTCAGAGTAGGGGACATGCATACAATTACACAGCATGTTCCAAGCAGGGTATAGTTCTGGATTCTTAGGGTTGTAAGCAGCAGACATCAGTTCAAACAAACTTAAAACAAACAAAAAAAACCCAACTAGCTGAAAAGCCCCAGGGTCATACTTCAGTCATAACTGGATCCAGGTGCTGTGAGCTATCATTGGGACTCCAGAAAACAAATGTTTCTTGGCATCTTTGTCACGTGCTGGCCTTTACATGGTGTTCTAGGCTCCACAAGAGTGGCAGCCTCAGCTGTCTTGTTCACTGCTGTGTTTTCAGTGTCTGGAATATAGTAGGTGCTCAAATTATTAACTGAGTGTTCCTACACCATAGTGCCTCGGACATGGTGGGCCACTTATGTGAATCTGTTGAACATGGGGGAACGTGGGGGTCCTAACATAGCAATGAGGTTGTCTAATTTGGGGAACAGGGAGCTCCCTAGGCTGCCAGAGGCATTTCTGAGTCTGAGGAAGAGGCTCCAAGGGCAGGTCTGCAGACACAACGAGTAATGAGAAGCCCCCAGCCTCTCTCTGCCCTTCCTCTTCTCTGCTGATGCATTTAACTGTTATCGAAATGTAAGATCGTAGTTATTGAGGAACCATTTCCTGGTTTTCTGCATTTTTATATTCCAGGAAACCAGGAGGGCCTTCCAGCATAGCTCTGCTGGTGGAATAAGAGGCAGACATCATCTTCCCCGACTTGCAGCATTCCCCAAACTGAGTTCCAAAGAACAGGAGGTGTTCTATTGAAAAAAAGAAAGAAAAGGCTTCTGGGGTCAATCATATTTGGGGACTGCTTGGCTCAGCAAAGTTCAGTGGACTTCCTTGGCACATAATTCTCAGAGCCTTTGAACAGTTGATGAGTTCTCTAAGAATCTGGGGTCCCAGGGCCTCCCGCAGCCCATCTGTCTAGCCTTAGCATGCCCTCTGGCTTGCAGGAAACACTCAGGCACAGACCTGGGCTCATGGGCTGGTGCGGGGCTCGCAGGAGTGCAGATTTTTGGGTTGGGGCTGAGGGGCGGCTTACCCGTTCTCAGCCAGCAAGAAGAGCTTTCCCCTCACAACTGTGGGCCAGGCCACTTATTCCTCCCAGCACAGGCTGCCCTCTGACGGTTTAGGGACACTGCATCCAGGAGAGAGGTGTGTGAATGAGTGTGTCTGTATGGATATATGTTTTTGTGTGAGCATGTGAGTGTGTGCGCAAGGGCCTGAGCACCCCAGTTTTCCCCTCCCCACTGGGTGTTGAGGGGGCCCCTCCCAGTGTGTGTGAGTTGGGTGGTCACACCTGGAGAAGACTCCGAGTCCTGTGTACAGTCACATCCTGACCAGGTTTTTTTTTCCCTTCTTTGCTGTAGGTCCAGAACAACAGTGCTTGCTGAGGAGCCTCCAAACGTAAGTGGCATTGCCCGCCCTGTGACTGGGTCTCACCGATGCAGCAGTGACCCGAGGTGGTATGCGCAGGAGCTTGGTGACTCCTGCAGGCTCTAAGAGGAGACAGGCCCCAGGCCCCGGACGTTGTCCACATGTCACAAGTGGGGGGCGAGTCCATGGCCCAGGTTGGCCACCTGTACCGACCTATCCCAGGAAGGCAGCCCTGCAACTGGGCCAAGCACTGATTTTGGCGTCCCAGCCTGGCCCTCGTCCTGGCTTTGCCACCTAGCAGTGATGGGGAACTCACTGTGCTGATTTGGAGGATTGGGGTCAGATGCATGTGAAAGGGTGAGCTGCTTGGCTTCCAGCAGACAGGATGCTCCAGGATTGGGGGCTGCTATTCCATTTGTCTCTTCATTAAACTTTTTATTTTGAAAAAAGTTGAAAACCTTCAGAAAAGTTGTAAGACGATTATAGTAAACATCCATATACCCTTCACTTTGATGTTCCCATTATTAACATGCTACATTTGCTTCATCTCTCTGTCTTTATAGTCATGTTAATATTGTGGGTTGTTTTTGCTGAATCACTGGGGATTTTGCAGGCATGATGCCCCTTTACCTCTAACCCTTCAGCATGTATTTTGTAAGAGAGAGGCCATTCATTCTTTTATGTAAGCACATACAGTTATCAACCCCAGGACATTTAACATTGACACAGTTCTGTTATCTAATCTCCAGGCCTTAATGATATTTTGCATTTGCTGATTGCCTCCTGATACTTACAGAAGCTTTTGTCCCCTTGGTTCAGGATCACCAGCCTTTTTCAAAGGGGTTTGTTTAATGGGGCAGGAACCTGCTGCACGTCTTCTTCACCTTGATTTAAAACATCTTTGTTGGACAGGCTTTCAAAGTCTTTTCGTTGTGATAGTAAGAAATACATTTTTGACAGGATGCCGCATGAGCTCATACCCATACATGTGCGTGAACTGGAAATCACAGTTTCACCAGTCATCACTGAGTCCTCACCATCTATGGGGCCCTCTGTTCTTTTCTAGTCTCTTGTATAAAAATGATAGCCCTGACCCTCTAAGTTGATTTCATGACCCAGTAGTAGATTCTGCTCTGGAATTGGAAAACCCTGTCTTCTGAGGCAGTAATTTCTCCCCGGGGGAGGGGGGAAGATAGCGGCCCTGGCCAAGCTCCCACTAGTCTAGGGATGGGGTTGGTTGATTTGGTGTTACCTAGAAAGCCAGGACTGGGAGAAAAGGCCCAAAGACCCTTGGCCTGCTGCTACCAGTGGTGGACCCATTTCCATCCTTATCATCAAGCCCTCCCAGCTCAGGTGCACTGTCACAGTCCACTTGACCCCATGGAGAACTGTTTCCCATTCTGTGACATCAGATATGGAAAATCAGGTAGATGGCCCAGGACACCTCCCTGACTACCTGCTGAGTGGCCATGGAGATGCCCCACTCCATGTCACCTCCAGAGTCATCGCCATAAATATCATTAATGTCAATAAGAATACTCAATAAAATTTTGGCCTTTAATAGCATGCTCATATGTCGCTGAGAGGTTAAAGGTATACTAGCGCATTTTACCCTACAATAGTGCTATGACTTGGGTTTTGTTCTTTTAGTAAAAAATGACCGATACGTTTATTGAGCCCTTTCCCTGGATCAGGCAATGCTAGGCACTTTACAGACTCATGCAGTCCTCACAGTAGCCCTGTAAGGTTGACACAGATATTATCTCCCTTATAGAGTTAGGAAAGCTGAGGCTAAGAGCGGTGAATTGACACCCGCCCCCCCCCCCCCCAACCAGGTCACATACCTAGGAAGGATTTGAATTCCAGTTGATCTGACCCTAGTGCTCACATCATCCAGCACTGTTTCCCCTTCACCCTCCCCAGGCTGGGAGCAGACTCCATATCCAGCCCCTTCCTGAGGGCCAGTCCTGGTTAATGAGTAGCCCAGGGCAGCTGGAAGCCAGGTGTCTGCTGTTGAGAAGCTGGAATGTGAGTTCTGCTTCCAGATAAAGAGAGTATTGTGCTAGGGGCCTGGCTGATGACTTTTTTAGGGAGTAAACAGATAGAAGCCAGCCACTATTCCTCTCTTCTGAGGTTTGCTGATCCATCCACACTGGGTGGGAGCCCGTTTTACCGGAGAGGCAGCTGATGCTGAGAGGCGAGTGTGCTCGCAGGCCTGTCTGACACCTCCTCCAGGCAGCCCCCCTGGTTTACTTTATCTGAAAGGGCTCCCTGGCCCCCTGACATGGCAACAGGATTTGGAAGGGAGTGTCTTTAGAGAATAGAAGCTGTCATCCCTGAAGTCTCAGCACTACCGGTTTTAGCCCTCCTCCATGAGACCTCTAGGTTCCCATCTGAGAATGGAGGTGATAATCACTCCCCAGCCCCTCCCAGGGTTGTGCACAGCTGCGGGGAGATGACTGACTTGTGGATATTTGTTGGTTGTTCAGCAGACTCTGTGTTATTCATGAACCAGCCAAAAGTATTATTCCTGAAGGGACAGCCCATGTGGTAGAAATACTATGGTACTGGAGAGCCAGACAGTTCTGGGTTCAAATCCTGGCATCACCCTGTGCCAGCTGTGTGACCTTGAGAGGAAAGTTGAGTCACTGAACCTCTGAACTTTAGCTTCCCCGTCTCTAACATGGAACAATGACAGCACACAGGAGGATTAGAAAGACAGTGAGTTGCGGGATCAGGGGTAACGGCCACTTTGTCATCACAGTGGAGTTCCGAAGCACTCAGCAGGCCTAACAAAATCAGTTCCAAACACCCCAGTGCGTTTTCTCGTTTCATCTTCCTGACAGGATCCCCTCACCCCAGCTGAAAATCAGATCCACCCTCCTGGGTGTCTGGGGTAATTTTAGCCAGAGAGGAACCTGTTTAGACTTGTCATGAGAATGCCCAATGGACCGTCCCCCACCTCCAGGTTGTAAACTGGCCCGGGAGGGGTGTTAACACCACAGACCTATTAAGAGCTTCAGAGATGGTATTAGCTCCTTCTAAGGGCCGAGCCAATGAGAACGTTATTTATTGTTTGTTTACCCCTATGATTAAAAATTGAGATAAATTTGACATAGAACATTGTGTAAGTTTAAGGGGTATAATGTATGGATTTGATACTTTTGTATTGCAGTATGATTGCCATTGTAGTGTTAGCTAACACTTCCATTGATCATTTCTAGTGTTGGGAAGTAATATATCTTTATAGAAAACTGGGGGAAATACAGGAAATTTGGAGAGCACAGAAAAGTCAAAAGAAGAAAATAAAATTCATCCCAATTTCCACCATCCAGAGATAACCACCTAATAGCACATTTATAAACATGTAGGGGAATATAAGTGTTTTTAAAGTTTCCTTTCAAAATTGAACTCTCAGTGTGGCAGTGTTTGGGAGCCAACTTTCCCCCGTGTGCCCTGCTACCCCTCGCATATTTCTGAGCATTTTTCTGGGTCTTGGATCTTCTAAGTTAGAGGTCCACAAAATTCTTGAAGGGTTGGATTAGTGTGTATTTGGGTCTTGGGCCACCTCTGCTATTGTAGCTAGAATGTAAAGACAATATGCAAATGATGGGTGTAGCTGTGTGCCAATAAAACTTTATTTGCAAAAACAGAAGTGCTGGATCTGGCCCGAGGGCCACAGTTTGTTGACTAAATTTGTTTTCATTTGCTTGCATAAATATCATTTAGAGATTGGCCTTTTCAGTTTCTTTTTCTTGTAAACCACTCTGCTGTGAACATCTTTTTTTCCCTTTCAATTTTTTTTTTTTTTTTTTAGATTTTATTGGGGAATTGGTGGAGGGGAACAGCGTTGGGGAATCGGGGAAGGGGAACAGACAAGCTGCTGTCTTCTTGTTCTTCAGTTTAGTTGCGGAGGATGTTGCTTCACTGTTGGTATCGTCATTGCGCTTTTCCCGGATGAGGCAGATCGGTCGCTGGCCTCTGGATGTCGCTCATCGCGGCTATTGGCACCTCACGCTTGGCTGCCAGCCGCTCACGCTGGCTGCGGGCCACTTACTGTAGCCTATGGCAGCCCACTGCAGCAGTGGCTGCAGCCCACACCATCACCGGGGCTCGCACAGCCCAGCTCCAGGTGGAGCTGTTGTTAGCTGTAGAGGGCAGTGTCACTGGCCCTCATGTGGGATCCGAACCGGGGCCACTGGCATCCCAAAACCAGCGCTTAACCAATGCGCCACTCGGCCGGCCCTTCCCTTTCTATTTTTAATTACAGTAAAATACACATAACATAAATTTGCCACCCTAACCATTTTGAAGTCTATGGTTTAGCAGTGTTAAGTATATTCACAGTGTTCTGCAACCAATGTACAGAACATTCTCATCTTGCAAAATGGAATGCAATCACATCTTACAATAGGTCTGGTCAGCAAATTGGAATCGCTAGCCTAAAGGGGCTGTGCATTTTTAAGATGCTGGAGACAGTGTTGCCCAATTTTTGACCCTCCAGAGATTGTCCTAATTGATAGCCGGCAGTCATCAAGAGGAAGTGGTGGCACCTCCCTGGGGAGTCCCTGCCTTCAGGGCTTTAGAAAGCAAAGGAATTAAAACAATCCATCCCAGAGAAGTATACCCCATCTGCCAGCCTTCATCAAGGGGGAAGAAAATAAAAACTCAGTAAACAAGAAATGCTGTGAATAGTAGGCCAAGTATACCCCATCTGCCAGCCTTCATCAAGGGGGAAGAAAATAAAAACTCAGTAAACAAGAAATGCTGTGAATAGTAGGCCAGACTCAGAGGTTGATAAATACACCCTTTAGAGAGAGGAGAGATGTGCTTAAGCTCTCAGCCAGGTGTGAAATGAGACTGGGTGTAAATGACATTTGGCCTCTATAATGACATTTGGCCTCTACCTTACTGTGTGGCCCAAGGCAAGTCACTTTACCTTTCTGAGCTCCAGGTCTTCTGTCAAAGTAGACATGATACAGAATGATGTAGGATCTCCTTTCTCTGGTTGTGAGAATCAGGGAAGAAAAACTGAAAGTTCTTAGTACAGTGATTGGCACATAGCAATTACTCAATAAATGGTAGTTATTATAATTGCTATTCCTATTGCTATTCCATTATTATTTTTGATATCTCAGGGTAGTCTGAATATATGGATAATAACAGCTTGTGCAGCCCTTTGTAGTTCTCAGAAAGGTCTTTCATCTTTAATACTTACATTATCTTGGGGCGGCCGGTTAGCTCAGTTGGTTAGAGAACAGTGCTCATAACACAAAGGTTGCTGGTTTGATCCCCACATGGGCTGCTGAGATGTACCCTCCACAACTAGATTAAGACAACTACTTGACAGCTGATGGGTCCTGGAAAAACACATTGTTCCCCAATTAAAAAAATAAATAAATAAAATTTTATATATATATATATATATATATATATATATATATACACATTATTTTATAGTGTAGTTATTACTGTCCCCATGAGACAGGTGAGAAATTTGAGGCTCAAGAAGGCAGTGGCCAACTGTCAGCCATGTGTCAGGACAGGGAGCGTACGTTTTACTCCACATCTTTGGCTTGTAGCCTTCCACACAGCAGCTACTGGGAGATGGGCCTCCAAATAACCAGGGCAAGCTGAAACCTCTCTTTCTGGCCTCATCTGTGGCAGGAAAGCTTTGTCTCAGGTGGGGAGAAGATTTCATAGGTACATCTTCCTGTCTTGGCTCTTAGCAAGGGACCAGTCAGGGATTTCTTCAAGGAAAGGGGTGATAATTCTAATGTGTGTGGGTTTTCCCACACCACCAAGCAATTCTTCTCCACTACCTGGGCGTCCTACCATTCAACTCAACTCTGATACTTTCTACCTAGTCATCATGTCCACAAATTAAGATTCCACAAGTTAAGGGCTCAGTCCTACAAGATTGCTTTCCCCTTCAGATGCAAACTGCAAAGCCAGGTTGTCACCTGTGCTTCACACCAACTGGCTATAAACTGGAGGTTTTATTGGGGAATTGGGGGAGGGAAACAGTGTTGGGGAATTGGGGAGGGGACCAGCCAAGGTGTTGTGCTTCAATCTTCGTTTTGGAGGGCCCCAGTTGCCATCTGGCTGCCCGTCAGCAGCTCGTGGTCTCTAAGCTCAAGGTGCTGTGTTCAGTCTTAGTTGCGGGTGGTTGTAGCCACCATCCCATGCAGGAGTCTTGTTGTTAAGAGCGCATGCTCTATCCACTGAGCCATCTGGGCGGCAGCTCAGCTCAAGGTGCTGAGTTCAGTCTTAGTTGTGGGTGGGCGTAGCCCACCATCGAACACGCAATCTTGTTGTTACACCACCTGAGTCATCCTGCCACCTGTTGGCAGCTCAGCGACAGCTCAGCTCGGGCGCAGTATCATTGGTCCATGTGGGAATCGAACTGACAGCCCCGTTGCTCAGAGCTTATGCTCTAAGCCAAGTCTTAACCCACTGAGCCACTCGGCTGGCCCCTCCCCCATCCTTTCCTTTCCTCATCCCTGAGCTCTTGCCCCGTGGGTCCCCAGCATGGCTGTCGCATTGCCACAGTGATGGGAATATGGTTCTTATTCATATTTTCAGAGTTGAACGGCGCTGTGAGCTTCTGCTTGTTTTGCTATCCCTTTGGTCCTGTCTGCCCCTGACAGTCCCCACACGAGAGCTTTCTCTTGTCCGTTAAGTTACCGGGGCCCAGAGAGAGATACTGGGTTCTGATGAGAAATCTTAAAGCTGGGTCCATGGGAAGGATACCATGATCCATTAGCAATGTCCGTAAAAGGGGCAGGATAGGAGAAGGCGGCATGAGGCCGTGTATGTGACATGATGTCCTTGGCATTAGACACCTGCTTTGGAAAAACTGTGTGGAAATGGGAGGGCCCAGCGGACAGTGGAAGGTCTGTGCAACCACTGGACAAGAGGCTTCCTCTGGGTGGGAAGAAAGAAAAGTGTGTGACCCTTAAGTCCCGACTTACTTAATTTGTGCTCAGGTGAAGGTTTGCCGGCCAGGCAGCCAGAGTACGTATTTGATTTCTCTTGTTTCCTGGGTCTCATATTTTGTGCTGGCCGGTGCGGGTGGATAACACAGCAAAACATTCTTTCTGGATAAGGTTGCCAGATAAAATGCAGGGCTCCCAGTTAAATTCAAATTTCAGATAAACAATGAGTCATGTTTTTAGTCTAAGTATGTCCCCTGCAGTATTTGCTAAATCTGACAAGCTTACCTCCGCAGCCTCATTTATCTGACAGCCCAGGGAGGTCATTCCCACGGAAACTATGACGAACTGCTTCTTGAGGTTTCAGATTGTCTTCATGAATCTAGTCGCGGTGGCTGTCACCTCAGTCCTGGCCCTCTTTACTGTGAGACTGTCAGACGCTGCCACCTTGGGTCTCTGTCTCCTTATTCAGGCACCCGAGGGGTCAGCCTCGTTGATTTAAGAAGCTGGTTCTGATGTAGAGATGCTCACCTGCCATGCCCCACAATTTAACTCATCAGAGCTGAGACAGCCCTGGGAGAGGGTTATGATGCTCTCTGCTTTGTGGGTGAAGAAGCCCAGCTTAGAGAGGTGCCGGTGCTGCCACTTCAGCCACACACAATTGGCGACAGAACGAGTGGACTCTTTGGGCTCCCCACTCGCTCTTTCGTTCCCTGAGTGCTGCCCAAGGGACCCCTGCTGCCCTTCCTGGTTTATTCTTTCCAGATCTTCTCCTGTCCCGTGGTGATCTCACACCTGCATGAACTGAGTCATTTATTCAGCATCATTTATTCATTCACTCACTTAGTATTTATTGAGCTCCCACTATGTACCAGGCACAGTGCTGGACGGTGAGGTTAGAATGAGGAACAGGGCAGGAGGGGAGAGACATAAATGATTACACAAACCATTATTTGCTTGCAAAGTGGGACAGGGGCCAGCCAGAACTCAGTGTGTGTAACCAGGAGGCTGGGCCTCATCTCAGGGTCGAGGAGGGAAGTTTTCTGGGAATGGGAGCCAGCCTTCCTTGTCATGACCCTGTCTGCCTCCACCTTCCCATCCATCCTACCTTATAACAAGCTTCCCGAGGCTCAGAGATGTGCAGTGACCTGCCGAAGGTCACACAGCACCTTGAGATGTCAAGCCTCTGCTCTTCTCAGAACCACCCTTCCTGTCCTGGTTGCTGTCTAGAGAAGGGTCCCTGCTCTGCTGTTTCCTGGCTATGTGACCTCCCTCGAGTGCCATTTGCTGGGCCTCAGTTGCCACATTCGTAAAATGGGGCACCTATAGGAGAAAGCAGTTTGGTATATTGGAAGCTTGATGCAAATATTTTTTATTAAAGTGCCTTATTAATAATGACCATAATAAAGTGCTCTGAGGGATGAATTAGTTACATTAAATAGTCCAGACATTCAGTGAAGTCTCTCACCCTAAAAGACAAAACTAGAAAAGCCACAGCTCTGGAAGGTCCCCGGGGCCAGGAGGGTAGGAAGTGGGCTGCTTCTAGGTGCCTATTCCTACATCTGTGACCATCTCTGGGCCAGCTGATCCCTGTGTGGCCAAGCCTGAAAGTGTCATGGTTGAGGACTGGGCCTGCCAGGCACTTCTGGGGTGAAGGGTTGTCCCCAACTTCCTTTTTAAAAACAAATTAATTTTATTTCATATTTATAAATGTTATGTATGCCAGGTGCTGGCAATACAAACATAAGTAAGATATATTGCCAATTTTTTAGAATCTTACAATCTATTGGGTGAGACTAATATGTGAACATACAAATTAAATTAAAATTTGGTATGAGTTTTTCCCAGTTTTTTTGAGAAATAATTGATATACATCACAGTGTAAGTTTAAGGTGTACAGCATGATAGCTTGATTTACCTGTATTGTGAAATGATTACCACATAGGTTTAGTTAATTATCTCATATAAATACAACAGCTCCCCCAGTTTTTAAGGTCACAGGTTGCAGACCTTTTTTTTTTTCCTTTGTTTTTCCAGTCCATTTGAGAAATTCACATGTTTCAAACCCCTTTCCAGCCCTGCTGAGTGGGGGAAAGGCCCAGGCGAGAATTATTTGATGTCAGGGGAAGTTTGGGGAAAACCTCTAAGCGTCCAAAAACTGAGAATTGAAAGTCTGTTCATTCTGTCATCAGAGAGTTATGGACTTTTCCTGTGGCTCAGGTCCCAGCAGGTTCCTGGGGACTCTGTCCAGTCTGGGAACTCCCAGGCCAGCGGGGAGTAAAATCAGGTGTCTGTCAGTAGAGTCTCTTGAAGAATGCTTTGGGCATACAAAGTTCAGACACCTTTCCTAGAGGCCTTGAGTAGGTGGATGCCAGGTGGGCGCAAGACTGGAAGGTTATTACTGGCAAAGGGAACCTCCCATGAAAAGGCAGGGCAGAGTGGGTGCTCCCAGTGCTACAATGGGTATGGCTTGGCTGGGTGTTCTGTGGAAGGGAAAAGAGATGGACAGATGGTTTAGCCTGGTGACCCCAAGTTCCCTGCTGAGTCGTGGGTCTTGATTCAGTTGGAGAGCCAGCCCTGGAGCCAGAAGTCCTTATTTAATGCTTCCAGGTGCTCCTTAAAAGGTAGTGACTCTAGTTGTTTTGACAACTGGATTCTGCTCAGTAAGAAAAACAGGACAAGCCCAGCCCTCACCCAAATACACTTATAGGAGAATCGCAGGTGCAGCCAGAGGTCCCATGAGGAAACCCACTCTAATGAGATGTCTAACCTAGTTTTGCTGACTCACGTGATTTTGGAAGTGTATGAAGTGCCTTGAGAGGGGATGGCAGTGTCAGCGAACTGGCTGCTTGTTTGACACAAAACACCGTAAGGAGAAGCTGTTTATTTAGCCCTGGGTGTAGTCAGTATTTATTAACTGCATGAAATGAAAGGTGGCTGATCTTTCTCATTCAGGGCCACACTGTTGCTCCTGAAAGCAAATCCAGTCGACTATTGAGGCACTTCCTTGTACCTTCCCTTGTGTAATGAGAGATGCCCCATTTTACAGATGATGCAACCGAGGCCCCAAGGGGAAGTGACATTCCTGAGGTCACTATTTTCTACAGCTGACAAATGGTAGAGTTAGGTTCCAACTAAAATCTTTTCTGGTGACACAGCACAGGCAAAAGTGGAACTAGGCAAAGTGTATTTGGGGAACAGAGTCTCAAGGGGTAGAGGGTGGGGGGGTGCCTGTTGGAGAATTCAGAGAACAAAGCTGGAGAGGCCAGTAAGGTCCCTCCTCTCCAGTGACAGTATTGGGCTGGAGTTATGTAGAACTCGGCCATCTGGGGGTCAGTAGGAACTGATTGACCAAATAAATATAGATGAGTCAATTAAAAAGGACGGATTTCTCAACTATTTATAGTTGTGGCCTAAATCTCAGGTATCCTTGCCCACAAGAGACTTTTTTCAAATCGTCCCAGCTATCCACAGGATGAATAAGCTGATTAAGTCCCAGGCAGGCGCAGTAGATGGGACGCTTGGCAGGAGGGTCAGGGTGAGAGAATACTCAGAGGAGGAAGGGGTGGGGAGTACTCAAAGGGCTGAGAGGGAGTGAGGTGGAAGGGGGCAGTTACATTTCCAAAAATGGCATGGGCTTGGAGCTGGCACCCCTAGATTCCACCCCTTCCCTTCATCAGTTCATTGAGATTAGACACACCCCTGGATTTATTTAGCTACTTAATTGCTCTGGGCAGCCTGACTTTAAATGGTTAAAATCTCTTCTGGCCTGAGAGATCAGTATTTAGTCATCCCTCCAGTATACATAATTAAATGGGAAGATCTTTGTAAAGTACTTATTAGCACAATGTCTCAGCTCAGTGGATGTTTTTTTGATGGCTGCTATTCTATGGTTAAGGCTGGCTGCAGCCTAGTACCTGAGATCTGGGCCCACTCAGGAGACCTGGATTCTAATTTGCAAATTAGATCTGCAAATTATTCTAATTTGCTGGTTTATTTGCAAAATGACGCCCTTCCATCCTACCAGCCTTAGTGTCCTTCTGTGTCAGGTGAAAAGGAGGGCTTCCTGGTGTTAAAGGTCAGTCAGGAGATGCTCAGACCCAGTGGCTGAGAACACAGGACTCTGGAGCTCTGCCTCTTCCTGGCTGTGCAGCCTTGGTCAACTTGCTCAACCTCTCTGAACCTCATATGGGGTAACATCCCTCCTCTCATGTGGTAGTTGCTAAGGACGGGGTAAACTACTGCATCCAAGTTCTATATGCTGAGGCAGGCACCCGGGGGCGTTCAGCTCAGAGAGCTGGCACTCTTCTCTGGTTTAGTTAATTATCTAACTAATTAACTGTTAGTTAGAGGATTTTCCATACATTCCTCTAACTGTGCAGTTAGAGGTTTAGTTAATTATCTAACTAATTAACTGTGCAGTTAGAGGATTTTCCATACATTCAAAACATTTCAAGTGTGCTTTTTGCCCTATCAGGCTCTGAAAATGCTATGAAGTCTCATTACGTTTGGGGCTACTTATAGGAGAAAAGTAAGCAGCCATGACCAGTTATTTACAGAAATAAAAATATTTACCATAATTTAAAAAAATTGGTATTAGCTAGAATTACACCAAGTTTCCAGCACATAATGTTAGCTACAATTATTATTGTTTCCAGAATGTAAGAACAGTTGTAATTAGAACAAAGTGTTGCTATGACAATGGTAGACCAGGATCCTCCTCATTTATTGCCTCCTAGGCAGAGGCCTGCCCCCTGCCCTAGAGCCCCCTGCAATCCTTCTGTGACCACAGAGGAAGATTTGAGGATTGCAGCTGAGAAATGAGCATCTTATTTAGTTGGGAGATGGGCAGGGAATGGTAGGGAAGGCTTCCCGGAGGAGGTGGCATTTGAAGATGGAGAAGAGCAGGGATGTGCGTTTCAGGGTCTGGAGTAGCCTGTATAAACGCACCACACTGGGAAAGCCCAGGGTCTCCCGGGCAATGGTGTATAGAGACAGTGAATTCTATGATAACAAATCCTCTCTGGCTTTAGTTCTGCTAAGGGACATTCCTAATCAGTGGCATTTTTCTGGAGAATGCAGTCTCTGGGCACCTGCGCTGTGCTGGAAGGGGCATTGTGACCTCATGAACAGATATTCTGAGGCCCAGAGCTGAGGTGCTGGGCATCTTTTGTACTCTCACAGACCTCTGATGTGCCCCATTTGCCAGTGCCTGGGCAAAGTCACGTTTGCCTGTCCACGTGTGTTTCTAGCTGCTCAAGGAGCCTCTGTCCCCTTAGAGAACCACCCTAAGGCTGCCTTGTATGATTCAAACCTGTGAGGTCGCCAACTGCAGTTACCTAGGAAACGGTCTTCAGGGGGTTTGCCCTGGTGGAAGAGGGAGCAGGGGACAAATGTGGGAGCCCTTACGTGCTTCCGAGTTCTGACCTTAGTCCGCTGGGGGCCTGGTGGGAACAAGGTCTTCCTCAGAGGTGCCCAGTTTGGAGTAGACCATGACTTCCCCATGCTGGAAACTGCTTGCTCAGGTTGCCCACCCCCGACTACCAGTGGGACCCTATGTCTACCCAAATCCTTGTTGGAGCGGGGAGCCTCTCAGTCCCTGAGCTGACCGAAGGTAAGTCACCAGGTAAGCAGGCAGGACCTTTCTTTGGGATCAAGGATCACCATGGGATTTGGGGCCCTGAATTCCATGGGCTTGGGAAAGAGCTCCCCCAATAAGTAAGGAGTTGAGCTGGTCATAAGCATCCAAACAGTAGGAGCGGGTGGGAAAGGGAGCTGGTGTGCAGAGCCCAGAGTTGAAACATTGGAGACTGAAGCTCTTGTACATAGGCCTCAGTTTCCCCCACCTGTAAAACGGGCACATTAGACCAGATGCTGGTGTTGAATTTCATGAACTAGTATACGTGTTCCCAAAACAAACCCTCGGGCTGCTAAACTTTTCATTTTACTTGGCTATTTTTGAAAAGATGCCATCTGCTCTTACTATGATGTTGTGAAGGAAATGGCATTTTCAATATCCCCCGAAAGTAGGAAGGCTGCATTGTTAGCAGGTAGTGCTAATCAGGTTTAAGAAAGGTGCCCTGGCAGCCCCCCACCACAGGCCTGGGCTCTGCACCCTCCACTTTCTCATTACCCTTGGGGCTGGTGAAGCTCACCCAGGTCGGCACAGGCCTGGCGCTGGACAGCCGTGGAAGGCTCTGAGAGCCAACCACCAATACGGTTGCTCTCTTGCCTATCTAGTAGGCACGTCTCTGAGATTTGCTCCAGTGTGAACAGTTGTCCATGCTCATGCATGGCATCTTAATATGCACCTGTCTGCACTCCTGTCTCTGTTTACCTGCATCAGTTCATGTGATCACCCCTCTGCCCTGGGAGGGAGGATGATGCTACAATTAGCTGTATTTTTCAGCTGAGGAAACCAGGCTGCCCAGAGTCACACAGCAGAGCCAGGATTTGAACCCTAGCAGCCTGATTCTAGAACTTCCTGGCAAGCCTCTTTCCCCTTTCAGGCCTCAGTCTCCTTATCTGTGAACTCTGGGCATGGGGTCCTGGGCTGCTCTGTCATTCAGTGATGGCCTGCTGAAGGGTCTCAGGTTCCAGGGACCTCTGGGGTTTTGAGGATGCCAGGAGTGGTTGAGAGGTCACAGTATCTGATTTCTGTAGCTGCAGCCAGTGAGGCTACCTTCCTCTTCCAAAGGTTTTCTTCACAGCTTCCCAGAGTCTAACTGTGACCAGCAGGAAGGAAGGAGGGAGGTCCCTTGGCCACTCTGCTCCAAGTAGCTGGTCTGCAGTTGCCCTCACGGGTTGTCGAGGCCGTGGTGCAGTCCCTTTTCCCAGCAGTGTTCACAGTAAAGCCTTTGTCTGCTTTCAAACCCAGGCCCCAAGCCCTGAAACTTTCACCTCCCCAGCTTGGCAGGCACCACAGCCCCAAGGGCCAGAATGGTACCAACACCTTGTACGGGGGCTGGAGGCCCTGGTCTGGCTACTTGCCCCTCCTCCTGCCTTCTGTCCTTCCACGGGCAGCTGCCTGAGATGCCCTTCCAATGGCACCCCAAGGCTATGACAGGAGGTTTCCACATTCATGTTCAGATCCCCAGGAAGCCACCAGCCCATGACCGCCACATCATCCCTGGGTCAGGAATATACTGGCGGGAACCCCAGGGTCCCCTAGTCCCACCCACTGTGGAAGAGTAGAGGAAAGAGAATGGGGGAAGAAGGGAAGGGTCAGCTGGGAGGAGACAGGGGTGTGTTAGGGCTCTGGCCCTCATCTCAGAGATGGCTGACCTACGTTTGAACCCTGGTCCTGGCTATGTGAGAGGATCTGTGAGGTGCCCAGCAGGCCTGGCATTGCCCAGCAGGGCCTTGGCTGTGAGTGCAGGCTGTCACTGGTCTCAGGGAGAGTGTGTGAATTTGGCCATTATCCTGATAGTTGGCACTTTTTCTGGGTGCTATTCTAAGCGGTCTACACATATTAGTTCATTTAATCTCAACAACGCTCAGAGGTAGGTACTATTCCTACCCCCATTCTATATTTGAGGAAACTGAGGCACAGAGAGGTTTGTTTATGGTGTGCATTTTCTTCTGGGGAGGTTGTCATCGCAGAAAGAGGGGTGTGAGTGTATGTGCCTGTGCACCTCTAGGCTGTTGGGCTCTCTTGGTCTGCTGGTCTAAAGCACAGCTCAGAGAGGGGCAGGCCTTGTGTTGGTTAATCAGTAGTCACTGGCAGAGCTGGGGCCTCCCCGGGGCCTCCTGGTTCCTTTCATGCTGTTCCTTGTGCTTGGGGAGCTGGCATTTTAGGGACAGGTGTTTTCTCCTTTTCGGGAAGGCCCTATGTGCTGCCTCTACTTTAGGGAAAAAGTGACCCCCTTTCTGGGGTGACAGCCAGGGAGGTCCCCAAGTCCCAGGTGATAAGCCCTGTGCCTCATCCCTGTCTTTGGAGACTCTGCCTGAGATCTGTTCGGCTGGACTCCGTGCCTCGCCAGGCTTTAGAGCCAGGTCCAGGCCTCCTTCGTGCACCCCTCTCAGTGGGGGAGTGTCTGATGCTTGCCGCCCCCTCTGATCCCACATACTCCACTCAGCAGCTCCCTGCCCCAGAGCCCCAGGTAGTCTACCTGCCAGCCCTCACCTGTATTTCTCAAACTCATTTTTTACCTGATCAAGCAGATAAAAGGAGTGTTGACTTTGTCCTGGGTTCAAATTCTGGGTCCATCATTCACTGTGTAACCTCGGGCCAGGCCCTATCTTCTCTGAGCCTGTTTCCTTACCTGTAAACTGGGAACAAAAGTGCCCACCCCCAGGGGAACTGTAAGGAGCATCAGCAATGGGGAGTAGGAGGACCAATGGCAAACTATCCAGTTTGCGCAAATGGTTGTTGGGGCAGGCCCTGGACTTACTGTGGCTGGTGGAAGTGAAACCCAGCCGGGCCCGGCCCACAGATGCTCAGAGCCTGGCTGGGGAGACTGTTCACATGTACACACGTGTGTGCACACATGCATGCTCATGTGCATTATTGTCAGCCAGTAATAGTCTTTTTTTTAATTTAAATTGAGGAACAGTGTGTTTTTTCAGGACCCATCAGCTCCAAGGCAAGTAGTTGTTTTAATCTAGTTGTGGAGGGCGCAGCGCAGTGGCCCATGTGGGGATCGAACCGACAACCTTGGTGTTATGAGCCTGCACTCTAACCAACTAAGCTAACCAGCAACCCCAATAGTCTTTTTCATTGGTTGATCTTGTTTTACATTTTACTAGTTGGCACTACTGTTCCCCACCTCACCTGAGTCTAAGATTCACTTGGGAGGTTTAACAGCCTTGAAGGTTCAGAATCTGTAGGTCTGGGGTGGGCCCAGGAGCCTGCATTTTCAGCCAGAGTCCCAAGAGATGCTGATGTTCAGCCACATGTGAGGACCTTGATCATCCACCAGCTCTGCCCAGGAGCCCAGAGGCTTCAGCATGTGATAGGTTTACAGATTATGGGGCCCGTTTTACAGATGAAGAAACTGGGACTTTCCAAGGAGAACTTTGAACTGTGTCCAGAGTTGCATAATTTTGAGCATGAGCCCAGTGTCTGGTGAATAGTTGGAAGAGGCAGGAGGAGCCAGTTGGGCTCCAGTGGATTGAGATCAGAGGAGTGGGGAGGAAGGGCTTCCTAGAGGAGGCAACACTTGGGCCAGGTCTTCAAGGTGGATGGGATCCACCTACATAAAAGAACCCACAAACAAAGCATCGAGTTGAATGGGATAAGGCTGGAGGGAACTAGGAGGCCCTGGGATTCATGCACGTAAAGAAGAGAAATAAAGTGGCAGAGACTGAGGACAGAGGCAGACAAGTGTAATGAGCCTTGGATTCCAGGTGGGAATATTTAGAGATCCTCCAAGCAGCTGGGAACCACCGTTAGTTCTTGAGCTGAGGGCAACCTGACCTGGCAGGGAGTGGGGATTACAAGAAACAAGCTTGGCAGAGTTCAGGGCACACACCTCCACAGAGTTTCCAGTGGTTGGCGTGACCTTGTTTTGTGATGCTGCATGAGTGACTGGCCATAAGCAGGCAGTGCCATATCCCCGACACTGTGCTTTTGGCAGACACTATCGAAGCTTAAGTGGAATTGCAATGAGAGGTTGAGGGAGATGGAGGCTGTCTGGGGGTTGCCCTGGGGGATGGTCTGCACATGGAGAAGGACCACAGTTGAGAAGTGCCTCTCCTCCCTCGAGGCCACCCCTGACCCCTGGTGTGCATTTTAATGCTGAGTTTTTCTGCTAGACCAGCAGTAGCTGCTACTAGTCCTGGAAATCACCACGGCTGCTGCGCCAGCATCCATCAACTGGATGGAATTAGATAGGAATTGGATCTACCCAGGTTTGGAATAAGAACTTTACTTTCAGCCTCTGGCACCCACTGTATTCCACTGTTTTGGGGGTGTCAGGAGTGCCCCCACCCTTGACCACCTCCTTCCAGCCTCAGTTTCCCTTCTGTGAAATGAGTTCCTGCAGCTCTGATGATCCATCTCTTGAAAGAGGCTGGTGTCTCTGGTTGCTCTGCTGTGGGTCCTGGCCGTGGTTTCCTCATCTGCAAAGTGGGCTAGCATTTGCATGTGCTGAGACCTCTAAGGACCCATTTTGAGCTTTTGGGTTTTGTGCAGGACTGAGCAGCATCCCCTAGCACTTTGCAAACCTTTAGGGGACTGGGAAGAATTCACTTCAGTCATTTTTGGAAGACACTCAGGGAACATGTTGTTTAATAAAAATTGATTTCCTAAAGCTTGGGGTTTCATCTGTCAAAAAAAAAAAAAAAAGACAGTTTGTAGAGTTTTGGCCATTTGGGGGGAACTATGGTCAGATGCTGGGAACATATCCCCTCTCTCTAGCAGAAGTCATGTAGGGCCCATACTTCCTCTGCCTACAGCCCTGTCTGTATCCTACATGGCTGCCATTGCTCCATCACCCTAACTGAGGAGCCCTCACAGCTACACGGTAGAAGATATTTACTCCTACACTGAGTATCGTCAGTGTCCTGAGCCCTAAATGTTCCATCTGACAAACAGTCACAGTGCCAGGCCCTGTCAGGAAGCAGGCCCTCAGCAACAGATGAGCAAGCAGACAATTACAATAGGGGCTGGTGAGTGTGGTGTGGTGTGGCCCACAGAACCCAGGCATGGCACTGGGGACTTTGTTCTGGGATATTGCCTATGAGTTCCTTTGTCCTGGGGTATTGCCAGGCTAAGGGAAAAGCATGCTCTGAGGTATGGTTTAGTATTCCCTGGGAATCTTGGGTGGGCTCCAGATGGTGGAGGACACCTGAAACTTGCTTCTAGATAAGAGTCCACACAGGGCCGGCCCGAGTGGCGCGGTGGTTAAGAGCTGGTTTTGGGACGTCAGCGGCCCCGGTTCGGATCCCACATATGAGGGCCAGTGACACTGCCCTCAGGAAAAAAAAAGAGTCCACGCAACAAGCCAGTTTGCTCTGAAATGTGGGCTCTGGCGGCAGACATTGCTAGTCGATTACCACCTTTGTCTTGCTAAATCCCAGCCTGTTCCATTCTGTGGGCACCAATCTCTCCTTGAGCTAAATTTCTAAGGGAGGTGAGGTAAGGGTGGAGCTAAGAACAAAGACGAAGTTTCTTCCTTGTTGAGGAGAAACTTGTTTAAAAGAGGAACAATGAGAACGGGAAGCTTGTTTACAAACATTTATTGAGCTAGGAGTTTGCACACACTATAGATGGGATTTTATGCCCACCTTACAGAGGGGAACATTGAGGCTGAGAAAGGTTATTTTCACAAGGCCCTACAGCAAAGAACACCCTGGCTGGTTTCCATGGAGCCGTGACTTGCCTCAGAGCTCTGGTGACAGAATTGGGAGTGGCTGAGCTCTGAGTAGGCATTGGGCCACAGGCATGTCATTAACGGGCCTTGTCACCCAGGGCCTGTCTCCTTCCAGTTTCTATAGAGGGGAGGAGGGGCTGCTTTCTGTTTGCTCTGAACAGCCAGTGAGAGGAGAGTGGTTTAGGGTTCTTACAGCTTAAAAGGGGAAGTTTGAGGAAATGGAAACCGACCTTTTCTTTTTTCTCATGTCTCTTTTTTTGTGGCCTCCAGAAATAATCCTGGCTTCTGCAGAGCCTGCCTCAGGATCATGGTTGACCCCCCTCCCCCCACTTCCGGCAAAACCAGGCTGAGGGCTGGGGTGGTGGGGAAGCTGATGGGGAGAAGAGTGACAGGCTTGTGGTTGGTGAGTCAGTGCCTAGAGGCCGTTGCCTGCTGACTCACCGCCCTCTACCTAAAAACAGGCCCCTCAGTGCCCGGTAGACATCTCGGGGGCCCTCTTCCGGACTTCCTAATCCTCTCCTTTAGCTAAGCTTTGGTTATGGCAGTGCATGTTGGAAATCTGCTAAGTGGCATTTGGGGTCCAGGCCCCTTTAGACAGGATCTTTTAGACAGAGAGGTTTTACTGTTCCTGGACCCCCCACCTTCCTCCAGAGTCCAAAGCCAGCCAAGCTGAGGGGCCCAGCCTGAGGGAATCATGAGACCTGCTCCTTGAAGCCTCACTCATTCCCCCTTGACCCAGATGCATGCTCCTGCCTTCCTTCTGAACTTGTAGAATAATTTCTGTGTTACTATGATAAAACAACCCCCTCTCCCCGTCTCTGGACATTAGCACTTAGGCATGAAGGTGACCCCATGTCCCCTGAAGTGGGCCTGGGCCAGCCGTGCAGTAGGTGCTCAGCCAACGTGGGACAGTTGGGGCTTTCCCTCCTGACCAGCTCCAGGTAAGGGGCCTGCTCAGTGTGGGGAAGTGACTCATCTGAGATTGAATAGCATCAGAGGCCGACCCTGTTCTTTCAAAACCCATGGGCCTCACCCATGGAGGGGTGAGGGGTCTAGTCTTGATGCACAAGAACATTGTCTTCTCTGTGTCACCAGTGTTGTGGCCCTTTACCAAGGGGATGGAGCTCTGGCCACCCATCCCTTGGCTGGTCCCTCTGTGCAGTTGCCTTCAGCTCATCTCACAGGGACTCGGCTCATGAGGAGGAGGCTGGGCTGCTGATGCATGTCGGGGGTAAGGGCTCAGGCTCTACAGGCCCCTACTAGAAAAAACCCACTAGCAACTCCTTACAGGGAAAAGCCCACCATGGGCCCTCAAATCCCTTCCCAGAGTGGGAGGGGTTGGCCAGGTGGTTGGGGACAAGCCGAATGGACTCAGTCTTCAGTGGGGCAGCACAAAGCTCTCGGGCTCCCACCACCCTCAGAATAAATCTGGGTTCTAACCCTGGCCTCCAGGCCCCGTCTCCTCTCCAGGTCACCCTGTGTCCTGTCCTGCTTTGCCCTGTGTCCCATACTGGCCTTCTCTGTTCCTTTACCATGCCCAGTATGGCTCTCTTTGTACATGCTGTTCCCTGCTCTGAGAACACCATTCCCTCAGATGTTTGCCAGGCAGATCTCAGCTTTTGTGTGGTTAAAAGCCTGGATCCTGGAGCAGAACCTGGAGCTGACCCATCTGGGTTCAAACAAATCCCAGCTGTGTGACTTTTGGGCCAGTGGCTTCACTTCTCTGGGCCTCAGCCCTTCATTCAGGCTGCTGAGAGGAATAAATGAGTTGGTGCCTGAAAGGCCTTAGCGTGAGGCCTGCCCAGAGACAGTCCTCAGTGAGTATCTGCCGTTATGAAATGTCACCTTCTCAGAGTGGCCTCTCTGACTCCCCGCACCCTCGTCAACTACACCTCATTTTGCTTGGTTGTCTTTTGCGTGCAGGCTCCCGTCATAACTATTAATTCATGTGTGTGTTTAGTATCCGTCTCTCCTTCTGGAATGTCAGCTCCTCAGGGCTCAAGGCTGTGTCCCCAGTTCCTGGAGCCGTGCCTGGCACCTAGTAGGGTAGACTGTCAGTAAATGTTTATCCAGTAGCCACTGCTTGCCAAAGCTACCCTTGCTCTGTTTTGTCCCTGGACATCCAAGATGTAAAGGGGAACTACTTGGCCTGTGTAACCCAGCGGAATCGAACTAGACCCAGCTTTCTGACTCCTTGTCCACTGCCCTTTCCCCTGACTCCACGGCCTGCACCGGTAGTGCCTGGGCCCCTCTGTTTTGGGCATGGCATGTGCCCAGCTCGCCTTCACCTGGGTGGGGAGTGCCTGACCATCTGGACCCCACCCCCCACCCTTCCCCAGGCCACCCCCTGCCTTCCTCCCCCTCCCCACCATAGTGTTCATGTGCTCCTTTTTATTTCATCTCTGCTGCCTGCCTGGGCTTTGGGTCAGAGCCTGCCACCTCCAAGGAGATAAGAAAAATATTTGGACCCAGTCCCCAGACCTTTTACCTGCAAATGTTTTTGTGAGGGGATGAGGACAAGGTGGCTGTATGTTGGGCCCACATCCTGTCTCCCCCTCCTTTGGTATTGTTCCAGAGGGCAGTTCTTTGCACACCCTGTCTGCTTTCACCCACTTTTTCCTTTGCAAACTGCAAACCAAGAAGTATGACCTGCTCTGGTGGGTCCCCTGGGGTGGTGTAGAGTCAGGATCTGGGTGCAAATCCTGGTACACCACCTCATAGCTGTATGACCTGGGCCAGATCCTCCTCCTCTCTGAGCCTTAGTTTCCTGATCTGTAAAAGGGGAGGCTCCATGAGATTTGGGGAGAAGTAAACACATCTGTAAGTTGATGGCTAAATCTGAGCCAGGCAGGTGATCTCAGCAGAAGTGGGGTGTCTCTGAGGGTAGACCTGAGCTTTTGTGGGGTAGCGGGTTGCAGTTAGATCAGGGGAAGGGAGGATCTTGCCCACAGGCATTGAACCCTAGGTAGATAACAAGCCCAGTCCCCAGTGATGTCATGCTGAAAACAATTCCCCAAATAGAATTCACTTTCACTAGGACCAGAGTATTGTTGCTCATTGTTTCAGCTTTGTTCTGGGCCAAACAATGCCAGATTTCCTGGATGACCTCACTGGGGTGAGCCATTGGGCCTGCGAGACTGGGCTGGTCAGCGTATCCAGGCGAGCCCATCCTGCCCTTGACTGTGGCCATCTTGGGTGAACTGGGGCAGTGATATGACCAAAGGGGGCAAACTGTGTTTGTATTTGGCCCATATAGTGTTTTAGAAATTGGAAAATGTGTATACACATACATTTCGGATTTCAGCCTCTCTTGAGAATTTGGAGGATCTGGCCCCAGTGGTCCCTAATCCCAGTAGCTGGAGCTGAGAGCAGCCCGTGGCTGGAACCTGGACTCCTTTTTGCTGCAGTCCCTACTCCTCTCTGTGGCCTCCCCACTGTACTCCTGTCCTTTTTTGCCTGCCAGGCCCCTGGAGGCCTTTGAGTTGTCACATGTGAGTTAGCCTGAGTTAGGAATAGATAAACAAGATTGAAGGATACAGACCACATGACTCAATCAAAGGATTAAATCTTTTACCAGTGTACTTCTTAAGAAAAAGAAAAAAAACCTTTCTTTGATTAATTTCTACTTTCTTTTCAAAAAGCAGTGACCCTAGGGAGAGGGTGAAATAGTGCTCTTAACGCAACTCACTTTTTGTAGTGATTAATTGTTAACAGCTTCCTAGGCCAGGGTGGTACGGAAAGAGCATGCTGGTGGCAGACATTACGAATACCCCAGATCTCTTTCTCACTGAGCCTGTCCCTGGAATCTGTGGAGACACTGCTCACAGGAGCCCCTTCAAATCTAGCAGAGACACCTGGGAGACCCTCCCTGTTCGCTAGAGGAAGCCTCCTGTCCATAGCGCCATCTGTCCTGCCCTCGTGCATGTGGTTTCATCAGCCCACACAGCTCATCCCTGTGGCCCTGGGTACTGACTGCTCAGGTCCCCAAGCCCTGCCCCATCTCTGTCACGTGGCCCCTCACTTCCCGTTTGCCCTCTGCTACTTCCCTAATTTGTCAGCCCAGTCTAGTGGCTTGAAGTTGGCTTAAAGGCGCCAGACCTGATTTCACTTTGTGACCTTACTAAAGTAAGTGATCCCAAACAGCCAAGTGGTCGAGAACATGGAATTTAGAGGCCAAACCAGAGCCATTTGAAACTGCATTGGCTTTTTACTTGCTGTGTGACCCTGGGCAAGTTACTTCACCTTGCCGTGCCTCATCAGCAAAACAAAGATGGTAACAACACCATGGAGGGGCTAAGAGAATGCTCGTAAAGCCTTAGCACAGTGCTAAATAAATGTGCGTGCAGTCAGTGCCCAAAGAGAAAACAGAAAAAGCACCTGCCCCCTTATTTAAAAACACGGTAGAAGCTCCTGAGTGATTAAGTCAGTGCCAATGAAAGATTTAAGTCATTGTTCTCTACCAGATTACTATGTGGGAAGCTGATTGTTTACTTGACGAGGTTCAGGTTCTGCAGGGGAGGCTGAGGCAGAGAACCCCCCAGCAGCCTGTCCTGGAAAAAGAGCCAAGGGCCTGGTTTTCCCAAAGCCTTGGACTGGGGTAGCAACTGCTGGGGAAGGCAGCCGCAGCAGCATTTACAACCCAATTCAAGGCCCAGATGGCTGGCCTATGGGCACCTGGGGCCAGAGGAGGGAGGTAGGGCACAGGAGGCAGGCAGGATGCCCACTCCCCAGCCCTGCACTGCCACTCTGTACCTCCTTAGTCCTTTCCCCTCTGGCTTTCCTTGTCCCCATCTGCAAACAGTGCAGAAGGCTTCTCTCTAATCTTTGCTCCATTGCCTTAGGCCATGGGTAGACCAAGGAAGGAATTCTGGCTCCAGTCTTCCCTGCTTGAGCCTCAACTTCCCTAACCGTAAAACTGAAAGTCCCTCTGCAGTAAGGGTCTTTGAGGAGTGAATAGAAACTGTTTACAGACAGCTCAGCACAGAGTAAGTACTGGTAGTTTTCAGTTGAGGGGAGCAAAGGAACATCTTTCAAGTCCACGGCGTTGCTGGCACCAGGTTGAATCTGCCTGTGTATGTGCCAAAGCTGACCAAGTGATCTGCACGTCAGCCTTCAGGCACAGCCGGTCCTGGCCTCGGCTCCTGGAACAGAGACAAGGGGAGTTTCACCCGGGCAAGGAGGGAGCCTTCATCCTGCAGCCTCTGTATCAGAGCCGATTCTAATCACCTGTAGCTGTAATAACCAAAGAGGAAGCTCTTAAAATGGGGAATTATGTATCACCATCACTACAAAATAGCCCTGGGCCCAGCGCCAAGGAAAACAGCTCTCAGCAGAGGCCAGCAAGGCAGCGGGGCTGCTGGAACGCCTGTGGAGGGAGCTCGTTCCTCAGTGCTGACGGAACCACGGGGCGGGCTGTTGAGGGTGACGGGTGAGAATTAGTGGGCCTCACTGAGTGTCGTCTGAGATCAGGCTGGGCTGGCAGAGGGACAGCAGAAGCAGAGCCAAGAATTCGGGCAACGTCATGATCACTGTCACTACCAGCTTCATGACCTTGGGAGTGTCACTTGGCTTCTCTGGGCCTTGCTGATTTTTACCCTGAGTAGGACTAAGCCTTACATACCCCAAAATCAGATTGGGCCCGATAATAATTATAGCAGTAATAACAGTAATACTAGAAGCTACTTTTTTTTTTTTAAAGATTATATTGGGGAATTGGGGGAGTGGAACAGTGTTGGGGAATTGGGGGAGTGGAACAGTGTTGGGGAATTGGGGAAGGGGCTCAGCCAAGTGGAACAGTGTTGGGGAATTGGGGAAGGGGCTCAGCCAAGTTTTTGTTCTTCAATCTTCGTTGTGGAGGGCGCCGGTCACCATTGGGCTTCCCTTCGGCAGCTCGTGGCCTCTAAGCTCAAGGTGCTGTGTTCAATCTTAGTTGCGGGTGGGTGTAGCCACCATCCCCTGCGGAAGTCGAACCAGCAGCCTTGTTGTTAAGAGCACACGCTCTATCTACTGAGCCATCCTGGTGGCAGCTCAGCTCAAGGTGCAAAGTTCAGTCTTAGTTGCGGGTGGGCATAGCCCACCATGGAACAGGCAATCTTGTTGTTACAGCAGCTGAGCCATCCTGCCACCTGTTGGCAGCTCAGCGACAGCTCAGCTCCGGCGCAGCGTCACTGGCCTATGTGGGAATCGATCCGGTGGCCCTGTTGCTCAGAGCTCATGCTCTTAAGCCATCTCTTAACCATCTGAGCCACTTGGCCAGGCCTAGCAACTACTATTTAAGGAGTGCTTACCACATGCGAAATACTGTTCTAAGCACTTTCCATGCACCTCTCATTCAGTCCTCATGACATCCCTATGAGGTTGACATGATTATTCCCACTTTACAGATGAGGATACTGAGGACCAGAGAGGCTGAGTAACTTGCCTGAGGTTCCCCAGCCAAGAAGTGGCTGCCAGCATCTAGGCGAGGGCTCACGCTTTGATTCCTGCAGGGGCCAGGCCTGGAGCAGCCATGAGGGAACCCAAGCCTGAGGAGGGGACGAACTAAAGCAGTTCTGTGAGGCCAGTGTCCTAAGGAGAAGGAGCCTGCGTTAGGGGCCTTAGTGGGCTGTGGGGAGGAGCTGGCGTTTTCTTCTAGGAGTGATGGAAATTTGGGTAGGAGGGCATTATGAGCAGAGTATGCTTTATAAATTGCCTTTAGCTGCCATGTTGAGAATAGATTGGGGACGTGGGTGGGCAGAGTAGCAGCAGGCAGGCCTGTGAGGAGGCTGCCTCTGATGCCCGAGCGAGGGCTGGTGGGGCCTGGGGCTCAGTGGTTGCCATGGTGATAGAGAGACGTGGGTGGATGCCAGGAATGCACGGGAGGCAGAATCCACCCTTTTGCTGCCGTGGGCTTCTATAGGCGCGGGGCTGGTCAGACACCCCAGAGGGGCTTGGAATGAGCCCCTTGAGAGGGAGTTGGGGTGCTTGCATCTGGGTGTGACCTCATCCAGGTGTGAGTGAGCATTGGGTGACACCATAGAGGTTGGCTGGGACTAAGGAAGCCAGAGGCAGGGCTGCTGGCTGTGTGTTCTCAAAGGGCAGATAGGCTTGTGATTGCAGTAGCCATAGGTGGGACAGGTGATGGTGATGGAGGAATGCATCTCTGGATGCACCCTAGGAATGAGACTGGGGAAGACCCCCTCACCACACCAGGCACATGACAGGCCCTGGCTCTGCCCCAGTCCTGGCTTGGCCACGGGGGTCGGGAAGATGGGGTCCTGAGTATAGGAAACCAGAGCCTGTAGCAGAGGGGTGGGAAGGGGTCTTGGAATTTGTTGTTACCTCTCTTCCCCCGTGTTTCTAGAGGGCTCTCTGAGTGCCAGTGTGGCAAATGGATCAGGGGCCCAGAGGGCAGAGCCAGGACTCTCAGGGTAGCCACAGGGAAGCAGACCCCAGCTCCTAGTGGGGACGAGCTTTGGCCAGTCCCAGCTGCCTATGTGAGCAAAAGCTGGCCACCTCCCCCTGTCTGGCTGACCTTCCAGCTTTGAGAAGTGCCTTCCAGCTCTGAGATCCAAGGAGAGGTCGAGAGGGCGGAACCAACCCTTGTCCGTGAGGAGGCTCAGGGGTCATTCCCTGAAAAACATCTTCACTAGGAGGGAGTTGAGTCCCACATCCTCCAATTATGCTCCCATCCAGCCGGCCCACAATGGGCCACTCAGATAACCATCGGGGGTTGCACAAATTAACGCTGAAACAATGCTGGCTGCTCGGGCTATTTTTACAGTAGCCATACGCCCGGCTGAACCCCCACGTCGCCCCTAGGGAGCAGGGCAAAGAAAGGCCATGCGGATGCCGCCACCAGTCTGCACTCAGGGAGACAGAGGAAGGGCTCAGTGAGCCGCCCGATGGCTCCAGGAAGCCTTTTCTTGGTCTGCTTACCACCAGATAGGGAAACAATCGGGGTCCCCCACCCCGAGCCAGGGAGAGGAAGGAGGCGTGGGGGGAAACAGGGATTCTGTTGTGCTTTTGTGCCTCTGCTCTTCAGAGCATGGCCCCGTGGGCCTGGCTGCTGGGGCCAGGCCAACACGTCCCCTCCACGCCCCAGGTCCTCAGGCAGCCCTCACCTTACTCTGCCTTGGATTGTCTTCTGGGCCAGGCAGCGCAGGCCGAGTGACACACTGAGTCCTGTGGTGGGGAAGTGGCCAGCCGAGGTTTGCACTTAACACCAGCTGTTTGCAGATCCCACTCTGGGAACCATCTACCCAACAGTTCTTGTCTCACAACCTATTGTGCAGCAGGCGCTGGGCACACAGCAGAGTACAAGATAGTTCCTTGTCCCCATGGAGGTGCTGCTACTCTGGTCAAGGAGGAGGCCATTAACAAGGCATTTTCAGGCAGTGCCAAGCACTTTGACAAGACAGACTCGGATGTCCACTAGAGATGTCCTGTGAGCTGGGTGGCGAGCTGGACTGGGTGTGCCCATGTGACAGGGCCCCATCTGCTCCAGCTGCTGGCCACTGAAAAGTGTGAGCCAAACATGGCACACCAGCCTTCCAATTTTTCAATCCAACCTAGAAATCTTGACTTTTGTCTGAAATCTGATATTTCAGTGTTGGCCACCAATTTGGATCATGAAGACAGGTTGTGTCCCACGCTGCTTGGCTGTGAGTCAGTCACCTTAGCCATCGTCCTTTTCATTCTGCAGGTGAAGAAACAGGCTCAGAGAGGGGTGGGTAGGCTCACTAGCTGTGGTCCCCCAGCTCATCTGTCTTCCCATCGCCCTCTGTCACATGGAGGTAAACCCTCGAAGGCATCCTGTCCCTCTGGCTGGGACTCATGACGCTCTTATCCTCAAGGCCGAGCCACCAGGGAGCGTGAGGACTCAGGGCAGATGTCCGATAGATTGGGGGCCAAGCAGGGGTAGGCTGAGAGTGACCATGAACAGCTCCTGGGGGCTTAGGAATTTGACCTCCTTTGGGGCCTCCCGTTGCCAAACCCAACAGGGAGTCAGAGGACAAGGGAGCCTGGATGACACAGGGGTCAGAGCCAGCCAGAGAAAGCATGGAGAGGGGTGGACAAATGGAGATTAACTGGCTTTCTCACATAGTCCTCACTAGTGCAAATCCCTTATTTTTTGTGCTGCAGAAATGGGACTGGTTAATGAATTGTGAATATAATACATAAGCATCCATTTTCCATACTTTGATGGAAACCCCATTTCAAATATTGTTTTCATTCCAGCCTGAAACCCTGTTCCTCTTTTGTTTTATGTTTATCCATTCTTTAAACAGGAATAGGCATCTTCCATGTGCCAGGCACTGTGCTGAAGCATGAGTGAAATGGGAGCTGTCATTTTTCTGTGCAAATCTGAAATTTGGAAAAAGTTATCTGTTCATTTCTAGAGAATTCTGGCAGGTGTTATTTGGAAAGTGTCTTAGAGCTGCCTGGGGTGAGTCATATTTTGTAGAGATGATGCCAGGGCAGAGCTGGCTTCATATGTATCTGCCTGCAGGTGCAGGGTGAAGTATGACATTTGAGGATAACAAACATGGCTCCCTGGTGCTTCTGTTCAGCAGCTGCCCCAGAAATGGAACCTGTCAATTTCTGAAACATCAGGTCCCCGATTGCCTCGAGGGGGTCTGAATCACTCAGGTTGTTGTCATATCAGTGGTCAGATGAGGGGATGGCAGGCCCCTGCCACAGGCCTGAGCAAGGGCCCCTGTCCCTGGCCTGTAGGTGTGAAGGAAGAGGTGGTGTTGAAAACACACAGGCTGTCCCTGACCAACCGTGCGCTGGGTTCTGCTTTGTCTCCCATAGACAACGAGGAGGAGATGGCCACCAAGGAGAAGCTGCAGTGTCTGAAAGACTTCCATAAGGACATCCTGAAGCCATCGCCAGGGAAGAGCCCAGGCACACGGCCCGAGGATGAGGCTGAGGGGAAGCCCCCGCAGAGGGAGAAGTGGTCCAGCAAGATCGACTTTTTGCTCTCCGTGGCTGGTGGCTTCGTCGGCTTGGGCAATGTCTGGCGTTTTCCATACCTCTGCTACAAAAATGGTGGAGGTGAGTCTAGGCTGGGCAGAGTGAGGCTCTGGAGAAGGGTGGGGCCAAAGTGTGGCCTCTTGTGCCCTGCTTTCCCTAGTCCCCACCTTGACCTCCCTGGGTCAATCTGCTGTACCCCCTCCCCGCTTCACCCCACCTCAGAGGCAGGAGAGGAGCATTACTTGGAATCAGGTGGTGTTCTGTCAGGGTCTTACTCTGTTACCTTGAGCAGATCCCTTACCCTCTCTGATCCCCCAGTTTGCCATCTCTGAAGAGAGGTGATGAGGCCAGGTCCACTGTCTCTCAAACCTCAGACACTCATATGCCCCATTCATAAATTCCCTCATGTCTACGTGCCTCCTGACTCATCCTTACTTTATATATTTCCTAACATTTGCTTTGGCTTTTCTAACTTAAACCAAATGCAGTTCAAAAGCAAGCTTTGTTTTCCCTCATACATGGAAAACCAGTATCATTTGCCATAATGAAAATGCATCCAGGAAAATAAATACAGTGAAGGTATTTTTTCTTTTTCTTTTTTTTCAAGATTTTATTGGGGAATTGGGAGAGGGGAACAGCGTTGGGGAGTCCTGGAAGGGTAACAGACAAGTTGCTGTCCTTTTGTTCTTCAGTCTAATTGTAGAGGACATTGCTTCACTGGTCCATGTTGGTATTATGATCATTGCACTCTTCCAAGCTGAGGCAGTCAGTCACCAACCATTGGAGGGTGGGCCGCTGGTCACTCACGACAGCCCAACTCCAGGTCGAGCTGTAGAGAGCGCAGAGTCACTGGCCCATGTGGAAACCGAACCGGCGGCCCTGCTGCTCAGAACTCGCACTCCCAAGCCAACTCTTAACCAACTGAGCCACTCGGCCAACCCCTATTTTTCGTTTTTTAATTAAAAAACTTTTCCAGTTTTTTATTGAGGTATAATTGACATACAACCTTGTATTTGTTTCAGGTGTACAGCATAATGCTAAATGATCACCCCAGTAAATTTAGTTAACATATCACCTCACAGTTACACATTTTTTTGTCCTGTTGTGAGATCTTTTAAAATTCCTCTCTTTCAAATATAATTACGTATTATTAACTATAGTCATCATGCTGTATATATTCCGTCCCCAGAATTTATTTATGTTATAACTTTGAAGTTTGTACTTTGGACTACCATCACCCATTGAAGATATTTTTTTAAATGTAAGGTCTCTATTTGGTTGGTTTGCGGGGGGTTTTTTTATTGTTGTTTTTTAAAGATTGTTTTATTGGGGAATTGGGGAAGGGGAACAGACAAGTTGCTGTCCTTTTGTTCTCAGTCTAGTTGTGGAGGACGTTACTTCACTGGCCCATGTTGGTATTATCATTGCACTCTTCTCGGGTGAGGCAGATTGGTCGCCGGCCTCTGGACGGCCAGCCACTCAAGCTGGCTGCCGGCCATTCACTGTAGCCTATGGCAGCCCACTGCAGCCGGGGCTGCAGCTATGCCGTCCTGGGGACTCACAGCAGCCCAGCTCCAGGTGGAGCTGATGTTCACCATCTTAGCTGCAGAGGGCAGTGTCACTGGCCCTCATATGTGGGATCCGAACTGGGGCCCCTGGCATCCCAAGCCAGCTCTTAACAACTGCGCCACTCGGCCGGTCCTGTTTTTGTTTTTTTAAACCTGCTGAAGGCTAAGATCAGCAGAGATGGGCGTGCTGCGTACCCCCCACATTAGGAGAAACACCTATTGGGAAATTCTGCCTTAGAGCCTGGTTTCTTAACTTTCTGTAGGTCTCAGGCACCTTTGGGACTCTGGTGAGTGTCCTAGACGCTCCCCAGAGAAAAGCACATACACATAGACTCAAGTTGCCCACAGTTTCAAAGGGTTTATGGACCCGCTGATGCCATTAGTGTATACCAGGTAGGAACCCTTGCCCTGACTCTTTGCCCCTCACTCCCACCCCCAGCTAGAGGTGCGCCCCCCACTTTGCTTCTTATCACCGCACTCTTCCTAGCAAGTTGTTCCCAGTGTCCTGCTTTGGGCAGGCCTGGAGACAGAAGGATGACAGCTTCAGCAAGGAGCTTCAACAAGGAGACGGGTCTTAAGGGCTGAGCAGTCCTTATACAGATGGATGATGTGGGGAAGACAGACAGGCAGTTGGCACAGCTTAACCAAAGGCTCGGAGGCTGAAAGCACTTGGTAGATTTCAAGAAGGTGAGAGGGCACACTGGAAAGGAGATGCTAGCTGAACCAGGTGGGCAGAGCCTGGAGACTTTTTCCACCAGGTCCAAGAGTTTGGCCTGTACCCCTCACGCCCCTCACTCGTTCTCTCTGATTTCATTGGCTGGGAGGGCTTGGGAGCACCTGCAGCCTTGGCCGCCGTGACAGCCACAGCCTGACCCTCATCCCACTCTGCTTTCTCCACAGGTGCATTTCTCATACCGTATTTTATTTTCCTGTTTGGGGGCGGCCTGCCTGTGTTTTTCCTGGAGGTAATCATAGGCCAGTACACCTCTGAAGGGGGCATCACCTGCTGGGAAAAGATCTGCCCCTTGTTCTCTGGTGAGTATGGGACAAAGGTCGCCTGGGGTCTGGTATTTATCGGTTCAGCACATTTTTATTGAGTACCTGCTGTTTGCCAGGTACATTGAAGCCTCATGCAAGCCACTTGGCACTGGGCCTGACAAAAGGTAGCAGCCAGTACGTGAGACGTATGCTGCTGCCGCTCCCAGTTACTGCTCAATACGTACCAGCTGTTCCCACCTCTCTAGGTTGTTGAAGGATAGAGGAGCTGGCAGCTGCTTAGCAGTGTTGTGCAGAAGATAAGCACTCAGAGTCAGGAGGCTTTCTGTCTGGATTTGAGTCCCTCTTTCTCCTCTTGCCAACTGTTGTGACTTTGGGAAATTCACTCAGTCTCTTTGTGCCTCAATTTCCTCATCTATAAAACGGAAATAATATGCTTACTATGAAGATAAAATGACATAGTCATGTGAAAGTGCTTTGTACACATAGGAAGCCCCAAATTAATGGTAGCTTTATTATTATTATGACATTAAGTCTTCTATGACTAATACCTAGTATGCATTCATAAGATAATACCGTTATGATGATTATTGGCAAGGATGGAAGGATGTGTGTCTGTTGTCATCCATATAAACCTGCCCACCCATCTATTCATCAAACCTTTCTTAATTAAACTAGTCAATATAGTTAGACTACCCATCCATTCATCTGTCCATCCATCATCTGTCCATTTATCCATCTATTCATTCATCCATCTATTCGTCTACCTAACCTTCTAACCAATCACAAGCCATGCATCCATCCAACAAATCAAATGATGTCCATTCATCAATTCAACATTTACCCATTCTGCTCTCTGTTGGTCCATTTAACCATCCATCTACCCATCCATTCATTGATCTGTTCCTCTTCATGCATTCTCAATTCATCCAAGCATCCCGTTTACCTAACCATCCATTCTTTCACCTACCCATGTATCCAGCCATCCGTTCATCCTACAAATAATGTGCTGGTCACTGTTGAAGAGCCTGTTTTGGCCCCAGGCCCGGGGAAACCACAGCTTTCCATTTGGGTCTGTGGACGTGGTGGGTCTGGCCTCCTACCTGATGCGTATCTTGCCTGTGTACCCCTGCAGGCATTGGCTATGCCTCCATCGTGATTGTGTCTCTTCTGAACGTGTACTACATCATCATCCTGGCCTGGGCCACATACTACCTGTTCCAGTCCTTTCAGTCGGAGCTACCCTGGGCACACTGCAACCACACCTGGAACACTCACCATTGTATGGAGGACACTATGCGCAAGAACAAGAGCCTGTGGATCAGCCTCAACACCAGCAACTTCACCTCCCCGGTCACCGAGTTCTGGGAGTAAGGCCGGCCTCACGAAGGAGGGAGGGAGGGTCTGGGAGGGGCGGAGCGGGCAGCCCACTTCCTCATCTTCGCCCCAGGGATGTGGGAGTCACTATCTTGGGATGGGGTTGGTGGGGGAATGGTGGGTACAGCTTAGGAGATAAATCCATGCCTTTGGTCTCAGACAGGCCTGGACTCAAATCCCAGTTGTGCTGTTTTACGGGCTGTCTGACCTTCGGCAAGTCTCTGCCCCTTTCTGAGCCTCAGTTTCTTTTAACTGTCAAATGCGGGGAATGAATCATTCCTACACCCATGGGATCTCTATGAGGACTGTTTCCCAAAGGCAGGTATATGTACTTATATTGTCTGAAAATGATATAGTTTCCTTAATATATTTTAGAAGAAATATAGTTAGCATATAGTTCATATGAAACCTTATTGCACAGAGGAAAATGCATATATGAAGCTGAAGTACAGTAGTTAGTGACAAGGTGAGTAGGTAGAATGAAAATTATGTGTTGGTCAGCTTTTGCTGGATAACAACCATCCCTAAACTCAGTGGCTTTAAACAGCAACTGTTTCTTTGGTTGAAGGTTCTGCTGATTGGCAGCTTGGGCTGAACTTGACTGGGCAGTTTTTCTGGTCTTTGCTGGGCTTCCTCATGGGTAGGTTAGCTATAGGGCATCAGGGTATCTCTTCTGGGGATTAGCTGGCCTTGGGGTAGGGTGCCAGGGTCCATATTGTCTTATTACCTGACAGGCTAGCCTAGGCTTATTCACAGGCAGCTTGGCATTCCAGAACAACAAACAAGAAAGATCCAGTGCAGGAGTACTTTTCAAGCCTCTGCTTGCGTCCTTTCCATTAATGTTCCCTTGGCCAAAGAAAGCCACAAGACTAACTCAGATTTAAGCGGTGGGGAAATAGGTTCTGTCTCTTTTTAAGAGGAGTGGAGAATTACAGACATTTTTACAGCTGACCACAATACAGTCAGGAGTATACACACAGGACAGACATCAGATAGGCAGAATGTGGAGGGGCTTGAAGTTTGGGTACCTCTTAGCTACTATATGGGGAAGTCCTTCTAACACAGTGCTTGGAGGCCAATCAAAACTATATGCACTGGCCGGCTGAGTGGCGTAGTGGTTAGCGCTGGCTTGGGAAGCCAGTGGCCCCGGTTCGGGTCCCATATATGAGGGCCAGTGACACTGCCCTCAAAAAAAAAAAAAAAAAAGTATATATATATATATATATATATACACATATATATATATGTATATATATATATATATGCATGCATACTTTCCTTATTCTTCACGAGCTATTAAATGTGGGGCTCAGCACTTGGGTGCAGCCCGCCCTGATCTGGAAATAACTGAGATAAGGCCTTGCATGAGGCTTGAGAGCCAGGGGCAGGGAATGCTAAGGAAGTGGAGTAGCCCCTAATTATGAGAGGATACCTCCCTCTCTTCTGTGTGTGGCTTTGCTGTTTCCAAGGTATCTCCCCACCTCTTAGAACCTGGCCCAGGAACAGGCTCACAGAAGAGGGAGTTGCCTGCTGGTTGGTCCCCAGCCATGCTTTGTTTGGGCTGGAGTTGGGAAATCATAGGCAAGGTCGGTCAGCCCTTACTCTGATGGTTCACGTCCCTGTCATGTGGGCCTTTCGGTATATGCTCCAGCGTCCCTGGGGCTACTTGGACTGGGGCCGGAGCTCTATATGTGTACACATTTTCCACTTGCAGACAAAGCACATTCATCACTCCCTCAGCTCCCCACCCTGTGGAGAGCTGTGTTTATAGACAATGATAGGCAGGCATTTCATTCTTTTCACTTGAATGGGGCCCGAGACCACAGCCCTGTGTGCTCTCTGTTCCTGGCACAGCCTGATCACCCAGGGCCTGCCCCACCCAGGACACTGGCACTCAACCAGCCGCTCTGGCGCCTGCGGAGGCCTCATTGCCTTGGGCATGGATTGAGTGCCTAGGTTTGAACCCTCACTCTGCCACTCCTAGCCTGGGCAGGTGCCTTTACTTCTCTGGGCCTCAATGTCCTCATCTGTACCTGGAGAGATCATAGTACTGCCCTCCCCGGTTGTAGGGCCTCCCTCACTTAAGGAGATCATGCATGGCTAGCCCTGAGAACCTGCATAATAAATATGGACGATCATTATTGAGTGTCCTCGTAGTGGGTATAACTGCTCCTCAGCAGCATTTGGCCTTCAGATGGACTAAGAATGGCCCCCCCTCTTAACTGCCCATATGGTCCCTCCTTTTGCAAAAGGGCATCCTCTTTGCTTGTCTCCCTGCCATCTTAGGCCTGAGAGTTCGTGAGAAGGCGCTCATGTGAGTGATGAAGTCCTCAGGGTGTCCAGTCCTTACCCCCTGCCTATCCATGAGACTGGGCTCTACTGGGGGATTCTAGGTCTCCTGCCTTTCAGGATCTCCATTCTGAGTGCCTCAGCTCCCTTTCCTGGCCCGAAAGACATTAAGGCAGTGTTTCTTATTGCAAATTTCCTGGTCCTGCAGGCACCTTCCCAAGCCCCACATGATTCAGATGGACTTGCTCAGTCCAGAGAGTGCTGGCCGCCTGCCTGATGCTTACTTCCCGCTCCAGCCTTCGCAACCCGTCCGCCTAGGTTAGAACCCAAAGCTCTGTGAGTCCCACCTGAACATCCACAAATAACTTGCCCTCTTTCTAGAACCCTGTGGAGGACTGGGGTCCATAGAGGAGGAGAATGGAAAGCAGGCTTAGGCAAAAGGACCAGGCCTACTGCCCGTATGAACAGAGAGGCTAAAGCCAACGAGTGGGGTCAGTGTCTTCAGTTCAGTGCAGCCCTGAGCCAGGCACCATGGGCGACAAGGCTCCAGCCGCTTGCCTTCAAGAGCCTTCCCTTCTCTTGGGCATGAAAGAGGGGAAACAAAGAAAACTAATGTGGAGCATTGTGGTAGAGACTTGCCTGTATCCTTTCATGTCATCTTTGCAGAGCCCCCAGACAAAATATCTAGGAATCATCCCAAACCCCTTTCTACCTCAAATCCCACATTCAGTTCGCAGATCCTCTTGGCCCTCCCTTTAAAGTATATCCAGAGTCTGACTACCCTCCCCACTTACACTGCAGCCCCCCCTTTCCCCGTACCTTGGGACCCCCTCACCACTCTCCCAGACCCCAGCACTGGCCTCTCACTGCTCTCCCCGCCTTACCCTTGCGTCTCTGCAATCAATTGCGAATCCAAATATGTTATTTCTCAACTCAGAATCCTCATGGCTTTTCCCATACTGTGATCTCACACAGCCAGAGAGGATTTTAAGTGTTTCCACACAGTAAGTGCTCATGGAGTGCTGATTCTTCTTATTAATTCATGTCTGCATCCACTTGGCTGTGTAGCATGGAGCAGCAAGTCACTACACCTCTCTGGCCTCGTTTTCCCCATCTGGAAATGGAGGGGGCTGTATGAGCTTGACTTTGAGAGATGAGTAGGAGCTCACTAGACTGAAAGGAGAGAGAAAAGACATGGGCCGAAGGAACATCCCATGCATCCTGAAAGCACACAAGTGTTTGGGAACAGCAAGTGTCATTGGTTTGGACAGAGCATAGGATACATGGGGCTAGGGAGAAGGGCTGAGAGCTCGAATGTTAGACTGTGTGAGCTTTGTTCTCTAGGCAGGGGAACCATGGAAGGTATATGAGAAGGGAGGTAATGTGATTGAATGAATCTGTGTTTTCTGGACATTGCTTAAGGAACACACTGGTGGGAGAGAGGCTGGGACCTGTATTAAGCACCAACTGTATACAGGGCCTCAGAGGGCTCAGCCATCAGTGAATCTGCGTTCCCTTTGGGGTGACACTTAGCTTATATGATTTCCCCTGAAAATAGCAACCAGCTCCGCAGCGACTAGCTCTGGGGTTTTCATGAAGAAATGCTCCCTGGGACATTATTGAGGTATCACTGGCTGGTGCCCCATTGGGCTGCAGAGCAGTGAGGATCTCTCAAAGGCTGGTGTCCATTCCTCTTAAGCTGAAGCCCAATCCCAGCTATTGTTTCCTTTCACTTTTCCTACCTGTACCAGATATTTAGGTCCCTGAGCTCTCCTTTCCTTCTGCAAACGATGCTGCTGGGAGCTCAGGAGCTCCCTGGGAATCAAGATGAGGTACCACGGGAGCTAAGACTTCCACCTGGGCCTGGGCAGAGAAGGACCTGGTTGATCATACCTGCCCTGCTCTAGTTTTACGAGAGGACCGAGAGAGAGCAGTGGGTGATGCTACCATTCTTTAGAGCGGGGAGACTGACTCTGGCTCCCACATGTCCCAGCTGCCTGACCTCAGTGCAGTCCCTTCACCTCTCCAGAACTTGGAGACAGCCTGGTCCCAGCACCTCACAGCTTGGCTTGAGTGTTAGAGGGCTAAGCCGGGGCCTCTGGGCATGGCTGATTAGGTAGGACACTGATGACCAGAGCCCAGAAGTGACGGCCCAGGTACATAGGCAGCTAGACAGCAGAGTCCCAGCCTTGACCTCAGACCTTGGACATCAGCCCCAGTGTCTGTGTCCCCACCAGCGGTAAGTCCAGGGCAGATCCATGGTCACAGGTCTCATGTTGCCACGTGTGTGTGACCCTACTCTCAGGTTATGCATGGCGTCATCTCTTGGCCTGGGTCCCCCAGGCCCACCCCGTCTGCAACACTAGAGTGCCATTCTCAGCAGGACTGGTGAGATGCCCTTTACCAGATCCCTGTGAAAGCCACCTGGGCCCTTGAGACAGTCATTACATGCTGGCTTTATAATTTAACTCAGTCACCCTGCGATGGGGAAGCGCAGCTTCTGCCTCTGGTCAACTTTGTCCTGCTCCTCCTGCTCTGGGGTCACCTCTGTCCCGAGGGTGCTGCTTCACCCCCAGCCCTGGAAGACAGGCGGGGCCAGCTCTGGCCAAATGCCCTCTATCAGGCTGGAGCCATGCCTTCCTCCCCGGTTCCTCCAGAGCCTCCTGGGAGCTCAGCATGTATCATTAGACTTTATTAGAATCAAAGAAATGAGTCATATTTGCAAACAAGCTCTGCTCAGCCAATCTTCCCTTGCAGCTGGAAGGGGGAAGAGCGGGGAGGCGGGGGGGAGAAAGCCTTGTGCGGCCCCATGCTCAGGGCGGACGGGCTCTTTTATAATTGTTGCTTCCACCAGTCTCCAGGGAAGAGCCATCGCCAATAAATGGCTGGCCGGCAGTCAAAAGGAAACGATTTGGCCCACTCGGAGGACGTATTTACATCTCTGAGTGCTGGCTGGGCGGCAGCGGGGTGGCCGACTCAAAACAGACGTCCAAGCAATTCTTTTTTGGATCCCACCCTGGAATGAATCATTACTATTCTTGGACAAGAATGCAGCTCACCTCTGCATCTCCCTCTTGGCATGAGAGATGCAGGGAAGTTTGGGATGCTGGGGTATCTCGTGAAGGGCAGCGGTAGGTCCTGGCACACAGGTGACCGGTCCCTAGGGCAGTATCAGAAAAAAGGAACCAGGCCAATGATTGATTTTTATCTGGGTAATTCCAGGTTAATTCCTGAACCTCTCTGAGCCGCAGTGTCCCCATCAACCAAATGGGTATAATTAATTTACTCAACTAATGTCAATTGAGCACCTACTATGTGCCAGGCACAATTCTGGATCCAGCAGTGATCAAGATGTAGGCCCTGCCTCCACGGAGATGTCATTTTAGTAGGACAGACAGACATTAAACAGGTAACACAAATAAAATTGTAATAGAAAAGCGATGATTACTGATGGAAAATTAAAGCCAGGGCAGAGGAAGGAGAGTGACCAGGGATAGGATGCCTGGTGAAGTGGCATTTGAACAGAAACCCAAAGCGGGTGTGGCATGTCATGTTATGAGTGGCCTAGGGAACTGTCACTTCAAAGATCCTGAGGCAAGGGCGTGCTCCACCTATTCTGGGAACATTCCAGAAGCCAGTGTGGCTAAAGGAGGAAGTGAAATGGCCATCTGGGGGGATGAGGTTCAAGATGGGACCACTCAACTGCGCAAACCGCTTGTCCTGGATGTGTCCCATTTATACCTGTGGTCCCAGCATTGTTATTAATAGGTACCACCCTCATTCTTTAAGGTGCCTGGGTCTGAATGATAGAGTATTTCGTCATTTATTCTGGGAGGCAAAAAGCAGTGGGGCAAGTCGGGAAGGCCTTGTTGGCCTGGTAGGTGGGAGCCATGGGAGGATGTGGAGCAGAGGACGGGGTGACCTGATTGGGTATTGACAGATTAATAAGAGACGGGGGTTAGAAGGACCAGTGCAGAGGCTGCTGAAATAGCCCTGGTAGGCGCCTGGACAGGGGTGGTGACAATGTTGGGGAGACGTGGCCAGATTTGGGGTAACTTGTGCAGTCTCCTGTACCTCTGGGGCACGGCCCTCTACAGTTGACTGAGCTCTCCCCTGCAGCACAGGGGGAAGGCCCAACAGACCCTGGTCTGCTGCTTTATAGCCGAGGCCACCAGGGTCTGACAGGAAAGGGACTTGTGGAGGGTCCTGCAAACTGGGTCCAAGGGATTCAGATGGACCGACAAGCTCTCCGGTCTCCACGGCTACCATTGAGCTGTTCTTGGAAAGGATGGCAATCACTTTGGCCCTAAGCCCGCATCAGGCTCTGTTATGACAACCCCTGATTGATGAGATATATTCATTCCATTCCTAGAACGTCTGCATAGCCCATTACAAACATTTTCTAGAATTTAAAATAATTTGTATAAAGGTGATATGTGCACATTACATTCAGATAATGAAAAAATGAGTCCCCCTCCCCCCCACCAACGGGTCCCTTTCCCCCACTGGCAGTGACACAACCAGTCTCTCGTATGCTCTGCCAAAAATAGTCTGTGCGTGTTCAAGTACAATGCATCCATCCCTTTTTACACAATAGGGAGCATGCCATGCATGCTGTTCCTCGTCTCGCTTTGTCCATTTATTTATCTCCAGGACAGAGTTTCTTATCAGTACCCAGGGAGCTTTCCCACTGTCCCATGGTCTGCATAGCATTTCCCTGTGTCTTCCCTGTGCCTGCTTAACCTCTATTGATAGCCATTTGGGTGGTTTCCAATCTTTTGCTCCTACAGACAGCTGTGGGGTGGACCTTGCCTTTGGCCACACGTGACTGTAATTGTAGGGGAGACTCTTGGGAATGGAAGAAATTGCTGGGTCAAAGAAAACGTGCCTTAAAATGTCACCGGAGATCCTACAAGGAGGTTGCCACCAGCAACGAAGAAGCAAGTTGTGACTCAGTTTCCTTGTTGTGGCCTCCATAACTGGTCAGTTGCCCAGAGCAAGCCCATGTGGCAGCCTCCCATCCATAGTGGGCACCACAGGTTTGCGCAGCATGGTGGTAGAAGGCAGGAAGGTGAACTTCCTGAGGGCGTGGTGCCATCAGAACCCTGCCTCTGGGATTTCAAGCTTCTCAGCCAATTAGCCCTTCAGGAGAAAAGAAAAGGCCGTTTTATGACTGGGCACCTCCTCAGCCTTAGCTGAGCACCTACTATGTGCCTGTCTGTGAGATTCTTGTCCTTGGGATGCCTAGAGTCTGGTAGGCAAGCTAGACTTGTCACCCAAGGGTGACATCCAGTGTTAGAGGGCAGAACGGGACTCTACGGTTAGTCATCTGTGGAGCATCAGGAAATACTCTGGAAGCATGAGGACGTGTGCTTGGCATTGGAGTAGGTGCAAAGGTGTAGAGGTGGAAAAGTGCTCTCGTTGCTGCTGCCCATTCACAAGGAAGCCTTGGGCCGCTGCCCAGCATGCCCTGGGCCTTCATTGAAGGTGCCGAGCTCTAGAGGCTGCACGGGGAAGGGCTTTTTGTTTTAAGGCTGCTGCAGCCGCCAGAGCCACGTGCTTGGCAGGGCCCCAGCCAGGATGTAGTTGGCAGCCAGCCCTGACTTATGGGGATGTCCATGTCCCCCTGTCTGAGGCTCCAGATGACCCCAGTGACCCCAGCCCATCGCAGGGATGGGAGAGATTCTTTTTAAAGTTTAGGCTCTATTTTCTTTGAATTAGATGGGCAGTTAGGTGGAGTCCAGGGGACACTGGCTTTTGGAGCGAGCGAGACGGGCCTGGGTGTAGGGTGGCAGCTGTCCCCTGCTGTTTGTGTCTGGCCAGTTGGATCCTCCAAGCTTCGTTGTCCCCATCTGAGAAATGGGGCAAATGACTTCTAGCCCTTGGATCAGATGAGATAAATTGAAAAGGTGTTGGTGTTATCAAGAGCCGCACTGTCCTAGGGGCCAGTGGGGAGCCCATTGACGTTGGGGTGACCAACAAGAAAAAAAACAAAGCTGCCCCTCCTTAAGGTTTGTCAATGGCAATAGTTCATGAATTCATCCAGAGTGACATGCAAACTTAACTATTCACTCCAGTTGAGACCTTTCATTCATTCACTCAACAAGTATTTACTGAGGATTTACTACGTGTCACGCACTGTTCTAGTCGCTGAGAACACAGCAGTGAACCAAAGAAAGGCCTCATTTGAATGCCAGTTGCGATGGGAATCTTGGATTTATTCAAGGTCCTCATGTTGAAGCTTCTTTGGAAGAAAAAGGAGAAGCAATGAAAAAGTGCCCTGACCCAGTGGGCATTCCAAGCCCCAGAGCCCTGAGCATGGGGAACCTCTGGCAACTGGCTGAGAGCCAGACATAGTCTGGAAGGCTTTCCCAACAGCATCCTGGGCAGGAGCTGTTCATGTTTTACAGAAGAGGAAACTGAGGCACAAAGTCACACTGCCCTCCCTGCTCAAGAGCATGGCCTTCAAATAGGGAGCTGACTTCCATTAGAAGGGAACCCAGCTTCTGCCAGGAGAGCACGAGCACCCTGTCTCCTATGGCCTGCGGCCTGGAGATTCATTGGGCAGGTGACTGGTGTGCAGGTCTGACGTCCCTTTGCTTGGTGTGGCTACCCTTGGTCACTGACACAGCATCCAGAGCCCTGCGACAATGGGGACAGTTTCTGGGCATTAAGTTGCCTGGTCTTCTCAGCTGTCAGCACCATGTGTTGCCCTGTCCTGGCTTCAGATGGCTTTGGCCCCTCAGGAGTGAGTGTGTTGAGTAGGTGGTTGTGTGTGTGTCAGCAAGGTTCTTGAACTTCAAAGTCCCAGGTTATGCCATGTGATCCTGGGCAGGCTGGGTGGCTGCCCCATGCTGAGTGTCCTTCAAATGGTCTACCTGCCCTCTTCCAAGACATTCACAACCCTGGAAGGGAAGTGGGGAACCAGGATTGCTTGGTTGCTAGGAGCTGCTCTGGACCTCTCAGCGTTATGACAGTAGTAGCTACTAGATTTCTCAAGGGTAACCCCAATCCCTGTCGTTAGTAGTTCTTGTAGGTTTTCTCCTAATAGTCGATGATAGGAGGAGGATGGGTGTTTTATAGCTACAGATAAAACACTGACCCCTTGAGGCGTAAATTTTAGCGAGAGATTCAAATAAGATAATGGTGACTGAAATAAAAGAGGCATGTTGGGAAATGGTAGCTATTCCCATTTTATAGATGAGGAGACAGGGGTCTGGGAGGTTGGGTAACTGGTCCAAAGCCAGTGATTACACAGTGGAGCCGAGTTTGAACCCAGGGAACAAGGGTCAGCTGACAAACAATCACATGCAAATCAGTACCCATTTTACAGGTGGGTAAACTGAGGCTCACGGGTTTACTTAACTTGTCTGAGGTCAGGGTGGGTTGAACCCAGGTTCGCCTGATTTAGGAGTCTGAGTTTATCCCCTGATTGACTTCCCCACAACTCTGACATGGGGGTTAACTATTTCCTGAGATTAATGAGGATTCCAGGGCCAGGAGAGGATAGCTGATTTGTGCAAATGCAGCACCTGAGCCAAGATTTGAGCCTCTGTTGGAGTCCATGCCTTGGCTCCCTCTGCCCTGGGGTTGGGTCCCACTGACTTGTGACTCTGTTTGCTTCAAGGCGCAATGTGCTGAATTTGTCTTCTGGAATTGACAACCCCGGCTCGCTGAAGTGGGACCTTGCTCTCTGCCTCCTTTTCGTCTGGCTGGTCTGTTTCTTCTGCATCTGGAAGGGCGTCAAGTCCACAGGGAAAGTGAGTACTGCTTCTGTCCTCCCCTGCCTCATGGAGATTGGCCCTCCGCAGAGAGCACCTCCTGCCCCACAGGCCTCCCTGCCCGAAGCTGGCCCTGACCTAAGAGGGCTGTGGACTGATAAGCCAGTCCTCTGAAAGCAAGGAAAGCCCTGGTTTGTAGCATTTCCCCATTGTATGGTGTAAAGATTCCCACCATGTCTGATGTCAAGTTATTGATGGCTTAACAACCAGTTCACAAAATTCCTGAAAATTGGACGGTCAGCTCTCTTGAGCCTGCACAAGCTCCTGTACAATGCTGGTTCCCATATCAAGGTGTTGGCAGTCGTGGAGATGTTAGCAGATAAATAATGTTGGGGTTATAACCAACAAGTTGGCTGGTAACGAGTGTTTCGGCAACTCGGTCAATGACCAGTTCTTAAAAGACAACATGAACTCTTGCCTTGCCAAGTGCGGTTGGCAGCATCCACACCCCCGGGGCCTTGTTAGACATGCAGACCGTGGGCCTGCCCCAGACCTACAGGGTCAGAACTTGCATTTGAACGCCCAAGATAATCCAAATGCATATGGAGACTTGAGAAGCCCTGACTTGGATTTTTGCGGCTAAGTCAAATGAACTGAATTATCTTCCCACCACCATTTCAGCTGGTAACTAAGATGTTCCTTATTAAGGAAAGCTTTTGCTGATGATTCAGTCATTCGCTCATAGCCAAGATGTTGTTAACAAAAGTGTTAGCTGTGACTCAAATATGTGCTGCTGATTAACATGTTATAAGATGACTAAGATGTTAGCTATTAACCAAGGCGGTAGCTGATAATTAAAATGTTAGCATATAATTAAGGTTTGAGGAATACACTGGTCTGTGTGGGCAATCACGAAAAGGTTAGCCTGCAACTCAAATATTCTGTGTTAATGGTTAGCGCTGGACAATTCCCTGCTCACGAAGACACTGATATCATGGTCGCTTTGATAACCAAGTCAGTGCAGAGGAGTCTGTTGCGGTCAGGGGTGTGAGTCTGAACCCGAGGCACTAAGCCATAGTGAAGGTGTTGGTTTCATCTGTCTTGATGTGTTCTCCTAGGTATCGTTTCCTCCTGTCATTCTCATCTTGATAGGGGGAAAATCTCTAAGATTAAAAACCCCCAAAGCTCAAAAAAGTATGTGAAAGTGACATTTAAGGTACAGCAATGGGGGGTGGTGACATCATTTGGAGAAAGGGCCTTGCGTGCATCAGAATTGTGAATTAAGGACCATATTCTCCGTGGCTGTTCATGGATCTGAACAGATCCCAGCAGTTATCCCAGGCACCTGGACCCCCTGGTGGCAGAGGCAGAATGGGAATGAGTCAAAAGAGTGGGGGCCTGTGCTGCCCAAGCCCTCTGCCTGCTTCTCAGGGCAGAACCACTCTGTGATCCTACACCCAATATGGACAGGAAGCAGGCCTGGTTTTAGAAATTTCCACACACACACCCCCAGCTAACATCTTCCTCCCCAGGATGGGCAGGAAGAGGGCAGCTCAGAGTTATTTCCACAGCTCCCTGAAGCTCATCCGCCATTACCACCTCTTTTTAAACAATGAGGGAACTGAGCTAGGAGAGGTGAAGTGACTTGTCCAAAGTCATTCCCTCACCTCTGAGCCTCAGTTTCCTCATCTAGAAAATGGACAGTGGTGAGGGTTAAAACGAGGTGTGAAAGTTCAGCACCCAGCACAATGCGTGGCACAGAATGTACAGTAAATGCCAAGCTCCTCCTCACCTCGCCTCCGTTTCCCCACATAGAGGTGAGTCTTTCAAGAAGTTTCTGTGGGGCCGGCCGAGTGGCACAGTGGTTAAGAGCTGGCTTGGGACGCCAGCGACCCGGGTTTGGATCCCACGTATGAGGGCCAGTGACACTGCCCTCTAAAAAAACCCAAAAAATAGAAAAAAGAAGTTTCTGTGGAGCACTGGTCCTGAGCAATGCTGGAGACATGATTATTTACTTATGCACGCATATGTATACATTTTGAGACTCTTTATTTGCCAAGTAGTATTGTAGGAATGGGGTTGAGGGATGTGCAGGGGTCAAGAAAACAGACAAAAATCCCTGTGGTCCAAGAACTGACAGATTCATTGGTTAATGTGTAGTAAGGTGAATGGGTAAAATATACAGAAGTAAGATGGTGACAGGAGTTATGGGAAAGAACAATGCGGCAAAGAAGAACAGGGAATATTGGGAACATTGTTAGGTAGGGTGGCCAGGCAAGGTTCTCTGAGAAGGTGACTTCGGGCAAAGATCTGAAGAAAGTGAGGGGGTGAGCCATGTGGATATCTGGAGGAGAGGAAAACAGGGAGGGAGAATAGCTAGTGCAAAGGCCCTGAGGTATGTCTGACCCAGACCCTTGAGGAGCCTCCAGTCTGATGGAGAAGGCTGATGTCTACCAGGAGCAGTGAGCAACATTTGAGACACAATGGAGGAGGCAGGAGAATAGCATCAGGACAAAGAGTAGAGGTTTCCAGACTACAGCTGTGACCAGTTGAAGACGTGACATGCCAAAGGTCCCCCCAAGCCTGTCCCTAGAGACAACTTTCTCTTTAGGCGGCTCCAGGCCCCTGAGGGGCAGGCGTGGTTCCCAGAACAATAGCAGGGTCTGGGCCAGCCCAAAGAAGCCAAGACAAACACAGGCTGGAGCTTGGTCGGCCTGCCTGCCCACCCACTTCTAGCCATGGCTTCCAGCCTTAGCCACAGACTAGATTCACGGCCACTGTGGTTTAGGAAGGTGACAGAAGACCAGACCCTCACACAGGAAGTACAGCCCTGGGGACCCAAAAGGGACATTGCACAAACGTGTCCTGAGGCTGCACCTCTCCATCGCCCGTTTCTAGGGCAGCTCTTCTGTTCAGAGCTTACCAATGAAGCAGGGGTGGCCGTCAGAGCCAGACCAGCTCTGCCCCACTCCCAGCTGCATGACTTCGGGCAAGCAAGTCCCTTTGCCCCTCTGAGCCTCATTTTCCCCTTGTGTGAAATGAGTTAGCGATGCCACTGCCCCCACCCTCCCACACACAGAGGTGTGGTGAGGACCCTCAGGGCCTACTTAGGCACCGGGCACAGACCCACGGTCCCCCTGCCCAGGCCTTCACCCTCAGTGGAAGCTCGTGGCAGCAGGAGACTAGCCCATCCCCCTCCTGCCTCACGGCCTACCTTTTCCCCCACTGTCCCTAGAGAATGAGGAAGAGTTGTCCTTGCAAGTTTCCAGGGCAATTGGGCCACAGGGCACTTGGGTTGAGGGCTCAGAGGAGCCACAGAGGTTTGCCAGCAAGAGTGGAAAACTACTGTCCTGTGGCAAGGCCTGCTGGGCCACTGCCAGAGGCCCACTGGCGGCGGTTGGCATCAGCCCTTTTCCCGCAAGGATCCCGGGGGAGTTATGGAAACGTTGAGAGAATGGCTCTCAGGGGCTTGTCCTCAGAGCAGCAAATTCTGCAAAACAAGGGTGGCTTTGCGAAGAGGCAGCTGAGGAGAGAGGCTGTGTCCTAGTCTGGATTTGGGAACGAACGCAATGACACACACGAGACACCAGACAGACGCTGAAACTAACTGGCCCAGATCAAACCCCACCTCTGCCACCTACTAGATCTGTAACCCCAGGCAGCTGACATCACCTCTCTGAGCCTCAGTTTCCTCATCTAGAAAGTATGGGTAACAATAGCACCTACCTCTTCAAGTGGTGAGGATTAAAGGAGTTAACACGTCTAACGCTCTTTGTGTACTGCTTGGCACACAATCAGTGCTACATAAGTGCTTGTTAAACAAGTTAAATACAGAAAAACAAGAGAAACCACCCCCATCCCCGGTGGTGTCCTGTGTCCTTGACACAAAGCCTTCTGGCCACAGCCTGCCTGTCCAGTCCAGTGGGGCCCAGCCGGCTTTGAAGTGGCTGCTCTCTAGGGATGGCCTGCTGTCAGCGGCTATTGTTCAGCAGCCCCGGGTGTGGCCCACCGCAGGGCCCAGAGGTGGGAACTGGTCAGGGGGCCTGTCCGCAGGAAGGGAGGAGCAGCCTGTGGGGGCGCTCGGGTTTTCTTCTGTCACCCTTTCTGGGACATCCTGCCATGCCTCCACCCTCCACGCCTGCCTTATCCTTGCTAAATGGTGAGGGTTCTCTGCCTCAAGAGAAGAAAGTAAGGGTGGTTGGGGAAACTGAGGCCCGGAGGGAGATAGGGCATCCAGGGAAGGTGTGGCAGAGGCAGGAGTAGGCCCCGTCGCCTTGCCTTAATGGACCATCAGGAGAGTGCTCCCTGCTGAGGTTTCTTGAGGGCTCATCCCGTTACTGAGCATATCCAGTATCGAGTGAGGTAAGCACTCATTTCCCCCCAAGCCTCCCAGCTGGGAGCTGGCAGAGGCTCGATAGGAACCCTAGTCTGAGCAACCCCCAGCTGACCCTCTTGGCCACTCCACCACCCCCGCCTGGAGGCAATCTTAGAGCTCATCTGGTCTGAGACTCCCACTTCACAGGTGGGAAAGTGAAACAGAGAAAGGGACAAGTAGCTTGCTCAAGGTCTCTCATCGCAGTAAGCCAGCCCCAGGCAGTCAAGGACTGTAGCCTCCCTCTAGTCTTTGGGAGGATTGAATAAACTGCCAGATGTGGAAGGGCTTTTTACTGCCCTGTGCTGTCATCCGAAGGCAGGCTCTGGGACATGTCCCTGCCCTGCCCCTGAGGTGCTATGTGACCCGTGTGGGCAATCGATGGACTCTCTCTGGGCCTTAGTTTCGTTGCCTTCAGGATGGGGATAATAACAAAACCTACCTCAAAGAGTTAGGGAAGGACCAACTGTGTATAGAAGTTAGCATTTGGAATAGCACCAGACACACAGTAAGTGCTCAATAAATGCTGGTTGGTGGTATTGACTGAGAGCAGCTAAGCCAGGCAGGCCCTGAAAGCTTCCTTTTTGCCCTTTTCCTAAGCCCCTTTCTAGTTGTTTATACTCAGGGATGGTGGCCACCTGAGAATTCTGCTCCATTGAGGGTTCCTATGCCAGCCAGGCAAGTCCGGGGTTCTGTCACCCTCTGTCGGTGTCTGTTCCCTCCCTGGACCTCAGCAAGGCCCTGTGGTACCTGGCGCTGCCGTCTCCCAGACACCATGGATTCATTCTGCTCTCAGTGTCAGTCTCCTCACCTGTGAAATGAGTGCAATGGCTCCTTTCCATTCCCTTCGTCCCCCAGGCCCTCGGAGGAAGCCGGGGACTCTGTGAGCCAGCCTAGGGCTCTGGGTGCAGACCCTGTGCTCTGCAGGTGATCTGAGCAAGTGTCTGAGCCCTGCTGAGCCTCAGTTCCTCTGTCAACAGGTGGCCAGGGCACCAGTTTGGGGGGGCATTGTGAACATGACATGGCTTTGTGCCTGGGAGTGCTTGCTCAGCTGGAAATAATCAGGATTTCACCATCTATTCAGCCATGCACCCTTGAGCTCCTTCTAAGCGTAAACCCTGCCTGGGATCTGCTCATGGTGAAGAAAAAGATGGGAAAATCCATCCACAAGAACTGAGGCCACCGGATGTTTGTAAATCTGTGCTTTCAGGAGAGGAGAATGAGAGAGAAAGTGGGGCAAGTCTTTGGGGATGGAAAGGCCCAGCCTTGGTCTGTCTGGGACATGCTATGTGACTCAGAGAAAACTATGGGTCTCCCAGAGCCCCAAGAAAGTTGAGGGCCTTCCCCGTCCTGGCTGTGAGGGACTTTAGAGGTTTCATTTCCTTCCCAGAAGTTCCTGTGTGCTTCCTGCAAAATCACAAAGTCCATAACAGGTCCCATTTCTTGAGCACCTAAGTGCCAGGCAGGCACTTTTTTGATGGTTTTAGAAGCATCATCCTATTTAATCCTCACCTTACCTCTCGATGAGGGCCATCTATTACTCTTAATGTCCATTTTAAACATGCCCAGAGAGGTTAAGCATGATGCCCAAGGTCACACAGCAAATTAGGGGATAGAACTGGGATTTGAACCCACACTTACCTGATTCGTTTTTGTTTCTTTTTAACTTTATTGGGTAGCAATATGTTTTTCCCAGGACCCATCAGCTCCAAGTCAAGATGTTGTCCTTCAGTCTTAGTTATGGAGGGCGCAGCTCAGCTCCAAGTCCAGTCACTGTTTTCAGTCTTAGTTGTGGAGGGGAGGGAGGAGGTACAGCCCACCATCCCATGCAGGAGTCGAACCGGCAACCTTGTTTTTAAGAGCACACACTCTAACCAACTGAGCCACCTGGCCACTCAACACTTAACCTGACTTAACCATGAGTCATACTAACAGTTGTAATGTTAGCTAATATGAACTAATTGTTATGTGCCAATGATTGGACAAAGCCTTTTTCATATACATTTGATAGTTTACTCTCTTATTTTGCATTTTCCATCTCTACGCATTGGAATGTCAGTTCCATGAGAGCAGGGTTTTGTTTTCTATCTTGCCCACCACTGTATTTTCAGGTCCTCAATATTTAGTAAATGTTTATAAGAGTTTTTTCATTGAATCTTAGTAAATTTATGAGGTGTAAGTCCTTATATCCAGGTTATAGGTGAAGCAACTATGGCCCAGAGCGGTTAAGCAGCATGCCCAAGGACACACAGCAAGTGAAATGGCAGGCTTGGCTCCAGAACCCCAACCTTGGAAAGGATACTCAAATTTAACAGCAGCAGATGATGCCACAGGCCCCGCTGAATCCCTCTTGTCCTTCACAGGTCGTCTACTTCACGGCCACTTTCCCCTTTGCCATGCTCCTGGTGCTGCTGGTTCGTGGACTGACGCTGCCTGGTGCAGGCGCAGGCATCAAGTTCTATCTGTACCCTAACATCACCCGCCTCGAGGACCCACAGGTACTTTCGGGCAGCCTGTCCTCCCTCCTACCCAGGGCTGTGGTTCTTGGGTGTATAAATCTAGCTGGGCATCAGAGCCTAGTACTTTTCCACGGGGCTGTGGTGGATGGTTCCCAGTGCTCGTGGGCTCCTCCAGCTGTGTGTGTATCTTTTCGTGCTGAGGACTCCTGAGGCAGGCCAATTATAGAATCTTGTTTAGGCACTGTGCCAGGGAAGAGAGTCTTTTTCTGAGCTAGTCTCTCCTTGCACCTGGCCTCTGCCCGCAGCAGCTGAGAGGGCTGCATCACGGGGGTGGGAGAGCTGCTGGCTTCCTTGGCCCTGGATGGAATTCAGAGTTGGTGACCTCTGGGCAGGTCACGGCACCAGTACTGAATGTCCACCTCTTGGCACTCAGCCTCATGACCACAGAGGGTTGCAGAAAGACCTGGGAGATTTTATTGGCCCATTGAAGGAATTTTTTGTCCCCAGGATCCTCAGCCTTCAGGTTGCTTGCTGCTTTGGGTCTCCTCTCCACTATCTTCTTGTCCTTGACAGGAGGTAGGTGGGAGGGGGCTTGGCCAGCATTAGAGGACAGCTGAGATGGCAGCTTCATGACCAGTAGGATCTGCCTGACAAAGGTTTTGGAGAGAAGCTTTGCCTGCATAAACCATTAGGGAATTCTCCCCATTCCAACTTGGGGTCCCCAGACAATAACAGTGATAGTAACAGCAGCTTGACTTACAGGCTTACCAGTGGCACTAGGTTAAATCTTTATTCTTTGAACCCTTAAAATAGCTCTGTGGGGCAGGGCCACAGATCCCATTTTACAGATGTGAAAACCGAGACACCGGGAGTCATACTTACTTGCCCACAATGATTCTATAGTTGGAACCCAGGCCCATTTGCTTCAAAGCCCAGCCTCTACTGAGTGACTGTGGGGTTTCTTCACCTTCTGGGCTTCCTGATAGCTCAGTGTTGTCTTGAAGGGCACCTTGGTTTTCAGCACAGACATTCCAATTGCAATCAAGAGTCTGCACATTTTGAGGTGCAGTCCTCGGTGGCCAGGAACCCGTGCTACCTCCTCCAGGAAGCCAGCTCTAATGCCTCCTCCTCTCTCTCCTTGCCCCCAACTCCCGCACCCTTGTAGGTATGGATCGATGCTGGGACCCAGATATTCTTCTCCTATGCCATCTGCCTGGGGGCCATGACCTCACTGGGGAGCTACAACAAGTACAAGTACAACTCGTACAGGCAAGTGTTGCGCCAGCGGGCCTGGTGGACCTTAGAAATGATGATGATGTTTAAAGAAAAAAGAGAAGAAGTAGGGAGCGTGGCTTCCTTGTGTTGTGAATTAACTTGCTCCCTGACATATGTGTAACTTAGGGACTGTATGCTGCTGGGATGCCTGAACAGTGGTACCAGTTTTGTGTCTGGCTTCGCAATTTTTTCCATCCTGGGCTTCATGGCACAAGAGCAAGGGGTGGACATTGCTGATGTGGCTGAGTCAGGTATGGTGGTATCGGTGGCAGTGGTGGTGGGCACTGCCACCTAGTGTGTAAGCTGAGTACTGCAGGCATGAAGCCAGACCCCCAGGGGCTTTGGAGGGGGGGGGACAAGCCTGGTTTCCAAAATGGACCCCCCCCACCAAGATGTCCCCCGAGTATCAAAGAATACAAAAGCTAAATTTTAAACATTTGTATTGCAATTTGGCCCAAGGGGCGGCAGAAACATGGGTTTGGTTAAGTTGGGGAATATTCAGCTACTTTGGTGTGGTCTTCCCCCCTCCCCCTCCTTCTCCAGCAAACACCTGGTTTCCAAAACAGAAACCACTTTCCTAACTCCGGAAGTCAGCCACCAGTCGATATTCCATCACCACCTTCTCAGCTTTGGTTTCTGTATTTTGTACTTTGCTCCCAGCGCGCTCCCTCTAAGCGAACCCATTCATTTATTCCACTGATGTTTATTGATTTATCGAGTCTCTACCCTGTGTCAGGCACCACCGTAGGCTCTGGGTAGGGGAGAGACAACGGGCATGGCAGGCCGCCCTCTGGGATGACGACAGAGCTGATTTGGGGGTAGGCTCTGGGAACACCATCACCCTCTTAGGGTGTGGGCCCTGTTTGCAGGGTGCTTCTCCCCAGGACCGCTGGAAGTAGAGAAAAGAGTCTTAGAATCATGGACTCTGCAAAGCCTGGGATCTTAGGCCAAGATTCTGCAGCTCCAGCAGGATGGATCTAGAACATGGGAATTATGAGGTCTTTAGTTGCTAGAATCCTAGAGCCTCAGAACCTCAATATCTCAGGCACCTAACTACCAGGACTTGCCGTGATGTGCTAAGTCCTGGACCTTCAGCCTTAAAACTGCAGTGGCTTAGACATGGGAATGAGAACCTTAGGCTCTCAGGACCCTCAAAGTCCACCTTTCTGGCTTCTCTGCCCTTCCCCAGTCCTGCCCCATTCACTTGGAGGGTGGTTGGTCAGTTGCCTGGAAGGTTTTGTTGTTTTACACACCTCCCTCCATTCTGCCTGACCTCCTAATTACTCATACCTCTGTGGGGCCATTTGGAAGCAGGCGGTGGTCCTGGGCTGAGAGGCCTCAAGCCCCAAGGAGAGCGTAAGGTCCTGACTCCAGGGACCACCATAGACCAGGGTCAGTACAGCTGGAGTCCCTGCCAACGTGTTCCTCTTGCCCATAGGCCCCTAGAATGGGGTCAGGGGGACCTCAGCATTGTGTATTCAGATGTCTGCTCCACAGATGGGACCAACAGCCTGAGAGCAAGGACCTTGCTTGGGCTAATTAGGGTCAGAGTTGGGGTCTCTGGGTCAGGGCACCTCTGACATGAGGGTGTTCCCCCTTCTGATGCCCCACCCCACCCTGAACACACGTGACAACCTCTGGGAAGCCCTTCCTGTGTAAGGGTATGTCTGTGCTCCTCTGACCTCCCTGAGCCCTCTGGGGTCATTTTCCTCCCCACTAGGCAAAGATGCTGTTAGCATCGTGCAGGACGACGTGGCAAGTCCTTGCCTCTGCCCCATGCATTTCTCCACTGATCCTGGTCCCAGAGCAGACCTTTACACATAGTTTCCTTTCCCTGAGAGTCTCCAAAAGGCATGCCTGAGACTGAGGACAGAAAATAATTCTAGAAATGTCCACACCCACCTGGGAGTTGGCAATTAGAATGGTAAAGGGATTCAGTTCACACCTCCTTCGAAGATGGCTATTTTCAAACCGATTCGGCTTGCAAACCGATTCCGATTGATTGGGAATCGCCAGGAGCATGGAGTGAACTTGGCGGTGGGAGCTATGTATGGACATATAAGATAGCTCTTTCTCTCTGGACCACTAGGTATTTTTATGTGTATGTATATATTGTCAACCTAAGTTGTTTTCTTCCTCCCATCCACTTCAAAGACCTTGCCGTTTATTCCCCACGGTGATGTCTGAACAGCTGACACATCAAGGGTGATTATTTCTCTAATAAGCTTTTAACAAGCACCCTATTGAGCCAAGCGCGTTTGAACAAGATCATTATTGAGCCGAACGTAGAGAGGCGCGTTCTCTGCTAACAAGAGGCATGCAGAGGTGCTCGGAGCGGCTGCGTTGTTTCCCATGGACTTCTCTCGCGAGTTCATCATGCGCTTTTAGAGAAAGGCACTCAGACCAGACTCTACCAGAGGCTGGCTTGAGAAAGGCAAAACTGAAATACAGAAACGAGCACGTTGAGAACCTCCACAGGCCCCAGTGGGTGGGGGGTGGGGGGGCCCCATTTTACATCTGTCTCACAGTTGGCTGGACTTGACTCCTCACACAGAGCTGATGTGTGGGGGGGCCAGGGGACCCCAGCCTAGGTGGAAGTGTGGCTTCCTAGTCCACTTGGACTTTGGGGTTTGTACAAGCACCCCATCCACCACTTCTCCTGGGGTTTTCTAGCCGCCTGAGGATGCTCGGTTATGGTCAGGTTTTCCTCAGGTCAAGTGGACTCTGGACCATAAAAGGACTTGCCCTTGACCGCCACATTTGTGGTTAACACTGTGCGATGTGGTTCCTGGATCCAATTTATTGCAAAGGTTTTTGTTTTTGTTTTTGATTATTAAACCATTCATTTGGTTCTGATATCTGCTTTAAATATCCTGCCTCCAGCCCTTTTTGTTTTATATTTCTTGACTGTTTTTTTTTTTTTTTTTTAAAGTTATGGGCTTTATTTTTTCAGCTCAGGCCTCTTTAGGCCTCCTTTCTTTTGCTGCTCCCGACTGTCTTTTGGACCCACAGGTCTCGGTTACAAATCAGTTCTTCCTCCTGGCAGAACTGAGGCCGGCTGGAGACAGGGGGAGATATTTATTTCTCCACATCTTCAGAATGTTTCGAGTCAGCAAGGCTCCCCCTGAGCTGATGGGACTCCTGTCTCCCAAACCCCACCTCCAGATTCTGTCAGAGTTCTCTCTCTTGAGAAACCAGAGCCCTTTTCTAGGGAAACGGTGTCAGCATCTGAGAATCTGTACATCAGAAGGCTCCTGGGGAGTCATTTATGGGAACTTGCCCCTAATTTCTCAGATGGGGAAACTGAGGCCCTGTGAGGGCATGTGGTGATGTCGGGAAGAGCTGGAGGAGATGGTGGGATGAGGACTTGAATGTAGGCCGTGGGTCTCCCAGGCCTGGGGTCTTAACCCCATGCATGCCTCCATGCAGCTTTGGGCCTTGGCTCTGACATTGCTCAGGTGTCAAACACCTAAGAAACATTTGCCCTGTAAGGCATGGTTCTCTGTTCCGTTTTCCTTCCACTCACACAGTGTTTTATTAGAAACTTTTCTTTGCAAACAGGGGATTTAGGAGTCAGATAACCAGAACCTTCCCTCTGCTTCCTTCTAGCAGATGTTGGGGTGGTTCCTCTGGTTTGGGGCGGGGAGGGGCTCCTTTTCCAAGCTGGCAGACTGAGGTCTGGCTCAGTCCCATTTCCCACCCCAAATAACCAATGTCCGTCCTGAGTCTGGTGTGTGAGGAGGCCACTTGTGCTGCTGCTTAGGAGACAGATGCTAAAACGGGGCCCCGCCTGAGCCCCGGTGCGTCCTGCCCAAAAGCGAGACAGACTGGTGTCTTCCACCAGGCAAGAATTCAGACCTGGCTCCTCCCTGCATTTTGGGTTTGGGAGACCCGCCCGCCTCAGACCCAGGTGTCTTTGTTTGAGCTCCAGGTGCTCTGGGTGCTTGGCCACTGATGTGTCTCCCCCTCTGTCCCTCCCCATTTCTCTTCCCTTTAGGTCCTGGCCTGGCCTTCATTGCCTACCCAAAAGCTGTGACAATGATGCCTCTGCCCACGTTTTGGTCCATTCTTTTTTTTATTATGCTTCTCTTGCTTGGACTGGATAGCCAGGTATGTACAGATCAGGGGCTGGCCCCAGGGTGGGGCTGTTCCTGGGGAACTCGGTTCCAGAAAAGTCTCCTTTTTTACGCTGTCTGTGAGGTCATTACAGCCTACCCACCTTCACATCAGACTAGCAATAGTTTTTGCTAACGAGGCTTCCTCCTGGACCCCAGGAGTGCAAAAGGCCTCAGGGCAGGGGAAGGGCATCTACCTCAAAGCTCAAGTCTTTGGCCTTAGCAAGGTGAAATGGACAACTGAGGTATGTGGTTAAAACGAAGCCATAGATGGAAAATAAAAAGGCAAGACCAAAAAAGAAATGATGTTCTCCTGTGGAACGGCTGGGCGGGGGTCCAGGAGTGACACAGGACATGGGCAATTTGGGGAAGAAATCAACATAGTGAAACTGAGACCCTCCAGTGCTTCCTCAACAGCTGGGCACTGGGGAGCCTGGCTCAAACCTGCCCTGTCCTCTGGCCATCCTGGCTTCTGCCCTCCCGAGGCAGGACTCCACTGAGGCTATTTTCTGCACTTATGTCCCCTCCCTTTATGGCTCAGGCCTCTACTGGGTGCTCAGTGAGAGTTAGCCAGGGGCTGCGTCTGGCTTTGGAGTAACGCAGTTCCAAGCCCTCCATGGTGCGGTGTGATGTGACACTGGGCACATTTCCTCCCCCTCTGAGCCTCAGTTTCCTCATCTGATAAATGAGCATGGTTGTGCCTCCGTTGCCTTGTGTGAAGCACCAGGCACAGTACCTGGTACAGAGAATTCACTGCTGCTTGGAGAAGGATAGTGGGAGCTCTCGGTCACCTGGCCTTGGACATATGTGTAATACATGTATTTTCACTGGGCCTTTTCAAGACAGCAGTTTCCAGTACAGGCATGACTCCATAAGTGGGGAGTTATGGTGTGCAGGGCAGGCTGGTCATGTGCCCAGGCCAGTGAGGACCCTGCCTGTGGTGCCATCCAGGGGCCAGCATCTGAGGTCAGTCACTGAAAGCAGGCGTTTTGCAGCCTCACGTGTGGTCTAGGGGTCTGACTGCCTCAGGGATAGATAGTCTTTGGTCATCTGAGACCCAGTGAGAGCTGGGGGCCTGTGGCCAGTTCAGCAAAGGACTTTGCCACCTGCCCCAAGGGCAAAGCCTGGAATCCAGTGCCCAGAACTGGTCCCCAGGGACTCAGAACCAGAGAGGAGAAAAGTCTTAGGAGCTCAGGCAGAGGAGAGGAGGTGGTATTCCAGCAAGGTCAAGAACAGACTCAAGGATTTGGCAGAAAGGGAACCAGGATTAGCAGAGAAGACAGAATGGAAACATATGGGAGATTGAAAACAAAATACACAGTTATTGATGGGCTCCATTAATCATTTCTAGTTAATGAGTTTGGCTTTTGGAGGCCCCAAGCACATCGCTTTTATAAGTTCTTCCAGACCTTTAAGTGAAAGCAAAAAAACAAAAACAGAGCGAGGTTAATAAATGATGAAGCCTGACATCTCCATGGGTCCAGAATTGGCCTCTTGGGCTGTGGAAACCTACTCCCTGAGCTAGTGGTTTTATTCATTATAGTCTCCCTGGGAGGCAGGCAGGGCCGGCTGAGGATGTGTACCTCCTCCATGGTGGCCAAGGCACTCAGGGAGTCTCAGTGAGTTCTAAAGCCAGCCTCAAAGGGAGTGGTTCTCTTGCCACTTCAGAGCATGGAACACGGCTCCGAGCCCTTAAATGACCTGCCTATTGAAATGCCAACAAGCAGTATGGTGGGATTATACCTGGTGAGCTGGGGCCTGGTGTCCAGGGCTCAATGGCATAGGGTAGGATCCCTCCTTTGCACTATGTGCTATGTGCACTTGGGGACATGGGGAAAAGTTTTGTCGATTCTGGGGACAGTCTCACACACCACAAGAACTGTGACAGGATCAGCACCATTCGAGGTGTTCACACAGGCCAGGCTTCATGCCAGGCATTTTATGTGCATGTGTGTTGGTAAAAATACAAGAAACTTGAAACTGACCATCTTCATTTGTAAGTGTGCAAGTCAGTAGTATTAAGTACGTTCACATGGTAGGACAACCATCACCAACCACCCTACATCTCCAGAATTTTTCATCTCCCCAAACTGAGACTCTGTTCCCATGAAACGCCAACTCCCCAGTGTCCCCTCCCCAACCTAGCTTTTTTCTGCGTGAGCTCCTTAATCTGCATAATGTCCTGATGCCTGGAAAACTGAGGCTTAGAGAGATGAGAACTCCAAAGGCTGAGGTCACGCACAGCTGGTTAAGGAGTGGAGCTACGACTTGACCCTGGGGCTGCCTGTTCCCAGACCTGCTGGTTTGTCCCCTCTTGCCTTACCTTTGAGTTGTCCTGAAATAGCTTCCTCCTGTGGAAGTGCAGAGACCCACAGCCAACCTTAGACAGGGCCTCTCACTGATGGAGGAGTGTGACCCTGGCTCATTACAGGAAACAATTTCCCCAAATTTCTAGCATTTGAGGGAGCACCCTCTGGCTTAGGGGCCATCATGGGGCTGAGGGTTTCTTGGAGAGATGGACTAGGGACATCAGCCATGCGGAGGCAAATATCTGTAGCTGTCTGGCCTGCCTGAGGGGGGCACAGTTGGTGAATGAACAACTTGAGAAGAGAGCTGGAGCCCTGTTCCCAGGAGCTCACCCATCCCAGTCCCCTGACATGGGGTTAAGATTAATTACCCAATTGCCAATTCACTCTAATGATTTAAAATCTGTCTCAGCAACCCTGCTGAGTAGGCAGTTCCCTCCCATTTTACAGGGGGAGGTTTGGAGAAGTCAGGGTCACATAGCTATTAAGTGAGGGAGGCCTGAAGAGGCTGGTGGAGCAGGGGTGAGGGGTGGGGGTGGTGTTCTTTGGAAATGCAGAAAAATTGGAAACGAGGGGCTTGTGCTGTTTGGCGCTGACTCACAGTGACATTGGATCTTCCTGTCTGTAATTTCCCCATCTTGAAGAAAGAAAGAACCTTTGTTTTTAAACTCCTTTTGAAGCTTAACATTTGAGCTGCAGGTTTGCTTTAATGCAGTAGCAATTTAGGTTCAAAACCCCTTTAGCCGACACATCAATCAGAGGTCAAAACATCAACCTCTTGTATTTGTTCTCCTTTCAAGAGCCTTTTGGTTGCCTCTTCCTGAGTCCCTGGCAACAGAAGTGATTTCTCCTGCCCCTTTCAGCACATGAAAGGGACCTACTCCTTGTTTGTATTCCCTGGTCCTCCTGTGGTACATCCCAGAGGAGTAAGGGGTTGGACTGGTTGTATAGGAATGCCAGAGTGTGCTCGCTTCGGCAGCATATATACTAAAGAAAAAAATAGGAATGCTGGGGAAACATCCTTCCCAAAATACTCTCCCAGATGAAAGAACAGATCAGACGGGTGAAGGTTTTAGCTTTTCAACTTTTAAAGGAATCAGCTCAGCCTCAGAGGGTGTGTTGATTGGCAGGGCAATTTGTCTACAGCCATCCAAGTGTAAAATGCGTCTGCGAGCCCCTTAATCCTAAAGTTTCATTTGCATAGATTGTGCCATGGATCCATGTGTATATGCACTTAAAGACAGATATAGGGAAACAGTCCTTGCCCAGGTCCGTAGCTCCAGAGCCTGGAAACCATCTGTTGGGCTCTGGTTAGGTCTATGAGGATATCTGCACATAGGATGGAGTTTGATGCCTCCATTTGAAAAACAAGGCAACTCTCCATGTAATGATATGGAACAGTCTCCAAGATAAATTGTTAGGTGCAAAGATGGGAAGATTTAGAGATTGAGAGTCGTTCTAGGGTGTTACCTCACATTTGGACGCCCAGGGATGGGTTCCCGGAGTCCATGAGCCCTGGAGTCATGGCTGCATTGGGCTCACACCTGTGGGCATGTAGGTGTGCACACACACATGCAAAATTCTCTTGTTGGCCTACGGTCCCCAAAGGATTAAAAGCCACCATGTGGATCTGATGGGGGAACTGAGGCCCTGACTTGTCCTTGGTTGCCTACTCATTCGTCATGTGTCTGTTGGGCAAACATGTGCCTGGCCCTGCCGGACACTCAAGGTCTGGAAATGAGGGGGCACCAAGGCCAAAGTAGGGGGAGGTTGTTGTGTCAGTATGCCAGGGCAGAGGGTCAGCATTGGTTTCGGAGAAGTGGCCATTCCTGAGCTGAGTCTTGGATGGTGAGGGAAAGGCATTCTGGTGGCAGGACAGCCCTCTGTGATGCGAGGTGTGGAATACAGGGAGAACTGTGCGTGGGCCATCACCTGACCGGCAGGCAGAGCCTCCAAGTTCACATATTTGGACTTGACCCCAAAGGCCAACTCTGTGTGCCTGGCTCTCCTCTCTAAGGAGAGGGGGAGGAGCTGGGCATCTGCCACTCAACTGCTCTCTTTTTCCCTCCCAGTTTGTTGAAGTCGAAGGACAGATCACGTCCTTGGTTGATCTTTACCCGTCCTTCCTAAGGAAGGGTTTCCGTCGGGAAATCTTCATCGCCTTGATATGTAGCATCAGCTACCTTCTAGGGCTGACGATGGTGACGGAGGTAGGTGACTCTTTTCTCACCTGGCACAAGGGGTCTCCCCTTACAGGGCCCTTGGTGCCTCAGATATGTGTCTCAGAGCAGTTCAAGGCCACATTGCCTCTCGGGTCCCCCTAACGGCTGGATGAGAGGACCAGGGTGGGTAATCTCCAAACCTCACCTAGGGACTCAGCCTACACAGTGAGGGGGAATCCATTAGTTGACCCAAACTTCCCGCATCTTTTCCCACCGGGTTATCATGGCAACAGTATTACTCTCTGTCTCTCCCTTATCCTGGGAGGCGGGGGAGGAGGGATGCTTCAGCTACAATCCACTTTTAACAACAGCCCTGTTCACCCATGACTGTGTGCAGCGGCCCTTCACAGGCCTGGAGGGGAGGTGGTTCTTGACAGTAAATACTGCAGGCAATGTGGCTGCTGGGTCTGGTTGACCAGGGGTGTGTGCTGCTCAGAGGAGATAGGCAGGGGCCGGAGGAGGATCCATTTAAAGTGGGACAAAGAAGCAAAGAGCAGAAGGGAGAGAGAGTATCTAAGGCAGCAGTGGTTCAGCATGTCTAGCAAGAGGTGGGCCAGAAAAGAAAAAGATTCTTGTGCTAAACAACGTAAGCATGTGAGCCTCGCATAGGCCCAGGACACACACACTCTTGTACATCTCTCCACTCGCCTCCCCATATTCTCCAGCAATGGATGGCATTAGCCCCCAAACTCAATTCAGGGTTTCCCATCACTGCTTTTCCTTACTGGAAGTGAAAGTTAAGTGTTTTTTTCTGGAAATGCCTGTAAAGAAACCTCCCCCACAAAAGGCAGCTCACAAGTCCACACACTGAGCAGCTGCATGTTGCTGAAATCTTCTGTTTGCCACCATTGGTTTCAAGTTCCTCCTTTGGAAGCAGGCTTCAGGAGACCCATCGATTTTTGCTAAGGGAGACAAGTTGACTTGCTTTCGTGTGTGTGTGTGTGTGTGTGTGTGTGTGTGTGTGTGTTCAAACATGAAGTGGAGCATCATTTACATAGGTGTCTGGTTTATCATAACCTTTGCCCATTATCATAGCCTTTTCTTACTAATATGCTAGAGCTCTTTATATATTAAGGCAATTAGATACCAAACAACCAATCAACCTTCTCTGGTTTTTTCCTTCACAGGGTGGCATGTATGTGTTTCAACTCTTTGACTACTATGCAGCTAGCGGTGTATGCCTTTTGTGGGTTGCATTCTTTGAATGTTTTGTTATTGCCTGGATATATGGTGAGTGCCGGTTTTTGCATATCCTTTCCCAGGTCTCTCCTTTGGGTCTCTCTATTTAAAAGCTTCAGAACCAGAATTCTAAGGGGAGTTCATTCATATTCAAATACAAAGTACTTCCCTACCAGGACTTTTCATCTGAAGGCTACCCCGTGGCTACACGAATAATATCGTGGTAGCCACATTCCAGATTCTCCCCATGCCGAAGGTGCAGGATGTGACTGTGTGTTTAAACAAACACATAACTTGGCTGTACAGGGGTCTATCTATGATTAACTACTCTAGGGTTCAGGAATGGTCCATTTGGACCTCCTTGAGACCTTGAATTTGTCACACCAGGATTTGGGTTGGGTATGCCTCAGGTGGCCCCCCAAATACAAGATGACAGTTAATTTTGAATTTTAGATGATTTCAGATAAATACCTGGCATACTTGGGTCTATGTGGTATAAGACGGGAACCTGGATCAGGCCCCAGAAACCCCTCCTGGCCCTTGAGTGCTTGCTCTGCTGTTCTCAGGGTGGATGCTGGCATTGGACACGTGTGACCATCTGTCCACCTCATTGTCTTGCAGGCAGCAATAACTTTTATGACGGTATTGAAGACATGATCGGCTATCGGCCGGGGCCCTGGATGAAGTACAGCTGGGCCGTGGTCACTCCAGTTCTCTGTGTTGTGAGTTTTCTCCTGCTGGGCTGCGGGTCATGGTCTTTGTTCATCTGCTAAACCATCCTGAGTTCAGCATTTGCCGAGTGTTGGCAGAAGCATGTAACAAGTCTAGTGACAGCTCTGCCTGGATAAAGGTGGAGCAGATGGTTCCAGGTTAGCTCAAGATGAGTTTGGAAGAATGAGTAGGAGCTTGTCAGGGAGAGAACAGGAAGGGCGTTCCTGGCAGAGGAACCAGCCTCTGCAAAGGCACAGCATTCTCAAAGAGGAAAATGTACCGGGGCATGTTGAGAAACTCAGGGGACCCTCATGGAGCACACAGCTTTTCCCCAGACCCTTGCAGAGCTCAGGAGCCCAGTTTCAGTCACTGATTATGTGAAGGGGCCATTGGGAGGACCAAAGGAGAGGTCACAGACATTGGAAATGTGATGTTTCCATGGCAGGGTTGGGGTTGTGGCTAGAGAGGGGACGTCCCAGCAGACAGATACTTTGGGCTCTCCCAAGATCACAGAGGCTGCATACCCACCCAGAACCCACTGGCGATGAGGTGCCACATTCCTCTTCCCACCAAGGTGCCCTCGCCTGCCACCTCACAGCATACCCAGACACCCTGCCTGCTTCGAGGTTCTGCTCAGCAGGTCCAGCCAAAGGAAAATCCTCTCTGAGGCAAAAGCTGCTTTCCTGTCAGTGTTTGAAACCAGTTGTGAGCTTTGGAGCTAATTGCAAGGGGAACCCATCTGCTCTGCAGTTTCTCGGCTCACACATTGGGAAGCGCAAATGGCAGATAACATTCCTTGCATGTAGGGATCAGGGGCTGAGGAACAAATGGGCCCTCCCCTCAGTGACCTCTGCTCCTGGGTAGTAATAAGTCAATATCGCCATTAACTCACTGTGTGACCTCAGGAGAGCCCCTTCCCTCTCAGGCCCCAGTTTCCCCCATTTTAAGAGACCGACATGGGATGTGAGTGGCAGCCGACAGCCTTAGGTTTTTACTGTTATTTAATATGGTTGTGGCCTGTGCATCTGAGGTGTATATTTTCCCCAAAACAGTAAGTAAAACTATAGCAGCCAGTAACCACAACAATTGGTGAGTTTTAGAGATGGATTTTGCTGGGTCCAAAGCCCATGTTCTTGTTCTCACTTCATGTTTGTTTGTGGGCACTCTGGTCACCACCCTGACCATCAGTTTCTTCCTCTCTCCCTTCCTGAGGAGTTGCATAGATCAGAAATAGGTTGCTTTCTAAGGCGATAGAACGAAGCCACTGGAGTAGGAAGAGGAATGTGACAGGCAGGTATGGGTCTCAGGCAGGAACAAGCTTCCTCATGTTGGGAAAACCAGAGCAGCCACCTCCTGGCACTTTCCCTGTCTAAGCTACAGCCCCACAAATAAGGCCAGAAACAACCAGGCCAGGCATGCAGTGGGTGCCCAATGGAAGACATCTGCAGCCTAATGCTCTCTCTCTTGCCTGTCATCAATTCTGATGTAGATAGATTTGTCTTCCCAGCAAACCCCAGTTATTAGATCATGAGGATTTAAGTCACTTTCACCTTGGGGTCATCCAAGACTAGAGCAGGAGTCCTGGGCCCTCCCAGCCAGCCTTATGTGGCAACGGGGCCTTGACATAGGCTTTGGGGCTCAGAGCTGACACCACCTCACCCCACCCCACTGTTCATGGATGCTGATGGCCACTGGCTATTAGTGTGGGCTCAAGGCTGGGCTGTAGACACCCAACAGGGCAAGGCTCAGGCCCACACTTTGTCCTGGGGGCCTGGGCCTAGTGCTTGGAGATGGGGATGGAGGGGAAGAAAGGCTTTCACCCACGCAGTTAGCATTGTTGTGCACCTACTGTGTGCACCTGGAACTGCACCAAGTGTTAGAGAAACAGAAGAACAAGACACACACACTTCTCCCCTCACTGACTCTGGTTGGGTGGGGTGCCATGTGCTGAGGAAGTGATTGTAATCACACGCTTTTGGGGAAGGAAAAGTGTGGGTGCCTTACTGAGTCCGGGCAGGGCCTGGGCAAGTAAGGCAGGACCATTAAAGCTAAATTAGAAGGAGGAGAAGGCGAGGGGAAAAGAGGTCCCGTCAGAGGGAACAGCCTAGACTAAGGCCTTGGGGCACGTGGCTGAGGAGCTGGGAGGAATTCAGGGTACCTGGAGTGTAGACTTGGAGGAAGAGGTGGAGATAGGTGAGAGGGAAGGGGCCCAGCTCCTGGTGACATTCCAGCCAGGCTGAGGAGCTTGGACCGCATCCTAAAGGCACTGGGGAGCCGCAGAGGGTTTTGAGCAGAGAAATGACTTGGTCAGATTTGCATTGGGGGAGATCCTCATGCTGCAGAGTGGAGAAGGGTGTGAGGCCCTTTGGGTGGGGCCCACACGGGTCCCAGAAGTCCGCCCCCCCCGATGCCCGAGACAGCCCTGACTGCCCCCATCTCTCCACAGGGATGTTTCATCTTCTCTCTCGTCAAGTACGTACCCCTGACCTACAACAAAGTGTACGTGTACCCGACCTGGGCCATCGGGCTGGGCTGGAGCCTGGCCCTGTCCTCCATGGTGTGCGTCCCCTTGGTCATGGTCATCCGCTTCTGCCAGACGGAAGGGCCATTCCTCGTGGTGAGTGCAGGGCCTCAGGCTGGACTGGGGGGCGGGGGCAGCCTGCTGTCTGTCTGCTTTGCGACCTTGGGTGTGTCACTCGCCCTCTCTGAGTCCTAGACCCCTGCCTGCCCCATGGAGTGATTGGGATTGTGGGTGGGAGAGCGTATCATGAGAACACCGCATCATAAGAAGGCTCTGTGGTGATATTTAAAGCAGGGCTGTGGCTGGAGGAGGAATTTACCACGTAGAAAATGTGAGATGGAAGAATGTGAATTATGGTGCTAGGAGGTGTGACAGCACTTGGACAGTAGTGACATGCTCCGGGGGGTGGGCGATGAGACTAGAGAAGTGATAGCAGCTTTGGATGCCAAGCTAAGAGCTAGGGCTTTATCTTGGGCTGAGTTTCTGAATTGGTTAGATGAGACAAGGAGCCAGGGAGGAAGTCTGGGCTCCACACAGAGTCCCCCCCTTACCCTGGAGTCAAGTTGTAGATAAGCCCAGAGCCAGCTGGTATACCCCTCCCCAGCTCTGTGGCCTCAGCTGCTGCCTGACTCAGAAGCCACCTCTGCCGTGCTTCCAGGTCTCTGTGCCTGCCAATCTCCTTCCCTAAAGCCCCCTCCGCACAGCCCACCTCCTTTCAGAAATTCTTCTGACAATACTGTAGATTCCAGGCCTGGCAAAAGCCGGGACTCTTTCCAAGAAATCCTTTTCTTAGAATCTCCCTTAACCTTTGGGCTTGGGCTGGCTCCAAGACTGCACTGTTTTGTTCTGGGCTGTTTTTATTGTTATTCTCTTAAAAATCTGGAGCCAGGATGTCCTGGGGCCCTGGCTCCCCCTTAGGCTGGGCCCGTTTCCTTGTGGGCAGAGGAATGGCCTGGAGGTGTTGTTGGTGGGAGGAGAGGAGAAACTGGGCAGAAAGGGACCAGCCTTCCCCAGACAAAGGAAGTAGGCAGGGGTGTGCCAGGGAGGAAACACGAAGCTGAGTCTGTCTGAGCCAGCACTGCCCTGGGGTGTTCCTGTAGGATTGGGCTCATTGTATTTTCTCAGGGGACACAGGGAAGGACCCCAGGACTCAGCCAGAACACTGAATGCCCTGATCATTTGTTGAAATGTTGAACTACGAGGCCTGGGACAGATGGGCAATTAGCTACTGCCCTGAGCCCTCCAGGCACTCTCCTACATACCCTATGCCAACCCAGCTCCTTCCTGGGAATTTCCAGAATATCCCTGCCATCCAGAAACTAAAGGGTTAATTGGAGGCCTACCAGAGGGGCTTGGATGTCTTTTCTGATTGGTCAGTGCCCACAGTAATTACATAGTTCACCCATGGGAGGTGGGGCATAGTTCAACCATGGGAGTGGGACTATATCCAACAGGCAGTGACCACTAACGTGTGTCCCTTCAAAGCTTAATTTTGAAATATTGTTCCAACCCCAGTTTAGAGGTTTGGTCAGAGTGGGATTGGTGTGAGGGAAAGAGAGGGGGTGGGTGAGGAATCTACTCTTCCCCAGCTTGCATCTTTTCCTCATCTACAAACATAACCCCCTCCTCTGAAAGTGGGTGAGCCACCCGTCTTTGCTATCTATGCCACCCGGGGCTCCCACCTGCACAGGTTTCCAAAGTGTCCTCCCAGCTGTGAACATCCCTCTGAGCCAGGTTCTGCAAAGCCAGGTCTCTGTCCTGGGAGGAGCCCCGTTGCATCTCACCTCCCACATAAAGGGAGCCCAGGTGGCTGCCTGGTGGTGTTTGCCTCTTGCCCCACCTTCTGCATGCACACCCCATTATACAGATGTACAGACATGCAGCACAATGAAAGGGGAGCAGAGCCTACCCTTCCTGCTGGCATCCCACCTCTCAGACTTTACCTGGGGCCTCCAGTCGGTTCCTCCAGGAACCAAACAGGCAACCCAGATGAGGGAAGCCACTTGGGCAGGGCGGGGAGTGAGCTGGAGAAGGCATGGAAATCTACAGCATGTGCTCAGCAATGCCAGTTGTTACCAAGAGGGGACGTGGGGCTGGAAGTGCCAGATCTTGCAATTTTTTAAAGAGAAGATAGAAATCTAGATATTCAAGTGAAATATTGTAGCTTTTAATAAGCAGCTTAAAAATTATTATGTACCTAAATTGAATGTTAATGCCTAGAGAACTGCTTGTTCACAACTGCTTTCTATTTAAGCTTCTCTGTGGACACCTGACTGGGGTGGGCTGCGAAGCAGGAGCCCCGAGTTTGAGTCCTAGTTCTGCCATTAGGGAGGGCTCTTTTCCTCACTGATTCCTTGAGTAGACAACCAGCTTGGAGCACAGAACTCACTCTGCCCTGAAGTGATGTGAGAATTCTCATGCAGTCCAGCCTCTGGCCCCGCTGTTGGAAGGTGCAGCTCAGACACAAGCAAAGGTCTCCAAGTCCTCCAGGCAGAACCTGCAGGGGTGCGGGCGGGAAGTGGCAGGGAACTTGGATGCCTGCAAGGAAGTGGGGAGACCCTTCTGCAGGAAATGCATGCAGCTTGTGGGAGGCTGAGGAGTGTGCAGTTTCTCTTCGGGGAAGGTGGGAACCAGTTATCCAGCTTTGGGCATACAGATTGCAGACACTCAGCTGCTTTGCAAGTCAGAGAAATCGGGGATAGGAATCATGAGGAAGCGTAGAGCATGTCTGCTCCATGGGAGGAAGAAGTCAGAGCTTGGAAGTTCCAGCCCCGATTCCTGAGGCATGTCAGCAGGGTTGGCAATGAAACGACCGACTGGAATTCTGCCCTGATGTGGCGCCTGACTAGGAGCACCTTAGTTCAACCCTTTCATTTGCCAGTGGATGAAATGGGAGATCCATAGAGGCTAGTAGTTTGCCAAGTGCTAAGTAGTAAGGGGATAGGTTCCCGTGGTGAAAAGGGAATCAGACTGCCTGACTTCCTCCCCCACTCCTGTCCCTTCCTTCTCCAGAGACTCAAGTACCTGCTGACGCCGAGAGAACCCAACCGCTGGGCTGTGGAGCGAGAGGGGGCCACACCCTACAGCTCCCGCCTGGCCATGAATGGCGCTCTCATGAAACCGACCCACATCATAGTGGAGACTATGATGTGAGCTCTCTCGGGTCGACGGGGCTGCTTTCCTGCTGTTTACTAACATTAGATTCTCATAGGACCAGGTTTACAGAGCTTTATATTTGCACTAGGATTTTTTTTTTTTAATTGTCACAGAAAATATTACTGTGTGTGCGTGTGTGTGTGTGCGTGTGTGTGTGTGGTGTCGTGTGTATGTGTATTTTGTTTTGATTTGGGGATATTTTGTACAAAAAAGAAAACCCATGGGCAGAAAGTCCGGGGCGAGGCAGAGCTTTCATACTGAATTAGATGTATTTTATGGGAACTTGGTAAATTTTTCTTTGTATTTTTTTTTTAACATATAACTATATATACACTTAGAGATTGTCATACACTTTTACCACTTGAATTGATCTTCTTGCCAGCAATAGATCTCGTTTTCAAAAGCAATTCTTTGGTGCTTGTGTAGCTGGCAGAAAGTTCTGCCCCAAAAAACACAGGATGGAATTTTCCTGGGACAGCAGACCCATTTTACAGGCGAAGTACCTCCCAAACCTGGTTCAAGTAGAAGCAAAGAGCAGGGAGAGGGCCCCACGCACTGGCCAGACCCAAAGGGGCTGGAGAGAGGAGGGCTGTGAGGAAACGCCTCATTACATTTGTTTTAGCCAAGAAGAGAGATGCCAAAAATAATGAACCAGTCCTCAAATAAAGGCCCTGACTGAAAGCTGACAGTTGAGCCCTACAGCAAAAGTCTGATGCTAAGAGCAGTAGAAGCCATCCCGCCAGGAACAAAATCCCACATTTTATTCTGAGATCAAGGGTGGATAGTCAGATTGTCAGATGGACTGTCAGAATCATTCATCTGATAGGGCTGGTGAGGATGGGGCTTGGACGTTCAGGAGTCCTTATGAGGCTGACGGCTCCGCCGCTGTCCTTCCTGGGATGTCCCTTAGGGGAGCCCAGCAGGAGGAGCTAGCCATCTCTGGGTTCTGATCCTCACACAGATGGGTCTGTTCTGTGGGGTCCTATCAGGTTTTGGTCATTCCCCAGCTGACATCTCTCAAAGCTGCCTGTAGGAGCGAAGCATCACGTAGTTGGTGAGGGATGAGGGGTGAGCGAGTGGACCAAAGGATGTGGGACCCAGGGTTCGGGGGCCCGGTGTCGGGAAAGGGTGCTTTATTCCCCTCATCTCTCCACCCTCATCTCCCAGAGGCTAGGAAACTCCCGACAAGCTCTTGTTGAATACCCCAGCCCAGGGCCAGCCTGGGTTCTCGCAGGGAGTGCCAAGAGCATCTTTGGAGGTTCACTGAATCTTTGAATCGTGTGAAGTGCTCCCAAAACTCTTCTCCCAGTTCAGTTGCAAGTGCAGAGTGGATCACCCTTGGTGGTCCCTGGGAGATAATACAACTCTTCATTTCACAACCCCTGCAATAGCTGGTGTCAGATATGCACAATGTGGGAACTGAGGAGAGGCAGTGAGGGAGTGGGTTTTAGAAAGTTGGGGTTGTTCAGGGGGCTGGCACCCCAGAACTGGCTCGACCAAGAGCCTTATTTACAGCGGCGTCCTCTTGAACCAGGAGAGAAGGTACTCCACCTTTTAAACCCTGAGTATGGACAACCTCCACCCCAGCTCCCATTTGGACCTAAACTGTGCCATTTAAACAGTCACTTCCAAGTTCAGAGTCTAAACTAAACTGCAATATTGTCACGAACAGCAGTTACTGCCTCTAGTGATGTGGAGAGTGAAGTCCAGCTCAGGTTTTCAGAGCGAGGGCTCTCTGAATCCTGGCACTTGCCTCCCCAAATTCGGGAGGGGGAGGAGCCTTTGGTGTCCCCCTCCCAAGGGGCAGAGGCCATTCTGAACCTCTTGTCTTTGGCAAGCATTCACATTTCGCTGTTTCCAAAGCATATACTCTGCCAAACAACACCTATTCCAAACTGTTCACAGTTCTAACGTGTTCCCGTTTTTCTATGTATTTATGGTTGCCGCAGTGTCTGATTTGATTTTATTGTGGTTTTTTTCCCCCCTAATTTTACTGAGCAGCAATGTGACCTGTTTTCCTCCGTCTTATGGAACTTTAGTAAACTAACCACTGTCAGTGACTGGGGACAGGTGACGTGTGGGAGCGAGGGGGGCTTGGCGAGCTGTGGCTATCTGGGCATCTGTGGCCATTTCAGGCTACATCTCCCCTCCAGGGCTCAGACCCCGAGCGAAAGGCCACAGGATGGCAGACAAATTGCAACATTCTGGACATGGCCCAAGGAAGGCCTCTTATAAGATTCCCAGACCAAATTCTAGACCAAAGACACATGCAGACGGCGTCCCCAGGTCCCACCTAGAAGGAAGGTCAGCCACTCCCCCCAAGCCCATTCCTTAGCAGCCTCCCGGCACCTGTCTCCAATTGCGACCCCAGCTCTCGTGTATCCTCAGAACTTGGCTCTGTGAGTACGTGTAATGATGTGTGACTTTTATATATCTCCACATAAAGGAAACTTGTCATTTGCACTCACGACTCTGGTCCACCTGTCTCTCTGCCTGGGATGGGTCAGAAATGTTGATGCCTGCCCATAGTCCGGTCAGTCAGATCTAAAAGGGATGCGAGGGAGCTGTTTAAAGAATTTTTTTAGGATGCAGAAGTGGGTGAGGGCCCCAGGATAAATCTCACCTAGGGGATACTTCACTGAGCTGAGCTGGGCCATGTTAATCCCCGCAGTGGAGCCACACCATCAGTGATGGAGAGGGTTCTGGGCCTCCCAGTTGACGCCCTTGTAAAATGGGGAAACTGAGGACTGGAGCAGGGGAGGGACTTTGGCACAGTGAGCTGGGACTGGAGCCAGACTGTCTGCAGTCAATTCCGGCTTCCGGTCCCCTGACGTGTGTGCGGTGAGTGGCGAGTGCAGCGCCCCACTGTTCTCCCTGAAGACCAAAGACAAGCCTTTAGGAAAAAGGAAACACTCTGTCCCCAGCATTCAGGGACCAGGTGAGCAGTACCCACCACCTCCCGCCCTCCTCAGGGGCCAACTGGACCCCAACCTGTGGCTCAGGCCTCCAGCAGGAGAGGCAGCACCTATTCATCCTGTTCACCCTGCCCCTGCACCCAGCAGCCTTCTGTGAGCTAGGCATTGAGATCCCTATGGCACATTTGGAAACTGAGGCCCAAAGAAGCCAGATGGTGTGTAAGAGGCAGAACCCTTAGACAGGATTCAGCCTGAGGCCACTTGGGATATTCCCAGGCAACCTTGCATTCTGATTTCCAGGCAGTACGCAGCTCCCCCTCTGTATCTCCGGTCCCCCGTTCACACCCGCAGAGCCAGTGGTGAAGCACAAAGGGCGAGTCAGCCCTCCTCAGCCTGGCACAGGGTGTTCTTGTGTCACCAAGTACCACAGCACAGTGGCCAGTGGCCCAGCCAGCATCTCAACACTGCCCCCCTGGATAGGGAATGCTCTGGGCAACCAGTGCTGAAGGCAGAGGTGCCTCCTTAACCCCCAAACCTCAGACACAGGCCAGGAAAGGACTCTAGAGGCGGCTACAGTGCCCATCTAGCCCTCAGATCCAAGGTCAGGCGTCCCCAAGCTAGGCTGTCCACGTGGATGCTATAAATACCACTGTGCAAAAATGCAACAAGCACAAAGCCACAAAACAAACAAAAACCCAGATATCGAAATTGGAGAGGAATATGGGTCCCTCCCCCTCAATGTCTGGCCCTCAGAAGGCATCTTGTTTTAATAGGAAGCTGTTTCATTGTTCTCACATGGGTGTCACTACAGGCATATTCTGACAAGGTCCCTGAGGGATGCAGCATCTTGTGATCCATTTGGCTTCAAACTGAGATGTTCGCTCCATTTTTTTTTTTTTTTTTTTTCACCCAATTGATTTTCAAATCCCTAGCAACTGTGACTGTATTTAGCACAAGAGAAAGCTGAGAACGTGGGTCTTGCCTCCTTCCAGAAATATGTCTGGCTCATCAGGACTTTTTTTTAAAACTTCAAAATATTTTTAAAATATTTTAAACTTTTGTAAAAAAAAAAACAAAAAATCAACCAACGAGACTCTTCTGAGGAGGAACATTTGTATTTGAATAAGATCCTTGGTGTGTAATTCAGTCTTGCAATATACTACAGGCTTTTGTGTATAAATGTTTTATGATATGAATCCCTGTATTTTGCAGGGTGTTTCCTTTCCCCTTTTGCTTTTTAGATAAATATGTATATCGATATTTTAAATTCATCTTTGCTTTTTTTTTAGAGGAGTTTGTAATCACCTTATAACATGAAAATAAACATTTTCTTTTTAAATCCAACATGTGTGGCTTCTCTTTCGATGAAGCTGTTTTTTCTTGTTTGGCAAGTGCTTTACAGTTTATAAAGGGCTCTCGGTCCCACCTCAGAATGCTCCTCAAAGGTGGGTATTGTTATTAAGGAGACACTGAGGCAGAGGCTCCCAGTAGGGACTCAAGGCTGGGACTGCCAGTTGGTTTGCTCCAAGGGCACACAGCAAGTCCACGAAAGAGCTGATTTGCGCCCAGATCCACAGACTCCTGAGTCTACTCTGGCTGGTTCCACCGACCCTACTGAGTGAAGCCCACTTGCTACATGCCCAGCCCTGTGCAGCTGGGAGATCTCACACCGTCCCCTAAGCCGCATTCTCCCTATCTGGAATAAACTACCGCCTCCTTGGAGGGTTAAGGGGTGATTAGAGGTGAGGCTCATAAGGCATCAGGCCCTCACCTTCTCTGGCTTCCTTTCTCTCTTTCCCAGCCCAGGGTTATCCTGCTTAAGCCCAGAAAGGGGATTTGGGGAGGTGGGCACTAACCTGAGGTTGGTACCCATCCTGCCCCCTCAGCCCTCCCATCAAGTGATCCCATCCCATCCCATCAGGGCCCTCTCATTGCCAAGTCCAAGAGTAGGGTTGGGAGGCTCCTGGAAGAGAGGTAAGTGGCAAGTCCTGGAGGGAAGCAAATAGGGACCTCACACTGGGACCTCAGAGGGGAGGACACTGGACCCCAAAAGGTCAGTGGTTGGCACAGATGTCCTCAGCCTTGGGGCTTGTGAGCCCAACCCACTGGTAGAGATGGGGAAACTGAAGCCAGAAAAGGGTTGATGTTTTGGGCAGCCTTCCAAAACTGAGTGGGTGAGGTCAGGGGAAACTGCTGGGTACTCTCCTCAACTCAGACATAAGATTCTTTCTCAGGAACTCATTATTTATAGACAATGTTAAAATAACATCTCTCTCCTCTCTTTTTTTCTGGCTGGCTGCCTGATGGCCCTGTCTACCTTCCTTACTCTTCTGAGTGTTTTGGCCATATGGCTTGTTTTCAAATTCCTGTTCCAACCCTTCTTACCTGTGTGATCATGGGCAAGTGACTTAACCTCTCTGTGCCTCATTTCCTCATCTATAATGTTGGGATGGTAATTGAGCCACCTCTGAAGGCTGTAGGGAGGATCCAGGGAATTCTTGCAAAGCTCTCAGAACTGTGGTTGGTATACAGCCAGGCTGAAGGACAGGTGCTGTCTCTTTAGCCAATACTACAGCCCTCAGCTTTCCCAGCACAACCACATAAATGCACCCGATGTGGTCCAGCCCCTGCTTATACCCCTCCTGATGGGGAGGGAGCCCCATCTGGCATAGCTGATGGGAAGTTCTTTCTCTGCCTACACAGAACTGTGGTTCCCTTGGTTAGACCCAGCCTTGCTCTCTGGGCTCATCCTACCCAAGACACCATGTAGAGACTCAGGGCACCACCCAGCCCTCAGGCGGTCCTCCTGGCCCCTTCCCCACCCAGCCAGCAGACCCACCACTCACCTGCCTCAGTGCTACCCCCTGCACATACAATAAAATCCATAATCCCTGCCCAAGCCTTCACGATTGGGCTCTGCAACCTTCATTCTGTTCTCTAACCCCACTCCTTTCCATGTTTCCTTTCTCTTCCTTGAACCCGCCAAGTTCATTCCCACCTCAGGGCCTTTGCACTCGCTGTGCCCTCTGCCTGGGGCATTTCCTCCATGTCTCCACACAGCTGGTGCATGTCTTAAAGGTCTTGGCACAAAAATTCCCTCTTCAGAGAAGCCCTTCCTGACCCCTTGAGCTAAAGATCCCCCGTTTTGTTTTCTTCATTGAACTTTATTCCTCCTGAAAGAATTCTTTTATGATTTTGCTCACTTGTTGTCTTTCACTAGAATATAAGCTCCATGCAGACAGGGACTGTCTATCTTGTTCCTGTTGTTTTCCCAGGGACTAGAATGATGCATAGTACAAAGCAGACTTTTTGAACAGATGAATTGATGAATTAATCAAAAGCAGGTACTGTTGTCACAAGATCCAAACAGAAGCTGAATCTTGACAGCCTATGATTTTAAAAAAATGGAGAGATGAACATGTAAGGAAATAGTGGGAAAGAGGCTGTCTGCAGGCCAAGGAGCGAGGCCTCAGTAGAAACCAAACCTGCCGACACTTGTTCTTGGACTTCCAGCCTCCAGGACTGTGAGAAAATAAATTTGCTGTTTAGAAAAAAAAAGAAAGAAAGTAGACCCCCCTACTCCAGGTGCATTTAAATAATTTTATTTAAAAAACCCCAAATCATCCGAACAGCACCCCACCCCCAACTCCTCAGTCATTGCAGCCCTCTGTGGGACAGACAGATTTACACAGGGCCCAAACAGACCCCAAATGCCCTTTGCAGTGCAGCCCCCTGGCATGTGGTGCTTCCCAAGAGCCCTAAGAAACCCCGTGTAGAAAAATACTTTACAAGGAATATGCTTTCATCTCAGCCAGAGAAAAATACAGCTTTTAGGGGGTGAAAGGAGCGTGTTGCAGGGACTATCCCCAAAATGCATAGGCAGGCAGGATGCTCACGGGGCACGGGTATCAGGAAACAAGTTTGGGATGGACAATCCCCATGAGAAGCCGGAAGAAATATTGCATATGAGAAGGCCAGCCATAGCGAGGAGGTCCATCTGCCTGGCCTAGTTGCATATGTCTGGGTAGGGTGTTGGGGGGTGGATGGCAGGAGCCTCAACCCGAGGGAGGGCAGGGTGTTGGTCAGGGTCAGGATGCATATTCCCATCGCCTGCAGTCCAGCATGGCTTTACCAAGCTAAGGGGCCCTGGGGGTGTGTTCTGTCCAGCTCTGTCAAGTGACATAGGCCCAGAGAGCCTAGTCACTTCCCCAAGGTCACACAGTTGAGGCTGTGGGCAGCCATGTCTCTGCTGTGCCTCACTGCACGCCCCCCAAGCTGAGGGTCCTTGGCTTTCTCTCGGTGCCCCTGTCATGGTTGGGCAGTGCCCTTTCACTTTGGGGCAGATGTTGACACAGGAATCCAGGATAGCAGAGGCGCTGAGCAGTCCAGCCAGGGCATAAAGGGCTCTCCAAGGAGGGTGTGGAGGAGCAAGATGCAGGGCTATGGTGAGGGAGTGGAGGGGGAGGGCAGGCCCTCAGGGAGAGTGTGGGTAGGGTGCCCAGGGAGCCTTGGTGGATAGGGAGGCCCAAACCTGCTCAGAGACTGTCTACCCCTTGATTGTCCTCAGAGAGCATCAGACTCACAGGGGGTCACACAGCAAAGCAGCGACCCGGTGGGAAAAGAACAGGCCCCATTTCCCATCGGCCCCTTGAGTAGAAGAGTGTTTTTCAGGTCTCCAGGGGATGCAGGGGTAGAGAAGGGTGCAGGTGGCAGTGGGGCCTCCTGTTTTCCTGAGACCCCCCCCCCTTAAGAGAGGGGCAGGGGCAAAGCAAGCCCAGACCTGGCTGCATCCCACGTGCCCACCTCCATCCCAGCGGCCACACCCCAGACCACCAGGTGGAAGCCCTGTGCCCTTCTCAAAATCAAAAGGGTTTCTGGTCCGTGGAAAATGAGAAAATGATTTTAAGAGATCCTAGTGCTTCCTGATTTCAAGTGGGAAGAAAACTTCCTTGAATGACCACTTTGGACACTGTCACCAATGGGTGTGAGAGAGAATGGCCCCTCTCTCTGGCTTATCCCTCTGCTGCCTGTTTCCATCTCCATCTCTGTGCTTCTCCCGCTTTGTCCTTCTTCACTGAATTGAACATGAGAGGAGCTGCATCAGCTTACATATCATATTTCCATGGTTTCCCATCTTCACTGAAAGGGAGGTAAATGGAGCCCCCTGGGTCTTTTGTCCCCAAATGACTCCCTCCTCATGGAGGGACCTGGGCTGAGAGAGATGTATGCAGATGGGTCAGCAGGCACGCATCCTACAAAAGCAGCAGGAGGGGCTCAGAGCCCAAAGCCAGTGGGTCCAGGACTGCAGTCTCGAATCACAGAAGCATTGGACCAGGAGCTCCAAAATGAAACAATCACTGGCTTTCATATCAAAGGGCTGATGCTTCTTTGGATTCCAGATGTCCCAGTTCAAACCATCCTAAGTGGGGATGCTGGGATGCAGAGAATCTCGGAACCAGCACGTCCCAAACACCAGGATTCTGGAGAAGGGAACGAGGTGGGCTCCACCCCAGGCAGCATCCTTCCTGGAGGTCAGCTCTCCAGCTGAAGTGGCCCCCCAGCCTCACCCTGAATGCCCCCTGCCCCCACGTTGGGAAACTAACCTGAGCCTCACTGGGATGCCTCACACCTCAGTCAACTGGGGGATCCAGCTCCTGCTTGCTCGCCTTCTGACAGGGGGCTCACTCCCCCTGGCAGCTCATTCCAGCTCCATAGCTCTGCTGGAAGAATGCGCTCCCTACAGTGAGCTGGACACCCCTCACCGGACACCCCTCCAAGAGGCCCTGTAGGGACCTGGGGCCCCCCGCAGGTCCCTCTCCTCATGGCTGCGCAGCCTATCCCTATTGAGCCGGGCACCTCTGGGGTATCTTGGAGACCCAACACGGAGAAAGGCCTAGGTGCCACTCCAACTGGGGCAGGGACCTCCCTGCCTGGCACCCCAGTCACAACAGAACTGGAGAACAAAGCTCGATCCATGGCTCAGAGCCTGCCAGATGGACAGATGGACGAGTAGGTGGCCATTTCTCCAGCCCAGCTACAGGTCTGGGAGCCAGGATCTTCCAGGGTGCCCCCTTGCGTGTCTGGACCATGAGCTGACTTCAGAGCATCCGGGGCTTGCTGGGGCCTGAGGCTCGCGGGGCCCGGCCACTCTGTGCCAGCGGGCTGCGACTGATGACCAGCTCCAGGACGTCACCCGCCTCCGCCAGGAGTGGCACCGCCAGGCAGCAGTCAAAGTCCCGCGTGCGAACGTGGTTGACCTGCACGGTGTACAGCCAAGGGGACAGCCTGGCATCAGCTCAGCCTGGGCTGAAGGCGTGGGAATGGTGGGGTTTCCTAAATGTGGGCCCTGTCCCAGGCCAGACACAGGGTAAATCTAGAATACTCGTCCAGAGGAGGAAGTCATTCTTCATTTAACTCTCTTTCAATTCTTCTGGTTGGGGTTAATCACAGAGAAAGGCCAGTACATACTCTGCACCCCTCTAACACCTGCTTCTTTCCCATTTTAACATGAAAGAGCAGACATACACCCAGCCTCCTGCCTAGGATTTTGTGACATGGCCTTGTTTCTGTTTTATTTGCATTTTATATTGGCCTTCTATTTTCAAGCAAGGGGTCCTGGGTTTTCATTCCTAATGGAGTAGAAAAGTTTCCTCTTGAGATAAATTTAAGTTGAAAAACTTGGTCAATTTAGAGAAAAATGTATATTCAGTAAATTTAGCACAAATATGGCAGAAATCACACCAAGGAAGCAAAAGTAGCTGGGGCATGGGAAAGGTAGCTCAGGGTAGCTGGGCCAGTATGCCCATTGCTTTTCATCTTCTCACCCCCATATCTCAGCCTCCCCTGCAGCTGGAGAGGTCACATGACTAGTTCTGGCCAATAGGCCATGGAGGGGAGTGACAGGTGAAGGCAGAAAAAAACTTGTGTGTGATTTTCCAGCCTGGTTTTCTCTGCCAGGGAGTCTGAGGTAATGACAAGAAGGTGGAGCCTCCACCAGCACAGGAGGAGTAAGGTTCATACCGGCCCACAGTGGACACATAATATCAGCAAGAAATAATTGTTCACATGTGTTAAGCCACTGAGGTTCAGGGCCTGTTAGTTACTGCGACATAACCAAGCCTAACCTGACTAACACAACTAGTGTCATTCCCTTTTCACAGGGGAAGAAGCTGGGGCTCTGAGAGGGGAGGTGACCTGCCCAAGGCCACTCAGCCAGGGTAGAAGTGGCGGCTCTTTCCCTATCCCAGGGCTAGGAAAGGCCACTCCAGCTGTGTCCCTGCTGCAGCAGTACCTGCAGGATCCTGTCAAAGGGCTGGAGGCCCCCCCGTTGGGCTGGCCCATCAGGGCGCACAGTGTGGACATAGACACCCTTCTCCAGGAGGCCGTCCGAGACGCTGAAGCCAAAGTCATTCCTCATGGGGTCCTTGTGGAGGGTCACCTGAGAGCAGAAGGGGGAGGTGCCTGAGCTGTGTCCCCAGAACCCATGGTCTGGCATTCAATGCCTCTGGGACCCAGCCCTAGTCCCCTTGCCCAGTGGCACTCCCCACGCTTTATTGCCTGCACCCATGGAGCACCCATTCCCTTTCTGCTCCTCAGAGGATCCCCCAGGTCACAGAACCCAATCACAGCGGAAGCCCTCAGGAAGGGAGCTCCTTTTCAATCCTTTTCAATCCTCTTGCTTCTATCCAGGAGAAGGTCTCAGTGGGGGACCCATATTGGGGGCACCCCTAACACTTGCTCATCTCCCAGTTTAGCAAAGAGCTGGCTTCAGGCTCAGAGGTCTCTGAGGGCTATTGGGTGAGAGGTTTCTTTCTCCTCTGTGTTTTTTTTCTGTATAGATGGCAAAAGAGCTGGCTTCTTATTGAAGGTAGTGATACACACACACACACACACACACACACACACAATCGTATATACACATTTAAGATATAGAATCCTTTATATTTTATACATATACACACAATAACTTAAGCGGGGAAAAAAGTAAGTCTACTTAAATAAAAATAATAATAGCTCAGTGTGTATCACAGGGGGGTGTGTGTGTGTATGTGTGTGTGTGTGTGTGTGTGTGTGTGTGTGTGTGTGTATAATGGGAGTTTTGGGAAACCAGTGCAAAATCCCCATTTCATGGTGGGGAATGAAGCCCAGAGAGGGACGAGCCCATCTGGAGCTCACAGCAAGTTCTAATGGCACCAGGACACACGTCCAGGCCTCCTGCGCCCACCCTCAGCACCCACCTTGTGCATCTCCAAGGGTGTCGGCAGCAGCAGCTCCTGCATCTCGTCGGGGGAAGCTTGTACCACCCGGCCCCTCCTCCAGGGTCGGTGACTAGGCCTTCCCTCAAGGGCCACACTCTGCACCGTGCCTGTCATGATGGATGCCTGCAGGGACACAGCCCTTCACTTAGGTACTCGCTGTGTTCAGTCAGTATCTTTGGACACCTACTACGTGCCAGCCTTCAAGGTCACAATGGTGAACAGAATATATATGATGCTGCCTTCCTGGGACTCTCAGGATTCATCAGTCACACTAGCGATCAGAATAATCATCATTGGCACTGAATTAGCACCTACACTGGGCTGGGCTCAGTTCTAAGCCCTTCATACACAGAACTCATTTTATTCTCTACAATATTACGAGACATACCATCATTTCCCCCCCCCCCCACCTATTTTACGGATGAGGAAACTGAGGCTTAGAGAGAATAAGATTTGAACTCAGAGTCTGGCTCCAAAGTCGAGGGGCTTAACCACTCTGCTACCTTGTGAATTGCAAAAACAAATAAAATTAGACACAGCAGTAAATATCACAGAGGCGAGGTACCTGGAAGCTGAGGGCTGAGGACAGAGGATATGGGCCAGTACGAGAGGTCAGGGAAGGTTCCTGAGCTAGGACCTGAAAGACGAGCAAGAGGAATGGGAGGAAGAGAGTCCCCGGCAGGCAGCGAACAGCATGTACAAGGCCCCACGATGGGGAATCTGGAAGAAGGTTGGAGGGGTGCACGGAACGAGGCTGGGCTGTGAGGGCTCAATCCTTCACGCCTCGTGGACCACAGTGAGAAATGTCCCAAAAGCAACGGGAACATTCTGAAGGATTTATGGGGGGTGGGGACGGGGGACAGGATCAGGCTTGATCTGATCTTCCAGCTGCCGGGTGGAGACTTGACTTCAGAAGTGGGCATGGAAGCTGGGAAGGAGGCTTTTTAGGGACCAGGTACTTGTCCAAGCAAAAGATGACTGGAGTGGTGACAGTGCGGAAGAACAGAAAGGGCAGTTAGGACATGTGTCAGAGGTAAATCGAAGGGGTGGTCAGGGAAGGGCAGACAGCATCAAGAATGCTGTGCGCTAAGCTGAAAGCAGCCAGTGTGTGGCCCTGAGGGAGACGGATTCATGTTCAGACTGGGAAATCCACAGACGGGGTGGGGGGCCGGCTGGGGTTGGGGGCATGGGAGAATGTGCTTCGCACATGTGTTATTACACAGAGCTATCTCCTCAGCCTAGAAACTTCCCTCTTCCTGCCCATCACAGTACCTGAGTTTCTACTATTATTGTAAGGTTCTGTCTGACATGGGGGCTGAGAGTTTGGGTTTTTCAGAGGTCCCCTAAGGGAAGACAGATTATGATAACAATTGTCTTGGGGCCAAGCTGTTGGGTTGGGTGAGGAGGCGGAAGAGAAAACGGGTGGGGACATCAAACAAAGGGCACAGAAGCACCTTTCTCAACTCTTACAACAGGTCCTCACCTGAACGGAAAGCCACGGTCCAAAAGGAAAAACCAGAGATCCCGAATCTTGGGATAATAGAATCATTAGAAAATGAAATCAGAGTATCATAGGCTCTTGGGCCCCTAGAATTGTACAATTCTAGGACTTCCTTTTAAGATGTGAGCTGAACTGATACAGAAAGCTTGCATGTCCCTTCAAACTTGATGGTAGATTAATTTTTTTTTTTAACAAGTACTTTCAAAGCAAGAAAGAAAAATTTGGAGACAAGCATGAGCAGGAGTAGAACCATTTGGCTTAGGGAGCCAGATAAGCATGTTAGCAGCTGGGGTACCCATGCTGGGAAAAGCACAGGGGAGTGCCGTCCACTGTTGAATGGGGGTGAGAGCTGTCTGCCTGCCAGCACAGGGCGTCAGCAGGGAGCCCCAGGACTGTAGTGGACTGGGGAAGCCATTGGTGAGGAACCAGGAACTTTCATGTGACCTCTGTATGAGCATGGGGCAAGACTCAGCCTTCGGCAAATAGTGTAATAAAAACACCAAGCTGAGGGAATACAACCTATCTCTGGAAACCCAGAATGCACAAGCTGAGCCATTGGCCATAAGATCCCAGCTTAAAAGGCTGTACCTGTGCAGTACAATGACCCCAACAGCCAAGGGCCCCTCCAAGGTCCTGCCTTGACTCGTTGGACCTATGCAAGATCAGCAAATGTCTATCCCAATTTTGGACCCACTCCCAAGACCTTATTCTTAGGAGCTGTGATGGGAATTGGGCTTCTCTTCTTCTGGTTATTACATTTTCAAAACTTACAGAAATAGGGAAGAAAAACTTATCCAGTTCAAATATATGATGATGGAAGGAGAACTCAGTCTGGGTGGTGAACACACAACGTGATACATAGATGATACATTACAGAGTTGTACACCTGAAATCTATGTAACCTTCCTAACCATTTTCACCCCAATAAACTTCAATTAAAAAAGAAAAAACATACAGGAAGGAAAATTGGATCGAACATTTAACAACTCATATTAAGTCTGGCAATGATGACTATATAGATTACTGTTTAAATAAATCTTCTATTAATTACTAAAAAACAAAAAACAAAACCTACCAAGCTGAAGAATTCATGTGAAAAACTGGCCTGAAACTGATGAAGTTCAAAAGCCCCAGCAAATACCTATGAGGCACTACCTCAGAGGGGCTTCAACAACACAGAGCACATGTGGGACACCTCCAGGTGTAATCACGGCTGAAAGCAAGCACAGTGGTGAAATAAAATGTCCACCTGCCCACAGACGCAACAGACAAATGAATTTGCACCCAGGGGACTGGAAAAACAAATGTCAACAGAAACTAAAAAACAAGCCAGCTTAAAATGTGCAGAAGAATAAGAAAATAAAAAGCAGGGATTAAGAAAAAAGATGGTGAAGAGGTGAAAAATGACAAGAAATGATAGAAATAAAAGATGTAGCAATTGAAATACAATATTTACGATATGGGTAAACAGTAGACTAAATTCAACCAAGGAGAGAATTAATGATTGGGAAGACAGACGAAGGAAAGCAATCAGAACACAGTGCAGAGAAAATGTGAAAGAAAAGCAGAAATTTAAGTGATTGCTCTCAGAGTATGAAGGAGCTTCAGAGGTGACCCAGTCGGGTCCTCCCTATATCCTCCCAGGCAGCCTGTTCTATTGTGGGCAGTGCTGACCTCACACAAAGCTGCATTCACCTCTTGGCTCCGCCAGCTCATCTCCTGTTATAACTGATGTCGACACCCACACGTTTCCACAGGGCAGGCCCACAATCACGTTCGCATATGGCACATGCACACACAGACACCAAAACTGTCCTATGCATCCAAATGTGCACACTCAGACACTCGTGTTCTAAAAAGACACTCAGCATTTGTGCATGCAGCAGCATGCTCACACGCATGCACACAGACACGGTCTCAATGCACACACACAAGGATGCCAGACACGTTCACCTGTGCACACACTCCGATGTGCCGACCACAGTGCCCTCAGCCATACTTGCACACATGTCCATGCAGAGTCTGCACATGTGTAAAGACACCTTTCCAAGGAGGTGCCAGGTGAGTGCACGCATACACATTACCCGTGAGCACAATCCCGTCAACATGCTTGCCTCCCATGGGCACACCCACTCGTGTGTCCACATGTGGGTGCCCCCCACGCAGGCCTTCAGGAGCCCATACCTCCAGTTCCCTCAGCAGCTCTGACTGACCACACGACTCCAGGTCTTCGAGAGCTTCCCCGAACACGCTCCAGAAGCCCTCTTCTCGGGTGGGACCGGGGGCTGGGCTGTAACGTAGGAACCAGAGAGCGTCAACTCCTGTCAGGCGGGTGGGCGGGCAGGCAGGCTGGGGCCTGAGGAGTCTTCTAAAAGGCCTTCAGCATTGGACTTGAGGGGCCAAAGTGTGGGCGGGCGGGCGGGCAGGCGGGCATCCTCGGTGGCAGTGCTGGGGCCCCAGGGCAGTGGTAGGTGACACAGAATCGGGGGAAGACGCAGTTAGGGGCGACCAAGACTGCCGGTGGCCAGTTAGAACAGGGGCAGATGAGACGGGGTGGAGAACGGTGACACAGGACGCCTGGGAAGAGAGACAGACGGACAGACAGACAGAGAGGAGATCCATGGTGTAGCCCCAGAGGACAGCCCCTGGTCCCACCCAGACACAGTGACAGGGACAGAGCTGGAGCCAGCAAGGACACAGATGGATGGAGAGGATGGAGTATTTGTGCTAGGGGAGGAGTTGAGACCACCCTATAACTTCCACTATGGGTTGTATGGTCCCCTTTCAGCTCTAAAATGCAGCCTCATTAGAAAGACAAGTCACATTTTCACACTTCAGAGTTCACAGAGCCATCTGCCAGCTACAAAGTCCTGGCTGTTTATAAAGTATGTTATGGTTTGCAAAGCACTTCCTCTCTTACCTTTGCAGGCAGGCTCTCCTCTCTTAGGGAGCGTCAGGGGCAATGATGCAAAATAGTTGCCTCCTTCCCTCCTCATTTTAAAGACGAGAAGACTGAGGCTGAAGGACATTTCCTCCACTCAAGTCAATTCTACAAACATTCTGAGCGAGGCCCTCTATCGGGCACAGGGGCTTGGAGGTGAGTAAGGCCCCTATTCTCAAGGAGCTGAGGATTCATTCGCCAAGTATGTATGAGCACCTACCTGCTGGTGCCAGGCACTGAGCTAGGGGTGCCACACAGAAGAGACAATAGCCAGGTAATTAACCAGGTAGACACGAAGTGGCCGGTGTCACTAAGAGGCTCACCCAAGAAGCTGTGGGTACCAGCGTAGAGAGGGAGTGAGGGCGGGAAGCTATTCCAGAGCCAGTGGAATTTGAGATTGGTTTTCTAGGATGAGTAGGTGTTGGCCAGGAGAGGAGAAGGAAAGGTGTTCTGGGCAGAGGGACACAGACATGGGAAGGGGGTGGCTAGGGCTAGAGGAAGAACAGCATTCCTCCAGTCAGCTCTCTGCAGAAGCCTCCTCCTCCTCCTGGGTGCGAAGCTGAGCCCTTTAAAGCCAACACCACAAAAACCACCACGTCCATGACCCAAAGTTGCGCTTGCAGGAGGCCTTCAAGCAACCTGGGCTAAGTCAGTAGATTCTGGCTTCAAGTTCTTTCTGAGAACAGTAGATTACCAGACTTGGGAAGGGCAAACCAGGCTGCTTCCCTACCTCCATGCCTTTGCCCCTGCTGTGCCCCCCCCCCCAGCCTGGCTGAGATAGTCTGCTCAATGCTTGGTCTCTTCTCCCAGGAGGTGACCCTCCTCGGGGGCCAGACAAGTCTCTCCCATTGCCCCCACCATTTTGGTGCAGGAACTAGCTACCCTCTCCCGTCCTAGCCAAGAGACCATGACTATCTCCTTCCTCATGGCATTCCCCCCACAGACCTCGATGGTGGCTCCCAGGCCTCATCTTCCTCCTCCTCGGGGAAGCTCTCGTCAGCAGCGGCTGGGGTATAGCTCGTCCTCCGGGGCTCAGTGGGTGGGGGGCTGCTTCTCAGTCGGCTGGGCCGCCACTCCTGGGGGGCCATGCCCCGTGCTGTTGCCTGTGGAGTATAGGAACCTGGCGGGTGGAGAGAGGGGCATCTGCATCCTCTCTGCGCCCTTAGCATGCCCTCCTTTCCACTCCACTTCTCGCAGTGCTGGGTGACCCTGGGCAAAGGTTTTTGCCCTCCCTGGGCCTGCATGACTACCCAGAGGGCCCTGAGGGCCCATGCCACCCAGATCCCTGGCCCAGAAATGCCCAGATCTCCTGATCCTCTGTCAGGAGAGCTACCGCTCAGGGCTCCGGGATCCTGCCCCAGACCGCCTGCCTGAGCGGGAAGTTTAATATTTTGACCATCTCTCTTCGCCTGCCTTTGTGACTTTTGAAGGCTCTGCCCCAGGGGGTGAGCTGAGAGATGCTGACCAAGTGCTCGAGATGGGGAAGCTGAGACCCAGTGAGTGAGAAACAGAGCTGGGAGCCACCCAAGACTCACTCCACTAGTCCCCTGAGCTGGACTTTGGGGAGTCTGTGGTTCTGGGTCACAGAGGCCAGAAGGCCAGCCACGGGATTCAAATGCATCCCCCACCCCCTGAGGTCACCCATGGGTCTCAACATGCATGGGCAGGGGAGCTTGTGTCCTAGAAGGGCTCCCTGGAGGTTTCTACCCCATGCTGGGTCTTGTAGGAGTGGGTGGGAGGGGGCTTTCGGCCTTTCCATCTTCAATTGGATGCAGTGAGCACTGACTGAACACCCGCTACGTGCGGGGCATTGGGCCGGGAACAAGAGAGGCAGCAGGAGTAAGACCAGTGTGATCTCTAACCTCACCGTAGGGTGCTGTGGTGCTGTGGATGCTAATCAAAAGGTGTACGAAGGCCTGTGGTCCATGCTCTGAGAAGTGAGGGGCCCCGAAAATGGCTAACAGGGCCTAATCGGGTCTGCCTTCAGGAAAAGTACCCCTAAAGGGTGGCGCTAGGAGAGGAGTACGGAGGGTTAGGCAGAGGAAACGGGGAGACCCAGGGAGAGCATGCGGTTTGTCCAAGGGCTCTGAGGTGTTACCTGGGCCCCCAAAGCCACCCTCCGTGGCTGAGCTGTCCCAGGACTCCACAGCGCTGTCCACACTGGGCACAGCGGGCGAGAACCGGGCTGCCAGCAGGCCTCCTTTGAGCACCTCCGGCGGGTCCTCATCCACATCACTGGTCTCGCTGAAGCTGCCTGACTTGCGGGGTGGGAGGGGGCCTAGGAGGAAAATGGGGGTGTCACTGCCACTGGCCTATGACCTTAGAGACACAGAGATGTTCAGGCAGCTTCAGTTTTCCCACTTGAGCCTGGCTTTCCCAAGCCTACTGCTAGGCAGTCTGATATATGGTGGGGCGGGGGGGTGCGCGGGTGGCGGGGAACGATGGGGAGGTGCCACCAATAGGCAAACCTGTTTCACAGACAGGGGGACTGAGGCTCCGGGAGGCTGAACAGCATGCCCAAGGTCACATGGTGAGCGACAGTGGAGCCCAGGCTAGAAGGAAGTCTCTAAAGCTCAGGCTCCTCCCACTGCACTCCCAAGGTACAAGGACAAACGCAGGGGAAACTAAGGCATGTACAAGTTACAGCCACAAGGCACAACAAGCAGCCTTAAGAGGCAGGAGGTGACGAGGAGCAGGGGTCAGCCCCAGACTCTGCCCCACAGCAGCTGTGACCCCCTCCAAGTCTTGTGTCCTTCATTTTCCCAGGTATCCTCCCATAGGGCTGAGCGAGGATCCTGTGAGGTTGGGTACACAAAGCCTGGCATAGAGGCACAGAGGGGCCTCCCTTCCTAAAAGGGCTCGATGGTCCCAAGGAGTAAGGTGAGGCTCACGGTCTAGCTGCTTCTTGATCTTCAGCGTGACGGTCTCACCAGCCACCTGCAGGAGGTGGATGGCCTCACTCAGTGGCCGGCCCTTGAGGCTGACGCTGTTGATGGCCAGGATACGGTCTCCAACATGGATAGCGCCAGTCCTGGGGAGGAGGCATGGAGCAGAGTATGGGAGTTAGACACTCAGGGCTTCAGAGCGGTCGTCTACCCTAGGCGAACCAGGAACCTCAAGGCTCACACCTGGCTGACCTCAGTTAAACCCAGCTGCCAAAAAAAGCAAGTGTGACTGTGAGTTGCATTAATAGGGGTATAAAGTCTAGAATCTAGGAGGGGATTATCCTGCCTAACTCTAAAGTTAGGTTCTGGAACCAGTGTCAAGCATGAATTTTGAGCGTGGTTTGAATCCCATGTACTAGCTGCCAAATACTAGCTACATGATCTTGGGACAGTTTCTTAACTTCCCTGAGTCTTAGTTCTTCCATCTGTAAAGTAGGGGGTGATAATACTTATTTTATCGAATTATCATTGAATGATGGATGGGTGGAATGGATCCATGTGTCCATCCAGCAGAAATACATGGCAGCCTTTCCCTCTCCCTGGGCCTCAGTTTCCCCACCTAGAGAATGAGCATAACCGCGGCGGCCCAGTGCTTTTCTACTTAGATACTATTAGAATGACTTGAGGAGCTTTTTTAAAAATGTAGGTGCCTGGCCCCTACTCCTGACCAATTAAATAGCATCTGTCAGATGGGGCTGGGAAAGGTGATTCTGAGAAGTAGCCAGGACTGAGGGTGGGAGAGAAGCCGCAGCAGCTGCTGAGAATGTACCTGACCCAGGTTGGGGAGAAAGAGGCAGAGGACTGGGGTGAGGAGGTCTTGAACCCCAAATACAGATGTTGCCCCAGGTGGGAATTCACAGAGGGTCAAGCCCTGTGTGCTGCTGAGTCCAGGATTGCCCAGCAACCTCCCCCAGGGCCCGGAGGAGTGAGTGAATCAGAGAATAGTGGGTTCAGGGAGGAAGATCAGAGCTGGGCTGTCCAGTACCATGGCCACTAGCCACATGTGGCTACCGGGCCCCTGAAATGTGCTGGCCGAAATGGAGATGTGCTGGAAGTGTAAAATACACACCAGATTCTGAATAGGTAGTATGAATAATAGAACATAAAATATTTTGTTAATTATTTTTATATTGACCACATGTTGGAATAGTTGCATATCTAAGATTCATTTTATTTGTTTCTTTTTACTTTTCTCATGCGGCTACTAGAAAGTTTATAAATAAATTTGTGGCTCAAAGTATATTGCAGTTGGACAGAGCCTAGCTAGATCAGCCTGGCAAAGGCAGGGGGAATTGTTTGATGAGTCCCTGGCACCCAGAAAGAGCTGGCACACAGGAGGTACCCAGCAAATGCGGGAGTTGATAAAGACATTTGAGGTCAGAATGGTCCACACTGGCCTCTGCAGTCTGCCAGGTGTCCAGCAGGGGGCGCTCCAGGAGCGGTGACACCAACAGGGATGTGGACTGGAGGAACTTCAGACTCCCATCCTCCCTCCTGCTGCAGCCCACCACCTGTGGCTCCTCCCCAGGGCCCCATCCTGCCCCTTCAGCCTGGTCAGGCTCCCCGCTCACAGCCAGCTCCTCTCAGTGCAGGGAGCTCACTGCACAGCAGACAGGAGAAGGCTCTGTCTCACCACACCGGGGTGGCCTCCCTGTGAATCCTGCTCCCCCAACGAGAGCCTGGGACAGCCCCCTTCTCACAGCTCTCACAGCTGCCACAGTTCTGGCGACACTTTCCAGGGGAGAGGATAGCAGGGGTCAGGCCCCCGTGTGCCAGGAAAAGTCCCAGGCTGTGCTGGGACCCAGGTACCAGGACATAGCCTCTGTAGGAAGGCACAGCAGGTGCTCCAGAAGGGCTCAGTGCTGACTCTCCAGAAAGGGCTGACGCTGCAGGTGGGGAGGGAGCAGAGGGGTTAGCACACCTTTATCCAGCACTGATCTGGAGCCAGGTCAGCTGGGGCTGGCCCACCTCTGCGGAACTGACGCTCAGGGAGGTAGGGACAGGCCCTATATCCCCCAGAGCATCTGTGTTGGAACAAAGGTCCAGTTTTGCTTATCCCAAAGACCAGTGCCTGCCCCAGGAGGGTCCCCAGGCCACCCCATGAGTCCCCATAGAGTCCCAGCTCACCTTTCTGCCAATCCACGCTTGGTGAGGCCTGAGATGACAATGGGGTCAAAAGGCTCCTCTGTGCCAGAGATGGTGATGCCCAGGGGGCCCCCATAGCGTTTCAGCTCCACTGTGTAGCTGATGGCACCTGTCGTCTCCTGCTCATCTGCAAGTGTGATGCCCATCAGGGTTGGTCCTGTGGGGCAGGGCCCAGGAACTGGGCACCCCCAGCCACCTGAAACCTTGGTGCACTGACTCATTCACTCATATTTATCCATTCACACATCCACTAATTCACACGTTCACTAGTTCCATGACTTCAGATAGTGCAACCTGGGGACCCCGAGGCCATCTTCTGCCTTCAGAAATGTTTATTTCCACCCAAACATCATTTAGAAGAAGAAAGGAGAGAACCATGGAACCAACATTTTAAAATATAGATTCCACAAACCACACAAAAGAAAACCAATATTGATGATGATAATGATAATCATGATAAGAAACCAGATTTCCAGCTTTTAAAAGAAAAAAAAAAAAGATGTCCAGCTTTTCTTTTTTAAAAAGAGAAAGACATCAGCCCACAAGTGGCCCCCTTTCCCAGGGTAGGAGCTGGCGGCTGCCCCTCTGAATAAGGGGTTTGCCCTCCAGTGGCCACAGTCCTCACTCCTTTTTGACTCCTGACCTGTATCATTTTTCTTACTGTCTGTCCAGTTCATTCACTTATGTCACCTGTCTGGCCTCAGATGGGTCGGAGTTTGCAGCATTTGCTAGTTCTCTCACCCATCCACCCAAGCAGTGGTGCATCCCGTCCTTCATTCACGCCCCACCCACTCATCTGCTCCCAGCTGCTCCCCATGGATCTCCTCTGCCAGGCTTTGGGCAGGGCCTGGGAGATCCAGACAGTGACTCAATTCCCCCTCCAACCTCACAAGAGTCCTGGAGGGCCCCAGACCCCAGGGACAGTGACAAATCTGTGACCCCTTCCTGTGTCTGTGCATTCCAGGAGTCCCACCAGCCAGTACTTGGGAGGCACATACCACCATCCCTCCTTGACTTGAGGGAGCCCTGAATCACAAGCTGGGAACTCAATGGTCCGGGGCGGGGGGGGGACTCGAGAGGTAGGGTGGGGGCCATACCAGAGTTGTCCTCGTCCTTCCGGATCTTTAGCTTCACCAGGTCCTCACACTGCCGCAGGATCTGCACGGCATCCTCCATAGCGCAGGTGTCCAGGCGGATATTGTCGATGGCCAGCAGCTTGTCACCTGGCTCAAGGGTGCCGGTCCTACATAAGCAGGGGTGGTGGGCAGGAAGGAGCCTGGCACATACTGGTGCTCTACCCACCGCAGCTGCCTACTCCCCCAACCCCAGGCCCAGGCACACCCCTACCTGTGTGCCACGCTGCCTTTCTTGATGTCAGAGATGGTCAGAGGCTCCCCTCGCTTCCTGCTGGCAGCTGGAGGAAGACAGCCCATGACTGACCTTTGATGGTCTCAGCCTTGGTGGGGGGTGGGGAGGGGCAGGATTGGGACATGGACTTGGAGCCACACATCCTACTCTCACCACTGCCTGGTTGGCTGTCTGTGAGCAAATCAACTCACCCCTCTGTCCTCAGTTTCCCCTCTACAAAATGGGAATTAAGCCCCAGACTTCATACCGGTATCATGAGACGAAACTAGATAAGACAGGCACAAAGTCTATCACGGCTCCTGGCCATGCTCAGTCCCATCAGCTCCTTTTTCCTCTTGCTCAGCCCATCCCAGCAAACTGTGAACTCCTTGAGGGGCTGTGTCTGGCTGGTGTCTGTGTCCCCAGCCCCTGGCACAGGGCCAGGACCTAGAACAGGGTGACTCTTCCACAGTGGAGTTCTTCCTTCCCTGGCTGCAGGGAGTGCTGGCTGCTCCCGGCTCACAGACGAATCCCACTTTGGAAACTGCCTTTAGCCAAGAGAGCAGCCTCGAGGTAATGCCCCTCCCGGGTGCAGCCTACAGCCAATGTCGGGTCCACCAGGTGGTGCAAAGGCCCAGCTCCTAGTCTCAGCTCAGGGCAACTCCCAGGGCCTCCCAGCTGAGAGCTCTCCATGGGATTGGCTGAGACCACTGTGATTGCATCTCAGCCCAACTTCTCTCTGTGGCCAGTCCTGTGCCTCACTGCTCACAGGTAGTGATCCCCAAAGCCCTCCTCAGTAACCCCCTGCATGCAACTCTATGTTTGAGATACTGCTTCCTGGGGAACACAACCTAATACAATGAGCATCGCATGAGTGGCTATCTTTTCTTGCATAAAGAATCCATGTGGGCTAATAGGTTTTCCCATTAGTGACCAGGCTATAGGAGCCCCTTCTTGCCTGTATGGCATCTTCATAGATGAGACAAAGGTACCCGTTTCAATTAGTCTGTTGAGAAAATGTTGTAGGAAAATTGTAAGTCTACTTTGAGTGGGTACCCTTGTGACATGTACAACCTGTGCAACTGCACCTGGTGGTCCTGCCCAGAGGTTCCTGGGCTGGAAGCAGCTTCTCTCCTCCTAGGCCACTTAAACTCCCACCTCCATGACTGCAGAGTCTGGGGCAGGAAGGAGCTGCATCAGCAGCCACACTTCTGGACAGTTGCCCCTCCATTAAGCCCTATGTGGGGGTTGAGGATCATTCCACATGGGAACTGGAGTATTGGTTGCCTATTCTCAGAGGCAGGCCTTGGAGAATGGTGTCCCAGCACCCCTTGCCTGACCCACCAATAGGTGTGCTGCCCTGGCCAGAGTGGATACCTGCCAGGAGGCCACCTCAGCAAGGCAGTGGAGGCGATGATGCTGTGGCCAGGTGACTTAGGTATCCACACTCCTCACTGAGAGGAACTTCTTTCCTCTCAGGCTCCCCCGGACGGATCTGTGCTGAGCCAGATCCCAGTCAACCTCATTCTCTCTCCTCGTTGATTCATTCTATACTCGTTCATTCATTCATTCAATGAACATTTACTGAGTCCCTACTATGTGCCAGGGCCGGAAGGGAAGGGACATAGGTGTTCAAGGAACAGCCAGGAGGCCAGCAGTGGCTGGAGGCGTGTGCTCGAGGGGGATACAGGAGGTGAAGTCGGTGGTCAGGGGAATGAGATCACAAAGGGCACCATCAGCCCTGAGGACTTCAACTTCCACCCAGAGTCAGACGGGGGCCATGGGAAAGCTCTGCACATTCTTGTGCGTGTGCGGTCGACCTTTCTCTTCTCATTCTTCAGCCCCTACCTTTCATTCCTTTGACAAACATGTATTACCTCTCACTATGTCTCGGGCCTCTTCTGGGCCATGGGCACACAGGAGTAGACAAAAAAACCAAACCCAGCCCCCTTGTTTGGTGCCTCACAAGCCCTTCACCCCAGCGGGAGCCCCAAAAGGCTTGCAGACTCTCCGTGTGCAGAACAGAAAGCCAAGATTTTGAGAAGCTCCAGTCCTGCCTGAGGACACAGCCGGGCGTTGCAGTGGGGAGAGAACACAAGTCAGCCAGCCCGCCCTCCAGGAACCTTTCCCTCCTAGCAGGCAGGCTCACTCTGCTCGCAGGGGCAGGTGGGGGTGGTGCCGCAGGGACAGCATGGCAGAGAGGGGACTCACAGCTGATGGTGATGCCCAGCTCCACACCACGCCTCTTAGGCAGCTTCACGTGGAAGGTACCACTGCTTGGGATGACAGACTCTGGGTACAAAGAGACATGGGCCCATGTGAGAGCCAGCTCCACACCCACTCTGGCCCGGCTGGGAGGGACCCCAAAAAGTCACTTTTCCAACCCCATCCTAGTTCTTCCACTTGACAGATGAGGAAACTAAAGTACGGTGAGCTGACAGATTGATCCAAGAAAACCAATCCACCCGGTCAGAGTGGAATCAGCCCTGGAACCCAGGCCTCACAACTGCTGGCTGGGGGTTCCCATAGCCAAGCCCAATGCAAATCATATCCAGGGATGATTTCCTGAGCACCTATTATGTACCAGGCCTTAGCTGGGTGTTTTCACATGATTTATCTCATCTAACACAAGCAACATCCCCTGTAATGGAAGGATTCTATTTTACAGCCAGGGAAACTGAGGGGGAAGGCAGTGTGCTGTCCAAGGTCACAGGGTGTCCCAGTCACAGGACCAGAATTCTAACCCGGGTTATTGTTTGGGGATCTTTGCCTAAACCTTGCAGAGGGGCATTTTCAGCCCCACTCTGCCCTACCTAGGTCCTTGTTCCAGTGCCACATCCCTCCTCAAGCCTCATACTGGCCTCTGGAACCCTGCCCGTGCCCTCCTTCCCACAGTTGGTGCTCAGACATGCACCTTTGCACCAGGCAAGAGCAGGCTAAGGAGAGGAGGGAGTGCAGGGCCCAAAGCATGAGGAGGAGGAGGCCAGGGGCTCTCACTCACCTGCCACGTCGAACTCGATCTCCAGCACAACCTTGTGGGCCAGCGCCGCGTCCCGCAGCAGCTGATTGGCTTCCTCCATCGTCCCATCCTCAGTGGCAATGCCATTGATGGACAGGACGCGGTCCCCAACCTGCAGCAGTCCACACCTGAACCCAGGTAGCCAGGCAGAGAAAAGAAGCTCCATCACTGTCTGAGCTCCATTGGGACTGGGGCAAGCCTAGGGTGAGAGTGACTCTCAGCCCTGTCCTGTGCCAACTAGAGATCCTTCGGCCGTTTATCATGTCACGCTGGCTGTGAGCATGACAGTGATGGGCCTCAGTTTCTTTGTCTGTCCAATAGGGATGATGCCATGACTTATGAGATGTACGTACAGAGGATGCTGACTTCAGACAGATGGGTTCAAGTCCTATCCTGGGTCACTTGTGAGCTGCGTGACTCTGGGCAAGTGACTCAGATTCTCTGTACCTCGGTTTCCTCCCCTACAAATGGGGCTGGTGGTGGAGTTCATGTGATGGTTAAGTGAGATATGCTTGTGAAACCAGGCTTTGTGTGTGACTTGGTTTCCTTGGCTGTCCGTGAGCCCCCTGAATAGAAGAGTGGCAGGCCCAGTGGGGAGGAGGCGGGTAGCAGGCTCACCTCTCTGCTGGGCTGTCGGGTTCGATGAAGCGCACGAGGGGTGGGGAGGACAGGGTCTCGGTGGCGAAGATACCGCCCTGGAGCTGGAGGCCAAAGCCGCTGAGGGGGTCCCCACAGAGCACAACCTCCGTGGTTTCCGTGTGCACGATCTGCCCGCCTGGCCCCACTGTGCTGGAGGCCAGTGACACTGCAAGGTAGGTGGGCACGGCACTCAGCGGGGGCCAACCCACCTAGGCCTTCCTGTCAGAGCCAACCTACCCCCAGGCCCAAGGACCTGGAGTCAGAGGTGCAAATGAGTGGGAGTCCTGACTTGTCCAGAGGCCGGCCGAGTCACAGACAATTTGGAGCCTCAGTTTCCTCATCTGTACAATGGAGTTGTGATTCTCACTTGGCAGGGCTGTGGCAAGGATTAAGGAAGACAGGTCCTGGGATTGTCATGTTGGAACAGAGGTTCTGAGGGTCGGTGATATTATGTTATGTCATATGCTATGTTAGGTTAGCTATGTTACAATGCTATTATATACTGTAGTACATAGTATGTTATTTTTCATAACAGCTTTATTGAGATACAATTTACCTACCATAGTATTCACTGATTTAAAGTATACATTTCAATGGTTTTTAGTATATTCACCAAATTGTACAACCATCACCACAATCAAGTTTAGAATATTTTTATCACCTCAAAAAGAACTCCTATTTCCTTTAGCTATAGCCTCAAATCCTTACATCTCTACCAGCCCTAAGAAACAACTAATTTATTTTCTTCTCCATAGATTTGCCTATTTTGGACATTTAATACACATGGAATCATATAATATATGCTCTTTTGTGTCTGGCTTCTTTTGCTTAGCATAATATTTTCAAGGTTATAGCATATTGTAGCATATATCAAAATTTCACTCCTCTTTAAGGCTGAATAATACCCCATTGTATGAATATGCCACATTTGTTTATCCATTCATCTGTTAATGGACATCTGGGTTGTTTCTATCTTTTGGCTGTTATGAATAATTCTGCTATGAATCTTCACGTATAAATTTTTGGGTGTACATGGCATATGCTTTCATTTGTCTTAGGCAAAGACCTAGATGTAGAATTCCTTGGTCATATGATAACTTTATATAGAGCGATTTGACACATTATGTTACTTAATATATATTGCTTTACATTTCATATATGAAATACGTTTGTATTATTAATATGGATATCGGGAAGGGATTAAAAAGTACAAATTGGCATTTACAAATCGTCACAGGGATGTAAAGTATAGCTTAGCAAATATAGTTAATAATATTATAATAACTATGTATAGTGTCAGGGGAATACGAGACTTATCGAGAGGATCATTTTGTAAGTTATGTAAATGTCCAACCACTATGCTGTACACCTGAAATTAATAGAATATTGAATGTCAATTGCAATTGAAAAATAAAGTTAAAAATATATATGGATATTGGATATCATTTATTAAATAAAATGCATTTTTATATTTCATTTTATGACTAATTATACTATATTATGTCTTTATACACCATTTTGTTTATTACACATTCCAGAATGTATAATATATTATGTTGTTAGGTATACTATGTTACTATATTTATATGTATTATTTTTTTCACTATTACACCCCTAATGATAAGAATGATGCCTGGTACACAGGTGTTCAAAACATCATTTAACTAATTAATTAATTATTATCATCAATAATAACAACAATGCTTTGTCACCCACTCTAGGAAGGGGACAGGCCAAGTGTCCTAAGCACCCCCAGCTTCTACATGCCCCTGCTGATGAACAGCATTTCTGAATTTTTTCACCTACACATACCCAGCTTTGATGGCTGACAAAGGTGGTTGGTAAAGGTGTATTTTATTTCTCGGCCAACTCTGAAATTTCTTTCCCTTTTCACCTTGGCTGCTGGGAAGTTCATGACCATGCTTAGCTCCTTTCAGGTGCTAGGTGACTTACACGCTTCCCCTCCCTCACCTGGTTCAATTCCAAATGGCCCAGTTTGACCTTCCATCTTTCCTGGCGGCCTCTGCAATTCACATGGCAGGAGGCTGGGAACACTTTCTACATCAACAAAGGAAAGACTCTTCCCAGGAAAGATTTCAAAATTCTGGGCATTTGTGTAACTTTTGCTATTTCCACATGCCTCCTGCATTATCTTCCACTACTGTTTGTCTTTACATGTATTCACCCTTCAAAATACTTAAATACCTTCATGTCAAAAGGGAATGATATATTCATTGATCATAAATAAAGAGAAAAGTCTATAATCAAAAAGTAGAACTATAATATTGTAGAAGTGAAAATTAATTACATTCTGGATAGCTTGTCTCAGGCCTGTGTGTCTTTGTCTTAGAGGAAATTTTAAAAATGTCAATTACACCACACACTTGAATGCATCAGAAGGACTGAAGGAGAGAAAAATTAAATGGAGTTACTGTGAGACCTTCATGCAAATCTGAAAAGGCATCCTGGATGTCCTCAAGACACTTTGCCACCACCAGCTGGGAATTTTCCATAATAAAAATACAAGACTAAAATGCACAGAGTAACTGGCACCCCTCAGACGTGTCCTCCTGCAGTAACAACCTGCTCAACCACCCACAGCAGCCTGGTGTACCACTCACGTTATTTAATGACTTACATACACATCCGTGGAGCCCTGCCTGAAAATATCCCCCACCCTTGGGCAAATCTCTCTCAGGCAACCCAGAAGGGAGGCACCAGACCATAGCTTACATGAACTCTTGTGTTCCCTTCTCCGCTGCCTCCTCCGCCCCATTGTGGTCCGGGGGCTCATAGGCTGGGGTCCTCGGGGAAGGGTGCTGGGGTTGGTGCAGGAAAAGGTGTGGTTCATGGTCGGTGAGGAAAATGGAGTGGAGGATAAGGCTGGGGAGACGAGAGAACAGCCCCGTGAACCCCAGCAGGGCCCTCTACCCTGCTGCACAGTGTGGGTGCCAGGAAGCCACCCAACCACAGGAAGACATGGGGATGCCTTCCCCTCAACCACTGGCTGTGTGACCTCAGGCAAGTCTCTTCCCACTTTGGGCCTCAAAGCCTGCAGGGCTTTCACAGTCCTGGTGAAACCCAGTTGCCAAGGACAGGGGTCCATCCCATCACTAATGTGCTAGGTGATGCTGGTCCCCTAACTTCTCTGAGTCTTGGTTTCCTCCCCTATGAAACATGCACAAGCCATAGTGGGATGGGCACGTTACATCGGCTCTGGTCCTGGCTGGCAGGTGTGGCCCAGGTGGATGTCCTACAGTGGCCCGGCCGGGGGCTGTGGCAGGAGGGCATGCAGGGGTCCCAGCGATGCGGTTGCTCGCTCCTCTGCACCTTCACTGTGGCCAGCCGAGGAAGAGGAGAGAGAAGTGCAGGCGTCAGGGGCTGAGGGAGTCTGAACTCACCACGCCCCCTTGGAGGCTGCGTGCCCACCTGCAGACGGAGTGAAGAAAGCAGGACCAGGAGACCCTGAGTTTCCCCTGAGCCAGTGAGGCAGTCAGCGTCCCATGTCTTGGATACCCATGATGTGCCAGGCACTGTGCACAGGGCTCAGCCACACAGTGGCAGGACAAGGGAGGAAAAGCAGGCTTGGCCAAGGCCCATGGCGGGAGGTGTAGGGCAGCATTTGAACCAGTCCGACTGGCTCTGGAGCCTGAGAGCTGGCCCATCAGCTTTAAGGAGTGCAGCTGGCAGATGGCATCTGGCCACAGCACCTTTGGAATAGGCTACAATGGCTGTAGCCTGGGCAACCTCAGCCAGGGGCTGAGCCCTCAGGGCCCCCAGGACACGGCCATTTCTGCCCAGGCTGGGCTCTCATGGGCAACCTGTGTGCCAGGGCTCCTGTTGGGTTGGCTAAGGCTTGCTCACACCTGCATCCCCCCGCCCCCTTCAACCTTTCTCAGGCCTTCCCGTGAATCCTTTGTACTTTTACTCCATCTAAGCGTCTGTTTCGCATGGGGCCCCAGAGACCCTGCCTTGCCAACCTGCCCCAGCTGATCGTCCAAACTGGCTGCATGTAACCCTTCCTCCCAGACTGCTCCAGGCCCTGTTCTGGCTCTTCCTTCTGCTATGGGGCTTTGAGGGGTTCAGCCTAGTACAACACATCCCTAGATGGAGGGCCATCTCAGCGCATTGATTCTGCCTCCCTGTGCAGCACCCCCACTTTCACCCAGGGGCTTGGCCGACTCAAGTCACCTGCTCAGTCACTTGGACAAGTCACTTGGCTCCTCTGTGCCTCATTGTCATTATCTGTATAATGGGACTAAGATAGTGGCCACCTCCTAGGATAATGGGGAGGATCACCCTTAACTAACTGAGCCCCTCAGCTGGCCCAGTGGGGAGGATCAGAATGAGTTAATACATATGACGTGCCCTGGGATCCCTCCAAATGGACCCACCTGCCTCCGAGGGCTTCAGGGGCCGCCGACTTTGGGGCACAGGCAGGATCTCCAGCCGCACTTTTTCTGACACGCTGGCCAGGAGTTTGGTGGCCTCAAGCAATGAGCAGTGCTCCGTGCTGGTACCATCGATGGACAGGATGTGGTCTCCAGCATGCAGCGCCCCACTCCTGGCCAGATGGGGGACAGAGTTGAAGGCGGAGGCTGATCTAGCCAGAGCGAGCTTTGGGCGACCTCTCTCCCTGCCCACCCACTCCTCACTGAGGCAGCACCCAGCATATGTCTCACCTGTCTACCACGCTGGCCGGCTTGATGCGGTCGATGGTGATGACCGGCTTGTTCCGGTGGGAGCCAGTGGTGAGTGAGATCCCCAGGGCAGTCCCCGGCGTCTTGGTTATTTCCACTATCAAGGGTCCTGAAGCACTGACCACGGTATCTGGCACATGGAAGGAAAGAAGAGTTTGAAATGCAAATATTGAGTACTGGTTTCCTTTGACTCACTCTGCTATCTCAATTTAATCCTTGCTGCCAGGAAGGGATCACTGCACCCATTTTATAGACTAGAAAACTGAGGTGGGTGGAGGTAAAGGACTTGTCCAAGTTTGCACAGCCACTGTGCATTAGGGGTGGGTCAGGCATTCAGGTCTGAGGGCTCTGACCACCAGACTTTGCTGGGCAATACTAGCTTGCTCACATTTACTGAGAGCCTACTGTATGCTGTCACTGCATTGCAGTGTCCACGACAACCCTTCCCCAACTCAGAAAACGGCACTTCCATTGACCCATCCAAGTGGCTCAAAGACAAAACCTAGTTCCTTCTGCTCTTGGCCCCGCCATGTCCAAACATCAGCAAATCGGGCCAGCTCAGCCTCCATTACATTTCCTGAATCTGACCCCTTCTGTGTTCCTCCTCGGACACCAGCCTGGTCCAGCCACTATGGCCTTTCTCTCACTCGATGGCTGCAAAATTAAAGGGCATCCCCTAGCCTTTTCTATCTCTCTCTTTGATTTCTTTTACAGTACTTACTGCCATTTGACACCCTCTATATTTGATTTATTTTGTTTACTGCTGTCTTTCCCCACCAGAATATCAGCTCCCTGAAAACGGAGGCTTCATCTGTATTGTCCTCAGCTGGATCCCTAGTGCATCAAACAATGCCTGGTACACAGTGTTTGTGGCCCAGATAGCTCCGAGAAGCTAAGTGACTGGTCTAAGGTCACACAGCCTTCGCAGTGGTGAAGATTTGTGCCCACTCTCCCTTCCCTCCATCTGTGGGCCTCTTCCTGCCCAACCCTAGTCCTCAGATCCCCAGCTCACCTGGAATGGCCACGTCGTACTCCACCTGGAAGAGTGCCTCGTGGCTGCACTGCCGCAGAGTGGCCAGCGCAGCGGTGTGGCTGGCTCCATGCAGTGGGATCCCATCAACACTGAGCAGTCTGTCACCCACCTTCAAGGAGCCCTCCCTGCAGGGAAGGGCCTGGTCAGCCAACCTGGCCCAGTGCACAGCCCTGCCGAGAGTGTGCTGGGAAAGGTGGGGGTACAGAGGACAGAGGAGGTGCAGGGAGTGGGTGAAGGAGAAAGGGGTGGAACAGATGAGTGAAGGAATGCATGAACAAGTGAAAGAATGAATGCCTATGAGAGCAGCTAAGTACATGAAGCAGGCGAGTGCAGATGGGGGCCAGGGCAGCTCTGACATCTCCTGCCCCATTTGGTGCTTAAGAAATTCACAGTCCTAGTTCAACCCTACAATACCTGAGCTGGGGATGACCCTCAAGGTCACCACTTTCCTCCTGCCCAAGGGATAGAGGAAAATACCAGGGCCCATAGAAGGTGGCAGCCCTGCCAGGCCGACATAGTCAGCAGTGGGGCAGTCTGAAGGTTTCACGCTGCCCATCAGAGATTCCTACGCACTATCCCCACCCTGGTTTTTTAGCAGCGATTCTGGCCTGGAGACAAATGTGCTTGGGAACCAATTTATCAGGGACCACGGGGTGGGGCCCAAGCTGAGGGGTTCACCTCAGTTTGGGTCAAATCCTTGCTCTGGAATGCTTGCCCTAACAGGTGGCCAAAGCTATTCTGGGAGGTTCTACAAATAGCTTGTCACAGGGCCCTGTCCCAGGACAGATTTAGATTTCTGACAAGACCGTTTCAGACTTCTCTTAAAACAGCCAGAAATCTCCCACAGGGGAGGTCAGAAGCTGGAAACTGGACACATTCTCCCTCCTGGTGCATCTGGGCCGGCCCAGGCAGGGCTGGGGAGGCTGAGTTACAGAGGGCCACAGCGATGCTGATCTCCATGCCCCCAAATCCCTCACAGCAGCCATTAGAGGCTGCAATACTGGAGCCATTCCACAGAGGGGAAGGCTGAGGCTAGGGAAGGGAAGGGCGACGTGACACCAAGGCTTGCTCTCCCCCGGCCCCCTGAGACAGTAGGATGTTGGGGAAGAAAAAGCTTAGTGTCTTTTTCATTTGTGGTTTAGTGCTGGCTCCACCCGCAACTCCCTGAGTACTATGGGCAAAGGGTGTCCCCTCTCTAACCTCCATTTGCTCATCTGGAGAATGGGCACGATGGCCCCCACTCTGCCTTCTTCACAAGGAGCTGGGGTTGGTCAGCCCAATACAAGGCTGTAAGATTTCCTCTGACTCAGACTCACCTGTCCGCAGGGCCCCCAGGCCGCACGTAGGTCAGGACAAGTGGACGGCACTTGTGGCCATCTTCATGGGCACCTCCTGGACAGAGTTCAAAAAGAGGCAGGAAATCATCTACCCACTTCTTCCCTGAGGCTAGAGCCGCTAAGCAGGCTCCCTTAATTAAATGTGCTTGAGGGGACCTGTCCTTGCTATTCACAGGCCTTCTTATGAGATACAGGCTATAAATTCCCTTCTCCCCACCCTGGGCAGGGGCAAAAAGTAGGAAAAACCACCAAAGTCCTCTCCCTGTTAAATGGCTTGCTTCCCTTGCTTGATCTCATCCTATTTCTCTTTTTGCCCTGGTTGCTAGACAGTTCCAAACTTTGTTCTCAATCTCAGTAGCAGCTTTCACCATCATTTTCTGGTACATCTTTACCTCTCACTCCCCTCAACCATGCACACTTCATTGCTTGGCAATTTTTCCATTTAACACTTGTTTTAATGGTCCTGAGTTCTTTAAAGTCAGAATCAAGATACACACACACACACACATTATGGGATATATACATATGACATATCAGATATATAGAGATTTATATACATATATAAAACGCATTCATTAAAGCAAAACAGAACACAGAGTTAGAATTAGCCACCTTCCCGCCCCCTGAACCAAGGGCGACAATAACACTGACCTCTGAGGACAAAGCCAAAGCTATTGCCCTCCTTGTAGAGGGAGACGTCCACTGTCTTTGAAATGGTCCCTGGGTTGTTCTCAGGAACTAGGGAGAAACGGAGGGCTCCTTTGAGTCTCTCAGTCATATCACTGAGCCGGCAGATATCCCCAAAGCTCATTCTAGGATAGTTGGGTAGCCAGACACAGAGATTACAGTGAGGGTAAACTCCTCCCCCAATTAACAGGTAGGACAAATGAGGCTTAGAGGGACCCTTTTCCTTAATACCCACTGAGTCCACCACTTAGAGAGAGGAAAGGGCCTGCCCACGCTCACACAGAGACAATGACACAACTCAGGCTTGAACCCATGGCTGGCGGGCTCAGGCCAGGGTTGAATTCCAGACACTCCATTTCAAGACTTCGGACCAACTTTGAAAATTCAGAACAAGGCTGAACCCTAGACTACTGTACTCAGTGCAAGATGGTAGGGCAGGAAACAATTTATTTAGCCCATGTTCCCAAAACTTCCCCCCTTAAAGGGAAAACATCTGGAAACTAAATATGCAAAATGACAACTGGATTATAAACAGGGCCCTGCCACCTCCTGGTGACAGCATACTGCACTTGCAGGCAAAGCTCTCAGGTGAAGCATCAATGATTGTGGCCAGTCTCCAGATCCCACCTACCCCATCTGGCATGACCCCCACCACCCAGGCCTTGATGGGGAGGCAGCTGTGTCCACCCACAACCAAGGCAGTGGAGAAAGTTCCCTGTCCAAGGGCACCCACCGGGCGGGGGCAGCTCATACTCCACCTCCAGCACCACGCGTTCGCCCACATTCTTGAGCAGGGTGATGATCTCATCATGGCGAAGCCTGGTCAGATGGATCCCATTCACTGACCGAATGTAGTCACCCACGTTCAGCAGGTCACTCCTGGGAGCAAGGAGGCCAGAGCACATGCAGGGTGACAGGTGCTAGCATTCACACCCACCCTCCCATTGAATCCTTAAGACCTCTGGATCCCCATGGTAAAGATGGGGGATTCAGGCTCAGAGAAATCAATGTCCAGGGTCATACAGCGAGTGAGCACGGATTCTAAGCTGGACCTGTCTGACCCCCAGGCCTGGCATTTCCCCTGATGTTGGTCTGCCTGCTTTCCCTCCTAGTGGGGCATCACCCTCATAGCTCTAACTAGGCCCAGACGAGGCCGAAGAACAGCCAGATCATCATCTCCTTTGCTAGTCCCTAACACCTCCTGGCTTTTTACTGCTAATCTTCTGTACTGTTCAACTGGACACCGTATCAGTGCCTCCCCTGCGCAGGTCCAGAGTCAGCAATGGAGAGGATAACTCCCGGGTTTCATGGAACTCATGATCCAAGGGAGCCACAGAGGCAAAACGATGGGAAATCCAGGGCAGTGTGTGGTGCAGAAGTAGCACACAGGTCTGTGCGAGCAGAGTGGCTGCCCCCGCCTGGGGTTGGGGGCTTCCCAGGATGGATAGGAGTCTGCCAGGAGGATGTCACGGTAAATGAGACTTCCAGGCAGAGGGAACTGCACAGGCAAAGGCCTGGAGAGACAGGGCGCTGTGGCCAAGTCAGCCCCTGGTGTAAACAGACAGACAAGAAGCTGGGACCTGGAATTACAGCCCCCACTGGAGGCCTTCCTTCTGCAGACACCATGCTCTCAGTGCTCCTAGAAAAAACTGCCCGATTGCTCTGCCTAAAGCCCTAGTACATTTTCCACTGGTCCCTGGTCCCCTTCCTGCGGCCCTCACCGAGCCCACTTCTCACCTGGCCGCCAGCCCCCCAGGTCTCAGGTTGGAGACTCTGGGCTTCCCATCCTTGTCGGTGCCACCTGAGATGGTCAGGCCCAGCGTGCTGCCTTCTTTCTTGATCAGCTCCACCATGGTGACCCCTCGGAACTCCTCTGCCAACAGATGCAGGGGGAGGGGGAGAGGGTCAAGGGGCAGCATGGGCAATTCTGGGCCCCCAGCTCCAAGGCAAGTGAAGCTAACACTTGGTAAGCAGGACGCTTGGCTGCATTAGCTTGGCTGCATTACGCTGGGTGAGATTAACTCCTTTTCACAGAGGAGGATCAGAGAGGTTAAGTGGTTGGTCTAAGGTCACAGAGGAAGTTAGCAGCAGAGCCAGCACTGTCTGTCCCCCACCCTCCCGCCAGAGCTCTCCATGCCTCCAGGACAGAGGGAGAGGAAGGATGGGGGCTCATTACCTGGGATGCTCTGTCTGCGGCACACCAGGGTCACATCGGCTCCTCCTGCGTCCTTGCCTCCTTTGGAGTAAGGCCCATCGTCTGCAGGCAAGAAAGAGAGAAGGCCCTGGTTTCATTTTCATTTCCATTCAGGCAAACCTGTTCTGCTTTGGGAATCTTCCATTTCATGGATGTGGCCAGTAAAAGGGGTTCCTTCCTGCCACCAGCTTAACCTGGGTCTCTGCTGGGGGATCCTCATGGCTTCTCCTCCCAAGGGAGGCCCCGCCTCTGCACTTGGAGCTGAATAACATTTTTCTGAACGCCCACCATACTGGGAACTTCCCAGCTGTCCTCTGTTTGACCGTCTCCACAGACTTCATGGGTGGTGTTATTATTATGGGTAATATTATTCCACTGTACAGATAAGAAAGCTGAGGCTCAGAGAGGGACAACTCATGCCCATAGTCACACAGCTGGGAAATCAGGCAACTTGGATTTGGACCTGACTCTACCACCTGGGGTTGTGCTTGCACTCCTGCTGGGACAGAGAGCTCTTTCACATGCAGACATCACAGCACAGGTGAGACAGTGGTGACCACGAGCAAACTCAATCTTGAGTGGGCCAGATTAATGTTTCTTCATGAGGACTGTACTTTATAGTGGACTCGCCATATTCTCAGACATTCTAGGCAGCCCAAAGTAAGTCTGTCTCCTGTAGCTTTAATTCTAGAAAACGCTCTCCCATTATTTCTTCAAGTATTATTTCCTACATCTCTCTGTTTTGAAACACTTAAGAGAAGTACTTCAGGACTTTACACTCTATCCCCCATGACTCACCACCCACCTATTATATTTCCTATCTCTGTTTCTCTGGGATGTGTCTAATCTGCAACGAAATCTATTATTTTGGGTTTTTTAGCTATGAAATTTTTCATACATTTCGAATATAAGGCAAGTACTAGAATCATATAAAGCAAAGGTTCTCAAAGTGTGGTCTCCGGGCCAACAGTATTTCCATCGTCTGGGAACTTGTCAGAAATGTAAATTCTTGGGTCCCACCCAGGACCTAGTAAGTCTAGCAGTGTGTGTGTGTGTGTGTGTGTGTGTGTGTGTGTGTGTGTGTTAGTATATTAACCTAACACTTTCTCCACTTTTAAAATCATATATGTACACATTAAAATTAATCCATTCTGATGTGTATTTCTATGGGTTTTGGGAAATTTGTCCTAACGATCACTACAAGCAAGTTTTGGGTTTTTTACAATCAACTTTTAGAATATTTCCTTTGCCCCCCAAAATTCTCCTTTGGTCCCTCACTCTCAGCCCCCGACAAGACCTGATCTGTTCTCTCTCCATAGAATTCTGCCTTCCCTAGAATGTCACATAAATGCAATCATAACATATGTAACCATTTGAGTCTAGTTTCTGTCATTTAGCACAATCTTTTGAAATTCATCCATGTTGTTGAGTGTTATCAGTAGTTTGTTGCTTTTCACTGCCGAGTGATGTCCCGTTGCATGGATGTACCAGTTTGTTTAACCATTCACCTCTTGAAAGATATTTCCATTGTTTTCCAGTTTGGGGTGATTTTAAACAAAGCATAATAAATGTTTGCATACAGGTTTTTGTTTGGATGTAAGTTTCCATTCCATTTGGTTCAATACCCAAGAATGGGATTCTCGGTCATATGGTAAGAATGAAGTTAATTTTGTAAGAAACTGTCACTGTCTTTGAAACTGTCCACCAACAATGTGAGAGGGTTCTAGTTGCTTCACATTCTCACGAGCACTTGGCAACGTCAGTGAGGATTTTATTTTACTTTTATTTTTGTCATTCTAATAGATATGTGTAGAGGTATCTTATTGTGGTTTTAATTCACATTTGCCTAATGACTAAGGATGCTGAATACTTTTCCTTATTTGCCATCCATATATATCTTCTTTGGTGAAGTGTCTGTCCAAATCATTAGCCCATTTTTAAATCGGGTTGCTTGTTTTCTTGTTATTGAATTTTTATATATTCTGGATACAAATCTTTTGTCAGATGTAATAATTTACCTTTTGAAAAGCCCTAGGGCCAGCCGAGTGACTCATTTGGTTAAGAGCTCGGTCAAGAGTGCGAGCTGAGCTCTGAGCAACAGCAGTTCGATGCCCAGCCTGAGCTGAGCTGCAGCTAAGCTGCCAACAGGTGACAGGATGGCTCAGCTTAAAAAAAAAAAAAAAAAGAGTTTGTCCCATTTGCTTTATCTCTTTTGGGCTGGCCGAGTGGCGCAGTTGGTTAAGAGCTGGCTTGGGATGCCAGCGGCCCCGGTTCAGATCCCATATATGAGGGCCAGTGACACTGCCCTCTACAGCTAAGATGGTGAACAACAGCTCCACCAGGAGCTGGACTGCTGTGAGTCCCCTGGTCGGCATAGCTGCAGCCTCTGCTGCAGTGGGTTGCCATAGACTACAGTGAGTGGCCGGCAGCCAGCGTGAGGGGCTGGCAGCCGGTGTGAGCCGCCAAGAGCCGCTGTGAGCGGCCATCCAGAGGCCAGCGACAATCTGCCTCACCCCAGAAGAGCGCAATGATGATACCAATATGGGCCAGTGAAGCAATGTCCTCCACAACTAGATTGAAGAACGAAAGGACAGCAACTTGTCTGTTCCCTTTCCCCGATTCCCCAACGCCGTTCCCCTCCCCCAATTCCCCAGTAAAATTAAAAAAAAAAAAAAAGAAAAGCCATAGGTGATTCTGTGTCACACTGAAGTTTGAGAACCACTGGTATAACGAATTCTATTTGCCCATTTTCTCATGTTTATTCTACTTATTATCATCTATGCTGAAATATTTTAAAACCCTAGACATAATTAAATTACACCTGTAAGTATTCTGGTATGCATTAAAAAAATAACATATTTCTTACATAGCAAAACTACCATGATCGCACATTACAAAATACAATAATTCTTTAATTATTAATCTAATATCCACTCCACATTCAAATTTTCCCAATTCCAATGAGTTTTTTTAAAGATTTTATTGGGGAATTGGGGGCAGGGAACAGCATTGGGGAACCGGGCAAGGGGAACAGACAAGTTGCTGTCCTTTTGTTCTTCAGTCTAGTTGTGGAAGACATTGCCTCACTGGCCCATGTTGGTATCATCATTGCGTTCTTTTTCTTTTTTTTTTTAAAGATTTTATTGGGGAATTGGGGGAGAACAGCGTTGGGGAATCGGGAAAGGGGAACAGACAAGTTGCTGTCTCTTTGTTCTTCAGTCTAGTTGCAGAGGACGTTGCTTCACTGGCCCATGTTGGTATCGTCATTGCACTCTTCTCGGGTGAGGCAGATCAGTCGCCAGACTCTGGATGGCTGCTCACGGCGGCTCTTGGCAGCAAATACCGGCTGTCGGCTGCTCACGCTGGCTGCCAGCCACTCACTGTAGCCTATGGCAGCCCACTGTAGCAGGGGGTGCAGCTATGCCATCCCAGGGACTCACAGAAGCTCAGCTCTAGGTGGAGCTGTTGTTCACCATCTTAGCTGTAGAGGGCAGTGTCACTGGCCCTCATATGTGGGATCCGAACCGGGGCCGCTGGCATCCCAAGCCAGCTCTTAACCAATGCGCCACTCGGCCGGCCCCCAATGAGTTTCTTTTTTGTTTTTGCTTTTTTGAGGGCAGTGTCACTGGCCCTCATATGTGGGACCGAACCAGGGCCACTGGCTTCCCAAGCCAGCGCTTAACCTCCGCACCACTCGGCCGGCCCCCAATAAGTTTTTAATGTATAGTTTTAGTTTTTCAAAGCTCTGTTCTTTTGCTTCTCTCCTTGTTGTTCTTTCCTGTTTTATTGTTTCTTATGTGTCCCTAGTAGTTTTAAATCTTTTCAACATTCATCTATTATTCTATTTACTATTATCTCCAACTCTTGAGAGATATTTCTGCTGTCTGGGCCACCTGAGGAGGCTCCCTCATGGTGGACTGTTTCCTCGTGTGTTTGGTAATTGTTGGATTATAGCTCATCTTGGTGGGACTTTATCTGTGGGAATCTTATTCAGTCTGGTTGAGGGCAGGTCCCTCCAGTGTCCTGTAAATTCCTTCTTCTGGGTACCCACCAAAGTATTATTACCCTGACACCAATGTTTACATTAAGTTTTTGGCTCCAAGATTCTAGAACCACGGAGGCAGTGTAAATTATAACCTTCAACAGAAATAAGGGGCATACTTCAAATCACAAATTCTCAAAGGAAGAGAAGACCAAGACAGAGAAGCTTTTGTTTTATCTTCCTGGTAGATGGATGGATATTTTCCAAATTTCCCATTTCACTTAGGGTATACCTTTTTTAAAGTCCTGGCTTTATGCTGGGGTGTCAGTTCCCACTAGGGAAGGTAGACAACATCCCCTCTTGTACCCCTAAGCTATTAAAACCCAGAACTTTGGTTACCAATCAGCAAACACCCCCCATTCCTACTGCCACCCCCATAGGGAAGCCTGCTGCTTTTCAGTTTTCTTTTCATTTTTTTGACTGCAAATGCATTGCATTTATAGATCAATTTGTGGGAAATGAACATCTTCACAGCATTGAATCTTCTAATCAATAATCGGTTCCTCCATTAATTTTTGTCTTATTTAATTTCTCCCAAGGATATTGTGTACTTTCATGAGTAAAGGTCTTTTACCTTTTTCATTACATGTATTCCTAGATATTTATAGTGTTTTATGCTATCATAAATTGTTTTTTAAATCTCATTTCCTAATTATTTGTTGCTAGTATATAATAATATGGTTGATTTTATAGTCTGACCTTGAAAATCCACATATTAATTCCGATAGTTTATCTGTAGATACTTTTGGATTTCCTGTCATCTGTGAATAATAACAGCTTTATTTCTTACTTTCTAAACTTTATACTTTTTATTTCTTTAACTCGCCTTATGGCACTGGCCAAACCTCCAGCACGAAGTTGATGGAAGTGGCCACACAGACCATCCTTATCTCCTTTCCAGCTCAACCTCCACATTTCCTGTGAGTTCATCTGTGCATCTCAGAGCAGTTTGAAGCTAGAGGTTTCAGGCTACCCGCTCTGTGACAATGCCAGACCCCTGCCTCCCTGCAGCGTTCCCTTGTCTTATGCCCTGTGCATGTTCTGGGTCCTCTATGTCCTGACAGGAGAGGGGAGGAGGACTCGCACATCGTGTACCAGCCATCCCCTGTGCACACCACCCACACACTCTCCTCTTATCTCCTTTCCTTGTCACAGTGACCCTGGGAGGAGATAGGTGCTACCATCACACCCACTTGACAGATGAGGAAACTGAGGCTCAGAGCAGCAAAGTCCTTGGCCAAGGTAACCTCTGCAAAGAGCCAGAACTAGACCCCGGGACCCTTTGCCTACTCCACCCCATGCTCTCACCTCCCTTGACCACAATATTTATTCATATGCCTTCTCCAAGTTCTTTCTCAGCCCTGGACTGAGATGGGCAAGGACAATTAACAAACCATGAAACTGGCAGGCTGTCCCATGCTGTCTCAGGGGCCACCCTTCCCAGGCACCAGATATATACCATGGGCTTCACCTAAGCCTGCACATCCCCTGCCCCCTGCCTGCCCTTGAAGAATAGCTTTCCTGCTGCCCCCATCCCTGTGGCTCCGGCTTGGCCCAGTGTGAAGCTCATGGGCTCGGGGCTCAGCCAGGCCTGAGCATAGACCCTGGGTCAGCCATTCACCAGCTGTGGGAAGGCTACTCCTCTCCCCAACTCCATCTCACAGCCTCCTGGTCATTGCAAGATCTAACTCACAGGACCCATCTCCCCTTCTGACTTCTTAGAGGAGGTGTGAGAAAGAAGTGCTGGAGAGGAATCTGCCTGGCAGCGGGCAGAAGCCACTTATCCCATCTCAGTTCCTTTCATGAGGGGGAGGATCAAATGAGGGTTCGGCTGGGGTGGGGTCAGTCTGGTAGGGGCTCAGTCAGAACCAGGAACAGGGTTCGGTCTACAGCAGGTTTCTCAGCCTCCGCACTATTGACATTTTTTGCTGGGTAATTTCACATGGTGGGGGGGGTCTCTTTTGCAGTATCTGTTTAGCAGTAGGCTGTTTAGCAGTATCCCTGCCCTGTAACCACTAGGTGACAGTAGCACCCCACCCCGGTCGTGATAACACAAAATGACATCAAACATTGCCAAATGTCTCCTAGGAGAGCAATATTGCCCTCCATTGAGACTCACTGCTCTAGAGTCAAGGTTGGGGCTTGGGCTAGGCTAGGGGTGGGGTTCAGCCTGGGTCAGGGGTGGGACTCAGGCTGGGCCTACGGAAAGCCTAAACACCTTCACCACCTGCAGCTCTAACCACTGAGAAACCATCCTGCTTCTACCATCACTCCGCTCTGTCAGACCAGGGCTCGGCTCCCTCTGCTTGCCAAAAGATGGTAAATAACAAATCAAACAGCAGTTAAACCCAGAATCATTTCCAGGACTTCTGGAGTTGGGCCCACAGCAGCTCAGCTCACCTCTTCCTCCAGGCTCCCTGTTCACATCAGCTGCCAACAATTTAGGCAACACCCCATTAAGTATAATGCTTCCCATTACGGTTCTCTAATTCACACTTCATTTAGATTCAACAAGATGTTTCAGAGCTAATACAATTAATAAGACTGCATTCTATCAACTGCGTGAAAACGAACTTCTCTGGTATTTCATGTGGGCAGTGCTGGAATTAAAATCTGTCTTATCCTGTGCAGGTTAGATCCTGCTACTGGACAATCCCTCTCTCTTGGGAAGACCAGAGACAAATTTGCTGGCTCCAGGTTTAGGAGTCTGGGGTAAGGGAGGGGGCGATTATCTCCTAAGGAAAGAAAGGAAGAGAAGCTGAGGATCAAGTTTGCCAAATTCGGAGCAGTAGAATCCCAAAGGATGGAGTGGAACAACCGTGGGTTCAAGGTGGAATTTTGAGCCTTGATATTAAAAATGAAAGATTCAGAGACTTAGAGCAACAACTGGGATCTTCAAATGCAAAATTCTGAAGCTCAAAATGCAAAATGCTGGCTGCGGAAGGTGAGACCCATTTCCTGGGCTGATGACATGGAATCCTCCAAGTTTGTCCTCTCCCTGCTTTTCTCACCCCAATATTCAGATCTTGCTCCAGTGAACTATTCGGTGCTGAATTCGGGCCGCAGTGACACCCCTGAGACAGATGAGGTGCGGGGGGGTCTGCTTGTCTCAGCACTGAGTGGCCCCAACTCCCTCCTTCTACCATTTTTTGCTGGCTTTAGGGTGAGGCTGTGAGCCGTCTATTTTCCCAGCTGTCAGGTGGGCCTGATTGTGTGTTGAAAACCAGGATTCATACAACTGTGTGCAAACAAAGAGTCAGTGGGCAATAAGTGAGCACTTGAGCCTCTTCTCTCGGGAATGCTCCTGCATTTTAGGGTGTGGCCTTGAAGACCTCTCTTAAAGGTTGAGGCCACCCTGGATAGGTGAATTGCAGGATAAGAAACTTCTGGGTATCTAAGACTCACTGCCATATTCAGAAAGGCATCCATAAGGAATGCTATGTTTGTTGATGCCTGTTCAGAGGGGACATACTGTCCCACTGTCACAAGCATCCTTGGGTGGAAGGGGAAACTGAGGCAGCATTTAAACCAAGAATCAAAGCAGGACCAGAATTACCTATTGGCCATGTGACTTAAGTCTCTATCTCCATCTGTAAAATGCGGGTTTATTCCCCACCCCCCTTGCTGGCTCTAGCCAGCTCAGCCTTGAAATTTGAGGGATTTAATTTTATTTATAGAAATCCTCATGGGGGTTCAGGCCCCAGTCCCCCTCCCTCAGAGGACAGGCTGGCTCTCTCCCACACTCTTTTTTGTTCTGGGACCTGGTAATTATATGCTTAGAGATGAAGGCTTTTCAAAAACATCTTTCCCACCAATTTTCAGCTGGAAACGTGCATAAAAAAACAGAGATATTTTTATCCACATGTTTCTTTTTTCCTGTCTCCTCCTTCCAGCAATGGGCAATTATGAGCTTTTGCCTTCAGTCAATCCGTCCTGTTAAGAACTCGCTTCAGAGGGAAATTCATTTCCGCAGCGATGCCAGCCGTCCCAGCAAATGCGGGCTGGGTGAGTGGGGGGCGGGGGGGGGGTGGAGCAGGAGGGAGAGATGCTGTACCCAGCATCGCCAAGTACACCTGGTTCCCAGACCCATGCTGTGCCCAGAGTGGGTGGGTGGGTTTCTTTTTTTATTTCGCTTCTCTTGAAAGCAGTTGCTAATTTGCCTTCATTATCTCCATCTCTTTGGGGCTCGGGGGAGCTACTGAGCTTTGACAAAGGGAAAAGGAAGTCAGCCCCTGCCCAAGCGGCCTTTGCCAGGACCCCGCCTAAGCAGGAAAGGGGTGCCAGAGGGGGTGTTGCTGGGCAGGGCTGTAGAGTCAGCCTTGACTGATATCTGGTTCTGTGGGCCGCCTGGAAGGAGCATTCAGCATCTGATGTTGGGGGGCAGTGTCCTGAGAAAATGAATGCACGGAGGTTCAACTTGGGATGAACAGGAAGTGACTGCATGACAGGGAGCAGGACCAGCGTGCCCTCGTGTGCCATTTGGGAGAAGGGGGCCCACACTTGCCCCTGGGTCTATCCATCACAGTTGTACATGGTGACCTACTGCAGACTCTCTGGGGGAGCCTGCCACAGTACTCCACCAAGAGATCGGCCAGTCCGGGCTTGGTTGGCCCCTCCTCAGATGGCATTGCTGGTTCAGTAGAAAAGGAAGGGTGGCCTTTGGACTTAGGCCAACTTCAGATTCTGGTTCAAAATCTGCTGGCATCTAGCTAAGGTATCTGGGACAAGTCCCTTCTCCTCTCTGACCCTCAGGCTTCTCCTCTGCAAGGGGGTGTGCCAGTGCCCACCTCATGGGTTGATGAATCAGTGAGATTCTGTGGTACACAGAAGCCATGAGACATGGTAGTTCCCTCCGTCTCCTTTATTCACCTTGTTAGAAAGGTTTCCTAGGTTAATAAATGGTAACAACTCCCATTGATTAAGTGCTGGGTGTTGTGCTATGTGCTTCATAAGCATTAACTCATTGAATCCTCACCACTTTCTGAGGTGGTATGATTGCTATTCCCATTTTACAGATAGGGAAACTGAGGCACAGAGAGGTTAAATGACTTCCCATGGTAAGGAGCAGGGCCAAGGTTTGAACCTAAGCCATGTTCTACAAACTCTAAAATTATTACCACATTATGGCTATGATAATCTTATGTGGTAGGTACCATTACCATCTACATGTTATGAATGAGGAAACTGAGGCACAGAGAGGTCACTCAACTGGTAAGCTACAGAGGAATGCCTGGAATCTGGGCCTTTCCAGCCCCCCCAAGAGACCACATCTTTGACCCTTGGTTCTGCTTTCTCCTTCCCGAGGGCAATGGACCCCAAATGAAGGGCACCAGGGAAGGCAGTGCTGGCCTCCAGGAGGCACCCACAGGCTAGGCGTGTCATGGCCATCAGAAGCCACAGGCATGGCCCAGAGAGGTTGCCAGCCCTTCAATCCTGCTTCTACAAGGTGTGCGGGGTCCCTGGCACTGGGGCTGGAGCCATGCTTGGGTTGACATCTCTGTCTGGGGGGCCACGGTGGCCCCACATCATGTGGGATGGGGTGCAGGCTTGAGTCGGGCCTTGGCTTTCTGGGTCTGTGCTCTTCCACTTGACTCTGAAACTGGCAATATCGATGAGCATGACCTCAAAACTGGATCACCATGGAACCATTTTATTTCCAAATGGTGGCTGCCTGGAACAGTGAAAAGACTCAATTCACTCCACTGAGAGTAGCAGCAAAATTCGCACCACAAGTGAGCCCTCGGCTCTTAATACTCTCCCTTTGTACTGGTCTCCTTGCTGTTCCACATGCCCAACTCATGCCCACCCCAGGGCCTTTGCACTGGCTGTTCCCTCTGCCCAGAATGCTCTTCCCCAGACATCCACCAAACTCCCTCCCTCACCTTCTTCAGGAACTTGTGGAAATGTCACCTTCTCAGGGAGGTCTTCCCCAGCCAGTCTGTTTGAACTTATAACTGCACCCTCTACTTCTCCAATGCCTCCCATCACCTTCCTTCCATGCTTTAGTTTTCTTCATAGCATCGAACACCATCTAACAGACCTCACTACCTGCCTCTGTTCCACTAGAATATCAGCTCCAGGGGGCTCAGTTGTTGTCAGTCTGTTCATTGCTGTGTCCAGCACAGAAAGCCTGGCACCAGTAAGTGTTCAGTAAATTCCCACTTACAGATTAGGAGAATGGGAATCAAAGAGATGGAGTGAGTTGTTGAAGGTTGTAGAATCAGGTAGAGACAGAGCCAGGATGCAAACCCAGGCCTCCCTGGCTCCAGACCATAACCTCCTTGGTTTGGGACCTGGAGTTTTCCTATGGCTATAGTCTGTGTTGTGGAACAGGAGGTGAGGCATGCCCAGCAATCCAGGTGGTTCTGGTGAGAGTCCCCTCAGAAGAGCGGGAAGTCCAGGGACCCCTACACACACACACACACACACACACACACACACACACACACACACACACACGCTGCCCAAGGCTTCCTGGCTCTGGCTGGGTGGCAAGTGCTCACTCAGGACTAGCAGGCTCTGGGAACAAAGACCACTTTGTGGCCAGAAGTCAGAAAAGAGTGAACACTGAAGGTCGGGTGGGGACACACACACACACACACACACTCCTGCCAAAATCTGTGTTCAAGCCTACTGTGCGCCGCAGCCCTGGTCACATCCCTTCCTACAAGGGCCCAGAGTTAGTGGACTGGTGGGGTAAACAAGGCTCCCACAAGCAAGACTGGACATGGCCAGGGTATGGGCCCAAGAAAGGACTCATGCAGGCGGGAGTCCTTCAGGGGCAGAAAAAAGGGACTGGACAGTGAGTCCTATGACTCCAGCTCCAAGCCTAGCGCTCACTGAGGATCACCTCTAGTGGCCTCAGCCTTCTCTGCAAAAGTAGAGGGTGTATGGAGTGGCCACCCGCTGGCTGCCCTTGTCACCCTGCTCCAGGGGAGGCTATGTGACCAGGCCCAGCCAATCAGAGGCCCAGCGATTGGTCAGGGGTGGGCGTGTGATCCAAGCTGGGCAGACAAGAGCAGGCCCTGGGACATTTGCTGAAACTATTGGAAACAGTCCTTCCTTTGGGAGAACTGAGATGGTTGATCTTAAGCTGAAAGATACTAGGGGTCCGCTGGGTACCTCAAGGAGAGGAGAGTCTGTCTGGAAATTAAACCCATCTAAAGAGAAGCAGAGACCTGTAGTCCTGACGATGTTCACTGAACCCTGGATCCTGCTGTGCCTACAGCTTCATCTTTGGACTTTTCTGAAAAAGAGCCTCGGTACTGATACTGAGGCAGGCATGACCTGGGGAGGTAACTAGGTGGGGCTGCAGTGGTGAGGGTGAGGGTCAAGGAAGTCATCAGGCAGAGAAAAAGCCAGGGAGACCATGAAGGGTCTTGAATGCCAGGATGAAGAGCTGAGATCAGATCTGAGTGTTAGCAAGCTCCCTCCCCAGTCGGCCCAGGACGAGGAGGTGGAAGGAAGCCAGGAGGCCTGGGAGGAGACCGGGCAAAGGTCCAGGCAGGCGACGCTGAGGCCTGAGTCCCAATGGAGGCAGTAGGCCCATGAAGAAGGAGAAGACACCTCCCTGGCAGTGTCTCAGGTGAGGGTCTCTGGGGCACCACTGCCCTTGTGGCTCTGACCACTGTAGGACAAGGTGGCCCCACTCACTTGGGCCATAGGTTGAGAGGACACATGTGCCTCCATTTATAGTGCAGTTGCCAGGAGAGGGCATGGGGTCAAATCCCAGCTTTGCCACTGCTATGTAGCCATGGATAAGTCACTTAACATCTCTATGCCTCAGTTTCCCCAACTGTAAAATGGGGAGAATAAATGAACTCACAGTGTGGTTATAAGGATTAAATGAGAACATGCACAGAGAGTTTTGAACAGAGCCTGGCACATAGTAAGACTTCAATAGCTATCAGCTACTATTGTTCACATTATTATTTGGGAGCCTGGTGGTAACCCTGTCTCCGCCCCTTGTCATAGGTGGGCAGGTGGGAGCGTAAGTTCAAAGGGCCCTTGGAAGCAGGGTAGGGAGAGCTGTGCTGTAAAAGTCCTAGGTAGCCAATCACAGCTGGGCCTGCCTTCGAGCTGTGGGGCCTTGGGTGGACCACCACCCTCTCTGTGTCTGTTTCTTCTTTCATCCATTGGGACCACAGTCCCTAACTTTGGAGTTGTTGTGAGAAGGTAAAGTCAAGAGTGTGTCGAGTGTGTGAAGGGACTGACAGGGGTGGCCCCGGGGCACCTAGTGAAGGATGGCCTGGTCCTGACTCCTGAAAAGCTCCCTGTTGGTGGGCCTGGGGGGAAGCGAGGCCAAACTGCCAGGCTGAGGCCAGAGAGACAGATGCACAGAGGAATGGAGGGAGCAACTACATCTGCCCTAGAGCCCCTCCCCGGGGCCCAGCCCTGGGCCCACCCAGGAATGTGACAGCTGTGTGGCACTGGCCCTACTGAATTCCCAGAGCCCCAGGACTCACCAGCCAGACCCCACAGCCAGGGCTCCCGCCTCCTGCCTCAAGGTCCAGGAGCTCCCTTTAAACCACCCTGACCTGGGCTTTTGCTCTCACCCTCTGGACAGGGAGCTCCCTCCCAGCAGCTCACGCTGAGGAGGATCTGTCCCTCACACACCCCTGAGGGGCTGAGCACTGCCCTGGGGAACTCGACCTGCCTGCTGCCCTAGCCATTTAGGACAGCCCAGGGGGCTCGGCCCACTGCTGCAGGACAGCAGCCGGGGTCAGACAGACAGGCCTGTCATCTGCCCACCCTGGCCAGATGTCCCACCCCCTGCACTTTTTGCAAGCCCTGGGTCTCTGGGGAGTGGCAGTCCCAGTCTTAGCCATCCCATTCCCCTCTCAGGTCAGCACTTCCAGAGGAATCAGAGGGCTCAGACTCCTCACTCTGCCTGCAGGTCCCCCATTACTTACCGGCCTCCCCAGGGGTCTCCCGGCTCAGCCCACACAGCATGTCTGCTATTGTCTCCCAGCTGACCACCGACTCCCTCAGGAGCCACGCTGCTCAGCCCCTCCCCCCCACCCAGGGAGGGGCTGTGGGAGGGAAGCTCACAGCTCCCACTGGCTGGGCACCGAGTCCACCCACCGCTGCAGGCGGCTCTCTGCTTAAAGGGGACACGGCAGTTGTCATGGCTGGCTCCTGGATGGGGTTCGACACCCCCACCCTTACAGCCTGGTCAGGGGATCTTTGAAGATGGCTTGCATGGGCCTCCCCCAGGGCCCCCAGGCAGACAGACCCCAGGTCCACTTCAGCAGTAACTTGCCCCAGGACTTTGGCAAGTGATCACCCTCCCCAGGCCTCAGTTTTTCCATCCAGAGAAGGGGAACAGTGCCTTCTAAACTTTTCTTTTTTTTTAAGTAGTACATTCCAACAGAATTTTGCACAGAATCCAAAGACATAAACCAGATAAAGTTCAGCTAATGGATGACACCAGGGTTCGTCTATAGGTCTTGGGCTAGAAACTCTTGCACTTGGAGCCCCTGGGGGCCCTTACACTGATGTTCTAGGCAGATATAACTACCTCCCCCAGGCCTCCGTTTTCTCTTCTATAAGGCAGAGTTTGGGGAAAATGAGCCCAGCAACCTGCCACGTGGAACATCCCCCCAGCTTTTTGGGAAGACCAAGCAAGCTGGGCTGAGGATCTGCCCACCTCTGGGCTTGATGGGCAGGTGCAGCTGGTCACAACTCCAACCCCAGCTGCGTGTCAGCCCTGCACACTCCTAGATTCCTCCATGCCAGCTCAGGACTGACCCTGACAGCCCCGATGGATCCCCAGGGCCCCTCCTCCAGCTCTCCAGCTGCTTTTGCTTTCTATCCCAGCCATGTAAGTTGGTGCCAACTGAGGGCCAAAATACCACGTAGGTGCTGAGGAGAACAGTGGGTGATAATGACACGGGGTATCAAAACCTGTACAACTACACACTGCATCCAGCTGATTGCTGCAGAGAATAAGACAGACGAGGTCCTGGCTTCCGTGGAGTTCTTGGATGCGTGGGAACAAGTGGAGCTCAAATTTGTTCTATGTCCTGCAGGGAGTGGGAGAGTGCATCCCAGTGGTTAGGGACCAGGGCTTCTTCTGGGTTCCCTCCTGAGCAGAGATGCCCACCATGAAACCCAGCCCACAATTCCTGGGCCACCCACATAGGCTCCGATAAGTCCAACACTGATGGCACTTTCAGAGCAATCCAGACTCTAAATCTTGGGTGCGGCCACTTGTAGCCCTATATGTAGAGGTTCCTGTTCCTCCCCTGTTCCTCACTTCCCAGGGGTGCCTTTCTCTTTGGGTGACTCAAGGCATGTCCCAGGGGGCAGGGCCCAGGTTCCAGGTGAGGTTCCTTGGGCTAGCAGTGAGGCCAAAGGTCAAAGAGAGACGCCAAGGTCTCAGCCGTGGGAGGTGTGGTGAGCATGGGCCAGAGAGGGAGAACCTGAATTGGGCTGGACAGGGAAGGGGTGCAGGTCTTGATGTGGTTTGCAGTGGCAGACAATGGTCAGGACAAGGCTCTCAACTGAAGATCCTGACCATCACCAGGGTACCAAGGGCCACTGTGGGACAGTCCCAGCTCCAAACCAGGCAGGAAGGGACGCAGCCTTCAGGGCATGTGACTTGCTCTAACAGACCCTTGTACATTCCCCCCATTTACAGCCCTTTCAGGAAGGAGGCCTGTCTGGTGCATAAGCCTTTAGAGTTACATCCACCCTCTCTCATAAGAAAATATTTGCTCACCACACAGATTCATTTAAATGAGCTATTGAGATGGGCTGTCGGAAACCTCACCGCCTTTCTGTCTCTCTCTGCTCCTCTGGAATTTACTTTTGTGGATGAGAACTCCTGGAAAGGTCACTCCATGGGTTATGGGAGAGCTTTCGTGCAGCATTTCTCTGAGCACTGGGGACAGAGACACCAGGAGACAGGTGGGAGGTAGCATCTTCCCTCTGCCTTCGGTCCTTGTCAGCCCATCAAGCACATCTGCATTTGGTTTTATCCAAGAGCATGTTTGGAAGCAACTGTTAGTCTATTTTGGAACAAGGCAGGTTTAAACAAATCGGCACAGAGAGGTTAAGTAACCTGCCCAAGGTCACCCAGCTGTAAGGATGGAACCAGGTTCACACTTAAGAGGTCTGTTCTTAAAGGCACTGATAATGGCTTTCTCAGGATTTCAGGGGCTCGCAAAGGGGTCCAGGAGTACAGATGAGGAGCAGTTAGCTTTGGCTGGGGGTCCACTGAGGAGGTGTTTTTGAACCTGACTTTGAAAGATGGGAAGGAACATGTCAAAAAAGGAAAAAGCCATTGCAGGTGTGAGTCCATAAAGACAATCCCATGTGACCAGATGGGAAGTAGAGATAGAGCCAGGTCATAGAGGGCCTACTGAGGTGCCATTCCTCCAAGTGTGGTTGGAGGCCCAGCAGCACGGTATCACCAGAGCTGGTCAGCAGTGCAGGCTCTCAGGCCCCATCCAGGCCTGCTGAATCTGGACCTGCATTTTAACAAGGTCCTGGGGGATGTGGAAGAAGTTTCAGACGCACAGTATTCGGCGTCTGACTTTCCTCCTGCAGGTAACGGGAGCCATGGATGGCTGTAGAGTAAGGGAGTGAAAGTTTCTATAAGGACCTCAGACACGGAGCTCAGACAAGGGAGAAGGGAGAAAGATCCCCTCTGGGAGGGAGCCTAAGAGCAGGCAGAGCAGCTGATCACCTGGCTCCAAAGATGACCCCTCTCTTCCAAGGCTGCCAAACCTTGAGGAGGCAGAGGAAAAGGGAGAATGAGTGCTGGGCATGCAGGGTGGCTGGAAGCCAGGCCTGCGAGGGGCCTGGGCAGCCAGTGGCTCCTGGTCACAGCATTTGATCCATGTTTCCAATGCTGTGGATGGGCCATGAGGGGAACTGGACAGAATGGAGGAGCTGGCAGGGCCACCGAGCTGGTGGGCCACCCCTCCAGGCCTGACACCTTCACATCCTCAAGTTTTGTGAGACAATTGAAGGACGGATTGCTGTGTGACCTTGGGCACGTATCTAAACCTCTCTGGACCTCAGCGTTCTTACTTCTCGAATGAGAATAATAAAAGCATCCAAACCCTAGGGTTGGGGAGACCACATATTAATGAGTCAGAAAGCAGTCAACTATCTCCTTTCCTGCCATGAGTGTCATACCAACAACGTGAAAGAGATCAGAGAGGCAGAACTTCAAGGTCGGATGCACCCAGGTTCAAATCCCAGCTCTGCCACCAGCAAGCTCTGTGATTCCACGCAAGTCACTCTGTATGGGCCTTCACTTCTCCACCCAGGAGCGTGATGGGCAGAGACTTTGGAAGGACTTTCCAGCCTGTGACTGTCCAGCACACACTCGTGACCTCTTCCCTACACAGAGCCAGGCCTGCGTGGCCCTTCTTGGTGTCTCTTAATGGGGCACCACTGGCTTCACTGTTAGGACATTCTCTGGTGTGCTGGGCTATCCCTCATAGTGAGGGACCCCCTGGCATCCCTGGCCTCCGCCCACCCAGGGTCAGTGATTAATGCAATTGGGAAGCAACTGTCTTCATGCTACACTGATGAAAAGCAGAGACCCAGGGAGGGCCATGTCTGAAGCTCCCCCCACCAGTGCAGGGCAGGAGCCTGGACCCTGGCCTCTATCCTTCCTCTCAGGCCCCAAGGCTGAGTCCATCATAACCTCAGGTCGTGTCCTGAGTTCACCAGGGGCCCTCAGTGACAACCGGAAATGAAGTCTGGGTCCAGAGATGGCGATTCAAGGACAAGAGAGATAAACTCCTTATTGCTGTTCAGTTGCTTCTTCCTCCTTTTATCCTCACACCACCCCGGAGGTCAGACTAGGACAATTGCTCGCCTGCCTGGTGGTTAAACTTTTCTATAAGGTGGGCATCATTGTCCCCATTTTACAGATGGGGAAACTGAGCCACAGGCAAGCGGCACTAGGTGACCCCTCTCTTAGGGGGTACTGTTTGGCTGTGGACCCCACCTTAGTCAAGCTGCCCCATATCTCGCCCCACCCCCAATGCCCCTCACCTCACTTCCGGGCAGGCTGGGCTGTGATTCACGGGTAATGCCACACCCATGGGCTGCTCCCAGACTGACACCTGCAGGTTCCCAATGTCCTCCATCGCCCACAGCTCCTCCAGCCCTGAAGGGCAAGAGGGCATGCAAGGCCAAAAGGGTCCCAGGTGACTGCAAGAGCACAGCGCGTCAAGCTGTGCGCACAGACCAGGGACGAGGAAGGCTCCAGAGAGTGAGAGGAACCCAGCTTACCGTTCTTCAGGACCAGGCAGAGCAGAAACTCTGTGTGCCAAACTTTGTTTTCAGCATTTTACACCTGTTTTCTCATTTCATCCCCACAACATCCCCACTTCAGAGATGAGGAAACAGGAGCAGAGATGTATAACCGCCTGCGCTTAGTCACACAGAGGGTGAGGTGTGAGCTGGAACCCAGGCAATCCTGCTGCCATCTACAGAAACACTCCCACCCAGTCTCCTGCGAAATGCCCACATGGAAGCCCTCTCCCCAGCATACCCAACTGCACATGGATACAGGTAGGACAGAGGGATGGTGGGCCGGGCTCCCAAGCTGCTGCTCACATAGGACCTACTCTGTGCCAACAACGTTACACAGGAGGTCAGAACACCAGTCTCTTGCAGAAGAGACTATACACAAAGAGGATCCACTAGGCCCAAACAACAAAGGGGCCAAGAGTCAGGGCCTCTCAGACGAGAAGTCAGGGCAGGCTGGCTGGTGGAGGTGGCGTCTGAGCTAAGCCTTGAGGGACCAAGGAACCAAACACTCAAAGATGAGGCAGGAAGGGCATTCCAGGCAGAGGGGACAGCCTGGGCAAAGGGTGGGACGTAGGAAGGCACACAGTCTATGTAGGGAAAGGCACCTACCAGCATGGCTGGGGTCAGAGGGCCCCCAAAGAGCAGGTAGGCTAGACAGGCAAGTGGGGCTGCCTCCCAAAGACCCAGAGACCTGCTTCCGAGGAGGGAATGCACTGGATGGCTTATTCTGGCACTGTGGCCACCATGTGGATGACCTTTAAGGAGGAGCGGGTTCTCCTGAGCCCCCTCGAACGAGATGACGGGACGGTGGGACACACGGAGGGTCTGGGCAGCCGTCTGGAGACAGCGCCGCCTGGAGCAGCTCCAAAGCCTCTGCACAGGCGTCTGATCGCAGTGACGCCCCCTTGCGGCTGGTGATCAACAAGACGTTGGGCGGGGCCGGCACAGCCCTCTGGTGCCTGAGTGGAGCAGGACTCTGGCGTCGGCCCAGGTCCAGCCCGGTGGCTAATGCTGTGCCTGGAATCTCACCTTCCCTCTCTAGGTCAAGCATCACCCTCTGTCCAAGTGCAAATGCCCCAGATTAAACAGCAAGGGGCTAACATTTATAGAGCACCTACTGGGTACCCAGTACGTGCTTTATGGGCAGAGTCTTTCCAAAGCCCTGCTGATCTCATTTTATGGAGGAGAAACTGAGGCTCAGAGGGAAGGGACTTGGCCAAGGCCTCCCGCTAGGATGGGCTGAGGGTCAGATTGTCAGACCCTCCCTCCTCGGGTCCCTCCTCGGGTCGTCGACATGGGCTCTTCCCTCTGCCTGGAGCCCTCTTCCCCGCTTTCATCCTTTGAGTCCAACCTAAACACTGCCTCCACCACGAAGCTCACCCTGACTACATCAGGTGGGTCCCCTTTACTCTCTCACAGCCTTCCCTCCAAGGCATTTGCTCACCTGTCCTTTTCCACTAAATTGGGGTCCCTCAACTGCCTTGCTCATTAATTTTGACCCTACACCCAGGGCTGATACACATAATCTCTGGATGGCTATATTGGAAAGAAACCAATCATTTATCCCCGCTAACACTTCAATCTGATGTAGGACATCCTTTCTGCTCTCTGGTACAGCTTGTACACCTCCACAAATGGGGAGCTCAGCACCTCATGAGCAGCCCATTTCATTCCTAAACCCGTGGCTCCCCCAGACTCCAAGCCCCCTGCCCCGGTACCACCCTGTAGCATCTCAGGCTGTGTCTGGTCCAAGGTCATGGCCTCTCAGCCCTGGCAGGAGAGGCCACAGCTCAGAGCCTGGATGTAGCTTCAGTGTGGGCCTGCCAGCTCCCCTCCCATCCTGAGGGCCTCTCCTCCATGCGTGGCTGGAAAGTGTGGATGGCCATTCAACCCATTGGTCTACGGGGGTGCTTACGTGTGTGTCTTTAATCCCCTATAGATTTCAGTGTGCTTTTCACCTCCGGGGGCATTTGCTTCAGGCCTATGAGCTGGGATGATCTCCTGTTTTTACAGGTGATTAAACTGGAGGTCAGAGGGTAAGAGGAATTCAGGTGTCTGGCTCCAAAGCCTTAATCACAGTCCAATAGATGCACTGGTGGACTTGAATATTGAAAGAGAACCCTGGAATTGTGGACTAATGGTGGAAGCTCAGGCAGGGTGATACTTTGGGAAGGTCCATCCAAGGATCCCACACAGCCCAGCTCAGAATATACCAGTGAGATCCAGGCAGCAGGTCCCCCTGGTGGAGGCGTGGGGTGAGACGGCAGGGTTACGAGTGGGCTCTGGCAGAGGCCACTTGTCTGAGGACCAGCCTCCACCCCAAGATTTCTGGGCCAGTATCTGCTGCCTGACAGTTGAGGCACCCACATTCCATGGCCCCCTCAGCGCTGTGCAGGAAGAATCATTGGGACATTGCCAGCTGGTGTACAAAACCAGCCTGCCTGCCTCTCCATCCTTACCTCCCCTCATGTCCCCAGCATCAAACACCCTAAGCCTATTTGTGCCTTTCAGCCTTCACACTCGCAGCGCCCCAGGAAAGCATCCTCCCTAATCCCTTACCTGCCAGGCCAAATCCTGCAAGTCCCCGTGATTGTTCCACTGTCCCTTCCTCCAGCTGGTTGATGCCTCATCTGAGTCCCCAAAGCCCTCAAGTAGCCCTCAGTTCCACTTTTGTCAACTCACTAGACATCCTCTCTTCCTTGCCCATCTTCCCCCAGATGATCCTGACCCCAATGCGGTGATAAATATTCTAATTGCCCCCCCACGGCCTGTTAGCACTCCCTCCTCTAGCAGGAGCACCATGGGGCCCTCAGAGGGGCCCCGGGTTCAAGTCCTGACTCCAATTCTGCTGACTGGGTGACCTTGAGCAAAACTGGCCTCAACCTTCCCATGTGTAAAATGGGGGTACATGCATGGGTTGGGTGGGGTAGGAGTAGGACCTGTGGTCTCTGGGGGCTGCTTTGGCTCCACCCTCAGCCAGCCTAGGACCTCCTCACCTCAGTCACCAGCTTGGGCTCCAAATGATCCCCAGCTGTTTCCAAACCTCAAATAAACCTTCCTCAACAGACACATTCTGCAAACGGGGTGCTGAGACTCAGTGAGGGGCAGGGATCTTCCCCAAGGTCGCCTGCAGGGACTCCAGCTGCCCAAGTTGTGTGGCTGAGAGGTTGCTGGGTATTTAGCCCTCCCCTCGCCCGCCCACCTGCCCACACATGTGCTTATGAGTCACTGCCTCCTTGGCCAAGACAGCAAAATGCAGGGGCTGGAGAGACAAGGTCAGCCCAAGGAGAGCAAGTGGGCAGAAGTGGGGAGGCCAAAAGGAGGATTCCAGACACGGGAGAGCAGAGTGGGGGTGTGGGGGGGAACAGAAGGGAAACTGAGGCCAGGAGGGTGGGGTTGGCCTCTGTCTCTCGTCTGATGGATGTTCTTTCCGCTCCATCAGGCCATCTCCCCAGAAAGGGAGTCAGAGCCAGTGGCCTCCACAATTATGTGGGTAGTTAAGACAGGCAGATGATCACACTGGACTGAACATTCAAGCTGACAAACGGAGACGATTCTGGGATATTAACTGACAAGATCAGCTAATGGTGGGTGACACAGGCAAGGAGAATGTGGTGTCAGGACATTAATCCAAAGTGTGTGCCCAGAATCAGGGAGGACCCCGGCTTTTCGGCCTGCTCTGTCCTACCAGACTTCCCCAGATCTGGGCCACCTCTGGGCTCTGCCCTGGGAGAGGGACACAGACCAGCTGGGGATGGACAGAGTGGAGAGGGGTGAGAGACCCTGCGAAGTGGGGCTGCTCAGTCTGGAGCGTGACCTTGGGGGACCCTATCACTCTCTCTGCAGGGCTGTCCTGGGGCAGAGGAAGCAAAGCAAGGGCAGAGAACCTTAGAGGAGCCTAGAGAAGACAGACCAGTAGCCACACACTGGGAATGCAACAGAGGTACCCCCTGCTCCTGGTGAGGGAGACTGGCTAACTGGCCACTGAGAAATGCCCCGTAGTAAGGCGTTTGGGCTTAGAAGTCAGACTGCTTGGGAAGACCTAGACTTGTCCATTTCCTTCCTAGCTGTGTGACTTTGGAAAGTCCCTTCCTCTTTGAGTTTCCTCACCTGCAAAATGGGGCAATTTCTTTCACAGCTCACAGGGCTGCTGTGAGGAGGAGAAAATCCATGTGAACTACTTAGCAGAGCGCCTCGCATACAATGAGTGTCCAATAAATGCTTGGGGGACAAAGGACAGGTCCAGAGGTTTACCCCAGGCAGCCAGGATTCCAGGAGCAATTCCCAGGATAAGAGTTTATTCCTGGATCCTTGATAAAGAAAGAAATCCCATGGCCTCCGAGGCACAATGGCTAATCTGAACTTCTGGGGCCCACGCATCAAGAGGGGCAGAGGCCTGGGGGCAGGGTGCTGTTCTGGCACTGGGGGAGGGGGCCGGTTTCCACCTTGGGAGTCAGATGTGAGACCCCACTGCAGCTGCTGCAGTGTGAAAAGTGCCAGGAGCCGGATGTGGAGGCAAGACAGAGACAGAAGAGCGTCTCATTATGGAGGGAAGGAAGGAGTGAATAATTCATCAAAGACACGCATCATGACGTGGGGGATAGATAAAGCTGGGCACAGCACAGCCTTTCCCTCTGTCCAGGAGGCCCCACGTAGCCAGCAGGAGAGATTACTATCCTTAATAACCTTGTTATCCCTAAAACTACCCATGGCACCTCCAATACATCCACTGCCTGCACCCTGCCCAGAACCTCCCTAAGCTCTTTTCCCCCACCCTCCCCTTTACCCCCTCAGCTCCAGCCTCACCAGCCTGGGAACACCCAGGTTCATACCCCAGGACCTGTGCACTAGCTGTGGCTTCTGCCAGCCACATTCTTCCCCTGGATAGCCGCATGGCCCCCTCCCTCATTCCCGTCAGGATTTTGTTCTAATGTCACTTTCCCTGGGTGGCGTCCCTGAACACCCCATTTAAAATGGCCCCCAACTACCCAGACACCCCATCCCCTCTCCCAGCTTTATCTTTCTCCATAGCATGCATCACCACCATGCATTTTCCTTATTTGTGTCATTCCCTTACTGTCACTCCTAGAATGTCAGCTCCAGAAGGGTAGGGATCTAGGTTGGTCTTGTTCCCTGTTACAACCTCCAGGCCCTAAAACAGTACCTGGCACATGAAAGGTCCTCAATAGATACTGCTGAATGATCAAATGGGCACAGGGTATTCTGCTGCCTCAACATCTATCGAATCTGCCCACCATATAGCCCTAGGTCCTCACCTCTCACCTACAAACATCAGTTGTCCTTGCAGCCACATGGCCAGGAAGGTTCTATTATTAACCCCAATTTATAGATGAGAAAATTGAGGCCCAGAAAGGTACGTGCCCGGTTGCACAGCTGGGATTTATACCCAGCAGTTGGCTCCAGAGCCTATGCTCTGCATATCCTGCCCCCCTTACATTAACACATACGAAATTAAATCCCTCACTCTTTGAATTGAATGTGACTACTTTATGCCCCAGAAGCCAAAGCACAGCCCCTGGGGAAACCTCATTGATCTGATCTCCCAAAATCTGCCATTTCAGCCTCTGGGGAGGTGCCATCATTACACCTAAGCTATGGAGGAAGACACCGAGACCCTGGAGCATCTGGGTCCATTGCGGGAGCCGGGATCCAGCACATGGTGTTAGAGGCAGGCTCTCCCCTCCCCAGGCCTGTTTCCTCAAAGTCCAGATGGACAATTTCATTGTCAGGATTGTCTGAGATGGGCGGGGGGTGTGCACTGGGCATCCAGCACTGTGGAGGTGCCCCCATCTCTGTGCACACACAGAGGTGCTCCCCCTGTGTCTTGGACCCAGGAATAAAATTGGGGGAGCAGAGCCAGGACTGAACACCTCCTTCCCCCAGACCCCCAGTTCTTTCTGGCTTGGACAGGGGGTGCTGATCCTGAATTCAAACAAAGCCTCAAATCCCAGCCTGGGGGACACAGGAGGGGTGTCAGGTGGCCACGTGGCGCAGGGACTCCACCTCAAGCAATCACAGGGTGAGGAACTTCGGGGTCTTACCTAGATGAAATGGGAAACAGAAAGGACTATTTAAAAACATGGGCTGGAAGTGGGGAGATGTATCTTCAGGCATTAAAAAATAATACTTTGGAAAAAAAGAGAGAAGAAACAACTCCCCTTCCCCCAATCTCTTAAATCCTTCTCCCATGAGCTTTCACGGTTTCACAAACGGATGCACAAGCTCGCTGTCTGGGTAAACAAGTTCCCGCGCCTCCTTTAGAGCTCCCCTAAAGGAATGGAGAGAGTCAGCGCACAGTGTGCTCTCAGTCAATCAGGGCACACTCCCTTCTGTGTTCTTTGCTTACTTCCTGGTAGGAGCTGGCTGGTCCCAGACACCATCACCCTGGGGTCAGTGATGTGTGTATGGGGGCTGGAGGAGGCTTTGAAGGGAAAGAGGAAGCAAATGGCTGGGCCTCTGATTAGAAGTTGGAATTTTAAATTACCAGGTGTCTACCATGTGCCAGGCCCTACCCCGATCATCCCGAATCATCACTGCAATCTCGGAAGGGTAGCTTTTCGTGGGTCCATTTTACAGATGAGGAAACTGAGGTTCTCAGTGGGCCACATAGGGAGTAAGAGTCAGGGGTAGAATTTGAATCCAGGTCTGTGGGGCACAATATAAGCACTTCCTGAATCTGCACAGGGGGCGGAATCTGACCCATCGCATTTAGCTGGCTGTTCTCCAAATCCTGGGGAAGCTCAAATCTGGAGCAGCCCTGGATGTGTCTGTGCATCCCTCCAGCCTAGGAGGAGCCCACTGGGCTCAGGGTCTGTGGACCTGCACAAGAGGATAATAGCCTTGATGGCAGAGGGGGCTCTTCCCAACACAGAAGTCCCTGGAAAGCCCCAAAGTAAACCCTGTTCCTGATGCTCCCCAGGCTTCCGCTGCTCTGTCCCTGTAGGAGGGGCTTCCAGGGACCTCTGGGATATCAGGCCAAGGGATGCAGTGGGCCAGTACAGAGCCCAGTGTCCGCTGTCACCCCACAAACTCTGCTATCCCTTGACCACTCCTGAGGGAGCCCCTCCCTATATAGGCCCCTCAGAGCCTAGAAGATGCTCATGGCAGTTATTAGAGCTGGCTTGAGAGAGCCTCTGTATGTCAGCTGTGTGGCCTTGGGCAAGTTACTTAACCTCTCTGTGCCTCAGTTTTCCCCTCTGCACAGTAAGAATAAGGATGGGACCAACCTGATAAAGCTGTTGTGAGGAGTTAATGAGTTAAGGCATTGTCTGGCATACTGTGGCACTGAATTAATGTCATTTACTATTGTTCTTATTAACAGTATCATTAGTCTTAGTTCTGAGGCCTGAAGCACAGAGGCTGTGTTCCCACCACCTCCTCACCCCTCCGTGTTGTAGATGGGGAGATGGCAGTACTGGGAGGCCACAGATGGAGCCTGGGGCCATACAGCCTGGGGGCTTGACTCCCAGCTTCAGACACTCCTCCCCAGCCCCACTTCCACCCCAGCTTCTCCCCCTTCCTAAACCCCCTCTTGCACATGGTAGGACTCAGCATAGACTCAGTCTCACTCAGGACCAAGTCCTGCCCTTGCCCTTGGACCCCCTCCCTCGACTCCCCACACAGAGCCCCGCCCCCACATACACACACATTCTCACATACATGCTCGCACAAAGTCCCACTGCTGACCCAGCTGACCTGGGCAGCCCCATGCTCTGAATAGGGAGGAAAGAAAAGGGCATCAGCGACGTGCCATGTGAGGGGGGTTGATGAAGGAGACTGTGGCACAGAAAGAGAGAGAAGGAGACAGATACACACACAAACCATAAGAGAGATGGAGAGAGAGATGGCGATAGAGATAGAGATAGAGATAGGGAGGGAGAAACACCAGACAAAGAGAGACAGTAAGAGATAGAAAAAGAAAGAGACAGAGGCAGAGAGAAAGATGGACAGAGAGTTAAGACTGAGACAGACAAAGAGATGGAGATGGAGAGAGGGAGAAAGAAAGAGAAAGGCTGAACAAACCAGAGAGAAATAAAGAGATAGAGAAGATGGCAGGAGACAACAGCTGGGGCAGAGAGAAATAAGACACATGCAGATTCAGAAAGAGACTCAGAACCAAAGAAAAGCCCAAAAAGCACCAGAAAAGACAGAGTCGAGACAAAGCAGGGAGAGACAGGGCAGAGAGGAGAGGCCCAAGGGGCAGTTCCCCCTGGGTCCTCAGCCTCGCCCTCCATCCAGACCCAAGTCCAGCCGCCCAGCCCCTGGGCAGGCAGCAAGTTCTGCCCGGCACCCCCCGTTCCTGCTTGGTACCTTTGGGCCGCCGCCTCACCACGCCCAGCCGCCACTTGAGCGACACAGCCAGCATCGCCCCCTCCTGCCCTCGGGTCCCAGGGCCCAGGGATGAGACCTGCCAAGGGTCCAGGCGCTCCTGGATCCCGCGCGCCTCTGCGCTCCGGAGCTGCCTGCGCTAACTGGCAGAGGCTGGGCGCTCCCTGCCCCCACCCTCCCCGAGTTGCTAAAATAGATAATCCTCCCTGGAGCCAGCCGTGGTGGCATCAGTGGTGGCAAACGCTTTCTTCACTGCAGTCTGGGCTAGAAAGTGCAGCTTCGGGATGTCCCGGACCCTGCAGCAAATCTCTATCCCCCACCCCACCCCCCACCACTCAAGTCCTATTCCTCCCTAAGTACTTGCCTTGTCCACCCCTTCTTTTGCCCAAATCTACCAATTCCACTCCCCTCCTTCCCTAGGCTGGGCTGTCTGAAGCCCCGAGGCCTTTGCACTTGCAGGGTCCTCCACCTGGAATGCCTTTCCTCTCTGGCTCCATTAAACTTCTCTGCCCAAGAATGTTTGCTTAGTCTTCGGAGATCCCTGTTTGCTAGAAGTCCTTGCCTACTGGGTCTCAATAATGCTTTCATACTAGCTTGAGATTGTCTACCCAACCCCAGGGCTGGCGGCTTTCAAAGACAAGGACAGGGTCCACTTGTCCTGTGTCCCCTGCAGTCAGCCTATCAGGCATTTGATAGGGTCATCGGTGTAGAATGATGCAACCTAGGTCCTGCCTCTTCACTCCTAACCTCTACAGTTATTTGTGGGATAACCAGAGAATCCCCCCAGTTGGCTGGCTGGGTGGAGCTGATGGGACTACATGGGAGCATTCCAGGCATTCAGCAGGAATCAATAAACGCATCTGGCACCCCTTCCTTTAGCTAAACAGAGAAGCTCTGACTTAGAAAAAAGACAGTGAGACGAGAAATCAGAGAACACAAGTCTCTGGAGATGGGCAGGCCTGAGTGAGTCCTGACTAGGCACGCCCCGCTAAACCTCAGTTTCCTTTTCTGACTAATGGGGCTAACAGTTCCTGCCTCTCATACAGTGAGGGCTGTGTGAGATCATGTGCCTAGAGTGCTTAGTTAAGTCTAGCACACAGTAGTTGCTCGATAGGTAAGCAATAGCTATTAACATTGTGATTATTCTTCATGAGCCCAACTCTTGTGTGTGAGTGAAGACAGGAGGTCCAGCAAGGCTGAGGTCAGACAGAAAAGTCAGGAATCCAGCACTTTCTGCAAATATCTAGGTTTTTTTTTGTTTTTTTTTTTAAAGATTTTATTGGGGAATTGGTGGAGGGGAACAGCGTTGGGGAATCGGGGAAGGGGAACAGACAAGTTGCCGTCTTCTTGTTCTTCAGTTTTAGTTGCGGAGGATGTTGCTTCACTGTTGGTATCGTCATTGCGCTCTTCCCGGATGAGGCAGATCGGTCGCTGGCCTCTGGATGTCGCTCATCGCGGCTATTGGCAGCTCACGCTTGGCTGCCAGCCGCTCACGCTGGCTGCGGGCCACTCACCGCAGCCCATGGCAGCCCACTGCAGCAGGGGCTGCAGCCCACATCACCGGGGCTCGCACAGCCCAGCTCCAGGTGGAGCCGTTGTTAGCTGTAGAGGGCAGTGTCCCTGGCCCTCATGTGGGATCCGAACCGGGGCCGCTGGCATCCCAAAACCAGCGCTTAACCAATGCGCCACTCGGCCGGCCCCCAAATATCTCGTTTAAGCCTCACAGTGTACCAGGAATGTCCTAGGGTCATCCTCATTTTCCAAAAGAGGAAACTGAGGCTCTGAGAGGTCCAAGATGCCCCCAAACCCACACTATATTCAATTGGCAAAGCCAGTCACCGGATTAGGCCACTGCCATGTGAAGGCCATAGAGAAGCCCTTGGAAAACCTCGACTGTGTGCCAGACTCTGGGTGCAGCACCCTGCTGGCCTAACCCAGGGAGGTAAGGCTGCTTGCCTGGGATCCTGGAGACTGTTAGGGGCAGAACTGGGGAGGGAGAGGACAGTCTAAGTCCAGAGTAGGGGCTCTGGCCAAGGGGGAGGCAGCTCCTACTTCAGTCATTGCCTTTGGTGAGAACACAAAGGGCCCAGGTGGCCTCTGTCACCAGTTGAAATGGACCTGCAGAAAGTACGGCAATAAATAAGGCTGCACAGGTAGGTGAGCGCTGAGACACTGGGTGGGGGAGATCCAGTGGCCTGGCCTAGGAAGTTTCCAGTCACCAGTTTACCCTGGAGGATGCCCTGCAAATGTCCCAGGTCCCACAGGTGAGCACACCACCAGGACCGGATCCATACAAAGGTAGAAAGGTGGGTCAACCCACAAAGGGGATCCAGGCCAGCCTCCACCCCTCTGTTCTGGTTTTTCCATTCCTGCCTCAGCCTCACAAAGCCCCAGAGATCCCGTTGCTGCTACCCCCACCAGTTTCCAGAAACAAATTAGCATCTCATCAGACATGCCTTTAATCTTCTCAGCCAGGCCCTTTCTTCCCCCCTGGGCCAAGTGGTGACATTTCTGCCTCCCAGCTCTGCTGATGTAAATAAGACTGAAGCCTCCAGGCTTTAGAAGAAAGGGGGTGGGGGCAGACCCTTCCTAAACATTTCTCCAGGCTGGGGGAGGGAGAAGATGGCCATCCATCCATCCACTCAGTCATTCAACAAATATTTATTAGGCACTTTCCATGTGCCAGGCCTGGAGGTTCAGCCCTGAACAAAATCAAGCCCTCAGGGTGCTGATATTCTAGTGGGGGAGACAGAAAAGAAATGACAAATGTAATCGTTAAGTAGATTAGAGGTGAGTAGGCTAGAGTGAAACACTCTAGAAATAAATGGGGCAGAGAGAAGTGCATCAGAGTATGGAGGCAGATGTAGCCAATTATAAAGGTGGTGGTTTTCCCAGAACCCAGACCATGGTCTCTAAATGCCTCTTCCCACTAAAAGGGTCCCCAGGGCTCCTCAGAAAATGGCTGATTCCAGGAGTGGGGTAGGGAAAGTACAAGATGAGCTTGGAACTTCTCGTGGCACCCGAAGGTACTGAAATATTCAGTCCGATGGGGGCAGGTTGAAAGGACACAGAAGCCAGCTTGAGGGTCTCTCACTGGCCAAATCTGGGACAACTTGAACACCAAAAAGAATAATAACCGCAAACCCGTAAAAATCCACATGTTCATGATTCCCAAGAGGAAAAAAAAAAAATCTTACAGGTCCCTTTGGACGTAGTTAAGGCACCACCTTATTATTATTCTGCAAACAGAAAACGAAGGTGAAGAATGAAGCATGTATCCTGTTTTCCTGTATGAACAGTATTTAAGGGGAATCTAATAGGGGAAAGTCGGTCTTTACCGAAGAACCACAGCAAATTCATGTAGAGGAAATAGTACAATTGGAAAACCATCTTTTTGCAACCCTAATTAAATTAAGGATCCGGCACTGACCATCAATGGAAGGTTGAAAAGGACCAAATGGTGGGGGACCAGGAAGATCGCACTTGAATCCCTGGACCTATCCTTGCATCACCCAAAGTGGAACCTCTGACATATGTGTTGCCTGATAGGAATGTGGTGAGAAGCCCAGGGTGCCACCCACGATGTATCCTTGCCTACAAAATTGGACCTGAATCAAACCCAGCTTTAGACCCAAATGCCAGTGGGCAGAAAGTACAGAGAACAGAAGAATGTATTAAATGACACCATGAGGCCATTTCATAGGACAAATGACCTGGTTTTGCCAACAAATAATTAGAGTGGAAAAAAAAAAATGAGGGAGATGGGGCTGTTATAGATGAAAAGAGACTTAAGAGACCCATCAACCAAATGCAACACGAAGACCTTAGCTGGATCCTGATTGGAAAAACCAAGTGTGAAAAGACATTTGGGAGACAAGAAAGGGAAACTGCCCAAGGATTGGGTATGAAATGATATTAAGGGATTATAGTTAATTCAGTTGGGTTAATGCTAGTATTGTATATAATTATCTTTAAGGGCCGGCCGAGTGGCGCATTGGTTGAGAGCTGGTTTTGGGATGCCAGCGGCCCTGGTTCGGATCCCACATATGAGGGCCAGTGACACTGCCCTCCACAGCTAACAACAGCTCCACCTGGAGCTGGGCTGTCGAGCCCCGGTAATGGTGTGGGCTGCAGCCACTGCTGCAGTGGGCTGCCATAGGTTACAGTGAGTGGCCGGCAGCCAGCGTGAGCGGCCAAAAAAGCCGCGGTGAGCGACACCCAGAGGCCAGCGACCCATCTGCCTCATCCGGGAAGAGCGCAATGACGATACCAACATGGGCCAGTGAAGCAACGTCCTCTGCAACTAAACTGAAGAACAAAAAGACAGCAACTTGTCTGTTCCCCTCCCCCGATTCCCCAACGCTGTTCCCCTCCCCCAATTCCCCAATAAAATCTTAAAAAAAAAAAAAAAGAAAAAAAAAAAAGAAAACGTCTATCTGTTGGAGAGGCAGACGAAACACAAAAAGTCCAAGATGTGCCCTTAAAATGTCTCAGGGGTGGTTCCTGGGTTATATGCACCATTTAGTTGTAAATAAAAAATTTGAACAATAAAATTAAAATAGGCACAGGGGTCATAAAAGGCCTCAATGATAAGGTGACATTTGAAGAAAAGCTGAAAAAATGGAAGGAGCCATGGGGCTGGTGGGGGGAGGAGGGGGAGGTGCTCCAGCAGGGAGGGGATGGAGCAACCTGGGTGTCCAAGGAGGAGGAAGTGTGACAGGAGGGAGGGCGGGGAGGGGGTTTAATGCAGGGCTTCCTAAGGACTCTGGCTTTTCCTCTGAGGGAGGTGGGAGCCATTGCAATGTGTGGAGCAGAGGAGGGAAGTGATCTGACCTGTGATTTCACACCACCTTCTGGCTGCTAGAGGGAGAAGCTGCAGGAAGGAGGCCCCTGCAGGAGGCTGGGGAGCCCATGGTCACTGGATGGGGATGGGGGCAGAGGAGGGTGGCAGAGCCTGGTTTCTTTAAGGTCCCGCCACCTTCCTCAGCCAGGGTTAAACATTTGCAAAATGACTGATGCTCCTTTCTCTGGGGTAGCAGCATAAGCTCTCCGGTCAGAAAGGCCTGGGCTCACATGTCAGCCCCCACTCTCTGTGTGGTCACTTTCCCACTCTGGGCTTCAGTCTCCCTGTTGGTAAAATGAAGACCATGTTTAAGAACTCGGACAATCATTAAACTGCTCTATGGGAACAATGGAGGTGAAAATGTCCTGCAAACTGGTAAGGGCTGGGCCTGTGCCACCAAAAGGAAAGTAGCCTTTATCAGGCACCTACTACATGCCAAGCATAGAGTTCAGGGCTCTACAGGCATCAAGCCTCACCTTATCCCAGGTTACATCACTGGGGAGCTTAAAACAACTTCTGGTAAATCAGAAACTTTGCTGGATTCCATTCAACTAAGCTAGTTTAATGGAATCACTGTCTCAGTACTGCCCTGTAACAAGTTCGAGGCACTGATGTTCAGAGAGGGAAAGCGATGGCTCTAGCATCACACAGCTTCTAAGTGGCAGAGAATGGATTTCTAACATAACCCAGACCCCTCACCCTCACCAGACCCCTTCCAAGGCCAAGAGCCAGCAAGCAGCCCCACAGGATAGGCAAACCCTACTGGGCACCCATCTCATGGTTCCAAGACATTCCTCAGCCAAAAAAGAAAGTGTCACCAAGCATTTTTTGGCATGAGCCAGGGTGGCTGTTGGACAGGTGCACTAACAGGGACACCTGCCAGGAAACAAGTGGCAAGCCTGTTAATATTCCTGGCACTGCATCCACAGAGCAATAATTAGGCGCAAATGCCTGGGCAGGCACCATTAATGAGTATGGTGGGCACTTGAGCAGAGGCGACAGAAATTGTGCAATTATGGCCCACAGGGGCAGTGGCTCAGCTAGTGCCCCTCCTTATGCCAGGTCATGCCACCACTGGTCTAGGTACTTTCCTGGTCCATAAAGTGAGTAGATGTCACCCAGGCACGAGGAGGTTGTAATAGCTTCATGAAATAATGCAAGTCTGGGGCCTGCAAGGGCTCTGTGAATAGGATCTATCTTCTAATTGTGTGTCAGACATTGCCTTTCAGATTGCAGTTGCCTCCTCTGGAAAATGGGGATCAAAATAACTAACCTTTATTAAGTATGACTGCGGTAGACACTGTTCCCAGGCTTTGTAAACATTAACCCTCTCTGTCACACCATAAGACGATGACTACGATTAGCCCCATGTTACGAACATGGAGACCAGACACATGGAGCCGGGCAAAAGGCCATGGTCCCATGGTCACAGGGCTCTGAGCCCAAACCACGGCAGCCTGGCTTCAAGCCCACGCTTGCACCCACTCTGCTGTTCTTTCTAAACACAGATGCCTCTGTTGTGGTCTCCATGCACATGTGTGGGTGGGTGTGATTAAATACAGCAAAAGTGGCACAATGAGCAGCAGGAACACGGCACAGCTTCTGGCACCGCTGGCCTCTGCGACTTTCCTCCTCGTTTCCTGCCATATGGTGGTCCCCACAGGCTGGACAGCCAAGGTGCCCTGCACTGAGCAGCAAACCAGGATGGGGCCCCCCTAACCAGCCGTGTGACCACAGGGCTCCACTGCCCCATTGACACTGTGGGGGCATGCACATGGCATTTTGGGTGGTTGGGAAGGTTCACCCTGGTCAGACATGGGAGTTGGTATCATGCCCACCCTCTTCCCTTGGCATCAGCCAGAGTGACCCCCATCTGGGAACTGGATGACGGCCCAAGAGGGCACTCAAGATTGAAAGCTTACAGGCCCAGAGTATTAGCCTTACCAGCCCCAGGATGGTGGATTCAGACCACAGAGCATTCATCATAGATCCACACACCACACTGGGTTCTGACCACAGACCATTAGAACAGCAGCAGAGAATGCCAGAACTACAGACACAGAAGCCCAACGGTGAGTGAGCCCAAGCCACAAGTCATCAGATTCAGGGTGCAGACAGGGCAGAAGGATTGGATCATGGGACCTCAGACCACGTCCAAAGGGACAGTATAATTGAATCACTGATTCTTGCCAAACACAGACTATGATCTTCCACAAGGTCCTTTCCACAGCCCCTGACTCCTCCAACCTTATCCACAACCCCACCAAACTCCTCTTCCCAAAGCTTTGGCTGAGAGAAGCAGTCACATGGCCACTGCATGACTGAGGTCAAGTCCCTGCCTACCCTAGGCCTGTTTCCCAATTGCAAAATTAGGGGTTTTACCCTTTCTGAGGGTCAACTCACCTCCAATAATCTGAGAAATGATCAAATCACTCTTCTCTCCCTTCCTACAACCTCTGTGGCTCCCAAAGGACCTCACTTGAATGAATGAATGAATGAATGAATGAATGACCCTCTTAAAGTCCAACCAGTGCTTTCTCTGACTCATCTCCCATGCCCCTGGGATCTCAGCCTCTGCTTTAGGTCCTCCAGATCAACTAAAGAAGGGTTCTTCCACCCTTCCTCTTTTACCACATGGCTTCCTCCTTGGAAGGCCCTCCTTTTCACCTCCCTAAATCCCCTTGACTCTCTCTGACCAAGGATAGGTCACCTCCCCTAGAAAGTCCTTCCTAAGTCCTCAGGCCCTGGCTAACTTCTTTCCCTACATTGCTGGACCAACTGGACACTCCTCAGCACCACACTGCTCCCTTCCCCATGGCTGTCCAGCTGTCAGCATCATTCGCCCGGATAGCAGCAACAGCCTCCTCACTGGTTACCCTGCCTCCACCCTCACCTTCCGTAATCTGCCTTCCTATGGCAGTCAGAAATCAGACCTTAATAAAAATAAATAAATAAATAAAAATAAAATTAAAAAAAAAAAAAGTGATATATTTGGGCCGGCCGAGTGGCGCTGTGGTTAAGCGCTGGTTTGGAAAGCCAGCGGCCCCGGTTCTGTCCCACATGTGAGAGCCAGTGACACTGCCCTCAAAAAAAAGAAAAAAAAAATCAGACCTTATCTTTCCTCTGCTTATCCCCTGCCATGGCTCCCAGGACACCAGATGAAAACCAAATATCTCACTAGGCCATCAAGGTCCCATGTGATTGGTCCCTGGTGACCCTCCGCTCTCTTCATACTGGCCTCCCCATTTCTCAGCTACAGGGCCTTTGCACCTGCTGTGCCCTGGCTTGGAGCCCCCTCCCCTGGCTGTCTGCATGGTTCTTTCCCTGCTCTCTCCTTTAGGCTCTCATTCAAATATCATCTACTCTGTGGCTATGGAAAGGTGCAGACCTCACTCCCCAGCACCTCACCCTCTTCCCTGCTTTATATTTTCCTTAGCATTTATCACCTAACAAACCACTCTTTATTTGTATTTCTTATGAATTGTCTGTCTCCCCCACTGGAATGTCAGCTCCATCAGGGCAGGGAGCACAGCCATCTTGTGCCCAGTCCCAGAACACAGTAGGTGCTCAACAAATACTTATTCAGTGAGAGACACGAGTCACACCAGTCTTGAGGCATTTTCTTGCTCTCTGCTGGCTGTTGGTCTTGCCCCTGAGGCCAGCTGGGAGCCTGGTTCATTCCTCTCCGTTTCCCCCTTAGTTTGGGCAGATGTTTGCTCAAGATCTCAGCAATGAGAGGAGAGCTAGGATTTGATTCCAGGATCCTTAGTTCCAAGCACTCTTTTGATCTGTTGCTGGGCACTGAAAAAAAAAATCTCTGCAAAACCTTCTTCTTTTGAAGAAGAGGGCAGGCCCCCAAGAGGAACCTAGCCACAAGTCATTCAAAATCCTTGCTGTGGGTTCCAGCTGAGTGAGGCCAACCATCCATCATGGCTAGACTTAATGAGACTATTAAGTGCCAGGGTCTTCCCTGGGGATACTGCATGCCTCTGGGCTGCAGTGTCACATGACATCCCAGGACTCAGAAGAGGCAGCAAGAGGTTCAGGCTGATACCATTGCAGAGATAAGGAAAACTTGGGGTCAGAGTGGGGTCACCCCTTGTAGGGGGCTCTTCTTATCCTCAAACAAGGGTCTGCCTGAGGCTTGGGCAGCAGAAGCATTGAGAGAAAAAATAATAATGGTGACAGCAGTGACATTTATTCAGTACCACTAATTTCCAGACCCCATTCATTCATTTGTATCTCATTCACTCACTAACTCACCAAATATTTAGTTGCTGAGCAGCTCTTATGCTCCAGCAGTGACTACAACTTGTAGCACTTACATTCTAGTAGAGGGAACAGACAATAAACAGTATAAATATGCAATATAATGCAGGTTGAAATAAGCACATTGAAGGAAGATAAAGTCGGGTGAGAGGATTGTGTATGGCAGGAGCCCTGTCTGATCAAGACTTTGCACAAATGAAGAAAGTGGGGGACCTAGCCATGCAGGTCTCCAAGCCGGGAAGAGCAGTGCAAAGGCCCTGAGGCAGGACTGGGCCTGGGCTGTTTGAGGATCAGCAAGGAAGCCAATGTGGCTAGAGCCGAGTGAGCAACAGAGTAGATGTCTCAGAGGATGTCAGGAAGGTCACGGGCAGACCACAGAAGGTTGGGTTGGCCGCAGTAAGGACTTTGGCTTTTCTGCTGAGGAAGGTGGGAACCATCGGAGGATGTTGAGCAGAGGGATGCATTCCTCAAACGTCCCCCATGAAGAGGCAGTTGAGAGTAGGGTGCAGTCAGACAAGCTGGGCTCCCATCCCAACCCTGTCCTACATTAGCTGTGTGAACTTCAGCACATCACTTTCTCTGTGCCTCAGTTTTCTCACCTGCTCACTGGAGCTATTGTGGGGGTAAACACATAGAAAGTTCAGGCCCAGCAGATGGCAGGGGGTGACACATTTAGCTGATAGGCAGCGGCAAGGCCATGGAGATTGCAGGCCGGGGAAGCGCAAAGCCTCCTCACTAGGCTCCGGCTGTCCCTGCCTGCTGTCCTGCCTTCGGGGATTTCCCTCACACTCTATTTCCATCTTCTGCCTCCTTCCTGTCATTAATTCAGGAGTGACAGCCATGACAGAGCCAGAGCAGGCCTGCTTGCTTGGAATGTGGCTTCAGGGGAAGAAGATTAATGCTCCTTCAGAAACCAGGAGATTGACTAAATGACGAGGTGGCTAAGGGCTCGGTTCAAGCTGTGCCAGAGACAGCTTTGGTCCAAACTGCACCCCGCTCATTTTACAGATGGGCATACTGAGGCCCAGGACGGACGGGGCATTTTCTGAGCCACCAGACCCCCAGGATCTGGCTCTTACTCCCCTGACCTGGGGGAGTCCCGGTGTCAGAGGTGTAGGGGCCCAGGCAGGGTAATGGTGTCGGCTGGCCAGGATGGACAGACCCTGCTAGGCCTTACAAAACCCTCTGGCTGGTGAATCATGGGAGATGGGGGGGGGGGCGTCCAGGAGAGACGTCAGGAGAGGTTAGGAAGGAGGGGATTTTGAGAAGTATTTCAGCATTTTCACACCCAGAGGGCTTCCTCTGCCGCTCCTCCTCCTTCCTAGGGTCAGGCTCTGTGCTGTGCCCTTTCTATGTATATTCCCTTCAGAGCCTCACAACCACTCTAGGAGGCCAGTGTTTTTCATTAAAATAACCATCACTCACAGAGGGGAAATGACTTGCCCAAGGTCCCACAGCTGGTAAGTGGCAGAGCCAGGAGCTGAGCCCGGACCAGCTGATGGCTCTCAGCCTCTGCACCACCGACTCTCTTTCTGGAGTGTAGCCTCCCCAGTACTCTGCCTCCAGATCCCCGCTGAGGTGCCATCGGCTGGGCTCTGCTTCCAAATGTCATGGAAGCAAAATCAGCCCTGCTGACTGCTGGCTCCAGACCTCCCCTCAGGGAGGAGGCAAATTTGGGGAAATACCAGGCAGAGGACATATGACAGCTGGTGGGCCAGAAAGCTAGGGCTGCAGGGGAGGTGGCCATCCTGAAAAAGTCAGTGAGGAGAGACAGAGAAGAGGTCACCCCTCAAGTTTATGTTGTAGGGACTCTGGGCCAAGCCCCATTCTAAGCACTTTATGTACACTAACCCTCACAAAAATCTCTACCACATGTACTACTATTATCCCCATTTTACAGGTGAAGAAACTGAGGCTCTGAGAGTTGAAGTGTCTTGTTCAAGGTTGCCCAGGTAGCAAGGGGCTGAGCCAGGACTTGAAACCAGGCTATCTGGCTCCAGCATCCATGCAGAGAAAGAGGGGCTTGAGGCAACGGGGCAAAGCTGAGGACAAGGACTTCAATTAGAAGATGTATGAGTTTGTGCAATGAAACCCACTCCACCACCTCCACCTAGCTAACACCTTAGTCAAGACTGCGGTTCTACTGTTGCTCTTTAAGGCTTACATGTCCCAGCCTGACCGCAAGTGGGAATCGTGGAAGCAGAGACCACCCATGAGGATCAGCTATGTGAGCCTTACACTAAAGCAGCAGTAGCAGGAGGTAAGAGCCAGGGGGCTGGGCTGGAGAGCTACCCTAGGTACAAAGAAAGCTTGGATGGTGTTTGGGCTGCTTGGTGACCAGATTGGGGGTATTGGGCAATTACAGCCTCAGCCAGATTAAGAACATAGCTATGTTAAGTGTAATCTGTGGCCCCGGGCCTGTCCTTGAACCATTTCTCATTGGACAACAGGTAAATGCAGAAACTGAGAATAAATGGTTAGAGACTGTCACAACAATTTGACATTGCCACAACATTCAAGCGTCTGATCCGCAGCTTGTATTGTTCATTCCTTTGTAGTTTTATTTCACTCACTAATAGTTCATTGGTAGTATGTTTTTCACATGTATCAGTCTCCAATAGATTGAAACTAAAAAAGAAAATGTTGACCTTTCACCCAATAGTCTGAGAAGCACTGCTTTAGAGGAACTAACCAGTGACAAGCTGGCACCCTGCCTGATATATTCAATATAAAATAAAGCTGTAGAGCCGGCCGAGTGGCTCATTGGTTAGGAGTTGGCTTGGGATACCGGCTCTGAGCAGCAGGGCCCTGGTTCGGATCCCGCACATGAGGGCTAGTGACACTGCCCTCTACAGCTAAAGTGGTGAACAACAGCTCCACCTGGAGCTGGGCTGCATTGAGTCACCAGCGATGGGCTGCAGCCCCTGCTGTAGTGGGCTGCCATAGGCTACAGTGAGTTGCCGGCAGCCAGCGTGAGTGGCTGGCAGCCGATGTGAGCTACCAAGAGCCGCCGTGAGTGGCCGTCCAGAGGCAGGTGACCAATCTGCCTCACCCGAGAAGAGTGCAATGGTAATACCAACATAGGCCAGAGCAATGTCCTCCACAACTAGCCTGAAGAACAAAAGGACAACAACTTGTCTGTTCCCCTTCCCGATTCCCCAACGCTGTTCCCCTCCCCCAACTCGCCAATAAAATCTTAAAAATAAAATAAAGCTGTAAAATAAAAGTTTAGCTTTCAAAATGACATATAACTTTTATGTGTGCTGAAACGGAAGTAAGGAAGATCAGGGTTTCTCAACTTCCAGCACTATTGACATTTTAGACCAGATAATTCTTTGTTGTGAAGGATCGCCCTTCACAGGATACTCACAGGATGCATCACAGGATGATACTCAGCAGCATCCGCCTCTACCACTAGATGCCAGCACACCCACTCCCCAGTTGTGACAATGAAAAGTGTCTCCAGACACGGCCAAATGTCCCCTGGGGGGCTTAGCTGTTCTGATTCTGCGTGTGTGTGTGTGTGTGTGTGTGTGTGTGTGTGTCTAGGTGAACTGTCTTCACTCACATGGTCAGCCTGCCTGGCCCCTGTAGGCATCTGAGTTTGCAATCCTTGATGTCACCCATTACTCTTATGGGGTGCCTAAAATAGGCCCACAAAGAGCTCCAACTATCACTGAGGACTGGTCTAAGAAGGTCGCCATGGGAACCAGGGGACTCTCAGAGCTGCAGTCTACAGAGGGGTGAAGCTGCCTTCAATACTTCCCACCCCCACCTCAACTCCCAGAGATCAAGGAGCAGTGGATAAAATCAGCAGCTGGACAGAAACCATGGCCTCTAGCCAGAAGCAAGGGACTTGGTGCCTGAAGAACAACAGGTTGAGACCGAGAGAAGCTGCATGGCTGATTGGCAGGGCATCTGGTGGAGCACAAGCTCCTAAAGGGGAACACTGGGAAGCCCAGGGCTTGCTGAACCCACAGATAGCTGTGCTCCAACCCTGGGGGACTGGTATAGAATGACTTGGCAGAGTCCGGACTCTGTATTTTTAAAGCTCACCAGGTGATTTTGATGCACAGCAAGAGTTGAGACCCTTGTCTGCGTGTACCAGAGTCCCCTGGGAAGCTTGATAAAAATACAGATGCAGCCAAAAATTAAAAAAATTTTTAAAAACAGAGAAAGAAAGAATAAAAAAGGTCTGCTAATACCACATATTGGTGAGGATGTGGAGCAACTGGAATTCTCATGCACTACTGGTAGCATGTAATATGGTGCTACTTTGGAAAGGAGTTTGGCAGTGTGTACTGCAATTTTAAAATATGCATGTCTTAAAATGTTCCTCAATAAAGCTGTTTAAAATATGCATGCCCTATGGCCTGGCAAGAGCACTTGAAGGTATATACTCAACAAAAACATGTAAGTGCACCTGGCCACCAGGAGGCATGTTCAACAATATTCACAGCAGCAGTACCCATAAGAGTAAAAAACTGTAAATAACCTAGAAGTCCATCAAAAATAGTAGAACAGATGAATGAAAATTGTGGTGTATTCATGCAATGGACCACTACACAGCAGTGAAGGGGAAGGCACTGCTGCTACACACAACACAATGGGTGGGTCTCATGATATTGAGTGAAAATGCAGGACAGAGAAGAGTGTACACTGTAAGATTCCATTTATGGGACGTTCAAGAACAGGAGAAAACAAACTTTATCGCCTGTGATACATACAAAGTGGAAACACCATAAAGAAAATGAAAAGAGTGAACACCCAAAATATCAGGACAGTGGGTACCACTGGGTGGAAAAGGGAGGGGACACAATTTGACATGAACCCATGGGGAACTTCTGAGGGGCTGATAATGTTCTATTTCTTTTTCTTTTTTTACAGATATTTTTTGTTTGGAAAATCGGGGAAGGGAAACAACATTGGGGAACTAGGGAAGGGAAACAGACAAGTTGCTGTCCTTTGGTACTTCAGTCTAGTTGTGGAGGATGTTGCTTCACTGGCCCATGTTGGTATCGTCATTGCGCTCTTCTTGGGTGAGGCAGTTGCTCGCCAGCCATTGGACGGCCGCTCACAGCTGCTGACAGCAGCTCACGGCTGCTCACCAAAGCACATACCAGCAACCGGCCAGCCTCATTGCAGCCTATGCCGTTGCCGGGGACTCACGGCAGTCCAGCTCCAGGCTGAGCTGTTGTTCACCATCTTAGCTGTAGAGGGCGCAGCATCACTGGCCCTCTAAGTGGGACCCGAACCAGGGCTCTGTTGCTCAGAGCTGGCGTCCCAAGCCAACTCCTAACCAATGGTCCACTCGGCCAGCCCTATTTCTTAACCAGAGTGGTGATAAGAGTGCTCACTTTTCATTATTTTTTACGCTACACCTCTCTTATATTCATGTGTATATTTTACAATTTTAAATAAAATGTATTTCTGCCCAACAATGCTGATTCCTCAGGTTTGGGCTGGGGCCTGGGGATGAGCATTCTAAACACACACACCCCACCCCATCCCCAAAGGAGATTCTGATTCTCAAGGTCCCCAGGTCACACCTGCTGACCACATGCCAAGGCGGGGAGCTGGGAAAGCCAGGCCCCAGCTGGTCGGGTCCACCTCCAAAGCTGGGCCACCACTGGTTTCCAGTGGTGAGTAGACCCAGAGGTATGAGCCGAGTGGCCAGCAGCACAGCGGCTGGTCCACAGGAGGTCCTGCTGAAGCAGTGTCCAAAAGAATAGCCCTGTGGGCTGCTTGGTTTATGAGGAGTGTTCTTGGGCTTAAAGAGGGAATTTCTAGAGGGTCATTCTGGGTGCAAGGAATTCTGGAAGGGAGAATGGGACAGAGTTTGCTGGTCACTGAGAGCCCATTGCAAAGAGGCTGGCAGCCTTCAGGTGGGCAGGCTGGGCCGACAGCCCTTTAAGGAAAACAAAAAGGATGTAGAGGAAGCAGTTAAGGACTGTCATCAGGAGGCAGCTGGAATCTGCTTAGGCATCTGTGAAGGCTATTGTCTCTCCAGAGCTGGGCTGCGGGGGCACAGGACTGGGGAACTTTCAGGCCCATTCTCTGTGTAAGAAGCGATGGAAGACATGAGCCTCATCTCCTTATCAGCCAGGATGGGCTGGCACAAGCAGGTCTTGCACCCACCTGGTCACCACAGGAGGGCGTGGGCGACCCACGAGTAGCCCACTTGTAGTAGCAGGCTTGTTGATCACCTGCCAAGTGCCAGGTCCCAGGACAGTGCTGAGGATTGAAGGAGGGCAGATGCAGACCCACTGCCATGGGGCTCGCGAGTAACTGCGTTATAAATGTGGTGAGTGTTGTAGAGCTCAGGGTGGTGCTGTGACAGGTGTCACAGGGAGCACTCGGGAGGCTTTCCTGCAGAAAAGATGCTTCGGACGAGGTCCGCAAAATTGGAGAGAATTAACCAGAGAAGGTCCCCTCACCCCCAGGTAGGAAGAACAGCATGAGCCAGGGCCCTGGGGAGGAAGTAAGAGTGAATACCCCCAAGCGCTCTTAAGCAGCAGGCATGGCTCCAGGGCTTTCCTGCATTAATTCAGCTCATCCTCATGACCATACTCTGACACGGGTGCTATTATTCCCATTTTACAGATGGAGAAACCGGGCCACAGAGAGGTTAAGTAACTGGCACAAGGTCACACAGCTCATCAGTAGCAGAGACTAAATTTGAACACTCCTGTGCTACGTTATCTCTCATTTGGCTTGTTTTCCCCAAAGAATGGAAAGGAAGCTGGTGTGGCTGGAAAGAGAGCAAAGGAGAGCACTGAGAGAGGGTGGAGAGGACAGCAGCCAAAGGCCACACAGGAGGATGATGTGTACTTGATCCTGGCAGCAGTGAGGAGCCCTGAAGGTAGGAGGACATGATGGTATCAAATACATGTTTTAAATGTGTTGTCCGGCAGGGTACAACTAAAGTCAAGCAACACTGGACCATCAACAAACACCTCCTCACTTGTTCAGCATGGACTGAGCACCTCATGGTACCACGATCTTGTCTCCAGACAGTGGAATCAATTTTGACACTCCCCCCTCACACACACACACACACACTAGATGACAAGGACATCTCAATACAAACACACAAATTTTTCCAACTTTGATGAACATGAGGAAGCATTTTCTGGCACAAGCTCCATTTAAACCCATTTAAACCTTCGATGAATCCTCTACAAAGTGCAGTTAAGACACTTGCACATTTTTCCATTGCCATGTTTTGCTTTATTGAGGTCAGCTTCATTGAGATGGAGTCTTTCCTAATTAAGATTTGTAACGAATATCTGACTCATCAATCAGTTTCTTCGCCCACAGCACATATTACCGACAGGAGACAACGTCTTTCCCCATGGACCTCCCGCTCTGGCCATGATTTCTGTGAACTCCAATTCTCTCAGGTCAGATTTGTGCAAATCTTCATTTGGCCTAGAGATTTGATTTTTCCATCAATTTTTGGATCAATAACAATTTTCACTGTGCACAGTTGCAGCCAATGTCAGTTTTATTTTGTGTTATTTTTACTAGTGATGTTCATGACAGATCGGATCGGAGGCAAATGGTCTATGTTTCTTTCTTAGGAAATCCATGAGAAACTGAAACATGTTTGTGACTCAAAAAAAAAATAGTAGAGTTAAGACAGAGAGGGATCAAGAGACAGACAGACGACCACAGATAGAGACGGACAGGGAGAGACAGAAAGACACAGAGACCAAGACAGAGATATACAGAGAGGGAGAGAGGGGAGAGGGGAGAGGGACCTGTGAAATGACATTTTGACTTCTGCCAGCTCAGCACAGCCAAGTGGCAGTGTCCAGACTATTGAGCCACACTGCCCTGCTTCCTTTCCAGTCACAGTCTGGACCTTCGCATTGCCCAGGCTGTCGCCCCTGCCTGGAAAGGTCTTCCCTTCTTGACACTCAGCTCAGGGTTTGCTCCTTCTGCTTCTCAGGACAGCTTTATCAAAATAAGAAAAAAAGGTCATTCGGACTGTGTCCCAGTGGACAGGACCCCTGGGCAGATACTGGCATTCTAACAACATCCAAGGCCCAAGTAAAACCCTTCTTCCAGCACAGCAGCTGATGGCCACATCACTTCATATTGGGGTACCGGGAGAGCTTGCTGACCCCATCATGGGACTTCATGCTGGACGCAGGAGCTGCCTCCCCACTGGGCTGGAGGACCCTATGTGGAGGACTGTCTCCCTTACCAGACTGGGGACCCTATGCAGTGGGGGCTAGGGCTGGGCACGTCTGCATCCCAGCACCCAGAGCAGATGTTGACCCAACACTCATTTATGATTAGAGGGAAAACCGCGTTATTATGCTTGGCTGGCTCACACACTACGATGTAAGATCCATTAGAGCAAAGTCCTAGTCTGTTTTTCTCACCTCTGGGTTCCCAAGGCCTAAGGCAGTGCCTGGCATATAGTAGCCACTCAGTAAACACCTGTCGAGCAAATGAATGAACCGGTCTCACAACAACACTACTAGGTAAATACCAACACTGTGCCCATCTCCCAGATGAAGACACTGAGACTTTCAGAAGTTGGGTGACTTGTGCAAGGTCTCAGAAGGACTGGCAGAGCACAAGTGAAATCCTGGTCTTTCTGACTCCATAAGCTACCACCCCCGCTCCCTTGTCCCACTTGGTTTCTTTCCCGTCTGAGGGTGGAAGTTCCATGAATTGTTATCCGGCCTTATAACTGAATTTCCTGGCTCCCAGATGAGTGGGGTGAGAGGAGCAGAGAAGAATGGACTGCAGCAGGGAGGCTGTGGAGGCTGGGACCCCTGCCGAGAGGCCAGTGCACGAACTGGAAACAGGTCCAGTTTGCAAAAACTGGGCCCACCACAGTGATCAAACCATCTCAAGAGATGTCCTAGCAGTCCCCTAGTTGAAATCCCACCTAGAACAGGAAGCCCTTTGGCAACAGCCTGGGTGGGACGCCCACCACCTCCCACGGCAGTCCAGTCCCATCTCGCTCAGCTCTAAGCAGAGCAAAAGGTACTGGGTCCTTTACCAAAACATGCTTGGCTAGAAGGCCTGGAGAGAAAGCCCAGAGCACCCTGAACTGGGAATTTTGTGCACTGCTGGATATGTGGCAAGAAATTAGGTTAAAGCAGGAACAGTCAGCTCATTAACCCCCCCGCTAGACTCCACATGCACCCTCGGTCTGCTTCAGAGCTGTGCTGCCGACTGTCACCGCCTGCCCGCATCCGGCTACAGTGGTACAAGTGAGATCTTTTATTTATGTGCCGTGCATATTTATTAGGAAGAGGTAAATAAATTAGTGGCATGCCAGCTGCCACCACCAGCCTCCTACAAGTTCTCTCCCTCCTCCTCTACCTCGGGAGGGTCCACACCAGCTAAGCCCAGTCCTGTAAAAGAAGGAGTTTCTTTTCTAGTAAGATTTTTCTCCAGGGTTTGAGCAGCCCTAGAATTACAGTTTTTCCTGAGAGGAAATGGATGGATATCAGGAACTATTTTAGGTCACTGCTCTTCCCAGCAAGTCTGGAAGGTGAGCACATTGCCACCCTCATTTTATAGATAAAGACACAGAGGATCAGAGAGGAGAAATCCCTTGTCCAGGGTCACATAGTAAGGGAATGGAGGAGCTGAGCTCAAGCCGGGGGAGGCTCAAAGACTTGGGGATGTGCTGGCGAGAAAGGCTGGATCAGAAGGTGACCACATTACCAGCTTTGGTGCTAGCTGCTGTGCAGTGCAGGCTGGTCCTTTAACTCTCCTGGCTCTTCTCTGTTGAATGGGAAAATAAAATACGACAGGACAGACTTCACATGGGCTGTGTGAAGAATCTAATCACCATTCGTCTGAATCCTGAGTGGCCCTCAAGGCCACCACAGAGGCTCTTAATTACCCCCAATCCTTCTTGAAGGGGCCAGACAACTCCCCACCCCTGCCCCAGGCTTGCTGTGGTACTCTGAGCACATCAGTGAGACTCTTGGAGTCTGTTTTCACCTCTGTAAAATGGAAAAACAACTGGGCCAGGGAGGAAGCAGGCTGGGAGGAAGAGGTTAGTGAAATGCAGGGCTGGTGGGAGGCAGGCAGCAGCCTAGGGCCAACGACCGTGGGGAGGAGGAGAATCCAGAAAGCCTGATGCTGCTACGTATGGAGCCCAGAGAGGGACTGTGACTTGCCCAGGCTCACACAGCCATCACAGCCATCAGGAGCCTCAGACCATCTGCCTCCCGGGCTGTGGAGACAAATCCCACGGACCTGAGCCCAGCACTTTCCAAGCTCAGCCTGAATATGAACCTTTCATGAAGTGCCATAAACCCCCAGAATCACGCTCGCCCACAGCCCACAAGCCCTGTCTCACTGCCTGACCTCCCTGCAGGGCCTTCTTATTAAATTAAGTGTGGAATCCAGTGTAATTGCTTTTGATTTTCCCTGAGGACCACCGGGCACCTCTCTCTAGGACACCTACAGGACCAGGGCTGCTGCCTGGTGCTCACACACTCCCTCAAACAAACAGAGATTTCCAGATAAAATATTATTTTTAAAGATGTTTGATTTAGTATCTTTGGAGATGACATTTGTGAGTGCCCACTAGGTACACAGCCTTCCAATAGCCCCAGGAAGCAGAATCAGCCCATTTCACACAGAGGGACAGCTCAGAGCAAACACAAGTCCCTTGGGCTCCCAATTCTGGAGCCAGGGGAGTAAGTGGGGGACAACTGCTGATGTACAGAGCCAGCTCATCCTAGGGCAACTGTCAGAGGGATGAGCCGCAGCAAGAATGAGACAGTCCAGGCTTCAGATGGCAGCCCGGATGCACTCCGTACAGCAAGCAAGTCTCATCTCCTGACTTCCTTCACAAGGAGGGAACAGTAACAGCAGCTGGCTGGTTCAGTTGGGCACCTACTATGGGCCACGCACTGCAAAGGTTTCCCATGACTCTCAGAAGATACCCCAACTCCTTCCCTCAGCCTGCGGGGGCCCTGCTGGCTTCACACCATTCCCCTCTCCAGCTCCCTTCCAGCACGGCAGCCACACTGGCCTCCATTCTTCCAATATACCAGGCACATTCCTACCCCAGGGCCTTTGTCCCTGCTCTTCCCTCTGTCTGGAACACTCTTCTAGGGCTTCCCTTGGCTGGTCCCAGAACAAATATCATTTCCCCCAGAAGGTCCTCCCTGACCCACCCCACACTATCTTTCATCTCATCCCGTTTCCTTGGCTTCTGGGCAGCACCTCCCTCGCCACAAATTCTTATTTATTTCTCCACTTGTTTATGGCTCATCTCCCTTGCTGTACAAGGACAAAGACTCTGTGTTGTTTACTACTGTGTCCCAGCCCTTAGAACCGTGGCTGCCATATGGTAGGTTGTAGTTAAACAACTGTAGAATGAATGCAAGGAGAAAGAAAAGAACCCACCAGCACAGGGTCTGAGTGCCTGGGCCAAGACACAGGCAGGAAGGAGAATACAAATGCCAGGGGGTATGGGCAAGATGATGACAGCCCTGCCCTCCCTCCTGGAGGCTGGTTCTCTGAATCCAAGGTGCTGGGGGGAGGAGGCGGCTTCCCAGAGGGAGCGAGGAGGCCTCGTGGGATATGGAGAGAGAAATGGCCTAGAACATGAGGAATAGCAACACTACGGAGATTAGGTGGCTATTAAAAATGCCAAGTGTAAGAAATAACATCTGCGGGGGTGCGGGGAGGGGAAAGCCTATGCAGAATTGCATTACAGGCTTATGACAACCACAGGAAAGCTGAGTCTGACTGTGGCCTTATTTGTGACAGCTAAATGCTGGAAACAGCCTTGTTATCCAACTGTCGGGGAGCAGGGAAATCAACTGTGCTCAGTTCAACCATGCCATGGAGCCGTCCACAGTTAGAATAATGCAGGGAAATATTCACCCTCTAAAACTCAGTGAAGAAAGATGTAAAATATTATATGTACTGTGAACTCAATAAAAATAGACAGTAGAAAAAAGACTGGAAGGAAATGGACTAAAGTGCCCCTGGATGGTGGGTTGATGGAGGAGGATTTTTCATTTTCTTCCTGGTCTGTGTCTTTCTTTCCCAAATGGTCTACATTTAACAACAGTTGAATGCCGGAGGGGCCACAGTGATTGACACCTCCTGGGGCCCAGCCTCACTATATAATACAGCTGCCCCCATCCCGCCTGCCTTCGAAGACTCCCACCAACCCAGAGCCAGCTGCCTGTAAACCCCTAGACATAAATCTTGAAGCTCAATTCCATCAGGACAGAAGGCAAGCGGTAAATCCGAGGTTCCAGGGGCTCAGCCAGCGGAATTTCCTGAGAGAATTCATTTTTCAGCCTAGGATACATTATCCTGAATGGACAGGAGATGGGGAACATTGCTCACTGGCTTGAAAAATGTTTCTTTGAAAGGCACATCCCATGGGGTTCCCCAACTGGGCTGCCAGCTCTAGTGCACTCCCAGCTCCCATAGCTATCCATCCAGGGCCCTCCAGGGCAGGGATGCTTTGGCAGGCGCCTCACACTCAGCATCCTCAAACCTGCCCCTGCACGTCCCCCAGCTCAGTGAAAGGCGCCTGCATAACGCCCCAGGCCATGAGGAAACCCTGAGTGTCATCTGACCCCCCACATCTGTCTACTGCCACATCTGGCCTGCTCCCCTACTCCGCTGCCTTCACTCCTCTGCTCTAGTCTCGTAGTCTCCACCCTGCTGAGCAGGCATCCTGGAGGCCCAGCCAAAGCCACCATCTAGCTCCGGACCTTGAACCACTTCAAATCCTTATCCTTTCTGGAAAATTACACAAGTCCCAAGAGAGAGAAAGTATAAATTAGAACACCCATTTTGGGGAGCCGTGTGGCACTGGCCACTGGGGGTAATCAATCTCTCTACCAGGAGTCAGATGCATCTGTGATCTCTTTAGGTTGCTCTTTAAAAAGTACAAATGTTTTAATCACTCTTCTTTGTATACAATATATCTCATAATAAAAGAGCAATATAGGAAAGTGCACAATAGCATGCCACTGTGTAAAAAAAGGGGGAAGAATATGAATGTATAGTTGCTTATGTATGCATAGAGGAAAGTTCTAGAGGGATATCCTAGAAAGCGGTGATGGTGGTTACCTACCGTGGGACAGGTGAGGACTTGGCAAATGGAAGACAAGGTTGGAGAAAGACTCTTCACTGATGTGTTTTCAGGTTTGGTTTGGTTTTATCTGAACCATAAGACCCTTGAGCTCTCATGCCAGTCCCTGATTGATGGATAGTTAATTTCCTTTGTTTTTTTCATCAACACTGTAATGAATGTCCTTGTCCATGTTGCCTTATGCATCTGTGCTACATTTTTCTCTAGAACACATGCTTAGAAAAGGAATGACAGGGTCAAAGGGTGGGAGCACTTCCCATATTTACAGATGACTGTCAAACTGCCCTCCAAAATGGCATTATCCATTTATTGCATATGTCAGTCTCTGCTTACCCCATGGTCGCACCAATCCTAGATGCTGCGAATTTTTTAATTTCCCATCAACATTGATACTGTGCTATTGTTTCTATGACTATTTTTCTAATGCTAGTAGAAAAATCCCCTAAAATGGTAAGTTGGGCTGTCTTTTCATTCACTTTCTGGCCATTTGTGTTTCTTCTTCTAGCAACTTCCTGCTGTATCCATTATCTTCCTCCGAGATTGCTTACCTTTTCTTATTGATTTTCAGAAGATCTCAATATATGCTAGATATTATTCTTTATTTGTGATGTACAAGGTCTGACAATTAAGTTTGCGAGCTTGCTGCAATGATGTTGCTAACCTTTTTTGATATCAGAGGGATTCTTCATTATGAGTTTGTACCAACTGGACAAACAGTTAACCAAGTTTACTATTTGGAAAGGCTGAAAAGGCTGCATGAAAAAGATGAGTTTGTACCAACTGGACAAACAGTTAACCAAGTTTACTATTTGGAAAGGCTGAAAAGGCTGCATGAAAAAGTTAGACGGCCTGAACTTTTCACCAATAATTCATGTCTCTTCCATCACGACAATGCACCAGCTCACACAACACTGTCTGTGAGGGAGTTTTTAGCCAATAAACAAATAACTGTATTGGGACACCCTTCCTACTCACCTGATCTGGTCCCCAATGACTTCTTTCTTTACCCGAAGATAAAGGAAATATTGAATGAAAGGAAGACATTTTGATGACATTCAGGACAGCAAGGGTAATATGACAACAGCTCTGACGGCCATTCCAGAAAAAGTTCCAAAATTGCTTTGAAGGACAGATTAGGCACTGGTGTCAATGCATAGCTTCCCAAGGGGAGTATTTCGAAGGTGACTGTAGTGATATTCAGCAATGAGTTATGTAGCACTTTTTCTAGAATGAGTTTGCAAACTTAATTTTCAGATCTCGTATATTGTAAATATTTCTCCTGGTCTGTGGTTTGCCTTTGAACCTTACAGATGGCTTATTTGGTCATACAAAACTTCTCAGTTTTTATGGAGTCCAATTTTTCAATCCTTTCTTTCATGGCTTCTGCTTTGGGAGCTTCTTTCTTCTTCTGAAAAGGCTGATAACCTGGTCTTGAAGGGTTATTAGGAGGAATAGAGACAGTGTGAATAAAACTTCCAGCAGTGCTGAGCCAATGCTCTTAAAATGACAGAGACAGTCATTTTGGGGGTCGCCTTCCCTCACCTTGTCTTTAATCCCCCTAGCAGCCAGCAGGGTTTTCTGAAGATATCACTCTCCTGCTTGAAAACTTTTAAGCTACCTAAAGAGATGAAGCTGAAATTCCTTTAGTGGGTGACTTCAAGGTCTCAAGCACAAACACCTCCAAGGCTGAGCAAGTGCATGAATGTATTAGTAGCTGGATGGGGAGTGTAATACTCCCCAGGGTTGCTAGATCCTCTGAAGAAAGCTACAAATCTCTTTCTCTAGATCCTCTGAAGAAAGCTACAAATCTCTCTCTCTCTGTCTCTCTCTCTCTCTGCCTCTCTCTCTCTCTTTCTCTCTCTCTGCCTCTCTCTCTCTCTGTCTCTCTCTCTGTCTCTCTATCTCTCTCTATATATATATATGACATATATATGTCTGAATCTTTATATATATATATATATATATATATATGTCTGAATCTTTATATGTCTGAATCTTTATATATCTGAATCTTTATATATATATAAATTCATATATATGTGTGTATGTGTATATATATATATATATATATTTATATGTCTGAAATCTGCCCCAAACGTGCGCGCGCACACACACAACACATGCGCACACACACTTAAAATATAACGGCAACTAACTTTTTTAAGCTGTTGTCAGAGTCAAGCAAGGTCCATTTATGAGCATGTTACGATCGAGCCATCTCTACCCTCACAATTTGGTCCCAACCTACCTTTCCAGAATTGTGCCCACCTCACCACCACATACACACCTCAAGCAGCTGACACGCCAGCCACACCTCACAACTGTAAACACACCATGTTTTTCTCAACCCTGTGCTTTCACACACTGATCTCTCGGCCTTCAATGCCCTTCCATGCTCCTTTCCTCCTTGGCCAACTCGCAGTTGCTTTTTAAAACCAAGGTCAGATGTCAACTCCAATCCCCCAACTCCAGACAGAATTCCATGCTGCTTCCCTGAATGTCCTATCACTCATGACCCCTGGGACCAGAATTCTAAAGGAAGCAGCCTGGGATCACAGAAAGAGTTCCGGTTCAGGAGAAAGACATTCCTGGGGTGAAATCTCTGCTCTGCCACTTCCCAGCAGTGCATCCTTGGGCAAGTGACTTAACTTCTCTGTGCCTCAGGTTCCCAGCTGTGAGATGGAGATCATGAGATCTGCACTTGGTCAGGTTTCCAGGAAGATAAAATAAAATGGTATAAGAGAAGTACCTGGAACCTAGTAGGGGCTCAATAATAGATGCAGGATAAAAGAATAAATGGGAGAAAAAAGAATAAGTATTTCCTCAGAATGCTCTGAACTCAGCACATGGAAAAGGTAGCCAACTTTCTGGAAGGGAGTCTGGACATTATTTAAACTCCTGTGCAGCCTGCCCTTCTGATTTTAGAGAAAGCTGGAGACCATCTGCCTCCCAGCAACATGAACCCTGAGAAGCCATTCAAGGCTGAGGACTGCAGTGGAGTGAGTCCATGATGGGTAACTGAAGCCGACCAGCCATCAGGAAGAGCAGAAGGGAGATCCAAGCTCCTGGTGCTTGGGAGGTACAGCAAGAGGCAGCAGCCCACAGGACCTCAGCCCCACGTCTGTGTGCTCTGTGAGGTTGGGGGGCTCCTGGTCTTCTTCAGCACTGTGTCCCCATGTCTGGCATATAGTGGGTGCTCAAAAAATGTCTGCTGATTGACCAGATGATTTAATTAAATGCTATGAATAAGGATGCTTTGTAAAGTGTAAACTTCCATACGAATACATTCAGCAGCTCCCCATAAAACAGGTTCTCTGCCCCCTCCACACGCAGGCCTGTCCTGGCCTTTTCCCAGGCGAGGGCCCAGCAGTCAGCTCAAACTGGAGTGGGAGAACTTTCAGAGAAATAGGGACATACAAGACCATGCAGAGGAAGGTCTCAGAGGTCCAGTGCTCCCACCCCCAGAAGCTCTGTCAATGTCTAAAGAGCTCCAAGGCCAAGGCTGCCTGGATAGACTGTCTCTTCAGCAGTGCAAGAGAGGGAGGAGAGAAGGCAGGAGGCCATCAGAGCCCTGGGAAGCCCCCTCCAAACACCGTCTACCTCCCGCACTGGGCTCAGAGAAAAGAGGACTTACGCAAGGTCAGCCCACAGGATGTGAACCCAGGCTTAACTGCCATCAGAAGCTGGATTCTTTCCACCAAATCCAGCTTGCTGAATATTAGGAGCCCCAGTTCCTACCGCTGGTCAGGGTGTTGAGTGTCAGACTTGAAGCTGGACCTCCAGTGCCCAATAAACAATGCTTCCCTCACTCTCAGAGGTGGCCTAGCACAAACGACGGGGCTGCTGCCTCCATTTCCCCATCTGCAGTCTAGTTTCCTGCTTGACCCTGTCCTTTGGAATTCTGGTCCCAGGCCTCTGTTGTACTGGGTCCTGGCTAAGCTCATCCTCCAAGACTGAGAACATGGAGCCACAATGCTGCCGCCATCTGACTTAAGTATTACCTGCTTCACTGGTCACACCCTTGCCTGGTACACCCCATAGGCTGGGGATCAGTCCAATGTCACCACATACACATGGACACTGTTTGGAACAGTACCATCTCCAGTCCAGCCCAGCAAGGGATTGACTTCCTCCCTCCCTTCCCCCAGTCACCAGCAACTAAACCCAGAACAGCTTAAGAACCTGGCTTCTGACACCCCCTTTGGCCCCCAATCCAGCTGTTACAGAGCACAGCATTCATCTGCACTTTTGACTTATTTCCTGGAAAAACAGTGATTTGCATGACATAGATAAAGAGATTCCTGGGGAAACACTGAGTGGATCCAAAAGTCACCCTTGATCTACCTCTGGCTTGGTATCTTGTCTGGTTCCTCAGACCTGGGTCTAGTAGCCTCCCCATTGGGCCTTGTAGCCTCTGACACCACAGATCACCATCACTCGTGCCTCCAGCAACTCCAGAAATCATATCAGAACAACTAAGACCACTTGCCATGTGCATTGATCGAGACGATGTGATCCTGACCAGGGGTGGACATGAATCACCACAGACCCATGGTACAAACGCAGTGTGGGTCTAGCCCTCCTACAACCCTGCACATCAGTTCAGGGAGACAGGGCAGCATTGATGCCACACATCATTCACAAGGCTGCAGGCCAGCCTCCCTTCTTATAGCTTCACAGTGCGTTACGGGTGGCAACACAGTGTCTGTCACAAATGCTCTGGAGGCCAATGTCATCCAAGGTTTTCAGTAAGGACGCTGGTGGCATTTGGGGTGGAGAGTTCTTTGAGCAGGACTCTCTGGACATGCCAGGGACTTTGCTTCCCTGATCCCCGCCCACTAGATCCCAGCAGCTCTCCAGTGATTGTGGCAACCAAAAGATACCCCAACTTTGTCCAAAAGTTGACAAAGATGAGAGCCTCATTCTAGCCTAACCTTTGGAACACAACCCCAATGAAAGCTCCTCTGGGCTCTGTTTCCATGACCCTCGTGACAGGGAGCTCAGAAAACCCTTCTCTATCAGTTACTCTAGGCCTGCCTCTGCCTGTTCTTTCTGCCTGGGATGGGCCTGAGAAAACTTGGAACCCTCCTCCTCCAAGACTGCTCTGCATCCTCACCCTGCCAGTCTTCCTGTCCTTGTCCCTCCCACAGGGTAGCAGGGACAGAATAGAAAGTGATCTTTCACCATGTTGCTAAACACTGACCCAGTCTGTGCTGGGAGCTGAGCGGCCCCGGTCCTCCCATGGGCCTGCCCTGGACTCTGGGGACTTGGGTCCGACACTCTGGGAGCCGAGGGCAGATTCAGGGCAGATCTACAGGGAGACCTGTTACCTACAGCCACACCTGAGAACGGACATGCCACCCAATAACGACCTTCTTTCTCTAGGGACTCAAGAGCACCATCCCTCCCTTTGCCTGAGGCCTGTTTGGAGTGTCCAGGCAGAGGTCAGTTTCCTGGGAACATTTTACATGCACGGGAATCCCGGGGAGGGAGTTGAGCTCAGTTAGGGGCCAGGGAAGGGCCCCTTAGGGCCAAACAGGCACCGCCAAAGGACCTTGCAGGAGGCATGTTGCAGAAGCTCGAGCCCTCATCAGCTTCACAGTAATTTAAAATACCTTCTGCAGCCAGACAACCAGGTTCAAATCCCAGATCTGCTCCTTATCCACTGTGTGCTCTTAGGCAAGTCACTTAACCTTTCTGCCTCAGTTCCCTCATCTGAAAAGTGGGGTTAATAATAATACCTACCTCATAGAACTGTTATAAAAATTAAAATAGTGAACATACAAAGCAGTTAGACTCTTAATAACTGTTAGCTGCTATTATTATGACCTCACACACTCTCATCACTAAAATCCCTGCTCCAATGTCCCCTTTCAGCATCGCTCCCCTCCCCATTTCTTCAGGGCCTTCCACCTCCTCCGGTACAAAGCACTCTGCACATTTCAAACCACTTTCTCTTCCATATTACTTCTTTAGATCCATACAGTATCCTTTCGGGGCAGGATTATTTTCTTATTTTTCTGAGGAGGAAATTGAGGCCTAGATGGGTCGAGCAAGTTGCATGGGAATCACTCACAGAACCAAGAAAGATCCCAGATTTCCAACTCCAGAGCTCTGTGGCACCCATCTGGCTACTGGCACCCATGTTTGGTGGCTGCTCTGCGTGGCCCTGAGGGTGTCACAGCCACAGAGCAAGCTGAACACACAGGGTGAGGCAAGGTGTTGCTCACTGAGTAAACGGGCCCTGCCCTCATTGGACCAGTCAACATCCCACGACTGTACCCCACTCCACAGCTGGCAAAGCCCTCTCCCACTTGTCATCTCTGGATCCTCGTAATAACTCTGCTGGGGCTATTAATGCTCCCACTTTACAGAAAAGAAAAGTGAGGCCCATAAAGGCAAAATCATTCACACATGATTGTACCGTTTGGGAGCCGCTGTGTTGGGACCTGGGATAGAGGTTTGTTTAGGAAATGGAATGAGGTGGTGACTGCATACCAGCCAGGGAGAGGCTGTTCGGCTTAGGGGGAGCCCCTGGGTATACCAGGAGCTCAAACCAAATCAGGTCTCCTCCTGATGAAGAACCTCAGTGCCTTCATCACCAGGCCACTGAGGGAAGGATGTGCACATGGTCAGCCCAGGGCCTGGCTCATGGTAGGTGCTCAACAAAGGTTGGTGGCTCCCCGTTTCTTCCTCTATTTCATTGACTCACCTAGTGAGCACCTGCTGTACACTGGCCTCTGTGCTGGGCACTGCAGACCCATAGATCGGACAGGGTTCCTGCCCCATGGAGCTCTGTATCTAGCATAGGAGATAGATGAGCAAACACATAGTTACACTCCAAATGGAGAGGAGCTGGGAGAGACCAATTCTGCCATGTTGGGGGAAGGATGGGCAACAAAAAGCTGCACCTTGGCCTGGCCTTGGGGTGGGCACTGGAGCAAAGAAGAAGGTCGGGGAGAGGCACTCCAGGCAGGGCCAGTAGCCTGAGCGAAGGCTCAGAGGTGGCGCAGAACAAGGCCTATACATGATTAAAGAGGGAAGAAAGGTAATTGCAGTCAGATTGCAAAGGGCCTGGGATATTAGAGGCCTCCAACTCCAAGAGGAATGTGGCTTGACCCTCAGAGTCTTTGTTTGAATTGGTGTTTGATATTTAAAGTTGGGAGATATAATAGTATGTAAAACTCTGGATTTTTAGCTTCTTTGGAAAAATCAGAAGATCTGGCAGGCTGATCCAGGCCTCCTACAAAGCCGACTTTCTGGTTCAGCATTGTCCCCAGGCACATTTTACGCCGTTAGTCCAAAAATATTTATTGAGCAACTGCTATGTGTCAGGTAATGTGCTAGTTACTGGGAATGCACCAAGGAATAAAATGGACATAGTCATGACCCTCGTGGCACTTACATACTAGCGGTGGAGAAAGGCAATAAACATAACATAAAGTACATACCATAAAGTCAGGCAGTGCAAAGTGCCGGGGAGAAAAAGAAAGCTATGGGGCTAAAGGGCTGCCATTTTAGATGGGACGGTCAGGGAAGGCCTCTCTAAGGAGAAGATAATTGCAGAGATCTAAATGAAGTGAGTGAACCATGCACATGTAAGGTGAAAGAACAATCCAGTAGAGGGAACAACGAGTGCAAAGGCCCTGGGGCCGCATTCATTCATCTTTTGGGTGACTTGCCTTGCTCCTTTAGGCATTTAAGTGTGAGTCCCCGACTGCAAGTAATGGAGCACAATGGGTAATGTGTAAACAGGTGAAAACCACCTCCAGATGTGTTTCTGATAAAACCTCTTACCAGTGGTGAGGGACATAGGAAATGGAGAGATAGGTGAAATTTCATAGTATGGCTTTTTCCAATGGGGAAAAAAAATCCTTATTAGGATGACAAGGAAAAGGCAGAGAAGGCTAATGGAACATGGCACATTTCCTGGCACAAGGCCCAGGAAAGACAAGCCAAAAGTGGGAGCAGGGAAATCCTCATTTTCTTCCTCACCAGCTACATCATCTGCCAAACCCTGCAAGGTGGAAAGGGGTGGAGGGGTGGAAGACAGAGTGAGAATGCTAATCTTCTGCAGCCTTGGGGCTGTCTATTGTTGTTGTTATGTTTTTGTTGTTTTCTAAGCCTACCTGAGCTGCTGCTTTAGAAAGTCAACTACAAAAGAAACACTTTGATTTTGTTTTGTTTGTTTCCCCATCCCTTTCTAAGCAAAATTAATGTGTAGATTCCTTGTCCTTTTACCCACAAAGTAGAAAGAAAAGAGAAGGAGGGAATAGAAAACAAGAAGATCTAGTCTTCTACCATCCTTTTCAGCTGGGATTTCTGGGAAATGATTCTGCATACTGATATCACAGTCCGCATCATGGGACATAACTTCTGCCACTCAAAGGCTTATTTGCATTTTTGGAGGTACAGGGAGATGTTTAAAATCAGCTCCAGTGTTGACACTGTAGTTATTAAAACCAAATAGAAGATCCTTTCCTCAGTTTGGCTGGTTCTTCTAAAATTTATGTGGGCCCCACTACCTGATTTAAGGCAATGAGCAGATGTTTCACAGCAGGAAACACATTAGCTCCAGATGCCACCGCTTTGTTCAAGACGTGCATACACACACTCTGGCAACCACACACATATATATGTATACACAGAGGGTTTGGGGCAGTGAACATTCACAGCTCCCCTTCCGGCACTTGGCATGCCCACATGGACCATTTGTAACCTCTGCCTGCAGTTCTGACAGAGAGATGAGCAGCAGGAGTGAGTAGCCAATCAGATCCCATCCCGTCGTCTTCCCATTGTTTCCTAGGTAACCAGCACAGGGACACATCAGCTAGCTGGGTACCACGGATGGACACACACACACACACTCTCTCTCTCTCTCTCTCTCTCTCTCTCTCTCTCTCTCTCTCTCTCTCTCTCTCTCTCCCCGCCCCCGCAACAGTCCATAATTGCTGAGACACTAGAAGCACCTGTCAGAACCATGGACAGCTCCCCAGGGCGGCATTCAATGCCTTTGTTTCTCCAGCCTGTCTAGCAGCCTCACCTACAGCTTTCCCACCTAAGCTCCCTTACTCATGTCATTCTTCTGCCTGGCATACCTCTCCCCACTGTCATCTTCATCGATCAAAACCTTGCCCATCCTCAGAGATAGCCCAAGTCCTTGACCAAGACTTCCAATAGCTCCTATCACAGATTAAATCCACACTTCTTCCCCTATGGTAACCCAGCTCTTCCAACCTCATTGCTCATCACTCTCCCTGTCCCTCACTCCTTTCTCTTCCTCCAACAGGTCAAACTGGTCCTCCCCACACTACCCCTTACAGACCAGGGCTTTTCTTGGTATTTGCTGTTGTTCTCTCTGTATCCATGGCTATTCTTTCTGCTCTTGACATGGCTGCGCCTTCTTGTTCATTAGTCTCAGCTCAAATATCACTTCAAAGAGGCCTTCTCTGACCACACTAAACCATCCTTTCTAAAGAAGTTGCCTCCTCTGGGACTTTCCACTACATTGCCCTATGTTCCCATGTTGTCTTCATCTCACTGATGACTCTGAAACTATAACATTCATATTTATTTACTTGTTCTCTGTATCCACACCCCTAAAAGGTAAACTCTGTTACCGCAGGATCTTTGTCTTCTTCATGGCCATTCCCCATCCCCCAGAACAGGGCCCAATAAATATTTCTTGAATGACTAAAAAGTCATTTCCTCCTCACCGCTTTTGTATTCCCCCATCTCTCTAATAAGAGGGCTGGATGTGATGACTTTTATTAACCCTCCTGGCTAACATTCCAAGAGTCCATTAGAGAGCAGAAAAGACTGGCATAAGGAGGGAAATTAATCAGGGCACACCATGGGAAGCCTGCTGGTAGAAATCTGACCTTCTCAACTGAGTCACAGGGCCCTCCTCTGAGCAGCTTCCCTGATAGTAATTTTGCTGCTGCTTCCAACTTCACGTGCCCAAAGCACTAGGAACCTTGAACTTTTGTCATCTGAGGGACTGGGGGCAATTCAAAGCTGAGGATTGGCTTCCCACACAGGGACTAGTAAGAGCCTGGGGGTGGGGGAGGGGTTCTCTGGAAGCATTTACTGTGGTGAATAGAAGAAAATGTGTGGCTGTCTATAGGACCATAAAGGTCAAGGTGGAGGTTCATTAGAACACAAGTCTCACTCACACACACACACACACACACACACACACACACACACACATCTCAAAAACATCATGAAGCTAGAATCACAGAGTTCCCCAAATCCCAGTGACTGGCTGCATATATCTCTCTTCAAGGGATATGACTGCTACTTTAGGTTCTAAGAAAATGCAGAGTGATCCAGACACATGTGCTATGTAAGTGGGTGGTGAATGTAACCTCACTGGGCAAGGCCAGGTGGTGGATTAAAGTAGCCACAAGGCAGACACAACCATGGATTCCCCAAACCTAAGAGTGGAGAAACTCAAGCTGGCCATTCATAACCCAGAAATCTACTCGGGGTTCTGAGTTCTCCACTGACCAAGGCATCAGATTATTTCCCCTAATCTGAAGTTATAGCGGAAGTCAAGATCAGGAAAGGTAGAGCAGTATTAGTATTTCTTGAGCGTCTACTATGTGCCAGGCCTTGTGCTAGGATATGTTAACACTGACTCTTCAAGACTACCCTTAAGGGTTACCCTTCCCACTTTATGGGTGAAAAAAACTGAAGCTCAGAAGAACTATTTAGTGTGCCAAAGGTCACACAGGGGCCTAAGCTGGGGACATGAGTCTGGCCTTCAAGCCCATTCTTCCTTCCCCAGGACCTTAAATTATATCACAGACAATGGAATATTACTTGGCCATAAAAAGAATGAAATCTTACCATTTAGACAATATGGAAGGACCTAGAGGGTATTATGCTAAGTGAAATAAGTCACACTGAGAAATACAAATAGCATATGATCTCACTTATATGTGGAACCTAAAGAACAAAATAAATGAACAAACAAAACACAACTAGACTCACAGATACAGAGAACAAACTGATGGTTGCCAGAAGAAAGGGGGATTGGGGGACTGGGAGAAAAGGGTGAAGGGGTTAAGAAAAATAAATAAAAAATAAATATTAAGCCAAAAAAATTAAATTACACCACAGAATAAGAAAATAAGCTGGTCTTGTTCAAAACATCCCTCCCACCGGCTGAAACTCTTCTCTGAGGATGCCAGACTTATGGCCCTGTCTCTGCATTTCTGTCACTCTCAGGCTTGGCTGACCTCCCACCACAAGCCTCTTGTCAAGCTGGACCCACATCTCAGAACCTCTCATTTGCAACCCAGCCCACAGGAACCAATTTTCCTGTACCCAAAAAAAGCCAGGGACTTGTCTTTTTAGAATAGTAATTTCCTGCTGGTGAGGGCAGATGCATCAGCCACCTTCTGATTTAGTGCTGAGCTCAAAGATCAATCTCAAATAAGATTTTCCAAGGAAAGCTAAAATGCTGGGTGCTTCCTGGTCTTGAAGGAAGGAAAAGTGTCCTCCTCTCAAAAGATGTGGCCAAAGGCAGGCTAAATAACTGTTGTTATCACAAGATTGACATGCCTCATACATGTCACACGCAAACCTCATGCACACCCACATGCATCTCAAATGCATTACCCCTCGTGCCTCCACGCACACCTCACACACACAATGTCCACATTCCTCACTCATGCTACACAACACCACACACACACACACACACACACACGGTGTTGGGGGGCGGGGGGAATCCAGAGTAAGAGAGCAACACCCTCTCGGGACATCACAGTCCCCACTTCTAAGCCTGCTTTGGATTGTGTGCTGTGCCAGGGACAAGACCTCACCCTCCCTAGAGACCCTGCAGGACAGGTTAGGCCCTCCCCTTACAGATAAAGAAAGTGAGCCTGGGAGAGAGGGAAGGAGTTGTCCAGGACCACAGAGCATGCGTGTGGTGAAGCTGCCCCGATTTCTGAAGGGCCAAGCTCAGACTGAAGGTTGATGGTGGGCACCTGGCTCTGCAAGATTTTCTTCTTAATTTACTCCACTCCTGGGGGGGCAGTTCCATTGAATAGGAGCATGCCACCACCAAGATCCCCTCCTTGTCAGCAGCACTATCCATCTGACTCCTCCCTCAGCCCTAGGGAAGGAAGCCTGGGCTCCCTCTGTGCCCTAAAGCTGTGCCATCAGCATCAACTCAGGTAGGAGGAGGAACAGAGGGTCTGCCCCCTCGGCTGGGCTGAGCTGTAGGCCGGTCAGTGTCTTGAGGCACCAAAAGCCTGGTGGGTGTCTCTAAACAAGACCCTCCACAGGCTCTGCTTCCAGGCCCTCAGAGCCTAGGGCCACAATGGGGGCAGAGGTGACAGGCCTGACGTAGTCTTGGGGACAGGACAGGAGGGGCAGGGACCAGCTGTTGCTGCTCCCCTCCCCTCTCCCATGCCGCGAACAGAAACTTCCTGCCCTGGGGTGGGAATGGATCCTTCTCATGAACTGCACCAGACTCTACGTGGGGGACAGACAGGAAGCAGGGGCTGGACACCACCAAAATCTTGCCGGTCGCGTCGCAGTTTTACCACCTACTGGCTGTGTGACCTTGCGCAAGAGGCTTTCTTTCTCTGAGGCTCAGTGTCCTCATCTGTGAAGTGGAAAGAATAATAGCGCCCTCGTGAGCGGATGCCCGTGAAGGTTAAAGACAGGCAGGTGTGAGGCACCAGGGCACACACTACTAAATCCACCCTAAGTGAGCAGACGGTGGGCAGCCGTCATTCCCACCGCACTCTGCCCCCCGACTCACAGTCTTGGCCATTCTCAATTAGCACGGAATCCGAACTTTCCTCAGCTGTGGCAGAACCTAGGAGCGGGTCCGTCTTCCTTCTCCCTCCCCTACAAGCGGTTCAGACAACAGGTACCAGGGGTGAGGCAGCCCCGAGGCGGCCCAGGCGGAGGGGGCTGCGCCGCAGCGCTGCGGCAGGGCGGGTCCGGGCAGGGGGCAGTGAGGCCGGGTCGACCCGCGCCACCCCTGTACCCTCTCCCGCCTGCAGCCTTTTTGCAACTTTGAGGAGCTGCAGAGTCTGGGGTGGGCGCGGGGGTGCTGCCGGGCGTGCGAAGGAAAGTTGGGTACCAGCGACTGCAGCCTCGGGATCCACAGGACCTAGCGGTGAGAGCCCGCGCATTCCGACCCCCAGCAAACTCTCGGGGAGCAGGAGGCACGTGGCCGCCGCACCGGCCAGGACCAGCTCCAGGAGTCGGAATCGTGGGCCGCTCTGGGGGATGCACCCTCGTGGATACACGGTTCCGAGCCTGTGCTCCAGCCCCTGGCGGTGGCACGGCTCCGGGTCCCGCATCCGCGCGCCCGTGGAGCCCCCCTGCAGGCTTCCCCGCCCCGGCTCGGCTGGGCTCCGCACCGTGTGTCCTGCGGTGACCCCCTCGGACTGCCCGCTTCGGGGACGCTTCCTTCCCTCCCGCGCCTCAGATGCGGGCCGCCAGCCCTTCACCACCCGAGGGGATCCTCGCCGGGCACCCCCCCGGGTGCGCCCCGAGTCGGGTCGGCTCAGCGCTAGGTCCGCCCTCTGCGCCCTGCGCCGCGCCGGGGCTCACCGGCTTGAGCCGCCGCTGCGTCCTACCTTCGTCCGGCAGCCGCTGCAGGCAGAACGCGAGGTTCCTTCGCCAGCCCCGCATCCCGGCGGCCGCCCTGCGGCCCGGCCCGGCTTCGCCAGCCCGGCCCGGGCCCCGGCCCCGGCCCCGGCCCCGGCCCCGCCCCCGCCGGGCCGGGCGGCGCAGCGCAGCGCTGGGGAGGGCCGCGGACCCAGGGCGCAGCGGGCATGGGCGGCCGCCGAGGGCTGGGGGTGTCCGGGCGGCCGCCAGGCACTCGGCTCGGCTCTCGAGCCCGCGGCTGAGCAGCGACGCTCCCCGAGAGCGCGCGCTTTCTCGGGAGCGGGGGGCGGGGCGGCGGGCGGAGGCGAGAGCGCGACCGAAGGGGTCTGAGCCATCTCCCTCCTGCTGCTAACCTCCCACGGCCCCTCACACACCAGCGTCAGTCCCACACCTCAGCTCTTCAACTCACATTCCTAATAACGCCGATATCCACCAGTCGATGAATGAATGAATGAATAAATAAATCAGTGAATGAGTGAATAAATGGAGGTATAGATGAGTGAGATGATGAGTAATTGAATGAATGAATGCCAGTAAATTGATGAATGAGTGAATAAGGCGTGAAGGAATACGTAAACAAGTGACTGTGTGAATAAATGAATGAATGAGTGAATCAATGAGTGAGTGAGTGCCCCCCGGCCTCAGGCCTGCAAGAGGCAAAGGACCCTCCACAGGATGCCTCACCCCTGCCCTGGGAGGGAGGCCTTCCCGTTATATGTTGCAGAGGAGGCAAAGGAGGCACAGAGAGGATGCGGCCTGTCCACAGGCACACTGTAAAGGTGGAGGCCAGTGGGGAGGAGTTCTGTCTGTCTGTCTGTAGGCTTTGTCCACTGCATGCAATCACAGTTCCCCTCCCTCTGCCTGGAAGCTGCTGAGTTCACCAGATCTCAGAGGCTCCAAGGAAGAACAGCCTGGGAAAGGGACTAGGGTATCCTATCATCAGAAGTCAGATTTGATTCCTCCATGGAAATGGGTAGGGGGGAAAGAGGAAAGTGTAGTCCAGACAAAGGAGTACTATACAGCCAGAAAAAGGAGGGGCATTCTTTGGAAGGGAGCAAAATGAAGAACAGTGTTTATAATATGAGCAGAAGGAAGGAAGGCTCTACATCATATTTGCTCAGGTATGTGGAAAATTACCTCCAGTGGAAACACTGGTCCCCCCCAGAAGGAAAATCACGTGGCCAGGGGCAGGTGGGAGAGACTTGCTTTTCACTGATTCACTTTTCACTTCTCTTGAAATTGTGAATCCTGGAAGTGCATTGCCTATCCAAAAAATAACTTGAAGTTTTAAAATAAATTTTAGAGCAATATTAAAAAGCGTTTATACCTCGGTAAAGACTGCCTCCCTCCACCTACCACCCCCACCGATTAACTCCGCCTTTTACTTGAATGCTCTCCCTTCATCTTCCTACTCTAAGAAGAGGGTATTGATAGTCAACAGCTAGTCAAACAGCAGGTCTTGCTCGCATAGAGCACGTTCTATGTCCATGAGTGCTGGGAGGAAAGCAAGTGGCCTTTTCTTGGATCCTGGGTTTGTCCGTTTGTAGCTACGTGTCCTTGGGCAAATCACCTCATCTTTTTAAGCCTCAGATTCCCCACATGCAAACTGGGGATTGCCATAATGTCCAGTACAGGGTCCAGGAGCCAGGAGCTTGTATTCCAAAAAGAAGTTCAATAATAGAATCCCAGGCATCCGGATCTTAAACTTTGACCTTCAGAAGTATCCCTTTTGTAAGGTAAGGGTATGATTTTTATGTGATCTTAGATCCCTGTTACTTCTTCGAGGTTGGTATAATTAGCCCCATTTTACATAAGAGGACACTGGGTATCAAAGGGGTTAAGTGTTTTTCCCAAGGTCTGGCGTTGCCAGAACCGGCATTTGAACCCATATCTGCCTAGCTCTGGGCACCTCCAGACAGCACTGCCACACAGTCCATCTGATATACTTATCACCTGTTCACGTTCTTAAGACCCCCAAGTAGGTCACATCCTAGCCCCGTACTAATTCTGAATTATTAATCACTTCAGTAAGTAAGGTACAGGCCCAGGGGGTTGCGGTGAGGGAGGGGCTGATCAATATGCAGGTACTAGTCTGCAGAGCACTGACTCCAGAACCTGTCTTAATGGCTGTAAGCTTCTGATAAGGTGAGTCTCCCCCGCAGCAGAATTGTGAATCACTGCTGTCTACATCCAGACTGATGGATCTCCGATGGGAGAGGCAAAGATACTAGCGCCGAGGTCAGGAGTGCTCAGCAGAGGGGGCCAGTTAGGAGGGTAGGGTACAGGCCCAGTACCTCTCCAGTGACAGGAGAGAAGGAGGAGTGATATAAGGAAGATGGACAGTGTGAGTGAGAGGAATGTTCCAGTTACCTGTTGTTGCATAACAGGCTACTCTAAACTTAAATGGCGCAGAGCAATCCTTTTATTATGGTTGGGAATGCTGTGGGTCAGGAATTCAGGCAGGGCAGAGGAGTGTCACAGCTCCATGATATCTGGGCCCCAGCTGGGAAGTCTGGAAGACCAAGGGCTGGAATCATCTGGAGGCTTCTTCACTCACTGGTAACTGAGCTGGAATGATTCAAAGGCTGGGGTCAGCTGAGACTGTCAGCCCGAGTGTCTACCAACGACCCCTCCATGTGTCCTGGGTTCCTCACAGCCTAGCAGCCTCCGAGCTCTTACATGGGGCTCAGAGCTCACAAAGTGTGCCAGCAGCACAAGGTAGAAGCCACAACCCCTTATATGGCCTACCCCCGGAAACCATGGAGCGTCACTTCCTGCTATCATTGAAGCATCCACAAGCCTCCCAAATTCCAGGGAGGTAGCACACACTCTGCCTCTCATGGGAGAAATGTCAAAGAATTTGCAAGTATTCTTGAAACCCACAGAAGGGAAAAAATATCAGAGGAAAGAGAAGGAGAAAGAGTAATAGAGGAAGTCCTATTAACTGGAGGAGAAAAATGAGAAAAGGTAATAGGGATGAACAAGTCAGAGATGAAAATACTTACTAGGAGGAGTGATAAAAGAAGGAGTAGTACCAGGAAGAGGAGCCATGTTTAGAGGTAACATGAAGAGTAGTAATAAAAATCACAGCAGCCTGAACAGCAGGAACTAAAGTAGGAAATGGGAGGGATAAAATTGAAGAGGCTGTTAGATGGTAGGGAGAATAGAGGGAAAAGGTGTGCAAATAGAAGAGCAATATTTGAGGGAATAATATAAAGGAAATAGTAATAAGGATGGCAGGAGGTGAGTCACCTCAGAGTGTAATAGGACAAGGGAAAAAGGTAGTAATGTGATCAGAATATAAAAAGGAAGAGGAGCAATAGTGGGGGAGAAGTGAATAACTGAATGAGGGCGATGACAGGAGGTGGAGTGGCAGAGTGGGAAAGGACCCAGAAAAGTCTGCACTAGTTGCCTGGTCTCAAATCCACCTCCAAACTGCATGGCCTCTGGTGAGTTTCTGCACTATGCCTCAGTTTTCTTATCTGTGAAACGGGCATGGTGATACTCCTCATACCTCTCTGATAAGGTTGTTATCAGGGTTGATGAGTTTAAAGCATTTAGTGCCTGGCTGATAGTGAGACCTATGTAAATGTTAGCTACTGTTACTAGTTCTATTAATACTGTAGAAATGGGAGACACCCTGAGCAACAGTCGCTACAGAGGTGGGGCCTGTTGGGAAAGCGGGACAAGCTGACCTGAAGGCCTGCCTGGACTACTGCTGCCTCAGTGGTGGCCAGGGCATCGCCCCTCCTCAAGCCTGCCCACACAGCACACTTGGTTCATGGTGGCCCTTGACCCCTTGCCCCAGAGCAGGTCCTTGTGTAGAAGGCGGGGTGAGGACTGTGAACCCTGCCCCATGCAGGAACCAAGAGCCAAAGCAGGGGGAGAACTCAGCCAAGGTAACTCACCAAGAGGTGGCAGGACCTGGGCCACACCCAGGCTTCCAGGCCTTTCCCACCCTCCATGGCCAGGCTCTCTGGGGAGAAGGAGCTCAGGTTTGGCTCCAGATGCCTAGAGCTGGTACACTAGAACCTTCTTGACTCTGGGCTCTGACTGCACTCCCTGGGGACCTGCCAGTGTTTGGCAGGGGGTGGGGGTTGGGGGCACAGGCCCAACAGGTCTGGTGAGGCAGGGGTTACCGAGGAAATCACTGGGGGGCAGGAAGTAACTATTCCTGCTTATTTTTCTTTTTATTATATAAAAAAATAAAGTAAGTCAGCTATACTGATATCTAATATACTTGTATTTAATTATTGACAGAGGTACATATATGTAATAGATAAGAATATACATTTTGGGGGCGGTATGTGCTCTGAGAATGTTTTACCAGTAGGGGTGTGAGACCACAAAAGTTCAGAAAGCCCCACGTGAAGGTGCTCACTGCCGAGCAAGCTAGCCCTCTGGGGGAATTTTCTGTGTAGTCCTGCAGTAACAATCGCTCTGCAATTAAGCAGGATCCCAGCCAGCTTTACAAAGGCTTTGTGCTCTGTTTGAGCTCCTGTACAAGGTCTCACACTTGGCTTCTCTTTTCAAGATCTGAGTCTGGGACCAGCCTCCCCATCGGCCTGAGCTTTTACTTCACTCCTCCCCTGCTTTTTGCCAAAAGGCAATTGGTTTTCTGCATTTTTATAGGAAAATAATCCAAATATTTCCAACTGGAAAGCCTGAAAATGGCATTGAGCACTGGAAAGCATAAATTCAGATCCTAGCTCCACCCTTTCATTCCTTCACTCAATAGACATTTGTTGAGCACCTACTATGTATGGGGCACTGTACTTTGCGCAGACGTCTATCAGTCAATGTGGACAACATCCTTTGCTCTTTCACAGCTGACATCATCTTAGGAAAACAGAGTATTTGCTGCATGACCTCAGGTAGGTCACTCTGCCTCTCCGAGTCTCCATTTACCCATCTGTGAAGTGGGGCTCATAATCCCCAACCTTGCAATATGGCTATGATGAGAGGTAGTAAAGGGCCTGGGGAATTTGATAGAAGGCATCTCAGGTGTGTAGAGTTGGAAGGAACCTCACTCAATCCAACGCCCTTATTCTGCAGCTATTGACAAATACAGATGAGAGAGGGGCAGTGACTCGTCCGAGGTCACTTGGTGAGAGGGAGCAGAGAAAGAGATGGGGCCCAGGGTCCTCTTTTGTCCCTCTTCCCTCAAGACAAAGGCTCTCTGTCTGGTCCAGCCAGGGTTGAGGAGGGGCATCTTATTCCAGGCGGGAAAGAAAGCTCTCTGACCCCAGAACCTACCTTGACCCTCATGCCAACCAGCCTAGGCAGAAGGCGACTTCTCCACTCTCCACCACCAAGTGGTCACTGGGGGAAACATACCCCAGTTTACTTGTAGAAACATTAGCATCTAGTGTCTGGGCCAGAACCACAGGTAGAAGCTTCAGGCAGGCCAGCATTTGAGTTACATGGAAATGACTATTCCCTAAATATCAATCCAGCCACAGCTGTTCAGAGAAAAGGCCCAGCACAGCATTGGAAAGGGTGAGGAGGAGCATGCAGGGCCAGGATCAGTTTTTCTGTCCTCATCTTCTGCAGTTCAGCTCTGCACATCTTACTCAACACAACAAAAAGGCTGATCTCTGCCCCATCCTTTAGTTGGAACACCATTTAGTGGGCAATGCTCTCGGAGGTCTTACCCTTCCTCCAGTGACAGGGGCTCACCAAAGGATGATTTTGTTCAATGCACATAGGGCCTCCTCCAAGGAATCCTGGGTATGTAATTTTCTCCATCTTGGTACATTTGTAGGAATCTTTTATGCCCTAAGATTGAGGTACTAGGAAACTGGCCTGCTTGCCTGACCCTTAATCCAGGTCCGTGTCCATGAGGTTGGACTAAACATCTCCAGAGAAGTGTTTAGATAAGCAGATCCCATACTTGAGAAATGCCTTAGTTTGGTTGTTGTTGTTTTGTTTTGTTTTGATTAAACCAATCAACCTCTTCAAAAACAATAAGAAAGGAAAATATTAAAAGCCTCATTTCATATGTAACTGATGTATCAGAGGGCTTGAGGGATCCAGGCTTCCAGGACTTGAGGGCTCAAGATCCTAGACAGGACAGCCCCTTATTGAGATGAGCCCAACATTCTCCCCTGGGGTCATTTGCTGATCTTGGCACGATAAAGAGAGGTAAAGAAGCCAAATGAATGCTAAGTGGTTTCATGGGGCTGATGAGACAAAATTTGAAATTCAAGGCTAGCAAAGCCACCAGAATTTGAAGATCCTGGAAAGACAGTAAGCCTGACCCTCAGTACCAGCTTTCCCCTCAGGCATTCACCAGTTCTTAGCCAAGCAGAGTGGAGAGCTGAAGAGCAGAGTGGAGTGTTCTTCAATCTCACAGAACTGGAAAACAAAATTGGAGCTTAGCAGGGAAGAGAAGCTCTAGAAAATATCCCAGGCTTTCAATTGGGACCACTGGAGGGTTATAACGCAGGAGTAAGGGTTGAACCACAGGTAGATAAAGACTTACAAAAATTGCAACCCATACTTGAATCAACATGCAGGCCCTGATTAGATTAAGATGATGTGCCCTAACTTCAGCTGTGTCACAGGAAAGGGCAAGTTTCCTTTGGAAGAAGGTAATATCCCAAAGACCCTCCTCAGTTTTTCATGCACAATACCTGGTACTGAATTTTTAAAAAACTTTTTTTTTTTTTTTACCAGACACACCAATAAACAGAACCAAAACAAAAAGCCCAATAGAAATAGACCCAAAGGTGACACAGATGATCAGACACAGACTTTAAAAGAAATGTGATTGATATGTTCAAGAAAATGTGACAAATGTAAAATTTCAACAAAGAACTGGAATCTAAGAAATAACCAATTGGAAATTCAAGAACAGAACAATATAATCACTGAAATCAAGAACTCAGTAGATGAGTTTACAGACAATTGTGCACATCTGAAGAGAGGATTTATGGATTGGAAGATAGGTCAGTAGAAAATACATGGAAAAATATCTCCAATCTAAAGAGCAAAAATAATGGTAAATAGAGGAAAGAAACATGTGGGACACAGTGAAAAGGGCAAACATACATGAAACTGGAAACCCAGAAAGGAAGGAGAAATAGAATGGAGCAGAAGCAATAGTTCTGATAATGACTAAGAACATTCCAAAATTGAATAATAATAATAAAAAAGACATCAAACCATGGTTCCAATAAATGCTACAAACCCTAAAAGAACAAATATGTGGAAAACCACACCTAAGTCCATAGAAGTAAAATTGCTAAAAATTTTTCCAGAGGCACAAAAAGAACTGAAAAGCAGCCAGAGGAGAAAAAGACATATTACCTTCAAAGGAACAGCAGTAATACTGACAGCCAATTTCTCAATAGAAACGTTGGAAGGTAGAAGACAATGGATGACATCTTTAAAGTACTGAAAGAAAACAACTGCCAACCTAAAATGCTGTACTCAGAGAAAATATCCTTCAAAAATGAAGATTTAAAAAAAAAAGACAACTGAGAGAAATGTTGAAACAGACCACACTAAAAGAACTTCTAGAGGGAGTTCTCCAAGCAGGAGGTAAATAATCTCAGATGGAAATATGACCACGCAGAAAGGACTGAAGGGTGAAATTGGAGAAAAGTGAAATGAAACTTAACTGTACCAAAAAAGGCATAATAATGTCTTCTGGAGTTTAAAATATATGTAGCATTAAAATGCATGACAACAATGGGAGAGGTATGAATGAAGTTAAAATAATATAACGTCCCAGTATTGTCTATAACATGATAAAAGTACTAATTACATTGGATTCTAATAAGTCAAAGATGCTTGTTGTCATATTGAGGGTAATCACTAAATTAGTGATCAAAGAAATATATAACTAATAAACCAACAGGGGGAAATGAAATAAAAATTGCTTCTTGATTAGTCTAAGATAAGGAAAGAAAATAGAAAACATAAAACAGGTAATACAGATAGGAAACAAATAGTAAGATTGTAAATATAAAATGGAATTGATTTGACACATATTTTCTTTTTTTTTCATTAAAGTTTATTGGGGGTGGGGGTGGGCGGCCAAGTGGCACAGTGGTTAAGTGCTGGCTTGGGAAGCCAACGGCCCCAGTTCGGGTCCCACATATGAGGGCCAGTGACACTGCCCTCAAAAAAAAAAATTTATTGGGGTAACAATGGCAAGCAAAGCCACATAGGTTTTGACAACTATTTTCAAAGTACTTAACTAAGTACAAGGACTATGCTCAATGTAAGATACACAGGCAATTAAGTCACAGTCCCTTCCACCATACAATTTAGTAGGAATTTTAAAGAGAGATAGAAATCTTTTCATATCCTGATGAAATTCTAGTGTGGCTTTATGAAGGAGGTGGTATTTGATCTGGGCCTTTAAGTATAGGCAAAGATTTTCACAGGAGGTGGAGCAGGATGCTAGGAGGCAACATGGCAACATGGGCAAATGGCCAGGGGTAGTCAGAGCACTGGGTATCAGAGGAGTGGAGCAGTTTGGATGGAGCCGAATACCTGCATGTGTGAATCATGGGAGAGGAAGTAATGAAGACGTGGAGGGCTGGATGATGCTAGCCCCAGGAGTGAGAATCACATTTCCAAATCATGAAAACAAATATCTAGAAGGGATCATAGAGTTCGTTTGGTCAACCCTCCCATTTTACAGGTGAGGAAAATGAAACTTGTATGCAAAAGGAAACTTTTTTATTATAAGCATAACATGGACTGATATGGGTTTTAGAAACCTCATTTATATGACCTTTGGGGAGGATGGATTGGAAAAGCAAGATTAGAGGCAGGAGACTAATGAAAGTTTGTGTGATGGTACAAGTGAGGGTGAGGAGGCCTGTCCTGGGGCAGTGACCATGGAAATAGCTAAAGAGGAAGAGGCACATATGGGTGACATGGCTATGTGCTCGCAATGCAGTCCGGCTGAAAAACCCCATGCATATGAATCAAGGTTCTCCAGAGAAACAGAACCAAAAAGAGGTGTGTGGGGTGTGTGTGTGTGTGTGTGTGTGTGTGTGTGTGTGTGTGTGTGTGTGTGCGTGTGTGTGTGTTAGAGGGGAGAAATTGGCTCACCTGATTACGGAGGCGAAGTCCAGACCCAGGAGAGCTAAGATGTAAGATCTAGGCCGAGTCTGAAGGCAAGAGGAGACTAATGTCCCAGCTCGAAGACAGAGAGGCAGAGAAAAAGAATTCTTTCTTACTCTGCCTTTTCTTCCATTTAGACCTTCAATGGATTAGATGAGCCCACCTACATTAGGAAGGGCCCAGGAAACAGGTTGTGCAGAAACCCTATGAGATGAACAAGCTGAGCCTCCTGAGGCACTAAGAGAGGACTCAGATGGCTAGAAGATCTAGAAGAAAGGAGACAGTGGACAAAAATGAGGCTGAGAAAAATTACAAAGCCTTATCACCATTAAGTTTGGATTTCATTCTAAAGGCAACAGGGAGCTATGGAGGGTTTTTTGTTGTTGATGATTGTTTGTTTGTTTGTTTGTTTGTTTGTTTGTTTGTTTTTAAAGATTTTATTAGGGAATCGGGGAATGAGAACAGACAAGTTGCTGTCCTTTTGTTCTTCAGTCTAGTTGTGGAGGACATCGCTTCACTGGCCCATGTTGGTATTGTGATCATTGCGTTCTCCCTGGCTGAGGCAGACCTATCGGTGACTCACTGGAAGCCCAGTTCCAGGTTGAACTGTTGTTCACCATCTTAGCTGTAGAGGGTGCAGTATCACTGGCCCTCATGTGGGATCTGAATGGGCAGCCCTGCTGCTCAAAGCTCGCGCTCCCAAGCCAGCTCTTAACCAACGAGCTACTTGGCCGGCCCCATGGAGGGGTTTTAAGCAGGGGAGAGACATGGTCAGATCTACATTTCTAGACGTTTCTTTGGGATTCTGGGTGGGCCATGGCCTGGAAATGTCCATTCTGCAAGAGAGAAGGGGAGATAAGAGTGGGGTGAAAGCTGGAAGCCAGGCAGGGATCTAGGCTTTAGCTAGTGGTGGTCTGGGGACGGTGGCAACGGAAATGCTGAGAATATGAGAGAGATGATACCATTCAGTCCTAATTCTTCACCCCTCCTGTAACCTTATCCTTTATCATTTACCTGCAGCATCCTACTCCGTCACCCTGGGCTTGGCCACATGATTTGCTATGATCAATGAGATACCAGCAGACCTGACACCAGTAAAGGCTAAAAGGGGCCCGTGTACTTGGGGCATGCTCGACCTGTACCTCTGCCATGACCATCCATTGGGTTGGCCTGGTAGAGGATGAGACATGTGGAGCTGCCCCAGGCCGAAGCTGACCTAAATCCTGCACCAGCCAGCAACCCCCAGACATATGAGTGAGCCCAGTAAAGACTAGCAGAGCCGCCTAGCCTACCCCAACTGATTCTAGATACATGAATAACTGCTTAGTGTTGTGTGCATGGATATCTGTAGACATGTAAATAAATCCTTAGTGTTGTGTGCACAGAGGTCCATAGCTGCTTGTTATACAGCAGCATTGTCTTACTAGGTAGCTGATACAGACGGAAACAGACCAGAGAGCTGCTTCGGAGGCAGAGCCAGCAGAAGGTACTGATGGTTTGCATATGAGAGTGAGGGTGAGAGAGGAGTCACAAAGGACCGCCAGGTGTCTGGATGGATGAAGCACCTAAATCAAGATGAGGAAGAGAGGGGCTGAGAGGACAGCAAGGGGACAGGTCTGGTGGAGAAGATCAGAAATCCAGCTCTATCTGCTCTGAACGACAACAGGGAGTCACTGAGGGCTCTTGAAACAGGACAGTGACCTGGTGACAGTGATGAAGGGGGCGTCCTGAACTGAACGTTCTCATCACCAAATGCCTTCCCTGCCGTAGGGCTTTCCCCAGAAGGTTGAACTTAAACAAATGGATTTTTGTCCATTCTGTTCCCAGAGAGAAACAGGCTGCTTTCCCCCCGTTTCCAGTTGCTAGGACACTAATCTGTTGGAGAAAAGCATGGGAACATCTGGATGGTGGAACAGTACTTCTGGGAATTTCCTCTGTATCTGTGATTCCAGTTGCTCCTGTTTGTGGGTGCTCCTGATGGCAGGGTTCTCCAAGGAGGGCGGGGCAGCTCATGGAGGTCCCCTGGGAGAGCAGACAAGTAGGGGAAAGGCACCCCTTTTAGTCAGCACAGACATGATGCCAGGCCTGTGCCAGACACTTCCAGCTGCATGGGCGTTGTCACTTATCCAAAAGGAGCCAATGCTCAGAGGCAAAAGGAACTGCCTTAGCTTTACCCTGCTTTATCTTTCTTTCAACGGAAGATACTAGTTTTGTGTCCTTTATTATCTGTCTCCTGCACTAGACCATAAGCTCCCTGAGGCTGATCCTTTGTTTGTTCACTCCTGTACCCCTGGTGTGTAGAAAAATGTCTGACATGTAGTAATAACTACGTGTCACGTACTTAGCATTTGTGGAGTGTTTACTAGCTATGTGGCACTTTTGTGAATCTTTTAGATGTACTAATTCTTTTAGACTTCAAAGTGACCCCGGAAGTGAGTATTGTTTTTGTCCCCATTTTATAGGTGAAGAAACTGAGGCACAAAGAGATTAAATAACTTGCCCAAGGAAGTAGCAGAACTGGGAATCCCAGGCAGTCTGGCCTCAGAACCTGTGCTCAAACAGGTAACAAAATTTGCTGAGTCCATCAATGACCTTGCCCCAGGCCACACAGGGAAACTGGGATGCGCAGGTCGCTCACGGTGTCCAGTTCCCCTCCCTCACACACACACCGCAGCAGGCTTTAGCCCAGTGGGGCTGGGTTTCCCCACTGCCCCACCTTGAGGGGAGGCCACAGGTGAGCTATGCTCAGAACCACCCAAGTGTAAGGTCACATGCTTCCCTCCAGGCTACCAGACCTTGCCAGGCTCTAGGCACCTTCTCCACCTCAGAAGGAGTGGGCAAGTAGGGGGCTGTGTACATAGGGTAAATCAGAACCAAGAGATGCCTCAAGGCACAGATGGAGCCCTTCCAGCTGCTCCCTTGGACAGTGGTCCTCGCTGGGTATGGACCAGGACAACCAGACTCCACTGACCTCATCCCGCATCATGGGCCTCTCCTCCCCCTTCCTCAACCTGGAAAACCCTTCAATATTCTGAGGCCCAGATCACCTGGTTCTTCATCTGTTCTTCCCAAATCTAGTAATTAGAACATGAGCCTATGTCCTGACTCAGGGCTTCAATTTTTGAAACCCAAAAGGCCAGACTCAGGAAAATCAAAACGGCATTTGAAATTTATCAAACTTGGCCTTCGCATTCAAAGTTCTTGGCATTTGAAACTCAAACATCTTAACTTTGGAAACCAAAAAGCCTTAGCTTTTGAAATTCTTGGCATTTGAAACCAAAAAGCCTAGGCTTTAAAAACTCAAATGTGTGTGTGTGTTCACATGTATGGGGAGGAACATCAGTAAATATTTGTGGATGAAGGGTTAGCAAGCCCTTTCTCCTTCTCTTAAGAACAAATCAGACCTCAGGTTTACTGTCTCTATTAACCCTAGCAACCAGATAAAGGTGGAATGTCAGTTGTGTTGCCAGGCAACATTGCTTATGTTAAAAATGACTCTTGGTGGGTGAATCTTTCTGGACTGGAAGGCCCATGAATAAATTATACATGTCCTGTGGGGACGCCATACTGTTTCACTTCCCCATGTGCAGACTCTTATGTGTGCTGTGCAGGCACCCTGGAAGCTTTGCATATGGAGCTGTTGTTACAGAGACATTGGCTCCTAAGGCATGAATCTTTGAGGCCCACACTTGCCCAATGTGGATCTCATCTCCTGGATTGTCACCTAAGTTGTCACTTGGGACTAAACATGAGTAGTTGTGCCTGAACTGCCATGGGAACTCCCAGGGATGGGAAAGGCCTGGTGCAACTTTCAGCCAGGCTGTTTCTTGGACTGTGTCCTGAGTGACAAGTGTGTCCTGTGGTCAGGAATTTCATTGTCTAATTGAACCCACTACATGCCCAGGACTTCCACATACTGCATAAGAGTTCATACCATCTCATAACACTCCTCAGGTGAGGATAACCACACCCATTTTATGGATGAAGAGACTGAGGCTCCTAGAGGTAAAGAGACTTGCTGAAGGTCATGTAGAACGAGCTGATGTCTAAGGGACATCAAGTACTGGCAAGTCCTGGTTCAACTACTAGCTCTGTTGGATATGAAGTGGCTGCCCTTGAGGGATATTCTGAATCTCCATCTCTTCCTAGAAATAATTGAATGTAATTACTGTACGGGGAGGCTTGAGATAGTCTGCTTTTAGATGTCAGGTGCTACGGTGCAGCAGAACTCAAGATCTATCTCCTCTCTCCCCACCCTGTCTGTTGCCCACCCACCCCAGGGGTTATACTATCTGACAATAGTTCCTAGTTGCCATTGGCCACAGAGCAGATGTCCCCAGTTCTGCAGAACAGCATTTCTGTGGCATAGACGGTCCCAGGGCATAGCTAGGACAGAGATTCTGGCTCTATCAATAGCTAAATCTGATTCAAAATGGGGAGCCTGGTTGCCAGCTTTCCAGAATTGCCTTGAGCAAATGTGAGTAAACATACATAGTTGTTGTTAAAGCAGTTGGGATGAGTCTATTCAATAAATATTTGATGAATACCTAGTATGTGTGAGGCATTGGGAATACCATTATCTGTGAGCATATTACAATCCTTACCCTTGGCGTTTCAGTCAAGTTAGGGAGACAGATATTAATCAAGAAACTATTAAAACTAGTATGTAGTTTTTAAAATCCAGCTAATGTTACAAAGGCAAATTGCAGGGTGCTGTGAAAACTTGTAACAATAGGTGGTCTGTTATAAGCTGCTGTTGTTATTGCCCACCCAGCCTCATGCCCTCATTCTCTCAGTTCTCCTTTGGGGACCCACTTTTCCTTTCCATCAATCCATGTAGGTATGAGTTTAGGGTAGGCTCATGACGCTGGCCAATCAGAGCATGCCACTCCTTGATGACGTCAATGATTGGTCAAAGATAAACAGTTTGGTCAATGAGATCTAACTCTGGGACTTTCGCTGGGACAGTTGGGAAAAGAAAGTTCTGTTTCTGATGGAGTTTCTAAACTAGAGGGTCAAAAGTTGGGATCTAGCATGGAGGTCCCAGGGGGAGAACCTACCTAAGCATCCAGCAGAGGAAGGCTGAGAAATCTGTCATTAGGCAGTTTCCTGGATATGTCATTTAAGATCCTACAGCCTGACGCCATTACCCCTGGGCTTTTCTGTTATCTGAACCAACAGTCATCCTTTTTGGCTTATGTCAGTTTAAGTTTGTTTTTCCACCACTTGCAATCAAGAAAGAGCTCTGCCTAATATAAGACTAACGGGTCTTGGAAGGCTTCCCTGAGAAGTGACATTCATGCTGAGTACTGAAGGACAGGAGTGAACTAGGCAGAGGCCAAGTCTGAAGTCAGCAGTTTCGGGGCTTAAAAACCTTGAGAATTCAGAAAAGGAGAGGAGCCTTCATCCAATGTAGGCAGAAAAAGGATTAATGAAGGGAGATCATCATGGCAGAAAGGCAAGTCACAAATCACACTGAATGCTTAAATCATTGCTTGTCTTTCATTTTAATAAACACAGAAATGCTCATCTCTATTTACTGTTGACAAGACCTATATTATAATGAGCTCCCTTTGCAGATAGAAAGATGCCCTTTCCTGCACTGGCCATTACCAAGAGGGCAAGGCCCAAGGCTGCCTTGAGGCAGAAGTGGGTTTTTTTTTTTGTTTTCTTTTGTTTTGGTTTTGTTTTTCTTCTTTAAGGAATGGGGCAATTAAAACAAAAGTGATAACAGGCTGAAAATGGGGCCTCTTTTTAAATGCAAATAACCATTTCTTAATTTCCCTGTTTTATAACATTGTGTAATTTTGTGTTTCAGATTTTCTTAAATTTTAAGCATTTTTTTTCATTATGAAAGTAATATAACCACATTTTGGTATATGCAGAAAAGAAAAAAAATAACTCTTTATAATTCCCTCATTTCGACCCAACCAAAATTAAAAGTTAGTTTTTGGTATTTTTCCTCTGTCTTTTTGTTTGGCTAGTTCAACACAGTGCATAGCCCAGTGCTTTTAAAACTTTGATGTGCCCAGGGATCACCTGGGGATTTGTTAAAATGTAGATTCTAACTCAGTAGGTCTGGGGTGGGGCTGGGATTTTGTATTTCTGATAGGCTCCTGGGTGATGCCAGTGCTGGTCCAGCCCATCACTGAGTCACTTGGGCTAAGGTCAAATCCATGCTGTGTGGCCTCAGGCCACCCAGTCGGCATTTTTGCCCTACTCCATGAGTCCCGGTTCTCAGGGGTCTCCTGTTGACCCCCAGACAGGATAAATGAGCCAGCCAGTAAAAGTTGTCCAAGGCATCAATGTCTAAGCACAACTTAGATGCTGCTGCTGCTGCTGCTGCTGATGCTGATTACTGCCAGATGATTAGCTTATCTAGGTACCTCAGACCTCAGCCTTGACTCCTGTTCACTGGGTGTGTTCCCAGCTGAAATCTTAGCATATTAAGCCCTTAAGATATCGGCTTGGGAAGGGAGCACTTTCTATAAGAGATATTCAGTAAGTCTCCACAGACCTACTGAGGCCTGATCCATCCTCCCCTCTGCTTACCACACACAGGCATCTGCTCTTTGCTTCCCCTGGCCTTCCACAGGAGAAAAACCCATTCTTGTAGCCTGGCACTCAACCATCCATGATCTGACCTCTTCTATCATCTCTGCCTCATTTTCTTATGTCCCATATTCCAGGGATGAAGGACTCCCAGGTCCCACCTCTATGCTTTTGTCATGTTACTTCCTCTGCCTCAAATGCCCTTCTGTGCTATCATCAAAGAACAAACTTCTATTCATCCCTCAAAACCTGGATTAAGGCCGGCTGAATGGCTCAGTTGGTTAAGAGTTGGCTTAGAGTGTGAGCTCAGAGCAACAGGGCCACCAGTTCCATTCCCACATGGGCCAGTGATGCTGTCCCCAAGCTGAGCTGTCGTTTAGCTGCCAACAGGTGGCAGGATGGCTCAGCTGGTGTAACAGCAAGGTTGCCTGTTCGATGGCGGGCTATGCCCACCCACAACTAAGACTGAACTCTGCACCTTGAGCTGAGCTGCGCCTGGATGGTTCAGTGGATAGAGCGTGCACTCTTAATAACAAGGCTGCTGGTTCAACTCCCGCATGGGATGGTGGCTATGCCCACTGCAACTAAGACTGAACTCCACCTTGAGCTGAGCTGCCACCTGGGTGGCTCAGTGGATAGGGCATGCAGTCTTAACAACAAGGCTGCTGGCTTGACTCCTGCATGGGATGGTGGCTACGTCCACCTGCAACTAAGATCGAACACAGCACCTTGAGCTTAGAGGCCACGAGCTGCCGACAGGAAGCCAGATGGCGACTGGCGCCCTCCACAACCAAGATTGAAGAACAATAACTTGGCTGGTTCCCTTCCCCCAATTCCTTAACACTGTTCCCCACCACCAATTCCCCAATACAACCTTTAAAAAACAAAGAACAAAACACCTAGATTATAGGTCCCCTCTTCAGAAGCATTCCAGACCCTTTCATGCAATGGCTGACCTCTTGCTCCTTGCCGCCTTTGTGTCTTGTACAGACCCTTGCACAAGCATGACTCGTGGTAGTAGATGGCTTAGGAAAAAAGAAGAGGGAGGAGGACTCATTGTGTTATTTAATGGAGAAGTCCAGGTGGTAGAGCTGGCTTTGGACACAAATGAGATAAAGGATTAAACTGTGCCACTGAGACTCTGTTTCTAGCTATAGATGGGCTCTGCCTTCCTTTGTATGGGCTTCTTTCTCAGGCAGCCCCCAGAAGCCCCTGGAAGCTCCACACTTTACTCTCCCAGCTTTCAGTTCAGCCTGGCAAAAGTCCCAGAATTGAGTTTCATAGGTCTGGCTTAGGTCACATGTTGATCCTTGAACCAATCATTGTGGCTAGGGGGTGGACAGCTCTGAATGGCCCAGCCTGAGTCACATGGCCACCCCTGAAGTGAGAGGGACTCGAGTGGGGAAAATCAGAGTCCTGGAATCTGAGGCTGAGTGGGGTCTGGACAGCCAAAACCACAAGTGCCTACCACAGATATCTCTTACAGCACTTTTCACACTGTATCATTATTTGTTTTTATGACTCTCATCCAGCTAGAAGGGAACAAGCGTCCTTCTAATTTATAATTCCAGAACATCATTCCAGCCCAATGGAAGAGGAGTTTAATAAATGACCATTAAATTGTATTTTTTAGGCATTTCCTAGCTATGTGACCTACATAGCAAGGAAATCAGAATAGAGTCTGACAAAGATTTTTGTGACATGTATATTAAAGTAATACTTCCTGACATTTTAAAAATCACAAATCACGTTTTTGCTCAGTGTCTATGTCCAAACAAGGTGAGCTCATGTGTCTCTCACAGAATCCTCACAAGCTGGGAAAGGAGGGCTCCCTCCTTGATGGGTAAGAAAGCTGAAGCCCAGACACTTTAAGTAGCTTATCTGAGGAAACACAGATGGCCAGTGGCATGGCTGAGAGTTAATCCCAGGTAGGCTGACTTTCCAGGACTTTCTGATGCTTTGCTGAAAGGGTTCTCAGTTCAGAGTGACAGAGAGGGAAAGATCTTGGAATCACCTTTGGGGCTTTTGGGAAATATTCGTCTGCCTTAGTTCGTCTCTCTTAGTACCCTGAGAGACAGACCCTGAGACAAGGATTCAAGTGCATGTGTTTTACATGGGAGGGGACCCAAGGTGCCCCACTGAGCGTGCCCAGAGCAAGCAGAGAGGGGGAAGGCAGACAGTGAAGAGAGCTTCATCCGTGGACAACCGCTGTGGCCAACTGGAGTGTAATGCTGTGGAGACTAGCTGAGAGTCCGGGAGGAACATAGCTCAGAGATGTCCTTCCTGAGGGGCTAGGGAGATGACATGTTTGTACCCTGACTCTCTTCAGTTATTGGTTGGGGCTGCCCCCAGGGGCAGGTAATTCGCCAGCGTGTCCAGTAGCTAGAAAAATGCCTCAGGCACTGCCAGATGGCGGGACCAGTGTTGGCTGAAGAGGGCCAGGGACTTCACGCAGGGGCTCACAGAGGCTGCCGTGACCCTTGTCCTCCCAAGCTGGGAACCACTTTTTAGAGAAAAACAGCCCAAAACATTTGAAATTGGGGCCATCCCAGACCTTTATTGGTGGAACACTGCAGGCATTCATCCTTAGAGCCTGAAGAGGCCTAAAACATATGTTTGCCTGGCTTTCTTCTCTTTGCTTTCCTTTCACTCTTGCAGTTTCCTTGAATTTTTATAAATGTTGCATAAAGATACTCATGAAGAATATACTGGGGATTTGAAATGTAGTGCCTGGGGTTTGGTAAACAACACAGGTTAATTATTTTTCATTTCTTCCAAGAAAATTATGATAAAAAATTTCAGACAATAGTAACATAGTGAACACCCATGTATCCCCCCTCCCCCAAGCTTAAACACTAGACCATTTCAAGCTGGTTCCATCTTTTCAGGAGCTGCCATCCTTCTAGAGGGTATGAGATGTGGAGGCAGGCGTCCAAGTATCAGGCTCCACTCTGCCCCTTTGCAGCTGTGTGCCCTTGAGCCTCAGTTTCCTTATCCATGAAATGGAAGATGATGCTAGTATGTACCTGCTTCAGGTAGAAATCTGTGAACTGATGAGTAAATTTAGGTAGCCAGTGCCTTTCCTTTTGGCAAAATATCTCACTGAGTTTCTTTTCTTTTCTTTTTTTAAAAGATTTTATTGGGCAATTGGGGGAAGGAACAGCGTTGGGGAATCAAGAGGGGGGAACAGACAAGTTGCTGTCCTTTGGTTCTTCCGTCTAGTTGTGAAGGACATTGCTTCACTGGCCCATGTTGGTATTGTGATCATTGCGCTCTTCCAGGCTGAGGCAGATTGGTCACCGGCTATCTGATGGCGGCTCACGCTGCTGGCAGCTCACAGTAGCTTATGGCTGCCCACGGCAGCCCTGCTGCAGCCTATGCCATCATCGGTGACTCAGGGCAGCTCAGCTCCAGATTGAGCTGTTGTTCACCATCTTAGTTGTAGAGGGCAGTGTCATTGGCCCATGTGGGACTGAACCGGTGGTCCTGCTGCTCAGAGCTCGTGCTCCCAAGGCAACTCTTAACCAATGAGCCACTCGGCCAGCCCTCACTGAGTTTCTTGATAAATTTGAAAAGTCCTCTCCATCTTTTCTCCTCTTTCAATACCTGCAGTCTTTATTCAGGAAGTTCTACCACAAAAGAGTTCTTAGTGAAAAAAAAGCGAGGCTGGCCATTTCTCAATGCACACTTCCTGCTCTTCTAGGAGGGGTCATGCAGGTTAGCTAAGGAGCAAGCTGTTATAGTAGAATCGTTGATTTATTTGCTGACATAGGTGTCCCCATTGCTGGGGGGAAGGGGAGAGGTATGCATGAACTTCATGTCAGTGGACACTGCCCCGACACATTTTTATCCTGTTAACATTATTTTCTGTCACAGTAATTTTTGGTCTTTTTTTTTTTGAGGGCAGTGTCACTGGCCCTTATATGTGGGACCAAACCAGGGCCGCTGGCTTCCCAGGCCAGCGCTTAACCACCGCACTTGGTCATTTTTATTATGTTACATTAACATCCAAATATCCTGACATTCCTTCAGAAATCCTCTGAAGTCTGTTTTCTCCTGGCTGCCAAGAAAAAAGGGCAAAGAGATCTTACATCTAAGCGACACTGCCCACCCCTCATCAAGAACAGCTTTAGAACAGTGTCTGCTAGCTACTGCTGGGTAATAAACACTATAAATCTATTGGCTTAAAACAATAAACATTATTGCTTGTGAGACTACAGTTCAGCTGGGTGATTCTGCTGGGCTCACTCATGTGTCTGAGTTAGCTGTGAGTCAGGTAGGCAGCTCTCTGATCTTCTCTGGGCTCTCTCGAATGTTTCGGGGTCAGGCTGGCTATGAGCTGGACCAAGGTGTAGGCCGGGACACCTGGGCTCTCTTCCATGTGGTTTTACATCCTCCAGCAGGTGAGACCAGGTTTGTTCTCATGGCATGAGAGAGTTCGGAAGTATGCAAGTGCTCAGAATTAGCACACTGTCACTTTTGTCACCTTCTACTGGCCAAAGCAAGTCACGAGGTGAGCTCATAGTCAAGTGGTGGAGAAACAGACTCAGCTCTCAGTGGGAGGAGCTGCAAAGTTCCATTGAAAAGGGATGTGAGTACAGGGAGGCCATTAATATAGTGAATCCACTACAAAAAGGAAGCGTTCCAGAATGGTCAGCCTATCTCATCTGCCACTACCCACAGCTGAGGCATGTGGTCTTCAAATTGGCAGGTTCAGCCTTGCTCCAAGAGGAAGGGTGGGAGAGGGAGGAAGGAAGAGAGGATTGGGATCTTGGCAACCCTGTGTTCCCTTCCCAGTCTACCTAACACCAGGGGTGCTGGGAGGGGTTTGCTCTGGCCCTGCACATTCCAGGCATCCCAGCTAGAGCTCCTAATGCTTAATAGATCTCGGAGACAGTTCTATAAGTTGGTTTATTAGGACATTACTGGTGCGTAAACTAATTATTAAACATATTACCTCAGTCTCTGAGCTGTGAGATAAACATGTAAATCATGTTGTGGTGTTTTCACTGCCTTGACAAGCATGCTCACTTCATCCAGACCTCTTCCAAGAACTGCACATGCTCCTTATGTGAATTTGGGGGATCTGAGCACTAGGGAGCATCATCAGAGAGATGTAAAACGGCTTTTCTCCATGCACACTGGCTGTCAGCCTGGATTCTAGAGCCTCCTCCTTGCCAGCTCCCCTAGCAGCTGATACCTTGTCCCCTGGCTGGGCCTTCGACTACCCCATCTCATCTCTCTCATGCCGATCATTTGTCTACCTACTTGGGGAAAGCACAGCTTTGGAATTAAGCTTTGGCTCTGAATCTAGGCTCCATGAGTTGCTTTGGGACATTTTTAAAGCCTCACTGAAACTCAGCTTTCTCATCTGCAAAATAGGCATTAGAAGACCAAAGTTGCTGTTGAACTTCACTCAAAGTATAAATCAAAGTCCTTACAAAGGTGTTAAAAAGCAAACCATCTGGCCCCAGTTTCCTCTCTGAACTCAGCCTGTTAGTCTCCCCGTTGCTCTTTTTCCTCTGCTTCTTGGGCCTCCTTGCTTTTCCAGGCATGCTGCTTCCTCAGGGCTTTTGCATATGCTGTTCCCTCTGCCAGCAGTGCTCCTCCCTGAGATACCCCCGTGGCTCTCTCCCTCACCCCCTTCAGGCCTTTGCTGACATTCTCCCTATCTGCCAGCCTGTCTAAAGAATGCAGCCCCCACTCTGCAGCACTCCCCATTCTACTGCTCTGCTGGATTTTTCTCCTTATTACTTAGCACTGTCTAACTGACTACATAGTTCAGCAAATTCAGACATCACCAGGAGCAAGATGAGACATTAGTTTATGTGCCACAAAAACAGGAAAAACACTGCCAATTAAGTTATAGAACAATGCTACGATATCACTGAATTGCACCCTGATTTCAGATATGTTAAATGTGGGAGAAAATTTGACATCATAGAAACCATGAAAAACGGTATAACACACCAGTTAAGAGGAAGGTAAATTAAAGTGTCAAACATTTTCAAAGTTGGCAAGCCAAGAGAATTGTAAGTCTTACTGAGCTGGTGCCAGATGGTGGCGCCACACCAGCCATAAACAGCCATAAACCTCTGTCCTGTCCATGTTGATCTTGAACTAAGAGTTTTGAATCATGTGGGGTCTTCAGGAACATACTCCTCACTGTGTTTTATGGATTGTTTTATTAGTTTTCATTCATTTATTTGAACCATTTAAAATATTCCACTTTGTGACACCATTTCTTTATTATTTAGTCTATCAGGAGCCCCCAACCATGAAAGTGGCCCAGTGTCTCTTGTCTCTGAGAGAATCTAGGTGCCCAACAGATATCACCTGGAAGCTTTCTGTCACTCTTGGTCTGAGCTCTACTTTCCTCTCAGTCAGCTTTATTCTGTGACAGGCTCTCCCCTAAGAAGACTTCTAGCAGCTCCAGTCTCATCTCTTTGCAGTTAGCAACACCAGTGAAAAGAGAACTTCTCTTTCTCAAAGCTGCAGCTAAGGTCCCAGGCTTGTCCCTTACTGGACTAACTTGGGCCATGTATCCATCTTTAAACCAATGACTGTGGCCATGGCAGTGGAAATAGCTGCCTGGCTAGGTCTGGGTTATGTTTCCATCTTTAGAACCAGATGTGGGGTCAGCCTCCTCAACCATGTTGTCTGAAAGTGAGGGAGTGGTAGGTCCCCACAATAAATTGCGGTGCCGTCACCAGAAGGGAGACTGGACACAGGACATACAAGAACCTCAGGTGTCCACTAGACCCCCAGACCTGGCAATCAGGAGCCTGTCCCTATTCCTTAAGCCTCAGCAAGAAGACACCCACTGTCTTATCTCAGTCCGTGACAATGTGATAGATCAATGACTGGAAATGTGCCACAGGTATGGACAGTCAGCGAAAGTGAAAAGTTAGCCCCCTAATGGTCCAGGGGAAGAATATACAAAAGCCTTCATAAAGCTCACTTTGGCTTGTTGTCCGAAATTGATTGTGAGGTGCCTTATGCATTGATTCACTTATGCAAAGAGAAGCCCAATTCCGTTAGTAGACATTACCTCTCATACCAATGAGTCTCCCCAGAACTTGTAAGAGTTAGGGTTTGATTTTTGTGTGTGTCCTCTAAAATTACCAGGAAGACATTTTTTTTTTCTTTAAGTGGCAGAAAGCAGCAGTTCATCTGAAAAAATTATCCTCATCATGTTTCCCTTTTCCACGGTGGCACTGGGCTGACTCACTCACTCGGCTCCGTGAGGCGCGGCCACTCAGTTCCAGCTGCGTGACTGTACATGAACACCCACAAATCACGCATGCACACACAACTCCAAACCACAACCCCACCCATTCTCGGTGCCAGCTGCACAAACACGCCACACCTGGGGCTGCCGACAGATGCCACTCTGCAAAGGCTTGTTCATTCTTAGAGTCTGTTGTGACTATCATGCTAACATGTGTAGCATATCTTCTCCGCACTCCTCCTTGCCCACGCTGAGCCACGCACCTGCAGGAAAGGAGTGCAAGCATCAGTGTAGCAGATGCTGTGTGCCCTGGCAGTGTTTAAACATGTACTCTCTGTTGGAGGCATGTGTTTACCAAACACAGGACCTGAGGAAGGAAGAGGGCGAGGAGCAGGATGGAGGGTGGGCTCTGGTTTCCCCAAGCCTATCTCTGGGTGACTTGGATGGGGAGCCTGAAAAATCCCAGCCTTGGATGAAAACAAAAGGCTGTCCTGGATTTATTTATTTTTTTAAGCTCAGGAAGATGTTAGATTTTATTATATAGAATACACACGGAGGGTGTCTGCATAACACATGGGCTGTGGAATCAGAAAAGCCCAATTCTGTCATTTAGCTAACTGGGTGACCTTGGGTCAGTTGCTTAGCCTCTCTGAGCTTCCTCATCTGTAAAACGGGGATCTCAGAGGTATCTATTTTTCAGGGTGGTGGTCAGGGCAAGTTAGGTTAGTGATTTATAAGCCAAAAGCAATATTGGGTATTATTTATTTGAGCTTTTCAGTCAAGGGTAGCATGTCAGGGCAACTTTGTCCTGATATTAGAGATATTACAAACCTTTTCTAACTGCCCTGGGTCTCAGCCCCCAACTCTGGCCTTCCCACGCATCCCAGGGGTGCGTCCACAGCTGTCTCCCCTGCAGATTCATCCCCTTTCCAGTTCCCAGGCATTTCTGAGCTTTAAGGGAAAAATGTATTATGTTGTTCAGTATTTTTCTGGTTGTAAGTGACAAAAAACAGAACTTACTGGTTTGAGTAATTAAAAAGTTCAGGGATATATCTGACTTTCAAAGTGGATAGACACAGGGGCTCAAACAGGTCACTTGTACCTGATTTTTTTCTGTCTGTCTTTTTTCTCCACTTTCTCCAAGTTGGCTCCATTCTCAGATAGGCTTTCCATTATAGCGGCAGATGGCTGCCAGCAGCATTGGTTCATGGCCACCTGAGGAAAGGTAAGTATCTGTCCCAGCATCCTAAACAAAATCTCAAGAATGGCTCTGACCAGGCAGACTGAGTAGACCATATGAACTAGGCAAGGAGTGCACCACGCTCATTGGCTCAGCTGGTCATCAGCTGACCCTGGGCAGGGAGCCTCACCTGGACCAAGCCTATGCCAGGCTGTCTCCTCAAACAAAAATCAGGGTTCTTGCTAGTAAAGGAGGGTGGGATTACATTAGGCAGCTGTCAGCCTAATGCTGTGGTCCAGGGAACCCTGCACTGAGCCTTCTCGTTGGTGCCTTCACCTGGGACCCAATGACCCTGTTTTGACCACTGGACCATGTTACAGATTCTGTTGGGAAAAAAGAATTAACACGCCTGCCTGGGTGTCATGAGCATTCAGGGGATCACATAATACATTCGATGAGCTTAGCTCATTGTGCAGAGGCCATGCGTTATGCCATCAAAACCATTTCTGTCTCCTGGGTGCTCGAGGAGAGCACATTTCGGCCCCCCCCTAAATTAGGTTGGGGCTGTGGGATTGAGTTCTGGCAAATGGGCTATGGGTGGAAATGGCATATGTATATCTAGGCCTGGCCATAAGATGTCCTGTGGGATCTTCCATGCTCTATCTATTCCCTACTGACCAGGTAGAAGCCAAGGGCTCTGAGATGGTGGAGCTGCCTGGTGGATTAAGCCCCAATTCCTCAGTCAAGTATAGAAGTGAACCACCCAGAGATCACCAACTGGGCCCAGGTGCATTGGACTATGTGACAGCAATAAATAAACCTTTGATATGTTAAGTCAGAGGTTCTCAAAGTGGGACATTTGGTAATGTCTGGACACATTTTGGTTGTCATGACTGGGGGTAGAGTAGGATGGGGGAGGGCTACTGGCATCTAGTTGGTTGAGGCCAGGGATGCTGCTAAACATCCTATAATGCCCAGGACAGCCCCAAGGACAAAGAATTACTTGGCCCAAAATGTCAACAGCACCAAGGTTAAGAAACTCTGCACTAAAACGTCAGCATCTTGAGAGAAGAGACTTGTCATTGCCTTGCTGAAAACCCTCCAATGGCTTCCATCACACCTAGCAGACATTCCCGACCTTCACCTTGATCTACACGGCCCAGCAGGACCTGGATCCTGTGTACCTCTTCTCCCTCACATCCTTTCTTCTCCCCTTCGCTCATTTTATTGCAGTCACCCTTGCCTTTCTTGTGGTCACTCAGGCCTCAGGGCCTACATATTTTCTATTTCCTCTTCTTTAAATGCATCTCCCCCTACTATGCCAATTATTCAGGTAGTTTAAATGTCACCTGCTCAGAGACACCTTCCTTGATCACACAGTCTGTATTAGATCCCCCTCCCACCACCTCATGTTTCCGTCATCACACCCTGTCGCTACTATCCTTTCACAGCAATGACCATGATTTACAATGAGGTAATGTGGCAGTTAGCTTGGAGGGGAGGGGGCTGTCTTGCCCCTGGCATGTGAGGACATGAGGAAAGCACCATGTCCTTCTTGTTTAGTTCTGTACCTCCAGCACCGAGCGCAAGAGCTGAAACTTGGGCGAGGGTCAGAAATAAATTTGTTGAATGAATGAGTAAATGAATAATGGGTGGAAAGAGCAGAGTCTTTGCAGTCAGACACCCCTGGATTGAATTCTGGTTCCACCATCAGCTGTGAGTCCCCTTCACTCTCCAAGCCTCTATCTCTCCATCTGTGAAAAGGACGTAAGACTCTCATCTCCCAGCTGCTATGAGGATGAAATAGAATAGCACGTGCAGAGTGCCTGGCACTTATGAGGTGTGCGTTGAACATCCAATGCATGAACAAAAGCATGAGGACAGTTGATTCCCTGTATGCTGTTGTTTTGAGGGTGAACTCTTGCGAAGGAAGAAGATGGAGTTGGGGTGCCGGGGGGAGGGGGGAGGCTCTTTGGAATGGAAGGATCAAGAAGGCGTGCTCGTGAACAGGGAGCCTTGTTTACCCAGGCAGTTTCTGCTGCTCCCTCTCTTGACAATCCTATTTTGCCTCCCTCCTGCAAGACCATGACCCTAGTCGCCCCTGCCAAAGTCAAGGTCCCCAGGCTGATGCCTTCCCTGTGGCCTCCCTTTTGCTCGAAGGGTCCTGGAGGGACTCAGCCATCGTGATGGTCCTTCTTGTGGGATTTACAGGCCCTCCATGGTGGGCACCTTTCCTGCTCTTTGTCTCTATCTGTGTCCATCTAGACCATATAAGAAATGAAAGTGGGCACTAGGGCATTTGTAATAAATAACTCCGACCCATGAGTGTCTGCAAAAAGGAATAATTTGGGGCCTCTTTTTTTCAAGTACAGTCTCACATCAGACTGAGGCCACAAAGGAACTTGGATTATTTCTGTCTCTGAATGTGTGAAAGGTGAGGATAGGCAGGTAGGATGCACAGAAGGTGGCGAACTAGGGGAGAGATGGGTGCAGGAGCCCCATCTCCTAGGAGAGGCAGGAGTGTGAGGTTGGGAGTTCCCTCATGGCCTCATGAGACCACTCAACCTCCCTGAGCCTCAGTTTCCTCAACTGTCAAATGGAGATGGTAACAGTCCTTACCAGGTTAGGTTATTATGAAAATCAGATGAGTTAAAATGCATAATGAGTCACTTCAGAGGAGGCTGATCCAGGTGATTTGCTTCCACAAGTAGGTATGTAAAAAGGATCCTTTTCAAGACGGGCATTGGGGCCTGTTCTGGGTTGAAATGTGTCCTCTATGCTAACTCTTAATCCCAGTATCTCAGAATGTGACCTTATTTGGAAATAGGATCATTGCTGATGTAATTAGTTAGTTGAAGTCACACTGAGTAGGGTGGGCCCCTAATCCAATATGACCAGTGTCCTTATTAGAAGACAGAGACACACGGAGGACGCCAAGTGAAGACAAGGATTGGAGTGACATCAAAGATTGCCGGCAAACCACCAAAAACTAAGAAGAGGCAAGGAGAATTCTTGTACAGACTGCAGACGGAGCACAATCCTGTTGACACCTTGATCTTGGACTTCTAGCCTCCAGAATGGCAAGGCAATCAATTTCTATTGTTTTAAGCTACCCACTTTGGCTATAGGAAACTAACACAGGGCCAAGAGGAAGGATCAGGACTAACAGGGAATGCCTTTGGCTTCTCCACCTTCTATTGTTTCTCTGCTTTTCCCCAGTGCCCGGCCTTCAAGACCCTCTGGCCCCGGTTCGGTCCCACATGTGAGGGCCAGTGACACTGCCCTCAAAAAAAAAAAAAAAAAAAAGTAAGACCCTCTGACAGATCTCCTCCACCCGGCATTGCCAGGTCCCTGGCTTGCTCTCTGTGCCCCATTCTTGAAGCCCCTCACTGAGCTTCCGGCTTCCTCTGCCCTCTCCCGGCTATCTGTGCATATGAATGGGGCTGGGGTGGGGCTGAACATGTAAGGCATTTTCTCCTGTTCTTAGTAAGCCACTGGGTTAAGGTTAGGGGCAGCACTCGGGCCCGTTGTTGGCAGTTTTCTCAAGGCTGTAGAATTCTTAGCACTTCTTGTGTTCAACTGGGCCTCAAGTATCAATTTCCCAGGCTATAGGAAAAGCCCCACTCACCATCCTGGTACTCCAGATTTGCAAGCTCAGCTGTCATAAGCTCCAAGCCACCAAATGATACTTGTCCAGCCCCAGCCTGCACCATCAGGCCTCCTGGCATTTACCCAGTCAGTTCCTTTTGCCTACAATGACCTAATGACACGTCCCTCCTGCAGAAATATTCTGGGGCCAGCTCCTATAAAAAGTTCCCCCTTCCCCAGTTGAGTTGAATGGATGCATAAGTGAATGAGTGCAAAGCTAATATAGTCTCGGATACACCAAGAAAGGACAATGTGAGGTCCTGGAGCTAGGCTTCCTGGGTTTAAATCCTGGGACCCAGACTAGCTGTGTGACCTTGGACAAGTTACTTCTCTCTGTCTCACTTTCCTCATCTACAAAATAAGAATAATAATAGTACCTACCCCTGAAGTTGCTGTGGGGATTCAGTGTGTTAATACAATGACAGATTTGGTGCCTGATGCTAATAAAGTTGAGCTCCTTTGTCATCCAGGGCAAGAGTTTTCGGTATCTTTATGCCTCAGCCTGTGCCTGTGCTTAGAACCTAATTTCCTTACTTAGGTCCAACCTAATCTTTTTTCACACATTGGATTCAGCTAATTCAGCCACTGCTGAGTAATTTATTACAGAGACAGTGTGCTGGAGACAGAACAAAGGTTGAGCTGCTGCAGGCTGGATGCATGGGGGAAGAGATACATTTTTAGTTTGAGGAAACAGGATATGCAGAAAAATTGTTCATGTGGCAAAAGGGGGCCTGGACAAAATTAAACCTCTTGACTTAACCACCGATTAAAGCATTACAATAGCAGCACAGGCTGCAAACTGCAATCATGTTGCTATGAATCTTCTCACTGGAAAATGACTGACTGCAGGGCCCCCTTTAAAAATCAGAGCATGGTTTGGTAGCCATGCTCACAGGGAAAAAATTGCTGTGTGTTTCAGAAGGTCTCCTCTTTCCCCTTTTATTTAAAGTACCTAGGTGGTCTGACAGACAATGAAAACTCAGTAAGAGATAAGAAGAAAGAAGATAATGGATGTCCCATCAGTCCCACCACCTTGAGACGCAGCAGGGGTGGGGACAAACTCGAGCTCAAAATACTGAAAATATGCAGCGTCATACCACAGGCTATTATCAAGCGCACGCCTTCTGCTGCGAGAAACTGGCGCTAAGCAAAAACTTCTGTATCTCGCAAGTGATTGCGTGCACAGCACTTTTCAGCTTGCAAACCATTTCCACTCTCTTTATCTCAAACATCCTGTGTGCCCAACTGAGTATGACAACTGAGGCTCAGTGGAGCGATGTGATGGTCTCAAAGTAACTTGAGCAGCACAGCAGGGACTGGGTTCCAGTCTTCTTAGAGGAAATCCTGTGCTTTCCCCAGACTAGGGTACCCCTGCCCTCCTCTTTCTTCCATAACGTATCCTTTTGTGAGACACTGGCCTGAGAGTTGATTTAGAAGATGACACCATAGGAAGACACAGTGGCCTGGCAAAGAACATAAGAGCTGTGGCCTCACTTTGTGTACTTGGTAGAGGCAGGCAATTCCAGATAGACCCAGATGTTTGAAAAGCATCAAAGAAAGAGGAGAATTTGAGGAAACAGGATACAGTAAGTCGACTTACAAATGAGTTCCGTTCCGGGAGAACATTTGTAAGTCGGATTCATTCATAAGTCTGACAAAGTGAGTCTTATACATCTTTGACACAAATATACAAGGTAAAGCATAAAAACACTAAACACAGACACACAAATCCTGTAAATAAACTATTTTTACTTTTACAGTTACCTGAAAATCGTGGCACAGTACAGTACAACAACTGGCATATAGGGGATTGCATGGAGTGAGCTGACAAGAGCAGGCACGTGAGCTGCTTCCGCGACGTGTTTGCAGTTACAAATGTTCGTAATGCGAGGTCCGTTCATAGCTGTGAAAGTTTGTAACTCAAATGTTCATAAGTTGGGGACTTATTGTAGTTGAAAAGTCGTTGGTGTGCCAGGAGGGCATTCTGGTCAATCCAAAATTAAGCTTTCTGTAGTTCTCCAGACCTTGATGTGTTTGAAGGCTGGGGGAAAGGGGGTGGAAAAAAGGGACGCATTGGCTTTTTCTGAGTAATTTCAATGGCTTGGAAGGTAATTTAAAATTACTCTAGTGAGAGCTTCTGAGAAGGGCGATGGTACAGACCTGCCTAACGAAAATGGAGGTGACAACAAGGACACTGACAGGCGTTAAACAGAGAAAGCTAAACTCTTGAAGTCTTCTGGGGCATCCATGGAACCACTGAAATTACTTTCTAGCTGCTAATGATCAAAATGCTCTGACTGGCCTTACTATCAGAGTCCTGTTAGGCAAGTAAACCAAAGTTCATGGTTTCTAATCTGTTTAGGGCTCTTCCTTCTCCCCATTTTATTTTATATAATCCTCTTCTGGCCTTTTTTAGATGAAGTCAAGATAGGAGGGTTCCTCTTTTTACAAGTAAATAGCATGCGAATAATTACCTCAATGTCTGATAGAAACTGAGGTTCCCTCACAGTGCTAGCTGTAAATGCCCTCTGGGGCCTCATTTTTCACCACTGGAAAAGGGAGAAAATAGCTCCCACCTCTAAGGTCACTGCAAAGATTAAAAGAGATCATCCACGAAGAGTGACACCCATGTCTGACATGTAGTAATGCTACTGCTATAATCATTATCATTTGTATCCGTTTCCTATTGCTGTAATACATTGCAACAAACTTAGCAGTTTAAATCAACACAAACTTAATTCTCTCACAGTTCTGGAGGTAGAAAGTCTGAAAGAGCCTTACAAGACTAAATGCTAGGTTTCAGCAAGGCTATGTTCCTCTGGACACTCTCTAGGAGGATTGGTTTCTTCGTCTTTTTCAGCTTCTAGAGGCTGCGTATTTTCCTTGGCATGTGGTCCCACCATGCTGCTTCAAGGCCACGGTGTAGCATCCTCTGAGCTCTCACTGATTCTGACCCTTCTGCCTCCCTTTTATAAGGACCCTTGGGATTACATTGGGCCCACCCGGATAATCTCCCCATCTCAAGGGCTTTAATCACACCTGCAAATTCCTTTTTGCCATATAAGGTAAAATAGTCACCAATTCTGGGGATTAAGAAGACGGACATCTTTGGTGGGGGATCGTTAGTCTATCACAATAATTAATATTTATATCAAGACTAGATCATTTAATTCATTTAATCCTCATTGAACTCTATGAAGGAAATACTGTTTTATTCCCATTTGGAAACTGAGGCAGAGTTCCCTAAGTAACTTTCGCAAGGTCACATAGCCAATAAGTGGTAAAGGAGCAATTCCAACAAAGGAAGTTGGCTTCTGGAGTGTATATTCTTACAAGGTGAAGTATGTAAAGTGGCACATTAATTTTAGCTGTTATTATTATTGCTACAAAGATTAATGTAATAATCCTGATCTCATATGACTCTTGTGAGAATTCAATAAATCAACATGTGAAAATTACCAGACAGTGCAGGGCACACAACAGGTCCTCTAAGGATCATTTTGTTCTCTCCACTTCCGCTTCATGTTTCTTTTCACTCGGAAACGTTCTTTCCGCCCTCCCCAAGATGGCGCCCTAGTCCGCACCAAATCTGTCCCACTCAAGAGGGCGTCTATCGCTCGAAAGATATATTCGACCTTCTCAAGATGGCACCAACACTAGCCTTTTCATCTGACCTTTGCCAGACGGCCTTCGCAGTTAGCGTTAAACCTGGTCACATACGTATGACCTTCTCAAAATGGTGGCAAACTCGTTTGCACCGCATTATGACCGTCTCAAGATGGCGCAAGCGTCGCAAACTCCGCGTCGCTATCTTAAGAGATACTTCCGGTTGCGCCGGAAGTAGGCCTTTGAGGCCTGCGGGGAAGAAACTTGGTGTTTGCTCCGCACCGGGGCACTCTGGAGCGACCATGGACCGGAGGAAAAAGCCTTTAGATGTCACGGCCTCCTCGGTGAGTGCGGCCCTAGATGATGCTACGGGCTCTGAGTTCTCCCCGCCCCCATCAGACAAGAATCTCGACCTAGCTTCTTTCTTAATTCGGGGTCCCAGACCTGGCCTCCCCTCCAGCAGGAATCTGACCCGGGCTCCCCTCCTCAGACACGCACCACAACCGTCATTTCCCTTCAAGGAATCTCCCTGGCTTTCTCCGAGACAACCCGACCGGTCCTCCCTGCCAGCCGGGCCTCCCTGACCGTCGGGGAGGAACGCCGGCCTGTGCTTGCAGTGCATACACATTCCCCTTCCCGGTTCTCCAACCCAGAGACCAGGAAGGTCCTTTCAGACCTTGAGGGAGTCCGACTTCTTCCCCAGGATCCGAAATTGCCCAGCGTCCCCAGCCAGCAACTAAACAGTTGTTAAGGCAGCCATAGGATGCGGTGCCTGGGAGCCGTACAGTTTAACAGGATGTGAACAGCGTTTTAAAAGTTCGCTAATTCTAGAAAGAAAACCTGTTCGGAGTACTTATTTGTGCCAGCACTTTATATGCTCAACTGTTTTTACGAGGTAGGTGCTAGTAATATCCCCGTTTTACAGACGATGAAATTGAGGCTCAGAGAGATGCAGCGGCTTTCCCCAGCCTACATACAGAGTTCTCAGTGACAGAACTGGCTCACTCCGTCTGGTTGACTCCAAAGCTCTGTTACCTTTTCTATTACATCAGAGCAAATTGCCTAACCTTTGATTTCATCTTGAGTCTACTGCAGAGTATTAAGGTGCAAGGGGAGTACAAAGGAAAATGTCTAAGTGTCCCAATATTTGAGCCCCTTGTTCTTTACTCATATTGAAAATTGGTATTAGTTACTATATCTGAGGATTAGGAACCAAAAAGCTATACATATTAAAGTTATCGTATCCCAACAGGTTAAAATTTGCAACGATCATAAGTAGGAATGCTGGGCCGGACAAGTGGTGCGGTGGTTAAGAGCTGGCTTGGGAAGCCAGCGGCCCCGGTTCGGTCCCACATGTGAGGGCCAGTGACACTGCCCTCAAAAAAAAAATAAAATAGGAATGCCATCTGGGAATTGACAATTTTCTGAGCATCATGCTTTTAAAATTCAAAAGTAGTTGTAGAATAGGAAAATATGTGGCTAGAAAATTGACATGATTAAGAAAGCTTTTAAGAAAAGATGAAAGTTTTTCATTCTTTTTTTAAATTTTAGATTATTAGGTCCTGGGATGAAACTGCCTTTTGCATTATTAAAATTCCTGCTAAGGCTACTTTTAAATTGATTTCTTCCAAAATACAAATCATTGAACTCAGTCATTTTGATTTCCCTTGAAAGTCAGTCCACGATGCTGGGCTTTATAAGTTACAATTTATAAAGGGCCGAGTGTATAAGCAGCTGTGCCTGATCCTTACAAAAGACACTGTCATTATATTCTTTTTTGCAGAGTAGACAGTGGCAACTGATACAGGTGAGGGCTAGCAATGGGTATTCACTCATTTGTCCTGTTTCCTTTGTCCCTGCTTTTCTTTCCTATTCTTTTTTTTTTTTTTAAGATTTTTGTTGGGGAATTGGGGGAGGGAACAGCGTTGGGGAATCGGGGAAGGGGAACAGACAAGTTCTGTCCTTTTGTTCTTCAGTCTAGTTGTGGAGAAAGTTGCTGCAGGCTATGCTTTCACCAGTGACTCACAGCAGCCCAGTTCCAGGTTGAGCTGTTGTTCACCATCTTAGCTGTAGAGGGCACAGCATCACTGGCCCATGTAGGATCCAAACCAGCAGCCCTACTGCTCAGAGCTCGCACTCCCAAGCGAACTCTTTTTTTTTTTTTAATGTTTTTTTTTTTTCTTTTGAGGGCAGTGTCACTGGCCCTCATATGTGGGATCCGAATCAGGGCCACTGGAGTCCCAAGCCAGCGCCCAACCACCGCGCCACTCGGCCGGCCCCCAAGCGAACTCTTAATCAATGAGCCACTCGGCTGGCCTCTGGCCTTTCCCATTCTTTAGCCTTGTGATTGAGTTAAACTTCCTAAAACTTACTAAGACAAACTTGGAATCTTCCTTATGCACTCAGTCTACTTTATTTCTGGCTGTTGAAATCTGCCTATTTTTAAAATTCATCTCAAAGCTGCTTGTGATCACTGGACAGAAGGAAATGCTCCCTTACCTGAACTTTTATGCTACTTTCTTCCACTCTTAAAGCATTTATTGCTTCTTACTGGTATTATAAGTTATCTTTCTTATTAGATTGTGGGCTTCAATTGATGCAGTGGTATTTCTAATTCATGTTTCTATCCTACTCTTCAGTGTTAAGTGCCAGGCACATACTGTGTACTTGATAGTTGCTAAATACAGACATTTCCCTGTACAAGTAATACATTTTGATGAATAAGTGAGGTTACACCTTATGAAAAAGCCAAGAACAGTGCCAATAATCAGAAAGAAGGTGTTTAATAATGTTAGTTGAATTTGAATCTAAAAGGTGCAGACTTCATTTACTTTGCTTTATCACTCTTTGCCTAGATTAGAAATGCATCTCCAACAGAGCTGGGATGAAATATGACTTGATTTTATTTTGTACTGTATTCTATATGTAAACATTTAATTTTGTATCCATTTTTTATCCATTTATAGGACCTTGAAATCTTACTTTGAGGATTACAATAATTTAGAAATCCAATCACTCATAGAATTAAATGTTTTTGTTTATTGGTTTCATTCTAGTTGGTAGACCTTAAGGCTGAACTCTTCCGAAAACAAGAAGAATTCAAACAAGAAAAACTTCTAAAAGATTCTGGAGTTTTGGGAAAACCAAAAACAACTAACAAGGTAAAAATAAGATCTAATTATCTCCATTGATTCCAATCATGGGGATTTATACCATACTTAGGTTTTCTGAAAGTGTCTGTGGCATTTGCTACATATAAATGTTAAGGAAAAATCTCTGTCTTATATTTGAACATCTACATGAAATGTCTCAAATATTAAAATAGAAATTAGTAAGGTTACTTAAAAGCACATTTTAATACTCTTAATTCTTTAGTATTTCTTTTTGGAAAAGTATATGTTATGAATAAGTGGTTTGTTGCTTTCTAATGTAAGATTATCTAGTTACATAGATGTTTTAAATCTAAACAAAGACAAGCAGATAATATAGAAATATAGGAAAAAATATCAAGGTCTTTAAGAGCTGTGAATAGTTTTCCAGTTTTATAGGTAATGTATCTAGTATTTGTATTACTAATTCTTTGTAATACATACATTTTCATTAGAATCTTGAATTAGGTTCTAATCATTCAGGAGATAAAAGATAGAGAAGTAACACTATGCAATTGTATAAAGAAACTCTTCATACAGTTTAGGGCTTTTTTTTTTTTTTCTAGTTCCAGCTTTGCCATGTACACTTTATTTGCAGGACATAAGTTGGCTGTCAAAAGATCTAATTATCTCCATTGATTCATAACATCTAACGGTGTCTTTCTTTTTTTCTTCTGATGTACAAGTAGAAATGTTTTACAATCAAATTTGGTGGGTCTGTTTTTTCTTTTTAAATTGTTCTCCAGAAACCAAGTATCTGGAGCAAACAGAATGTAGGAGTTTCAAATCGAGCTGAGAAGGATGCCGAACAGAAGATTGAGGAACAGAAGACTTTAGACAAAGCAAGGTAAAGTTGACCTCTGATAAATGTAGTTACCACTGAGGCTACTCAGGCAAAGAAATGAAAGTTCAACTTTTACTCTTTTTGATGTACAGTTTTAATTTTTATCATCCATCCAGCCAAATACTCTATAAATATAAAAGGCACTCTAAAAATAATAGAATTTTCAGATGACTTTGTAGTCTTAAAAGAAAAAAAGACATAGCCTCAGCTTAAAAGATGAAAGCGTCCCAATTTGAGCCTCTCTTAGACACTAAGATTATCAACAAATGTTTAAAAAGTGTCCCCATGGGAGTGTGGTCCTGGGCTAGGTATGTATGACATTAGCATTTCGAAACTAAAATTTCCCCCCAACTTTTTAATATGAAAAACTTCAAATCAACAGAGTAATTGAAAGAAGAGTACAAAGAACATTCTAATACTCTTCAACTAAATTCACAAATTAACAATCTTCCCACATTTGCCCTCTCTCTCTATCTCCCCTCCCCGCTTCCCCCTCCCCCTTCACCCTTTTCCTCTCCCACCCCCTCCCCCTCCCCCTCCATCTTGTGTACACACCTATGTAGAGAAACTTTGTTAAACATCATGATACTTCACCTGTAAATATCTTGGCATATGTCTTCTAAGAACGACATTTTCCTACATAACCACAACAATTGCTGTCATACCCAAGAAATTTAACACTTATAAAATAGTTATTATCTATTATATGGTCCATTTTCAAATGTTACCAGTTATCTTAGTACAATTATGTCCTTTAAAGTTCTTTGTTTGTTTTTAATTTAACCCAGGATTCAGTCAGAGATTATACACTGCATTTAGTTGTCATATCTCTTTAGTTTCTTTTAATTTAGAATAATTCTCTTACCTTTTTGTTGTCTCTTATGCCATTGATTGTTTTATTTCTGTGAAAAATGCCGTTGGAATTTTAACAAGGATTGCATTGAATCTTTTTTTTTTTTTTTTTAATAGCTGAGCCATCCTGCCACCTGTTGGCAGCTCAGCGACAGCTCAGCTCGGGCTGGGCATCGAACTGCTGTTGCTCAGAGCTCAGCTTCCACTCTTGAGTGAGCTTTTAACCAACTGAGCCACTAGGCTGGACTTACATTGAAACTTTAGATTGCTTTGGGTCATATGGACATTTTAACAATATTAATTCTTCTAACCCATGAACATAGAATATTTTTTCATTTATTTGTGTCTTCTTTAATTACTGTCATTGTGTTATAGTTTTTAGTGTATAGGTTTTTCACCTCCTATTTAAAGTTTATTTCCAGGTATTTCACTCTTTTTAATGCAATTACAAATGGGACTGTTTTCTTAACTTCTCTTTCTGATAGTTTGTTATGAATGTATAGAAATCTAACAGATTTTTGTGTATTGACTTTATATCTTGTAATTTTACTGGATTTGTTTATTCTAATAATCTTTTTTGGAGTCTTTAGAGTTTTCTGTATATGAAGTATGATCAAACAATACAGTGAATGTTTACATTAAAAAAATTTATTACAGTAAAAGACACATTGCCATTAATCCCCGTCAAAATACGCCCCCTTGCTTCAAACACACTTATCCCATCGTCCTTGTCACTTTTTTTTGTTTGTTTGTTTTTGTTTTTGTTTTTAGCTGAGCCATCCTGCCACCTGTTGGCAGCTCAACGGCAACTCAGCTCGGGCTGGCATCGAACCGCTGTTGCTCAGAGCTCAGCTCGCACTCTTGAGCGAGCTCTTAACCAACTGAGCCACTCGGCTGGCCCCTTGCCACTTTCTAAAGCAGTTCTGAAAGTTCTTTTTCGTGAGTATCCTTAGTTGCGCTGTCTTGGCTGCCTTGATGTCCTGAATCATTTTGAGTCAGAAGTCTCATGGTACCAGATCCAGTAAATAAGGTGGATGAGGACACACCGCAATGTTTTTATTTGATAGCAGTTGCTGTACCAGAAGTGATGTGTGACACGGAGCGGTGTCATGATGGAGGATAATTTATGACACACTTTAAGACACATGTTTTCTCAACCATAGCTCACACCCGACTGACTGCACTGAATAAGTTGAAACTTGCCACACACTGTTACTAAGGTTCGATGTGCCGTTTCCCGTATTGAAGATCCCTGCCTTTCTGCTGGATGGCACTTGGCAGCAGTATTCACCCTATTTTGTGATTACAATGGAAGTGTTCTGTATCACACATCGCTTCTGGTACGGCAGTTTCTGTTAAATAAAACCATTGCTGTGTTTCTTCATACACTGTGTTCACTGGATCTGGCACTGTGTGACTTCTGGCTCTTCCCCAAAGTCAAAATGACCATGAAAGGTAAATGTTTTGAATTGATTCAGGACATCCAGGCATCCACCACAGCGCAACTAGAGACACTCATGAAAGAGGACTTCCAGAACTGCTTCATAAAGTGGCAAGAATGATGGGATAGGTGTGTTTTAAGTGAGGGGGAGTATTTTGAGGAGGATTAATGGCACTGCGTGTACTGTAATAAATTTTTTTTTTTTTTTGAGGGCAGTGTCACTGGCCCTTATATGTGGGACCCGAACCGGGGCCGCTGGCTTCCCAAGCCAGTGCTTAACCACCGCACCACTCGGCTGGCCCTTTTAAATTTAATAGTTTTTTTTTTTTTTTTTTTTTTTTTTAGAGGGCAGTGTCACTGGCCCTCATATGTGGGATCTGAACTGGGGCTGCTGGCGTCCCAAGCCAGCTCTTAACCACCGCGCCACTCGGCTGGCCCTAATTTTTTATTTAAACATTCAACATATTTGATCACACCTCATATACCATGTCTTCTGCAAATAGTGACAGTTTTATTTCTTTCTGTTTTGGATGCTTTTTATGTCTTTCCTTGCCAAATTACTCTGGCTAGGACTTCCAACATTATGTTGAATAAAAATAGCAAGAGTGCGTATCCTTGTCTTGTTCTTGGTTTCAGGGGAAAGCTTTTAGCTTTTCATCACTGAGTATGATGTTATCTATGGCATACTCTTTTATTATTTACTCTGTATATAACAGTTTTCTCCTTGGTACTTTGCTGTGATTTTTCGATCTAGTAGTACTTTGGTTTCACTGTGCTTGTGAGGAGTCAATTCTGTCCATGATCTGCAGGACTTCTGCATCTCTCCAGAGCTCAATACAGACTGAGACTTCCAAGAGGGCGAAAGGCCTTCAGCAAGTTACTTATCCATTAAGACTCTTTCTTTATCTATGAAGTGAGGTAGTTAGTGTCTAGTTCATGAAGCCCTTTAGGGTATTAAAGGAGGTACATAGTATCTGGTACACAGTGGTACATGGATAAGTGTCCCATACTCTTGCCCTCAGAATTCCACCTTCCTTACTCAAGACTAAAGAAATTGTTCTTTAAGTCACCATTGACTTCCTCTTTTACTGAATCCAGTGGCCACTTCTCTTCCATCTTCCTCGATCTCCATTATTTATTTGTATTTTCTTCCTGCCATCTTAAAACTGCCTTCTTTTTGTTAATACTTCATTTAGACTTCTTATCCTCTTCCATGCTTTCTTGTCCTTGCCTGTCTCTGTCTTTATTTTGTATCACTCTCTCCTTTTTCAGCATCTTCTACCACACTGATCTCTCCTCGATCATGTCACTGTCATTCCCACTCCACCTTTCCTCTCCCTGACTTGCTTTCTCCCCATAGGTCCTCCTGTGATTGGCCTCTTCTTGCTATACAAGACTTAGCTCAAATGCTGCCTTCACAAAGGTTTCCCTGACTGCCCTATCTGATGTAGTGTTCTGCCCACTTACTCTCTCCTGACAGTGTGTTTTGTTTTTTAACTTTAATTTTAAAGTTTTATTTTCACTAAGATAGTAAGATTCTATGATGACACAGCTTGTTACATTAAGCCCCCTTCTGTAATAGAGCAACTTAACCTCTTAGAAGTTGATATGACTAAGCTGATTCACAGAGCACTCAATGCATGATAAAGGACCTCCATTGGTGAAACCTGCTTTTTATTTTCTTCACTCCACAGATACTTGTTACTGTCTAAAATTCTCTTTTTCATTGATTTATTTATTGTTTTGCTCTCCCTCTAGAATGTAAACTCCATGAGAGCTGGGACTGTCTTGTTCATTGCTGAGTCCTCAGCACCTAAAACAGTGTTTAGAATAGAGGAGGCAGGTAGTCAGTACTTGCTGAATAAATGTGTAAAGTGAAAGAGGAATCTTTCTGACGTACGTAATGAAGATAAAGATGACACACTATGCTTTACATGTGTTATCTAATTAATCTTCATTACAACCCTAAGAGGCAGTGCTGTTTTATCCATCTGTTATGAGGTGGGAATTGAGGTACAACAGAGGTTAAGTAACTTGTTCCAGGGCACACAGCCATGTGACCAAGGGACTTCATTGCCTCAGGGTGCCATTAGAAATGAACTATTCCATTAGGATGAAGTATGGTCCTTTACAAGCGAAAGCTCAGTTGACCTCTTTGGGTCTCTTTCCCATCATTTCTAGAATAAAGAATTGTCAGCCATCTTACCTGGTCTGTACCCACTAAAAAATAACTGTCACCAGAATTAACGTGAACAGAGAGGCTGCTGTATTGAAATATTAGGGTTGATGTGTGTTTTTTAGTAGCTGTGTGTCATGAATAAATTATTCATGTTCTGTATGAAACACATATTACCACCTTTTTAACAGGCTTATAAGAAGTTGGTCTGTAGCTCCTTTAGAGAAGCTTGAGAAGCTGTGGGTGACGGGCCCTTGTATGAAAACAGTAATGCAAAGGGTTTGCATTGAACGTGGTGATCTACTTGGAAGGTCGCAAATAGAAAATGTTTTTGTTTAGACATCTCTCTTTCTTTGTGATATTTGATTTAAGTTGCATTTGGCATTTAAACTAAGTTAGAATCTTAATTTATTCATTCATCAAATACTGATTGAGCACCTATTATGCACCAGGTATTGTTTTAGACACTGGGATACAGTGATGAATAAGAGAAACATGGGCTTACATTTGGATGGCAAAGCAGATGTGTCTGGGTCTGAGGGTCCCCTGCAGGGTACGGGGGGAAGTCAGCTCTGGTTATGGCCACCACGTCATAAGACTGGGGCCTCTTGGGCAGACTGGCAATGTGGCAGTTATAAAACATTTCTAACACTTGTTTTGTTTTCTCCTAGGGAGAAATTGGAAGAAAAAGCTAAATTATATGAAAAAATGACTAAAGGAGACTTTATAGGTAAATAACAATAATTTATTTATCCTTCATTTTCTGTAATTTATACAGTCCTATTGTATTTCATTATTCATTAATAACTGTAAGAATAGGGAGAAATTTAAAAAATCATGTTGATTATTTTCTGTGCCAGAGACAAGAAAATCAATAATTTTCCAATTGCCCAGTGGGTGCTAGGCACATGTTAGGTTCTGTGAGCGGGACAAGCAAGCACAATATAAGCCAGATCCTCTGCCTCTGCCCTTAAGGGGTGAGGAGGGGGGTCATCAGTGAAGGGAAATGGCACAGAACAAAGCAAAGTTAGGAAACTAGGTCTAAATAGGCCGCAATTGTGAACAATTACAGCTCTGTTAAAAAAAACTGGGAGGAATTATGGTTATATCAGAGCGCTAGAGTTAAGTTTCCTGTTTCCCTATTTTTCTCTGTTTTCTATTATTTCTGTGATGTGCTTCTAATTGCTTTTAAAATAATAAAAAAAGATCCCTGTTTTCTTATATGCCTCAGAAAAAGAGAAGCCATCCTATAGTTGGACAATAGGAGAGCTTTTACAAAGCAGTGCATATTTCATTACCTGAAGGCATACATGGAGGTCTTTAGGGAGAAGATGGGGGAGAAGATATGGATCTTAAAGGCTTTGGAGAGCTGGAGAAACAGATTCTGCAGGAGGAGAGTGGTGAGAGCAGATCAGCAGGGGGAGAAGCGGGCCAGAGTTGGCAGGACAGACTAGTGTGGCTGGGCCCGAAGGGCTGGGGAAGGGGGCAGCATGAGAGAGGCAGGCTGCCCACCAAACCAAGCTCCCTCTTCCCGGACAGCAGGAGCACGTTCCCCGCATGGCAGGGAGCCCAGCTTGGGAAGATCGGGTGCTCTCAAAGCTAGGGGTCAGGGGGAGGCTTTACCTTCCTTCTGAAGAAGCAGCAGGCTGGCCATCAACCAGGAGGCCTCACTGTTATGTGGGCTTGTAACTCAGCCCTGGGAACGTACATTTCTTTCCCATTTGAGACATTTTGTGACTTTTAAAAAGAAATTGTTTGTGAAAGACTTGATTAAAAAAAAATTCAAACTTCACTTGCCTTGTTTATATGAAAATGAGGTCCAAAGGAGTTTGCCTGTAGACATGGAGATTTGGTTCTGTCCAAACCCTAGGCCCACCTCCAGATAGGCATATTGGGCTTGCATGTTTGGCACAATTATCTTTTGGAGATTCAGTTATTCTCCACTGTACAGCGGAGTAAAACCAGCACCCGGTAATAGGGAACCTAATATCTGTTCCATCTCAGAGAAAAAGACTCAAGGCTGTATCTTAAATCCTGCATAGTGAAACTTCATGTAAACATTATTTGCAAACACATCAGGTATACTGGGTTCAATTGAAATCACGGATTGCTATATTTTAGCTTAAATGTTGGGTTGTCGGAAAAGTCATGGCACATTTTTGCAACAAAAACCAGAACAGATACGTCATGACTTTTCTGACAACCTAATAGATCATAAGCCCTTAGGGCAGATAGCATCTTACACACCTCTGTACGTCTCCCAGATCCTGGCACCGTCTTGCCTGAAAGTGGTGTTCATTGGATTGAAAAGAATTCAAATGATTTCTTTTACCTACATTATGACCCTTAAAACACTTACCATACCACAATAATATAACTAGGAGTAAACGATACAGCCTATCTTATTAGAGACGTGTATTATCTATAACAACCAAGGTCTATTATCCTGGACTGATGACATGAAAAATGTAGTTCTGCTTCTGTTTACATCATTGGCTGTATGAATCTCTTGAAATCAAATCATTTTGTTTTCTTAAAATTACATTCTGAGACAGTATTGCTTACTCAGTATATTTGACAAAGCAGCAGAAAACTAGGCTTTTTAAAGATTTTTTGCGCAGTATGTGTTTCCGACGGCCTATTCACAGCTTCTCCAGGTGGCTCTGTGTCTTTCTTTGTGAGTGTTCCAGAGGGTGAGCTGCCAGGGGCATGAAGCCACCCAGCAACAAATGGGACTGCTTTGTATCAGTGCCACGCATGGTTTTCTTCTTTGATGTCAAGACTGACAATTGGTTTCTGTGTCCTAGATGAAGAAGTGGAGGATATGTACCTTGTGGATTTCACACAGAAGATCATAGACAGACACAGAGAAATGGAGACGTTCAGTGCCAGTAGAGATTCTATAAAAGCAGGAGAAAGAGACGATGATGAAGACAACCTTTCTGAAAAAGATATACCTCCTCCCCAGGACCCCAGTGAAGAATGGTTGGTGATATTACATGATTTGATCATATTAACTCGTTAGACTTGCATTTACTTTTTGAGAATGATTTTGTTTGGTTATTAAACCATTTCTCCGTATTCTTCTCAGTTTTCTTTCTTTTGAGACTCCACTTTAAGTAAGATTTGATTTACAGATGTAGAAACAGTAGCACCAGTGAAAAAATAATTACAAATGAAGACTGAGCTCTTGCCCTGTGCCAAGCACTCTGCCAGGCACTGGAGACATTGATACGCCTGTTTCATTGATGTAAAAGGGTTGTTTAAGCAGAAGCGTGCTCCATTGTTACCTGGGCTGCTGCCTCACCCATGTCTTTATTCAGACATCATGGAGAGTCGTCTAGGTAGCTGGTGGTCTCTGTTTCCTTACTCTGGCTGTGACATTTACTGTGACATTTATTGGATAGGCAGTGAAGACTTTGGACCTGGACAGCACTAGCTCCAACTTTCCCTGGAAGTGATGTGACCTTGATCAGGCTCCTCACCTCTCAGGCGCATTTTCTTCACCTATAAGGCAGGGATGGCAATGCCTACATCCTCTGATTGTTTGCCTTAAACTCCCTACAGGAAGTAAGAGTATTCTAGGATACCCAAAAAACTGCCATCTGTGGAGTATAAGCAGACATTTTGTAAATCTTTATTGCTGAAATTACTCTGAATTTACCTACATGTAAATGGATGATGGGGAAACCAAACTAGTCTTTCCTTACAAAGAGAACCAATGTGTCAATATGTAAAGAGACCAGAATTCAAATTCCATATTCATGATTTCCTCTACTTATGATATTGTTTAGAAACTTGTTCATCTGTGCTTAAAATTGGGCAAAGATGCACTGATACTACAAAAATGTCCTGGGAGTAACTGCCTGCCCACCCTCCTGCCTGTGCAGAGCCCACCTGTCTTCCTTTCAAGGTTCAGATATCCTCCTCCTCATGGGGTCTTTGTCAGGAGCTGCTTAGAATTGTTTGTAGCATTGTTGACTTAGGTCAACCTTGGGCCCTTTGGGTAGGAATCCTTATGAGCTGCAGAGAGCAGACCCAGCTGCAGAGAGCAGACCCAGCTGCTGTGGAGCGCAGCGGATGTACATCTTACCCCTGAGGGTGTCCACATTGGTCCGGATAAAACATTCACCTTGGGATAGAACAGGTGTCTTCTTACCTACCTTCTAAAAATGTATATTTGGAGTAGGTTATCTAGCTGCATGTTTACTATAGGGAACTAAAGGAGAAGCACGTAGAGATCAGTCTCTTCTGTGAATGCTGCTTCATTGTAAGTGATCTCTCGTCTGAACTCTAGTAGCATTTCCTGTTCCTTTGGGTCTTACCTTTTCTTTATTATTGAACATAACTGGCCTCTTTAACAGAAAGAGATTTGAGGCAAACTTTTGGTACCTTTAATATCCTGCCTCCTGTTAGTAAGCATTTCATGGGCGTGTGACTTAACTTCCCCCAGAGCCCTTTGAAGATGGCATGACTGAGCCCTCCTGTGTTACTCTGGTACCTCAGGTAATTGTTTCTCAGAATGCTTGCTCAGTGATTGCTGATTAAATAGAACAGTTGCTGACTACTGTCTTTCCATTTCTATTTTGATGGGATCTGTATATTTTGGAGGCCTCTAGAGACAGAATAGCCTGTGATTGCTTTTCATAACAGAAATCTCATCTCCTTTGAAAGATTTAATGTCCTTTTTTTTTATTATTATTAATGCTTTGTGATTACAAACAATTTGTTAGTGATTTGAAGAGTTTGGAGGGCAATTGAAGGTGTCACATGCCTCCATATGGTGAAGGAAGACACACTGCAAGCAGTTCTGACACTTTCTGTTGTTTTTAAATTAGGCTCTAGAATAGTAACTGCTTGTAAAAATCTTTTCTGTAAAAGTCCAGGTGGTGGAAAATCTTTCTGCAAAAATACTGTAAATAATCACTCAGACCATCTGGCTAGATGGTTTTCTTTCTCCATTCGTTAAAAAAGGAAAAAGAAAAAGAAAGAAACCGCTTTCTTCAGTTGGAGGTTTTATTTCTTATGGTAATCAGCTTCAGGACTATAGCAGTGGAGTCCCATTCAGGTTTTAAATCATGGGCTGAAGTTGGAATCAGCATGTGTGAAAGGGAAGAAATTGCCACAAGAGCACAGCCATATATATATTAAGTTGTCAGAAAAGTCATGATGCATTTTTGCAACGAAAAACATAGAAAAAAATACATCATGACTTTTCCAACAACTCAGTATACACATAGGAACCTGACTTTGAGTTGGTCCACCACCAGTACTGCTCCCTTTCTGTGTGGTTAGCACCCTGCTAAAGGCTATGTGAAATTCCCTGCCCATAATTTTATAAATAAATAAAAACCCTATTACATCATAATGCAAATGAAATGTTTTACATGAAAATCTGCCCATATTTCCTGCTGCAAGACATCAAAGTATTTCATTTACCTTGCTGTCTGCCTGACTCTTCTAAGCTAGTTTGGGCAAGATTAGGAAAGAGGAGCTATATGTAAAGGATAGCAGCTGGCCTGCTGGTGAGGTGCTTTTGTTTTACGAAAAGTGTGTTGCTTGGCTTCCTCCTAGTTAAAAGGAGTCCCCCAAATACTATGACTTACCTTATATTAAGAAATAAATTTCTAATTCATTAGGAAGCATTTTGCCAATTAGAAGAAATAAAGGAAAAGATAAAATGTCAGATTTTGGAAAGACTGAGGAAATAAGTGGAGACTCTGGTCCAAAGCAAAGTTATTATGCTGATAAAATATTTGGAATTGTCTAAACCAGATTAAAGTAAATTCTGAGATGTTGCAGCAAAGGTTTGTGTAGGTATTTGCCTTTGAAATCAGAAATGCACATGATCAATCATTTTCTGTAGTTTCCAAAGCTAAGATTTAATAAAGGGCACAATGTATTTATTATGTGTCAACTTTTCACTTAAAAAGCATGTTCTTATCAGTGGTTTCTCAGGTTGAGGGGCTTTTGGGTAGTGAGGCCTACATTAATTTTTTTACTGTGCGCCAAGTCCCTAACTTAGGGAACCATATGTCGTGTATAAAGCCTTCTTCACATCTTTTCATTTATATCTCAGGGTGGATTACGTGGATTCTTTAGGGCGATCCCGGCGCTGCATGAAAAAGGATTTGCCACATCTGCTGGAGATGGATAAAAATCTTCAGGGAAGACTGTAAGTATGTTGTATGCAAAGCTTTGCCTGGGTCTGAAATGCAGACACAGGGATAATTTTGTGGGTGAGGCTGTTCTTAGTTAATTAACTTTGGTGCTTCCGTAAGGAGATCTTTTTTTAACGTATAAGAATATTTGCTGACGCACTTTTTCACATAATCCACACTCAGGGAACAACCTGAATGGATGATCCATATTGTGTAGCTACTAAAGGATGAGGTTAGAGCTCTGTCTATTTACAGGCACACCACAGAGATGCAGTGGGTTCACTTCCATGCCACTGCCACAAAGCAACTATCACAAGAAAGCGAGTCACACGAATTTTATGGTTTCCCAGTGCATATAGAAGTTATATTTACACTATATTGTAGTCTAGTAAGCGTATAATAATAGCATTATGTCTACAAAAAGCAATGTACATGCCTTAATTAAAAAATACTTATTGCTAAAATATGCCAACCATCATTTGAGCCTGTTGGAAAAATGATATCAGTAGACTGGTTGCCATAGATCTTCAATTTGTTAAAAAACAAACAAACCAGTGTTTGCAAAGTACAATAAAGTAAAGTGCAATAAAACAAGATACGGCTATAATTGGAAGAACGTCTAATTCGAGTAACAAATACAGAATAAGCCTAATTTAAACCAACCAACAAATCTGTGGAGAAAGGTGTTAAAGAATATACACTTGGTTATCCCACAGTAAATGGAGGCTGGCAAGTAGTTAGCTTACTTACTTTTTCTTTATACATCTGTGCATTTTGAAGTAACAGCCTTATAGTTAGATTTTTTCCCCCCCTTGTGGGGCCTAAAACAGACCTAAGAGGTAACTTGCTAAGATATTCCAGGGAGTAAAAGTCCCCTCACCATGAGTGGCTTTTGTGTGGCAAGTGTTGGGAGAAGGTCCACCTTGTCCAAGTCCTCCAGGTTCAGGTGGGTCTGTGGTTGGCCCAAAGGAAGAGGTGCAGAAGCCCCGAGCCATCTGACAGGACGCACGGCCCTGGCTGAGCCCAGCTTTAGGCAGCTTCCTCGGCCTGCGCTTGCTCCCTGCCTGGGCTGCCTCCCTCTATTCACCCCAGGACCAGGGTGGGAAGAAAACTGGTTTGTCTTGAGTGCGGGCAAGATTCCATTATGCTAATGTAACAAGTTAGCTGCTTGATTTTAAAAAGGTGAAAATATTTTTTGCGATTTCCCAGTGGTATGGTGAGTCCGAGACCTCTGTAAGGAACTGTCTTCTTTATCAACTGGAGTTACTTATCCATGATCCAACTGACTGAATTGAAGCATTGCTGTCTCACAGCTCTTATCTAAAGATAGTTTTTGCTCTATTCTCCTACCAGTTTTGTTAGTCCTGCTAATGAGAAAACCTTACTGTCTGAAGATATGAGAAAAGAACTTCAGCGCCAGCAATGGGAAGAAGAAGAAAGGGAGGCCCTGAAAAGGCCAATGGGGCCCATACATTATGAAGACATTCGTGAAAATGGTATAATCATCTTGCAGCTTTTAAATCATTTTTTATGTTGAACTAATGGCAAACATAAAGGGCAGTATTCATAAAGCAGCAGTTCTTACATAGAAGTAAAAGATTCTGCTTTGGAAATTGAAACTATTCCCTTTGTTCACTTCATAGCCTAAAAAGGACTCATACTGGGAATATCTTCCCAACAGAGGGTCTATTAATCGAAGAGTTTGTTCCCCAAGAGAAGTGGGGACAGCCTAGGACTAAAAATTAATGAATTTTTGTTGTGCTTATCACTTGGCAAACAGGATGAAAACTATTTCAAACTTTTTTTTTTTTTTTTTGCTTAAGTGCCTTAAAAAAAAAAAAACAAAACTATGACAAATATCACCTTGTTTCTCTCTGCCAAGTTTGTTGTAGGATATTTGGCCTGAGTGTAATTTACTGATCAGGGAAATCTGTAACCTTTTGGATAATTTTGACTTATTTCAGAGGCCCGGCAACTTGGTGTTGGATATTTTGCCTTTGCCCGAGATAAAGAGTTAAGAAACCGACAAATGAAGACTTTAGAGATGCTGCGGGAACAGGTATGCGCTAAATCCAGAGTTCGTATTAGGAAGGATTCGAACAGTTGGTTTCTGTTTGGACTAGACTGCAAAAAAAATCTAGTAAATTAAGTAGAAATGTAAATTGATATTCAGAATGCAGTTGTAGGTTTCATAAAGGAAATTGCCATATTATTTTGGTGTTTCAGACTTTAAGATTATAGCTGCTCAGAAGTAACCTGTATGACATTGATGTCGTAAGTTTGGTTCCAATCTTAGTATAATACTTTTTGGAGTGTTCTGGGGGAAAAAATAAAAAGTTGTTTAAGGGATGAAGGAGCAGAAGAGAACCGGCTGGTTTTCTTGAGTGTTAAGCCTTCCAGGATGCTCTGTGAACTTCCTGAACATCAGAAAACATCAGAGGGCTGTGGAAGAGTGTTTTGAAGACCTCAAGAATAGCTTCTTAGAGGTGGCATGAAAATCAATTAATTAGGCTATTTTTAGAAATAACATTAATTCATCCTTTTAAACAGAAATATGAATTTGGCTTAAAGCAAATTTCTAATTTTCTGTTCTCTTCAGACAACAGATCAGAGAACAAAACGAGAAAACATAAAGGAAAAGAGAAAGGCCATGTTAGAAGCTAGACTTTCCAAACTCCGACAAAAAAAGATGAAAATATCAAAAGAAGACGGAACAGAAGAAGAAAAGAGAGGTATGTCATGGCTCATGTTTCTAAACTTCCAAAGGAAAGAATTTAGTTTCATTGATGTCTGAATGATAGGACTGGTGGTACAGAAGTTAGCCACTTAATTTTATTCTCTAAGCAAGCACCTTTGAGGTACTGCCAGGAGCAGTTTTTACAATCAAAATGATGCGGAATGACACTCCAAGGAATATTTTTAGGTTATAGATCGGGTAATTAAAAGTACATTGTGTGGCCGGCCAAGTGGTGCGGTGGTTAAGCGCTGGCTTGGGAAGGCAGCAGCCCCAGTTCGGGTCCCACATATGAGGGCCAGTGACACTGCCCTCAAAAAAAAAAAAGTACATTGTGTTACTTCATAGAATAGAATGGTCTAGTAACTGAGACTTAGTTGTATACATGTTTTTATTTGATTTGATTTGATTTTTTTTTTTTTTTAGCTGAGCCATCTTGCCACCTGTTGGCAGCTCAGCAGCAGCTCAGCTCAGGCTGGGCATCAGAGCTCAGCTCACACTCTTGAATGAGCTCTTAACCAACTGAACCACTCAGCTGACCCTCATACATGTTTTATACCTAATTTTTTTGGTTGGCTGCAGTTTTTGTTGGTATTATATATTAATTTATTTTAAAGAAGAAATACATTCACAGTGTTAGATAATAAAATAAAGAATTTACAAATACGATTATGGACGTCTTACCAAAGAGCTGTTAAAACACTTGGAAAAACTGTTAAGTGTTGTGGTCAGACTAGCTCACTATATGAGCTGTGCTGGTCTGGGCTAAATTGCCATGACAGAGACCTCTACTAAGACTGCCTCAAACAAGGGAGGTCTGCTTTTCCCTTTTTATTTTTTTTTGAGGGCAGTGTCACTGGCCCTCACATGTGGGACCCGAACCGGGGCTGCTGGCTTCCCAAGCCAGCGCTTAACCACTGCGCCGCTCGGCCGGCCCTGCTTTTCCTTTTAACACTTCGGAGGCGGTGGGTGTCCAGGCAGGTGGTAGCTCTGCCCCAGATGGCCACCCAGTCCCCAGCATCCCCCAGTCTTGCTGTTTCTGTCATTCCCTAGTGTGTTGCTCTCACCTGCATAGTCAAAGCTTGCTCCCCAGCGCTTGTCCATGATCCAGCTCTGGGAAAGGGGGGAAGAGGGGAGGGGAACCGGCTTTCTCTTTAGGAATGTGAGTCAGAAGTCACACACAGCCTTTGTGGTTGCATCCTGCTGGCCAGAACAAAGCCCATGGGCCACCCCTGGGTGCAGGGGAGGCAGGGAAATGGCATCCCTAGCGAGGTGCCATGTATCCAAAGGAAGGAGCGTGTGGGTGTTAGGGGCATATAGGAGCCGCTCCAGCTCTCACAGAAGCTTTGTGATAAGCCATAAGCCATTTTCTAATTCTGAACACAGTTTCAATTGAGCTTTGAATGGAGACAAGAAACATTTATGAATTAGAAAATCCTGTCTACCGGCTTTGCACATTGTTTCTTTATTTTTCTCTACTCCTGAACATCTGTCAGGTCCCACCACAATGTTGTAAAAAAATCTGTTTTCTTTTAAAGTATGGCCAAAATTGAATAGCCTACAACTTGTTGCCACCCTAAATTCCCTTGCTTTATCTGAGACCCTTACTTTAATTGAGTAATTGGAGGATTTCTAGTCCTTCGACTATTGGTCTGGGAAACACAGAGACTTTGAAATCCATCCAGCATGGGTCTGAGCCCTGGCTCTTGTCACTCTCTACCTGTGCAGCCTTTCTGCGCTTAATTTTCCTCATCTATTAAATGGGGATAAAATGGGCCAATACTGACCTATTTTGGGTTGTTACAGAATTAAATGAACTATTGTATATAAAGTACCTAGCCCATTGCCTGGGACATAATAGGTGCTCAGAAAATACTGGTCATTATTCGGGGGAGGAGTGAGGTGGCGAATTGGGGGAGAGGGGTTGTCACTTTGAGGGGTAAAAAGTATAACTATTGCACTGTGTTGTACACCTGAAACTAATTAAAAATAAATAAATTTAAAAAAAAAATACTGGTTATTCTACTCTTAGGATTAGCATAGTCTATTTAAAAAAAATTTTTTTAAGTAGCTTTAAACTTTATTATAATGAAGTTTTATTCTTTTACAAAAAAATAGATGGAGATGTTATTGGGCCTTTGCCACCAGAACCAGAGGCTGTGCCAGCTCCACACGTTGCTGTCCAGAGCAGCAAAGTCGAGGTCATCATTCAGGAGAGGAAGGACACCAGGCCTGGAGTGCCGCACGTCCGCGAGTGGGACAGAGGAAAAGGTGAGGAGGGGGAGCTCCAAGGTGTAAAGGGGCCCTGCCAGTTTTTCCTGGTTCTCCTGATCCGAGAGGCTTTGAGGCATCTTAGTGGTCCTTTGAGGCTTAAGGAATTTTTCACATCCCTGATCTTATTTCTTCCCAGTACCCAGACAGTAGCTGTTTATAAACAGGAGCACTAGGAAGGGTAATTACCAAAGACCAGGGTTCACAAGGCATCATGTTAGAAGGGCGAGTTTGTTTTTTTATATATTTTTAAGAAGCACTTGGAGGTTTTCTGGAATTCGTGCTGCTCTCCTGTGGTTTTGCAGCTTTGGAAGGCCATTTCTTAGGAACTGCTTTTAAAATCTTAGGAAGGTTTGGGATTTTACTGTATTTTGTTTTTAGCAGTCTCATTTATGTTCAGTTGAAATGGTCTGCATGTCAGTGTGTTTACCTGGATTCACATATGGTTCGTTGCGTTATACAAAATTTTCTGAACATTTTTTTCTGTAAATACTCTGTGGTATCCACAGCAGCCTCTCTGTGGAAGAAGACTTATGTTTTATGCCTTTTTGAAAGAAATGTGTCAATACTATATCAGCTCATGCTGTTTTGAGCTGATGAGATCAAAACTAAAAGAATTGCAAATAGGGGGGTGCCTTTGGTAAGTGTGGCTGTTAGAAATAGAGATGAAATATCAGCTTAGATTTGGACAGGTTCTTTGTGTCTTCTGAAACTCAAAGGACAACATCTGTGTTTGCTCTGAAGACTTAAAGCATAGTGTCAAGCAAGTGACTTGAGTGTTTAATTTTTCTATAGTTCTTTTTCAAATGTCATTTTAGTGCCTTTTTGGCAATGTCCCCAAGCCTTCCAGCCTCTTCCACAGAGCCTTCCTTGAACCTTTGCTTTTCTGGAAGTACTCATATCTTTTTAGCCTGGTTCTTTATACTCCTATAGGAATTACTGTGCCTTATATTATTGCTTTGTTATTGCTGTCCTTGTTCTCCTAAGAATGTGAGGTGGCTTTTAAGAAATACATACATTAACCAAAAATAATAACAATAAAAATTCAACTGATTCAGCAGTCAGTTCTAATAATACTGTTTCTTATTTTCACTAGAATTTTCCTTTGGGTACTGGTCGAAGAGGCAGTCAGCTCTCCGGGCTGAGAGAGATCCTGAGTTTGCCCCACCAACGGATTACTTTGTGGGTCAAAAGAGAACTGGTTCTTTCCGTACCCAGACGTGGAGCAGACCTGAGCCTGCACAGGATGACCCAGAGCAGTACCCTGGCCAGAGCCCTGGCCCCAGCTGTTCACATACACCATCCACGCCTGCCCCCAGCAGCTCACCACAGGCCCCCACGGTCACTTTCGAAACGCTGGAAGATATGATATCATATTATAAACAAGTGACATGAACTTAAAAAACATTCTGACTTGGGTCTGTACTGTTGATGGTGCCTGCCTCTCCCAGAGTGGGGAAAATAACTTTAGGGACTGAATTGTAACCCTCTCTTCCTGTCCTTTCCCTAGAAGACACAGGTTGGATTTGTCAGCAAGGGAGAACGTGAATGGCACTATGGGAAATCTGTGGCAACTTGGCTGTTCGTTTTTTTCTAATTGGTATGGAGACATGTTCATCTGGACTTACGTGTAAGCTGTGCTAGAGTAGAAATATTCTGTAATATTGGGACACCCAGAAGCTTGTAATGCTGTTTTTTTCATACCCACTCCCATGACTTACTCAGATTTAAGGACTCCTTTCCTTTTAATAGCATATAGATGTCTTTTTTACAAGGATTCAGCCTCCAGATCAGTTGAGGGAGCATCTATCAGATGGAACTTTTGCCAACCAAACAGTGACAAATGAGGGGACACAGTGTGGGAGGCAAAGTAGTTTAGTTTCCAAGTGGACCCTGAAACTGGTAGACTCTTAAGCAATAACATGGAAACAATAAGGAAGACCAGAGGGGAGAACTTTATAATCCAGAAAGGTAGAAGTTGAAGTCACTGTCTTTTATTGTCATCCTGTTGTCGGAGAGTGGGCCTTTCTTGGCGCAAAGTCCAGGTCTTTGGCAACTCGAGCAAAGAATTGAACGAGATACCAGAGTAAAGCAGTAGAATAAGTAGTTTATTAGAAAAGATAGTACATTTAGAAATAGAAGTAGACCTGAGTGCTAGAGGATGGCTCAAGGGCCCATTACTAGAAGTTACATACCAAAGAGTGTGGAGTGGGCCACGAGCAAAGGGGAGGCTCAAAGGGAAGAAGCGGCAGCAGCAGTAGCAGCCGGGGCTTCCCTCCCAGGACTTGGGGTTTTTATCCTTTTTCTCTAGAATGGGCTGTTCTTTCTGGGTGTGGGACCACTTGATTGGCACCTGTGATTAACAAGAGGTACTGCGCAGGTGTAAGTGACTGGTCTGATCTAGTTGGATATTTTGTGTCCACTTGCTCTTCCTGCAGGGATAGGTAATTACAGTACAAAGGGGAGTTTTGGGTGGAGAGGGGAAGTGCCTCAGGTGGTTGCACTCTGTGGGATGTGTAGGAATGCAGAGACCCAATGCCTTCCTCTTAACTGCCTGCCTAGTTTCTCCTTGAGAGACGTGATCCCCATAAAATCTCTATGGGAAGCTGAGGGACAGGAGTTCTCTTCTTTTGTATCTGCTTCCTGCTGGGCAGGGGCATAGAGCTGTCCCTGCCTATTGGGGTTTACGGAACTCTCAACCTAGCTGGTCTCAGATGAGAGGAAGGGGTCTCAAGCTCCACTTGAAAGACCGTGTTGGCTTCTTTGCTTGTTGGGGTATCCCTTGCATCCTCAAGGCTCCTGAATGAGGACAAAAATATAAATCTGTTAGTTCTTATGAAACTTGTGGCTATTCAGTCCATCACTCAGGTGGAGTCAATTGTCTGGACATAGAATGGGTTTGACATTTAGCTTCCTGGCCTGGGGGATATTAGGAAGTCTCAGGCTTTCAACTAGTTATGGGAAGAAGGAGTAGGAGACTTACATTGTTTCAGATTCAGAAACTGATTTACAAAGCAATTAAGAAGCAAGGGGGATCTTCAGTCCAAGATTCACAAACTGGTTAGAAGAGCAATCAAAGCCCAAGAACTAAGAAACTAAAGAACTAGGGAGGAGACAACATTTCTATAGAAAATGAAACATTAAAGTTTTTCAGTGGGGGGGTTTGGTGCTGCTCAGTTGGCCGGTAACAATCCCATCCTAAGTGATGGTTATCATCACTATACTTTCAGTAAGTGTGTGTTGAAGGATGGGCACATGTGAGAGCTGTTGGGCCTGGTCAGAAAGCTCCTTAGCTGGAAGGGTTAGCTTTTCAGCTCGGCCTGTCTCCCCTGCTCCCACTTTAGGCCTTCATTGATGCTCGAGAGTGAAGTCATTTCAGAAACCTGATTGGGTTAGATTTGGGCTGGAGTGGGGCAGATAGGTCCCTTCATCTTTCCTAACAACAGGTGAGTGATCAGGGCTCCAGAAAGACTACCTGAGCCTGGGTACCGCCCTTGTCCTCTGCCTGCTACACCTCAGTGTCCTCTGTACAGCTGCAGACAAGCAATAGGAATTGGCCACTAGGCCCACAGGGCTCGTGGCTGCCTCCCAGGCCAGTGAGTCCTGTAAGAAGGTGCCAGAGCAGGTCCTCCAAGTGCCCCCAGGAGCCCACCCTTTCCTGGGCTCTGTGAGGAGCATGTTTTCCGTTCCCACAGCACAATGGTAGTGATGGGGGTGCCCTGTTCTCGTTACAGATTGTAAATGGGAGTGCAAAGAGGGTCAACAACTTGTTGGAGGTCATGTGGTGTTTCAATAGCAGATCTGGGACTTAAAACACAGTTTGTTTATTATGCTCAAGTTTGCTCCAGACGTAATGCTTTCTCCTGCATCCTTTGGCTCTCAGTCTTGTTGCCCCAATATTAGACAATCCCAAATTCTCACGAACTTAACCCCGAAAGTCCATATTGGGGCAAAGTTTCCAGAACTATAAATGGTCATTCTGTCAGCAGATACCTCATTTAACAAATGTACATTGAAACCAACTGACCTGACTTCCTTTTTTATAGAAATTGACAAGCTGATCCTAAAATTCATATGGAATTGCAAGGGACCCATAATATCCAAAACAATCTTGAAAATGTACAAAGTTGAAGGGCCCACACTTGCTGATTTCAAGACTTACTACAGGCTTCTCTTTTTTTGAGTCCCTTCCTCCCTTTTTGAGCCTTTTGGAGCCTTGTCTTTACGTGTGGCCAGCTCCAAACTCTTTGTAATGTAATTTCTAATAATGGGCCCTTGAGCCATTGTCTACTGCTTGGACCCACTTCTATTTCTTTAAGGTGTACTATCTCTTCTAATAAACTGCTTTTTCACTAAAAAAAAAAGAAAAATTACTTCAAAGCTACAGGAATCAAAATAATGTACTGACATAAGAATAAACATACAGATCAATGGAATAGAGTTGTGAGTCCAGAAATAAACCCATACTTCTTTGGTCAAGATTTTTGACAGTATTGGTGCCAAGACCATCCAGTGGGAAAGAATAGTTTTTCCAACAGATCATTCTGGGATCACTGACTATCTACAGGCAAAATAATGAATTTGGACCCATACCTCATGCCGTGTACAAGAACAACTCAAAATGGATCAAGGACCTAAATATGAGAACTGAAACTACAAAACCAACTGAAGCAGCTTACAGGACAAAAGAAAAGACAAAAGGAAAAATTGCAATATTAAAGAAATAGAATTACTTGCTAGATATCCTAGAATCAGAAGGAAAAAAAGGGAGAAGGAAAACAATAGACAAATATGAGAAAGATGGAAAGAGGATGTATTTATAAGGTAGAGCAAAAGGTCTCAAGGAAAATCGTGGAGAAGAAACAGCAAAACTAGTCAGACAGCAATAAGCCGATGAGTATGGGAGCCAGTGGTCATGGAAGAGGCCGCCGGATAACTTGCCCAGAACACCAGGGGTGGATGGGGAAGGCAGTCTGCATCACTGGCTCATGATCACTGTCAGCTCATCACTGTGTAAGTCAGATTTCCTATAGGATTTCTAAGACTGTATAAACGTATTTCCAATACGCTTTTAACAGCAGACATTTAGTTGAGTGTTTTGTGAGCCCAGTTGTTACATTCTCTTCCATTTCAGACCCAGAGTTCAGGTGTTGCCACAATTACTATTACCCGTTTCTCATGGGCCTGTTTTGTACAAGTGTATCCAGCAGGTGGCATTAGAGTTCCTAGACCAGAACCACAGGAAAACAGCACTGCCAATAGATAAGATGTAAGCCATTTGTGTCATTTTCAGTTTTCTAGGAATTGCATTAAAAAAGTGAAATTAATTTTATTATATACTTTATTTAATCTGGTATATCCAGAATATTTCAACATTTAATCAATATACCAAAAATATTAATGACATATTTTACATTCTTTTCTCGCCAAGTCTTCAAAATCTACTGTGTATCTACTTACATAAATTTTTACCATGGGTATTTGATCTGTATTTAGACTTCATAAAATATACACTTGAAAAAGTAGATTCACATACCCAAGTTGTTCCAAACATACTTAACCATGTTTAAAAGTTTGTCAATAACTGAATCAAGTACCAAGTTTTAAATTAATAAAATTTAGTTCCTTAGTCATATTAATCAGATGCTCAAAAGGCACATCTGGTGTTACTATACTTCACGGCACAGCTCTAAATGAGGTTTTGCATGCCCTAGGGTCTGACTAGACATAATCCTCCCATTAGTAGCAACTGTAGGATTGACAAACAGTCTCTTCCAGGCATACATGAAGTGTTCAGGACATTCTTACGGCTGTATTTAACTTGGGAGCAAGCAATGGTGAAACCTCTGGTCAGAAAACATGACTACACCTGATTCATGACCCGAGCAAGTGAAATGTTTGGGATCACAAATTGCTTTGAATTGCTTGTTTTCATTTTCTCCTTTTCTCCAAGCCTTTGTGTGTTTGATACAGTTTGTTTGAATTGGCTAAATAAATCATTTTGTTTGCTTGCAAAATTCTCAAAGGAGTAACTTGAAATCAGTATACATGAGGTTCCTGCTATGTTTAGCCATACATTTGCCAAAGACTTGTGGTATAATTTATTTCCTCTTAAAGCCATAGTGCAGCCCACAGGGTGGTTTTCAACTGACCTTGTTGTGACATACAGATGACGTGGTAGAATTTAGAATTTAGAATGGCGGTGGGTACTGGTCTTTACAGTTAATACAACATAGACTAGCCACGCCATAAATGTTTAGTTTCTTTTTTAGCCAGTAAGTTTTATGTCAAGCAGTTCCTGTAAAAAACTACATGGCCCAAGTAAGTGATGATAATTGAAAATAATTTGTTGACCTGTTGAAAACCATGAGCAAAAATGAAAATTCCCCTGGTCTTCCCACCTGCCCTTGTGAGCTGGCTTGGTGAAGCATTTTGCCTTGCCGGTGTAGGTTGTAGACATCTAGCTTAATGTTTAAAGTATGTGTGTGAGGAATAAGGTGGAGTTGGTGGGGAGGGAGCAATCTAGGAAAAATGGCAAGTCAAAATAAATTAAGCAAGGTGTTTTAGTGAAAACCTCTCACCCAGGCCTAGTATTGATTTGTTACTATGTTTCTTAATCAGTCCTGGGCAGTGTTTATATATTCATGCCTAGTAAATGTGTGTTTGTCTAGTGATGGGAGTGGTTTGAAATATTACTTCTTTTTCACCCTCAATTTAAACCACTTCTTTCTGTGCTACATTTCTAACTGCCACATTCTCCCTAACCCTGCAGTTTTACCTGGTTTTAAGCATTTTCCCTGGGGTACATTGTTTTCTGTTTCTATTTGATCATTGTCAGTATTAAACTTCCTTGAATTTGAATATGGGTTTAGAGAATTGATCCCTCTCTCTCCCTCACCCTGCCCCATGGAGGGTGGTTTCTGTAGAGGTTCCTTTCCACACACGTGAGTACAGTCAAGGTCACTCAGGATTTCTTATGAAAACCAGACAACACAAGAATGGGTCCTGCTCCCAGCCCGGTCTCCCAGGTCAGAAGTGTGTCTGAGAACAGTGCTGCTGTCTGTGTAGGGGACCCATGTTTTGTTTATTGTCTTCTTTCCAAAAATAATTACCTTTACCTTAAAAAGATAAGGCTTTATATCTCTGCTTCCAATTATGATCTGCATAGGTTTTTACGGATGTGTAATCAATGTGAACATACCATTTGGGTTTTTTTTTCCCTTTAACATTATTTGGAAAACAGCTTATTTTATTAAATTGCTTCCGTGATGGTTCATCAAATTAATATACATCGTTGTTAAACACTTCTGTTGTTGGCTGGCTGCAGTATTTCACTGTTAGGAATGAAGTTGCTATAAGCATCTTTTTGTGTCATTTAACCAACATTGATCTTTATCCAAGTACCTTTCCTTCCCTGTTTCAACCGTCCCCTTGGGCATTACTTTCAGAGCTGAGATCACTGGGTCAAAGGGATGATCATTTTTATGTTTCTCAATGGGTCTTCCCAGGAGACCTTTCTTGATAAGGGCCTTTGGTGCCATAGTAAATCTCCCTGGTGGAGGAGGATGCAGGTGGTTTGTAAGTGAATTCCGCTCCGGGACAAGGGGTGACTATGAGGTTCCAGTCTCACAAGTAAACCTTCCTCAGTAGCAGGCCGTTAAGCTTGATCATCTGTGCCGGCCCCAACTCTGCTTACTCATTAGATCCACTGCTCTTTACAGCTCTGCCCTTTCTTCTCCTCTGCTAGGGGAATTCAAGCATCCATCCAGAATTGTTTATATACTGAGCAGTAGAGAGGACACGTCTATTAATTTTCCCAGTCCCATCTCCACCCTTTTCATGCCTACTCACTGTCCTTACTTAAGCGTTTCTGATGAAAACCAGAGAGCCAAAACTAGAGAAAATAGCAAAGCAAGCAGGACGAGATGACCTGAGGGAGCTACATTTCGTTTTGTTTTTATACAGCTGTATGTACTGCTACCCCAAAATGTTTTCTGGATCAGTGCTAGTAAAAGGAAGGAAGTAGACCCTTTTTTCGTCTTTTAAATCTATACCCGAATTTCCCCCTCAGCTGCATTGTAGTTGAGTGCACTTGGTTTTCCCAAAAGCTGTTCAGAATTTTTCACCTTTTCACCCCCGGCAGTTTGTTGTGTCAGTGCCAAATAAGCACCCTTTCAGATGCACCTAGGACTGACATCCCATTTTACTGTGGGTGGAAATCAGTCTGCCATGTGTGCTGCCCCCCTCCTTGGCTCATTCCTCTGGCAGCTGGACATCTCACACACCTTCCTACCCCACATTCCCACCACACTGCCAGCCCCTGCGGGGAGCGACCGAAAATGCAGATCCCTTCTTTGCTTGCAGTCCTTTGAGGGTTTCCCATCACCTACAGGATGAAGTCCAGGCTCGGCTAGTCCCTGACCACCCCTCCCATGTGGCCCTCCACTGTCTACACTAACCTGTAGCATCATCTAGCTACTTGCCAGACTATTTAAAGCCTCTCGCCTGAACAAAGCCTGTTCCCGTCGCCTGGAATTCTGTACCTTTTTCGTTAGTCAACTTCTGTTTCTAGACCAGTTTCTGTCATTTCCATTGTGCAGCCTTCTTTGACCACTTCAAGTAATTACCTTTTTCTACTTAACATTCATTGAGCACTTAACTCGGCTAGGCATTGTGCCAACACTTTACATGCATCTCTTCAATTAATTCTCATGGTCCTGGGAGGTGGAGACTAGTGTCCACATGGGGCTCTTGAAAACATCACACAGATCAGGCGCCAGGCTCAAGGTCACATAGCCTGAGCTCTGAGCCGCCCAGTGATGCTGCCTTCTCTGGACTTGCATTCTGCCTTGCAGTGACTTGTCATTGTAGCCTGGTGTGCGTGCCTCTCCCCTCATCTCTGTCCTCCTAGCCTGGAACAGAGGGAACAGGCAGCAAATTGTAGAATGAAGGCAGTGCTGGGCCCATGGTCATCATTTAGATGCTTTATAAGCTTCTTACGCAATCTTTTCTTTGTGGGAATTGTTTCTTGAAACTTTGCTTATACAAGTAGTTATTACAATATTATTGACTATATTCCCTATGCTGTACTTGACATCCCTGTGACTGTTTTCATAACTGGCAATTTGGACATTTTAATCCCTACACTCTTTTCACCCTCTGGCAACTGTTTGCTCATCTTTTACAACCTTCAGTGTGACCCTTGTCATATAGTGTATGAGTCAATTTTGTAAGTCTATTATTTGTCAAACATTGAGCTACCAGAGGGCAAGGCCCATGTCTCAGTGATGGAAAAATGAATGAATGACAGAATAAGAATTGGATAATTACGAAGGAAGGAGTGATGATGTGCCAGCATGGATGGTTGTCAGTCAAGAATCACATGTGACTGCAAGAATAGAGATTTGAATAAGGTGGCTTAAAGAGATTAGGGTTCATTCTCTCACGTGAAACAAGTTTGGGGAGGTAGTGGTTAAGGGCTGCTATGGGGGTGCCATGACGTTATCAGGAGCCAGGCTCTTGCTACCTTTAGTTAGCTACCTTTATTTAATGCATGGCTTCTGTCCTCAGGGTAACCTCATGGCTCCAGATGGCTGCTGGAGCTACAGCCATTTCATTCATCCCAGAAGAATGAAAAGGGCAGTGGGTAAAGAGAAGGTGTTCTCTCCCTGAAGGCAGCTTCCTTGAAAAAGATTTCTCAGGGTCCTACCTAATAGTTTCCATCTTTATCTCATAGGCCAGAATGTAGACACATGGTCACCTGTAACTGAATATATACATTTAATTTAAAATGATATTCTTTTAAAACAGCTTTTAGATGTGAATAGATTTTTCTCCAAAGAAAATATAAATTGGCCAATAGCTCATTAAAAGATTCTCACCATCACTAGTCACTAGGGAAATACAAATCAAAACCACAATGAGATAATCACTTCATATCCTCTAGGATGGCACTACAATCAAAAAACAATAAGTGTTGACAAGGACATGAAGAACCTCCTACATTGCAGATGGGACTGTAAAATGGCACAGCCACTTTGGAAACCAGTCTGGCAGTTCCTCAAAATATTAAACAGTTAGTTACCATATGACCCAGAAATTTTACTCCTAGGTATATATCCAAGAGAATGAATACATCTGTTTATACAAAAACTTGTTCATGAATGTTCATAGAAGCATTATTCCTAATAGTCAAAAAGTGGAAACGACCAAAACGTGAAAGAAGCCAGTCACAGAAGGCCACATATTGTATGATTCCATTTATTTGAAATGTCCAGAAAAAGCAAATTTATAGAGACAGAAACGAGATTAGTGGTTGCCTAGGGGTAAGGGATAATGGAGAGTGACCACTAATGGGGTGATGAAAATTTTCTAAAATTAGATAGTGGTGTTGGTTGCACAACTTTGAATATACTAAAAACCACTGTACACTTTAAAAAGATTGAATTGTATGGTATGTGAATTTTATCTCATTAAAGCTGTTTTAAAAATCAGCTTTTATTTGTAAGACATATCTTCAAAATTAACCTCAAAGGAAAGGAACTGATGGGGGGGTGGGTAGGGAGAAGTTCCTCAAACCAGTTAACATTTCAAGGATTTTATTTGTCTTCATCTGAGTCCTGGCTTAAAAAAAAAAGAAAAAAAAGAAAAAATCGACCCTGCATGGTCAGGGTCAGATCCTCTGGCTGGCTGCCCAGATGACTGAGATTCTGAGTGGTTTCTTTGTTCTGTAGACTTATCATTTTAAAAACGAACCTATTTTTCCAAGTCTCCAGAGCTGAGGAATAGAGATGCCAGGGGTCAGCAAATAGTCATAGGAGGCCACTTTATCTGCCAGCCAGCCTGATTTCCGAAGGGTTGCTCAATGGAACTCTTGTTCTTGGAGATTTCATTGTTGATAGATGGGCAGAGACAGCTCCAGGGCAGTGGGGAAGCAGCGTCGCGTTTGGAAAGGCCTCTGTGCCAGGAGTCTGCAGACAGATGACTCCTCACCAGGAGCTGTCTGTCTAAGCCTCTGATTCCTCATCAATGAAATAGAGAGATAACAGCCTTCTCATCCCAGATCTGTAAACACTGAGGGTTTACACCAAGGGCGTGGTGCTGGAATGGTGAACTCGGGGTCACTTCAGAGCACATGATTTGAAAAGTAAAAGAATGAAGATTTTTCTGGCAGGAGAAGATGGCCACGGACGTGGTAGGGAGTGGTTGCCAGGTCGAAGGTGATAGAACTGATGGTTTGAAGACTGGTAACAAGAATTGTCAGAAGGCGCCAGCCCTTTCTCTGCTGTAAAGACCAACATTCCTAGCAAGTAAGCTCATTGGGGCCGTTTAAGTCAGACAACAGAGGCAACTCACTGAGAATGCATGGAAATGATGCTGGTAGAGGTGATCAGAGGGGGCACCCCACCCTCCTCTGTTTCCCTTAGGTCAGTCTTTCCTATGTGTTCTGGATTCTTGAGCAACTTTTATAGAGCCTCATATTCTCACAAAGCCCCTCAGGAATGAAAAGAAATAAGTCATCGTTTTTATGTAGTGTAAGATAAAAAAGTGACTCCATATCTTTGTAAATGTGTTTTAGATTGATAGATGGACAAGAGTGGTATGTTCTTATGGTGTTCGTTTTGATCCAATAACTGAAACTTTCAGATCTGATTACAAAACCTGAGAAGTTTGTTTGCAAATTTTTTCTAGGCATTTTGTGTTCATCAAATTGTTCTTCACACTCCCTCTCTTCAACCAGTGGTCTATTTTTGGTATAAATTAAGAAGGTAAAAATAAAAACCACAATTTAGAAGCATGTCAGGGTACAAACCACTGAGTAGCATATAGTGCTATTCCGCTGACCCAGGCATGAATATACGTATCTGCTACCTCACAGCCAAATGTGTCCACTTGATGAACACTTGGAACCCTCAAGAAGTCCTGGTAAAGTGGAGAAATATTTATCATAGCTCATTCATTTTAACGTACACATTCCCCCCATTTTAATATCTCTGAAATGGTGATATGTCTTACAGCCAGTGGCATCTTACATTGATTTTTCTTGTAAGATGGTGTATTATAATAGTTACAGAAGATTTGATGAAATGTGGCAAATACAATTAGTCACTGAATTAAGGAAACTCATTCTTCTCATTCTGTCTGCCCTTGGATATACATGTTGAATAATTCTGTGCCCACCCTTGCACTGCAGTCAGGAGCGTACACAACCAGGAAGCTTACCACCTTCCTCCAGAGAGCCAGTGAAACATCTTGTTTTTGCAGGTTTTTATTCATAGACCACAAGCAGATCTTCCATCTGTAGCAGATCTCTAACTACAAAAGGTACTATGGAACTTTCTCCCTTCCCCATCCTTTCCGTTCCTCCAGCCCCTGGGCTCCCTCTGTAGGTACTCAGTTTGTGTGACTGTCCCTGGAACCATTTCTGGAGCCTGCTCATCTCTAGGCCCTTTCCCAATGTGGGTCTAGCTGAGGTAGCTCAAGGAAGAGAAGGGAGGAGGGGCATCCCATTGCCCTGCTGTGGAGGGAGTAACCGATTATTTCCTTATCCTTCCTGGACAGGACCTGCTGGCTCAATGACCTATCAGGGCCATTTCAGGACTTCTGTTCTGCCCGTCTCCAACACTTCGCCTTAGGTAAGAACTTTTGCTTTTGTTCGCCACTCAGGGTTCTGACTCTTTACAGCTGGAGGTTCCTCTTGTCCGAGATGGACAGTGTCACCTAGCAGTATGCATGCTCTAGTGACATGAGCAACATCAGGAGTAACCGAGAACTGTACCTGTGGCACACAGCCATGGCCCCCAAGCTCCTGGCCCACATCGCCAAATTGCTCACCGTTTGCCGGAACGCAGGTGTTGCTGTACCTAAGGGCATCCGAAACATCTTTGAGTTCACTTGGGAGGAGCTCATCTCTGATCCCATGCTGCCCACCCGGTCTGACATCCTGGGCCTGGAGATCAGCATTGGAACCCCGCTTGTGGAGCCTGTGGAATCAACCCCCATGCAGGTCCCCACCCAGAAGAGGCCGCCGCCACCAGCAGTACCTCTACCACCCACGCTACCCGCACCCACGGGGCCCACCAAGTTTTCTGCCCACTCTCGCTCTCATGGCCGTCGGGCGCACTCTGGCCAGGAGCCCCTGCACAAGTTCCAGCGGCAGTTTATCCACCTGCTAACAGAGCTGCTCGCCCTGAAGATGAAGGCCATGGTGGAGTCTGTGTCTGGTAAGGCGGGCTCGCCAGAGTCTTTTCCGTTTTTTCTGGGCCCAGAAAGGTCTGCCTGGACCCATGTGTTTGTCCATCGCACCCACCCCAAAGAGGTATATAAGGTTGCACTGGAAACAGGTGGCAGCCACGGGTCTGCTGTAGGAATTAAACTCCTTCCATGACCATCCCCAAGAATCATCCTCTCACTCCTCTCTGATCTCCACTTTTTTTTAAAACTTTATTGGGGAACAGTGTGTTTTTCCATGACCCATCAGCTCCAAGTCAAGTTGTTGTTTTCAATCTAGTTGTGGAGGGCACATCTCAGTGGCCCATGAGGGAATCAAACCGGCAACCTTGGTGTTATGAGTCTGTGCTCTAACCACCTGAGCTAACCGGCCGCCCCTGTTCTCCACTTTTTCCTCCCATTCCCCCAACTTGGGAGAGCCAAGACTGGAAGGTTGGCTGTGGAGAATGGTGTGAGGTTAGAGATACTGAAGGATGGAATTTGTGAAAATGATGTAGAGGTGGGAAGAGGCGGCATGCACGAGGAGGGTGCATGTGGAGTTGTCAGTTAGGATGGACAATTGGCGGGTGGCAAGACAGATCCCAGTAGAGTGAGAACGAGGGAGAGTTATGAGAACTGGGGTCCATCCACTCATGGTGAGGGTGTCATTCTAAGATCAAGGCCAGGACCTAGAGCCAGATTAGTAATCAAGCCTTCTAGATGTTGTGTTATTTTAAATACCAACAACATTGGTACCCAGGTCTATGGGTAGGAAGAGAAAGGGGCAAAGGGGGACAGAGCAACCACCTGACAGGTTTTGAGAGCTCGAGACCCTTCCATTGGGAGCCTCCTCTCCCTTGCTTCCCTAGGAATAGATCTTCACTCTACCCTTATTTCCTGGGCCATGTATGGAGGTCCTTTTCTGGTAGCATTAGCCCCACACTGGGAGGAAAATGAGTTGTTTTGATGATTAATAGGTACCAACCCCCTGGACATCACAAGACGCTTCTTGGAAGCCAGTCAGCTCCTCCACCTCAATGCCAAGGAGATGGCTTTTGACTACCTGATTGGCACAGTCGGAAGAAGTGGCTATGGTGTTCAGTCAATGGGGAAAGGTGGGTACCTGAGCTTCAGCCTTTAGATGAAAATTCAAACAACACCAACCAGAGTGCAACGGAAAGGTCAAACCCCCGGTTTAAACGTTGGACATTTCCAAAAGTTGAGGTGGATGTGGGGCAACAGAGATTCTCAAATGCCGTAGGTGAGTGTGTAAACTGGTGCAGTTCCTGTAGAGGGTGTTTGGTGGCATCTGAGAGGCGGGAGATGCTTTAGGATCTTACAACCCAGCAGTGTCTCCCCTAGGTCATTCCCTAGAGCAGTGCTTCTCAAACTATCTGCAGTTAAGGAACAATCTGTAAATTTCCCATCTCTTGTGGACTGACCCATTTAAAAATATGATAAAGATGTCATAGCAAATCAAATTGGTACAAAGGTTTCTAAATACCTTTCTCTCAGTTTGTGTGCTCACCTGGTCATGGCCTGGTGTGGGTTCGTGCCTGTCCACAGGCCACTCTTGAGAGGCATACTTGGCATACGTGTGCAAGAAGCCGTACCAGAATGCTTATTGCAGAATCATTAGGAATGGGAAAGAAAATTGGAAACAACCTAAATGTCCATCAACAGGAGAAAAGCGAATTACAGTCTATTTAGACAATGCAACAATGTGAGAAGTGAAAATGAATCAAGCACCTAAAGCACATATATCAATAGAGGTAAATCTCAAAAGATAGTGTTAAGCAAAAAAGAGCAAGCAATAGAAGGCTACATTTGGTATAATACTATTTAAATAAAGTTTTAAAGATTGCAAAGTGATATTGCTTATGGGAACATCATGCAAAGTGCAAGTACAAAAACATGAAGGGGAACGATAGATGCAAAATTGAAGGAAGTAATCTTTGGAGTTGGGTAGAAGGAATGGATCTGGAAGACAGTGATTCAGTCATATCTTAAGCTTGGTAGATATACAGTATTCATTTTGAATGTAAGTCCTCACTGTTAGGAGGTTTCACAGGGGAGCACAAAAATTTTTTACTGTAGTTCCCCCTTACCTGCATTTTTGCTTTCCATTGTTTCAGTTTCCCATGGTCAACCACAGTTTGAAAATATTAAATGGAAAATTCGTAAGTTTTAAATTGTGTGCCATTCTGAGTAGTGGAATGAAATCTCGTGCCCTCTTCCTTCACCCCGCCGGGGATGTGAATCATCCCTTTGCCCAGCATGTCCATTTTGTGGACAGTCCCGGCTTAGCAGCCGTCTTGGTTATCAGATGGACTGTTGTGGAATCACAGTGCTTGTGTTCAAGTCACCCTTATTTTACTTAGCAATGGCCCCAAAGCTGCAAGGGTAGTGGCAATTCCACGCCAAAGAGAAGCCATAAAGTGCTTCCTTTACGTGAAAAGGTAAAACTTCTAGACTTAATAGGGATGGAAAAAAAATTGTATGCTGAGGTTGCTAAGCTCTATGGTAAGAACGAATCTACCCATGAAATCCTGAAGAAGGTATAAGAAATTCATTCTGATTTTGCTGTTGCACCTCAAACTGCAAAAGTTATGGCCACCATGTGTGATGAGTGCTTAGTTAAGATGGAAATGACATTAAATTTGTGAGTAGAGGACATGAACAGAAAACGTGTTCCAATTGATGGCAACGTGTTGCTCGAGAAAGCATTGAGCCTATATGAAGACTTCAGCAAGGATCCCTGAAATGAGTGACACTGAGCCTTTTGCTACAAGCAAGGGATGGTTACCCAGATTCAGGTATAGGTGTGGTTTGAGAAATATAAAAGTTACAAGGGGTGAGGGGAGAAAGAGAGAGAGAGAGAGAGAGATCCCACATTCACATGACTTTTATTACAGTGTATTGTAATCATTCTATTTTATTATTGTTAATCTCTTACCATGCCTAATGCATAAATTGAACTTTATCAAAGGTATATATGTATAGGAAAAAGCATTGTTGTGTGTGTGTGTGTGTGTGTGTGTGTGTGTGTGTGTGTGTGTGTATTGGGTTGTCAGAAAAGTCATGATGCATTTTTGCAACGAAAAACTTTTCCGACAACCCAATGTATATATGCATATGGTTCAGTACTATCCTTGGTTTCAGGGTCTTCGAACATATCTCTTGTGGCTAAGGAGGGTCTTCGAACATATCTCTTGTATCTCATAACCATCCACCTTCACCTGTACAATCTGCCCCCATTTATCATCTCTCCCGTCCACTGAATGTTTGTCAGGCTTCTCTTGATGGTCAGAGGTTAAACATCTGATAAGAATATGCATATACAGTGCAAATAAATTGCATAGTAAAATTGCAAACTTTGGGGGGAATGTGAATTTCATGAAGTCAGTGAAAGTGATGTTAGAGAGCGGCTCGATCCCCATGTGCAGCCACTGATGAGTGGCGTGGTGGAGCAAAACTAGTTAACTACTGAAGATGGGAAAGCCCTCTAGGATAATGACTCCATGGAGAAAGGATGGTTTAGGTATCAAAGGAATAGAGACAAAAATCGATAAAGCTTTTGGATATTTTTGCAAAAGGCAAACACGAAGGGACTCATATTTTATTGCTGTCATACACCATTCAGGAAAAATAATGACACCACCTCAAAAAAATTGACACAGTCGTTTTTACTTCTTATAAAAATTAGCATGTGCTTACAATATCAATGAATTCTTGTTAACTACATGATAAAAGAAGATATTTTGATAAATTTTGTGGGGTTTTTTCTAAGATAAAATCCCAAACAATTTTCCCTATACTAATTACCATGAAACAGAGGTCTCTGTTTTAGGGGAATTTCCTCTGTGCTGGTTCTGTTCAGGAGCAGCTATGGGCTGGTAACACAGGTCCCCTAATTATGCTGACTATGTAGGCAGATGGTTACCAGCATACGTGGAGTTCTGCACCTTGTATACCAAATGGAGCTTAGAGATACATCTCATTTGGGGGGACAGCTGCCCGTTGTTCTGTTTATGGGTAGGAGAGTCCTAAGGGGGATGTCCTGGTAACCCTGGCCCAAGCCCCCACCCTCAGACCTGCCCATGGTGCTCTCCCACCTGAACATTATATTCCCTCACCCTGAAAAGGAACGGTTGTCACCATTAGCACGTCACCTCATAAAGCATTTAAGCTTTCCCCTGTGATGCAGTAGCTTCGGGTGTCCCTCAGAGGTTCTAGTTAATCTAGTGGAAGAGAAATTGCCAGAGAACTGAGCTGAACTCCGGAGAGCCTTTTGGTGATTTCGGTGTCCTGCTGTGTTCGTGGAGAGCAGGGAGAGCCTCCCCTCCATCACGCTCCCCTGTTGGCACATCTGTTCCAGACACTCTTCTCTTAAAACAAGCCTAGAGTTTGAAAAGAAAAATCGAAATGACAAAATATAAATGAAGGAGCTATCCATTTCTTTTGGTAAAGAATTCATTTTAGAAGGAGTTGAATTAGATAGCTTTCGCAGGGCAATAAAAAGATGCAAACTCTGTGAATTTTGCATGCATTTTGCTTTTCTAGACCGTCTTATATGTGAGGTAGACCAAAGCTATAACTGAGTCTGGAGTATTCTTCCCTTAAAGCAAAAGCCAGAATATAGCCCTTCCATAACATTAAGATTATTTGATTTTTTTTGGTATGTTTTAATAATATTGCCATCAACCAAAAGACTGGTTCCTGCCTTTTCTCCTTCCTAATACCTATAGTCCTGGCTTAGCATGAAAGAAAACTGGACTGCTCCTTGATTTTCAGTTGATGGCAACATACACACACAAAAAAGAAATAATCTTGTCATCTTTACATATAGCTATTTTTCTTTCACTTCTGCAGTTTTCTTTGTGGTTCTCTATATATGTATATATGTATGTGTATATACAAGTATATGTCGGTATATATGTGTATATGTACGAGTATCTATATATATAATTTTTAGAAAAAGAATACTGCAGTTTTCTATTTCTCAGTTTCCTTTACTTAACAAACACAAATGTTTTCCAACTTGGTTATTACTTTTAATAGTTGTCATTTTGAGTGAGTATAAATTCCTTCTGATGTTTATGTTCCATAATTAACCAAATGGTTAGGTTTCCAGATTTTTTGTTATTAATATAATATGCACTGTAATAGGCAACTTTATGTATATCACTTCTTATTTCTGTATTATTTATGATTAAGATTGATTACCCAGAAAAGGACTTATTAGAGTAGAGGGTCTCCATATGTATTTAGCTCTTGTTAAATTTTGCTTTCTTGATAGATTTTTTTCTACACCAGCAGGATTGGCTAGTTTTATTCCATCTTTACTAGCATTCGCTATTGTTAGTTCTTTTCATTTCTGCTAAGTTGGAAGGTACTGAAAATTGTTCTAATTTCAGCTTTTGGATCACTACTGAAGGTGAGTGATGATGTGTTTCCATCATCCAGTGTGCAACCTCTGGTTGTAATCTTTGCTTGTGAAGCCAGGTTTGCCATTTTCTTTATGAAGTTGAATGAGCCTTGTCAGTGAACCAATTGTTTCACATTTCCTAACGAATTCCTGCTTAACCAGTGAAATGACTATGTTTGGGGGAAGAATAAGGAAAGGATTTAATGAGGTTTGTGTAGGATCATCAAGATTTTCCACTAGTGATGTTGGTGCTAAATTTTCATTCTGAAGTGGTCAGATAGTCAAATGATGCTGCACAAGACAGTATGATTCTGCAAGAGATTGATCTAATTGTTGAAGAAGGATCTGATTTCAGTGGCTTGGATAAGGGAAATTAGATGACTCTAAATTTCATTCTAGCTGGCTCAGGGTTTATTCTCTTGACCTAATGTACAGTTAGTTATACCTGCATTTGCCCTTCCAGTAACATCAGTTTTTGTGCTTGTTTGGTGCTCCTTACTCCCTGTTCTGATGTCATTTCACTCTTGAGAAATATTGGAGGGGGAAGGGAGTGCTGTAGAGAGGAACCGTATTTCCCCTTAATTACTCTGAGCCTGCTTGTGCATTTAAAGGTTGTTTTTTTTTATTCCAAGAATTGGTATTTTGTACAACAGGGCATTTTAGAATATTGGGTCTACCATACTGCTAGAACAAAAAGTCCATATTACATTTGTGGTTAAAAAAATTAAAAAATTGAAAGAAGAATCCCTCCCTCTTCCACTCCAGAGTCCATCATGAACATCTCAGTCATGGCAGTGAACTCACCTTACCAGCTTAGCTATGAGGCTTCTACTGGCTGTCTGAGCTTTTCCCTCTCAACTGGAAAGGAAGCCAAGAAGAAAGCAGGTAACAGTGATTCCCAGCAAGACCTCTTAGCCCATCTGTGGGGGTAGAGGTGGGGGTGGGGAGAAGGATAGAAGAGTCCCTGTTTGAAGTCAGTAGCATAGTTTGATTTGGTTTTCTGGTAAGGAAGATACACAGCTGCCCTGGCTATTGACCGAAGCTACTGACACAGATTCTTTCTCATAAAGCTGACTCATCTCAACCTAGTCACTCCGCAGTACAGCCCCATCATTTGAATGTATACATACCCTCCATTTCTGGTGATGCGGTTCCCCTCACCTGGGACAACACCCATCTCAAACCCACATTTCCACCCAATCAGTATCCAAACTTCACCCCTTCTGCTTAGATCTGTGTTGCTCTTACACAGCAAATGTGGGAACCAGTATCTAAAGAGAGGTATTTGTATACCGAACCTAACAGTGTGCCCTAAACTGGGCCAGTCCATGCGAGCAGACATAGAGGGCACTCTTATTCCATTAAAGAAAGCACACCACAGAAGGAAAGGCTTAAGGGAAAGAATGGGTGGCAGATGAGGCCAAACAGTATAGCAATGACCGTGAAACCAGAAGCTCAGAGGGCAGAAAAGTAGGGCTAGAGAGAGCCAGGTAAGGCTTCAGGGAACTTCCAGGCCACTCCCCTCCTCCATGGGCTTTAATGGCAGAGTGGTGGAATGGAGTTGGTAGGGGAGGACTGCATTCCAAAGAGGTGGTGGGAGGATCAACATAAGGTGGGAATGCTCAAAGACTGTCAATTGATTCCCACAGACACTGGAGGTAAGGCTGGAAGTTGAGAAGTTTAGATTTTATTCCTGACCCTGTCCCTGGCTGGCTGTGTGATTTGCATTCCTCCAGGCCTCACTCTCTATATCAAGCTGCTCCTATATCCTTTCAGTTAGTCAACAAATGTTTATTAAACAATTGCTAGTTGTCAGTCACTGTTCTAAATGCTGGGGGTACACATGTGGACTCTAACACAAAGAATGCCTTCCTGATGGAGCTGACATTCTCAGCTTCCTGCATGGAGTAGATTCAGATGTCCTCTCTCATTCCCCCGGTTCCTTTACCTCTGTTGACATGTTTTCTCTCACCATGCTTCAGTAACACATAGCATAACTTCTGGCATCTCACTTTATGTGCTCCTGGTTTTATCATATCCTCTCCTGAGCTGGCCCTAAATTGACACAGTCACTTGAAGGGAAAACAAACTATCCTTAAGACACATAGTGACTTCATGTTTTTTTCCCCCCTAATGACCTCAAGGGTAACTCCTTGAGTAGGTTCTTATGCAAACATTAAATATTTTTGTTGGTATCTTTGTCTATATGGCTGTTTTCCTCTGCTACACCACCAAGATGTGATTTATCATGATGTTTCATCATTCTCACTGGGATGTATGTTCAGTAATGCCGCATTTCTTATAGATTCTTGGTACCTTTTTAAATTATTCTCACATGCATTCCTAATAGTTTATAAGTAACCATGTATCGTATCCTGCCCAAGAATGTCCCAGTTTGTGCTTATTGTCCTGGCATAACTATTAATTATATCCACTTTCATTGTAAAAGAATTTTCCATCTTGGACAATTATACAGGAATTCTGGTTTTAAGTCACTTTGGGTTTGGGACCTCCACTATCTGTTCCATGCACATGTGCTGTCATATGTCACCAGATGGCCCCATTTGCAGTTGTAGGGCACACTTGGAGCAGAGAGGCTCCAGGAGTTGAGCCTACCCTCTGAGGGGACAACAGTTATTTCTGGGAAGTAGCTCAACTTTACAAAGAGAGAACTGAGAGAAGTTTGTCAATAGAAGTTCCTGGATGGAACAAGAGGTTATCACCCTTGAAGATCCAAGGCAACCAGGGATAGGCCAGACATTGATGTTTAGGCCAGCATATATTCCAGGAGGTCATCCAGCTGGTAGCTGGGCCTCAGGGTTAAGTTTCTGGTTTCTGGTGGCAGGAGGAGTTGGGGAAGGGACCAGGAACCACTCAAGATGGCAGATACTAGAGATGGTACCTGAGCACTAGCCAGGAATCCCAAGGCTTGGCTAACAGTGAGGAAAACTTTTTCTGAGGCCCTCAGGGCTCAGTTGAAGCCTGAGCAATACCCCTGGCATGAAGCCAGGTTTTATTCTTGAAACCAAGGTGAAGTTAAGCCTGCATATATCAAGAAGAGCATGTGACTCCAGCTAGGTGGGTGGTAGAGGCTCACAGGCAGTCAGGACCTGAATATATGCCTCTGGAACCTCAGTCATAGAGGATCCACCTCCACAATATCATGTCATCACATCCTTATACCACCTAACACTTTCCACAGAAGATAACTGAAAATAAGTGCAATAAACACAAAACATTGTCATCCACAGATTTGAGCAGACAGAAGAAAGAATCAGAGAACTTTAAGATAGAACAATGGAAATAATATTGAGTCTGAAGAACAGAAAGGAAAGATTGAAAAGAAGTGAATAGAACCTAAGGGACCTGTGGGACACTATCAAGTGGAACAACATAAGCAATGGGGAGTCCCAGAAGGAGGAGACAGAAAGGGACAAAGAAACAATTTGAAGAAATAATGGCTGAAAAATTCGTTGAAAGACATGAATATAAACATCAGAGCTCAATAGATTCCAAGAAAGATGAACTCAAAGATACCCATGCCTATACACATTATAATCAAACTTTCAAAAGACAAAGACAGAGAATCTTGAAAGCAGCACGAGGAAAGCATATATCATTACATACAAACAATCCTCAATAAGATTATCAACAGATTTCTCATCAGAAACTTTGGAGGACATAGGTACTGGACTGATATATTCAAAGCACTTAAAGAAAAAAAACTATTAACCCCAAATTTTATATCCAGCAAAATTGTTTTTCAACAGTGAGCAAGATATTAAAACCTTCCCAGATAAATAAAACCTGAGGTTAGTTCGTGACCACTAGACCAACCCTGCAAGAAACACTCAAGGGAGTTCTTCAAGATGAAATGAAAGGACACTAGACAGTACCTGAAAGCAATATGGGGAAATAAAGATTTCAATAAAAGTAAATACATAGGCAGTTATAAAAGCTAGTAGCATTGTAATAATGGTTTGTAGCTGCACTTTTTTTCTACATGATCTAAAAGACTAATATATTTTTGGACCGGCCAAGTGGCGCATTGGTTAAGAGCTGGCTTGGGACACCAGCGGCCCCAGTTCGGATCCCACATATGAAGGTCAGTGACACTGCCCTCTACAGCTAAAATGGTGAACAACAGCTCCACCTGGAGCTGGGCTGCCGTGAGTCCCCAGGATGGCATAGCTGCAGCCCCTGCTGCAGTGGGCTGCCATAGGCTACAGTGAGTGGCCGGCATCAGCCTGAGTGGCTGGCAGCCAGTGTGAGCTGCCAAGAGCCACTGTGAGCAGACATCCAGAGGCCGGTGACCGATCTGCTTCACCCGGGAAGAATGTAATGATAATACCAACATGGGCCAGTGAAGCAACGTCTTCCACAACTAGACTGAAGAACAAAAGGACAGCAACTTGTCTGTTCCCCTTTCCTGATTCCCCAACACTGTTCCCCTCCCCCAATTCCCCAATAAAATCTTTAAAAAATAAAAAAATAAAATAAAAGACTAATATATTTTAAAAATATTAGTGTAAAAGCTAGTATTACTGTAACTTTTGTTCAGAACTCCAAATCTTGTTTTCTACATAATTTAAAAGACTAATGCATTTAAAAGAACTGCTCATTTATGTTTGGGGGCACATAATATATAAATAAATAATTTTGTGACATCATCAACTGAAAGAAATAGAGACAAAGCTGTTGAGGAGAGTTTTCATAAGTTGTTGAAGTTAAGCTAATAAAAATTCAAATTAAGAGTATCATAACTTTAGAATGTTAAATGTAATCCCCATGGTAACCACAAAGAAAATAACTATTGAACATAGGAGAAATGAAGTTAAACATCTCACTGCAAAATAAATAAACAAACAAACACAAAGAAGAGAGTAATGCAGTATTTGAGGACAAAAAGCTGTAAGATATATAGAAAACAAAGAGCACAGCGATAGAAGTAAGTCTCTCCTTATCAGTAATTACTTTAAATGTAAATGGATTAAACTCTTTAATCAAAAGACAGAGATTGGCAGAATGGATAAGAACACATGATCCAACTATATGCTGTCTACAAGAGACTCACTTGAAATCCAAAGACACAAACAGGTTGAAAGTGAAAAGATGGAATATCTATTCCATATAAATAGTAACCAAAAGAGAGCAGGAGTGGCTATACCAATGTCAGACAAAATAGACTTTAAATCAGAAAAGGTTACAAGACACAACAAAGGACACCATAGGTTCATAAACTTTTCAATACAGCAAAAAGATATGACAATTATAAATGTTTATGTACTTAATAACAGACCATCAAAATATATATGAAGCAAAAACTGACAGATTAAAGACAGAAATAGGCAGTTCTATAATAATAGTTGAAACTTTGATAACCCACTCACAATATGGAAAGAACAACCAGACAGAAAATAAGTAAAGACAAAGGACTTAAATAACACAATAAGTCAGCTAATTCTAACAGACATATACAGAACATAAACAACAAAAACAGAATACATATTCTTCTCCAGTGCACATGGGACATTATCCAGAATAGGTCATATGTTAGGCCACAAATTAAGTCTCAATAGACTTAAAAAGATAGATATCTTACAAAGTATCTTCTCCAACCACAATGGGATGAAGTTAGTAATAACAGAAGAAAAAGTGGAAAATTCACAAAATTGTGGAAATTAAATAACACATTCTAAACAACTAACAGATCAAAGAAGAAATCACAAAGGAAATTAGAAAATACTTAGAGATGAATGAAAATGAATATACAACATCCAAAACTTACAGGATGCAGTGAAAGTGATACTAAGGGGGAAAATTTATAGTTATAAAAGCTTATGTTAAAATACAAGAAAGATCTGGGGCTGGCCGAGTGGCATGGTGGTTAAGCACTCGCTTGGGAAGCCAGTGGCCCCAGTTCGGGTCCCACATGGGAGGGCCAGTGACATTGAAAAAAAAAAATACAAGAAAGACCTCAAACAACCTGAGTTAAGGAACTAGAAAAAGAAGAAACTATACCCAAAGTTAGAGAAGGAAGGAAATAGTAAAGATTAGAGCAGAAGTAAATGAAATAGAGAATAGAAAAAAAATGGTGAAAAATCAATGAAACCAAAATGTGATTTTTTGAAAACATCAACACAATTAACAAATCTTCAGCTACATCAACTAAGAAAAGAGAAGACTCAAATTACTAAAATAAATTGAAAATGGTACACTACTAATTCTACAGAAATAAAAATGATTATGAGAGTATACTCTGAACAATTAGATACACTACATAAAATGGACAGATTACTAGAAACATAAAACCTACCAAGACTATCATGAAGAAATAGGAAATTTGAATAGACATAAATAGTAAGGAGATTGGATCAAAAAAACTCCCAACAAAAAAAAAGCCCTGGGGCCAGCCGAGTGGCACGTTGATTAAGAGCTGGCTTGGGACGCCAGCTCTGAGCAGCAGAGCCCCGGTTCAAATCCCACATATAAGGGCCAGTGACACTGCCCTATACAGCTAAGATGGTGAACAACAGCTCCACTAAGAGCTGGGCTGCTATGAGTCATGGGGTCGGCATAGCTGCAGCCCCTGCTGCAGTGGGCTGCCATAGGCTACAATGAGTGGCTGGCAGCCAGCATGAGCTGCCAAGAGCCTCTGTGAGCGGCTATCCATAGGTGGTGACGATCTGCCTCACCGGGGAAGAGTGCAATGATAATACCAACATGGGCCAGTGAAGCAACGTCCTCCACAACTAGACTGAAGAACAAAAGGAGAGCAACTTGTCTGTTCCCCTTCCTTGATTCCCCAACTCCATTCCCCTCCCCCAATTCCCCAATAAAATCTTTACACACACACACACACACACACACACACACACACACACACACACACACACACACACACACACACACACACACATACACACAAGCCCTGGATTTGATGGCTTCAGTGGTGAATTCTACCAAACATTTAAAGAACCCATGCCAGTCATTCTCAAATTTTTCCAAAAAATTGAAGTGGGAACACTTCCCCATATATTTTATGAGGCCAGAATTACCCTGATACCAGAAACAGAATAAAGACACTATCAGAAAACAAAACTGCAGACCAATATCCCTTATAAACATTGATGCAAAATTCCTCAACAAAATACTAGCAAACATAATTCAGCAGCATATTAAAAGGATTATGTACCATCATACCAAGAAGGATTTATTCCTGGAATTCAAGGATGGTTCAGCTCTGAGCAACAGGGTTGCCGGTTCAATTCTGAGCCCAAGCTGAGCTGCTGCTAAGCCGCCAACAGGTGGCAGGATGGCTCAGCTAAAATAAATAAATAAATAAATAAATAAATAAATAAATAAATAAATAAATAAATAAAACTGTGTGGTATTGGCATAAAGACAGACATATAGACCAATGGAATAGAATAGAGAGCTCAGAGCTAAACTCTTGCTTAAATGGTCAAATGATTTGTTATGAGGATGTCAAGACCATTCAATGGGGGAAAGGATAGTCTTTTCAACAAATGGCGCTGGGAAAACTAGATATCCATATGCACAAGAATGAAGTTGGACCCTTACCTAACACCATGTATAAAAATTAACTTCAAATGGACCAAGGACCTAAATGTAAAAACTGAAACAATAAAACTCTTAGAAGAAAACATTAGAGAAAAGTTTTATGACATTGGATTTGGCAGTGATTTCTTGGATATGATACCAAAGGCACAGTCAACACAAGAAAAAAATAAACAAATTAGACTTCATGGAAATGTAATTTTGTGCATCAAAAGACACTATCCACAGAGTTAAAAGGCAGACTACAGAATAGGAGAAAATATTTGGAAATCATATATCTGATAAGGGATTGATATCCAGAATATGTAGAGAATTTCTAAAACTCAACAACAACAAACCCCAAACAACCTGAATTTAAATGGGCAAAGGACTTGAATAGATATTCCTCCAAAGAAGATACATAAAGAACCAATAAGCACATCAAAGATGATCAACATCACTAATCATTAGGAAAATCAAATCAAAATTATAGTGAGATACTGCCTCATCCCCAGTAGGATGTCTACTATCACAAAAAACAACAGTTGAGGATATTGGAACTCTTGTGCACTGCTTATGGGCATGTAAAATGGTGCAGCCACTGTGGAAAACTGTATGGCAGTTCCTCAAAAAATTAACAATGGAATTACCATAAGATTCAGCTTCTAGGTATGTATCAAAAGAATTGAAAACAAGGTCTTAAAGAGATACTTGTACACCCATGTTCATAGCAGCATATTCATAATAGCTAAAATGTGGAAGTAACCCAAGTGTCCATCAATAGATGAGTGGATAAATAAAATATGGTCTATACATACACTGGAAAAAAGGAGGGAAATTCCTTAAAAAGGAGGGAAATTCTGACACATGCTACAGCACCAATGAACCTTGAGGACTTTGTGCTCCATGAAATAAGCCCATCACAAAAAGACAAACACTGCATGATTCCACTTATATGAGCTACTTAGAGTAGTCAAAATCATAAAGACAGAATGTCGGATGGTGGTTTTCAGGGACTAGGGTAGTGGAGAATGGGGAGTTATTATTTAATGGGTAGAGGGTTTTATTTTTATAAGAGTTATCAAGATGGATAATAGTGATGGTTGTACAATGTGAATGTATTTAATACTACTGAACTGTACACTTAAAAATAGTTACAATGATTCATTTTTATTATGTTTATTTTACCATAATATAAAAAAAAGGGCAGTCTAAGCCTCAATGGACCTATACTGCCCTCCCTCTGCAGAAGGCCTGAGATTAGCTAACATCAGAGGCTTTAAAGCTGATTGAGAGGGAATCGAGACATTTTGTCTTTAATCAGATATCAGAAGGGAATTACTTCAGCATCCACAGCAGGCACGGCTGTGCTCACTCCACCTACAGCCAGGCCACCCTTGGGGAAACACAACTGGATTCATCACTCTACACAAGTCTGTTTCTGACACACAACTTAATTGACTCACAGAGTGATGTCTCTGTTATATAAGTGACCTTAGGAAACAGGGATTCCTGACCCAAGGAAGCATAAATAATTCCCCCAATCATTATGCCTCTCACGGGATGCTGCTCTCCTGCTCTCCCCAGGAGAAACCATTTCCCAAAACCCCTCCCTAACCTCTTCATCTCCAACTACAGGCAAAACAAAAAATGTAGAAGAGATAACCAAATCACCTCCTCAACAAGGGATGAGAACCTCTGCCTCTGACAATGTGGCATTCAGCGACCCCTGCCCTGAGGCCCGAGAGAAGCTGCAGGAGATGTGTCGCCATATGTGAGTACCAGTAGCCTGTATGTGCATGAAGGGAAATCAAAACAGTGTCTGAGCTGTGCCAGGAAGCGTCAGCTACCGAGAGCCCCCAACACCAGTAACAGGGTGATGTCCTGTCCCCAGTTTTTCCCACTCACAGTCCTTTCCGGTCCTCTTACGACCTTATGAGGAAGACAGGATTTATACCCATTTTGCAGATAAGGAAACTGAGACAGCCCAACCAGGTGGGTAAGGCATTCCCTGAGGTCCCAAGGCATTAATCTTTGCCTCCTCACCAGTGATACCTCTTTGCAGGACTTCTTACAGTTTACAGTCTTTGTGCCCTGAATGTTTCTTTCTTAACATATTGGGTTGTCAGAAAAGACATGAAGCATTTTTGCAATGAAAACCAGAAAAAATATGTCATGACTTTTCCGACAACCCAATAATTTGTCAGAGTTCCCCTACAAAATAAAGAAGGTGGGGGGAGAAAAAAGAAACACCTCTCAACACAAACAAAAAACATTGACATAGATGATTAATGATATTTATGACTTTGTGGGTCCCACAAGTTCCAGAAAGTTAAGTCTACATTTCTCCAAATACTCAGACCACAGGCCAAATGGTCTTTAAAACCTAGTCACATCTAAGCCATGTGTGTCTTGGGCCCCCTGGGCTATGGAGTATTATTGCAGCTCAGAACATGGGTAGGGGGCAGCCACCAAGTTTTGCCCCTTACTGTGACATTCTGGGAGGAAGCTCTCTTTCCTGGGGGGTGAGCAATACCTCCTGCTCCCCCAGGTCCCCCTTTTGTACACAATCCCACTCCATGGGTCCTCACCTAGCACTAAAGGTGGAAATGACTGGCCTTGGAGGGATTCTGGGACCTTCTCAGTTTTCCTAAAAATGTTACCTTTAAGGATGAGGGGTCTGGGGTGGGAACGTACTTTGGGGACAGGGAAGTGGGATGGGACTCTTGGGAGCTGGGGAGGGGCTGTAGAGAGCCTCCCTGGTGAGTGAGAGCCACGTGGCTAGAAGATATGTTGTTCTCTTTCCCTGCAGAGAAGCCGAAAGGGCCTCCTGGAAAGGGAGGAATATCTTCTACCCCACGATCCTACGCCACTACAAGGCAAAGATGCCCTCTTATCCAGGGTCGGCCCAGAGAAGAGACAGTCAAACCCCAGGCTCTCGTCACCTTCACCTTCAGGGTGTTCAGATTTCTGCTCCCACCCCTAACCAGCCTCACTTCGGCCAGCACGCTCAAAAGTGGAAGAGACCCAAGACCATCAAGTTGCATTACACCTTCTATGATGGGACTTCCTTCGTTTAGTATCCTTTTATTTGGTGCTACCCTTTCTCCCCAGCAACTCAGCCCCAGAGAACTTCGGAGCTGGAAAAAGCTTGAGTGTTTACTTTGGCTTTTCAATTGATCACAGAAGCCTGGTGACAGGTGCTCCAGGGCATTGTGAGTTTGTCCAGGTCAGAGGAGGCTCCTTTTGGAGAAGGTCTGGGTGGTAAGCAGCAGATCAGGAAGTAACCTTGGGCCCCTGTGTTCCTTACAGGGATCAGGTTGCCCACTCCCCAACATGCTAGAGCTGGACTAGACCCCAGATACCCAACCCATTTGGCAGCAAGACTGAGGTAAGAGAAGGCAAAACACTTCTTCTAGGTTCTATAGTCTGAGTTGGATGAGATGTCAAAGAGGGGAGACACTAAGAGAGAGTACTGCACGAAGCTCTCAGGTAGAAATGATATACCTGCCCTTGGGATGCTGAAAAGCTCCAAGTCGTGATGGGTTTGCAATCATTGGCATCAGACTCCAGAACCATCCCAATATTCATTTCATTTGGGCTATCAGCATCTCCCTGGATGTCTTCCTTCGATCACTAATTCTCCCATCGAACTTCCCTCAAAGCCTTTTTTCATATGAAGATATCAATTCATCACATTAAAAACAAACCTAAATCACTATGAGCTGTATTGTGCTCAGCACTGTTCCTTTAGGGATTCGTTGAGCATTCAGAACCATTGTCTGAGGTAAGCATTTTTTTTAATATGGTAAAATGCACATAACTTAGAATTCACCATCATAACCATTTTCAAGTATACAATTCAGTAGCATTAAGTGCATTTACAGTAGTATGCAACCATTACCACTGTTTAGTTCCAGGACTTTTTCATCACCCCAAAAGGAAGTCCTGTAACTATTAAGCTGTTGCTCCCCATTTCCCCTCCCCCATACTCCCTGGCAACTGCGAATCTGCTTTTCATCTCTATGCATTATTCCAGATAGTTCATGTAAATGGAATCATACAATTTGTGGCCTTTTGTATCTGACTTCCTTCACTTAGCATAATATTTTCTAGGTTCTTTCACATTGTGCAGTTGACCCTTGAAAATCGCAGGTTTGAACTGTATGGGTCCACTTATATATGGGTTTTGCGTTTTTTTCCCCAATTGAACTTACGCAGTTCAATTGGCCTTGCTCAGTTCAGTTGACCGAAGTTCAAACAATGTTCAAAGTCGAGTAGAGGTTGGGAATCCTTATATGTGGAAGGCCAACTTAAGTTACATGCAGATTTTTGACTGGATGGGCAGTGGGGCACCTCTAACCCCTACATTGTTCAAGAGTCAGTTGTAGTATACATTAGTACTTCATTCCTTTGTGTAAAAAAAAAAAGTGGGGTGACATTCACAGAACATAAAATTGATCGTTTTAGTGTGTATAATTCATTGGCGTTCAGTACACTTGCAGTATTGTGCAAACACCACCTCTTTCAAGCTCTGAAATCTTTTTGTCACCCCAAAAGAAAACCCTACATTCATTAAGCATTCACTCCCCATTTCCCCCCACCCCCAGCCCTGGCAACCACCAATATATTTTCTGTCTCTGTGAATTTGCCTATTCTGGACATCTCATATAAATGGAATCCTATAATATGGGGCATTTTGTGTCTGGCTTCTTTCACTTCATGTTTTCAAGGTTCATAAATGTTGTAGCATGTGTCAGAATTTCCTTTTGTGGTTGAATAATATTCTATTATATGGATATACAACTTTTTATTATTCATTCTTTTGTTTATGGGCATTAGGTTGTTTCCACCATTTGGCTATTGTGAATAATGCTGCTATGAACATTCTTGTATAGGTTTTTATTTGCACACTTGTTTTCAATTCTTCTGGGTCTACACCTAAGAGTGCAATTACTGGTCATATGTTAATTCTATGTTTAACTTATTGAGGAACCCTCAAAATGTTTCCCATAGTGGCTACACCATTTTATATTCCCACCAGCAATGTGAGTATTTCAGTTTCTTCACATCCTTGACTATACTTGATGTTTTCCACTTTTTAAAAAAATTCCAGCCATTTTAAATGTGCGAAGTGATATCTTATTGTGGTTTTGACTTGCATTTCTCTAATAGCTAATTATTTAGAGCATCTTTATGTAACTTCTTTATATATTTTCTTTGTAGAAATATGTATTCAAGCCCTTTGCCCATTTGTTGTTTTTTTCTTGTTGAATTGTAAGAGTTTTTTATATATTGTAGATATTAGACTCTCATCAGGTATATGATTTGCATATACTTTTTGTCTTTTCACACTCTTTTTTTTAAAAAAAGAAAGATTTTATTGGGGAATTGGTGGAGGGGAACAGCGTTAGGGAACCAGGGAAGGGGAACAAACAAGTTGCTGTCCTTTTGTTCTTCAGTCTATTTGTGAAGGACGTTGCTTCACTGGCGCATGTTGGTATCATCATTGCTCTCTTCTCGGGTGAGGCAGATCGGTCGCCAGCCTCTGGATGGATGCTGACAGCGGCTTTTGGCAGCTCACACTGGCTGCCGGGCGCTCACGTTGGCTGCCGGCCTCTGGCAGGCCACTCACTGTAGCCTATGGCAGCCCACTGCAGCAGGGGCTGCTGCTATGCAGTCCCAGGTATTCCCAGCAGCCCAGCTCCAGGTCGAGCTGTTGTTCACCATTTTAGCTATAGAGGGCAGTGTCACTGGCCCTCATATGTGATGTCCGAACTGGGGCCGCTGGTATCCCAAGCCAGCTCTTAAACAATGTGCCACTCGGCTGGCCCCTCTTTTCACACTCTTGATAGCATCTTTTGGTGTACAAAGTTTTAAATTTTGATGAAGTCCTAGTTTTCTATTTTTTGTTCCTTGTGCTTTGGTTTTCATGTCTAAGAAACCATTGCTTATTCCTGGTTTCTTCTAAAAGTTTTTATTGTTATAGCTCTTACATTTAGGTTTTTGATCCATTTTGAGTTTTTTTTTTTTTGCATATGGTGTGAGATTAAGTTCCAGCTTCATTCTTTTGCATTTGATACCCAATTGTCCCAGAACTATTTGTTGAAGGGATTCTTCTTTCCCCCATTTGAATAGTCTTGGTGCCCTTGTTAAAAGTCAATTGACTATAAATATTTTGGTTTAGTTTTGGACTCTCAATTCTATTCCAGTGATCTCTGTCTATTATTATGCCAATACCACACTGTTTGAATCATTGTAGCTCTGTAGTAAGTGTTGAAATCAGGAAGTGTGAGTCCTTTAACTCTGTTTTTTTCTCATGGTTATTTTGGTTATTTGGGTTCCTTTGCAATTCTGTATGAATTTTAGGATCAAGTTTTCTATTTCTGCACAAAAGATTGATGGGATTTTGATAGCAATTGCATTGAATCTGTAGATCGCGATAGGAAATATTGACATTAGCAATATTAATTCTTCTAATCCATGAATTCTAGCAACAAATGATCTGAAATGCTGTATGTACAACAACAACAACAAAAAAGCAATGAACAAAAGAAAATGATACCATTTACAACAGCATCAAAAAGGATAGAATACTTTGGAATAAATTTAACCAAAAAGGCATAAGACTTGTTCACTGAAAACTATAAACTATTGTTGAAACAAATTAAAGAAGTCTGAAATGAATGGAAAGACATCCTGTGTTCATGAGGGACAACTGATTTTTGTGTGTTGACTGTATCTTGCAAATTTGCTTTGCGTGTTTCTAGGAATTCGTCCTTTTCAACTAGGTTATCTAACTTGTAGATATACAATTTTCATATAATTCTATTATCTCTTTTAAATTTCTGTAAGGTCAATAGTAGTGTCACCACTTTCATTTATAATTTCAGGAATTTCAGTCTTCCTTTTTTTCTCAATCATTCTAGTTAGAGTTTCCTATTTTGTTTATCTTGTCAAGGAACCAATTTTTGGTTTTCTTGGTTCTCTCTTGTTTTTCTCTTCTATATTTTTCTCTGCTCTAATATTTATTATTTCCTTCCTTCTGCTATCTTTAGTTTTAATTTCTTCTTCCTTTTTATAGCTCATTAGGTGGAAGTTTGGGTTATTGATTTGAGATCTTTCTTTGCCTTTAATGTCAATATTTATAGCTATAAATTTCTTTCTGAGCATCACTTTCACTTTGTCCCATATGTTTAGGTATGCTGTGTTTTTGTATTCATTTATCTCATTTTTTTCCCTAGCTTTTTTTGTGATTTCTTCTTTGTCCTTTGGTTGAGTGTGTTGTTTAATTTCTATCTGTTTGTGAATTTTCCAGTTTTCCTCTGCTAGTGATTTCTAATTTTGTTCTGTTGAAATATACTCTCTGGTTATAATCTTTTAAAATTGATTGAGACATGCTTTGTGGGCTAACATATTGTCTATACCAGAGAATGATCCATGTGAAGTTGAGAAGAATGTGTATTCTGCTGATGTTGGGTAGGGTGTTCTGTATCTGCCTGTTAGGTCTCGTTAGTTTATAATATTGTTCAAGTCTTATGTTTCTTTATTGTTTTTCTGTCTAATTGTTTTATCCATTATTGAAAGTGAAGTAGTGAAGTCTTCAACACTTATTGTAGAAGTATTTATTCATTTAATTCTGTCAAATTTTGCTTTATATAGCTTGAGGTCCTGTTGTTAGGTCTGTGTATATGTCTATACTTGTTATATCTTCTTGAGGCATGACTCTTTTCTCAACACAAAATGTCCTTTGTCTCTTATAAATTTCTTTTACTTAAAGTCTATTTTGTCTGGTATCAGTATAGCAAACTCTGCTCTCTTTTCGTTCTGTTTGCATGGAACACCCTTTTCCATCAATACACTTTCAACTTAGTTGTTTCTTTGGATCTAAAGTGAGTCTCTGTAGACAGCATATAGGTGGATTATGTTTTGTTTTGTTTTTAAATTTATTTATTTGTTTATTTATTTATTTATTTATTTAAAGATTTTATTCGGGAATTGGGGGAGGGGAACAGTGTTGGGGAACCGGGGAAGGGGAACAGACAAGTTGCTGTCCTTTTGTTCTTCATTCTAGTTGTGGAGGACATTGCTTCACTGGCCCATGTTGATATTATCATTGCGCTCTTCTTGGGTGAGGCAGATTGGTTGCCGGCCTCTGGAAGGCCAGTCACAGCGGCTCTTGGCAACTCAGACTGGCTACCGGCCACTCATGCTGGCTGCTGGTCACTCACTGTAGCCTATGGCAGCCCAGTGCAGCAGGGTCTGCAGCTATGCCGTCCCAGAGACTCACAGCAGCCCAGCTCCAGGTGGAGCTGTTGTTCACCATCTTAGCTGTAGAGGGTAGTCACTGGCCCTCATATGTGGGATCCGAACTGGGGCTGCTGGCGTCCCAAGCCAGCTCTTAACCAACACGCCACTCGGCCGGCCCTTGGAGAGTCTTTTTATTAGTTCTACTTAACCATATCTGCCAGCTATCCCTCTGGAAACATCGCCATGTGTCAGATCCCCACATGCTGCAGAGAGAGAACCATCACTTGCCTCTTTAATGACACACCCAACTTCTCCTTCCTGGCCCTGTTCAATGCTGAAGGCCAGGGCTGCGTTCACTACAACCTAAAGGCCTGGTGAGTGGGTTAGGGAAATTCTGGCCCCATGGAAGTATCTCTGAGCTTCCTTCAGGGGCCTGGTGGCAAAGGGGGGCACAGAGATGGCAAGTAGGAGGCCCTGGGAGAAGGAGAGGCCAGGCAGTGTCCAGAGTCTAGGAAGGTAGTGAGGCAGTCAGACAGGAGTCCTGCCCTCCAGGGGCTTGTAGGTGCTTTGAGGCCCTCACTTGCTGGATCTATGTCATAGCTAATGAGAATGGCAACTCTCTAAGTCCTACTCCACTTGTATCACAGCACTAAAATCTTGATTGTTGATTATATACATAGAAGAATTCCTTAGTGGAGAGATGTGTTTTATACCAGGAGCGAGTGAATAAGAGGCCATGGACCACTTCTGTGGGGATGTTTTAAGAGGCGAACATATTTTTGCCAGCCAAAAGTTTATTTTGTCTGGCCTTTCCTAAGGAACTATTCTTGGAAGAAATGACTTACTTTCATGTTATAGATATGATCCCCATTTTGGTGCCTGAGGCCTTGTATACTCAGTCTCCTGAGCAACAACAGTTCATACATTCTGCACACTATCCCCCTTGGATTTGGCCTGAGCGTCCATCATCTCCCTCAATCTTTCCCTTCCCAACAGTTGGTTCAAGTAGCATCAACAGGTGCAAAGGGGCCTCAGACGATATTAGGTGAGGGAAGTGAGGCTGCCTACAGGACTCTCCACTTCCTCCAGCTGGGGCAGAGTCTCAGAGACCTGCCTGCCTATAGCCTATAGTGATGAGGGCTTCCTTTCGGGGCCTGGTGGCAGCTCCTCACCTCTGTCTCTCTCCTAGCTCCCCATATGTCTTAATCTTGGATGAAGAAGGTGGGACCACCAATGACTGCAAGGGTTATGTAGTCCACAAGTGGAGCTGGACTTCCAAGACGGAGACTTTGCTCTCCCTGGAATATAAGGTAGGGTGGGCAGCACTGGTGGGGCAGCCTTAGCAGCCTTCCCCGGGATGCTTAGCATTAAGAGCCAGAGAGCTACCTGTAAGACAGGAGTCCTACCCTTCAAGAGCTTGTAATCTCATTCAGAGGTTCTCAAGTTGGTGGGCAATAGTCCAGGGCTGGCTGAAGTGAACTTTTTATCAGCCTACAGCAACTGTTGGCTGCTGTACTGACCTTTCTTGGTAATACCTTTCCTAGTTTATTTTTATTATTGATATCATTACATTTTGATAGTTTAAATGTCCTTTATTTTAGGAAGTAACCATGATAGTAGTTGATAGTTTTACTTTTAATGCCTACATGTGGCAATAAGAAAAGTTAGCGATTCTATGTTGGTCGCCACAGTTTTTGTTTTTATAACTTTACTACCTGCAAAATGAAAAAATCTGAGAGTCAAAGGTGGTTGATATACACAAACCCTTTTTTCATTCATTGGGTCATTCAGACAGCCATTCATCAAAGATTTATTAATTTATCATTTAATGTTGAATTAACATTAAATAATAACTTAATAAATTTAATTATTAATAAAACAATTAAGTATGCTTGTCATTTATCTAAGCCTGGGTTTCTCATCCTTAGCACTACTGACATTTGGGGATAGATAATTCTTCATTATAACTGTGTAGGATATTTGTAGCATCCCACTATATGCCAATAATACCCCCTCTCCAGTTGTGACAAGCAAAATATATTCCCAGACATTGCCAAATGTCCCCATGGAGGCAAAATTACCCCTTGGTTGAGAATTACCAACCTACCAGGTAAGAAGATAAACAAGACCCCTTGAGGAACTCAAAAGTCTGGGTGGGGACTGATAACATAGAGTAGAGAAGAATAAGGGCTGTGAAAGAGGGACAAGCTCATACAGTTGGGATTCAGAGAAAGATCAAAGAACATAGAATCTACCCAAAATGGCATGAGGTTAAGAGCCCCATGGTAAGGATGATGGACGAAAGTACTCTTGGAGTACATGGTGGGGCTTGAGCATCCTGCCCCAATCCCCTGTCTTGTGCCCTTCTTGGGTTTCCTGTACATTGGTCACTGCATTCTCACCCTGATATCCTGATTCCTTTAGATCAGTGAGGCTCCGCTCAGAAACATTCAATTCTTGAACACATCCCAACCTTTGTGCTCCCTTGTCCTGAAATGCACTCCCTCCTCTCTTGGCCGATTCAAATTTTCCCTCCTTCAAACCCCTGCTAAGACTTCTCCTTCTTTGTGGCACTTCAGCCCACACCATTTCTCTCTTGTCACAGTGCCCACAGCCTGGATTAGTCATCTGATGATTAGTCATACAATGAAGATGTTCTCAGCTCTGATTGTATATCAGAATCACCTATGGGGCTTTCAAAAAAAATGTAGATCCCCAGGCATGGGCCCAGAGAGATTCTGATTCAGTTGGTCTGTTATGAGTTCTGGATTTTTGAAGTTTTCACAAGTATATCTGATGGTTGGCCAGGTCCAAGATCCTCAGTCAAGGGGTGTATTGAGCTGTTGCCTGAATATTTAACTTTTTGTAACTGTAGAAAAGTTTATAATGCAAGAAGATTATAACGGTTGCAGGCAGGCACCATGTGTTATGTGTCAGTGTGGTTAAGTGGATGTCTGAGGAGCTAAGTACTAGTGCCAACTTTTCCAGACCTTGGCTAGGCAGCTTTGTGAAAACCACTCAGCTTCTCTAAGCCTTCGTTGTCTCACCTATACGAAGTGGGTCACCAAACCTGCTCTCTTGTCTCACACTGCTTTTGTGAGATCTAAATAAAATAATGGAGGGGAAGGTGCTTTGACTGTCGCGTCATGCGTGGCTGGGTCTCACTTCCTCGAGACGACCGACGGGGACTCAGAAACAGAAATAAAGAGCAAGAGACAAGGTGTAGTTTAAAATGTGAGCCAGGGGTCTCAGTGCCCTAAAGACAAAGAGCCCAGGATCTGGTCAGACTGCAGCTTTTATTGAGTACACACAGGGAAGGAGCTTTGCTCTTTCCGCGGTCTGTAATTCACATACGTCACCCAAAGAATTTAGCCAAATCTCCCTATGTCCCACAGACCACCTCAGCCGAAAGACCCTTGACCAATAATACATCAATGCCTTCTAGGGGAACAGTTAATGATTCACTATGGCACTTAGAGGCAAGAATGCAAGGACTGATGTTATCTCCTGGGAAGATTTCTCTTCTCTGGCAGGCTGTTAGCCCTGCAGATAAGGGGTTACAGGCCCTTATGCCCTTTATGCTTCACCTCCTTGATTCCTCCCAGGGTACCCCCTGGACTGCGCCTGGCTTGGGCCACCCTAATGCGCATATTTTTAAGGTTTTGCCCATTGTTGGCTGTCGCGCCCTCTTTCTTGGGGTCCCATGGGGTTTTGCCATAAACATAGTGAAAATCCTGTCCCCATGAGGCTCTGATGTTATGGACAAATGCAGGGAGGCAGACAGCGAGGCTGCTGTGAGGCCACACTTGGACGACATCACTAAAGTGTTTTGGTGATGTGTTTTCATTCATTGTTCCCTTTTTTGGAGCTGCATACAGAAATGCACAACAGAGCCTGGTGCAGTCAGGCGTGGCCTGGAAGACAAGGTGGCCCTTGAGCTGTAACATGAGGATATACACGTATAATTCACATGGAGAGAAAAGGAAGGCAGAGCATTTGGGGTAGAGGGAGTAGCATCTGTAAAGGCTGGAGTTGGGACTCAACGTGGCATTGTTAAAAGTTCCCAAGTGGGCCGGCTGAGTGGCGCGTTGGTTGGGAACTCACTTGGGACACCAGTGGCCCCGGTTCGGATCCCACATGTGAGGGCCGGTGACACCACCCTCAAAAAAAAAAAAGTTCCCAAGTGTCTCTTGTGAAAGAAATGAGGCAAAAGGTGCATATATTGTGGGGTGGAGGATGTCAAACTCAGGAGTGTGCATGCTGTCTTGGAGGCTGCAGTGGCTAGTTTGTTTTTACCCACATATTTAGCATTTCCAGATATTCATTCCTCCCTGAAAATCCATTTTCCTTTGGTATCATTTCACCTCAGCCCAAAGAAGTTCTTTGTGTTTCTTTCTTTCTTCTTTTTTTTTTTTTTTTAAAGATTTTATTGAGGAATTGGGGGAGAGGAACAGCGTTGGGGAATCGGGGAAGGTGAACAGACAAGTTGTGGTCCTTTTGTTGTTGAGTCTAGTTGCGGAGGACACTGCTTCACTGGCCCATGTTGGTATCATCATTGTGCTCTTCCCGGGTGAGGCAGATCAGTCACTGGCCTTTGGACTGCTACTCACAGTGGCTTTTGGAAGCTCACGCTGGCTGCGGGCTGCTCACGCTGGCTGCCGGCTACTCACTGTAGCCTATGGCAGCCCACTGCCGCAGGGGCTGTTGCTATGCCATCCTGGGGACTCTCAGCAGCCCAGCTCCAGGTGGAGCTGTTGTTCTCCATCTTAGCTGTAGAGGGCAGTGTCATTGGCCCTCATATGTGGGATCCGAACTGGGGCAGTTGGCGTCTCAAGTCAGTTCTTAACCAATGCGCCACTCGGCCAGCCCCTCCTGTGTTTCTTAAAGTGAAAATCTTCAGGCAACAAAATCTCTGTGAAAAAAATGTTTTTATTAAAGGATATTTTTGCTTGGAATTCTGGGTTGACTGGTTTATTTTTTTCTTCCAGCATTTAGTGATGTTGTTTCACTGTGTTTGACCTCCATAATTTATGATCAGAAGTTTATGGTCACTGTTCGTTTTCTCTAGCTGCTTTCAATATTTTATCTTTTCTTTAATGTTCTAACTTTGAATATGATGTGTCTAGGTGTTGTTGTCTTCTGGGAATTTACTGAGCTTGAATATGTAAATTCATGCCTTCCCCAAATTTGGGAAGTCTTGTGCCATTAGAAAAAAATTATACTTCAATCCCTCTCCTTTTCTTCTGAGATTACAATTACATTTGTTTTAGACCTTTTAAGATTGTCTCCAAAGATCCCTGAGGCTCTGTTATTTTTTGTTGTTGTTTAAAATTTTTCTCTTTACTGTTCAGATTGGATAATTTCTATGGATCTATCTCTAAGTTCACTAATTTTATCCTCTCATTTCCGTTCTGCTATTATACTAATCCTGTGAAAATTTAAATTTCAAATAATGTTTTCAGTTCTAGAATTTCCATTTAGTGCTTTTCCATATTTTCTGTTTTTCTGGTATTTCCTATTTTTTCATTCATTATAAGTCTATGTTCCTTTACCTCATTGGATACAGTTAAATTAGCTACTTTAAAGTGTTTGCTTAATAATTTCAACATGGGGGTCATATCAGATAGGATTGGCCTCCATTGATTATCTGTTGCCTTGAGAATAGCTCAGATTTCCCTGGTTCTTCACATATTGAGTAATTTTGGATTGCTGACATTGTAAATGTTATGTTGTGGAGTATCTGAATTCTGATGTATTCCTCTGAAAAGTATTGATGTTTTTGTTTTAACAGGCAAGGAATTTGGTTAGACTCGCACCACAAACTTTTCTCATCTGCAGTGGGCAACAAATCTCAAATCCCACTTCAGTCTTTTTGTTTCCCTAGCTGTAAGCTATCTTGAGTCTGCCCTGCTTATGCATAGTTCAGAGATCAGCCAGAGATGTAGACAGTTTATCCATAGAATTTAGGGCTCTATTTCTCTGGATCTGTCCATTCTGGAAATCTTTCTATACTTTTCTATGACTGTAGTTTCCCTGCGTTACTGTCCTTTGATTCTTTGAACCAGAAAGATGGCAGAGTTTAGGCTATGTCGGTGGCCTGTCTGTAGGCTAAAGCTATAAAACAGAAACTCACCCCAGGCTGGTCCTTTCCTTTAAGTTTTGACTCTTCAAAACCTGCTTGCTCTTTTTAAATTCTTCATAGCTTTAGATGGGGAGGTTGTGTTTTTGTTGTTGTTGTTTTTGTTTAAACTGCTTAAGAGCTAATTCAGCTATCCTGGAAATAGAATCAAATCAACTGGTTAGTTTTGTTCTTTTTTAAAAGATTTTATTGGGGAATTGGGGGAGGGGAACAGCATTGGGGAATCGGGGAAGGGGAACAGACAAGTTGCTGTCCTTTTGTTCTTCAGTCTAGTTGCGGAGGATGTTGCCTCACTGGCCTATGTTGGTATCGTCATTGCGCTCTTCCCAGGTGAGGCAGATCGGTCGCCAGCCTCTGGATGGTCACTCACTGCAGCTTTTGGCAGCTCACACTGGCTGTCGGCCACTCACTGTAGCTTATTGCAGCCCACTGCAGCAGGAGCTGCAGCCTACACCATCGCTGGGGCTTACACAGCCCAGCACCAGCTGGAGCTATTGTAAGCTGTAGAGGGCAGTGTCACTGGCCCTCATGTGGGATCTGAACCGGGGCCGCTGGCATCCCAAAACCAGCTCATAACCAATGCACCACTCGGCCGGCCCTGGTTAGTTTTTGTTAAGCTGAGGGCTGGCATGCTCAGTCCAGTATTTGTGTGGAAGGTCTCACAGAGAGGGAAAGATCAATGAATGGGCTAGTAGAAAAACTATTGGTTGTTGGAAAAGTCATGATGTATTTCTTCTATGATTATCATTGCAAAAATGCGTCATGACTTTTCCAACAACCGAATAGTTGGGGGTTGCTAGCAAAACCTGACATTCTTAAGGGTAGTAGCAATATTTTTCAAAGGACCCATTTCTATGAAAGAATTCAGTGGCATTCAGGCATGGGACGGAAGGGATAAATGGAAGGAGTAGGGAATTATTGATGACATCACAACAGAGTGTGTTTCTGGGTGGAAACAGAGAAGTTTCTGAGGGGGTCAGAGATCAGTGTGTTTTTAGTGCGCTGATTGGGTTCAATGGCCATATCTCTCCAGGCTTTGGATGGTCACTTAGGGTGAGAGATTGGGGATGATGGGTATATATAACTGGGCTAGCTCATGGACTCCTGAGAAGACGAGCAGTGACTGAGTTTGTGGAACATCTGTATTTGGGGCACTGGGGAGAGGAAGAGAAACCACCCAGGGAGCAGGGATAACAAAAACAGCTGCACCATGCTAAGCCCTTTGCATGTCTTATCCCATGAAACCTGCTCAGTGCTCTGGAGACAGATTCTGTTATTGTCCCCAGGCTCAGAGAAGGAAACCAACTTGCCCAATTGGTAAATGACAACATTGGGATTTGAACCTTGTCCAACTGCAGTGCTTGAGCTCTCTATCGCGGCTCTATTCTACATCTCTCCAGAAGGAGAATTGGAGAGGGTAGGGCTTCTCTTAAGTGATAGTGATCAACAACTTTGAAGATGTCAAAAGAGTTGGCAAGAAGACAGCCATGGATCACATGTTTTCAGGGTATTGGAGGGAAGTAGCACCCAGACTGCAATGTATGAGGAAGGGACTCAGCGATGAGGAAGCCCAGTGTGGGCCTTGGACTAACAAGGGGAACAGTAGAAGGAAATGGAAGGAGTGAAATGGAGAGTGTTTTCTTAGCTGAGAGGAGTCCTGGTGTGAGTGTAGGTCAGACACATTGAAGACTGAAGGAAGCATCGCTATGTAGCAGTGTAGGGCTTCAGTCTCCTGGGCCTTGGGTAGGAACTGTGCATGCATAACTGCACACGTGAACCACCCAGGAGCCTTATACGAATTGCTCTGCCACATCCTGACAATATCTGTTCGTGTTTGGTTTGGGCCTTTGTGGCTCACGAAGCCACTTCCGTAAACTTTATCTCATTTGAACCTAATATTAGCCTTTCAACTATTTCATATCGAAGAATTTGTGCTTCAGAAAGGCTCAATGGCTTGCTAACCGAAGGCAGAACTGGGAATCACCTCTAGACCGCAGAGTTCTCAGTGAGGAGTGAGGTTGCTGCAAGGGCAGCTCACCCCGTGTTCCTGTCTGGGACCACTACGTAGGAAATCCCACCCTTTCGGAAGTGGTGAAAAGGGAATTCCTTTGGCTCCTCCTCAGGGGAAAAATGGCGACATATTTGGTGACTGTATGGGAGGGGACTGAGCATGTGTGGCTCGGCCCCTGCTGTGTTCCCTTTTGACTATCTGCCCCTCCACCTGTGGAGAGGTATGTTCTGGTACTTTCCGCCATGTCATCCGCTTCCTACGGCCGCTCTGTGTGCTGTAGAGCAAGGCTCGCAGTCAGATCTGGTGTCTGGGTGGACACACCATCTGATTCAGGGATAGTGTTAGCCTCTGACCCAACCTGCATCCCCATGCAGCTCTGCCAGAGCTAAAGCTAACTCGGCTGCCAGGCTCCTGTGTGGCTTTCACAGTTGGTTCCTAGCTTGGGTTGGAAAGGGAAGGAGCAGGGGTAAGAAGGCATTAGTTACTTTTTCTGCTAATCCCCCAAAGAGAGACTGGAGTTCTGTCTTCTCCCTGAAAGCTAAATTCCAATGTAAGAATCAGACTTTATAGCTCCCTCAGTCCCAAGCCCGCAGGGGTTTCGTGCTTTGTGGTGGGTCAGGATGGGGTGAGTGGGAGAGGGGGAAAAGGGGAGACAATAGAAGCAGATGTCTGCTGAGTACTGGTTTCTTCATCCGCAGGTGAATGAGCAAATGAAGCTGACGGTACTGGGGCAGGATTCCATCATGGTCACCTTCACTTCCATGCATGAGACAGTAACACTCACTGTATCTGCCAGCAACTGTCCCCACAAGGCAGGGCACGTTAAACAGGTAAGACAAAGCAGACCAGGCACACAGGCCTGACCCCGGGGCATCTCAATGTGTCCTGCCACTCCACATCTCAGTGCTTTTGCTCCTCCTACCCCACCCTCCACCAGCACCCCATGCAAGACCCTCGCTCTTTCTCTGCCTAATGGATTCCTACTCATCATTCCTGGCCTGACCTTAGTACCTTCTCTGAAACTTATGTCAATTAGGAGCCTTTCAGTTGTGACAGAACCCAATGCAGACTGGCTTAAGCATGGAAAGAGACTATCCTGGCTCAGTAGACTGAAGTCTGTCAATTGGCAGCTTCAGGTATGGCTGGATCCAGGCCCTCAAATGATTCCATCAGATCTTCCCATCTCTTGGCTATGATTTTTGATTTTTGGCTTTATTCTCAGGGAGTTTCTCCTTATGGTAACAAGAAAGTCATGAGTCTCTCTCGGCTCATTCTTCTACCAGCTTTGGTCTCCCAGGAGTGGGAGGGCTTCTGTCTCCTAAGTGTCCAGTAGAAATGCCAACACCAACATCACTGGCTCTATTGACTGCCCATGCCTGAAATGTTCCCTGTAGTCAGGAGTGTGTGTCACTTTCACTGACCAGGCTCGAGTGTCATGTCCATCCTGGGAGCCATGGGTGCCATCAGCCCCAGTTGTAATGCCTAGGGAAAGGATTAGGCAGGAGTGTTTTCCTAAAGGAAAATCATGGTGCTGTTACCAGAAGTGGGAGAGAGAATGCTGGACAGAATAACTGCCACTGTGTGCCCCTATCACCCCCTTATCCATCTCAGGTAGAGAATAACTGCCAGTGTGTGCCCCTATCACCCCCTTATCCATCTCAGGTAGAGAATAACTGCCAGTGTGTGCCCCTATCACCCCCTTATCCATCTCAGGTAGAGTATGCCCGTCCCTCTGCCTGGCCCTCCCAGCTGTGACCCACCTTCATTCTAGAACTCCTGTGTGTACAGGCCAATCTTCTCCACCAAATTGCGAATTCCCTCTGACTCCTACTGATGTCTGTTATCCCAGGGCCCAGAACAAGGGCTGCTTCAAATGAAGTACTTACTAAATATTTGTTGGTGGGTGAGAAAGGGGAGACTGGAAGCCCAATTCTTCCATTTGCTGCGTCTTTATGGATCCTACTGTGTGCCTGGTCCCGCGTCAGCGCTGTGGAGAGAGATGGAGAAGATGAAGGGGACCAGCTCCGTGATTCCTGAGGAGTTCATAATCTAGAAGAGGGTGGTTGACAGACACCATGAGACTGGGGTGACTAAGGGCTCCTTGATGTAGCAGGTCACTTGCATCACACACAGAACACTTTGCTGGGATTGGCTCACTCAGGGAGACTCCATGAAATAGGAGCAGGTAGACCATTCCTCTCAGTTTGCCAGGGCCAATCCCTGTTTATACCTGTCAGCCTGGAAGAATTATTAACAGCACCCCTGTTTTATTCTCAAAAGTTCCCCAGTTTGGATGATCAATTATATGGTACCCTGAGCAAGGTTCCTACACTGTGGGGGCATTGCCACCACATGCCACAGGCTCACAGACTCCTAGAGCTGACAGCGCCCATAAGGAGCAGCCAGCGCAGTGTCCTCACTTTACATGGGGACACGGAAGGCAGTCATTTGTTAGGGACCCATCGTATCTGAATGAGGTACAGAGAACACCTGTGTTTCCCCTGGAGAAAAGCATTGTACCTATTTTTCCCATTGCATTTTCATTCAGCAGCATTTCAATTTCATGAATTCATTAACTAATTCAATAAACATTTATTAGCATCTGCAATGTGCCAAGTTGGCTTCTAGGGATGTAGAAATGAAAGAAGTCTTATTCTCTCTAGCCTCTGAAATACTGTCAGTCTCATGGAAGGGGCAAAATCATCAATACCAGTTGTATTCCAACTTGATGTGCGTGGTGCGCCAGAGAGAGGAGCCCTGAGGGGAATGCCAAGGTTCATTAAAGGGGCCTCATAAGAGCGCCCAGGAATCCCAGATGCCTGTGACTTCAGCCTGTACTCATTACTTCAAAGAGCAAAATAACCCCAGGATTTTGAGTCCATCTGGGCTGAGGTGAATGATTGTGCTTGTTGTTGAGTCCATCCTGTTAATTTCGTTCTATGCTGTTACTCTAAAACTCATTATTAAGTGACTCACAGTAAGTATGAAGTCACATGTATGTTTTTTGAAAGCCTCCTTAGACTATGTAAAAAAAGGGACTTGTCTTATTAAAGACAATAAATAGGTATTAGAAAATTATTCTTTCCCCTAAAATTGCAGTAATGCTTCACTTTTCTGGAAACCTCTTGTTTGGGGATCTCTGAAGTTTGGGACACAACTGAGAACCAGGACATAAACAGCTAAAGACCCCTGTGAACAGCCAAGAGAAATCACTCTAAGTCCATGAATGAAATTTGCCCTGTAGGCCTAGGAAAGCAACTTAGTTCAAGACTGATTTTTTTTCTAACCTAAGTGAAACCTTAGCAAGCTAGAACCAGCAGTGCAGAGCTGTGCTGCCCAGTATGATAGCCGCAAGTTGCAAATGGCGATTGAGCACTTGCAGTGTGACAGAGATGGGTCAAAGTGAAAATACATGCTGCATTCCCAAGACTTAGTGTGAAAAGACAATGTAAAATTTCTCATTAATCATTTATTTTGATTCCATGTTGAAATAATCATAGTTTTACATATTGGGATATATAAATATGTTATTGAATTAATTTCATCTCTTAAGAACAGTTTTAATGTGGCTACAGGAACGTTTGAAACTACACATGTAGCTTGCATTGTATTTCTACAGGATCATGGGGGCCTAGGAGAAAGAGTCTCTTTAAGAGAAGCTCCCAGAGGCACTTGATGGCACGGTAGAGGCTGCAAAGTTATTGAAAATGACATTATAACTCAGGAAGCATAACAGTCCTGGGGATGTTTAGTGTCGGGATAAACAGGCATTAAAACAGCTTCTAAAAACTGTAGTGTGTTCTAGACGACAGTTATTGATGTTGACCGAGAAGGCGGACTTGCCAAAAAGCATCCGGGTCGTAATCCCTTCTGTTTGAGAATGCAGGGAGGTGTACTATATGTTACAACTTTCTAACTGGATAAATCACAGCAAATGAAGAAAGATCAGATTTATTGTAGGTAACAGGATTTCCAATCATTGACCTTAGCTCCCAGGTTAAGTATCTTGAAATATTTTTACATGAAATCCTTGAGACTCAGAGAATTGCCTCCATTTTGATTCTCGGACCATGAGAGCTGCAAGAAGCCCCTGAGAAAATTTGCTGAGTGTGGGGGCTGGCAAGGAGCCTCAGCTAGGAAAAGGCCATAGTGTCTTGGGCCAGTCCCTTCCCTTTCTGGGCCTCAGTTTCCCCATCTGTTGATACTCACCTTTCACACACTCCCATCCTAGGATTTCTACAATCCATTCAACTACATCGTGTGTGTGTGTGTGTGTGTGTGTGTGTGTGTGTGTGTGTGTGTGTGTGTGTGTGTGTTTGGAGCTAGTTACCACTCATCAGCAAAATCCATGACAGTCTAGAAAAGCTGAGGGTGGGAGATAGGGTAGCCTCCTCCCTCAAAGTCCCTGTCACTGGGAAGCTTGTTAAATGGCTTCCCCAGGCACCCATCTCCCTGGAAGGAGAGCGGCGGGCAGAATGGCAGTCCCAGCTTTTACAGCCCTGCGGCCTGGCTCCTCACTAAATATTTCTATCAAGGCAGCACTTTGGAAGCGAGGCAATGCCTCAATTTAAATGCTTTATTAGCCCAGAGTGCCACCTCAAATCCTTTTTGGAAGCAGGCTGGGTATACATTACAAATAAATAAATAAAATTAGCCCGGCAGCTGGGGCCAGCAGTTGAAAGGATGGTTGAGGTTTTGCCATTAATTGGGACATCCGTTACAGAAGTCCTGCCTGCAGGGTACAGAAGGACGTGTGGGCCGACTTCATTGTTCTTCAGAAAAATGTGCCCACCACCCACCCCACTCTCTCCACCGGAGGCTTCAATTCTACAGAAGGAAAACCTTTTTCACACCTCCTCTGTTAGGTGGGAGATGTCGAAAGCATGGTTCCTGCCTTTAAGGGGCTGACCAAGTTTAGGATAAAGAAAGGTGAGGAATGACCATGACCCAGGGCAGGAAGAACAGAACTGGGCAAACGTGCAAGTTTAGCATGGCGGGCAATTGCTGCTCGCTGAGGACATCGGCAAAGGCTTCCTGGAGAGAGAGAGAGTCAAGCCCAGACTGCCAGTAACTCTGGAATCGGAGCCTAGTTCTGCACATGGAGATGCTCTAGCAGAGGCAGAGGTTGAATTGCAGGGCAGCCCCAGCAATTGCCTCACCACCCCACAGCGGGGGCCCCAGAGCCAGAATGGCCATTCAGGGTAACTCCGAATTGAGGCAGGAGGCCTGCGCCTTTGTGCTCGCAGGCACCAGTCAATCTAGGTAACCTTGGCCACGGACAGTGTCTCAGCTGAGATGCTTGGGCAGCTGGGAAGGGCGTTCTGGGGGATGCAAAGGCTCTAGGAGGCTATTATTCATCTAGTTATTCACACTGCACTGAGCATTAATTGAGCACCTTCTGCATGAAAGGAGACCAAAACTCAGTCCCTGCCCTCGAGGAGCTTACAGTCCAGTGGGGACACAGGCTCAAATGCATCCCGCTGCTTCATAAAGTGCTGACTTCTGTCTACAGGCTGCCTAGAGCATGATGATGGGGGTCCCAGACAAGGAACAGTTCTGCTCAGTAGAATCAGGGAAACCCTCCAAGGAAGGACATTTGAGTTAGATTGGACCGGTGTGTAGGCATTCACTGGGTAGAGGGGAGGAGATGTTGTCTGAGGCAGATAGGACAGCACATCCTTCAGGTCAGAGCAGGGTCTTCTTGTCACTGGTCTGGGCAGATGGCCCCTGGTGGGGCAGGTGACAATGCCCTCCCCCTGACCTCTCCCCAGGTGACCCACAAGGTCAACAGCATGGACAGCAAGGTGTCTAAGATGAGCCGAGCCCTGGCAGAGATCAAGAGACGGTTTCAGAAGACATTGTCTCAGTTCATGAATTCTGTCTTGCTGGCAGCAGGTAAGGGGACAGAGAGGTCAGTGACAACCTATCTGATGGCTTTGCAAATCCTGGGCCACCTGCAAGTGGTCTCCAAGGACAGCTCTTTGCCATCCCAGGGAGGAGGGTGGGGCAGGGAGATTTCCCCACTGGTAGATGGGATTACTGGACTCAGTGCTGAAGGGACTCGCTCAAGGCCACACAGCTAATAACGGTAACCTTCTCCACTTTCAATTTTTGAGCGCTCTCCCAGGTGTCTTTAATGTCTCCATGTGATTATCTGATTTTCCTCAGCCTCATCATCTTTCTGTATCTCTCTGTGTTCCCACCCCCACACCTGGTTCACCTTTCAGCTCCATTTCCCATATGGTCCATCATCCATTGGCAAGCCCCATTTCACTCTCCTTGTTGTGGGAGATCTCAGCAGAAGAGAAAAAAGCAGCCACCTCACCAGGCTATCTCTGTTAGGCGTACAGAGCCTCCCCTTCCTCCAGGGCCAGTGTGGATGGTCTCAGGACCCTTCTCACATCTGGACTCTTCTTCTCACTGCTGGGGACAAAGGAACATTGACCCTCCCCACTCCATGCCATCCCCTGATTGGTCACAGAGGGTTTGTGCTCCTCCTATGGCCTCCCTGGGCAGTTTCTCCTCATCCCTAAAGACGCAGTTCAGCTGTGCCCCTCCTCTGGGAAGCCTTCCCCGATTCCCCAGCAGAATGGATCACACTCTTCTCTGGGCTCCTACAGCACTTTATATTAATACATGCTCCAATTATAAATCTTTACTATCTAATGCTATGAATATTTCTGTTTTCCCATCCCCGATACTGCCGCTAGGAGTTCCCAGAGGCAGGGAACCCTGTTTTGGATGGTCTCTGTATGCCAAGCACCCAGCATTCAATAAATGTTTGGTAAATAAACAAAGGAATGAGAGGTCCCTGGGCTCAGAAGTTTTCCAGTCTAGTAGAGAAAAAATAAGAATACAAACAAATACAATATAACAAAGCAAGTAGATGGAAATGGCTTAAATCTGGAGACACAGGGAACAGCATTCTCAGAGGGGAACAGCATGGATGCACTGTGTACCCAGTCTCTACACTGAGTGCTGTGGAGAACACAAAGCTGAATGAAACATAGGCCTCTTGGGGGAAGTGGGATCTAAGCTGGGTCTGGATGGATGACTAGAAATGACATTGATTCGTTCTTAACGTTCGGCCAGCATTTACCGATTCACTAACTCTACTAGGGTTGGAGCACAGTGCCAGACAACAGAGGGGAGGCAGCCTGGCAGGAGGACCTACCAGAGTGAAGGAGTGGCGAGGGGGATGAGCTGAAGGGTGCCCACGTGCAAAGCCTCACAGCAGGGAGGGAAGGCCAGATCACCAGGGAGAGTGACAGCAGCGTCTTCTGTTAACAGGCTTGCTCACCATAGAATACCCAGTAAAGGAAGGGGCAGAAATAAATCAAACCAGGATGAAAGCCTGGTCCTATGTCGCGCAGAGCACCAGGCTAAGTCTATATGCAGGAGAAGTCATTTCCTTACGATCTCAGTCAGCTCGACCCGAATCCTCAACTGGAGACTCTGTGAGGGAAGAGCCTGGGTCTGCTCCTGTGAGCCCCACTCGGAGAAAGGCCATCAAGATCCAAGCCAAAGCCACGGTCACACCCAGGTGGGCTTGGGTCTTTGTTTTCTCCAGCTTCTGTGATGGGTAGGAGACACACGGTGGTTAAAAAAAACCAATGAGGCTCCTTCTTCTTGGAGCTGGAATTCAAGGCGTGGAGAAAGATAGAAGATAAACATGTGAATAACTGAAATCATTTTAGATAGTGATAAGATCAAGAAGAAAATAAATTGGGGTAATAGGTTAGAGCAGAGACTGACAATTTAGGGCTAAGTTAGAAGCTGACAGCCTGGCCCAACCACCCGCCTCTTTTATGGGTAAGCTTAGAATGGCTATGTTTTTAATGCTTGGGGGATGGAAATCACAAGAAAATGTTTTCATGATATGTAAAATGATACGAAATTCAAATGTCATGATCCATGAGTAAGGTTTCCTTGGAACACAGCCACGCCTGCTCATTTACACATTGTCTGCAGCCGCTTTCCCTGCTGGGATAGAAATCTTGAGTCGTGATGGAGATCATCTGGCATGCAAAGACTAGAATATTTACACTCTGGTCCTTTATAGACAATGTTGACTGACTCCTGGGATGGAGAGTGACTAGGAAGTGGGGTGGAATGTGCTACATGACGTATTTAATTAGAGACCTGAAGGATGAGAAATAAGCAGCCACAAAGAGCGATGGGAAGGGAACATCAGGCAGAGGGTAGAGCAAGTACAAAGGTCCTGAGCTTGGTATGTGTGAGGGAAAGTAAGAAGACCAGTGTGGAGCCTCATGAGGAAGAAATGAGAGTAATGTAAATTGAGGACAGAGAGGTAAGCAGGAGCCAGATGAAGTAACCTCGCTAGTGTTATAGGAAGTCATTCCATAACTTTAAGACAGGAAATGACATCATCTGACTTATGGTTTTTTTAAAAAATTTTTTTTAAACTAGACATAATATATATTTTTTATATTTTTATTTATTTTATTTATTTATTCTTTTCTGAGGGCAGTGGGACCTGAACCGGGGCCACTAGCTTCCCAAGCCAGCGCTTAACCACCGCGCCACTCAGCTGGCCCTATATTTTTATTTTTTAACTTTAAAATATAAACACAGGGCTGGCCGAGTGACACGGTGGTTGGGAGCTGGCTTGGGATGCCGGCGGCCCCGGTCCGGATCCCACATATGAGGGCCAGTGACACTGCCCTCAAAAAAATAAAAAAATAAAATAAAATATAAACACAGAAAAATGAATAAATCCTAAGTGTGTAGATTGATGAGTACCATAAAGTGAATATACCTTATAACCACCAAATCAAGAAATAGACCAATACCACCAATACCAGATCCTTAGAAATCCTCTCATATCCCCTCTCAGTCAGTGGCCCCACGCTCTTCCCCAACAGGAAGATTTCCTACACCATAGATTAGTTTTTAACTTTTTAGAAAACTTTCTTTAAATGAAACTATTCAGTATGTATTCTTTGGTGTCTGGCTTCTTTTGCTCAACATTATCACTGAGATTTGTCCCCGTTGTTGTGTGTGTCAGTAGTTTGCCCATTTCATTGCTGTATAATAATCTATTTTGTCAATAAACTACAAATTATGTATTCTCATGTGGATGGATATTGGAGTTGTTTACAGGTTTGATAATGACAAACTGTGCTAGTGTCCCCATATGTCCTTATTTCTGTTGGCATATGCCAGGATGTGAAATTGCTCTCATAGAACACATATTATGTTCAGCTCCTAGTGGAGACTGTTTGTTTTCGCAAATGGTGGTATCACATTCCATCCCCACCAGTAGCGTATGAGAGTTCCAGTTGCTCCACACTCTCACCATTGCTTGATATGGTCAATCATTTTGATGATAATCATTCTACAATGGTGAAATGGTTTTTCATTTGCGTTTCCCTGGTGACTACATAGGCTGAGCACCTTCTCAATCCTTCATTACCATTTTGGATATTCTCTTTTGCAAAGTGCCTGTTCAGTTCTCTTTTCTATTTTTCTACTGGTGGTTTGTCTTTTCTTCATGTATATTTTGGAGTCTTCTATATATTGTGGCTGTGAGACTTTTGTCAATTATATATGTAGCTAATGATTCTTCCACTTTTACTCTGGTAGTGGTGTATATTGGTAAACAAGTTGTTAGGTTTAATGTCCAATTTTCAATCTTTTTCCTTATAATTGGTTTTTCATATCCTGTTTAAGAAATTTCCTTATTTAGACAGCATAACGATATTCTTCAAAATAGCTTTCTAGTACTTTTTTTTGTTTTACCATTTACATTTATATCTATTCTCAACCTGGAAATGATTTCTGTGTATGATGTGAAGTAGAAGTCAAGATTTAATTTTTTCCATATATATCTGATCCAGCATCATCTTTTGAAAAGGTTGTAATTTATCCCCAGCTCTTTGGTGCAAATTCTGTCATAAATCAAGGGGCTCTATATGTATAAATCAAGGGTCATTTTCTGGACTCCCTATTTTGTTCCTTATTGTCCAACCTTTTGCAATACCAAACTGTCTTATTATTAAAACTTACAGATACAGAGCATCTTTATATTAAATATTGTTTAATATTTATATTTAAAAAGCTTTATTTTAAATATTGATATACAGCAGAGTAAGTACTCAGACTTTATTATTCTAAATTATTTTGCTGTTCTTGGCCCTTTACATTTTCATAATTTTATTTTATTTTATTTATTTTTTTTTTAAAAGATTTTATTGGGGAATTGGGGGAGGGGAACAGCATTGGGGAATCGGGGAAGGGGAACAGACAAGTTGCTGTCTTTTTTTGTTGTTCAGTTTTTTTTAGTTGCGGAGGATGTTGCTTCACTGTTGGTATCGTCATTGTGCTCTTCCCGGATGAGGCAGATCGGTCGCTGCCCTCTGGATGTCGCTCACCGCGGCTATTGGCAGCTCACACTTGGCTGCCAGCCGCTCACGCTGGCTGCGGGCCACTCACTGTAGCCTATGGCAGCCCACTGCAGCAGAGGCTGCAGCCCACACCATCACCGGGGCTCGCACAGCCCAGCTCCAGGTGGAGCTGTTGTTAGCTGTAGAGGGCAGTGTCACTGGCCCTCATGTGGGATCCGAACCGGGGCCGCTGGCATCCCAAAACCAGCGCTTAACCAATGCGCCACTCTGCCGGCCCAACATTTTCATAATTTTAGAATCATCCTGTCAATTTAAAAAATGCCCTGGGATTTCAGTTGGATTCTTAATGTCTTTGTAATATTGGAATATTTTAATTCATGAATATGGTATATCTTTTTATTTATTTATTTAGGTCTTCTCTAATCTCGCCATAATGTTTTGTAGTTTTCAGCATAGAGGTCTTGTATGTCTTTCATTATATTTATTCTAGGATATTTAATAGTTTTTGGTGCTATTATGAATTATTTTTAATTTAAGTTTTCTATTTATTGCTGGAATATAGAAAGGAAATTGATTTTATTTCAACCTAAATTTATTTTTAATTTACTTACAGTAAACTTTACTTTTTGTGTAAAAGTCTATGAGTTTTGGGACATGCATAGAGTTGTGTAACCACCACCATAGCCAAGATACAGAATAGTTTCATCACCTTTCCCTACAATCCCCATCCCCCAGATTCCCTCATGTTACCCCTTTGTAGTCAAACTCTTCCCTTGCCCTTAATCCCTAACAACTACTGACCTGTTCTCTGTATCTATAAGTTTTGTACTTTCTTGACTGTCATATAAATGGAATTATACAGTATATAGCCTTTTGACTCTAGCTTCTTTCACTTAGCATAATGGATGCAGGATTCATCTACACAGGGATAGAAGCTGGGCTTCAATCTTCGTGAGGGCTTGTCTGTTTCTCTCCCACCCGTACTCTTCAGGTAGAGCTCTTCAGGTCCTCAAACAAAAGCCAGGATTGTTTATCAGGGCCAACGTCTTTGGTGGGCCCTGAACTCCTTTTTCTCCCCTCCAACCTATGAACACGTCAGGAGCTCTGCTCAGCTTCTCAGCTTGTCATCTCCAGGTTTTGCTTTCAGAATCAGTATTTCCCTTGAGGTTTCTTGGTTTCTCTCTTCTTCCAGATTGCTGACCCTGCAAATTCTTACTTACTTGTAAAATCTCTAATGCATTTAAACAGTTTAAAAAAAAACAAACATTTTGTTGAGCTTTTCTCGTTTTTCTCAGAGGGTTGGTCTAAAACACCCTAGTCAACCATTGTTGGCAGTGGAACATTTCTGATTGCTTGGAGAACTGATTTTAGGATGACAAGAGTGGAATCGGAGTAGTTAAAATACTATTTTAGTGACCTAGGTGACACTGATGTTGTGCTGTCAAGGGAAGTATCATAAATAAGGAGAAAATTAGACATATTTGTGATAAATTTTGGAAGAAGAGCTAACAGAAATGACTAACTGTTCGATTCGATGTGAGTAGGGAAAAACAAGCATCATGAATGACTTTTAGGTTTTTGGTTTTAATAACTGAATAATGATGATGTCATTAACTTCGATGCGGAAGGAAGATGGCAAAGTAGGTTTGGGAGGGGTAAGGTGACAAAAAATGTGCAAATTAAAAATATGCCCCTTTCAGTATGCATTTGTACCTGTGTGAGCAAGGATCTTGGCTCAGGCAGAGAGAACTCAGGAGGGATTCAGAGCCATCGTTATGAATTTCCCTAGGGCTGTTCAATCGGGCCCTGAGCCCTTTTCTCCTTTGGTCCTAAAGCTAAGTCTCCTTGTGTCATAGAACACATTCTTTTTTTTTTTTTAAGATTTTAATTAAGAATATAGCTAACAAACAATATTATATTAGTTTCAGGGGTACATCATAATTATTCAACATTTATATACCTAAAGATGTGATCACCATGGTAAGTCTAGCAACCATCTGACATGGTACCATGCTATCACAATATTATTGACTATATTCCCTATCTGCACATTCTATTTCCATGGCTTATTTGTTTTATACCTGGAAATCTGGATTTCTTATTCCTCTTCCCGTTCCCCGCCCCCTTTTATATTTATCAGTTACAGTTGATATTCAGTATTATTTTATATTAATTTCAGGTGTACAGCATCGTGGTTAGACATTTATGTAATTTAAGAAGTGGTCCCTTGGGCCGGCCGAGTGGCGTGGTGGTTAAGCGCTGGCTTGGGAAGCCAGTGGCCCAGGTTCGGGTCCCACATATGAGGGCCAGTGACACTGCCCTCCAAAAAAAAAGAAGTGATCCCACTGATTAGCCTAATACCCACCTAGCATTATACATAGTTATTACTATAATATATCATTGACTATATTCCCTATGCTTTATTTTACATCCCCATGACTATTTTGTAACTACCAATTTGTACTTTTTAATCCCTTCACCTTTTTCACCCTGTCCCCCAAACCCCTCCCATCTATTGCCTCAACAACTCTAGTACCCACCTGACACCATACATAGCTATTACAATATTATTGACAATATTCTTTATACTACACCCTACATCCCCATGACTACTTTGTAATAACCAATTTGTACTTCTTAATCTCTTCCCCTTTTTCACTCACCCCTACACCCTCTCCCATCTGGCACCATCAAAATGTTTTCTGTATTACGAGTTTGTTTTTCTTTTATTTAATTTTGTTCTTAGATTCCACATGTAAGCAAAATCATATTGCATCTGTCTTTCTCTGTCTGATATAGTCCACTCAGTACAACACCCTCCAGGTCCATCCATGCTGCTGCAGATGGCAAGAACCCATTCCCTTCTATGGCCAAGCAATATTCCATTGTATGTATGTACCACCTCCTCTTTGTCCATTCTTCCATCCACGAACACCCAGGCTGCCTCCACATCTTGGCCATTGTAAACAATGCTGCAGTGAACATATGGATGCACATGTCCCCTAGAAGTAGCATTTTGGGTTTCTTCAGATAAGTACCCAGAAGTGGGATTTCTGTGTCCTTCTTTGTCTCTTCTTATAGCCTTTGTTTTAAAGTCTATTTTGTCTGGTATAAGTATTGCTACCTCAGTTTGGTTTTTGTTTTTCATTTCCATTTTCATGAAGTATTTTTTTCCATTCCTTTACTTTCTGTCTGTATGTCGTTGAGTCTGAAGTGAGTCTCTTGTAGGCAGCATATATAAAGATTTTGTTTTCTTACCAGCCTTCCTGTGTCTTTTGATTGGAGCATTTAATGCATTTACATTGAAAGTAATTGTTGATAGATATGTAACTATTGCCATTTTATTATTCATAATTTTGATTTTTTTTCCTTCTTAAGTCCCTCTAACATTCCTTGTAATACTGGTTTGGTGGTGATGGATTCCTTTAGCTTTTTCTTGTATGGGAAGCTTTTTTTTTTCTTTTTCTAAAAAAAGATTTTATTGGGGAATTGGGGGAGGGGAACAGTGTTGGGGAATCGGAGAAGGGGAACAGACAAATTGCTTTATGTTTGTTCTTCAGTCTAGTTGCGGAGGACGTTGCTTCACTGGCCCATGTTGGTATCGTCATTGCGCTCTTCCTGGGTGAGGCAGATTGCTCGCCAGCCTCTGGACAGCGGCTCACAGTGGCTCTTGGCAGCTCACGCTGGCTGCTGGCCACTTACTGTAGCCTATAGCAGCCCACTGCAGCAGGGGCTGCAGCCCACACTGTCACTGGTGACTCACAGCAGCCCAGCTCCAGGTGGAGCTGTTTGTTGTTCACATCTTAGTTAGAGAGGCAACCAGGTGGAGCTGTTGTTCACCACCTTAGCTATAGAGGTGTCACTGGCCCTCATATGTGGGATCCGAACAGGGGTCCCGCTGCTCAGAGCTGGTGTCCCAAGCCAGTTCCTAGCCAATGCGCCACTTGGCCGGCCCTGGGAAGCTCTTTATCTGCCCTTCCTTTTTAAATGCTAGCCTTGCTGGGTAGCATTCATCACATTGAATATTTTTTGCTAATCTCTCTAGCCTGCAAAGTTTCTGTGGAGAAATCATCTTGACAATCAGTTGGAGGGGCTCCCTTATAAGTTACTAGTTTTCTTTCTCTTGTTGCTTTTAGAATTATCTCTTTGTCTTCAACCTTTGCCACTTTAATTATAATGTGTCTTGGTGTGAACCTGTTTGGGTTCATCTTGTTTGGGACTCTCTGCACTTCCTGGACCTGTATGTCTATTTCCTTCACCAGGTTAGGAAAGTTTTCAGTCATTATTTCTTCAAATAGATTCTCTCTTCTCCTTCTGGTACCCCTATGATGTGAATTTTGTTACACTTAATGTCTCAGAGGTCTCTTAAACTATCCTCATTCTTTTAAAAATTCTTTTATTCTTTTGCTGTTCTGGTTGGGTGTTTTCCAAATTGCTTGTCTTCCAAATCGTTGATTCAGTCCTCTGCTTCATCTAATCTGCTGGTGATTCCTTCTAGTGCATTCTTCATTTCAGTTATTGCATTCATCACTTCCGACTGGTTGTTTTTTATGGTTTCTGTGTCCTTTTTTCTCTCCTTTTTTTTCTTTTTGAGGGCAGTGTCACTGGCCCTCATCTGTGGGACCGAACCAGGGCCGCTGGCTTCCCAAGCCAGTGCTTAACCACCGCGCCACTCAGCAGGCCCTCTGTGTCCTTTTTTATGCTTGCTATCTCTTTGTTGAAGTTCTCACTAAGTTCCATGAGCATTCTCATAATCATTGTTTTGAACTCTGTCTCTGGTAGGTTGCTTGCCTCCATTTTGTTTAGTTCTATTTTAGGAGTTTTTTCCTATTCTTTCATTTGGGACACATTTGTTTCCTCATTTTGGCTGCCTCTCTGTGTTTGTTTTTATGTATTAGGTAGATCTGCTATGTCTCCCAGTCTTGGTCGGATGGCCTTATGTAGTAGATGTCCTGTGGGGCCCAGGGGCAGTCACCCTAGTCACCTGAGCCAGGTGCTCCAGGAGTGTCCCTTGTATGGGTTGTGTGCACCCTTCTGTTATAGTTGAGCCTTGATAGCTACTGGCACATCAGTAAATGGAATTGACCTTTAGGCTGACTGGATATGGGGTTTGGTCATGTCCACAGCTTATAGGCTGCCATACAGAAGACTTACCCCACTGAGTGGGATTCACCCCAGCAGGTCTGGTGCTTGTTGAGACTATCCTTTGTGTGTGTTGCTTGTGGAGCCAATTGGGTGGTACTCTTATGGTCTGAAGCCAATCTCCAAGTATGTTGGTTCTGGACCCTCTTGGGAGGGGCTCCTGTGCAGGCCCAGGTCAGCTGCTGCCTGTGACTGGCCAGGGGATACCTGGTAGGAGTTACAAAAGGGTCTGCAGTTGTTTGCTGCATGCGCTGGACATGGAGGCACACGGGAGAGGCCACACTGTGAACTAAGGATGGCTGCCATCAGTACTTGGCTTGGGGTAGCCCTGCAAAAAGCCAAGACACCCCAAGACCTTCTGCCACCTGTCAGCTCCCTTAAAGTTCAGCCACTTGATAACACTTCATGTGTTTTGCAAGTTGGGTGAGGCAGGGTCTCAGGGAGTCACTAGAGTCGGCAGAATTCTGGTCACCAGGTTAATGTAAATTCTGGCTTGGTGCCAGTGCTGAGCCTGGAGTGACTTAACAAAAGTCCCAGAGCACACCCAGGCCAGCTGCCTCCCTCCTGGGTCCTTCGGACTCTGACAGATTTCCAAGAAAGAGGGCAATGTGGGTGGGGCTGGCTGCTCTTGGAGAAAGTAACTCCAGTGGTGCAGGAGTTGGGTCGGTCAGCGTCCCAGTGAGTCAGCAGGGCAGAGCAACAGAGCTCACCAGGCCAATCAGATTCTGATTTGGCCGGAGGGGGTGGGATCAACACAGGAAAGATGGTACCCACCTGCCAGCTGCATGGAAGGTGAAGCCCTCACTAGAAAAATGCTGACTGTCCTCCAGTCCTCCTCCAGAAGCCACATACCTCAGCCTGCCCTCCCCGCACTTCCCATATGTCTCTGAGGCCCCTGAGTCACTGCACCTTTGCTGGAGCCCAAGGTGAGTGCCTACGAGTGAGTGAGTGTGCATGGGCCATTTAAGAGGAAATCTGGTTTTCCTGAAGACTTCTGGGCCACCGGAATGGTCAGAATCTCCACTGGTTTTCACAGCCAGATGTTGTGGGGGTTCCTCTTCTCTGCAACAGTACTCCAGGCTAGGGAGCCTGGTGTTGGGGGCTGGGGCCAGGACAACTAAGGCGGCCAAGATATCCCTTCTGATTCTTAACCCCCACATGCAGGTGTGAGGTCCATTCAGCATCTCCAACCCTCCTACCAGTCTCCACTGGCTTCTTTATATTTTCAGTAATAGGACTTCTGTTTGGCTAGACTTCAGATGGTTCTTAAGGTTGATTGTTCTATAATTTAGTTGTAATTTTCATGTGTTCCTGGAAGAACTCAAGCACAGTGTTTATCTAATCTGTCACCTTGGATCTTCCCCATAGAACACATTCTTAAAGCTCAGACATTATAGGAATTAACCAAATTTACACAGCTCTTTAGGAACAGATTTTTTTTTTTTCTTCAAGATTTTATTGGGGAATTGGGGGAGTGGAACAGTGTTGGGGAATTGGGGAAGCAGACCAGCCAAGTTGTTGTTCTTCAGTCTTCGTTGTGGAGGGTACCAGTTACCATCTGGCTGCCTGTCGCAGCTCGTGGCCTCTAAGCTCAAGGTGCTGTGTTCAATCTTAGTTGTGGGTGGGCATAATCACTGTCCTGTGCTAGAGTCGAACCAGCAGCCTTGTTGTTAGGAGCGCACACTCTATCCACTGAGCCATCTGAGCAGTAGCTCAGCTCAAGGTGCCGAGTTCAGTCTTAGTTACACGTGGGCATAGCCCACCATCAAACATGCAATCTTGTTGTTATACCAGCTGAGCCATCTTGCCACCTGTTGGCAGCTCAGCAACAGCTCAGCTTGGGCGCAGCATCACTGCCTCATGTGGGAATCGAGCCAACGGCCCTGTTGTTCAGGGCTCGCACTCTTAAACCAACTCTTAACCAACTGAACCACTTGGCTGGCCCTGGGAACAGGCCCTTTTTATTTTTTTTCTAAAGATTTTATTGGGGAATTGGGGGAGGGGAACAGCATTGGGGAATCGGGGAAAGACAAGTTGCTGTCTTTTTGTTCTTTAGTCTAGTTGCAGAGGACGTTGCTTCACTGGCCCGTGTTGGTATCGTCATTGCGCTCTTCCTGGATGAAGCAGATCGGTTGCTGGCCTCTGGATGGTCGCTCATCATGGCTATTGGCAGCTTACGCTGGCTGCCGGCCACTCACTGCAGCCTATGGCAGCCCACTACAGCAGGGGCTGCAGCCCACACCATCGCCGGGGCTTGCACAGCCCAGCTCCAGGTGGAGCTGTTGTTAGCTGTGGAGGGCAGTGTCACTGGCCCTCATATGTGGGACCGAACTGGGGACACTGGCTTCCCAAGCCAGCGCTAAAGCATTGCGTCACTCGGCCGGCCCTCAATTTTTTTATTATGGTAAAATACACATAACATATAATTTATCATCCTAATTATTTTTAAGTGTACTTTTAAGTATTTCACTGGTATTAAATACATTCTTCATAATGTACATCCATTCACCACAATCCGTCTCCATAACTCTTTTCATCTTGCAAAACTGAAACTCTGTACCCATTAGACAATAACTCCCATTATCCCCTCCCTCCAGCATCTGGCAGCCACCATTCTACTCTCTGTCTTCGTGAATTTGAAATGAAATCGTACAGTATTTGTCTTTTTGTGACTGGCTCATTTTACATAGTATAACGTCTTCGAGGTTCATCCATGTTGTAGCATATCATAGGGTTCCTCCCTTTTAAAAGCTGAATAATAAATACTGCATTGTATTGATAGACCACATTTTGCTTATCCATTCACCTGTCGATAGACACTTGAGTTACTTCACATTTTAGCTCTTCTGAATAGTGCTGCTATGAGTATGGTTGTACAAATGTTTCTTTGAGACTCTACCTTCAATTTTGATTATATATCCCTAATGATTTTTGGGATTATATGGAAATTCTATTTTTTAATTTTTTGAGAAACCACCGTACAGTTTTCCACAGTGGGTATACCATTTTACATTCCCACCAACAGTTCACAGGGTTCCAGTTTCTCTACATCCTCACCAACACTTGTTGTTTTCTGGGGTTTTTTTTGTTTGTTTGTTTTGTTTTTGATAGTAATCATCCTAATGGGTATGAGGTGGTATCTCATTGTAGTTTCAATTTGCATTTCCCTGATGATTGGTGATGTTGAGCATCTTTTCATGTGCTTATTGGCCATGTGAATATCTTCTTTTGAGAAATGTTAAGTCCTTTTCCCATTATTTTTATTTCTAATTTTTTATTATTTGAGGGCAGTGTCACTGGCCCTCACATGTGGGACCGAACTGGGGCTGCTGGCTTTCCAAGCCAGCACTTAACCACCGCGCCACTTGGCTGGCCCTAAAGGACTTTTTATTTATTTATTTATTTTAGAGGGCAGTGTCACTGGCTCTCATATGTGGGATCCGAACCCGGGCCGCTGGTGTCCCAAGCCAGCTCTTAAGCACTGTGCCACTGGGTCAGCCCATTCTTTTCCTATTTTTAATCAGGTTGTTTTATTGTTGAGTTTTAGGAGTTCTCTATATATTCTATATATTGTATTAATCACATACCAGATATATGATATGCAAATATTTTCTCCCATTTTGTGGGTTACCTTTTTATTCTGTGGATAGTGTCTTTTGATGCCCCAAATTTTTATTTTCATGAAGTCTATTTTTAATTTTCTTCCCTGTGCCTTTGGTGTCATATCCATGAAGTCATTGCCAAATCCAATATTGTGAAGATTTTCTCCAATATTTTCTTCTGAGAGTTTTATTATTTTAGGTCTTACATTTATATCTTTGATCTATTTTGAGTTAATTTTTGTATAAAGTGTTAGATAAGTGTTCAACCTCATTCTATTGCTTGTGACTATCCAGTTTTCTTAGCACCATTGTTGAAAAAGACTGTCGTTTTTCCCCATTGAATGGTCTTGGTACCCATGTTAAAAATCATTTGACCATATATGAGGATTCATATCTGGGGTCTCTAATCTGTTCCATTGGTCTATATACCAGTACCACACTGCTCTGATTACTGTCACTTTGTAATTAGTTTTAAAATCAAGAAGCTTGAGTCCTCCAACTTTGTTCTTCTTTTTCAAAGTAGTTTTGGCTATTCATAGCCCTTTACAATCCCATATAAATTTGGCTTTTCCATTTCTGCAATAATGGAGAAATGGAGAAATAATGTTGGAATTTTAATAGGAAGTGCATCAAATATTGCTTTGGGTAGTATTGCATTCTTAACAATATTAAGTCTTTCAATACAAGAACATGGAATGTCTTCCATTTATTTAGGTCTTAAAATTTCTTTCAACAATATTTTATAGCATTCACTGTGTGAGCTTTCACTTTCCTAATTACATTTATTCTTAAATATTTTATTCTTTTTGATGCTATTATAAATAAAATTATTTTTGTAATTTCCCTTTCAGATTGTTCATTGCTAGTGTGTAGAAATATAGCTGAGTTTTTTTTGTTTTTTTTTTGAGGGCAGTGTCACTGGCCCTCATATGTGGGACCCGAACCGGGGCCGCTGGCTTCCCAAGCCAGCGCTTAACCACCACACCACTCGGCTGGCCCTATAACTGAGTTTTGAGTGTTGATCTTTTATCCTGAAATTTTGCTGAATTTATTAGTTCTAATTGTGTGTGTGTCTGTGTGTGTGTGTGTGTGTGTGCGCGCACGCGCATCTGGGCAAACATGTTTTAGGACTTTCTGTATATAAATCATAGAATCTGTGAAAATAAATAGTTTTCCTCTTTCCTTTCCAATTTAGACGGCTTTTTTTTTCTTTTTCTTGCCTAATCGCTCTAGCTAGAACTTCTAGTACAATATTGAATAGAATTGGTGAAAGTGGGCATCCTTGTCTTGTTCCTGGTCTCTAAGGAGTAAAGTTTTCAGTCTCTTTCACCATTGAGTATGATGTTAACTGTAAGTGTTTCATAAATGCCCTTTGTCATATGAGTAAGTTCCCTTCCCAGTTTGTTCAGTGATTTTTCTCATGAAAGGGTGTTGGACTTTGTCAAATGCTTTTTCTTCATCAATTGAGAGGATCATGTGGTTTTATTCTCTTCATTTTATTAATGTGATGTATTCTATTACACTTATTCATATTTGTATATTGAACTGTCCTTACTTTTTTTGGACAAATCCCTCTTAGTCACAGTATATAATCTTTTTAGTATGCTGCTGGATTTGGCTTGCTAGTATTTCTTTGAGAATTTTTGCATCTCTATTCATAATGGATATTCTCTTGTATTTTTCTTTTCTTGTAATGTCTTTGTCCGGCTTTGGAATCAGGGTAATGCTGGCCTCATAGAATGAGTTAGGAAGTTATTTTTTAAATGATTTTGAGGACAATTAGTGTTCTTCAGAAGTTTGGTAGAATTCACAAATGACCATCTGGTCCTGGACTTTTCTTTTGGGAGAGGTTTTTAAGTTACTGATTCAATCTTTTTACTTGTTAGAGGCTTATTGAGATTTTATATTTCTTTTTGAGTCAGCTTTAGTAGTTTATGTATTTCTAGGAATTTGTCCATTTCATTTAAGTTTATAATTTGCTAATGTACACTTCACAATATCGTCTCATAATTCTTTTTAGTTCTGTAAGGTCAGTAGTAATGTCCCACTTTCATTTTTGATTTTAGTAATTTTTTCTTTTTTGAGGGCAGTGTCACTGGCCCTCATATGTGGGACCCGAACCGGGGCCGCTGGCTTCCCAAGCCAGCACTTAACCACTGCGCCACTCGGCCAGCCCTTGATTTTAGTAATTTGAGTCTTCTCTTTTTTTTCTCAGTCAGTCTAGTTAAAGATTAGTCAATTTTATTAATTTTTTTTAGAGAACCAACATGTTGTGTTTTTGTTTTCATTAATGTCAAAGTGTTTTCTACTTTCCCTTGTGATTCCTTCTTTGACCTATTGTCTACTTCAGAATGTGTTGCCTAATTTCCACGTATTTGTGAATTTTCCAAATTTCCTTATTTTTAATTTAATTTCTTTTTTTTAGAGAAGACATTTTGTATGACTTCATTCTTTTTTAATTTATTGAGACATTTTCATGGGTGATTATATGGTCTATTCTGGAGAATGTTCCATGTGCACTTAAGAAGAATGTGTTTTCTGCTGTAGTTGGGTTAAATGGTCTATATGTATATATCTCTTAGGTCTAGATGGCTTATAGTGTTCTTCGAGTTGTCTGTTTCCTTATTTATCTTTCATCTAGTTGTTCTGTCCAATATTGAAGGCAGGGCATTGTATTTATCCAAATATTATTGTGGAATTATCTATTTCTCCCTTCAATTCTGTCAGGTTTTGCTTCATATAGTTAGAGGCTCTATTGCTATGTGCATATATGTTCATAATTATTATATTTCTAGAGAGGGTGACCCTTTTCTCAGTATAATGCCTTATTTGTCTCCTGAAATAATTTTTTTACTTAAAGTCCTTTTTTTGTCTGATATTAGTTTAGCCACCACTGCTCATTTTTGGTTATAGTTTGCTTGGGGTTTATTTCTATCCTTTCACTTGCAACCTTGTTGTATCTTTGATTCTAAAATGCATCCTTGTAGAGAGCATATAGTTGGATCATGCGTTTGTTTTAAATACTGTCAATCTCTGACTTCTGTTGAAGATTTTAATCCATTTGCATTAAAAAGTAATTACTATTAGGGAAGGACTCACTTCAGCCATTTTGCTATTGGTTTTCTATAAATCTTATATCGTTTTTTGTTTTTCAATTCTTCCATTGTTGACGTGTGTGTGTGTGTATCATGGTTAATTTTATGTTTAAGCATTACTGGGCTAAGGATAAGAATTATTTCTGAGTATATCTAGGAAGGTGTTTCTGGAAGGGATTAACATTATGTTCAGTCAACTGAATAAAGAGATTCATCCTCAGCAATGTGGGTGGACATCATCCAGTCCACTAAGGGCCTGAATAAAACCAAAAAACAAAGAAAGGGCAAATTCTTTCTCTCCCTTCTTGGGCTGAGAAGTCCATCTTTTCTTGCCTTTGGACATCAGAGCTCCTTTCTTGGGCCTTTGGACTCCAGGACCTGTATAGCAGCCTCCCAGTTCTTAGGCATTTTCCTGGGACTGGGAATAACACAGTTGGCTTCCCTGGGTCTCAGGTCTCTGGAATGAAATTGAATTACACCACTGGCATTCCTGGTTTTCAAGCTTGCACATAGCAAATTGTGGGACTTCTTGGCCTCCATAACCATGTGAACTAATTCCCATAAATTTCCTCTGCTTTATATCTAGATCAGATAGATCGATATAGATATAGATATAGATATAGATATAGATATAGATATAGATATAGATATAGATATAGATATAGATATAGATTCTATTGGTTCTGTTTCTCTGGAGAACCCTGACGAATACTTACAGTTTTGATTTCCTTCTCATTTCCTTTTCCATATATATTTTTAGTTATTTTCTTAGTCATTATTCTGGGGATTACAATAACAATTTAGTTTGAATTAATAACAACTTAGCTTCAATAGTATACAAAATCTCTTCTATACAGCTCTGTACCCCTGCCATGTTGTTGTTGTCACAAATTATATGTTTATGCAAGTTTGCCCAATTAACATAGATTTATGATTATTATTATATGTATTTATTTTTTAAACCAACATAGAAGAAAACAAAAGAGTTACAAACTAAAAGTAATATAATACTGGTTTCATATTTACTTATGTAGTTACCTTTACCAGTGTTCTTTATTTTTTCACGTAGTTTAAGTTACTGTCTAGTATTCTTCCATTTCACTCAAAGGATTCTCTTTAGCATTTCTTGTGGGGCAGGCTTACTAGTGATGAACTCTCTCAGCTTTTGTTTACCTGGGAATGTCTTGATTTCTCTTTCATTTTTGAAGGATAAATTTGCTCAAAATAGAAATCTTGGCTGATCCATTTTGTTTCCTTTCAGCACTTTAAATATGTCATCCCACTGCCTCTGGCCTCCATGATTTTTGATGAGAAATTGGCTGTTAAATTTATTAAGGATCCCTTATATGATGAGTTACTTTACTCTTGTTGCTTTCAAGATTCCCTTTGTCTTTCAAGAATTTTATTATGATGTGTCTCAATGTGGAATGTTTTGAATTGATTCTAATTGGAGCTTGTTGAGCTTCTTGGAGAAATATCAAATTTGGAGAGTTTTTAGCAACTATTTCTTTAAATATTCTTTCTGCTCCTTTTTTCTTTCTTTCTTTTTTTAATAGTATCAGTAAACAAATTTTATATTTATTTATTTATTTATTTATTTATTTATTTATTTATTTATTTTTTGAGGGCAGTGTCACTGGCCCTCATACGTGGGACCGAACTGGGGCCGCTGGCTTCCCAAGCCAGTGCTTAACCACCGCGCCACTCGGCCGGCCCCTGCTCCTTTTTTCTTGTCCTTCTGTAGTTACCATTGTGTGTAGGTTGGTATTCTTATGGTGTCCTACAGGTATCTTTGGCTCTATTAATTTTTCTTCATTTTTTTTTTCTTTCTGCTCCTCAAACTGGACAATCTTTACTTTTTTTTTTTTTTTTAAAGATTTTATTGGGGAATTGGCAGAGGGGAACAGCATTCGGGAATTGGGGAGGGGGAACAGACAAGTTGCTGTCCTTTTGTTCTTCAGTCTAGTTGTGGAAGACGTTGCTTCACTGGCCCATGCTGGTATCATCATTGTGCTCTTCTCAGGTGAGGCAGATCGATCGCCAGCCTCTGGATGACCGCTCTCAGTGGCTCTTGGCAGCTCACACTGGCTGACAGCCACTCACGTTGGCTGCAGGCCACTCGCTGTAGCCTATGGCAGCCCACTGCAGCAGGGGCTGCAGCTGTGCCATCCCGAGGAATCACAGCAGCCCAGCTCCAAGTGGAGCTGTTGTTCACCATCTTAGCTATAGAGGGCAGTGTCACTGGCCCTCATGAGGGATCCGAACCGGGGCCGCTGGCATCCCAAGCCAGCTCTTAACCAACGCGCCACTTGGCCGACCCAGACTGGACAATCTTAATTGTCCTATATTCAGGTTTGCTGATTCTTTTTTCTGCCTGTTCAGATCTGATGTTGAATTTTTCATTTCAGTTATGGTACTTTTCAACTCTAGAATTTCTGGTTGGTTATTTTTATAATTTCTGCATTTGGTGGGGCATTGTTCTCCTGGTTTACTTTAGCACATTCAGCATAATTAAGACAACTGATTTAAAATCTTTGTCTCGAAAGTCCAATATCTAGATTTCCTCAGGGAGAGTTTTTCTTCATTTCATTTATCCTGTAATTCAGCCATGCTTTCTTGTTTCTTTGCATGTCTCATAATTTTTTTGGTTGAAAACTGAACATTTTGAATATTATAATGTGGTAACTCTGGAAATCAAATTCTCTCCAGGGTTTATTGATACGGCTTATACTTTGTAATTGTTTGTTTGGTGACTTTTCTAAACTACTTTTGTAAAGACTTTTGTAGTTACTGAAACCTCTGTTTGGTTAGCTTAGTGGTCAGCTAATGAAATTTGGCAGAAACTTCCTGAAATACCTGGAGACAAATAAATAAATAAATAAAAATGCTTTTCCAGTCTTTGCAGATGGACTCTTACATTTTGGAGTACTCCGTCAGTCCTTGTACCTAGACTGTTTAAACTCTGCTTTCGCCTTCACTTCCCACTGGTGCGGAGCCTACAGGTCAGTCAGAAATGAAAGCTTAGGGTGTTCTCTTTCTTTTCTAGACATGGTTCCAACCCTGAACATACATGTGCCCTTTTAGATTCTCTGGTAGACTTGGGAACATTTCAAAGCTTTTATTCCCCCATGTATTTTTTTCCCAGACTCTTTCTTCCCAGGCTTTTTGGTCTACCTGCTGTGTGCCCTGTCTGTTACCCCTTGCACCAGGAGGATGTGTCTGGTGTATTTCCTTTTAAATGCCTTTAACAAATACTGCCCAGAAGGCTGTTCCATCCCTGAGAAAGTTCCAGGGTGGGCGAAACAAAGGCAAGTTTCTTAGCCAATCCCTCAGGGACTTTCAAAACATGTCAAACCACACAACCACAATTCCTTGAGAATTACCCTCTCTGGTACCCTACAAGCCACACCAGGAACATGGGCTGCCATCCCCATGGATGCCACCATGTTGGGGAGTGGGGGGTGGTAGGTGGATAAGCTAAAATATCACAGCACTCTCGTACAAAATTTAGCAGTTTCTTCCTGCACAGCATTTCCTTGATTGTTATAAGTTTCTAAATTAGTTTCCAGAGCTCTGATAAAGTTGACTCTCACAGTTTTTGCCAGCTTAATTGTTGGTTTAGTAAAGGGACATAGTTTTGGAGTTCTCTACTCTGCTATTTTCAACAACATCACTCCTATATTTTTATAATAAAAAAAATGATCTCTATATAATTTTCTGTGAATTGTGTGTTTACTTCCTTTGTCCATATTTTATTGGGTTATTAAATTTTTTCTAATTTATTTACAGTTCTTTACATAGTAGAGAATCTAGCCACTTAACTGTAAAAGGAGTTTCCTGTATGTTTCCAAGTTTGTCATTTGTTTTTTGTCTTTGTTTGTGATGGTTTCACCAATCAGGGTATTTTTTTTCTTTCACGTAGTTGAATTTATCAATCTTTTTCTATCATGACTGCTGGACTTTTGAGTCATAATTATAAAGGGCCTTCCCCACTCCAAAATTATAAAATGATTATTCTATATTTTCTACTAGAACCGCTATTGTTTAATTTTCCCACATTTAAAACCTTGATCTATTTCAGATTTATCTTGGTGTATAAGTCGTGATTAACAGAGCCAACCTTTTCCTTCCCAGGTGTTCAGGTTCTTAAACAAGAGATATTCTTAATTTTGTTTAGCAAATATCAAATAGCCTTTGAAAAATTCTTAGTACTAAATTACTTGCATTACTCTTGCTTTAGGATGACCTGGTTTCTAATCCTGGCCCTTGTCACTTAATTCATATATGAACTTGGACAATCCATTCCCCCAGTGGGAGCCTTCTGTTTCCTGATTTGTAAACAATGATAATAGTTTTTGTCTCGCCTCTTACACAGGCTATTCCAAAACTAACCAAGACAATGTCTATGCCAAGAGCTGTAGATGCTATAAAATGCCAACCACAATGTAAGAGTGCAGAAATGATAAGAATAAAATCACAGCAGCACTTTATATCTGGATAGTGCTTATTCCTATCTAAACACAACAACTCTCACAGCCTTGCAAGAACCCAGCACCGTGTCTGGTACATAGTACGGTGCCTGTAAAGTACTTGGCTGGAGATTTATTGTATCTTGATTGAATCTTTACTATTCTAAAGGGCTGCTATTTATTTCACTGAGCAAAGCACTACAAACTCCTGAATTCGTGGAAATTATGCTCTATTAGGATAGAGAAGTACAATTTCCAAAATAAATGAGTAAAACATGTAGTATGTTAGATGGTGAACAATGCTAAGGAGGAAAATGAGGCAGGGAAGTGAAAAGCGCGTTGGGGGTAGAGGGGTGCAGTTCTGAATATGGCAGTCAGAGAGTCTCACTGAGCCGGTGACATTTGCATAAAGACGTAAAGGAGGTGAGAAAGTGAGTTCTGTGGCCAGCTGGGGCAAGAGCCAAGCTGGCAGAAGGAACAGCAAGAACAAAGGCCCTGAGTTTGGAGGATAAGAAGATGCCAGAGTAGCCAGAGTGCAATGAGCAAAGAAGAGTAAGACAAGCAAAGGGGACGAGGAAGGGGGCCAGATCATGTACAGCCTTAAAGGGCATTGTGGGGACTTTGGCTTTTATTCTCTGAAAGGCAGAAAGCCACTGAAGGCTTTCAAAGAGAGCAGTGACATGATGTGACTCAGATTTTAACAGGATCCCTCAGTCTGCTGGGTGAAGAATAGACTGAAGAGAGGGCAGGCGAGAAAGCAAAAGACCCATTAAGAGGCACTTGCAGGCCTCCAGGCAAGAAATTCTGGAGGCTTGGATCATGTTAATGGAAGTGGGGGCAGAGGAAAAGCAGTCGGACTCTGCATCTTTCTTGAATGTAAAACAGAAGGTTTGCAGATAGGTTGGATGGGGTGTGGGGTGTGGGGTGTGAGAGAAAGGAGTTCAGGATGACTCCAAAGTTTTTGCTGCATGGATGGACAAATAAGCCACTTGTTAATCCCATTTTGCAACTGAGAAAACTGAAGCCCAGAGAGTAGGAGACCCCTCCAAGTCGGTGCTGCACATTGGTGGCGGAGGCCAGGCCAGAACTGCCTGCAGCCTGGACTCGGCAGCACTGGGGCCTTTGCCGATGTGGAGGCAGGGGCTGGGGGACGGGGTCTGGGCCCCACCCTCTGAGCACCTGCCCGCTTGGCTTCTTCCTGCAGAGGGAAGGCTCCGGAGAGGCACAGCCCCACCAGGTGGGCAGCCTCACCCTCTGACTGCCCCTTGGTGCTGCGGAAGCTCATCCGTAAGGAAGACATCCGCACCGGCTGCAAATGCATAGTGAAGGTGCCCCTGGTATCTGACGTGGAACTGGAGCGCTTCCTGTCGGCACCCCGGGACCCCAACCAGGTGCTGGTGTTTGGAATGGTGTCTGGCCAGAGCCCCACCTGCACGGAGCAGCTCCAGTGGCTGTTCAACACACTCTACAGTCACTGGCAGCAGGGCCGCGCCTCACCCTGCATCCAGGTGGGTCCTGGGCCCAGCAGAGGAGGCCCTTGGATGTGAGGGGGGGAGGCAGGTAGGGGAAGACCCCCAGGGAGGGCTAAGACTGGCTGAATGGCTGCCTCTCCACCTCAGCACATGGTGAGGGCTCTTTGCACGCACTCTTCCTATTGTTTGCAATGTTTCACCCCCACTTCTCTCTCTCCCACTCCTCCTACGCTGGCATGAATGTCACCACATCAAGGTGGGTGTCCGTTTTGACCTTGAGACAAGATCAAAGCTGTGTTGTTTTCTTGCAGAGCACTCTCTGCAGTTTGTGGTTATGGACTGGTGTGAGTATTTAGAGCAGAGCCGCACTCACTACTGGATCCTCAGGGCTCAGGAATGTTTGTAAACAGTGGCCAAGTACCTACTGTGTGCTGGGCCAGGGGCTCCACTGTTGATTCAGACATTGCCCTGGAAGGGCTTTCAGCATGGTGGAGCTTAAGTAACTTGAGAAGGTCTGGACAAGAGCCATGAGAGGGTAATTCTGTGTGTATAGGAGCTGGGGAACAGGGCCTGCACCTCGAGGGTTACGGAGAGTCCACCAGGATGAGAGGGTTTTGGCAGGTGGGTGAGTTTCTGACAGAGCCAGTACCTCTGCCAAGGTGAGCAGGGGAAAGGCTGCTCGAGTCCAGTTCATTGTGGTTGGAGTCCCAAGGTCCTTCAGAGGTGCATGGAACCCCCAACACACACACACACACACACACACACACACACACACACACACACACACCTCCTTGCTCCATTGTGGATTCTAAATGTGATCATCATCCTGAGTCAGCAGCCATTCCAGCAGGGTTCACACAGTTCAAGGGATTGCCCTATTCCCAGACCAACTGGAGTAGAGGATGCCACGTGAGCAAAAGAGCTTCATGTCCTTCAAACCCTCTTTGCCCTGGTGCCCTTCAAATCCATTGTCTTTGCCATGTCTCCCTTTGGCTGCAGCCTCTGCGGACACCCTCCCAAACCCTCCTAAAAGTGCTGCCTCCCTGGGGATCCTGTCATTCCTACCCTTGGGACTGCACCCCAGCCAGTGGCAGGAGCTTGGCATCGGAACCCTTCTGGTCAGATACCATAAGGTTTCTTTCTAGTGTTATACATCAAAACCAGTTATGTTTTTAACTTAGAGTTGGCTTTACTCTATCTTGGGACTATTAATTGTTCACTGATAATTATCCATAAGCACAGGAATGCATAGTGGTACAGCCCTGCCATGAGTAGCATGAACACCTACAGGGCCTGGCCTGAGGGGGTTGAAGGCCACGGTGGTTGGGCTGGAGGAGGGCGGAGGGCAGGGCAAGAGGGTGGTTTCAGATTACACTGATTTGATTCCACCTTTTGGTACCTTAAGACAGAAATGTTCCCTGATATTCTCTTACTCTGAGAGCTAGGACACCAGGTGTAATTCTGGGTTTCACATTTTAAACTGAAAGGTCAGGCAGATAAAACCAGAAAGCATCACATTAGCTATATTAATGCATCCATAGCATCCAGAAAGAAGGAAGAGATAGAGACCAGCTTTACTCTGGATTGACCAGGCCCTACCTTAAGATGTGGGTTCAATTCAGGGGAGTTGAATGGATTTAATAACTGGGAGGTGTCCAGAGGTGCAGCCAGCAGTAGGGTAAAGGGAGGAAAAACCCTGGAAACGGGAATACCCAGGAACATGGCTCCCACCTTCAAATCCCTCCAGAGGGAACAGGAACGTCCCGCAGGCCTCCGAGGGCCAGTCTAGTGGTGGATGTCACATGGTGGGGTCGATCATCTCCGTAACAGCCTTCACCAATAGAGGACCCTAAATGGGCCTGGGGACATTCTCTGGAATGACCATGGGAGGTCTGCATGCAGGGGCTGATGGCCCCTTTGAGCAGGAGTTGGGAGGAGTGTTGGATGGAGCTCCAGGACTCAATGGGAATCTGGCCTGGCTGAGGATGTGGGACTCTGAGTGTGTCCTCTTGGCTTTGGCGTGACTGGCACTCCTTCTCTTGGCAGTGCCGGCATGACCCCTACCGTCTACTGCTGTATGACCTGGACAGCCCCCTGCAGAGGGACCCCCCTCTGCTGGTGAAGAAGTATGCTGTGCTGCAGGGGATGGTTCTGGTGAGCCGAGCCCAAGGGGGGACTTGCCGCCAACTCCCTACTGCCCCAGTCTCAGCAGTCCCTACCATTGCAGAGTCCCATATGTGGGAGTGGGGAGGAGGGAGAGCTGGTGGGATCCTCTCCCAGCCCAGGCTGAGACCCAGAGAGCAGAAGGACTGACCAGAGTCACCAGTGCATAGAACTAGGGCTGGAGCCTGGCCTCCTGTCCCCAGCCTGACCCCATGTGTCCCCCATCCCAAGAGACTGAAGGGACACTTAGCCAGAAATCCAAATTCTTTTTATCTGTTTATTTTAAATAATTTTTTACTAAAAACATTGGTTATAAAAACATATACAAGGGACCAGCTGAGTGGTGCATTGGTTGGGTGCTGGCTTGGGACGCCAGCAGCCCCAGTTCAGATCCCACATATGAGGGCTAGTGACACTGCCCTCTACAGCTAAGATGATGAACAACAGCTCCACCTGGAGCTGGGCTGCCATGAGTTGCCTACAACGGTGTAGGCTGCAGTCCCTGCTGCAGTGGGCTGCCATGGGCTACAGTGAGTGGACCACAGCCAGTGTGAGATGCCAGCAGCCAGTGTGAGCTGCCAAGAGCCGCCATGAATGGCCATCCAGAGGCCAGCGACCAATCTGCCTCACCCGGGAAGAGCACAATGATGATACCAACATGGGCCAGTGAAGCAACATCCTCCACAACTAGACTGAAGAACAAAAAGACAGCAACTTCCCCGGTTCCCCAACTCTGTTCCCCTCACCCAATACCCCAATAAAATCTTTAAAAAAAAAACAACCTATACCGGGGGTACCAAAAAAATGTATACACATGACTTGTATTCATCTTTGTTATCGGTATATATTGAGTATTACAATTCTCATACAGTTTTTTCCTTTCTTAAAATGTGTATACAATTTTTTGGCACCATCTGTATATGCATTACAGAAAATTTGGAAAATACAATTTCAAAAATAATTACTTCATCATATCGCCCAGGCTGCCTCATCTGTTACCACACCAGGCTGGACCAGCGTCTGCTTGGTCCAGCGCTGCGGGGAGGTCCTGGGCTGCAACCTCGCTAGCATCTTGGTGTCTGGCCTTGTCAGTCTTTTTTTGACTTTGGGGTCCTGCTTTTTTAATTAAACTGATGTGAGTACCTCCCCATGTCTTAAAATAGTTTGTAACACCTGATTTATATGAGTCTGTTATTTTTCTACTTGTGCTGCTTTTGTTGGGCCTTTTTAAGTATTTTCCTTTTTCTTTTTAAATGTCATGACAACACAAAGGAGTGTCTTTTTACAGAAATCTGCGGACGGGTCTCTACTTGTTGGAGACTGATGTGTAGAGGGTGGGGCACAGAGAACTGTAGAACAAGATCCCTGCCCTCAAGGGACACCCATCCCGTGGGACCAACTGATCAGTGCATCAGCATGGGTTAGAGGCAGAGCGGACCACCCAGCCCAGGGTCTGGGAAGATGTGTGTGAGGCGACATTTGAGCTCACTGGTCTGGCAGGGGGCAGAGGCAGGATGATGGGGCTGCCCTCTGAGCTGGGGGGCCTAGACAGAGGACAGGGTCAGCTACACCTCACTGGGCAACTTGGGGAGGGCAACACCTCTTCCCCAGCCACCAAAGAAAGGCCTGGATGCTGACACCAGTTCTGAGAACCAGTGGCGCTGTGCTAAGGGGCTCCCCTGTGTTTCTTTTTTATCTGTCAGCAGATGTTCGCTGGGGGGAAGCTCCTTTTTGGGGGCAGCATTCTGAATGGATATGGCTTCAGCAAGCAGAATTTGCTGAAACAAATCTTCCAGGCACGACAGGACTGCAAGATGGGCTACTGCCTGCCGGAGAACTACAAATTGAGGTAAAACGGAAAACTGGAGTGGGGATGTGGGTGGCACGGATGGGAGGGAGGAGTTGGAGTTGTGGGAGAGGCGCTGGTGAGCCAAAGAGGAGTGAGGTGAGGAGGGTCAGAGATGGAGATCATGGCCTCAACTTGAGGTCCATGGTAGAAACTGGCGTGGGAGGACTTTGCAGGTGGGCAGGGTGGGAATGAGAGCAGGGAGGGGGTGAACAAAGCCATGCTGTTGGTTTCTTTGGCCTCTCTTGGAGCAAAAGGGACTCAAGCTTGCTTGCCCAGTGCTGGTTTCTGTAGGAGAACTATGAAGACGGGTTTGAGCAAGGGCCCCAGTGACACCCTCATCTTTTGTCCCACGGCACTGCACCCCATCCCATGCTGTGTGCAATCGCAGTCCTGCTACTGCTTTGCTTACCAGCAGGGCCGCATAGACAAGGGTCATTCATGGGGTGATCTTAAGCCCTTGTAAAAGGAAGTGGGGTGGCCTGGCTTCCATCAGCTTCTCGGCCTCTGAGCTTGGGCTTTTCAACCAGGTGATGCCCATCTGCTGAGCACTGCCTGAGATGAGCAAAGATAGGTCTTTGGGCTCAAGAAGCATACAGCCTGGTCCAGGAAAGGAGCCTGGAGGCCATGACATTGCTGAAGGCTGTGTACGGAGATAGGAGCAGATTCTGGAAGGTCCGGGCCACATGGTGCAACAGCAAACTGACTGGGTCGAGGGTCCCAAGATGGGGCTGGAGCCCCAGCTCTGCTCTTACTAGCTGGGTGACCGTGGGCTCATCTGTTTGCCTCCCTAATCCTGGCTGCCCACACCTTGGAAATGAAGGCAATAATGTCCACCATGCTGGGTGGTTGTGAGGATCTTATGAAAGTGTGTTTGCTGAAGTGCTTTATAAACCTGCCTGCAGATGAGGGCTTGCCTATGATTGTACCCCCATTGCACTTGTGCAGCAGCCCCCACTCCTACCTGACCCGTCAGCTCAGCTTTCTAGGAGTCCTGAGGCCATTTCTCTCCCCATGTGCTGAATTTGGGCCTTGTCAGAATGTCTGCCTGACCCAAAAAGGGTTTGGGGGAAATTCACTCCAGAGGAACCATAGGGTCACACCATGACCCCAGCATGCTGGAATGCGTAGTGGAGAAGGCAGAACCCAGAGGAGGCTGTGGACATTAGGAAGGGACGCTGCTGAGGTGCAGAGAGAAAGCACTGAGACCTCAAAGCCTGAGACTCAGAGGGAGGGCCTGGAAGGCCTTGATTGGCAATCCCAGGGGAAAAGGAAGACAGAGGCAGCGGGGCTGTGCAGGTTTAAGTAAGACGTACACCAAAGACCAAAGTATGGGGCAGGCCGGGAAGGACACCATTAGGAAGGCCCAAACAGAAGATGAGCTGAGGCCAAAGACGACAAGCAAAGGTGTTTTCAGAAACATGCAGAAGACCAGCCCTCCTTTTGGGGCTGTGGTAGGTGACGAGTAGGTGCTGCCAAAACTATTTATGAAAAGACACAGCTCTCATTTGGCTTCTGCTGTCCTCAAAAGGAAGATGACCTTTACCGGGACAGGGCAGCCTATGCCTAAGACAGGCAAGGGGGCAGGAAAAAGATAGGCAAGGAGGCCACTTTAGGAGCTGTATGAACTGGGCAAACTACTTACTCTGTCTGTTCCTCAGCAAGAATAAGCATAGTTTTCCTCTGTATTGGGTTGTGATAATTAGGTAAGTCAATACATGTGAAATGCTGGTGTTTACTGAGGTTACAGGTTAACAGTTATTAATGCTGCTGCTGTTGTTGTTAGTATCATTATTACTTCCCAAAAGAGTGCCAGGCTCTTAATTTGTTATATCCAAGGTTTCTGAAAGGACTTAATGGTATGCTTATGACAGTTTTCAACAATTTTTGGGGAATGGTGAAGAAAGGATCAGGAAACCACACACACAAATGGTATAGTTTCTTGAAAGGGGAGAGGGGCAGATTCCTGAAACCATAAACCAGTAGGGCTCTTCCTAATTCTAGAATGGCTTATTAGGTTCACTGTTCAGAAATGCATAGGGAAAAGGGAAGTGGAATTTGTACAAGAAAATGTTGCCATCACAATAGTTCTGTTATCAGTATCTGTGAAACTAACCACCCAAGCTCAATGGCACAAAACAACACCATTATTTGTTATTATTGTCTCTGATGGTCAGTGGGCCAACAGGGCTAAGCTTGGTGGGCCTCGCTTGGGTCTCTTGTGTAGTTGCAGTCAGAAGTTGGCTGGGGCTGGGGTCCTCTCAAAGGCTTTGCTCACTCACATAGTTGGTGGTCGATACAGGCTGCCAGCTGGGACGCTTGCACGTGGCCTCTCCAAGTGGCCTGGGCTTCCTCACAACATGGCGGCTGGGTTCCAAGAGCAAGGCCCCAAGAGAGCTTTTATGACTCAGCCCCTTGAGCTATATAGCATCACTTCCCCCCATGTGAGTCCCTAGGGCAGCCCATGTTCAAGGAAGGGGAACAAGACCCCACCTCTTGATGGGAGAACTGTTGAAGAATTTATGGACGTGTTTTAAAGCTACCCATTGACCCTAATTCCTCTTCCAGCAGGGCAACTAGATCAGTAGTGAGGGACGTGCTATCAGCCTAGATTATCTGGATTCAGGAAGACACTGGGTGAAAGCTCTTGATGTCCTTATACTAGATGGATAGACGTGGCTCAGATAGCCGCTTGTTCAGCTACACCCAGTGAGTGATGATCAGTGGCAGCATGAAAGACAGACCCCCGTGCTTGGTCTGTCCACTTTTTTTCTAAACATGCAACTTGGGTGAGTGCATGGGAGGCTTGCTGCTCAGCTGTGCCCTAGAGGGGGAGAAATGACGGAATCGAGGTTTGCAATATGCTCAGCTGCCAAGAGGTGGTTTGAGAGAAAGAAGAACAAATGTTCACCTTTAGGCTTGGAAAGTTTACAGTCAGTGGATGTGGTCACCTCGTTAGTCTGGGCTGTGTCCTCCTGAACGCTCAGGGGTCGCTCTTCTCTGCCTTCCTCATTGGCCTGCGGAGTCCTCATCTTGGCCAAGAGAGCTCATGCTATTTGCAGGCCTGTGATCCCTGCCTGAGAGCAGAGGCACACTGCAGTTGGGACCAAGACAGGGCAGGCTGTGACACAGGAGTAGTGGGCAGAGGGCAGAAAGGGCTGGCCAGGCAGGAAAGAGCAGTGAGATACTCACCCTCCCCCCAGAAACACCAAGAAGCTCAATGTGCCAGGAGACCCTGAAGAGGAATGATGGAGATGGGCGCCATGTTAGCTAGAAGCAAGATAGGGCCACCTGATTCTTGCCAGGGCGGCCCTCCCTGATCCAGGTGCAGCCAGGAGCTGTGTGGGCTTTGAGTAGGAGGGTGGCCTGGACAGCTGTGTGGGGAAGAGGCCCTGGAGAAGCAAGGCCGCAGGCAGCTGGAGCCTTTGACACACCCTCTGTGCTGGGACCTCTCTGAAAGACTGGCCTCCATAGCACAGGGCCAGAGTTAACCACAGAGGGACGAGTTGTCCCCTGCTAGCTGGTAAGCTCCCCAGGTACAAATATACTTCCTTCTCTGTCATACCTGGGCCTTGTGGGGACTCCCAGTGAGGCCCCGCCCTGTCCTGGTCACACTGGCTCTCATCATGTTAGCTGCTATGGCAGCTTTCACCTGGGGGTCCTTTCCCTGCGCCCCACTGGGCTTGGCTACATTTCTCCATTCAGCTGTGCTTTAAGTCCCTAAGAGATGCCAACCCACAACACGGGCAGGTTGGGTGGGGGCAAGGAGGGCCCTAGTACTGCCCTGCCTTCCCTCCACCCTGCTCACTGCAGTTTGCCAAGCCCAGGAAGTCTCAAGAGACCCACTCCCGGGGTCTGCCTTTCCTGCCACCTCTGTGCACCCAGGACTCCATGAGGATGAGGGAGGCAGCCTGGTCCACAACTTGGGACCACAGAGCACAGATTCACCCTGCTGTTAGTGCAGTCCCCGCCACCGGGACCTTCCTTTGCCATGCTGCCCACAGGGCCCAGCACAGGATGGTGGGGAGAGGAGTAAAGACATAGTAGACTCCAAGCAGCTGTAAACGCCAAGCCCAGCTGTGATGTGGGAGTCTGGAGGGTGAGCCTCCTACAGAGAAGCTGATGAGGCGGGAAGAGGCGGCGCCCCCAGTGTACCCCTCCCACTGCAGCAGGGAGACCAGGGATGCGCCCTGCAGAGTGGGCTGTGCACCAGACATGGCTTCAGATGTGTGTCACTTGCCCTTCCTGAGCCTCAGCTGTCTCCCTGTGGGTTGAGGACATCATTCTTTCAGGACCATTCTTAGAGGAGTGAGTTGAGAGAATTAAAAGCTTAAGAGATGACGCACTCTATAATGACAAAATGTCATGTGCCCTGTAAACTGCAAAGCCCTGTGCAAACTGTAACATGCCCAGTCAATCACATGGCACCTTCCAAATGATCGTGTACTTTATAAAAGACAAAGTCCTTTGTAAAGTGCCACATGCCCCATAAATCACCATGGGCTTTGGAAGCTGCGACATGCCCTGTAACCTGTGAAGCATCTTGTAAACTGCTGTGTGCCCTCTACCCAAACTGTAAGATGGACCTTCTCCAAAGCACTTTGTAAGCTGAGAGCACTGTAAAGTGCTTTATAAACTACAATGTACCCTATACCCTGTAAAGTACTTTATAAACCACAAGACACTTTATAAATGACAAAGCACCTTATAAACTGGAAAGGCAGTCCTATGTATAATAAATGACATGTAATCCTCAATAGGCTTTGTAAACTATAAAGTGCCATCCATATGAAGTGTGATCAAACAATATGGTGCGTGTTTAAATAAAAAAGACTTCATTACAGTAAAAGACATATTGCTATTAATCCTCCTCAAAACACGCCCCCTCACTTTATCCCATTGTTCTTGCCACTTGCTGAAGCAGTTCTGGAAGTCCTCTTTCGTGAGTGTCTTTAGTTGCACTGTCTTGGCTGCCTTGATGTCCTGAATCATTTTGCCTTTGGGGAAGAGCCAGAAGTTGCATGGTCCCAAATTTGGTAAATAAGGTGGATGTGAACACACAGTAATGTTTTATTTCACAGATATTGCCATATACCAGAAGCGATATGTGACACCGAGTGTTGTCATGATAGAGGATGATTTACGACAAACTTTTAACTGTAGCTCACACCCGACTGACCGCACTGAACAAGTTGAAACTTGTCACACACAGTTACTAAGGTTCGATGTGCCGCTTCCCGTATTGAAGATCCCTGCCTTTCCATTGGATGGCACTTGGCAGCAGCATTCACCATATTTGTGATCACAATGGAAAAACTCCATGTCACACATTGCTTCTGGTACAGCAGTTTCTGTCAAATAAAAACATTACGGCGTGTCCTCATCCACCATTCACCAGGTCTGGTACCGTGTGACTTCTGGCTCTTCCTCACAGTCAAAATGACCATGAAAAGTAAACTTTTTGAATAGATTCAGGACATCGAGGCAGCCACGACAGTGCAACTAAAGACACTCATGAAAGAGGACTTCCAGAACTGCTTCAGAAAGTGGCAAGAACAATGGGGTAAGTGTGTTCAAAGCAAGGGGGAGTATTTTGAGGAGGATTAATGGAAATGTGTCTTTTACTGTAATAATTTTTTTAAAAATTTAAACATTCACCGTATTTTATGATCACACCTCGTATGTGTTGGAAAGTTCTTCACAGTTGTGCCACTTGGTAACACCCCTACCTCTCGCCCACCTTGGAAGAGTCGGGGAGGCTGTGTGGGAGCCAGGGTGGGGCACAGGCAGGGGAGGGCCAGGGCGCAGTGTCAGGAAGCCCAGGTCTCTCTTCGGGTCAGCTGTGCTGGGGGCCTGTGCCCCCCTCAGCTGTCCCTGCCAGGACTCCTCTGAAGATAGGATAGGAAGAGTGGGCCAGTGCCCCAGAAGGAGCCAGCCACTGCCAGGCCCTCCCAAAGTGATGTTGCTCTGAGGGAGGGCACTCCGCCCTTGCCAGCTGCTCATGCCAGCATCCTCCCTCAACCCCACGAAGCCCGCTTGGAGCCTGCCTCCCAAGGCCTTGCGCACTGTGTCCTCAGGTACCTTGACAGCTCTTGGAAAAGAGGGGTCATGTCAGGCCCTAGAAGTGGGTGTGAGCTCTGTGTGTGTGCAGGGCCAGGGCATGGCCCTTGAACCTCCCTCCCTGTCCAAAGTTGCCTCCCCACCTTCACACACAGGCAGCTGCCCCTAACCAACCCTGGCAGTTCTCAGCAAGGCTCTGGTTCAGCTCCAGGGTTTTGGGGGGCACCGTGAACCTGTCGCTGCCCTGCTCTCTTCACGACACTCCGTTAGGGGACCCAGAGACATGTGAGGTGTAGGCCAGGCCTGGTTGGTGAGATGACTTGTCAGCTTATGGCAAGGAGAAGCCTGCCATAATGAGGGGATGCCCAGACCTTCTGTGTGTTAGGAGGTCACTGTGGCCTAGTTCGTGAGGAGTCCCAGGAAGACCTGTTGGAGCAGATACCCCTACTGAGGGGCAAGCAGGCACTGGATAAGCAGGGGAAGGGAGGGTTGCTTCTGTGACTTGATCATACAGGCAGTAGGGAGATGTTGAAGGTTCTTGAGCTGGGGAGAAACTTGATCAGAGTTGGTCTTTAGACTCATGAACCTGGCAGGGGCTCGGTTGGGGCTCACCAGGATGTCATAAGCTTGGCACAGGAGCAGTCAGCATGGATGAAGGTGGTTTTAAAGCCACCTCTCTCCTGTATTGGGGACCTGAGTGGGCTGAATGGAACAGGGGGCTGCCTTAATGCCTTGGAGCAGTGGCCTTCCTGTCTGATAAGGACCAGCTCTTAATGACAGTTTCCTTTCACTGAAGTGAGTACAAAGATTTTTCAAACTGCTGGAGGGGTTGGTCTGCTGCGATACCCAGGTGGCTTTTTCTACTTGTCTCTGACCAAGGATGATCTTGACCTCCATCTCTAATCATTCTCCCAGGGAAGCACCTGATCTGCTGTCAGCAGGAACAGGAGTGTTCCTGTCACCCCAGCAGGATGGCCGTGTGGCCCCACTGTCCTAGTTACTCACATCCCTCTGATGTCCCCGCCATGTGATTCATTCGTTCATTCACTCACTCATACCTGCTGAGAGCCATGCCAAGTTGCCAAGATCAGACCCTCCCCTCAAGTGACTGGCAGCAGATCCATAGAGCTGTGAACCCTGTACCATGATACACAGTAGCGGCAATCACTCCTTTTGCGAGAGTTTAGGGAGGGCTTCCCAGACCAAGTGACACAGGAACCTGGCTTTGAAGAATGAGTAGAAGGCCTGTAGAAAAGGAGAAGGAAAAGGCACTCCTGGCAGGGGCTGGGATGGGTGAAGGCACAGCACATTTGGGGAGCTGGGGAGCTGCATAGCTGTGGGTTTAGTGGGGGCTACCAAGGGGGCTGTTAGAAAAACGGGCGGTAGGGTCAGATCCTGATGGGCCTTGAGCTGGGCATCACTCCAGAGAGTTGGGGCTCATCCCTGCAGATGTTGGGGAGGCACAGACTGGCTTTAAGTCAGAGATACAGGGCCAGATCAGGAGGTGAACCCCTGGGCAGCAGCATGGACATTGGGCAGGAAAGGGTGAGGCTAGAAGCAGGGAGGCCAGAGAGGAGGCCAGTGCCCTGGAGGGGCCACTGCAGGCTTGGCTGGCTAAGGGGCGGGACTGAGGAGCTGGCTGTGAGGTGCATATGTTTATTCCTAGAGCTTAGCTCAGGCAGTAGGTGCTCAGTAAACGTTCATAATGTGAATGAATGAATGAATGAATGAATGAAGAAATGTAGGGGACTGTGCTGCTCTCTGGGCTTCTCCCCTTCACTCCCCAAGTACCTTATGCCACCTAGAGAGCTCAGGGACTTCCTCCTCGTCCACCCCTGGCTGGGGCCCTGCAGGGGGGCCCTGGAGGAGCCCATCAGCCTGGCCGTGCCCCTGCCTCTGCCCCCTTACCCTCTGGGAACAGTGCCCGTAGGCTCAGCCCAGACACCTCCACAAGCCCCGAAGGATCTGACTTCTCAAGGGCCTCGGGGAGGCCTTTGCCCTTGTCTCCACTGCGGTGCTGCAAAGGGTCCTGGTGTGTGTGCCACCCCTGGGACAGGGGGGCCGAGTGAACCACGGAGGGAGGCGTTAGTTCACTAAATGCAAATATTGTGAATACAGCCAGATTCGGTGAGCCTGTTTTGGTATTTTTCCATTTAAAAATTTTCTGGGGCCTTTGAAATGATAGAAGGAGCCCCTCACTCCCCTCTCCCCTTGTCCCTTAGGCCTTTAAGCTAGTCACATAGCAGGGGCTCAATAAATATGAAAGACAATGAATGAAAGGGCCAGTCCTGTCTCTGCCATGAACCTACAGTACTGTGTGTCCCAGCAAGCCCACTCTCCTCTCTACTTTTGCCGGTAAAATGGGGACCCTGAGCTGCCTGCCTCCCAGGGATGCTGCGATGCCCAGAACCGTCTTGTAACCCCAAGGTGTTTGTAGGCAGTGAATGGCTGGCTACAAAGCCTCGAGCTGCACTGCAAGGCGAGGAGTGACTACATGTGTTCATCAGTTTCTAGGGCGGCCATAACACCGTTCCACAAACTGAGTGGCCTCCACAGAAGTTTATTGTCTTGTGGTTCGGGAGGCCGGAAGTCTAAGATGAAGGTATGGGCAGGCCAGACTCCCTGTGGAGGCACCTGGGAAGGTTCCAGTCCAGGCCTCCCTCCCCGCTACTGGTCGCTCCTGGGCTGTGGCGGCATCCCTCCAGTCTTCACATGGCGCTCCCCCTTGTGCATGTCTGTGTCCACGTGTCCCCTTTGCATAAGGATACCAGGCATCTGAGATTGAGGCCCACCCTAGTCTGGTATGACTTCGTCTCAACTCGGTTCCATCCGCGGTGACCCGATTTCCTACCTTCTGGGGTGATAGGGGTTAGGACTCCAACATGTGAATTTTGGGAGGACACAACCCATAACAGCGTACATGATGACTTATTTTCTTGGCTTCCGGTCCCCTCTCCCTTGCTCGCCTGATACAGCCCTTCTAGGCACAAGGACAAAAAGGAGCAGAAGGGATGGGTATACAGGTGCTGTGGACACAGGGTTAGGGCAGTTCCAGCCTTAAAAAGAAGCCAGGGAAGCTGACCCCAGGGAGTCCCGGGGTCCTCAGCGGTCAGGTTCTCCCTTCACCCACCCCTGGGAGAAGATCAGCACCCTTTTCCTCTCCAGGAGTAAAAGGGACATTTGAAGGGGCAGCCCTGAGTGAGACTTTCTTGCCTGGGCACCCCCAGCTCTGGGTCTCCTCTGGCTGTGCCTCCGCTGAGCACCGCCCTCCCCTCCCAACCTCCCTGCAGCGTTTCAGCCTCCATCCTGGGCCTGGAAGACCTGGACTCAGCCAAGAGAATAATGTCAGAAGACGACCAAAGAAGCTTCACCTCGTTGCCCAAGGGGATCAAGGTGGAGGAGGAGGAGTCTTCTTAGGAAGCTGAGAACAAGTAGGTGGCCACCCTGGCCCAGGGCTGAAGGGCTCTTCTGTGGTCGGCTCACGACAGGGCCCCTGGCTCTGCCTCAGGCCACAGAGGGCACACAGAGCTAAGTGACCTTGGGGACTCACATCCCCCAGGGGCTCAGGTCATCTCCCACAGTCCCAGATATCTGGCCCATTTTATCAACATGGTGACCGGTTGGGCATTGAGGCCGCTCCCCGGAGCTGCTGGCAAGTGGTCTGGGTGGAGGAAATTGAGGTCTTTGAGATTGGAGTCTGTAAACGTTGTGGTGAAACCCCAGAGCCTAGACCCATCTGCCTGAGAGAGGTGGAGACTGCTGGCTGCCTCCCTGCAAGAAACTTCCTAGCCTGTCAAAAGCCCACTAACTTGGCCGTGTTCACTGGGAAGCAAATCATGTGTTCGGCAAGAGCATGAAAAAATCACACATTTGTCATGAAGATAAAAAGGCAAATCTGTGAGCACCTAGAAAAGTCACAGGTGCCACCAGGACCCCCAGGTTGGAATGACACCGGAGGGCCTCAGCTGTGCAAGGTGAGGGCCGTGCCCACCTTGGCCCAGGAAGGGCTCAGGGAGCTGTCCAGACCAGCCCTCTCCACCCCACTTCCCAGCCTTTCCTTCTTTCTATTTTGATTTTTAGAATGAAACAGCCTGGTGTGGAACTGCATCCTTTCAGCAAAGTCAGGAGGGCCAGTAGGAAGATAACCGTCTGGAAGAAATGGACTCCAAGAAGTGATGCGGCCCTGCTGCCACGCAGAGGACCAGGCCTGGACGTGGCTCCTCCCACCCCCAGCTGGCCCCCTGCCCTGCCTCCCCAGCCCCCACGCCCTTTCTCGGAGCCTTTGCGTAATAAACAAGCCTGCCTCTAGCTTCTCGGTGAGGCCTCAGGCTAGTCTGGCTGTATGAGGCCTGAGGACCCCAGCAGTCCTGTTCCAGGACAAGTTCCTGCAAACTTGGTTCCTCTGACCCAAAGCTTCCGCTGTAGCCAGTGACGTCAGCCCAGGAATCCCCTGCTCCCAAGGAAACAAACCTCTCTAAGGGGTGGGGGGGAGCAAGCCAAATGAGACCCTGGGGAGGTCTAGATGGGGCTGAACTATGCCCTCCTCCCCTTCATTGGTTGGGGAAGGGCTCAGATTCTGGCCCAGGTGTGAGAGGGACGAGGGCCGCGGGACACAGAAAGAGAAAAAGCAGAACAGATGGGAGCAGAGACAAAGGGAAAGATGGGGAGATGAGATGATGAGAAATGAGAGAGCAGGAAAGAGGGAGGAGGGGGAAAGTGTGGAGGGAGGAGGGAGGGTAAAGGGCAAGTGGAACTAGAAGGAGGGGGCAGTGGAGTGGGACACAAGAGGCAGTGACAGGCCACCCCCAGGGACCCTTTGGTGGCACCCAGGAAGCGAGAGCCCCCATGACCCCCACGAGCTAACGTCCCCATTTGGCCCAGCCTCAGTGCTCGGGCTAACAGACCTGCGGAATCCTTACCAGCGTCAAGGGCCCAGAGATGGCAGCCCCTCTGCTGTGCTGATGTCCCCCTGGTGGCACCTGACGGGCAGGTAGTACAGCGGCTCTGGGCCGGCTTGTGTGAGGCTCTGAGAGCCACTTCCCAGGAGCAGGGCGAGGGCCCCCCAGGGCCTGCCTCGTTCTCCAAGCCCAGAAGAAAGTCAGACCCCGACCTGTGGGTGGCATTCACTGACATGCTCTATACTTAACTACGACTACTTGTGCTCTTTTTGTAATAGCTGCTTTTTTAATCTGAATTTTTTGAGGTTTAATTTTTTTTATACTTTGTATCATTCAAAGGCTTTTTTGTTAATTATATATTTGTCCCCTAGAAATGGATTTGAAATGATGTACTATGTTCTTAGGTCTGCATCCTTTTATACCTAAGGGGCCTGATATTTGTTAGGGGTCCTGGGCATCCAACCACTCTCCCCCCCGCTCCCCTTCTGAGCACAAGGCCACACCAGGATCAGAAGGCAAGGGGAAGCAAGTTTCGCCTCTGTCCTGGCATGCAGGTACCCTCCGGCCCCTCAGACACAGCTCTGTAAAGGTTGGAATGGAGACGCTGCTCACCTTCTTACATTCCACCCTGAATCCAGCCTCTGGGGCTGCATGCTTAGCTGTGCACTTCACAGCTGCCTGCACAGGGAGTACAGACCTATCTCTAAAGGGCAGGCCCTGGCCCCAACCAGGTGCTTGCCACCCTGAAATGGGGCCCCAAATGAGCTGATGTGAGCAGGGACCCCTCCCACTGGTAGAATGGGGTCCAGCGAATGTCCAGTGCTGCATAATCAAATTATCTCCTGAGGAGGAGAAAGAAAAGGGGAAGCCCCCTTTCTCAGGGAAACACCAGGGGAGAGAGAGAAGGCTCCTCCCCGCCCTCCAGCCCCCAACAATGCCCCCAGCAAACCAGGCCTGATGGGAAGGTGTGAGATTATCTGAGAAAGTCATAAACTCTTGACTGGAGAAACTGGATTTTACCTTCAAGCTCCTTTATGTCATCTTCCTTAGATGTAGGGAGGTCCAGGCTTTCTAGAGCAAAGAGGTGTGGTATGACTCAAGGAGAAGCACCAGAGATGGCAAACACATTGCCACACATGCTGTTGCCATTCATCCCAGGCCCTTCCAGGCATCATTAGTCAATCACAGCACTCTGAATCTGGGCAATGCCTCAGAATCCGTCTTTAGCAAAGGTCCGGGCAGCCTCTACCAATCAATCACTAATCTTTGCCAGACATGGAGTAACCCTCTCCTCTACATGGGCTCCAGCTTTTGGGAAGCCTTTTTGGAGGAAGTGAGGGTGGTGGTAGAGCCAGAGCCCAGAGGGTAGATTTTGTTAGGACATCTTGCTGTGTGCTATCTGTGCCAGCAGGGAAGTAAGGGGCCATCTGATTATTCACTTCCCAGGTACTTAGCCTGTCAGGACGATATGTAATGGTCAGTAGCCCCAAGGCCTCTGGAGGTCTCAGAAAGATGCAGAATAAATCCAAGGCCCCCTGTTGCTGTGGCCCCTGACATGCCTCACCCAGAACCTGCAAGTATCCCTCCCTTCAAAAATCACAACCTGCTTCTCCCTGCGTTCCTCCTCCCATCCAAGCCTTGAGACTGTGGGCAAGTGACTTGGGTCTCTGGGCCTCTCCTTCCTCATCTGTAAAGTGGGAATGATGACAGCTACGACCTCCGAGGGATATGGGTGGACTAAATATGATCCTGCAGAGGAGGACTTAACTCTGCTTGGTAATGGTGGGTGAAAGTAACTATTTGTTAATAATGTGATCAAAGAGTCCCCCACCTAATGCCAGCCTCCACCACAGTAAGCTGCCCACCCCCCCACCCCCCCCTGCTTCTGGCTGGCTGCCTCCAAGTTTCTAGCTCCGTTATGGGTTAAGGAGCTTGGCTGCCTGCCACGGAGGAGCAGAAATGAAGTAACAGCGCCTGCAGCAGCCTTCCTATCTGTGAGCCATCTCCTCCCGCACCCCACCCCCCTCAGGCCTTCGGAAATGAAAGCCCCTTCAGGCTGGAGCTCTTCTGCTGGCTGCATCATAATGACTTTCTCTGACAGGGAGCTTGAGATGGGCCCCCCTCTTGGCTCTTGGCTCTCGCTTCCCCAGATCGCCAGGATGCAGTCCCCCCCCACACTTCCAGAAGGCCTGGAGATGTCAGCTTGCATGTTGGGTAGAGATTGGGTCCTTCCAACTCCTGGCCCTGGGGCTGGAGGAAAAGGAAATGGGGTGGGCTGGGGGGAGCTAAGATGGGGTCCTGGAGATGGGGGGAGCACCCACAGGTTGGGGAGTACCCCGTCAGTGTGCCCCAGTCACTCTAGGCCTCAGAGAGCCAACCCATCCTGTAATGGGTCTGCAGATTATGGCCCATTAGTGAGTTGTGAAATCCATTTAGTGAGTTGTGATTCGCATTTTTAAAAAGAGAACTGGCATATAATAAAGCAGCAAGTTTTATTCCAGTCACCTTCAGTGTAATGGCTAGAGAACAGATCCTGGAAGCTACTCTCTGGGCCACGTGACCTCAGATATGTAATTTGACCTTCCATGCTTCCGTTTTCTTATTTGTCCGTGGAGAAGAGTAGCACCCACATCACGGGTTCTTGTGAGGAATGAAGGGGTGATACCGAAGGGCTCAGGGAACATGGAACCATTATGAGTGTTGGCTCTGTTGTGTACTTACTGTGTAAACTGTATTTCTTCCCCGGCAGAATATGTAGTCATAAAAGCTTGAAAACCACTGGCTTCGAGAATTGGGCCCAGGTCCTGCTTATGGTGAGAATTCAAGGGGCAGCCTTGGGCAAGGGGTGCTGCTGTTAGCAAATCAGAAGAGAGGGGCCTGCGGAGAAAAGGAAACACCAGAGTCCCCAGAGGCAGGTCTGCGTGTGCACAGCCCTCCACAGTCTACACCACTAGCTGGCCTCCCTCACCCCATAGGTGAACAAGCTGCTGTGGCTGCTGGATCATTTTGTGTAAATACCAAGGAATGTGATTGCTGGAGCACATGTTAACAGTATGTTTAGTTTGATAAGAAACCACTAAACTATTTTCTAAAATGGCGCTACCATTTTGCTTGAATGAGACTTCTTGTTGCTTCACATCCTCATCAGCATTTGGTGGTGTCAGTGTTTGGGATTTTGGCCGTCTTGATAGGCAGCTGGTGTTATCTCATTGTTGTTTTAACTTTCATAATGATGTATGATTTTGAGCATCTTTTCATATGCTTATTTGCAATCTGTAAATCTTCTTTGATAATGTGTCTTTTCAGGTCTGTGGCCTACTTTTAAATCAGGTATTTCATTTTCTTGTTGAGTTTTAAGAGCTCTTTGTATATTTTAGATTATAGTCCTTTATCAGATGTGATTTCTGCAGATATTTTCTCCCAGTCTGTCTCTTGTCTTCTCCTTCTCTTGACATTATCTGTTGCAGAGCAGAAGTTTCTAATTTAATGAAGTCTAGCTAATCAATCATTTCTTTCCTGGGTTATACCTTTAGTATTGTATCTAAAAGGCATCACCATACCCAATGCTATCCCAATGTCATCTAGATTTTTCTCCTATGGTATCTTCTATGAGTTTTATAGTTTTGCAGTTTACATTTAGGTCAGTGATCCATTTTGAATTAACTCTTGTGAAGGGTATAAGGCCTTTATCTAGATTCCTTTTCTTCTTGTTAGTTTGTTTTTTGCATGTATGTGCTGGTTGTCTCAGCACCATTTGATGAAAAGATTGTCTTTTCTCCATTGTGCTGACTTTGCTCTTTTATCAAAGATCAGATCAATTGATTATATTTCTGAGGGTCATGTCTGGGCTCTCTATTCTATTGACCTATTTGTCTATTCTTTCACCAATACCATACTGTCTCGTTACTGTAGCTTTATAGTGTCTTGAAGTCAGTCCTCTGACTTTTTTCTTCTACTCTCCATTTTTGAGAAGTGGAAATTGAAACACCAAGAAGTCAAGTAAATTAGCCCAAGTTACGTAGTAAATGGCAGAGCCACAATTTGAACTCAAGTCTTTTGACTGCAAAGCTTGTGCTTAGGACAGAGATTAAAACACAGGAAATGGGGTCCAGCCGAGTGGCTCAGTTGGTTAAGAGCTCGCTCAAGAGTGGGAGCTGAGCTCAGAGCAACAGCAGTTTGATGCCCAGCTCAAGCTGAGCTGCCATTGAGCTGTCAACAGGTGGCAGGATGGCTCAGCTATAAAACAAACAAACAAACAAAAAAACACAGGAAATGGGAAAAGAGAGAAAGGAGGGGAAGGGATGGAAGGGAAGGAGCGAATGTCAGAAAAATTAAAAGCAACAATTTTCCCCGGAAATACAAATGGGGGCCTCTCCTGCTCCAAAGCTGGGAGGAGGTGGGGTAAAGGGAGGGCGTCAGGAGGACGTGGCCAGGCAGAGGTGGGCACCACAGGTAATGGGCACAGCCTCAGCCAAGGCTGGAAGCAGGCAGCACTGTGGCTTTTGCCTAGAGGGTAAAGTCCCTAGAAGGGACACATGATAGGGAAGTGGATTGGAGCTAAAAGACTTCAAATGCCAAAGTAAGGCTCCTGACTCCCTAAGACCCAGCTCCCATCTTTCCACCACAGCCAGGCTCCAAGGTGCCTGGAGCAGGAGGAGGAGCAGGAGGTGGGGCAACCAGGAATCTCCTCCCCTCCCCAGAGTCAGGGCTGCCTATGCCCAGTGCTTCCAGCTGGCAGTGCAATGTCCTTGGTTAACCTAGCTGATGCTCCTCACCTGTGTCCCCAGCCCTGTGCTCTCAAGCCTTTCCTGGGCCACGGACACTTGTCCACGGAGTGGATTTGGGAGCCCAGCATGACCCTCACTAGGGGAAGTAAGTAGGTCCGTTCCACAGCCCTCCAGGCCAGCCCCTTATGTCTTCCCTGAGGCCTCTGCCCCAGCCCAGACCCCCATCAGAGCTCCTCTGGACAATGAGTCTCCTGGTCCCTACAAGTGGTCTTGTTACTGCACCATCTGGCCCTAGCACTCCCTGCTGAAAACCCTTCCATGGCTCCCCATTACCTTTGCTGTATCTTTTTTTTTTTTTTTTGAGGGCAGTGTCACTGGCCCTCATATGTGGGACCCGAACCAGGGCCGCTGGCTTCCCAAGCCAGCGCTTAACCACCGCACCACTCGGCCGGCCCCTGCCTTTGCTTTATCTTATTTCTCCGTGTGCCTTTACCTAGTTTTCTACTCACAGTTCAGGTCTCAGATATCACCTCTCACAGGAAACCCTTCCCCAAGCCTATGGGGCTCCATGCCCCTCCGGGGCTCCCACAGCAGCCCCCTCTCATCTTCCCCCCTTGACTCTGGGCTCCTTCAGCACGATCTGAATCTCATCTCTCACTGATGGCCCTGCTCCTGCCAGGGAGTGTTTGTTGAATGACTTTGTGACCAATTGAGTGAGTGTTGGAAGGAAGGGAGGCTAGTAGGGAGGGTGGGAGCGAATGGCTTTGATCCGCCCTGACCTAGGAGCCCACCTGCATGCTCCAGAGAAGACTCCAACTTACCCAGCAAAGCTCCCTTCCTCTCCTCTTACCGCCCTCCCCCCCATATGAGCTCCAGTGCACTCAGTGCTTGGCTCATCTCTCACCCTAAGCCCCAATTTAGAGGCAGCCACAGGCCCCCATTCTGAAAGACAGTTCTCCCTCCTAGACTCAATGTGCCTGAAATCTGTCCTTGGAGCCCCTCCCAACAAGAGGCTCCCGTAGGCTGGTACGGTTTATCTCACTTTCACCAAGGGCCAGATGGTGTGCTGATCACCCCACGTGGACGTCCTCTTTTAAAACTCCCGAAGGCCTCGGGTAGGCACTCCTGTGGGACCATTTTACAGACAGGAGTGTATGCACAGTCCAGGTGAAGAACTCAGTTATCTAGTGCAAGGAACCTGGGAGTCAGGAGACATGGGTCCAGTCCTGTGTCAATGACAAATTTGCTTACAAACACAAGGGGTGTGAGTGGCCCCCTCCAACCACTGGAGCCACCATGACCCACTCCTGATGCCACACTGGTGGGCCAGAACAGACTATACTGCAGGGTGTTGGATCCAGCTCAGAGGCCACCCAGCTTCCTACAGCTCTATGAGCCCCTGATGACTGGACATGACAGGCTTTGCTCTATCCCAATGAGCCTGTCACCAGAGCTGAGTGGGGAGCGATACTGGGCTGGTACTAGATGCAGTTAATGCCCCCAGGGCCAAAGGGCTACAGCAGTGAAAAAATAGGCAAAACCCCTCTCTGTCCAGGGAGGGGAGAGACAGACACAAAGCCCAACATGTACAATGCTCACTGTGTCTCAATTAATGAGTGCTGTGGGGAAGTAAAGCCAAAGCCCTGAAGGAGGTGAGAGATGAGCCATGTAGATCTCTGAAGGAAGAGCTTTCCAAGCAAAGGCCCTGGGGCAGAGCATGCCTGGAGTGTCGAAAGAACAGGAAACAACAGTGAGGACCAGCTGGGCCAGAGTGGAGGAGCTGGGGGAAGGTGGCGGAAGGAGGTTAGGACAGGGAGGTAACAGTTGGAGGAGACCTAGGGCTTTTACCCTGAGTGAGGTAGGAGCCGTAGAGGATATGCAGCACAGGAGAGATGGGACTTCACTGTTTTAACAGGATCCCTCTGCCTGCTGAGAAAAACAGTCGGCCTAGGTGCAAAGTGGAAGCAGGCAGAATGTGGATATACTTTGAAGCTCAAGCCAGTAAGGTTTCCAAAGAGATGGGATTTGGGGTGGGAGAGAGGAGAGGTGGCAGGAGTGACTCCAGTATTCTGGAAGGATGGACATGCTGTTCCTGAGTTGGGAGGCTGCAAGAGGAGCCTGCCTTGGGAGGGGCATTAGGAGCTGGGTTTTTTGTTAACGAGGGATGCCCACTGGGCACCCAGGTGGAGAGGGCTGGTGCCATCTTCCCCAGGTCCCATCCAAGCCTGTCTCCTCTGCAGGTGAAAGAACAAGGGAGGGGACGTCTCAGCTCAGGGAGGAACTTTCTGGGGGATGTGAACTACTGGAGGAGCTGCAAGCAGTAAAGGAGGTACCAGAAAGGAAAACACACGCCAAAGAAAGTGGGGTGTGGCCCAGATGCTGGGGTTTCCCAGCCTGAGATCCAGGACTGTTCCCCAAGCTGACCTGGGGGGCATGTGGGGCGAGAGGTCAGGAGGGGACTCCCCTGAGCATGGCTGCAATTCTCACCTCCTTAGTACTCTCAAGGGAGCGTTGCAATTGTGTCACCCCTGTAAGCAATTTATTTTAGGTGGAAGCAGACAGGGCTCAGAGTGAGAAAGATATTCCTTCCCTTTCTCTTCCTATCCTCCCATTACATCAAGAAGAGTCTAGGTGGGTGCTAGCCCATCTTTGACACCTCTTTGACACTTGATAAGTTCCCTTTTTAACCAAGGGGAAGAAGGTGTCAAGCTCAGAGCCTCTGCAGGCAACAGTGTGTGGCTAGAATTTAACATTTTAGCTTTATGTCCAGTCTATTTTATAGTGACCTTGTATTGAATTTATGGCAAATCATGTCAGTGATTGGGAGTTTCTTTTGAATACATCTAAGTTGAAAATGTGAATGGATTTAATGAAAGATATTCAAGAAATAAATTGCCAGACATCATGGAGGTGATGCATAAACGCCCAGCATTTGGGAAACACTCCCTTAATATTCGTGTTTGTTGCTGTGAGGTGTGGCTTGTGTCAGTCCTTTTGTTTAGGGTACTTTCTGTGTCTGCCCCCTCGCTGTGATATTTTGCTCCCTTCTTCTTTCTCATCCCCTGGTCTTTTCCTCTAGGAAGTAAGGGAAGTCTTTGTCCCACCAGCCTCAGCCAGGCTCTGCAGCAGCTCAGGACCTCTGCCTGCAGAGCTGGGTCTGTGTCCCTGTTGGGTCACAGTCCACTGGGGGGCGTCTCCACACTGGCCAGATCTGTCCCCTCTCTGGATGCACTGACTTCACGCCTCCCACCCTCCGTCCTTAGGGCATCGGAGCAGCACCAAGTTTCGCTTTCTGTCTACCAGGGCTGGGCAGGTCGTGGCACTCTGCTCTCTGTGCACCATCTCAGGTACCCCTCTCCCTCTCAGCCCTGACGTGGGGACCAACACTGAGAGGCAACAAGGCTGGTGACCTCACCCAGCGGATGAGCGGCTGATCCAGGATGACACAACCATAGTGGATGCTGGGCGGAGCCCCCTGGGAGGGGCGCAGGAGCAGGGGATGAGTGGAAGGAGGGGCCTCAGCACTGTGCCTCAACCATGGGGCCGGCCTTTAGGAAGAAAGCGAGGCCCCCGGATATTGGGGGCTTACTTCTCCCTCAGAGGTGCCTACATCAGACCCCAGAGAGGACAATGATTAACAAAAAGGGCTGACATTTCTGACTTACAGGTATGAAAAGTGAAGGCTTCTTCTTGGAACCCCTCGATACTAATCACCATCGTTTTTATCACATTTACTCTGTCAGGCACTGTTCTGAACTTATTAACTGGCTTAGTTCTCCTAAAAGCCCTATGATGTGGGGGCTTTAATATCCCCATTTTGAAGATGGAGACATCGAGGCACGGAGAGGTGAAAAGACTTACATAAGGTCACACAGCAGGTCAGTGGCAGAGCTTGAGGCTGCTGGTGCAGAAGGGCCAGCCCCTCCTTGCTGGCGGGGGTGGGGGCCAGAGCCACAGAAGCCTGGAAGGATCCTTGGCCACCTGCCTCCCACCTGGCACTGTCAGCCCTTGACAGCTTTTGTGGTAGGTGGGCATGCCACCCCCGCTTGCATACTTCCAGTAATGAGGGGCTCGCTCCCTCTTGGCTGCCGGTGCCCTCCCTGTTCTGCCTGAGAGAAACCTCCTCCTCACCTTGTGAATCCAGTGCCCACCGGGGTCCGCAGACCTCCTTGTTTCTCCTGCCCTGGACAGCACCTGGGGGCTCTGTGACCTCTACGGACCCAGTAGGGTTTTCTGAACTCCAAAGTTTGTGGCCCAAGGGGCTCTAAGGGTATTTGGGGGAATTACAATGAAGACAGGGCTGTGTATGTGTGTCTGTCTGGGCTGTAGGGGGGATGTAGTGGCTTCGGGGCTCTGCGTCCACCCAGCCTTCCCACCTTTGGCCCACAGTGAGGCTGGCCCACTGCACTGTTACCAGGGTCCGGCCCTTTTAAATTTAGCTGGAGGAAAAAGCAGTTTGTGCAAGCCTGGAACGCGGAGACAATCAGCAACAGGAAAAAGTCATCCGAGGGGAGTTTTCAATGAATTATGGAGGCATTGTTCCTGCGCCCAAGGAGCCAGGGCTGCTGGTCCAGGCTTCACTGACCCAGCCCAGGCCTTTGGGGCCAAACATTGCCTAGAGCTGCGTCAGGACAACACAATGTGGGTGTCTGAAAGCCAAAAAAAAAAAAAGGCAGAGGAAGAAAAATACTGGAAATTCCCTGTGTCCCAGCTATGGAAGAGCCTTTCTTGAAAATCAACAGCAAGGGAAAGGTTGCTGCCAGCCCAGACGGGGGGCCTCAGGAGGCGGGAGGAAGTCACAAGCGATATTTTGAGATATTTTCAGTCTGGTGTGATGCCGGTTAATTTTCCAAAACATGAGGGCCTCATGCTGGGGGGAGAGTTGAGGTTGGACTGGAGCTGACGGGGGTGGGGCTGGGGCCTGGATGGGCCGGGATGAGGACATGAACAGACGCTGACCCAGTTGGAGTGCTCTGGTGTCCCAGCTGGCTGACTCGCAGGCCCCTTGCAGCCAGGGGAGGCCCTGGTGATCAACAGGGGGTCTCCTGTTGATCCAAAGGCCTTTCTAGACCTTGGTAGAGGACCACAGATGAATCCTGGGATCCCCTGCACAGAAAGCCTGCTAGCTGACCAGTCAGATTCTGCTTGTTCTCCTCTCCCAATGGGGAGCTCACTATCTATAGGTCAGCCCATCCCGTGTCTGCACCGCTCAGACTAGAGACATAATAACAATAATTCTGGAGGGAACACAGCAGTGAACAAAACAAAACAAAAAAACCACTTCTGCGCTCATGGAGCTGACATTCTAGTAAGGAGTTACAGACAGTACACTCAATAACATTTACAGTATGTTAGAAATTGCAAGCACTGTGAGAAGATAAAGCAGGGAAAGGAGTAGGAGGTGTTTGGGATACAATTCTAAAAATAGGGGGTTAAGGAGAAAATTTCTCCTCTCTCTCAGCTAAGACCTAGCTCCAGGATGTCTCACGGCCCGTAGCCCTTCCACTCCCCCGTCCTGGGACAGCCCTGCTCTGTTCCAGGCTAAGCAGGGCCAGCTCCTCATGGAGAAGGAGGCTTCCGCCCATCCTCACGTTTTTCCAGCAGCTCAGAGCTGAACGCCTTTTCGAAAAGTGGGCAGAGCATTTTAAACCCTCTATTTCAACGAATGCACCTGAGGTCCCAATTTAGCTGTTTTTTTTAGCAGCTGATCCCACTGTTGCCCCCTACTGAGCTCACCGACCTTTGATGCCCTGTGTGGACAATAAGCCCCGCCTCCTCCATCCACGGGTAGTTCAGGCTTGCGGACCCAACAGCACTAATTTGCATGTATTCGTAATGTTTCATCTCGTGGCATTCTGTACATGCAGCTTGCAGGGATCTATTTGGCACAAAGGTTGACCACATATGAGACAAAGTGTTATAATAAAATTAACATACAAAAAGTGCTTTAAAATAGGAAAAATACAAAACAAAAAGAAAGATAGATAGGCAGGCAAACAATATGATCAGGCAATTCACTACAGAAATGCAAATGGTCCACAAACAAATGAAAAGAGGCTCCAGCTCTCAGTTGTGGAAATGCAAATTAAAAGAACAATGAGATGCCATTTTTCTTCCATCAGATTGGAAAAATATTAAATATTGATGACATCCATTGCCAGCCACGAGGGGGCCAGTCAAGCAGTTTTGACACTGCTGGTGGGAGTGTCAGCTGCCATAATCTTTTGGGACAGTAATCTGCACTTTCTATTAAAGTTTAAAATGTGGATGCCCTTTGATCCAGCAATTGCACTTTGGAGAATTTATCCTCTAAAACCACATAGACACATAAGGTGACTACAAAAGTGTGTGCTGCAAAAAAAGAGAGAGAATGTACTAAATGTCGATCAAAAGGGCAGTGAATGAATGAATCCTAATATATTTATGCCATAAAATATTAGGCAGCTGATAAAAATAACTAGATATGTATGTATGTACATACATATGTACGAACCTGGAACCATGTTTAAGATACATTATTAGACAAAAGACAAGGTGCAACGTGAGGTATATGGTGTGATCTTACTTTTGTTAATACGTTTGAAAGAATAAACTGGAAAGAAATACTCACCAAACTGCTATAACATCAATTACATCAGGGTGAGGGGACTATGAAGAGCAAGATTATTATATTTTATGTGACTTCTCTATTGTTTGACTCAATAAGTTTTATACCTCTGATAATTTTAAGTAGCAAATATTTTCTCTTAAAAGTCACTTTTTGGGCCGGCCGAGTGGCGCATTGGTTAAGAGCTGGCTTGGGACACCAGCGGCCCCAGTCCAGATCCCACATATGAGGGCCAGTGACACTGCCCTCTCCAGCTAACAACAGCTCCACCTGGAGCTGGGCTGTGCGAGCCCCGTGACAGTGTAGGCTGCAGCCCCTGCTGCAGTGGGCTGCCATAGGCTACAGTGAGTGGCTGGCAGCCAGCGTGAGCTGCCAATAGCCGCGGTGAACGACCATCCAGAGGCCGGCGACTGATCTGCCTCCTCCAGGAAGAGCTCAATGATGATACCAACATGGGCCAGTGAAGCAACGTCCTCCGCAACTAGACTGAAGAACAAAAAGACAGCACCTTGTCTGTTCCCCCTCCCTGATTCCCCAATGCTGTTCCCCTCCCCCAATTCCCCAATAAAATCTTTTTTAAAAAGTCACTTTTAAGCTGTTCTTATGGAGCTCTGCCTGTCACATCATCATTGAACAAAGGACACTAGAGTGGAAGGCTGTCCTCTCCCTGGCAAGCTGGGGGGTCCAGCCCACTGTGAACCCCTTCCTGAGCCTTTTAAAGGATATTCAAGTGTCCACTCCTCTTGTTACCCTCACACTAGCAGGAAACCCATTGCCCACTGAGCCTCATGGGTTCTCCCTGCCCCAGTTCCCCGCATCTGCCTCTCCCATACTTCATCCTACCTTCCCTGACCTGTGAGGGGTACGGGTTCCAGAAACTGTGCAGAAGGGAATGGGCTAGGTTTCCTAATCATGGTCAAAGATTTGGGGGTGCAGGGTCAAGGCTCAGGACAACCACCAATTTCCATCTTGCACCCCAGCTCTGAGCAGTGGCAGAGGCAGCTTTGCAGAAAGGGATTCTGAGGCCGTTTCTAGGCTCCACTAGCAGGAGTGCTGTGACTGATCAGCAGTGCTTGCTCTCAACAGTGGACTGGTGAATGGAGCACCAAGTTACTGATGGGCCGTGCTTGGTCTAAGCCACTGATTCTCAGGCTGAAACATGCACAAAAATCGCTGGGATCTTATTAACATAGATTCAAGTTCAGCAGTTCTGGGGCATGGCCCACATGTTTGCTCTTCTAGCAAGCCCCTAGGAGACCTGATGTGGCTGGTCTGAGGACCACGCTTTGAGCAGCATCCCCAAGCATCTTTGAGACCTCCCGTCACAGCTACCTTCTCTCCTCCCTCAACTTTTCACACGTTTGCAAACAGAGCTGACCACCCCTCCCCACTGCCCAGCAACTGTTATACGCATCACACTGCTTGATTCTTGCAACAGCCCAGGTTATTGTTATCTTCCTTGACAGATGAGGAATGGCAGGTGCGAGAGGGGACAGGACTCTCTCACGGTCCCCGGCTGCTGGAGGCAGAGGTGGGCCCGGATGGCAGATCAATCACCAACCTTCCTCACCCCCAACCATTTCCTCGCTGGAGCCACAAACCAGCCAGAAAGACCCTGCTGCTCCCCGGAAAGTGCTGCGTTCACCGCCATAAATAAAGTCTCGGACTCACCAGATCCCTCCTCCCTGGGCAACCCCTCACAGCAGGCTGGATCTAGGACAGCCATGGAGGGAAGGGAGGCTCACAGACAGCGTGAGTTATGGGCTCCGGGAAGCCCATTAGTCACCGAAGCGAGAGAAGTTAACTGGAGCTTATTAACTCTAAACGTTTATTATTCACATTGATCACCATGGCAGACAGCACCCGCCACCCCACCCCCAGGAGCCAGGCAGTGCATTCTGATTCCAGGATGGCCATGCCTGCATCCTCAGTCCCCAGGAAATGCAGGCAGGGTTCAGACAGTCTCAGCTGCCCCTTCCAAGAGGCCAAGAAGGGCTTCTCATCAGGGGCCCTGTCACTCATCTGCTCCCCTCATATCTGCCAGCTTCTATTCTGCGCCAGGTCCTGAGCCAGGAGATGGGGAGCTGCGTGCCCAATCAGACACCATCTCTGCACCATGGGCTGGCCTTGAGGCAAAGGAGATGGGGCTGCCTGGTGGTTAGGAGCCCAACCTGAGGGTCTGCTTGGTTTGATTTCTAGCTCTGCCACTCAGCAGCAGTTAAATGTGTGACTTTGCAGGGACTCAATTTTGTCGTCTATAAAATGGGGGCGCATTCATTTATTCAACAAATACTTATTGAGCACCTACAATGTGTCAGGCACTTTCTAGGCCCTAAGATGCAGTAAAGAACAGAAAAAGCTTTCCGCCCTCATGGAATTTATATTCTAGAGATGGAGGCAGACTTATATAAAGCTATTAAAAAAAAAACAGAGTCATTTCAGATAGCAGTGAGTACGATAAAAATAATCTCAAGTCAAGCGGTTAGAGACTGACTAGGGGTCTGGGAGGATATTAGTGGGAGTGCCAGGGGCAGCCACAAGGAGGTGGTATTTGAGCTGAATGACAAGAAGGAACCAGCCAGGGAGAGATCTGGGCCAAGGGGCGGCCAGGCAGAAGGAATAAACACCAAGGACGGTGGCCTTGGATTAGGCAAAGCGTGGCTGGTGTGCATGGTGCCTGGAGGGGAGTTAAATGAGATGCGGAAGAGGGAAATGGGGCCAGAAGCCACTGTAAGATTTTGTTTTCAGTGCAGGAGGGAGCCACTGGGTGGTTTTAGGTTAAAAAGGTTATTACAGGTATAATCATACTTGACCTCCCTTCATGGCCATTATGAAATATAGTGGACACCGGGGGTCCTGCCTGGATCCCCAGATGCTCTTGTCCCACAGCTGCAGTTATGTTGGCTGCTAATGGCTGACAGCTGCCCCCTTCTCTTGAACATGGCCCTTGGCTGCCACCCTTCTCCAGGGCAGGCCCCTCACCTCAGGATGGAGCCAATCTCTGGTGCTCTTTGTACTCCAGAGCTCCCCCAGGGGGCCAGGCTGAGGTCACCCTCCTGTTGGGACCACAGTCTTGCTTGGCGCTTTGCTCCTACCCTCCCTGCATCCCTCACTCCTGCTGAGAGCACTTCACCTGCACCTGGATTCCTCACTCAGGCTCTGCTTCTAGGGGACATGACCTAAGGCCTGAGGATTAGATCAAACAGTGCCTATAAAGGCTGAACCCAGTGCTTGCCACATGGTGGTGCTTCAGGCGACAGACTCATCCTGGTTTGCCCAAGACGTTGATGGTTTTGGAACTGAAAGTCCTGTATCCCTCAGTCCTGGGCAAACCAGGATAGTTGGTCACCAAAGGTAAGTGCTTGATAAGATTCATTCATTCCTTCAGCAAATACCTCCCGGTCTCCCTGTGCCACGCTCTGTCAATAGAACCACACCTGGGTTCCATCCTCAGGAGCCAGTTGCAGGAAGCAAAGAACATCATCTGATGCTTACTCAAGCCTGTGAGAAGGTCAGGAGAGCTGCCCAGGGGTGGTGAGGCAGAGGCTGCCCTGGAAGGAGGAGAAGGTGCTGCCCAGTGCATGGAGACGGAGCACCCACCTGGTGAGTTGATGGTCAGGACAGCCCTGAGCATCAGATCTACATATGGAGAGGTTGTGAGAAGCAGGTTCTGGGTTCCCACCGGCCAGGTCTCAGCTGCCCCGTGCCTGTTTCCCCAGTTGGGAAAGGGCCCTCCAGATCCAGCAGGAAGCCCAGAATGTCTGCAAAGCAAAGGCCTCTTTGGGAGGAACCCTCCGAAGCGACTAAGGCCCCTGGGCCATCAGTCAAGGCAGTTAAGGCAGGACCGGGAAACTCCTCTGACCCAGCAGGCACTGAACAACCCATGACAATCAGGGAAGTAGACCTATTATCTCCATTTTACAGACAGGGAAACTGAGGTTTAAAGAGGAGTAGTGACCTGCCCAAAGGCACATAACCAGTGAATGGTGGAGGTGAGGCAGGGTCCCTGGGCTCTCAGGCTCCACAGCCACTGGGCCAGTTCATTCATTGAAGAACATAAGGCATTACTGCTCTCATTGGACTCACTCATGTATGCACTCCCCTTTTATATACTCACCAGTTACAGAGGGGAGTGGATAAAAGCATAGGCCATTATACTTATACCCAGAGCCATCCTGCTGAGTTCAGACCCCAGCTCCATTGTGCAAAATCAAATGACTTACCCTCTCTTTGCCCTGAGGAGATCACAATAGCACCTTGCTCCAAGGGTGTTTGTGAAGATTAAATGAGTGAATATATGAAAAGTACTAAGAACAGAGCTTGGAACATCGTGTCAATAATGGTTGATTTTTTTATTACTATGACTTAGTAAGATGCAAATTGTGGTAACAAAAACACTGGAAACAACCTAAATATTCAGCAATAGGGGAGTTATTAGCTAACCATGATTTATCGATTTCAGTGGACACAAGACAGGTGGTCTTGGTCCAAAGCTAGACAAATGGACTAAGAGAATAGACCAGAAAGTCCAGAAGTGGACCAACAGGTGTAAAATCACCAGATTTATGACATTCAAGATGCTGCAATACAGTGGGAAAGGATAATGTTTTAAATAAATGGTGCTGGATCAGTTGGATATGCACAACGGGGAAGAAAAGATTCTTGACCCCTACCTCACACCATACACCTGTATCTGTTTCAGTGAACTCTACACAGCCATTCGCCTTGACAAGAGTATTAATGATGTGTACTTTTATGCAGTCCTGCACTCTTAAAAAGGTGAACTTGGGATAATAAATCCACTTCAAACATGTGTACAGACGCTGATGAGAAAGCCAAGGTGAATTTCAGTGGTGTCAATGCTGTCACATGAATGAAAATTTTGCTTGTGATGATTGTCCTTTCAGTAAAATGAAAGACAGCCCTTTATTTTGCAGTTCATTCACACAACTCACCCAATCCAAGATAATTGCTGATGGAAGATGAATTTTAGGCAACAGGCTAGTCAATAAGAAAGTTCCAATTTCCTTTGGAGAAAAAGGAAAACATGTTTTGTTGTCCCCCGACAAGGAGATGGAAAAAAAATAAAATAACCAAGGGAAAAGTCACCCCACGCTTTCCTCGCCGTCGTGGGCTGCCACCACTGTGGCGCCATGAGGAAGTCGAAGGTTGAGTGAGCAAAACATGTTTTCCTTCGGCAGGACGTCTGTAGGAACTGTTGGAATCAATTATTGGAAAACACAAAAATAAACTTCAGCCCGTGGTAAACACTGCTCCTTCTCTCTGGGATCAGGAAAACAAAGGCCAGGATGGGGGTCAACATGGAACAGTGGGCAAGCACGCCAGGAAGGAGGCAGGGACCTTGGTTTTGGATGAGGTGGGGTGAGGCAGGAGCCTTTCTGAGCCTCAGTTTACCCATCTGCAAATTCATGATCCTGTGTTCTTCTCATAGATTTGGGGGTAACCTTATTCACTCAATACATGTATGTTTAGCTCCTGTTCTGTGTCTGGCTGTGAGCGGGGGGATGGACACCCTGAGATGCTGCTTTTGGAGCACTGATGTGCTCATCGCCAGCTTCATGGTGCGTGAGCTGTGCAGTCCCTCATGGACACACACTCTGGAGGGCCTCATGCTTGCTTTAAATCCCCATGTCCTGCTGTCATCATTTGCAATTCTTATTTTTTGAACAAAAGGCACTGCATTCCCATTTTGCACTGGACCCCGCCAATTGTGTATGTAGCTGGTCCTGGGTGTGAGGCAAGAACCAATGATGCTTTTTGATTGTTCACTGAGTGTGTCTTACCCCTCTGGGTTCCCTCTAAGGCTTTGCACAAAGCGGTCCTGATATAAATGGGGGTGAAATGGACATGGAGGGAGAAGCCAGGGGTTATGAATACTGCTCTACCACCACCCCAGGAACCCCTCAAGCCCTTGTTGGTCCTGCGGCTGCCACTGTTTCAGGGGAAATTATCTCCATTTTGGTTGGGAAGGTCCTGAGTTAAGTGCAGAGAGAAAAGCACGAAATGTGTGATTACAACCAGCCTACATCACAACCTTCTGCTGCTCACGGGCTCTGTAACCCGGGGCCAGTCTCTGAGCCTGCGTGTCCTCAACCGTTAAATGGCTATAGTCATACCTGACATAGGGAGTGCTTGTGGAGGTTAAACAGATAAGGTTTAAAGTGCCACAGCTCTACCAGTTTGAGGAGGCACCGAGCCCACATCTCCACAGGCGGGTGGGGGTCTCTGGGTCCTAAGGGAGGTGTTTACAGCTAGAGGCAAATTCTCCTCAGTCTTTAAAAGTGGGAGTCTCTCTAGACCCTGGGACATGGTCCCCAGATAGCAAGGGTAGGATGCTGCTGCCTGTTCATCAGTGAAATGTGAAGAATTTGTATTTATAAATAGTTAAAAATTAGATACCCAGCTGTAAAGTCAGTGAGAAATGGTGTGTGGATTAGACCTTCACAAATACAAGCAAATAACTATTTGCTAAAGCCATCAAGTCCTAATTGATCGCCTACTATGTGCCAGGTACTTCATCAAGAATATCTAACGTTTACTGAGCAGTTACTATGTGCCAGGCACCACCAGACTAAGTACTTCGGGCCATTATCTTATTTGGTCTTTCTAATGGACATATGCAGTAGGTGCTAGAAATGCCCCCATTTTTACAGATGAGGAGAGGGACGCCCAGGAGGGAAAGGGCTCAGAGCTGGGAGGTGGTGGGGCTGAGGCTCAAACCTTAGCCTGCCGTCCACACCTAAGTGCAGACTCTGAGCTGTCAAAGCTCTCTCCCCAGCTCAGACTGTGAGATCATCAGGTTGATTCACACACAGGTCCTGCCAGGCCACACGTGGAAGGTCCTTTTCCCCTCCCCTCCACAAGTCTTCCCCTTCTCCAGGGACCCCCCTGAACTGGACAGGATCGGGCTCCTGCCTGCAGGTCCCCTGCCAGAAGGCAGCTAAGAAGGCAGCTCCTGCAGGAAACCGTGCAAGTTGACTGCAGCATCTACTTGAAGGACGGAAGAAGTGGCCATGGGGCAATGGACTGGCACTGAGTGCAGAGTGTTTTAATGGTGTTTCCAGGCTGGGCCTGATTCATTTCTCTAAGTGTCTGGGCTTCAGGTGGAGGACGCTTGCCCAGCAATTGATGGTGTCTGTGACAGGGGGGTCACATTGCCTCCCTCTCCGTACATAACCACGCGGGTATACACATGCTTATTAAACTGATTAATACGATCTTTCTAGGGCCTCTGCTTCCCTCACCCTCTGCCAGGGGTCGGCAGAGAGATACAGTCTCCACTCTGGAGGTCCACGGAGAAAATAAATCAGGAGTTAACCTTTGTGGCTCATCAAAAGGCCTCTTTTATTAAAACCGCCACCCTTCCTGGTGCATCGGGGAAGGTGACATTGCCACCCCCATTCTATTACAAAGCTATCCCACAAGGGAAGGATGGCCCTGTGAGGATGCGAGCTCTCTGTTGCTGGGGGAACTCAAATGCAGGTGGCATCAGAGGTAGGACATCAGAATTGATTGCTTGGCAGGGCCTCCCTAGGGCTGCCTGGTCCTCCAGCAGGCAGAGGAGGGCGTGGACAAGCCCCCACCCTTTGGACACTGCTGCATATTTCTTGGATTAGTAATGGTCAGGTTCTTGTCTGATGACCCCGCTGGAACTTCAGGCTTTTTGTCTACAAAGGGGTCCCTGTGCTCCTCGCACCCCAGGCTCCACAGGCCTTTCAATGGGGCCTCCAAAGTATTAACTCCATATTTCCCAAAATGAGTCCCAACCTCAGGGAATCATAACTCACTGGGCCTGGGATGGGGCTTTGGAATTTGTGTTGTAACCAGATGAGAAGATTGTTCAGATTAGGACATTCGGGTTCCCTGTGTTAACCCAGAGATGTGGCAGGTGGCAGTGGCCTTGACAAACCCTGGGAAGAGATTTTTCAGAAAGTCAATCACCTTTTTCCATTCTGCTCAAGGCCCCTGCCAACTTGTGTGAGGGTAAGGAGAAAGGCACAGGCTCCAAGTAGTCAGCCCTGTTTCTCCTCAACTCTGCCACTTCCCAGCCAAGTGGTCTTGGGCACAAGATTTTGCTTTTTTAAGCCTCAGTTTTCTCATCTGAAAAATGGGGATAATGATTCATTCCTCCCAATGCAGTTTTTGATAATTGTAACATAATGATCCATCATTAGTTTCCTTACTGGTGAATAAATATTAGTTCCTCTATAGGGCAAACATTTAATCCTTGCTCCCTTCATCTCCAACCAACTGCTTTGGAGAGATGCATTCTGGCAGAGAGACTGCCAAGTCCCTTAGATTTAGGGCTGAGTGGGAGTTTGGTGCTAAGCCCAGGTGGGGGGAGGTCTCTGTCACCGTTCATTCATTGGGTACGTAACAGATATGACAGTGGGCGCTCACAGAGGGCCAGGCTCTGTTCCAAGTGCCTGTAGGGCAGCCAACAAGAGAGACCCAGCCCTGTCCTCCCAGAGCTGGCATTCTAGGTGGAGCGACAGATGCCACACAGGTAAGTAGATCATTATATGGGACAATGATCTCAGATATGGGTGAGTACAAGCAAAGAAGAGACACAGGGTGATGGAATGGTGAGGGACTGAGGGTTGACAGTGGTCAGGCACACCTCTGGGAAGAGGTGACATTTGAAACCTGACTGATGAGGGAAGCTGGCCCAGGCATGAGAAAATTTTGAAAGGTGTTTTTTAGATAGCAGAAATGGCAGGTGCAGAGTCCCTGGGGCTAAAGGGAGCTGGGCAGGGGCAGGGATAGAGAGGAAGGCCAGTGTGGCTGGAGCACAGGGGAAAAGGGTGGTGGTGGGAGATAAGGTGGAGATGGGCATGATAATGTAGGGGAGTGCAGGGTCTTGGAGGCCATCGTAAGGAGAGCAGAGGTAATTCCCAAAGCAATTGTTGAGCTGCGATTCCATGCACCACAATGCTGGGAGCTGTGTCCATGGCTTCTTCATAGCAGCCCTTGGGCACTGAGAGAGGGAGGCCGGGAGGGAGGGGTGTGTCCTGGTGGGCTGTCGAGGAAAAGGCTGGGCTCCTGAATGGCGCAGTCCCTGGCCTGCTCCACCCCTCAAAACAACAACAAAGGACTGCTCCTCCCTATGACTCAGGTCTCTCCAGGGTCATTGCAAAAGGTCCCCCAGAAAAGACGCCTTGTGGAATTTTGAGTCCCTGTCACTCTGAGCTGCATCCCTCTGGGGCCCACAGCCAGAGTGAAATCTTTAAAAATGCAAGTCAGAATTTGTCCCTCCATGGTTCCCTGCTCTGAGAATATGACCCAAAGGCTCTGATGAGCCACCTCTTGGGCCTTCTCCCTCCTGACTTGTCTGTGCCCAGCACCTTGCTGTCCCTCAGATGGCACAGCCCTCCCCACCTCTGGGCCTTTCCCTGCTGGCCCTGCTGCTTGAATGCTGTCCTCCAGGTCTTCATGTGACAGGCTCCTTCTGACTCCCCCAGTGTCCTCGCTTCTCCTTGGCCACCAAACTGATGAGACCCCTCCACACTCTGCTCCCCATCCATTGCTCATAGCTCTGATCATTCTCTGATCATTTACACTGATTTGTGGACTAGTTTACTGCCTGCCTCCCCCAACTACAACACTCACACCACGAGGCAGGAGGTTTTTGTCAGTGGTGTTGTTGGTGCCGTATCCTTGGGGCCTAGAACACCTCATACAACACAAGTGAGTATGTATTAGATGAGTGAATGACCTCAGGAGATGCTCGCCACAGCTCCATGAATAATCGTGCCATTTCACAGGTAGAGAAACTGAGGCTGGACGGTTAAGCCACTTGCCCAAGGTACACAGGTAGCAGGAAACCAAGATGGCAGAGAAGGCAGCCTGTCTTCCAACTTCACACCTGTGCTCCACTGAACTTGGCTGAGTTCACCTCAACATTGTCATCCATGCAATGAATATAAAATCCCAGCCCTGCCTTTCCCTCGGAATGTGGTGAGACTTGGAGGATGTCATTGAAACGGACACCCCCTTGTCACCTGTACTGTCCCACACCCATGAGGGGTTGGTAAGAAGAGGTTCTATGCCAGGCCTTCCCTGGGAAGGGTTAACCTGGCCTCTTTGTCCCATGGTTGCCATGGGGACAGTTCCTGTCCTTCAGGAAGCAGGGAGAGCAGTTTCCTGTTTTGAAGAAGGCTCGAGGGCTGTTTTCCTCCAATCAGCCTGCCCAAAGAGGGGCAGGAAGCCCAGGGCCGGGCCACCCCTGCTGCTGGGTGTGTGGTGGAGCCATGCCCACACCCAGCCAGCCAGGAGGGGCCTTTGTGGAAATGCGGCCTCGGGGAAAAAGCCAAACAGGCCAGGAGAAGGAAAAAAAAAAAAAATGGCTGGCCGGAAGAGGGTGGTCACTTCCTCCACAGACCTTGGATCCCACCCAGTGGTGATAAAACCTCCAAGCTGGTCCTGCCTAGCCTCAGACTCCCCTCCCCCAGAGCTCAGCCCTTCCTTGGGGAGCTGAAGGCCTGCCTGCTGGACAAAGGCCTTTGAGGCCCCTGCCTGCATATTGGACACTTCGACTTAACTGGGCCACTGGTCCCCAGTTCCCACCCCTGCCTGGCATGCCTTTTCCTGCTCCCCTCTGCTTGTATAATTCCTTTGGTGCAAAGCAAAGCCTTCCTCTTCCTGGAAGCCTTCCCAGCATATATTTAAGCCCCCAAAACTACGGGTAGGGGGCCGGCTGAGTGGCACGGTGGTTAAGCGCTGGCTTGGGTCGCCAGCGGCCCCGGTTAGGGTCCCACCTATGAGGGCCAGTGACACTGCCCTCAAAAGACCAAACAAACAAACAAACAAAAAACAACTACGGGTAAGGAACATTTATGAGTTCAAGCCTAATCACTCTTGGGGCCCCTGTCCCAGTCTCCTTGAGTCATCCCACTTCCAGGCTTGTCCCTCCCCCTCCCCTACCACTCCAGCTACCACACAGGCCTAAGATGTCTCTCCTTCCCCCAGAAACACTCTATGGCTCCCCATTACCTGCAGGGTAAAGTCCAAACTTTTTGGCTATGCACTGGAGAGCTTTTCCCTACACCCGTCCCATGCTGTGACCATAGCACACTTCTCACCTTGCCCCAATCCTGCCTACCTCTTCCATCCCCACAGGCACTTGCTCAGGCTATTTCCCTACCTGGAATGGCAACCTACTTATCCACCCGGAAAATGCCACTTGACCTTTACCGTCCAGCCCAATGTTACCTCCTCTCTTCTAGCCCGTCAGCTCAACTTAGTCCCCTGCTTTCACCCCCAGCTCCACTGTATCACAGTTAGCTGATGCTAGGTCCTTCTCTTGAACCAAACTGAGCTCTTCAAGGAGGTCAGGGAAGTGAAGAGAAAGGGGAACTAACGTTCTTTTAATCCTCACCATGACCCAAGAGAAAGGTCTCATTATTGCCATTTTACAGAGGAGAAAATTGAAGTGCAGAGAGATGAAGTGTCCTGCCCAAGGCCACCAGAGCCAGTGACTGGTGGAGGCAGGGGTCTCCAAGCTGCCAGCTCCTCTCTCTCTCTGTGCCTGGCCTGGGTGTGTGCAGTGGGGGTGGGGGTGGAAGATGCCTGAGCTGAAATTACCTGAAGTTCCCCCCACCAATCTTTGGGGCACGGAAAGGGAAGGGTGGCCTTGTGAAGCTCCTCCACCAGGCAAGTGTCTGGCTCAGATTTGCTGGGCCCTGGAGCCAGGAAGGCAATTCAGTGACTTTCCAGGGAAAGATAAGCCCTGGGAGCTGATGCTGTCACAGCCGTGGCATTGTGATGTGAAGAGTCCAAGGCTGCAGAGACCTGAGGTTCAGCACCTGAAGAGGCTGCAGGGCCAGGGTCACTTCCTTTTTAATAACATACATTTTAGCCCTAGAGACAAAAGGTATACCTGCTCCCCGTGAAAAATGGGAAACCGAGGTGGATTCAACTGTAAAGCGAGATGCAAGGTGGCAGCCAATTGGGCCCCAGATTTTTGGAAGAGCCCCCATCTCAGTGGAGAATCAAAACCCTAATTGTAGCCTCCTCTGGCCTGGGGCAGGAAGCAGAACCCAGGCTGCCTTCCCATGCTTCCAGGCTCCCATGTTACTCCCTCTCACCCATCCCAGTATACACCAGGTGCTCAATATATGCTCTCTCCTGTCCTTCACCTGCTTTGCTTGTGCGGGTTGGTGTGCCCCAGTTCCTGGTGTACTTTGCAAACATTCATTGAGCACCAGCTGTGTATTTGACCTTTAAATAATAATGATCATTTATTGAGTGCCTCCTGTGCCTCTCCCTCCCCAACTAAATGCTTTAGATGAGTTATCTCATTTAAGGAGCAGACACTATTTTCATGTCCAATTGACGGGGGCCCAGTGTGCCAAAGGGGGTAAGAAAGGTGTCGCCAGAGCCAGCGGGAGATCCCTACCACTTACTAGTTGTGTATTCACTTCTCTGTGCCATGGTAGTGTTGTCTGTAACATGGGAGCAATAACATTGCCTACTTCATGTTTGTTGAGACGATTAAATAAGCTAATAACATATGCAAAACACTGAGTACACAAAATGAGCACTTGGCAAATACTATTATGATTTTCCAGCTGGGACTTGCCCGCAGGACAGTGTGGCTCCTGACCGCTGCATTCTACTGCCTGTCCTGGAGCCCTGGCCATGCTGTCTTTGCCTTCGTATGAGCTTACAGAGCCTAAATGCGCTTTGTTTCTGGAGCACATGGCCACATCCAGCTGCGGTGCTGGTTCTGCACATTGCCGAGGTTTCAGGCAGGCGGGAACAGGGAGTTGGGTTTCAGGAGTTTTGATTTGAGGTTTCCTAAGCTGTGTGCAGGGAGGTAATTAGCCCCAACGGTCTAAGGACAGGAGATGTTTGCTTACTTTGAGGATCCTGATCTTTAACTCATCTGATGAGTTATCCCTGTGTGAGTGAGAGGTGTGGGGGCAGGGTTTTCAGTGGGGCAGAGCCTGGGGGGCTTAAAGGGCCCAGTGAAGGATCACTTTTATTTCAGAGGTCCCAGGGAACTGGTCAGCCTCACACCAGAGGTCTAAAGACATCTGAGAGGTGTTTCCGCCATTAATGTTCTCATCAAACTTCTGGGTAATTGCCATTAGGAGTCCTGCCTCCTCAGCTGGCCTGGGAGCTCAAGAAGGCCAGAGTGGGGGTGGCATGTTTACTTGGGACCTGACCCAGTACCTGGCACAGAGTAGGCACTCAGTGTGCACTTTTGTGGAAGGAAGGAAAGAAGGGAGGGAGGGAGAGAGGGAGGCTGGCTGCCTAAGATGCTGGTCCTGATTCTGCCATAGTCATCTTGGACAAGTGTGGTGCACAGGCCTTGGAGACAGACGGACCCAGGTTTAGTCCCAAGTCCACCACTAGCTCTGAGTCTTGGGTAAGTCTCTCACCTCTCTGACCCTCAGTTTTCTCATCTGTAAAATGGAGATAATAATAAAATCGCTTCACATTATCACAAGGAGCATGTGAAAAGTGCACCGTAGATATAGCAATTAGCATTTGTTATGATTATCAGTCTTATTATTGCCTGCTGTTATTGCCACAGACTCCTCATCTGGCAATGTGCTGGTTGACCAAGTGTCTTTCACCCCATGTTCCTCAGGCTCTGAGGCTCCCACCTGGTGGTTCCTCGGATGAATCAGCACGTTGGTGTCAGTTCCCTCCACGTGGGCTGGGTCATCATGAGGAAGCTGGGAGCTGCTGGCCATTCTGACCATCCAAGCCAGATAGAAACAAGGGAGAAACAGAAAGAGGGAGAGCGCAGGGAGACCTGACTCCTGCTGTGGAGCTGCCTTAAAGGCGTCATACCCCACCCCTGCCAGGCAGAAAAGCAAGGAGAGGCAAAGCAAGAGACTGCAGCCACTGGAGGAGAGGCACACGTTTTCAGGCTCCATGTGATTCCAACTTGGGCCTGGCTGACGGGAGGTGTGCATGCCACCACTGGCTATTCCCCAACTCACTGTATGATCCCAGTCCAGTTATTTTCCCCTCTGGACCTCTGTTTCTCAGCCTGTCAAGCCACCTACCCTGGGTGGCTCACCGTCTGCTGAGAGGAACAGATAAGATGGTAAGAGTGATTTGGAAAATGTGAAGACCTAGGTGGACGTTTTGGTAGTTAAAAACTCAGACCATGTTCTCAGAGTGAATGGGTTATACATCCTGGCTGGGCTGTAAGGGTAAGTCACTTCCCCTGTCTGGGCCTCAGTTTTCCCATATGTGAAATGGGGGATATAATAACCCCTTTATAGGACTCTTGGGAAGAATATATGCATGAAAGACTCAAAACAGGAGCAATAATGGCTTCACTCTCCCCTTCCACACACAGTCATATCTTTTGTGGTTATTTACAGCTGTCTCCGAGCTCAGTGAGAGGTTACGCTCAGTTCCATAAGGATTGAGCAAGTCCAAGCACCAGCATTAGCACCGGATGTTTGAAAAGCCTTATGGTCTTTTACATCCATTTTCTCTTGTTAGGAAAAGCAAACAAAGGAATGAGCAGTTGAGCTTCACCGCCCATCACTCCACCCCGACATGTGGTTTCAGCTCAACAAGTTCAGACCTGTGTTTTTTCCCAACTGTCACAGGTGCTATGATCTTTTTAAGTAGACTTCGCTTAGCCTCAAATCCCAAATTCCACAGTAGTGGAAAGGGCTTAGAAAGGCACTGTGGTCTGTTCCCGCCCTCCCTTCTCCTGTGCGCAGGCACAACAGTGAAGAGAAATGCTGGCCGTTGATGGAATGATTCTGACCATTCAAGGCAGGTAGAAAAGAAAGAGGGAGAGAGAAGGAAGGCCTGGAGAGCGTAGGGAGGCCTGACTCCTGCTGCAGATCTGCCTTAAAGGCGTCATACCCCAACCCTGCCAGGCAGAAAAGCAAGGTGGGGCTCCTGCCCTCAAAAGGTAAAGCAAGAGACTGCAGCCACTGGAGGAGAGACGCAAGTTTTCGGGCTCCATGTGATTCCAATTTGGGCCTGGCTGACGGGAGGTGTGGATTCCACCACTGGCTGTTCCCCTAACTTGTTATGTGATCCCGCTGTATGAGCCTACCTCTCCTGCTCTTACCCTGGGGTCCTAGGTTATTTGGGTTTTATTGCTAATCCCAGAAACAAGTTCAAACTTTAAAACACTTTCTTTTTGCATCAAATATGCCTCCATCTTCTCAACTATCAGTTCCATCACTTCCCGCCTTCATTACCTCACTCAACTTCGTCATCTCTACCACCTTCACCATTTTGACCAACTTCACCCCACCCTGTCGCCACCAGCCCACAGCCTCCATCACCTCACTTAGCTCTATCACCTCCATCGCCCATCACTTTGACCAGCTCCACCACCTCCATCATCTCAAGTCCATTTCCACCACATCTATCGATTCTACCACCTCCACCCCCTCCACCACCAACAACCATATCACGTCTTCTATCTTCACTGTGATTTCCACAGCTATTCTATCACCTTACTCCTTCACTTCCTTCACCTGCAATGCCGTATCTCCCGCATCCACTATCACTTCCATCATCACTTTTCCATTGCCATCTCTAACATCTCTAGGCAGGGATCCATAAAGTTTATTAAGATCCCACATAACACAAATTCTGCCATTGATTTTCTATTCCAGAGGTACAGGTATTTTTCCACAAAAGGTAGGAGGCTTAAAAACTTTGGTGGCTCAGAAATGAAAAGGTCATTTTTATTTTATTTTATTTTTTGAGGGCGGTGTCACTGGCCCTCATATGTGGGACCCAAACCTGGGCCGCTGGCGTCCCAAGCCAGCTCTTAACCAATGCGCCACTCGGCCGGCCCTGAAAAGGTCATTTTTAAAAGAATATAATTCAATTTGATTTGGGGAAACTGAGGTATACCCTAGGCCCTTGCCTGTAAGTGTGCATAATCTAATTCCATAATGTGGGCATCAAGAGATGAAAATAAAACAAATCCTGCAAACCTGGTTAGGTGTATGAAATTGCTTAGAGAGTGTGAAACACTATGTAAGATTTTTCATAAAGACGGGGAAAAAAGAGTTTAACATCCTTTGGAGGCTTTCCACATCACCCAACTGAAACTCATTCATTCCTATCTTTAGTATGTGTGCATGAAATACCTTCTGTGTGCCAGGCACCACCTGGCTCATGTAACAATTCAAATCAGTCCTTCACGTATGTTATATATTTTTAGTGAGCACCTAATATGCACCAGGAGTTCTGCTGAGTGCAAGCCCCTAGATATCCGGAAACCTACCAATCTTCCAATAATGTATTAATAAGGAGACAGAGGCCAGGGATTAAGTTGTCACCCCATTGAGAGCCTGGGGAAACCGGGATGTCTTTTCTCTACTTCTGTATCCTTTGGCAGCACATCTAGCCCCTGCAAAATGGGGTGGGTTATCTAGGGCAGTGTTTCTCCAACGGTGATGTGTATACAGATCATCTGGAGATCTTGTTAAAATGCAGACGCTTTGAGCCAAGAGGTGTCTCATCTATGCAATGAAAATATCTGGTTTTCTAGGACAGAAGGAAGCCCTTGGTATGGCCATCAGAGCACTTCTCACCTGACCCTCGGTATATCATATATTGGGCCATTCGCATTTTCTACTCCCCAACCCAACCTCCTCAGGCTTCTCTAACAGGCCATGCCTTTTCACACCTCTAAGTCTTTGCCCAAGCTATTCCTTCTACCTGAAATGTATTTCCTTTACTTGAACCCTCCGCACTCCGTGGCCACCTCGTTTTCACAAGCTTCTGTGCATTCCTGTCCCCATCCCAGCACTTGTTCCAGGATGCAGGCTATCTGCCTATGTTTGCATGGACAATCAGATGGGAACTCGAACTAGAAGCTTGGTGGGGTTCATCCATGTTGCCCAGCACCAGGCCTGGTTCCAGGGAGGTGCTGGCCAGTGTGCTGAGAGAACAAAAACAGGCTCCTCATCAACCAGGTCTCCCTTTCAACATCACCTCCCCAGGGAGGCCTTCCTTGATCACTCATTCTCTACTCGAGTGTTTCTCAAACTTCAGCTTGGATCAGAAGGATCTTAGGGGTTTGTTCAACACAGGATTTCTGATTAAATCTAGGGAGGGTCCCGAGAATTTGCCTGTTTAACAATTCCCATGCTGGTCCGCACACTTTTGAGAGCCACTGTTCTGCCCCATTACCCGGGTTAATCTCCCTCAAGGCACTTATCACTCTCTGAAATATATTTATTGCAATGTGTCTTGTGTCTTCAGTGACCTTCTCTCATCTAAGTTCTAGGAGGCCAACAATTTGGGGCTGTCTTGTTGGGCGCTCAGCATAACGCCTGGTGTGGGGCTGAATGATGCCTGTGGTTCACAATAAAGATGGACGGTCCGTTTGGCAAAGGGACGAGGAAGTCCCCAAAGCCCAACTAGCCGGCTCCGATGCTGGTTCCTTGAACCTCGCGCGGCTCCCCGAGTCCCGACGGCCACGGCCCCTTTAAATGTGTACGGGGACGCCTCGCCCCTCAGCTCCCTCACTCCCTGACAGAGCAGAAAGGAGAAGGGAAGGGAAAAAAAGCCCTCCTCTTAGCGAGCGGGAGGAAACGTCTAGGAGGGGCGGCGGCGCGGCGGCGGCCGAGGCAGCGCAGGCAGAGGCGCAGCGGCCAGAGCGCAGCGCGCCCCACGCGGAGCGGGGAGCCGCGAGCGGACGCGACGCCGCGCGCTGCCCCGGCCACCGCCCCCACGCGCGGCGCGCTCGCGCCCCCTCCCCGCCCCGCGCGCCCGGCCCCGCCCAGGCCGGGAGGCTTGCGCCCGGCGCCCCTGCTTGCCCTGCGCTCCGCGAGGAGTCCGAGTGGACGCGACGCTGCGCTCTGCTCCGGCCACCGCCCCGCGCGCCCGGCGCTCGCGCCCCCTCCCCGCCCCGCTCCTCCCCCGCCCCGCCCCGCCCCAGGAGCTCGCGTCCTGCGCCCCCACTGGCCCTGCGCCCCGCGAGGAGCCCGGCGCGCGCCGGGGGGCGGGGCGGGCGCCAGGGGGTGCGGGCCCCGCGGGGAGGCCATGGAGTGAGACGGCGCGCGGACTCGCGCTCGGACGGAAGCACTGACTGACTGACCGACGGGCGGCCCCGGGCTCCGCGCGCTGGAAGATGAACAGAGCAGGTAGGAGGCTCCGCACGACCTCGGGCGCCGAGAGATAAGAGCGCGGGGGCCCCCGTCCAGGCGCTCCAAGCTGCAGCCCGCGGGGCGCCTGGAGCGACGGCCGAGAATCCCCCGACCTTCCAGCTCTGCTGGCTGCGGTCGAGATATGGGCGGGTCCGGATTCCCTCCCCAAGGAAACTGGGCATCATCTGGGGCCCTGGCCGAGTCTCCCCACGTCAGGGACGCCCCCTAAGTCACCCTGGCCATGTACACCCTCGTCCCACTCTCACCGCGGCACCCAGAACGAGGGTGCCCTCGGCAACAGAGAAGGACGCTCCCTTCGCAGAGGCAACTTGGTTGCGCCCCTGCATCCTCATCCCGGCCCCTCCAGGTCCCGGCCAGATCCTCGCGGACCCCTCGCGGACCCCTCCTGGCACAGGGGATCTATCCAGGCTCTCCACACCAGGATCTATTCCTGCTCCTTCAGCACTCTGCGGCGCACCCTTAAAGGGATTACTGCTTCCCTTCTCTCTCCCCAGACCCCGAGACTTGGAGCTTACTGTCCGGATAGGACTAAAAAGCCCTTAATCATTGCCCCCTCAGCGAACCCCTCCCTCGCAGCGCCTTGGCCCGGGCCCTCTTTGTGCCTCCCCAGGGGACCGAACGCCAAGGGGACAGTCCTCGCCGAGGCTGTTGCACGGCAGCCGTTCCTTCCCATACCTCGTGTCTCTCCCTGGACTCTCCAGTTCAAGGATTCTGTGCAATCCCGAAAGCATTTGACAGCAAATATTAGCGATCTCTCCAGAGGAGTGCCAATTTAACAGATTTAGTGACTGAGCCTCAGAGATAGGCGGTGCCTGGAGCCCAGTTCCCGGGATTCCTGACTCCATCCACAGGGAGGGCAGAAAGTTCCCTCAAAGAGGAGAGTTTGCAAGGGAACAGTCCCAGCTAACTTTATCTGCCTGCCAAAGGGCGATCGTCACTTTTTTTCCTTAGGATTTAGCAAAAGGCAGCCCTCTCCCCAACCAACACCCTTGTGTGAAGCCATACTCCAAAACACACATCCCTAAAGAAACAGGAAGCCACCATTTTGGCTGTCTTAGAATCATATCCTGCTGTACTGTGTGTGTGTGTGTGTGTGTGTGTGTGTGTGTGTGTGTGTGTTGGTTTTTTTTTTCTTTTTAAAATGTTTTTAATGAAAAAAGTCATTGTCTTAGGAGTGAGGTGCAGACAGGAGACATTGGTTGGACTGATCTGAAAAAGGAACCACTTGGGGACTTGGAAGTGTGGCAGTTGCCTCCCTGTGTCCATGCTGGGCATGTGGATACCTAGACAGTTAGAGTGTGGGTCACAGGCTAGTGGGAGGTAGGAGCAGGGGTGCCACTTTGTGCTACTGAGAAAGGCTGGAGCAGGTCCCAGCACCCAGCCAGCCACTCCATGGAGGAAGAAAGTCTCCTCCTGCCTGTTCTGGCACAGCTTGGAGGGAGCCAGGCTAGCTTTTTCCTACACTCCTAATAAAACTCACTTTAAAACAATGGTGAGAGCAGTTCCAGTTTTCCCACGTTTCTCTGCATGAGGCTAGGGCAAGCCCTTCCTTCTCTGAGAATCTGGGGGATGGAGTGAACCAGAATAAACTGAGAGGACAGTTTGGTCCCAGGAAATAACAGTTGCTGCTCTTGGGTTCAGCCCTCCTATAATTTGTCTCTAGCATAAACCTGGTTCCTTTTTCTGTGTGATGGCAATGATAAAAACCTCATATAGTGATTTCTGTGTACTATGTTCTGGATTCACTGATCATGTAGCATAATGGTTCACAGATTCCATAGGACTGAACCTCAGAGTCCCCCATATACTTCGTTATGTGGCCTTGTGCAGGTTACTTAACCTCTCTGTGCCCCAGTTTCTTCATCTGAAAAATGGGGAAAATGAGGCTTTGGTCATTGAGTTCTCATGATTCAATAAAATAAAGCATGTAAGGCACCTGGAATAATGTCTTTCACATTCTAAGTGACCAATAAATACTAGCTAGTATTTATCGAGTGCTTACTATGTAGGCAACTATGTGAGGCAAAGATGTTGCCTTTAAGTGTTTTATTTGTATCAATTTAGCTTTCACAGTGACCTGATGAGGTGAGTACTCTTACTATCTCCATTTTATAAATGAAAAAACTGAGCTGCAGGTAGCTGACTTAATGGGGAGCCAACACAGGATTGAAACACAGACTGTCCAGCTTGAGAGCCTGCTTTTTTATTCAATGCTTAACACCTAGTAGAAATGTTTGCCAGCTGATTTTGTTACTCATCTTATGTCTGTTATTTCCTTTGAACTTCTCAACAGCCTTAAGATAAAAGAGGGTATTTCTTCCATGTCACGAAGAAACAAACTGAGGCTCAGAGAGGCAAAGTCACATGCCCAAGGTCACACAGCTGATGTGTGGCAGATCTGGGATGGGAGTCCATGTCTCTCTGAGCCTGGGGCCCATGCTCTCCCCACTCTGCCCCATGTTGTCTTCCAAGTAAGCGCCCTGTTGTGGATCACTGGACTAGCTTAGCAGCAGCCTAATTAGAAATCATCAGGCTTGGCATGGACATTCCAGCAAGCACCCAGGAATGAAAGTTAAATTAAGATGCAATTGGAAGGTGAAATTGGAAGATAATTACTCTTGGAACATATGGTTATGAGAGTTCCAGGGAGAGTAGAATGAACTGCAGTTGAAACAGACTTGAGGACTGAAGACATGGATGTCAGGGGACATCATGAGAAGAGCTGTGAGTTTTAATAGGCTGTCGTCGCCAGAGCAGAAGGTACTCACTGATTGGTGCACTCCCTTCACTCTACCGATGGGAAAACTGAGGCTCAGGAAGGAGAAGGGACTTGCCCAAGGTCACACCTCCAATTAGGGGCTGAGCCCGGAGTGTAGATCAGAGCTCTGGACTCCCAGTCCAGTGCTCATTCCAATAGCCCTTCTAATTGAACCTCTACCTAGCTGACAAGAGAGCAGCAAGCATGAATGTGTGAGTGACAGATATTTAATTAAAATAGAGAAAGAAAATATAAACTGGTACTGGGGCTGCTGTCTGGGGATGATTCTATCACCAGAAACCGTTAAAAATCTCTTCTCCTGTCACTGGGGTTACCCTACCCTCCAGTTAACTCTTAGCATCTTGGCTTAAAGGATATTTGCATTCAAGTCATCCTGAAGTATATAGCAAATTTCCAGGAAATCCTGACATTGATAACTCAGGCTGGGGAGGGTGTGACCCCCCAGACTCTGTGATATAGACAGAGAGAAGGTTCATGCAGCAGCCAGAAGGAGTCAGGAGGCAGCAGAGGGTCCACCAGCTCCATCCATACTGGGCTCTGGACAGTCAGAAAGTTAATTTTAACCCAGAAGAAGAACACCAGCTCTGATTTATCCTGTAATCTCACTGCCCCCACCATACTCGAGCTCAGCCAAAGTGGACTCCAGCATACTTCCAAAGGGCTTTGCATCTAAGTACCTCTGGGCCTCTGCACGCTGTTCCCTCCTACCTGGAATACTCAGACTTCTTTTCGATTGTGAAATCCTCTCTGTCCAATGTGCATCCCTGAGCCTTCTCTAGGCAGAGTGGGCCTGAGACCCAGGTGACAGGGCAGGAGCTCTATCAGGTTCCTGTTTGTGAAGGAGGCGGAGAGGGAGTGCAGCTGGAAGCCCTCACCTCCCTTTATTTTCTTCGCTCCTTTCCCAGTCTCCTTTGCTGGTGCCTTTTCTCTCCCTTCTTGGCTGTGCTCCTTTCTCTGTCCACACTCCTTCGCTTGGTGATCTCACCAGGTTCATGCCTTAAATTTCATCTCTGTGATGGATACCTCCGATCCCCAGAACCCAGACTGGATTTCTCAGGGGCCCGCTTGACATCTCCACCAAGGTGTGTGATAGGTAACTTGAATTTGACATGTGCAGACTGAAATTCTGGCTTCCCTCCGCCGCCCCAGCACCTACAAGCTTCCCTAGTTCAGTTGGTGGCAACATCACTTTTCCAGTTGCTCTGACTCAAAACCTTGGTGTGGTCCTTCACTTCTCTCTTTCTCTTATACCTCATAGCCAGACTGTCTGCATATCCCACCAGCACTACCTTCATGTTTGAATTCTGACTCTTTTCCACCACTTCTGCTGCTACCAAGCAGGTCCAAGCCTCCATCATCTTTTGCCTGGATTATTGCAAGAGCCTCCTCACTGATCTCCCTGCATCCATCCTCACCATTTCTACTTATTTCAACACATTAGCTGGAATGTGCATGTTCTTCTGCTCAAGCTCCTTCATAATCAGCACTCTTCCCATGACCCCTTTGACCTCATCTCCTGCTTCTCCTTGTCGCTTACTCATTCCCCTCCAGCCACTCCAGCCTCCTTGAACATGCCAGGTGAGTCCTGGATTCCCTGTCCTCTTTCAAATCTTGGCTGTAATGTCTTCCCAGTGACACCTATCCTGTTCACTCTGTGTAAAATTGCAGAAACCCTCAGCTCCTAATCTTTCTCTGTGGACTTTATGATCATCTAACATACAATATGTAAAATATTTACCCGTTTTATTGCTTATCTCCCACCACTAGAATATAAGGTCCATGAAGGATAGGGTCTTTGTTTTGTTTATTGGTATGTCCAAAGATTATAGATGAGTGCCTGGCACATAGTAGATGCTCATTGAATACCTGTTGAATGAAATAGGGTTAAAGGAAATTGGATGGGAACAAATGAAAGTCAGCCACCCACCTTATGGTCAGTTAGTTCTTCTGAGCTCTGGACTCAGTCTTATGTAAATTTCTCACCTGGCTAGCTGTCCCTGGTCTCTTGTCTCAGTTTCCCTGCATTTTTCTCTTCTCTGCCTCACTAGAAGGGAGCCCTGAGTCTCCATTGTAGAGGAAATTTCAGTGGCAAAAAGTTCAAGGCAGAGGTTCAAGTGACTGCAGCAGGAAACCCACATTCTCCCTGGGTCCTGCTCCAGGTTTTCTGCGTGCCAGTCACCTGCCCTCTTTGTGCCTCAGTTTTCTCATCCTTCAGTGAGGGTCAGACAGGGCCTTTCTGATTCTGCATCCTTTGATCCCAGAACGGATGCAGGTGACATTCCCTGCACTTCAGAGCTGGAAGCAGGGCATGGAAGCTGCATGTTTGTCATTCCTAGGGGCTCTGTGGGGAAGGCATTTTCTTGCAGGATCACGCCTCAGACGCCCACTGTAACCTTTCCCGAAGAGACGGCACCCACAGATCAATAACTTGATTGGATGAAGGATGGGGTGGGGGTTGGGGGTGATACAGCCAAGGTGACGGTCGTTTTTCATGGCCCTTCTGTCCCTCCGTCAGGTCTCATGGTGCCCATATGAAATACCACCTGTTAAGGATGAGAAATGAGACTCCCCACCCCCAAAGAATAATTTCATGAAAAGCCTGACACCTGATGTTCAGCGCGTGAAGCTAATATTTCATAATATATAAATATAGAGCAAGACTTATACCAGGGGAAGATGTGGGGTAAGCAAAAGCTAACTTAATTAGTACAATAATAGCTACTGTTTATTGAGTACTCCTATGTGAAGGCCTGCTACTAAGCAGGTGGGTACTACTATTGTACCCATTTTACAAATCAGGGAACTGAGGCTCAGTTTCATAGTTTATAAGTGGCAAAGCCAGATTTTGAACCCAGATCAGCCAGGCTCCAAAGACTCACTCTGTTACACCACATTGAGCTTAGCTATTTAAGCTTCAAATTTGGGTTTTTTTGTTTTGCTAATCTGGACAGATATTTTTCTAACCAAGTACATACTTAATTGCTTGTGGAAATAAGGAGTTGGGAAGTCATATATTATATTTTGAAGACATCCAGATTATTATCTGGATGTCAGTTGGCAGGCCTGGGCATTGATGCAGATAAATGTAGATGTGGGTTAGGGGGTTGATACAGTGGGTACGTTAGCAGTGGGCACTTTGACAGCTGTGCCTCTTCTCACCCTTTTCCTGCTGTTAGCTACCACGTCTTACAGCTGGCAGTGTTCCTGCTCTAACCTATCCCCCAACCCTTTTTACTTAGCTGTGCACTGGGAAATCTGACAGCCAAGTTCACTGGATGTATGTGCAAAGTACAAGCAAAGAGGATCTGAAATGTGGCCCTTTTAGAAACAGAGTGCATGTGTGGGCTTTGTAACCCTGTATTATTGCTACTCCAGGACTTTTTTTCCTTTCCTTTGGTGCCTCACCTGAATGTTACATAGTCCTGCTAGTTTGGGAGATCATATTGACTTTGGCTTCAGACATCTTGAAATGGAGGTGCCAATGGGACAGTCCTATGGAGATATCTCTAATCAGCTAGATCTGTGCTGACCAGTACATAGCCATCGGCCACATGTGGCTAATGAGCACTTGAAATGTGGCTAGTCTGATGTGTGATGTCCTGTATGTGTAAAAAACACTTAGTTCAAAAGAGAATGTCAAATATCTCATCAATAAATTTTTTTTATCATTTACATGCTGATCCAAATACAATTCATTGATTACATGATGATACTCAAAATAGTAATATTTTGGATATATTGAGTTGAAAAAACTGTATCATTAAAATTAATTTCATCTGTTTTTTACTTTTTTTAAAGATTTTATTGAGGAATTGGGGGAGGGGAGCAACATTGGGGAACTAGGGAAGGGAAACAGACAAGTTGCTGTCCCTTTGTTCTTCAGTCTAGTCATGGAGGATGTCGCTTCACTGGCCCATGTTGGTATTATCATTGCACTCTTCCCAGCTGAGGCAGTCAGTTGCTGGCCGTCGGACGGCAGCTCATACCAAGTGCTGGCCGCAAACCACTCACAGTAGCAGCCCCACTGCAGCCTAAGTCATCGTGGGCGACTCATGGCAGCCCAGCTTCAGGTTGAGCTGTTGTTCACCATCTTAGCTGTAGAGGGTGCAGCGTCACTGGCCCCCATGTGGGATCCAAACCTGCGGCTTGCTTAACCAACCGAACCTCTTGGCCAGCCCCTCTTTTTTACTTTTTAATGTGGCTATGAGAACATTAAAACTTACACATGTAGGGGCCGGCCAAGTGGTGCAGTGGTTAAGTGCTGGCTTGGGAAGCCAGCAGCCCCGGTTCGGGTCCCACATATGAGGGCCAGTGACACTGCCCTCAAACAAACAAACAAAAGTTACACATGTAGTCATAAATGTGGCTCACATTATATTTTTGTCAGACAGTCCTGGATTAGCTCGACTGGGCTTAGATGCTAGGAGTCAATTGCATACAGAGGAGAAGACCCCCAGGTCCTCTGCCCCACCTTCCTTCTGTCACAGCCAGCCTGGCACTCTGAGGCTGCTGTCTGTCAAACCAAAGCCTTAGTGGGGATGGAACTGGGAGATGAGATTGGGCCGAAGGGAGACTTGTACATCCTGATCCATGGGCAGTGGGGAGCCAGGCAGCACTTCTGAAGTGAAGATGTGAGGATGGGGTTGGATTTCTGGAAATATGCCTGCCTTACTCTGTTCACAGTGTAGCCAAGGGCTTGGAGGTGCAGGCAGGAGGCGTGGAGGCGTGGGCTGGTTTGTGGCAGGAGAGCTGCCGAACTTGGAAGTGGGCAACTACCCACTACCCAACTACCTGGACCCTTCTGCTTGTCTAAGTCCTTGTCATCCTGCAAAATTTAGCTGAAATCTCATCTCCAGGAGGTCTTCCCTAGCCATGGCAACTCTTGCTTCTCAAACTCCTGTTGCATGTACAGTTCGTACCACATCTTTTATTCTGCCATGGTCAATAGGTCCTCACCATCCACAAGGGAAGAGGCCTTTTGCAAATATCCATATAATTTCTCCCATGAAATTGGAATGCAGGGCACTTAGCTGGACATTAGTCTTAAAGCATGTAGAATTTAGAGGTGACCCTCAGAAGAATCATACATCACTGTCGCAAACCTTTAATGTATCATTCTTGGAGGAATTAGATAATGGCTATTCATTCATAATAATCCAAGGGTCTACGGCTGTGTCCTCCAATTGTTCTGTTAGGCTTGTCTCCCTGATTCAGCTGTGAGTAGTCAGCAGGGGTGTTCTCTTCTTGACCCTAGAAGATCCTACCGTCTATAGTGCTGTGGGTCTAGATGCAGGTATCCAGTGAATTAACTGTAGAATGAATCTAAGCTCCATGAGTGCAGCAAGATGGTGACTGTCAATTCAGCATTGTCTGCTGGGTACCTGGCACATAGAAAAGCATTTAATGAATGAGTGCGGTGATCTGCACACCTTCATTTGAGGAGTACAAGATGTCATTCAGTTGGGTTTTGTTAGCCGGACTGTGTGTAGAAGAAAGGCATAGTCACTTTGTTTACAGAATGAATCCTTAGTGGAAGGTTAAGGGATTTTAAAGATGATGGTGGAGATGGAAACCTAAGACAGAACCTAGCAGATTGGGTTCACACGGGTTGGGAAACCAACCATCTTCAGCATTCTCTCAAAAATGCCAAGTAGGAGTATAACTGTACTTTTTGTCTCCTTTTCTCTATTTTCATCCTTTAGATTCACCAAAACCACCAGTTGCTCCCAAGCCAAAGACTGCCAATCCCCTCACGCCAGTGACGGCACCCAAATTCCCTTCGTCACCCCGGCCTGACAGTCTTCATAGTCCCAACTCCATGTCAAGGGGGCCAAAACCCCCCATCGCTCCTAAGCCCAGGCTGGATACCCCCAACGAGTGGAGGGCCAGCGTGTATATGATCAACAGCTTGAACAAATGCAGCAACGGGAAGCTGCTCTGCGTAGACAGAGGGCTTTACGAAGAGCAGCAGTCCAACCTGGAGGGCTCCGAGGCCGAGGCAGAGGCCGATGAGGATTACATTGTGGTCGCCAGGGCTCCGCCGGCAGAGGGCAAACCCGGGGATGGAGACTCCGGGGAGCACGCAGTCACGGTGGATCCGGATGCCACCAGGGAAGAGGAACACCAGGAAGGCGGTGAGGAGGAGGCGGCAGGAACCCCTGAGGATGTGGCAGCCCCAGCCGAAGTGGCATTGAGTGGAGAGGGTCACCAAGGTGTCGCCCCCACTCCTGAGAACATGGGGGTGGATGACTGTGCCCCAGACCCAGGGGCAGAGGAACAGACGCTCACAGGTGAGGAGGAAGAGAAGCTGGTGGAAGAACACAACATATACAACCTGGAGGACAGGGGCCCTTGGGATGGAGAGGCGCTCTTTCCAAGTGATGTCATTCTATCTGAAGTCAACTTAGAGAGTCCAGCAGCTCCTGGCGAGGAGCCCAGGCTCGCAGGGACACCCAGGGACGCAGAGGAGGATGGTGAGGAAGGCTGTGCCAATGCAGAACCAGGTACACCAGACGAGTGTCCGGATTCTGACAGGCCCATTGAGGGGGGTGCTGAAGCTGCCAGTGAGGAACCTCTGGAGAGTGAGGGATTGGCCACAGGCATCCAGGAGGTGGAGATAGCTACAGACAGCCCTGCAATTTCTGGGGAGGAGCGTGAAGATGCCGCAGGTGGTGGCAACCAGGATGATGAGGATGAACCACCTGACCAAGATGAGAAAACTGACCAAGAAGAAATGGCAGCAGTCACCCAAGAGGCAGGAGAAAATGCTCAAGAAGGTGAACACACTGTGCAGGATGAAGCTGCCGAAGAGAGCTGCCACATCATTCCTTTCGAGAATGACTGTCTGGACGACTTCATGACGTCGCTCTCAGGAAGCCCCTACGAGTTCTTCCCAACTGAGAGCACGTCTTTCTGTAGTGAAAACTATTCTCCTTCTGAGCCAGCTAAAGGCTTCCAGTCAGAGCAGGAACCCCAGGTGGGGGTGTGTGCAAAGCAGGACACCGTGGCTGGAACTTTGTGTGGCCAGGGTGGCTCTGGGGAGGATCCCTCTGTCCCCAGTGTGGTGGTCATGCCAGAGGATGAGGACGCCACAGATAATGCGCTCACCAACCCTTATGAGATGGGAGTCGAGCTGCCATGCGGGGCTGAGCCTGGAGAGGGAGAGCAGCCTGAGATACAGGATGCATCAGACACCCTGAGTGGCTCTGGCCTGAAAGAAGTGAACTGTGATGCTGAGAGCAGCCTGGTCCCCATCGACAGGAAGAACATCATCTCGAGGGCCAGGCCCCACTCTGGGAAAGTGCCTGGCTACGTGCCAGAAACTGTCCCGGAAGAAACTGGACCAGAAACTGGCTCGTCAGCCATTGGCATTGGAGGAGCCACGGAGGAAGCAAGAAAGATGGTTTTGTCCTTGGAGGGGAAGCTGCCGGAAGCCAACCGGGCCTTGCCGGCAAAGCCCAGAGCCTTCACTCTGTACCCTCGATCATTCTCCGTGGAAGGCCGAGAGACCCCGGTCTCCATGTACCGGGATCCGGAGGCATCGGCCTTAGAGGACCACCGGATCAAAAGGAAAGATGACAACCTCTCTCTGCCCTGTGTGATTGGCTCCTCTGGGAGTTTCTCCCAGAGGAACCACCTTCCGTCCAGCGGCACCTCAACTCCATCTTCCGTGGTCGACATCCCACCACCTTTCGACCTGGCCTGCATCACCAAAAAGCCCATCACAAAGAGCTCTCCCTCACTCCTGATCGAGAGCGAGCCTGCGGACAAGCACAGCAAGAAAAAGAAGTCATCCTTCAAGCGGTTCCTGGCACTGACGTTTAAGAAAAAGACGGAGAACAAAGTGCACGTGGATGTCAACGTGTCTTCTTCCAGATCCTCTTCCGAATCCAGCTACCACGGGCCCTCCAGGCTCCTGGATATTGACCGCCGGAGCCTCAGTAACTCCCCTCAGCTTAAGGCCAGGACAGGCAAGCTCCGGGCTTCCGAATCGCCCTCCTCCCTCATTTTCTACAGGGATGGCAAGAGGAAAGGCGTCCCCTTCAGCAGGACGGTGTCCCGAGTGGAGTCCTTCGAAGACCGCTCGCGGGCCCCCTTTCTGCCCTTGCCCCTGACCAAGCCCCGGTCCATCTCATTCCCCAACGCTGACACTTCGGACTATGAGAACATCCCAGCCATGAATTCGGACTACGAGAATATCCAGATTCCGCCCCGAAGGCCTGCGAGGGCTGGGACATTTACGAAGCTGTTTGAAGATCAGAGCCGAGCCCTGTCCACAGCAAACGAAAACGATGGCTACGTGGACATGAGCAGCTTCAACGCCTTCGAGAGCAAGCAGCAGAGTGCAGACCAGGAGGCGGAAAGGTACCGTGAAATTCATTTTCTTTGTTGTTGGGCGAGTGGAACTGCCCCAGAGGCAGGCTTAGGTGTAAGGGACAGAAGCAACTTGCTTTTTAGCCTCAGGCTCTATTTCTTTCTAGCTGTGTGACTCGGGGTGAGTGGCTTTACCTCTCTGAACGTCAGGTACTTTACCCGTGGAATGGGATTCATGCTACCTCGCGCAAGAGTGTTTGAGAAGATCAGAGTGGATAATCTCTGTGAAAGTATTGTCTAAAATGCCAACTTCGGGACAGATGCGAGCATGTGTATTTGCATTATTTGGGGGCTATTTCCCATCTAGGTAAACGGATTCTCTTACTCCCCTCTGGGAATTCACCAAGTGAGAAGGTTCTGGAATCTTGCCAAACTAAATAATCTTTCACCATCAGGAAAATACCCTAAACTGAGATTGATACCTTTTTATTGTATAAATATACACTCTGTTGAAGGGAACTAGAAAAGACAATTTAAATCGTTTAAGAAGCCAAGGGCACCCGAAGCCAAATTTCGGAATCCAGGTTGTTAAGAGGAACATCCGAGAGTTGATTGAGGCGGGGGACCTCACTCACCTTTAAAGTGAGAGTGAAACACTGAAATTATTGACAACAGTGGGGGTTTTCTGACCCCATCTTCCCAAGACTGACTGAATGCTCTTATTAGTCATCCCAGGTGGATAATTGCCAAATCTTGCTGTTCCTTATACATTGTGGATGCAACTTCAGGGTGATGCATTTCAATCTCAACCAGTGACCCTCTTTGGAGGCACCTGATCTGAATTAATGAAAAGCCAGAATGGTTGTGATTTTAGAGGAAATCCTGACTCTTCCCCTTTGTGCGCACTAACTGAGCCCAGTCCCACACAGCTGTTGCTGCTAGGGCTTCCTAGGGGACCGGCAGTAATGAATTTGCAATTAGCATTAGCTGTCACTGGAGTATAGACACTTAGAAGTGTTCGTATGGATATTCTCCTGAGTTTTTCTCATGGTTCCCCACCCTGGTCCTATCTTCTCCCTGCCCCAAGCCTGCGCAAGGCTATTAATTAGTTCTTTCGAGAATGAAAGGGTTTGTTTGCTGGAGCAGAGGTAAACAACAACACCGCTGGAGGGACTGGGTTTATTTTGGATAATGTGGATGTATGTGAATGTTTAGAGGGTGAGAGGCACAGAGCCGACAAGGTCGTTGAGTTAATAGTCATCAGCAGGGTTGGATGAGACCCAACCCTGGTTTGAGTGCCTTTTAGCACTTTTGAAAATAGGATCAAGCTTTGAAACCATAAAATCTCCATGCTAGAAAGGATCTCAAAGGGCATATGGTCAATGCTCCCACCTCTAGCAGATCTCTCTCTTAACCCACTCTGTATTTGAACTCCTCAAGGCACAGGGACCTCACCACCTCCCAGAGCTGCCCACTGTGTTGCTAGGTACTCTGATTAAGTTTTTGTTTGTGAGGCAAAAGCTACCTCCCACTAATATCCCTACCTAACTCAGCCTGGCTCTTCTTAAGCCAGGTGAGTGAGCCCATTTCCTCTTTTGTATGACAGTCCTTTAGAAATTGAAATTGGCTTCTATAGAATCACAGAATCCATAGCTGCGGACATTTGGTCTTGTTACAGAGGAAGAAACTGAGGCACAGAGAGGGGAAGGGACTTGCCTAAGGTCTTTCAGCAATTTAGTGCAGACATCAGTTCTAGAAGGCAGATTTCCTGATTCCTGGTTCAGGAATGGGCAGTGAATTATGCTAAGGGATGCCGGGTCTGGCTGTGCATGCGGCACACTGAACAACCCCTGCCATGTTCACCTTTCAGCCTACGTATGGTGCCCCCTGGGGCTGTGTGGTGCACGGGCTTTTTGCCATATGCAAACACTGTTGTCTTGATCTGTACGTTTCCAAAGACACACAGAAAGAATTCCTTCATCCAAACTAACATGACAATAGCGAATAAAATACCCACGAAAATGCAAATGACACCATATCTTGACCTCTGTCTGTATGCTAGGCCCTGTGCTTTGCTTTCTCTGCATCATCTCACATTTGATACCACAGTCTGGGGTCTTGGTTGAATATCCTGAGCTATCAGGCCCTGAATTTCAAAAGCATTGTTGCCCTCCCTACTCCAATAGTGTTTCACCGAAGGCCAGACTGACTGGGATAAATCTCCTGTGCAGGAACCACATCCTCTTGGACATCAGTCAGTGAGTGAGCAAAGCTTTCTTCCGTTTTCCTGCATGAAACAGATGGGAGCAAAGTGGGAGGAAAATCCCCACTTTGGGCTGAAACAGGTCTGGGCAAGGGAGGTTTCAGACACATCAAATGGAGAGGCATGAGGGACTGCCGTGGGGGTGGGGGGGACCCACTGCTGCTTTGCCTGAATGGGAGCTTTGAGAATGGAGTTGGAGGGGAGCGGTTGATCTGAGACATGTGCCCAGCGGTACTTCCGGTTGGACAGGAGGAGACGCTGGGGAGGCAGTTCCTTCCTCCTTCTGCTATTTGTCCTGCCCCACACCTTGCTTGAGTGTGAAGATCAGAGGCAGAAACCCAAACAAATGCCAACAGTCCTGAAAGAGCCGCAGGGCAAGTACATCCAGTGCAGCGAGAGACTTGGGTTCAAAGCCCACGCTGTCACTGACTTGCTGTGGGATCTTGGAAAGGGCTGGGCCACAGTTTGCTCATTTGTAAAATGGTAAGATTGGAGCAGATCTGTATTTCTCAACCGTTCACCTTTCCTGTACCACCTTTATATTTCTGTTCTACTGCCTATACCTTCACTTACTTTATATTGGTCTATAAAGCAGCCCATCTTTTTTGCTTAACAAAAAATATTTAGAAAGGAATTTTTATGACACTATTGGGAAGTAGAAAAACAGTATCAGTTGCCATAAATAGAAGGCGATTGTACAAATAAGATACAAAGAAAAATAAAATAACAGGGGTAAGGTCTGGCTAGAGGTTATTACTTGCCAAGGCTGTGAGCTGGAGGCCTGATCCCTTTGTTAAACGGGAGAGGTGTTAAAGACATCCTGGCACCACACAGAGACTTAATACTTGACATAATCAGAAGCATTCATAAGGACTGAAAAGGGAATAACTCTCTCATGGTGTGATTCAATGTTATTTAAATCCAAATCCTTTTTTCCAATACAGGTACCTCCCTTCAAGAAACAGTAGCATATATAATAGAATTCAGAGAGCCCTTTAGGGACCCCGAAATCAGAACAGCAGCCCAGGGGATCATGGGTGATGATAAAAGTTTCTTCTATGCAGTTACTTTCCTCTAAGATTTGTATACACAGATAATAACATTTTAGGACCTATAATGATATTCTTATTAACAGTCTTCTATCTTACAATATAAAATTGTATACGTTGTTACCTATGTACATTTTCCCCGTGGTGTAAAAAAAAGCTTTTGTCATTCTTTAATTTAAAGTGTACCCCCAAACTTCTTTTTCTCCCTGAATTGACCCTCGTGCAAAAAAAAAAAAAAAAAAAAAAAAAAGTGCACTAGGGCTCTGAGAATCTAACACACTTACTTTTCAGATAGGATGTTTTGGTTGGGGAAACCTAGTCTTGACTTCCGAATATCCCATGGCAACTCAGTGTGTTGGTTATGCACCAGGAGCTTAATAAATGTATGTTGATGATCAGGGATTTTATGATTCCATGGGAGTTGGTGATTTTGAGCTTCACAGGGGTTCCAGAAAGAACAATCATTTATTAAGTGCCGATCTTCAACAACACAGTGCTAGGTGCTTTTCATACATTTGTTAAATACCCATTTAATGCAAAACACTACAAAAACTGGTTTGCCCTGAGTGTCTCGTTTAAAGCTCCATAATTGTGTTTGTTTTTTGCATGATGTTGAGTCTGCCTTAATCCCAGCATTCTACATCAGCACAGATCCCTGATGCCACTTTTCTCCAACATTTCATTGTGAAAATATTCAAATTTACAGAGAAAAGTTGAGTTTTCACAGTGAATGTTTATATGCCCACCACCTAGATTATACCTAGATTAACATATTGCCACACTAGCCTTCTGCCATCTCTTTCTGTCTACTGCTCTTCATCCGTTAATGCATACTGTTTTTGATGTATGCCCACTTTTTATGTTTACTGTTGAGCATACTGCAGCTCAGGGAGAGCCTGGGAGAGCACAGTGGTTAAGCATGTAAACCTTTCAGCCAAGCTGCCTGTGTTTCTGTCTATACTCCACCACTTACTATGTGTATAACCTCAGATAAGTTACTTACCTCTGTCTGTCTCAGTTTTTTTATCTGTAAAAGGGGATGGTGATAATACCTGCCCCATAATGTCATTAAGACTACATGAGTTAACGCAGCACGTAGGGAAATGATCAGTAAGTATTAGCTGTTATTAGGTGACATGATCATGGTTACATAGTGATGAATGTGGAATCTGAATTTGATTCCAAAGGTGTGCTTGGAGAACCTGGTCTCTGCCACTGTGGGAGTGTCTCTCTCTGTGTCTGTCTGTCTCTCTCCAGGCTGTTCTTCTGTACATGTTTGACTCAGTGTTCAGGACACTACATCAGTAAAACTGGCACCATGAACTCGTGAGCTTCGGCTGTGGGGTGTGGTGTCAGCATTACCTCTGACTCCCCCATGAGGTCGGGTCCGCGCTGCAAACAGCCGGAGAAGTATTAATATGTAGTCATTACACATCGAGGACAGCAGGACCAGGCTTTTGTGATTCTGTAATCCTAACAGAAATGCTGTCCCTGTGACTCTGATGGTAGCTCTGGTTTCACTTGTAATTCACGATTAGTAAGGCACATTAGGACTTTCCAATCCCCTTTTTCCACTTGAGAAAACTGAGGCCCAGTGAAGTGATATAAACTATCCTCTGTCACACAGGTAGTAAGTAGCCAAACCAAGATTCGAACCCGTCTTTCTGACCCTCAGTCCAGTATTCTTTTCATTACCCGTCTTCTGTTGTTGCAAAATGTTAGCTGATAGTCTTCATCCAACAGCTTCATAAGATACCTTGGTATCTTTATTCTGGAAAACAGCCCCCATTGTCTGCAGACATGAAGAATATATGGAGGAGATTGTGTTGAAAGGCTTAAGGACTACACTAGAACACCGTCTTTTTCTAATTTCCAGTTCTTACAGTAGGATGTGACACTGGCTCAGCTAATTCACTCCCTCCCTCTCCTAACGTTTGTTCAGGACCTCCTAACCATCAGGCCCTATTCTAGGGACTGGAGGAATGAAGGTCCCCCTGCCTTAGAGGCATTTCATTCGGCCTGGGGAGAGACTGATAGAGGTCATTAGAACCTGGTATGATAAAGGCTTTGTTAGAGATCTCTCCAAACAGTCCTGGAGGAGTCTATCTGGGAGACACTTGAGGTGGGTGTTGCCAGAGAAACAAGAGTTCATGATGGAGACAGAATCTAGGAAGATTTTGTGCACAAGCCTGTGCATGAGTCCGGGGGTGAGAAAGAACTGTGATGTGTTCAGATGGAGGCAGTGTACCCGTCTGTGAAACGAAGCTGGGAAGACAGGTTGGGGTCCAGCCAAAAGAGCCTCATATATCAGCTTGGAAAGTTAGCACATACCCCTGAGCAGTGGGAAGTCCACACGGGTTTTAAACCGGGGGTTGGTGTGGTGCTGTGACGGGGGTGGTGCCCTGGCACCAACACCTTGTTGGCGGCAGCGTGGAGAGTGGAGGGGTTGAGTGATGGGAAGCAGGGATTGGTCAGGAGGCTGTTGCCATGGGCCCCTCCAGAGCGAACGAAAACCGAGCAGGGCTCAATGGGATGGGGCGGAGTGGCGTCCTGTCCCCACAGTGTCTCCAACCACCCCATTCTCCAGGGTCAACCCCGGGCCTGGCTTATGTCTGCCTTTGTTTTTCTCCTCATTCTTTTATTTACCTGTTACAGTCTGTCTGGTCCCCAAAGGAAAAGATTTGAGTTGGTTTCCAACAAAAGATACAGTACGAAATAACAATTCAGTTCTCAAAAAAAGAAGTTAGGGAATCCAAGCCACATCATAAAGTTGGGACAGATAATTATCCAGACCAAGGATGGTGACCGCCATCAACATTCTGAAATCCCACACGAAATCAAGCTTCGTGGTGCCTCCCCAGGCCCCAGCACACCCCCAGCATCTTCAGAGTGCAGTAAGTATTTTGCCGAAGTGATTCCCAAAGAGAGTGAAACCAGGCTTTTGTTTTTTACAAACTAAAAGTATTTGGTGCCCCAGCAATAAGTATACGCACTCCTGTAAAACAAAGGTGATGGACAGCCTCCGCTCCAAATCCTTGGGTGGGGATGTGGCAGAGCTGCAACTAAGGCTCCTGCTGACTGATCCCATTGGTGCTGAAAGCTGCGTGGCTGGATTTTCCACACACCCAGCCACAGTTTTCACTGGATCTTTGTATCTGCCTGTAAACCGGGAGCCTTCCTATTATTACTGTGTTTTTGACAAATGAACTCATGCAGAGCTTTCATTAAGTTTCATTGAAAGGACCTGGAAATGCCATAAAAATTATTATAATCTCAAAACCATCACACTCGTAAGGCATGCGGCTGGGCTTCTTGTTGAAATTGACTGATGAGAATATTCAGTTTTTAATTTTCTGACTTAAAATAAGAACCATCTGCAGCTGTTTCTCTTAGCAATAATTTTTAATTAAATGCAATAAAATTTACAGGGAAGGACCCTAATAAGAAAATCGTGTCAGGAACACACTTATTGTAACGTTTACGAGCGTGATATTAAGGCCCCCAACTATTTTTTTAGTTCCTTCGCAGAGCTATAACGTAGACGAAATCCTGATTAAGTGTTAATCACAATGTGGTTTTACCTTCATAAAATCAGGGTTTTTCCCCTGTGGGAGGTGGGGAAATAATTCTCACTAATAGAAGACAGTCTTGTTGCACGAGTTCTTTGGTGAAATGTCAGCAGTCGGTCTCCTGGACCAGCTGAGCCCCAGAGGAGGAGCGAGTCTTTGTTCCAGCCCAGCTTGGATGATGCTGGATACATGTAGGCCTCCCTGTTCCCTGCCTGTTGATTGGGGATGAGCAAATCATGCACAGGGAGCAGCCAAAGAGAAAAGTTGTCTCTGTACTTCATGCATTCTTTCGGTAAATCTGTATCAAGTGGTGCTAGGTGCTGCTCTGTGAACTTGGGATACTGTAGCAAGTCCCTACTCTGGCAGAGCTGGTATTCTGGGGAGAGGCAGAGAATAAACATATTAGTAAGTAAATGAAATCCTTGTAGATAACAGGATCATTCTTTGGAGATGAGATGATTCTTTTATGAAAAAAAAAAAAAAAAAGCAGTGTGGTAGAAAGTGACTGGTGAGAGGGATACTTTAGACAGGATGGCCAGGTAAGGAAGGCTTCTCTGAAGTGACATTTGAGTGAACCCTGAATGATGATCAGACATCATCAGAGGGAAGGGCATTCCAGGCAGAGGGAACAGCAGGGACAAAGGCCCTGAGACTAGAGGCACTTGTGGGGAGGCCCAGAGGCCAGCGTGGCCAGAGTACAGAACACAAAGGGAGCGTGATGGCGGATGGGATAGGCAAGGGCCTTTGTAACAGATTTGGATTTTATTTTCATGAGATGCCATTCGAGGGAAGTGTTAGGATCCCAAAATGTTTGAATTATCTGACCTCTTCAGACCATTTCACAGGACTTATACGTTTAGGGTCAGATTAGCAAGTAATTTAAAAATGCAGCAAAGAGTATTTGCAATTCAGAACAGTCCTAGAAGTGGAAAGAGGTTTGAATTTAGATCCTGGCTATGTCAGTTTTGAGTACTTGGGTCTCAGGTCTTTCTCCCATCTGCAACTGCTCTGAAATGTCTTGGAATCCACAATTCTGAGTTCCCTATCTGAATACTTTTTACAGAAGATGGTGGTGGTTCAGGGAACTGAGAAGAGACTGGTCCAGCCACATCAGAGGAAGGGTAGGAGGTGATAAGGTTGGGAAGATTCTTGAAACGGAATGTGTTACAGTTGAACTTGGACTCCCTATGGAAACTAATTTGATTTGCGAGCTATAGGGAGCTATTGAAGATTTTAGAGCAAGGGAGTGATGTGATCAGCAAGTGCTTTTGCACAATTATTGTGAGATGTGTGGGGTGGAATGGAGGAAAAGAAGCCACCCCAGGAAGGTGTCTAAACGTCAGTAGATGGAGGCATGACCACAGGACCTAGCTTCTTCAGCCTCTGTGCTTGATGGCCTCCCAGCACGGCTACTGCACAGTTGCTCAGAGCAGAGTTAGCCCAATCTCTTGCTGGTCTGGAACACCCCAGTATAGAGTTCTCAGGGTGGCTGATGGCATTCAGGCAGCACAGATGACAGAACCAGCGAGGCAGCATGGCATGGCAGGAAGAGAGCATGAACTCGAGTCCAGCTCTGCCCTTACCTTGGCCTCTGATCTCAACCCCGTGGTACGATGGTCTCTTCATCAGTGAGCTATCATGAGGAGTCAGAGACAATACGTGTACAAGGGCTTTGTAAGGTATTAAAAAATACTACTATGGGTCTTGAGCTTTGCTGCTGGGAGAACATATGTTGCTGTGCACCACAGCACATGAGGCTTCCTTGAGTATTCAGTATATGCCAGGCACTGTCTTAGACCCTTTATACACATTCACTCAGTTAATCCAAAAAACAACCCTGCCACATAGGTAATTTAAAAAAAACATCTAGGGCCAGCCGAGTGGCGCATTGGTTAAGAGCTGGCTTGAGACGCCAGCGGCCCTGCTTTGGATCCCACATATGAGGGCCAGTGACACTGCCCTCTACAGCTAAGATGGTGAACAACAGCTCCACCTGGAGCTGGGCTGCTGTGAGTGCCCAGGACGGCATAGCTGCAGCCCCTGCTGCAGTGGGCTGCCATAGGCTAGAGTGAGTGCCCGGCAGCCAGCGTGAGCGGCTGGCAGCCAGCGTGAGCTGCCAAGAGCCGCTGTGAGCGGCAGTCCAGAGGCCAGCGACCGATCTGCCTCACCCAAGAAGAGCGCAATGATTATACCAACATGGGCCAGTGAAGCGATGTCCTCCACAACTAGACTGAAGAACAAAAGGACAGCAACTTGTCTGTTCCCCTCCTCCAATTCCCCAATAAAATCTTTTAAAAAAAAAGTCTACACTCAGCACGAGGAAACTAAGGTATAAAGAAGTTAAGTAAAGGGCCAAAGGTCACATAGCTGCTCAGCAGATCCAGAATTTTGACCCAGGCAGCTTCCAGCACCCATGCTCTCAACTCTGCTATGAGGTCCTTTCTTATTTTGTATCATTTCATTTAATTTACTAAATGTCCCTTTGGAAGTACTTCTTCGGTTTTACTATTTTAGTAGAAGAAGAAACTGAGGTTCACAGTGGCTGACGTAAGTGATGGAGTGAGGACCAGAAGGAAGGTATTTCTAGGTATGGGTTCTTCCCTTTTTACAGTTCACCCCCTTTGAGAACTTCCCACCTGGAATTGACCCTCCAGGTGTGAAAGGTGAGGACACACAATGGGGTAACAATCTTTAGAATTGAAATGTCCTTATTATAGGCATTCAGAATAGACAGGTTATAATGACTGTTGACTTGCGTAGGTCCACCTGGCCAGGAGATGATGTAAAAACTCTATGTGGAGAGAACAGCACACACTATTACAGTAACAATCAAAGGGATGCTGTTATACAGGAAGTTAACGCCTCCTGGCTAGGCTTGAGAAGGGCCCTTGGGGAATTTATCACGTGTGCTCATGATACTGCAGGTCAACAGGACAAAAAGCTCATGATAATTGCTGAATGATGAATTAATGTGTTTCATCTGGCTCCTTGAGAATGCCCTGTCTAACCTCCAAGAGATGAAGGCCACCGCTGAGCCATGTGTAGGGGAATTCTGAGCCTGGGGCTGAGAATTGTGGTGGTTCCTTATCTTGGAGAGGCATGTGTCTTTGGCTGATCTGCAAGATGAATGTCTCAGGGTTGAGATTGTTTTTGAGGATGATGTGGCTGGTCTCTATGTAAACAGACCCATTCTCCACATGCACGAGGTTGATCTAGAGCTCTGGATAGGGCCCAAGGGAAGTTTATCCGTTCAAGGCATGACCCAAGAACTTAAAATTGTAGACTTGCTCGCATGATTGCAATTAAAAAGACACACAGAAGAAAAACAACCCTGCCATACAGAATCTGCTTGGAGATCTTAAGTTCTGCTATACTCTGTTATAATGAGACTTTCTTCAACTGAGTGTTGTTGTCCTGGGAGGTAGTGAGCTCTCCATCATGGTCAGTCGTTAAGCACAAGTGCAGAGGATGCTGTTATAGAATCTATCATGAGGCTGTTGTGACTTGCATAGGCCAGGAAATTGGAGCTTTTGAGGTCATTTTTGGCTGGGCAAATAAGAGTCCCAAGGAGGCAGGTGTGCTGCTGTAGGTATAGCCCCTGAAAGGTGTCCAGGCTCCAGGGCTGATGCATCTCCAGAAAACTCGAGGAAGACTCAATATCAGCTCTGAGACCAGCTCTAGAAAGTGCCTCTCGTACAGTGAAGCATGCTTTTCATGCCCAGTGCCCACTGCAGCCAGATCTTCCCAAGTGCTGAAAGGCTCACCTGCTGACAAGGCAGCAATTGAAGGGGTGGTAGCCCTGGGCTCAGGTCTGCCCCGGGAGAGGGCAGAAGTCCTTCTGGAGTTCAGGGCTTGGCCACATAGAAGCAATGGGAAGATGGGTTATTTGGTGCTCCTGGAGTGCTCCCTCACCCAATCTCAGTGATTTTCAAATTTTCTGTTGCAGTGGGATCCTTTTTCAGATAACATCTTACTCAGAACCCTAACACAGAAGGCAAGGGTTTGTTATTATAGTTCTCTTTCATAAGTTTAAATATTTAAATACTTTAGAAGAAGTCAATGAAATTGCCGCGACAAATAGAAATCTTGGAAATTGAGTTATGGATTGCAGTGCTGCTCTTACAGCCTCATGAGGGATGATGGTTGGTCAAAGTGGTATATTATGAGGGCTCAGGGTATTTTCTAGAGCAGATGGCTGGGTTCAAATCCCAGCTCTTCCAGTTATTAGCTTTGTGTCCTTGGGCAAATTACACTTAACTATTCTGTGCTTTAGCCGCTTCATGTGTAAAAACAGAGAAGATGGCACTACCTATCTCAAGAAGTTGTGAGGTTTGAATGAATTAGCATTTGCAGGGTGCATTTTAAACGCCCAATACACTTTAGCCGTTATAGTTATATAACAGCAGTAGTGTCTGTATCCGTGAAATTCCAAACAGACGTTTGTGAATTCCCACCCAGTGGAGCCTAGGGTTTTTGAGGAATGCCATTTGAAAGCTCCACTTCATCTCATGTGATCTGGACACGCTTCCCTTAGTAAGTGCTATCTGTCAGGTATACATATATATGTCTTCTCTTGCCAATAATTTAATCCGTGGTTTACAGAATCCTTTTCCACACATAGTAGGGGAGGTGAACAAATAGTGGTTTGGTTTCTGCCCATGTTTCAGAAACAGGCCTTTTGTTCTGTGGAGGGGAGAAGGTGTGGCAGATTTAGAAGTTTAGAGATAAATAACTATAGGCTCATAAACTCCTGGATTATAATAATCCCTCACCATCTGTTTTTATAAGAATGCACATGAAATTAATACTGTGAATAGGAAAAGGAAGCAACACTCAACACTCCACTATCTGCCAATATTTTATATACTTGTATATGTATGCTCCCTACTTCTGTACCTTATCTCATTGATTATCAGCCCCATTTACAGGTGAGAAAACTGAGGCTCTGGGATGCTCTGTGGCCGAAGAGGTCAACAGAACCCAGAGTGGGCACAAGAAGGCAGGTCTCCACCCCACTGAGCAGTGCTTGCTTCTGGCCAGAGTTGCCCCCCACTTAGGAGGCAGTGAGTCACCCCCACTGTGGGTGTGTGCAGAGGGGGTGGTGGAGTCCTGCCAGACAGGCTATCCCGGAGATTCCCTTTGTGAGCCAGAAAGCTGGACCAGAAAACTCAGACAGTTCAGAAAGTCTTGAAACCTTGATACAGCAGCCACATACTTGTGTACTGCACTCTACAGTTTGTAAAGCTTTCCCATGCCTGTTAGCTCCATGGGTTCTCCCAACAATCACCATTTGGAGTAGGTAAGACCCAGATTAAAAGTACAATTTAAGCAGAGGCCTGAAAGAGCACCAGGGGTAGCCAGACGGGGTTATATTCTGGTTGGTGCCTTGGGTAAGCCATTTTCCTGGAAGGTTTCTCAGTTTCCTCAACTGTAAAATGGGGGATATTGATAATGACAGGTATCTAATGGTTAAGAGTAACCCATGCCAAGTGCTGGGTACAGGGCCTGGTGTCTAGTAGGTTCTCGGTGAAGGTAAGTGTGATTATTATAATGATTGTCTCTACTATGAAGAAAGGATCTGAGGCAGTATAGAAGGAGAAGGCCCCTGCAAGACTGAGGGTTTGGGTAACACCAGGGGAAGGGTATTGAAGAGCAGAAAAGGAACCAGAGGCTCAAAGAGTATTGTCTAAGATCATAGAGCCAGCAGCGAAGTGGCAGCGTTGGACTTAAAACTCAGAGGTGTCTGCTGTGAAGCCACCATGCCACATGTTCCATGGGAACTGAGTTGAGCAAAGCTGGGTCCCTGGGACTGACCTGGGACAGGGTGTGGCAGGTCCTGGGCCACACCTGGAGCTGCTCTGGGTGGTAACAGAAGAAAGGAGAGTGATGTCATACAGTTAAGGATTGTTCTGGGCCCGCGCTGTTTCCCCGGGAAGCTCCTTATAGATGCTCCATCTGGTTTCCAGGGAGGCCCCTGGTCCAAACCCAAGTTTCCTTGCCGGCCTGAGGCCAAAGGTCAAGGCTGGGTTCAGAGCTGCAGAGTGAGTCAGTGGTTTAGTGGGGGGTTAGAATTCAGGCGGCTCCTCAGCCTCCGAGATGAGGTGCCGCCTCCCAGCTCCATCCCAAGGTCTCCATCCAAGGCTGGCCAGCAGCACTTATAGTGAAGAGACATTTGCCCCAGCTTTGGCCTTTCTTGGACCCTCCTCTATACCCCAGTGTTGGGGAGGAAGATTCAAGATACCACTGAGCCTGTCTTAACTCGCTCACTTTACAGAAGAAAACCTGAGGCCCAGAGAGGGGACTTGGTTCCCCAATTCCTCCTTGCTGTAGATAAGCTGCCTCACTCTTATATAAATGCGTGACGTAACGAGACGAAGAAGAGGACAGTGAGGACAAAGGAGGGCATGACACTCTGATGGGGGAATTTCAGTCACTATGAGACACCTGGGGAAGTGTCCTGGAACAGGGAGCCCTCTTACGTGTGTTCCTCAGACCCAGCAGGTGACACCACTGTCACTGACCTCCTCTATCCAGGATGGGTGACTTTCTTTTTCTTTTTTTTTTTTTTAAATACTTTTTTTTTTTTTTGAGGGCAGTGTCACTGGCCCTCATATGTGGGACCTGAACCGGGGCCGCTGGCTTCCCAAGCCAGCGCCTGACCACCGCGCCACTCAGCCGGCCCAAGGATGGGTGACTTTCTCCTTCGCACCTTCATGTAGAATCTGTCCTGTGTTGTTTATGGTACCATCTCCCTTCCCTCACCATGAGCCCCTGCAGGGCATCGCCACCTGCAACTCACCCCTGTGTCCCCAGCACCTGGCATAGGGTTTGGAACACAGATGGTGCTCAGTGAATGTTTATTAAATAAATGGATGTATTCTGGGGATAACCATGTTATCTCGGAGGGGCCTCCCCACCTGGATGGGACTATCCACAGATTATTCCCAAGCCTCAACAGTGCTCTGGATCCTCGGACAAGAGAAACAAGGCAAGTTGACAGTGAGCCTGGGGAGATGGACATGAAATGCCTGGTTTCACAGTTAATTATGTGGTGCTGAGTGTTCCAGAGAAGTACAGGCAGTTCTAAGAGTGCCTAACAGGTGCCTTGACCCATTTGTGGCCAGAGAAGGCCTCTGAGAGGAGGCTTGGGCTTGGTCCTGAAATATGATGAGGAATTGACTTTTTAGAGGGAGAGAGTCAGGAAGAGCATTCCAGACCTGGGGAACAGAGTGCGCACAAGGACCCAGTGAGAAAGGTACAGTTACCAGTCCCATTTTACAGATGAGGAAGCCGAGGCTCAGAGCAGGGACTTGACTTGCCTAACCCCACACAGGTATCAAGAGGAGAAGCTGTGGTTTGCATGAAGGTCTGTCTGCCTCCAGAACCCTGCTCTTTCTCTTGCGGCTCTGCCCTGGACAGATGGGAAGCCAGAGTTGTCCTCTGTGACGTCACAGTGTGCTGGGCCATTCCCTCTGGGAGGGTGGACTCCACACACTCGCTGCTCCACTCCCTCCCCACACCCAGGGGCTCCCCAACACCCAGCTCCTTTTCTTATTTGCTCTGTAGCTCATGTGTCTTAGCGTCACCTGTGTGATCTGGGCTTCTGTTTCTTCAGCCATACTAAGAAGGGATGAGGCAACAGATTTTCTCAGACTCCCGACAGTCTGGGATTTTACCACAGATAAATCAGACCTTGGAAATCATCTCTGAGCCTCCCGTCAAGAAATACTGAAACCGATTTGAGGTGCATTCACTGGGCATCTACTGCGTGTCAACCGCTGCAGGATCGGGAGCTGGGGATCACATACGAGGCTCATACTTAAGGTCTGGAGGGGAGCAGATCTAAATAGCTGACTGGATGCGATTATAAGTCCGATAAGAAAGTGAACAGCATTCTGGCAGCACAGAAAAAGCAGTCATGTGTGCTGAAGAAAAGGCTTCCCTGAGGAGCTTGCAGGGTTCAAATCACTTGAGCTGGCCTCCAAAGGCAGCTAAGAGTTTGCAAGGTGAAGTGTGGGAAGGGACGGTATGCACAGAGACACACAGTAGGAAACAGCCTGGGTGTACAAAGACGGAGAACAAGTGCACAGTGGCCAGACTGCATACGGTAGGGAGTGAGAGAAGGTGAGCTTCAAAGCCACTGGTTTGAGGTTCTGAAGTGCAGTGGGTAGACTCAGGTCAGCAGTGCCCCCATCCCCACTGCCCCCCAGATTCCCAGGGGGGCTCCTGTCCTTTTGAGCCTCCATTGAAATTGTCTGCGATTATGCGAGACTCCCCTCCCTCTCAGTTGGAAAAGGGGAAAGTATAGATGTAACGATGTCTTTTGATGCTGGGGTTTGGTCTGCCTCCCAATTATCCCTGGGGAGGTGACTGCTCAACTACTCAGCTCTCTGGGCTTCCTTCTCAAGCTGCTGCTAATCTGAGATGCCTTGGTGACAGGCATAAATTAGTTTCCTTTGAATCGGCCAATTAGAGCTAATAGCTGGGGTGGTGGGGTACTTAGTGGCTTTGGTCCAAGGACTAGCCTTCCCTAGATGATGGTTTTTCAGAGCCCTGGTCTCTTGAGTGGGCATTCTCCTGGCCCCATCCCCATCTCTTTAGCCTGAGGAGAAGCAAGTTTTTGTATGAAGTCCAACCCTGCATGGACGCTCCTCTTACAGGCTGGGAACTACCTGTGGGCTCTCTGTGACTCACTGTATCTAAGGTGATTGATTATGGCCATGCACCAAGGTGTTAATGGTGTCCCACAGTTTGGTTTGGGGCTTAGAGCCCTGATTCTCCCTCTGAGAGCAAGAACTGGCCCAGAACATCTGAGCTCTTTGCTCTTTGCCTCTTGCCATAAGCCTTTTTGCTGTGTTCTGCCTTCTGGGCCTTAGTTTTTCCCCATTTGCAAAATGAGTTCAGGGACGTGATTTCCGACGGCTGTTTGGAGTCTGAGGTGACCTATTAGTTTGCTAGGGCTACCATAGCAGTTGACCCCACATCCATTTTTTAATCTCAGCAGTTCTTTTGGAAGTTTGCTGGGCTGGGTACTCCACTTAGGGTCTCAAAGGTGAAAACCAAGGTGCTGGCTGGCTTGGGCTTTTATCTGGAGGCTGCTGGGGAGAATCCACTTCTAAGTGCATTGGTTGCTGGCGAACTGAGGTCCCTAGCTCCCTGTCGGCTGTCAGCTGGAGGCTAGGCTGCCTGCATTCTTTCTCATGCTTTCCGTGCGGCCTTCTCCAGCGAGGGGAGCTGAGTCTTGCTCACACTTTGAATCTCCAGCCAGCCAGACAGAGCTTTCTGTTTTCAGGATTTGTGTGATCAGATGGCCCACCCAGATAAGCTCCCTATTACAAATACATCTGCAGTGTCTCTTTTGCCATGTAATGCAAAATATCCGCAAGTCCCAGAATTAGGGCGTGGACATTTTGAGAGCCACGATTCTGTCTGTGACAGTTTGCCTTCTGACCCCTCAAAATTCACTCCATCCAGAGGTCCCCAAAGATCTCATTCCATGACAGCATCAGCTCAGCAAATCTCATCAGCTCAGAAGTCCCAGATTTCATCATTTAAAGAATCTAATTGGGTATAGATGAGGCTCTGGGTGTCATCCACCCTGAGGCATAATTCCTCTCCATCAGTGAGCCTGGGAAACTGAAGAAACAAGTTATCTCCTCCCAAAATGCAACAATGGGATCAGTTCTAGACATTCCATTTGAAATAGGGAGAAAATGGAAAATGATGTCTGTTGACATTCCAGAGGCCCTGATACTCCTCTCCCAAAACTAGGGGGAAAAATACCTAGCAGAACCAGCCTCCCAGCTCCCTCCTCACCTCTGCAGACAGGGGCTGACTGCGTTCTGGCCTTGTTTGGGGGTCGTTGGGAGAATACATTTGCATAGCTTTGTATCAGTTGGTTAGAACCCATAGGGAATGTAGCGAAAAGGACTGAGCTAGGACTTAGGAGCCAGGTTTGATATGAAAAGGGTTTGCTGGCTCCAGGAAAGGAAAAGCATGCACTTTCCCTTCCCTTTCCTGAGCACCAGCAAGTGGGAAATGCACAGATTTTTGCCTTAGGTCTGCCACGTTTCAGAGGTGGAATTAGGGAAGTCTTTTCACGCCCTGAACCTTAGTCTCCTCCATGTAAAATGGAGCTATGACTACATACCTCATAGACCTGTCATGAAGATCCAGGAATAAACAGCATGTGCAAAGTATTTTGTAGACGTGGAACTGTTTGCGTATGGTAGCTGTGTGTGTGGTCTGGGCTCCTCTGTGCCCACCTGGGGTGGAGGTCGCAGGAAGCTTGGCTGCTATGGCACCTTCTCCTTCTTTGGAATGACTTCTATCCCCATGCTGATGTGATGAACTGGCGAGTGTTTTAGAGTACAAGAGGATCCTGTGTTGGGTGGGGTGGCACAGCACGGGGTCCCGGCAGTCACTGCGACAGCCAGAATTCTGGCCATGAAGGAGGGCACCGTGCTGTTGGGAGAGCCCAGTCCATTTGGGCTCAACAAACATTTTTAAAAATGTTTCATAAAAGTCAACATGCAGTCCCAAAATTCAGATCTGCAGGGGGAAATCCGCCTTGCACCACTGACATTTTATGTGTACAAACACACAGGGGTACTTACGGATCTGCCTCCCTCCCCTACCCCTCAGCTTTTCTCAACAGAAATGGAAGCGTATTGAATACACTCTTCCAGACCTTGCTTTATTCATTGTTCCCTATCAGGGTGTATAGATCTGCCCCCGTTCTTTTTAATGACTGCAAGGAATTCCAGTATCTAGTCACCTATGATAGATATCTAGTTTTTTTCCAGTCGCATTCTCCTCTGAAAATGTCTCAATTAGTGAATTTATATGCACATTTGCACATATCTGAGAATATATGTGAAGATTTAACAAAAAGGCAAACCCACCATGCTAAAATAATCACTGTCAGCACTGGCTTGTGTTTTGTTCTTGGGTGAATGTAGCCAGGATGTGTTTGATGTGGATGTAGTCATGTTATACATAAAATCTCTTATCTTGCTTATTTAATTGCATATTGTAAGTCCTCACCTATGTTGTTAAATAACTTACTAAATTAATAAAAATGACTGAGACCATCTAAGCTAGGCTTTGCAGACACGGTAGTACCACATGACTGCACTTACTCCATTTGAGTGATTATACCCCAAATTAAAAACCCTTCCTTTTCACTGTGAATTCAGGGTGTTTGTAATATCCTGCTGTGTTGTAAAGAATGCCCAGGTGAACATATTTGTAATTAAAGTTTTTTCAGCATTTGGGTTTATTTCCATAGAAGAGATGACAGGGGAAAAAGGGGTTCTGTGTTGCCAGAGTGCTCTGCAGGGACCCCCTGGGCCAGCTCAGTCAGTTTCACCTAAGACCAGAACGGTGGGTAGCGCCACTAAGGGGCCCCTGGTGGGGAGTGACGGTGAAGACCTTTAATGAAAGCGAAGACCGTGGGGGTTACAAGGGCGCAGTGCAGGAGGAAGGGCTGCCTCTGCGGAGGCCAGGCTGGCCATGAGGAGCACCAGGGCCCCTGGGTTAAACTCAGCTCTGCAACTGGTTGGTATCAAACCATGGAGGGCTGATGAGCAGAGATGGGTTGGTTGGTGTGAATAATTCAAGATTCTGAGACATGAAAAGGATCCCTGGAGGGAGAGAGGAGACGAATAGTCTTAGTTAAGGAAGAGACCGATTTTTTTTTTTTTTTTTTTTTTTAGGATAAGATTTCAGAAAAGATACAGGAAAAGTCAGATGCCAAAGGGCATGGGTATAACTGACAATTGTCCTTTCTCTCTTATCTAAAGAGGACACAGATGGGGGGTGGGGTTCCAGCCTGTCTCACATGGGTCAGGGCATGAAAGGAAGTGCCGTCACAGGCAGTGCTGACCTTAGCAGTATGCTTGAGGGGTACCTGCCCCCCAAAACAACCCTCTCCTGCCAGCTTCCCACAGTGTCTAGTCACTTAAGAGTGCTTATTCCTGGGGCTTGAGAAGCCCCCATTCCCACCCCCCACAGGGTCCTAGACCCTGGCTTCCTGCCGTTCTGCCCCTGTCCCCCCAAGAGGACTCAGGCAGTTGCAAAATCGGGGTGTTTGGCTTCTGTCTCTGCTTGGTGCAGCCCTTGGCCTGACAGTTCAGTCGGTGTGCTTTTTTCCCTAGAAAGCACACCAACTTAGGCCACTGCAGCTTTCCAGACCCAGGGAAATATAACTGCACATCCCCATGTTGGAAATGCCAAGTTGTCCTCAAACCAACTAGTGCTGTTCCCAGCCAGGCTTCTCCACCATCTCCCCACAAGGAGTGCTGAGGGGCTGGGAACAGCTTTCCTGGGGGAGCCAGGTACTTCTAAGAGCAGTCTACCCCGCTCACCAGAGCCACATGAAGCAGGTCACACAGGCCAGCCCACCCCAGCCCACCTGGCTGTGATGCTTAGGAGGCCCACTCCTTCTCCTCAACCCCGCTCTTCCCAGCGGGGCCCAGAGCCCACCTGAAAGCCTTGCACTCTTGGTGGCACCCATTTCTGCCACCATCTCTCTGCTCCCCTTTCCATCCCTCAGTTGGAATTCTGTCTGCTCCCCCTTACGCCTCCTGAGCCTTTGCCCAAGCTGTGCTTTGTGCCTAGCTGCTCTGTCACGCCTTCTGTAGGTTCACATCCTTCCCAATGGTACAGTTTGGCCCGTTTTAAGTACCACCTTCTCCATCAAGCCTTTGTTGTATCTGGCAATTAGTGTCATCTCCTCATCTCCGATGTCACCTGAATTTTCCCAACAGTTTCTATCCCCTTCTCTTGTGGCTCCAGGGCCCTTCTGCTGCCTTCCCCCATCTTGTAGCTGTGTTCATGTTACTGTGTGTAGCTGGCTTCCCCTAGACCCCAAACTCCTGGGGAGCAGGTTCTTCTTCCCCCTTCTCCTACGGTGCCTGGCAAGAGGCTTGCATGTTCAGCACTGGGTATGGATGTGAAGACAAGCGGGTGGTGGGTGGACAGACAGATGGGTAGGTAGTTGGACGGGAGGACGGGTGACAAACACTGGTCCATTGTCCGTAGTGTCATCTTGTCCAAGATGGATGGGCCCAGGGAGACCGCTGTGCCGTGCTTCCTCCCACCATCTTCCCACTGTTAAAATAGAAAACAATTATATTTTTAAGAGTTTCTTATATTTATCAAATGAAGTCTTGTTTCTTTTTCTTACCTTTAAAATCTTAGGCGTTGAATGCTTGATATTTCTTCAAGGAAAAGAGAGTCTAAATTGAGTTGCCTTTTTCTCATGTTTGACAGTTTTTTTTCCCTTTTTAGATTCTGGCTGTCCATGAAAGGAAGGGTTCCCGTCCTGAATTTAGCACAGTACCTGGCACACTGTAAATGCTGAAGAGCATTGCAGTGTGCCCAACAGCCTGGGACCCTTGGGGTCTGGACAGATTGGAGGTTGTCTCTACACATGTGCTGAAAGTGAGGTCTTAGCTTGGGAAGAGAGTGCACCTGTGCCAGGTGTCCTCTCTGCTTTTTCCTTGTAGCCTGGAAATCTGGGCCTGGGCTCCTACTTCCCTCTGTAGACGCTCTCCTGGGGACTGACACTGAGTCAGACCAGGCTGCAGACAGCCCTCCACCCCAGGGCTCCAGAGCGGGCTTTGCATGCAGAGCGCCATCTGGATGCTGTGTGACTCGCCAGCCCTGATAGGGTGATGTGCCAGGTTCACCCTGTCCCCCCTCCCCCCACTCCTGCTGTTGACAGGTCCCAGCCAGCCCCTCCCTGAGGAAATAGTTCCCGTGGACAAAGCCCAGCCTTGCGTCTGGAGGGAATGCAGGATATTTGAGGTCTTTCTAGACCTGTATATGCTCAGGGAGCTTTTCCAGCTTCCTTTGAGCCTCACAGCAACCCTGTGGGTTGGAAAGCAGGGATTCCTTCCTGACAGGTGGAGATACTGAGGCTCAGAAAAAGCAAGATTGCATTGCTAGGGGAGCTGGGATTTGAACCTGAGTCTCCTGACCCTTTCAGCTACAGCATTTCTCAAATCTTAAATATGCCTAAAAACAACAACAAAAACCCAACACCTATTAAAATACAGGTTTCCAAGCTCTGCACCCAGAGATTCTGATCCACAGGGTCTGGGACATGGCCTAGGAGTCGGCATTTAAACAGAATCCTGCAGGTACACCCAATTCACCCTTAGAGAAACACTCCCCTAACCGTGTGGCTTCTCCTTAACTGTTGGGTTGTCAGAAAAATCATGACGTAATTTTTCTGTTTTTCATTGCAAAAATGCATCATGACTTTTCCGACAACCCAATAGCTTCGGGGAGAACCCTCCCTCGGTCAGGTCCATTCCAGAGGGGAGGCAGCCATGGGCCCGGCTGACACTCTGTGTTTATGTAGAGAAAGGATGTGGTAAGGTCCCTTCAGGGATAGGCAGCCTGGACAGGTAGGTGTAGGAGGCAGTGCCTGAGCAGCTTGCTTTCCAGTCAGACTTGGTTTGAAATCCTGACTACATAATTTAACAGCTATATGAGTTGGGGTTAGTCGTTTTATGTCTGTGTGCCTCAGTTTTTTAAATCTGTGATATGGAGCCAACAATTCCTACCTCATAGACTTGTTGGAAAAACTACATTGACCAGTGTTTGCTTGAATAAAAAGGAAGCCCCAGTTTCTCCTAAACAGACCACACAAAATTCTGTCGCCATGCCTTTGTTTTTGCTGTTTTTCCTTCCTGGAAAGTCTTTTCCTCATCTCCCCTTTAAGCTAAATACTGTCAGTTGGGTCAGTTGCAATACCCCATGATGGGTGTTTCATTACCCTTTAAGGTGTGCAAGGCAGTCCCCGCCCCTGAATCTTAGCGTAGCTGGGAAGAACAGGTGTCGTTTCAGCTCAGATTGTAACTTCTGTGCCTCCTGGAATTTAAGAGTCAACAGAAAGTGTGCCTTAACTCACTCAGAAAATGCCTATAGCTGCTTCTAGGTTTCTGTTTGTTTTGTTTTTCCTTGTCTGTCACTCTTACATGTCAACAAAATATTCCTGATGCCCCCACCCCAAGTCATTTCTGTTGTAAGGGGTCTGAAGGCAGATGGGGACTGTCCTGCAGGAAAGGTTTCGTCTAGCTGCATTCTGACGTCATCCTCAACCTGCTGGCCTCGTCAACCTATACCTTTCGCTCTGGGAAGTTTGAATTAAAACTAACGATGTTGCTTACTTTGGGGCTGGAAGGAACTTTTGAGACGGGGATACCCCACCCTTCACTGAACGCTTCAGTTCTCACCAATCCAGTGCTTGAGTACCTCCAGAGATGGGGTTCGGGTCTCCCTATGCAAGGCTGTGGCACCATCGCAGTTTCATCTGTTCATTCTTCCCACTCTGAGAGGTTTGGGAAGTTTCTCTAAACAGAGGAATCTGGGAACAGGGTATGCAGGTGGGATGAAAGCAGCAGGACTCCATTCACTGAAGCTGGGATGTGGTGAGTTACCCGGACAGGGACCCAGCCCCTGGAGCAGGGCTGCAAGGCGGGATTCGTATGACAAATGGCATAGGTGAGGCGAGCTCTGGAGCTCTGGTCACCCCAGCGTGGTCTGTCTTACAGACTTTCCCATTTGAACACCACCTCAGTACACTCCATGCTCAGATCCTGTGGATAAAGGCCCCCAGTGCCTCTTTGGTTAGTGGCAGAATAAATCCCAGAATCTGGAAGGGACCCAGACTAAAGTTGGGGACCAGGTGACCGAGCAGGTAGAGAGGAAGGGCGAATGGATAAGGAGTTGGGCTCAGACTGCTCAGGGGCTGGATTTGGAGCTGGGTGTAGGTACAGAGGTGAGAGCCCACACCCACACCCACTGAGCCTCATGGTTTATTTAGGTAAAGGTAACCGTCTCTTAGCAAAACTGCCCCCTTGCTGACCAGATTTTCAGCTTGCTTCACATAAGACTTTTCTCCCAAATCACTAAACAGGAGCAAGCTGGTGGTCATTGTTACTGGAGGTGGGTACACATCTGATCTTCATGTGGAAGAAAATGATTCAGCTGGTCTGGGAGCTCCAGGGGTCCTCCACGGGGGTGCTGAAGGATGGGACTTGGGACCACGGGGCTGAGGGAGGAGGGTGCCGTGCCAACCTTAGGGTTCGCTTTTCCAGCCCAGTGCCTCATTTCTAGCACTTGCTTTCCTCCCAGGCCAGCATGGCCTGTGGGATGGGTGGTTTTCCCAGCCTTCCACTGTTGGTCTCCGTCCTGGGCGTGTGGGGAGCAGCCTGTGCCAGCTGGCGTTGCAGCCAAACTCTCAGAACCCGTATTTCAAAGCAATTACAAAACAAAACAAAACAAAAACCAACCACAGGCTTAGCTGTACAGCTCATAAATACTTCCAGATATTGAGCCACAAGCCCCCAAAATTGCTCACACGGCTCCCCAGGTCCATGGGGGAGTCACCTGACAGGCAGTGGGGAACCAATGTTCAGGGTCGGTCACTCAGCCTCCCTGGGTCTCAATTTCTTTTCTCTTAGTTGGAAGTGATGGTGCCGACCTTACAGGTTTGTGAGGAGAATCAACTGAGATGAAATATTTGGAGGTGTTGTTAGACCGTCAGGTGTTATGCAGATCTTAGCCAGGCTGTAAGAAAATCCTGTGTAGCTCATTCTTAGAGTCTAAGGTGTTAAGCTTGGGACAAAGCAAAGGAGGCTAAACTTAAGGAGTCACTCTCTTAGAGTCAGCATATATAGCTTCTTTGGAATCAGAGAGATCAGTTGCAGCCCTGACACCACCACTTCAAAGCTTTAGATTTATCACCTGTGAAATGGGATGATAATACCCCACTCATAAGCCTGTTGTGAGGAGTAAATGAGACCATGCGGGTAGGCACTTGGCCAGGGCATGGTACACAGGAAGCCTTCCGTGTAGCCATCATATTCATGCTAAACCAAGAAAGACTTCCAGGGTTTATCGTCGAAGATGAGATTTTGTGATTTGTTTGGGAATGCCGGCCCCTACCTTATACACCTAACGTGTCCATTTGCTTTCCTGCCCACTGTCTCATTGGATCTCCCAACAACCCATGAGGTAGGCAGAGCATGGATTTTCATCACCATTTTATAGATGAGGAAACTGAGGCACAAAGGAGGGAAGTGGTTTGACCCGAGATCACAGGATGAGTAATTGGAAGACTGAGAATCTGCTGACCCCCAGAACAGCCCTTCTTACTGAACTATTTTGAGGTTGTAAATCCAGCCTTAATATTCATCCCTGGTGGGCTGTAGTCTGGGGATCTGGGTCTGTCCTGGATGGAGCTTTCAGTAAACATTTAAAACAGCAGCGACATAGCTACTGTGTTAGAGTCGCTGTGCCAGGTGCTTTATATATATATGTCAACCTACTAAATCCTCACAAAACCCCAATGAGAATTGGTACTATTATTCTCCTCACTTTAAAGATGAGAAACCTGAGGCAGAGAAAACTTGCCCCAGGTTGCATAGAGGGAAGTGGATCAGATTTTGGAAATCTAGGCAAGCTGGCTCTTGAGTCTGTGTTCCTAACCAGCGTTCTCACTTCAGGGGCTCAACACGTAGCAGTCCGTGTAAAAAGTGCTGAGGTACAGAGATGAGTGGAGCATGAGCCTGCATTTTGCTACAGGCTTGCGTGCAGCCTGGACCACCACACCCACCCCCGCCAATCTCAGATTCCCCAGCCTTATTTTGCACACCTTTGTTATGGGAGCATTGGACGGTCCAGTTCTAGCAAAGGGTGGCATTTCTCTGGGTTCCACGGAAGGTCTGGGTGTGGGGTGACCAGCTCAAGCCCCAGCTAGCCATTGTGTGCTGGGCTTGCAGGATGGCCGGGTGTGGCCCCAGCAGTGCCAGGCCCTCCCCAGGGAGGAAGTGTCCATGTTTACAGGAAATGCAGGACAAGGGCTGGGAGGTGAGCGGAGGAGGGGCAGCCTGCCTCCAGGAACCCTGAAGATGTGACTGGGCACTGGTGGGGCTGAGGGCAGACGCCCAAGAGCGAAGCTTTTTGTTGGTGTTGGGAAACGTCCCACTTCCCAGGCACCCTTCGTCCTCCCCTGTCCTTTTCCCCCCAAGATTGCCACACCCTGCAGGCCTCCCAAACCTAGGCCAGCTGAACCCCTCCTCCCATGGGAGGCTCCTGGGAGCAGTGGAAAGAGCCCTGAGCTGGGTGACAGATTTACCTCTATTCCTTCCCACTCTGGACCTCAAATTCCCCACCTGTTAAATGGGTGACTTGCTGCAGCCCAAACTAGTGAACAGCAAGGCTCACTCCCCTCATGGAGCCCACAGCCCCGCTGGGAGGAGCAAGATGGGGAAAGAACAGGCCGGCCCTGTTCAGCCCTATAACCCAACAGTACAGGTTGGCCTCCTAGAAATATTCGTAAGAAGTGTGTGTAAATTGAAATTTGTAAAAGTGGGCCCTGTGTTGATTATACGGAGAGTATGGATTCGTTTTTAAAGCCTGGATATGAATTGGAAAGGAAACTGACATTCATTGAGTCTGTGCTAGGCGTCAAGGCACTGGCGTCATTTTTCACAGGCCTAATTTCACCCTTTTAAGAGACAAGGATTGTATCTGGGGACAGAAGACCTGAATTTAAGTCTTTGGACTACCACTTGCCAGCTGGACCACCCTGAGAAAATCCCCCAGGCTCCTCAGAGCCTCAGTTTCCTCACATGTGAAATGCGAACCATAGTTTGTTGTCTCCCACACCCTTCTCTTCACCTTACAGGCTTGCCCGAGCTGTGCCTTGCCACCCGGGACCACGGCCAGGCTTCCTGTGGTCTCCCAAACTCCAGCCTGTCCCCCTCCCTCTGCTCTTCACAAGTGGCCAGAGTGACCTCTCCAGGGAGATGACTGGTCAGGTCTTTCCTTTAGTAAAACCTTTCGCTGCCCCCATTACCCCTGAGATGCACGGTCCAGGTTCTTAGCCCTGCACTTGAGACACTGGCTGCCTCACCAGCCTCTTCTCCAACTTCCTTACCCACGTATAGTGCATGACTATGGCTCCCCACACTCACGCCTGACCCCTCTCCTCTCTGTGCCTTTGGGTAAACGTCCCTGGAATGTTCTCCCCTACCTCTCTTTTCTTTGTCCCCTGCCCAACTTTCAGACTCAACTCGGGTCTCACCCTGAGCCAGAACCCATCTGTGATTCCTTCCCACCAACACGCAGGTTTAGGATCCCTTTTCTGTGCTCTTTCCTCAAAGCACCTACCACCCCATCTCCTTTCTGTCTGTATGCATCTCCACTAGGCCATGAGTGCCCCCGGAGGGCAGATAAAGGGTATTTCCTTCACTTCTGTGTCCCCACGTCACATGCGAGGTAGGCAGTCAGCAAACATGGAATGTATCAGGTGAGACTGCACACAGCATTGGGCGCTCCATCTGCTGTGAATTGCTATGCATGTACTGGGTGGCCAGCTCTGATTTTGGTACACCCCAATTCCTGTCTGTTCATGGATGCACACAGGGCCCTGGCTGGAGGTGCTTCCCCCCTGAATCAGTTCAAACCAGCAGGCATTAATTGAGCACCTGCTCTATGCAGAGTTTAACACTGTGGCCTGGCAGGAAGGAGCTCACGATTTGGTGAGGGAGAGAAAAACTGTGAAAAGCTAAGATCACCAAATGGAGGGTGTTTGTGGGTACAGCGGGATGTAGAGGGGAATGGGGCCTCTGCAAGTATGGGTGTCTGGACAGGGGCAGATTCTGAAGCTTACGTAATTTAGGGGTGGTCACTTTAAGAAAAAGAATCTACAATTAGGAATATAAAATAATTCGCAGATCCTTGAAAGAGACCCATGCATGTGTGGGGCCTGAAGCTTAAGCCATTTTACCTTTCTGATAGACGTGCCTCAGTGGTCAGGGAAGGCTTCCTAGAGGAGGAGGTGAGATAGGCGCTGAGTCTGGAGAGGAGAATCTTATCAGCCAAGAAACCCGGGGCCCGGGCCAGTGTGAGGGAGTCAGGTCAGCAAACGTGTCCCAGGTACCTGTTCTCAGCTGGCAGCCCCTGTCCTCGAGAAGCAGGGTGGATGTATAGGACCTTAAAGGCCTTTGGCAAAGGGACACACTTTTCTGAAAATGCTTCTTCCCATTTGGGGCAAAGGAGGTGGATGGAGTTTGAAAAGACCGCACGATGAGCCATGTGATGAGCATGTGTGTGTGTTGTTGCGTGTGTCGGTCCAGGTGTGTCGCCCAGGCCTCGTGTCCACCCTTCCTGGTGCATCACTGTCCAGCTCTGTGTAATTGATTTCCTCTGTGTCCCTATCTAGGCATTCCACTCCAGCCACATGTGATTTGTGTATTCGTGCGTGTCAGAAAGGCCCCCGCCCTTCTGCCCTCGTTGGTCCAGTTGCACCACGGACACTCCTGTGTGTCCTGGCACTGCTCACACATTTTGATGTCTGTCTCCCAGCACAGAGAAGGCAGCAGTGAGCCAGATGAATTAATGTGGCTAATGAGTGGGTCCAGCTGTAAGGCATCTGTTGATGGTTCTGTCTGGGAGAAGTTGATGGAAGGGGAATAGCAGAGTGGATGTTGGGCAAGTTGTTTAACCTCACAGAGCCTCAGTTTACCCAGATAAAAAAATGGGGGATGATAATGGTGTTTGCCTTACTGAGTGGTTGAGAGGATCAAGTAGGATACTCCCTAAGGTGCTTCCAGCTCAGTGCTCCATAAACGTTAGCTGTGACTGCTGGTAGAAGCAGTGCAGACTAGTAGTTAAAAGGACAGGCTCTGAAGCCAGATTCCCTGTCTTCAGCTCTACACTTGCCCTGACTGTTGCTCCATCTATAAAATTATAAAATGGGCATGTTTTTACCTACAGGATACAGTGGTTTGGAAGAATTCATGAGGCATCTGGTACATAGTAAACACCCAAAAGTGATGGCTTCTGTTTCTGTTAATGCTATTATATTATTGATGCTGCTTCTATTACTGTTATTGCCTGGCTGTGTCCATATAGAAGGGAGGGGTGGGGAAAAAGGGATTGTTTCTCAGACCACCACACACAGAAACCACAAACAACCCCTCTCGCTGCTCCCGGCAGCCTCGGATGTGGTGTGCGGTTATGGAATTACAGTGCCCTTCGCATGAATCTCCAGCCACTGCATTCCCTCCAGCTGGCCAAGGTGGCAGCAGTTGCTCCCCCGCCCTTCCTGCCTCCCCTGCTGTCCACCCTGCACCCCAGAACGGAGACGACAGGAGAAAGATGTGTTTCCTCTTGCTGTAGGTTGAGTGCTATGGAGCCCATCTGAGGAAAGTGAGGCAATTCCAGCACCAATCTTTCAGCATCCACTGAGCCTGTGGATGAACCAGACCCAGCCCACAGGATGCCTCTCCCACCCTCCACCCGCAGCGTACTTGGCGTAATATAAAGGTCATGTCCAAATTGCCATCAAACTCATTTATCTATTAAGCCTTGGCTGGCCACAGCGCTCTCCGTGGTGGCAGCGTCTGCCTGTGCCATTTCTGCCAAAGGTGTCGAGCACCTGCTGTGTGCCAAGCACGGTGCCACACGTGCAGAAGTAGAGAGAGGCCCTCACTGACAGGCTGATGGAAAGTCGGGCTAACTCACTGTGGGCGAACCACCATTCACACGGGATTATTGAGCACCTACTATGTGTCACTTGGAGGAAACAGAAATGCACAGCGAGCCCATGATTCCTACCCTCATGCTCGTGGCTAATAAGGGAGCTAACACAGGAGCATAAATCCTGCAGTCACAAAATGTATCCTATAACAGGAGCCCCTTTCAGAGAGACGGAGAAGGCTTCCTGGGTAGACCTGGGTGCATGTGGAGGAGGGGGATGGGCAGAGGTTCTAGAGCAGCCTTGAAAGAGGCAGAGATGAGAGGTACAAAGGGTGTCTGCACCAGTGTATTGGTGGTTTGGCATCATCATGGTTGATGATGCCAGGGAAGTGGCAGGAATCATGAAGACAAAATTCCTCAGTTTCACAGGGGCCCCTTTGGACATAAAATCACAAAACATCATGGTGGGAAGGGCCTTCGAAGGTCCTCTAACCCCCTTACTTTACAGGTGAGGAAACTGAGGCCCAGAGAGAGGAAGGGGTCCATCAAGTGTCACATGGCAAGCTGGTGGCAGAGGTGGGACTCCAACCCAGGTCTGCAAGACCTTGAGTTCTGCCTGACTAATTCAGCCCTGGCTTTTAGCTCAAACTGATTATAGGAAGTAAAACAGCCAGGCCCTGTGCTGAGCAGCCCACCGACCTCGTTCATACACATCATCTCATAAACCCTGGAAGGCGAGTGCTGTTAGCATCTCCATTATACTGATGAGCAAACCGAGGCGGGGAAGCTAAGCAGCTGACCCAGGATCATGGGGGCTGACAAGTGGCAGAACTGGGTCCTGACCATAAGATGTAGAATTCCAATACTTGCACTTCCTATTGTTAGATTTTTCTGAGGTCCCAGAGAAGGCCAAAACGCTAGGGTCAGTGGTCAGAGTGGGGCCAGGCCTATGTGCCAACAGTGCAGCGGCTGCTAAGGGCCAGAAATGCAGGACCCATCCTCTGCTGCCTGCATCACACCCCCGAGTTGTACACGTTACTGTTTTCCAAAGCCAGAACCTGAGAGACCACGACACTGGTGGGTTTGGCCCTCTCGCTTATGATTTTTCTTGTATGTTATCTCCTCATATTAGTCTCTCATTTTATGACGCATCTGCAGATCTTCCAATCATAATAATTTCCCCCTCTGGACATCTGAACGTCAATTGATTATCTGAAAAGAAAGCCTTGCCTCATAACTACATTTAGGTTTCACATTGGCCAGGAAAAATGGTAGTGTTTGCTTGGGCTGGGAGCAGGCAGAACAGGAATTAATGAAAACAAAATTCTTTGAAAATCCCTGTAACCACTTCAAGCCCACTAGGATGGCTAAAGTCAAAAAGACAGACATAAGTGTTGGTGAGGATGTGGGGAAATTGGAACCCTTGGCACTGCTAAGTGGGGTTATAAAATGGTGCAGCCACTTAGGAAACAGCCTGGCAGTTCCTCAAAACGTTAAACAGAGAGTTACCATACAACCCAGCCATTCCATTCCTGGGTGTATAGCTCAAGAAAAATGAAAACAAATGCCCCCACAAAAACCTGTACACAAATGTTCATAGCATTATTCCTGAGCCAAAATGTAGACACAATTCAAATGTCCATGAGGAGATGAATGGATAAACAAAACGTGGGACAGCTGTCCAAAATATTATTCAGCCATGAAAATGAATGAAGTACTGATAACATGCTATAATACAACATGGATGAACCTTGGAAACATGATGCTAAGTGAAAAAAGTCAGAAACAGAAAGTCACATATTATATGATTCCATTGGTAGGAAATGTACAGAAATGTACAGAATTAGGCAAATCCACGGAGTCAGAAAGCAGATTAGTGTTTGCGAGGGGTTGAGGGGAGAGGGAGATATGATTGACTGCTAACGGGGATGGGGCTTCTTTCTAGGTTGATGACAATGTTCTAAAATTGGATAGTGATGATGGTTGCACAACTCTGTGAATATACTAAAAAGCCCTGAACTGTACACTTGAAATGGATAAATTTCATGGTATGTGAATTATATCTCACTAAAACTTACAAGAAGAAAACAAATCCCTATAAATCCCATTGACGCTGTGGTTTAAGAGGAAGGGTGGGGAAGTCGTAGGTCAGAGTGCAAGGATGTACTTCTGTTTTCACTTAGTGAAAAATGGCAATTGAATTTTTAAAAAAGCCTCTCCTTCAGTCATGTTTCTGGGAACCATTACACACACTATCCCTTGGCTGACCCTGGTTCAGGTTGCATTCCCTCCAAGTGGAAAGGGAGCAGAGCCTCACTTGAGAGGCGAGGAGGCTCAGGCAAGCAGCTGCTCCCAGAGCCAGGCCTCCAGCCTGTGGGATGCATGCAGCCTGGTCTCAGCACGGATTTTCCCATCTCTGAATGTGTTGTTTCTCCATCTCCATTTCACAGATTTGCAAACTGGCCCACCAGGACAGTCACGTAGCCCAGGTCATGCAGTGGGCTAGAGGGGAACCCAGGACTCCCGTCCACTTGGGATCTGTCCACTGTATCAGATTGAACGTCTCAGTTACAAGGCAGATATCTGTATCTGAGAAAACCTCAGTGTTGCTTTGAGAAAGGAGAGCATTGGAAGGGTCAGTTTTATGTGACAAGGAAGCATCAGAGTAGAAGGTGTCACCTGGGGGAGGCCTAGAGGAATCATTTGAGTGAACTCTGAAAGTGCTGGGGTGGTTGGAGGGTATGGGGAGTAGGCAAGGCCCCGGACTGAACGTCTGAGCGTTTGGGAATCTCTGATTCCGCACCCAGCCCTTCCCTCTGTCCACTTCCAAGCTCTTCCAGCTGTTCTGCTAATTAGGATAGTCACATTCGCTGAGTTCATCATCCTGCCTCCTCCATCTCAAACTTTCCAGCTCCCAGAGAGCTCAGCCCTGAAGCCCCGGCCCCTCCCCACGGAGCTGGCAAGCTTTAGAAAGAAAGGTCCCAGCCTATTTCGGAGGAACCAAAGGACGTTGCATCTGCAATCTGGCCTCCTTCACACGTATCATTGCACCAGCAAGGACAGACCTTGGGGCCAGGGCACCCTCTGAGAGATTGCTTAGTTGGGGAAGTGTTCCTTTTTTATGAGTTATTAGACCCTTTTGGCAGTGCTGGGGGTTATGGCTCCCAGCAGGAGTCACAAAGGACAGGATTTCACAGGCAGAGTTGGACAACCCTGGGCTGGGTTACAAAGTACTCATCACCCCACGTGGGTGCACATGTCCTTTTACAACTCTAGGCTGCTGGAAAGGACTGTGCTCATTTGAAGGGTCATTTAAGGTAATGAGCTGAAAGCAGCTTTAATTTATGTTCTCTTTAAAGCACAATTCAACTCAGAGGAAGGACACAGCCCCCTAGAGACTAGTCTGGGGGTTTAGAACTTGGTCCTTGTGTAGGCTCATCTGGGTTGGCCAGAAAGAACCTACTACATGCCAGGATGTGGCTGCTTTCACCATTGTGTTCTCATTTAATCCTACAATGAACCTACACAGTCATCCCCACTTTACAGATGCGAAACAGAGAGGTTAGGTGACTTGCCTAAGGTCACACAGTGACTCTCTTCTATCTGACATCGAAGTTCTAATCCACTTGGTCTCTAAACTTACAGTGCTGACCACCTGGCTCTTTTGCCTGTTTTCCCTGGCATGTTTCATCACTACTGATTTGCAGGTTTAAAAAAAATTAAAAACCAAAAACCGAGGCATGGAAAGGTTAAGCAACTTGCTTGAAGTAGAACTGGGATTCAAACCAAGCAGCCTGACTTCCGAGTCCACCCTCTTAACCATCACTTTGCATTATACTTTCTTTGAGGCCAGAGAGAGTGCTTTAGACATCTTTGATTCCTCTGTGTCATTAGCTCCTCAAAGTAGGTGCTAACCATTTTTGTTGAAAAAGTGAGCGAGGGAATAGGTGGCTAGAAGGATGGATGATTGGATGGCTGGATAGTTAAGTGGGTAGATGGAAGGATGGGTGGGTAGATGAATGAATGCATGGATAGATGGATAAATGGATGGGTAGTTGGATAGATGAGTGGATGGGTGGGTGGGTGGGTGGATGGATGGATGGATGGATGGATGGATGGATGGATGGATGGATGGATGGATGAGTGAATGGATGGAAAAGGATATAGATGGGTCAGTAATTGGGTTAGAGGGCTTTCTCATGTGTAATGTATTGGTAAGTTCACAGAAGCTGTCTAGAGACAACATCTCACTTAGTGATGATTCTAATGGGTGTTTTGACTAGAGTAGCCATAGAACAAAGATAGTATCTACTTGCTCTCCACCAGTACCTACAGAGTCTAGAACAGCAAACTTTTGAGACAAAGAGCCAATCCGGTCCCTCACAACAATTTAAAAATTATTCGAGAGCCATAAATATATTTTTACAAATAAGTAAAATTTAAAGTAATATTATAACAAGTAATAGTATTATATCTATTAAAAAAAGAAAAATTCACACAAAAAATTGCTCACATGTATGTACCCAAAGAGCCGCATGTGAGTCGCGAGCCGCAGTTTGCTGACCGCTGGTCTAGAACATGGAGACCTCTTAATAAAGGTTTGGGGTTTTTTTGGTTTTTTTTTTGAATGACTGAAAAACCAGACAGTCACCAGATCTCGAAAAACACAGAGCCTTGCAACCTTCCTTAGACCATACTGTGCAAAGGACCCATCTCAGAGGTTTATATTGTTTCCAGGCTGGGGAGATGGATGTGCTGCCTGTTTCCTCAAGGGAAGAAGTGGTTACTCACCCAGTGCACAAGTGCTGCCAGGGCCTGGCAGAGCATTTGGGCAGAAGGTATTAAGAGAACATTTTTCAGAGGTGTTTTCTTCCCCTGTATTTGAAGATCAGCCTGGTAGCAACTATCAAAAAGACCTGTAGGAGCAGTCTATTGACACCTGTGATCTTAGAACCAAAATGTTTTGATTTGCTTGTTTAATGACTTCTGTCCAAAATAAGGCCTGTCACTATAAGTTTCATTGAATCCACAAAGGCATTGGGTTATGTCTGCTCTTTTCTGTTGTGAAAGCGTATTTTTAATGGCAACTTATCCCCATTTGTTGTGCTCACAATCCCTAAATAACAGTGAAACCAATGAACCAGAGATACCATCAGAGCACCCGAATGCTTGTCTCCTAACATTTGTTTTGGTGATCTTTGGAGAAAATCGAAGTCACAGGAAGAGGTAGAATGAAGAGCACATGCCACATTTCTGGCCAAAGCTGAGGTTGGATTGAGGACAGATGGTTGGCGGGTCAGAGATCACCGGTTTATTGCTGTGAGGTCTCGGCATCTCCAATGAGGAGCAAGATCATTGGAGTCTCACGTTATAGGTTAATAATTATATGGCTTATTTTAAAATGTTAGAAGAACACACACTGTCACTTCACAGGTATTACCACTTAAGATGAAGTAGAGTAATAGCGCATGTTAAAAATTAATTGACTTAAGGACAACAGTAGGGAAATAATAGCATAGCTGTCTGCAGCTAGGAATGAGCTGCCTGAAGAGAGCTCATTTTACATAATTTAATTCCTTGAGTCCTCCCAATAGCTCAATGAATTAGACACCCTTGAGGCATGGAAAGTTAAACATGGCCAATATATAGCCAAGCCAGAATCTGAACCCAGCCTGACTCAGGAGTGTGAGCCCTCATCTCTGCACTCCAATGCCTCTCGAAAATAAAATCATAGCACAAATAGCAAAACCAAAGCCCCTTTTGCCCTTGCAACCTGAGATCCAACTCCACATATCCATGCACTGAGGGAACCCCACTGTGTGGTCAAGCATCATCAAGAGAGGCATCTTCGAAGGCAGCAGGTGTTGGCCCAGATTTGCCACGTGACCTAGAGCCAGCCCCTGCTCCTCTCTGAGAAGTTAGCTTGCATGAGCTCCCTCCCCGGTGGCACACATGGCACTGCTTCATGGAATCCGACCCTCTGCTTCATGGAATCCGACCCTCCAGGCAGAGCCGCCAAGTTCTATGATGCCCGGCAGCGTCTGATGCCGGGCAGTCGTCACGGCAGTGTCAAGGCCCAAGGACACCCACCTTCCCACACCCCAGGCTGAGCAGAGCCTTGCCCGACAGGCTGAGCTGTTGGGGCCAAATTCCAACAGCAATGGAATATCCCTGAACAATTTAAGCAAGAGGGTAACATGATCACATTGAGTTTTGACAAGGCCCCTTGGGTGGAGAACAGATGGGAGGGCAGCCAGGGTGAGATGGGAGAGAACAGGAAAGCGTCTCTTAGAGATGTCTGGGCAAGAGATGGCTTGGACCACAGAGGCTATGATAGAGATGTGAGCAGAGTCAAGGGATATTTAAAGATAAATCTGGGAGGGATTTAATACTTAAGTAGTGGCGGGCTATGCAAGGAGATGTTCACATTTCTGGCTTGCTGCCTGGGAGGATGGTGACACCATCTCCCTGTGGGAGGCTTGGCTGAGAACCCTTTCCTCCTCCACAGAGCGTTCTAGGAAAGACCTGGCAGATGCCTTCTTTTCCTTGATAAGGAGTAGGAGTGGTCCAGGGGCATAGCTAACTGCTGCATCCCTCTCCATTACTGGTTATCCTCTGCAGGGTGTAACGGGCTCCTGCTGGGGCCTAATGTAGCCATTCCTCTTGGGGGGAGAGCAGGGCTCCACTCCCTGTCTACCAGACACGTGGTTATAAATTAATGCAAATGGCTCTGGAGGGAGGGACGTTAGGGCTCAGTGAGACAGATCCATGCAGTCAACTTTCCTGACCATTGCTCTGAGCTTGCTGAGGAAGTGTGCTGTGCCTGGCCTTTAGGCTGGTGGCAGCTCCATAGGGGAGGGAACTGGTGGGCTCCCGACAGAGTGGTGATGCAGTGAAGGAGGTATAGGGTGGCCCTGGGAGGGGAGATTCTTGCATGCTTTTATACACCTTGATAGTATATGGCTTGTTGCAAAATATGTTGTTTGCTCTCTTAGTCTGAAAGAAAAGGCCAACAAAGTGATTTTTGCAAAAGGAAGAAAAAAGAGGTCTGACCAGAAAGGTAGCCAGTTGGATAGTAAGGAAGACGTTGGCTCAGCCTGGGGTTCAGGGTCAAGGCTCAGCCTGGGTCAGGACTCAGTGCTGGCCTCTGCACACAAGGGCACAGCTACAGTACCCCACATACATACACCGTCAGCAGATACCCAGGCAGAAAAAGACCCCACCATTGCAGGCCACCTTGTCCTGGATCTGTCTGCCCTCATGGCTCCTGCCTGGACTACCTAAATAGTTCCCCCTTGTTACTCTCTATGAAAGCACCTCCTTCCTCTCCTTTACTTATCAAATTTATGATCATGTATTCGTTGTTCCTTTTTGAGGACAGGGACCATATCTGCTTTATTCACCAGTGTTTTTTACTGGCTGTCTAGCTCTGTGCTTGACATAATGCTGGCAATCAGTAAATATTTATTGAATGAATATATGAATTATTTAATTAATTAATGGAATACCTACATAATAATAGTCCTCATAATATAGCTATGAGGTGTTGCTATCACACCTGTACAGTTGACCCCTGAACATGTGGGCCTGCACCTTGTTTAAACGCGTTTGTTCAGGGATCAGCTATATTTTTGATCCACAGCCAGTGATTTCATGTATACAGAAGGCCAGCTTAAGTTATACATGGATTTTTAATGGCACAGGTGGTCTGCACCTCTATCCGCTGCATTGTTCAAGGCTCAACAGTTTGGATGCTTTCTAAGCATTGATCCTCACAGCATCTACCAAGAAAGAGAGACAGGGATAGTCCCCAAGTAGCCTAGATAGAAACGGATAGGCTGAGTTATGTCTTGTCCGTGACCTAACTGATGGCAGCCTGGGATTATGGGTTGGCGTGTGCCTCCCAGACTCTGTCAACCACATCATTGCATTTTTTCTTCAGGCCCAGAGGACATGGCCACCTTGAGAACTGATCCTGCTATTTGCCCAGGCCAGTTCACACCACCAGATGAATTAGAGTACATATCTCTTGCCCTCGTAGTAATTATTTGTACTTTCTTAGCATCACAGCCTGCCTCATGTCTAACAGGGAGACACGTCTGTCTTAGACAGCATGTGTAAAGACACTGAGGCAGTGAAGAGCTTGGCGTATCTGTGGCTAGAGTGGGGATGGATAGGGAGATCTGTGCCTGGGTCTCACTCATTTCTGGGTCCCCATGGAGGGCACAGAGCTCTGCACACGGAGCCTGTGTTCATGGCTCGTGGCATTAATCAGGCCCTGGCCTATTCACTTGGCTTTGCGGGACATGGAGCTCTAACCGTCTCTCTCCTCTGCTCTGACCCCAGCGCCTACACAGAGCCCTACAAGGTCTGTCCCATCTCTGCCGTGGGCCCCAAGGAGGACCTGACATCGGATGAAGAGCAGGGCAGCTCCGAGGAGGAGGACAGTGCTGCAAGAGACCCCAGCCTCCCCCACAAGGTAGGGGCCCCACCCCGGCCAGTGGGATGTGGGCGGAGTCGGAGATGTGAAGGTGGAGAGAGGACGGTCAGGACCTACTCCATCCTATCTTGATCTGGAGGGAACTGTTGGCAGACAGCAGACCCTGAGCTGGATCCAGAGGCTGTGTCACAGAGTAGCTGGCATAGCGGCTGTAAGACACATGGTGGACATGTGTTGGTGATGCGTTGGTGATGCAAGGACAGCTGCTCCTGCTCATGTCCTCCAGGGTTTGAGAAAGTTTGGGGCTTCCCAGAGCCTTTGTGGATGAAATGGAACTGAGCTGCCTGATCTGAATCAAGACAGACATGTATTCTAATGACCTCAGGCCCCTGTGCCTCAGTTTCCTCATCTGCAAAGTGGGAATCATGAGGGTGAGATGAGTTAAGGGATGTGAATGAGTTTCCTTAATTGAAAACAGAGCTCTAGAGTAAAAGTTGGTTTCCCCATACCCTGCAGTGATGCAGTGGGCGGGGGAGATGGGGGCTGAGAGAGGAGCTGCTGTTTGTCTGGAAGCAGAGGGCGAAGTGAGACCCCAGTCACAGTGGAGACCCAGGCCTTTATATGGGGCATGAGTGCATGGTGGTATTACAGTTGTCTCGGTATCCAAGGGGGATTGGTTCCAGGAGACCCCACCACACAGATACCGAAATCCTTGGTTGCTGAAGTCCCTTATATAAAATGGCATAGTATTTGCATACAGGATACAGCAGGGCATGCCTACAGATCACTTCATTTGCGTGGATTTAGCATAGGGCTCAGCATGTGGCAAATTCAAGTGTTGCTTTTTGGAATTTTCTGTGATTTTTTTTTTTAATATTCTTGATCCACAATTGGTTGAATCTAAGGTATGGAGGGCTGACGGTACATGTGCTCTCTATTGGGTGCTCATGATGAGCCCTGCTTCACTTCCATTCACTGACATGATCTCATTCCTTCCACACGCCGCTTCTAGGAGCCAAGAATTGCTTCCCCCATTTTACATTTGCAGAAACAGAGAGGCAAAGAACTTGTCCAGGTCACATGGCTGCTATTCAGTGTTACCCAGGAAACATCATAGGTTGACGGGGGCCAGGAATCGAGGCCACGAAAGACACCCTTGCTACAAGACAGGACAGGCTAGGAAGGTTGAGACCCCCCTTGAGGCTCTCCCCGCCCTGTCTCCTGGGCCCCGCTCCTGTCTGCCTGCGGGGAGGAACTGGGGAAGCAGACGAGCACCGCCTCCCACCTGGCCAAACTCCTTCAGGCACCTTGTCCTGTGTCTGCCTCCCACACTTTGTCATCTTCTCCTTCCAAGCCTGGGTTAAGGATGTCACGTTGATTAAAGACCATTCATTTAGAAGCACTCAACAGGAGTGCCTGGCACTGACCAAGCATTTTATAAATGGTCATGTCTTTCATTTTGCTTTTATACCCTTGATTTCTTTTTAAAATTCATTTATTGATCCAAACAGTCTTTTCATAAAGTTTCCTAGTCAGTGCTGAAGGGGGCTTTCCCACACGGCTCCCCCTCACCCCTTCCCCTTTCACTCTTGTCCCTGCTTCTCCCTCCCTAGATAGTGAGTGCTCTGCAGGCACTAAATGCTTCCGCATTTGTTATCTGTTTCACTCCTTACAACAACTTCCAACGTCAGTACCATCATCCCTGTTTTTCAGTTGAGGACACAGAGGTTCAGTGAAGTGAAGTAACTTGCCCAAGGCCACACCTAGTGATTGAAGGGGTCCAGACTCAAAACCAGGCCTGGCTGGCTCCAAGCCAGTGCTTGTTTTGTGTTGCAGTCTTGGGGACCTTACCTCTCTACCCCTCCCTCCTCTCCTGGGAAGGAACTAGTGACTCCTTGGGGAGAAGGGACACGGTACCTGTTCAGAGACGGTGTTGGCTTTTCTGGCCGTCCCTGGGGTCATGGAACCTGGGAGCAGAAAGAGATAGTCGTCATGGGGAATGTGGTCCCCACTCTGAATCTGGAATCTGAGTCAGACCTGGGTACCAGGCCTAGAAGAGTTGAAAGGCTGATGGAACAGTGGGGCCTCCCATGTGTGAATTTCTGTGCTTTGGTCTCCCACCTCTTGATGGCATCCTATCACAGTCATTGAGTTCTCTGTTAAACCTTCTTCCAGCTGTGTTACCACTGGCCAGTCTCTTCCCATCATGGGGCCTCAGCTTCCCCATCTCTAAAATGGGGGCCAAATGGCGTGGTGGTTAAGCGCTGGCTTGGGAAGCTGGCGGCTCCGGTTCGGGTCCCACACATGAGGGCCAGTGACACTGCCCTCAAAAAAAAAAAATTTAAAATTTTAAAAAATAAAAAATAAAATGGGGGCATTAATAGTAACCGCTGGACTATGAGAGGGTTGAATGAGAACGCTGATGGAAAAGTGCCAGCCACGTAGTAGGGGCATATTAATTATCTGTTGCTTCTGAGACTGGGAGTCAGAGGGGGAATAGGAAAAAAGAAGGCCTGACCTGCCCAGAACCATTGTAAAGACGTGAAGTCCTAGGTTTTTGGCCATTTGTGGTTATCTGGGTCAGCATCCCAGCCTTCTGGGCTCCAGGCCACGGCTTAGACACCCCCTGGAATAAGGAGCTTGCGAGAGGTAGGGTAGCATAGAAAATGAGAGTTTCCCACCCAGCTTTGCCACTTGCTAGCTGAGTAATTTGCGCAACTTCTTAACCATTTTCTTCCTCAGGTTCCCCACCTGTAAAATTAGGAAAACATCATAGTGCCTGCTTCGGAATAGTTATGAGAGTGAATTATCCTGTGGAGACTTAGAACAATGCCTGACACACAGGAAAAGCACACACAAAGGTCAGCGCTTTGGGGCGGGACAGTGGGCAGGACAGGGAAGCCGCCTGCCCCAGGTCAGGGAGGACTCAGTAACAGTGCCAAGGGCATGGGACTGAGGCAGCGCCTGCCTCGGACAGGGGCCTCTTACATGTCCTGCGGGGGCCAGAGCCAGTGGCCAGCCAGGTGTGGGGCCTACGTAGGGAGAAGGGTCAGGGATGGGAGCATCCTGTCATTCTGAGCACAGAGGGACAGTGAGGGTCTAGACTCGTCACGGCAGGTCGATTCACTCTGAGGAGCCCAGCCTTCTCGTCTACATAGTGGGGCTAAGCATCCCTGCTCTGCCACCCCTCTCATCCTTTTTTATGAGGGTTTCATCATGGACCAATGTCAAAATCACCTTTCAAAATTAAATTTTCACCCATGAGGTGTGCTTTACTGGATTCTCCCTGTAAGATGTGAAATCATTACAGGCGTAGGTTAAAGTCCCTTGGAACGCTGCTTCCCGATCCTCGTGCCCTCGTGGAGGTAACTATGGTATGCAGGTTAGTGTGAATTGGTCCAGAACTTGCCCCCTGTAGTCACCTCCATATATCATGGTCAGTGGAAAATGGGTGGTATTGTTTGTGGAGTTGGTATTTTTCCATAAATCATATCAAACTCTAAGAAACCTGGGGTAACTTGATTGGGTTCGTTCAGATTATTCATAGAGATTTTCCCACACTGATACATACAAGTAGAGCCCTGAATTAATTTTTCAGTGCTGCATAGTATTCCATGTTATGGATAAACTGTGGTTCATTTCGCCATCTCCCTGCTGGGGGATATTTACAGTGTTTCTCACGTGTTTGCATCATGAACAGCATTGCAGTGCCCCTGTTTGCACACTGCCTTACACACTCGTGCGAGGTTTTTTTCTCTGGGGTAGATCCAAAGGCATCAGTGGATCGGAGGCACCGTTTCATTTTTCACACCTGCTGCTAACTTGACCCCCAAGAGGCTTTTCCTGAGCACTGCCTGGCAGCCCTCAGTGTGGAAGAGTTCCCCAGATGCTGGGCCTCAGAACAGCTGTGAAGGGAGATTTCCAGAGAGAGAAATCTTTCCTGAATCCTTTTTGCTACAGAAGTTTGGTGGGACGGGAGGTGGGGAGAAAAAGCATTTATTCCTGATTCTTTTGTCTTCCACTGTGTCTGAAGGTTCTATTTGTCCAAAAGGTAAAGACCTCTCCTCCCTGTGCCTCCGTCCAGCGTGGGGGAAATGGGAACCAGATTTCCCATCTCCAGCCCCGTCACGGGACTAGGCCTAGAGCACATATGAGTGATCAGAATTACGCCCTGTGTGCCTCAGGAGGCAGGTTGGGGGTGGGGAGCCTGACCCTTCTTACAGTTTGATATGGTTGATGTAAAAATAAATAAAGGGTAGTGAGCCCCACCCTTCCCAGATGTTTTGGGGTGACCAAGTCAGGAAGGGAGAGATTTTGGGAGCAGGATAGGAAGCTGAGCCCAGCTGGCCCACCCACATGTGACCTCTCCCTCTCTTCCACTCATAGGGCCTTCCATACAAAGGGCGTGGGTTGAAGGAAGGAGGGGGCAAAAAAAGGAAAAGTGAGAAGGACTTAAAAATAGATCTAGCTGTGAAAGGAGACATTCAAAGGTTGGCTGGCCTGCCGCTCCTCCCTAACAATAAACCTGGTTCTCAGACTAACGGGGACTTTTTAAGCTAAATACCAGCTCCCCTGAGACCAGCCCAGGAGCGGCCGTCGCTTCTGGCTCCCTTCTCACTCCCTCCTCCCTCGCCTGAGGCCCATCATCCCTACCTTTCCCTGAGCCCAGGTCCACCCCTGAGCCCAGGCAGAACTTAGTGCCCTGACTTCTGGAACCGACGCTCCTGCCATCACGCTCTCCCTGGTTCATCTCTTCCCCGACTGCACCTGGGGGCCAGTTGGCCTGTCCTGGCCTCTTTGCGGACCTTGTGCTCCAGGCCTTGCGCCTGTGGCCTTGCCCTGACCATCTGCCTAAGTTAAAGTGTCCATTTGAACCCTGGTATTTCCACTGGGCCAGTCTCTAGCCTGGGTTAAATGTCACCCTGTGCATTCTCCCTGCCACCTGTCCAGCTCTGCACATTGGCTCTTTTGCAAATGCTGCTACGTCCCCAAGTCCTCAGGGGGCCATTGCATCTGCTTCCTCGGGCTGCAGCCTGTCCTCCTTCCCAGAAAACCACCTCTCCTGTCAAACATGAATTCCCTCCCATCTGCATCCCTTCTCTCTATCCTCACTCAGTTTCTCCTCTTCTTGAACAGAAATGGGTTTATTTACTAAGTACTCACTGAGCACTTACTATGTACCAGGCACCCTTGTAAGGTCTCAACATACAGCAGCCACAAGTCAGACCAGATGCCTCCCTGCCCTGATGGCATTTATATCCTAGAGAAGAAGAGGAAGAGTCAGCCAGAAAACTCCTGAGGTGGCTGAGGTGGCAAATGTTCTGTAAACAGCAGAAAAACAAAACCCACCATGGTGGTGGAGGACAGGGCACCAGGGGTGGGGGCATGGAAACTTAGGCAGGGAGGCTAAAGAAGGCCTTTTATTCCATTTTTTAAAATTATGTTAAAATACACATAATGTAAAATTTACAATATAAATCATTTTAAGTGTCCAGTTTGATGGCATTAAGCACATTCACATTATTCTGCAGCCGTCACCACCATCTATCTCCAGAGCTTTCTCATCTTTCCAAACTGAGACTCTTGTCCCCATCAAACACTAACTCCCCATTCCCCTTCCCCCAACCCTTGGCAACCACCATCCTACTTTCTGTCTGACTGCTCTAGGGACCTCATAAAACTGGAATCACACAGTATGCATTCTTTGTGACTAGCTTATTTCACTTACCATAATGTCCTCAAGGTTCATCCATTTTATAGCATGTCAGGATTTTTTTCCTTTCTAAGGCTGAATTATAGTCCATTATTATGTATGGACCACATTCCGCTTATCAACTCATCCATCAGTGGATGCTTGGGTTGCTTCCACCTTTTGGTATGTGAGTGATGCTGCTATAAACGCGTGTACAGATACCTCTTCGAGACCCTGCTTTCAGTTCTTTTGGGTATACACCCAGAAGTGAAATTGCTGGACCATGTGGCTAATTCTATGTTTAATTTTTTGAGGAACTGCCATACCTATTTCTGCCACAGTTCCACCATTTTACATTCCCATCAGCAATGCATGAGGGCTCTAGTTTCTAAGTGCCAGCTTGCTGAGGAGGAAACTTTTGAGCAGTGCGCTGAATAGTGTGAGGGAGGAAGCCATGGGAAGATCTAGGGGCAGAGTGTTCCCGACAGAGAACAGCAGTGCAGAGGTGGGTCATTGGGAATGACCTTCGGGAACTGGAAGACTAGAAGGTCAGTGTGACTGGAGCAAAGGAGGAGGTGGGCAGGAGAAATTCTGTAGGACTTGGTCCAGCACGCAAACATATTCGGGTCCTCCCCAGGCTTCCACCTCCCTCAGTGCTGTCATTCACCCTGCAAAACCCTCCCCGATCTCCATGAGCCAGGCCCCCTCCACACTGTCCACCTCAGACCCCGTCTTACTCAGACCTAGGGCCCCAGCTTGGTGGTCTCTCCTCTTCCTTTGGTTTCTCAGGCTCTGTCCTCCCCTAGTTTTCTCCCTGCTTCTCCGACATCCTATTCTGCCTACGCATTTGTTCCCCAAAGCCTGAGTTCCTCCAGCCCTGCCTCTCATTTTGTGTCCATTGCTGAGTCAGCCCCTTTCAGACCAGTGGCAAGCCCTACTCATGGCATTTCCAGAGCTGACCTTCTGGCCTGACGCCTCTCTGCAGACCCACACTCAGCTTCCAGCTGCCCTTTTGGGCCCTTCTTGGAAGCCCTGCAGACACCTCAGACTCAGCCTATCCCAAGGTGAACTCATCATCTTCCCACCCCACCCTTGGCCTGCTTCTCTTCTTGTGTTTGCTCTTTTGGTTGTTGGCATCAGATTTGAAAGACTATTGCCATGTTTTCTTAATCATGGATCAAATGAAATTCAACAAATGCCTAAGCCTTTGGCCAGACATCATGAGGATACAAAAACGAGTCTGTCTTTTCTTTAAACCCACCCCAGGTCCTTTGCACTGGCAGTTTCCTCCACTTGAAACACTCTTCCTGCCTTTTGCACAGCTGGCTACAGTTCTCAAGTTAAATGTCACCTCCACCAAAGGCCTCCCCTGCTTACCTGCTGTGTTTGACTGTGGCATTCTTGTTTATTTCCTTCTTCATACTTATCTCAAACTGTGATTATATTCTTCATTTTTCTGCTTACTTGCATACTGTTTGCCTTTCCCTGTCAGGAGAGCTCCCGGGAGGGCCAGGACTGTGTTTGTCCTATTCACAGGTGTGTCCTTACTGTCTGACACATAATGTAGTATGCAGTAAATGTCTTTGAATAAACTAATAAAGAAATGCATACATTAGACTCAGCTCCTGCCTTTAAGTAAGGAAAACCAGCTTAGATGCATGACAGTTTAATAAATGAAAACACTTGTTTGGTCCTGTATAGTTGACTTGGCATGGTGAGGGGCTGAGCTGGGTGCCGACCCTGCTCACTGGCTGCCCAGTAACCACGCAGAGGGTGCAGTGTTCAGTGCAGTAACACAAACAGACGCTTCCAGGCAATATGAGTGGAGGAAGATTAGAAACACAGACTCTCAGAGCATAAGGGTTGGGAGAGAATAGGGGCTCAGAGGTCCGGGAGGTGTCCTGGGTACCCTCATGTCTCACACCTCTTGTTCAGGGCCCTGGAACGCTTGGGGGCTGTCAGGAGCTGATGAGCTGGTGGCGAGGACAGTGGGAATGCCCAAGTCCTAAGAGAGCTTATTTTGTGGCTGATTTCCTCTCTGCTAAGTCTCAGACATGTCCCTTGCCCCAGTGGTTTGGGATTTGGGCCTCAGTCATCCTTACCTTCACTTGATGTCTGGGCGGTCACTGTTTGTACATAGTCTACAGCCCTGCTGCTCAAGGTTCACCACATGGACCAGCGGCACCCCAGACCTGCCCCACCAGGATCTGCATGCTGGGAAGGTCCCCAGTGATTCATACGCTCATGGAAGTTGGAGCTCTGGTCTGTATGTATCAGCCATCCAGTCTGTAATCAAGCACTCTCAGAGCCCTGCACTCGCAGAGGTGCCAGAAAATAAACTAATGGGGTCCCTAGCCATGGAAAACTTACGGTTGAATTGTAGAATGAAAAAGCTACTCACATGATAACCTCTAACTTTATATTTATGTTTTATGCACTTTTCTGAATGTTACATCTCACCATGAAAACCGAACAAAGGCAGCTCATGAGATGGAAAAGTTGTGGGCCCTCCTCCCCAGCTTACTCAGCTTTGTGAGCTAAACCCTGAGCAGTGTAACGGTCCAAGGCTTAAGAGTTAGGGCAATCAGGGAGGCTTCCAGGAGGAGGCGAGGCCTAAGGACTCCTTGAAGGAGAGTAGGACATAGTTAAGCGGAACGGAGAAGGTGGGTGTACAGGAGGCGAAGTGGACAGCACAAAGGCCTGGAATCCAGCCATTGACTGGCTTCTTGAGGTCACGGCTGGTCCTTTTCTCGAATGGAAGTGAGATGGTCAGGACAGGAAGACTATCTCATCTGAGCCACTTACTGGCCTTTTCCTGCTGTCAAACAGTGCGAGTTTGCCAGTCACAATCACAGTCACTCTAGGCTTAATGTATGACCTAGAGACACTTGTTGAGACTGTAGGGGATTCTGGGCACAGAGACCAGCATAAACAAAACAGGCCTGGAGGTGGGGAGAAATAGGATGAACTGCAGAATAAAATTGAGTTCCCTGGGGCATGGAGGAATGCAGGAGAGGTACCTGGCAGGGGTCTTTAGGCTACGTCACATAGGACTTATTTGTGCCTCAGGGTCCTCATCTGAAAAATGGAGATTATAATAGTACCTCTTTCATACTGGTTGGGAGGATTCAGTGAGGTAAAACATGTAAAAAGCTTAGAGCCATACTTAGCATATATACAAAGTGTTTAGTCAATGCTAGCTGTTACATTAAGTGGATATCATTATTATCCTGTTTTCCAGATGGGGGCTCAGAGAAGAGAAATAACTTGTCCAAGGGCATAGGTCAAGGAATGGTGAGAGCCCAGGATTTGAGACCAGGTCTTCTGGCTGAGTATGGGCTCTCAGCATCACGCCAGGTGACAGGTTTTTCTAGTCAGTGCTGAGAGCCGCGGGAGCCACTCAAGGCTGCAAGTGACAGCAGAAGGCAGCCACCATGGCAGAAGATGGATTGGAATGAATGAAAGACTGGAGCACTCAATGAGCTAAGAGACAAGTTCAGCTGAGAATGGGGGTACGCTAGGGAGCTTAGGTCTGAGGTAGGGACCAGAGAGCCCATCACTTCAAAGGCAGGGCAGTGGGGACAAGGACCAGGGTGGATAGAATGATGTAGATGTAGGTGAAAACTGTCTGAGAAGGAGGTCTCAAGGAGGCAAGAGGCTGAGGGGTATAGCCTGAAGATTGGGGGTCCTCCCAGCTGACCACAGGTAGAGGGGACAGCCGTGAACTGGGGAGGGGCAAACTGAGCCAGGCACCAAGTCAGTTGGGAGGTGTGGCCTGGCAATGAGCTGGCAGAGATGAGGGTGAGAAGAAAGAGGTGGCTGTGTAAAGGCAGAGCAGGTGTAAACCCAGGAGCCTGCTACCCGAGAGAGAAGTGACAACCTAGGAGCTTTGGAAGTGGGTTCTTGCTCTGCTGCAGGATAGGACATTGGGAAGGATTGTGTGGCCCCTGGGCATGCTTGAGCCATCCTGAGGGCCAAGCCATAAAGCCTGAGTGAGGTTCAGTGCCCTGCTTCTCACAATCATTATTGTTACTATAATACCTTGCCAGTGCTGTTTCACTTCTCCATCACTCTTCACTGAAAATAAAGAGCTTTCCCCCCATCGTTCTCTATGATCTTTTGTGATGGCCTCTAAACCAGTGGCTCTCAAGACCTTTTGGTCTCAGACCTCTCTGCCCTCTTAAAAACGATTGAGGACCCCAGAGTTTTTGTTTCTATGAATTTTTGTTTCTAAACATCTATCAATGTGTATCACATGAAAAAGTCAAGTGGAGAAAATTTTAGAACATCTATCTTTTAATTTGTTTTAGAATAACAATAATAAACCCATTACATGTTAACGCAAATAGCATTTTTAAAGAAAAATAAGTATGTTTTCCAAAAAATTAGTGAGAAGAGTGACATTGGTTTTGTATTTCTTGCAAATTTCGTTAATGTCTGGCTTAATAGAGGACAGCTGGATTCTCCTAGCTGCTTCTGTTGTTTAGGTCGACTTCCATGAAAATCCAGGCCGACACAGATAGATTGTTGGAAAAGGGAAGTGGAATCCCAGAGGTTCTGGGATCACACTTGGAGAGCTGCTGTTCTAGAAGGAGGCTAAGTATCCCATTTTATAGCTTGACAAACTGAGGCACGGAGACAGGGGACCAGCGCTCCCAACTCTTTCTGTGACCCACTGTTTAACCTCGAGGGTCCCTGAAGGAGGACTGTCCCTCCTGACTGGATCTGGTCCCAGAATAGCCAGCGATGACCTGGCTAGCTTGCCCGGAGCCTGGGGAGGAAGTGCAGGACTGGGCGGCCCTGGGGAACAGCGGCGATAAGCTCTGCCTCGGGCAGAGGGGCCAGTAGCCGCCTGATGTAACACCCACAGCGTCAGACTGAGAACAGCGATAGCAAGAGCACAGCCCTAGCACCCCAGCCCCCACACTCCTGGGAGGAACCCTGTTCCCAGAAGTCTGTCCCTGGACACTGCCGTCAACCTAGGAGTTCATTTCCTGGTTAAACAAACATCTCTATTAAATAGCCCAGTTGGGCAACGCCCAGAAGCAGCTTCTGAGGAGAGCCTCGGGCACACGGCCTGCCAGGCCTCCCTCTTGCCGGGCTGGTGAAGACACATCCATCATCTGCAGTCTAAAGCGGGACTGCCCGTGCGTCCCACCCAGAGTCTGCCCGTCTGGCAGGAGGGGCTGGAAGGGACGTGCAGAGTGGCCCGTGCCCTGACCCTACCAGAAGTCTGTCCTATAGCTTGAGATCGTAACAATGGTAATGATGACAGCTCCAAAAGTTTGGGCACGGCGTAACCATCCCCATCCCCATCCATCATCTCATCATCCCGTCCTTGCACGGTGGGAGTATTGACCCATCTTCCAGATGAGAAAACTGAGGCATCTGAGAAGGGCTTGTCCTTCGTCACACAGCCCCTCGTGGCCTGGCTGGGATGTGGATCCAGGTGTCCTGACTTCCTATATAGTTCGTTCCAATGTACCATGGTAGGCACCACTATGAGGGTACGAATCAGAAGGGCTGAGACCAGAGGACTAGCCCAGGTCCCTCCTGGAGTGCTATAGTCTCGCTGCTGGCTTTACAGCGCAGGTAAAGAATAGGTGCTTCCCAATTGGAAAAAGCTGCCATCTATAATAAACAGAGATGCCATTCACTGAGTACTTACTATGTGCCAGGCACACTGCTAAGAGCCAGACTGCCTGAGTTTGAATTTTGGCTCTGCCTCTTATTAGCAGCGACTTTGGGCAAAGGGTAGGACTTATTTGTGCTTCAGTTTCCTCATCTGTAAAATGGAGATAATAAGTACCTACCTCATAGATTTTGGGGAAGATTCAGTGAGATAATACATATAAAAACCTTAGAGCCATACTTAGGACATACTAAGTGTTCAATAAATGCTAGCTATTATATTATTAAGTAGATGTTATTATCATCATCATCACCCAAGTTTTGCACATGGGGCTCAGAGAAGAGAACTAGCTTGTCCAAAGGCATAAATAAATATAGGAAGGAAGAGATGGAGCCCAGGATTTGAATCAGGCCTTCACCGCATCACGCTAGATGACCAATGAGAATTGAATCACAGGCCCCTGGAAGATTGGAGGTCACCTTGACTCTTGTCCTCATTTTGTAGGGGAGGGTCTTGAGCTTCAGATCTCTTGTGCTTTCTCTCCAGAGTAACTCGCTTTATGGAAGCTTGACCCCAGGGTTTTCTTAACTGTTAAGGTCTGTTTTGGCAGAATACATTTCCCATTGCGAGCGTTTTGTTTAAAAAGCCTCTCACCTGTGGCTCAGAAGGAGCCCCTGTATTGGCAAGAGTGGGCTGCCCTTGTCTGCAGAGCCCCAGACTAGCCCTGAAGATGCAGAAGGCAGACAGTGAGTCACCATCCGGCGCCAGTAGGAGGGCGGGAGGCCAGGTGAGGCTGGAGGCCTCACAGTGTTCCCTCCTGCTCCGTGGGTGCTGTGACAGCCCCCACAGAGGTTGCAGGGAGATCAGGAGGGAGACTAACCATGGGCCCAGGGTCTGCACTGTTAGGGTGGCCTCTGAGGACCGAAGTCCCCAGAAAACACTGTGTTTCTTTGCCAGAAAACTTAGATATGGAACAGCTAGGACACAAACTCATGTATTGAGCACCTACTATGTGCCAGGCACTGTATCTCATTTCATCAGCTTGTTCAAACATGTATTGAACATCTGTGTGCGAGCACAATGTTAAGCAGTGTGACTGCTACACAGCAAGATAAAGGGTTCCAGCAGTGGCTCTCAAATGGGGGTGAGATATTGCCCCAGAGGACATTTAGCAATGTCGAGACACATTTTTAGTTGTCACAACTGAAACCTGTGGGCTGCTACAGGGTGCTGCTACTGTCATCCAGTGGGTAGAAGCTGTGGATGCCGGTAACAGTATTGTGATGCATAGGACAGCCCCTGCACCAAAAGCTGTCTGGCCCCAAAGGTTAGTAATGCCACAGTTGAGAGACCCTGTGGTTCGAGAATGACTTCGGGTGTTCTTCAGGTCCGGTGGTCATGGCTGGCCGCACTAAGGATGGGATGCAACTTTTTTTTTTTTTTTGAGGGCAGTGTTACTGACCCTCCTATGTGGGATCCGAACCGGGGCCGCTGGCTTCCCAAGCCAGCGCACTGAGGCTCAGAAGTAATGCTCTGCCAACCGTCATTCAATTAACACATCCAGGATTTGAACTTGAATGTACTTGATTCCGGAGCCCATTTGTTTTCCACTGCCTCTGCCACTACTCTCAGAGGAGTGGCTCCGCCTTCATTTTGCAGTCGAGGCCTTTCCCCTACTTAACCATGTAAATTACTTTTCTTGTCCATCCCTGGGTATTTGGTTCTGTTCCTGGCAACACCTCAGTAACAAAAATAACAAGGATAATGACAGCGGTTATTTCTGTAGTGCTTACTGGTGCCAGGCACTGTTCCAAGTGCAAGATAGATGTAGAGATAGAGAGAGGTGATAAGAGTTCCAAATAGGTATTTATATAGACAGATTTATTGTTATATATAGATTCATAGATCTATAGATTTTTCTATATATACACACATACTCGTATATGTATTGGATTGTCAGAAAAGTCATGATGTATTTTTTTGTTTTTCATTCCAAAAATGCATCATGACTTTTCTGACAACCATATATATATCGATACTCATTTAATCCTTACAATATGCATGTGTATTAGGTACCATTATACTATTGTACCCATTTTACAGATAAGAAAATTAAAACATAGAGAGGTTAAATGACTTGTTCAACTAGTGAAAGAAGCAGAGGCTGGATTTGAACTCAGCTGCCTAATCCCAGATTCCATGCTCATGACTGCCACACTGCAGTAGCTCCTTCATCAAGTAATGAGTTTCCAGTCACTAGTAGATCGTTTACTTAACCAGTGACTCCTCAAGTTTAATAACACACAGGAGGCAAATTTCAGGGTCACTTTGTCCATACATGGGGAAACTGAGGCCTGACCTCAGAAAGCGACCTGTGCAGGGTCGCACCAGGAGGCAGGGGCTGAGCTGGAACCAGAAGCCAGGCATTGCTCCTGAGTGAGTGCCCTCTACTCCCCCATGGAGCACCCTGCCCCGGCATGCCACCTGTTTCTCAGGCTACCTACCCCATGGTGTCTGTGCTCTTCTGGTTCCCAGCCACCAGCCGTGTCTGACAGCCAGCAGGTTTGGGGCCACAGAGGAGGGGCCTGCCTGTGGCAGAAGGCCCAGGCATCTGCCTCGGCCCCCACCCATCCTTCCTGTTTATCGACATAATCTCAGTTCATCCCAAATGTTAACCGAAGTTGGTTCTCAGATAGGTTACATGGCTCACCTTCGGAGGTCAGCCAAGAGCCTTAGTGCTTCCAAAGCGGAATGATTCTCTCACGCGTTCACTTTTCTTTCAGTCAACAAAAGGGAACCTACTGTATGCCAAGCACTGGTCATGCAGAGGTGAAATTGATGGGCCCTCCCCTCCAGGGGAGCCCTGACAGGAGGATGCCCAGAAAGGGTTCAAGGAGGGCATCAGGAAAGGCTCCGTGAGAAGGTGATAGATGCCATGGTTGTGTGAACTAATAACTGGGAGTTAGTCAGGCAGAGAAGGGGAAAAGGACACTGAGGGGACAGCATCTGCAAAAGAAGAGGTAGGAGAGCTCCCAGAGAATTACAGGTTGTTCACGACTGCTGGGCTGTGGGTGGAGGCAAAGGTCACAGTCATGACAGCGGCCACTTACTGAGCACTTACTATGTGTCAGGCACTGCACTGAGCGTTAGCGCAGCCACCGTCGGTGTTTGATGCTGTTAATACCTGCATTTACAGATGAGGAAACGGAGGTGCAGGGAGGTTGAAGATCACACAGGTGGTGAGCGGCAGGGAATGGCCTGAGAAGTTCATGGGATTGGCCTGCAGCAGTGTGGACGTCCTGTGAACTGATGCTTGTGGAGCCAGGGTCTCCCTCTGCTGCCCCCATTGGTGCTGCCCCTCCTGATGGCTCTGTTTCCATCCGCAGGTAGAAGGACAGTCCAGAGCCCATGTCATCGCACAGGAACTGCTGTCTTCAGAGAAAGCGTGAGTCCCCAAACAGCTGCTTGTTAACAGAGCATCATCCCTCCTTGGCTTATACAGGATGGGAATTAATGCAAACTCAACCCCCTTTCCCTCTACAGATATGTGGAGATGCTCCAGCACTTAAACCTGGTGAGTTCATCATTCTAATTGCCTAAAACTAATTGCCCTTTTACAAGGCTGTGCTATGAGAGGCAGAAAAGCCATGAGGAGATAGGTGGTTTCTGTGAAGAGGCTTGGCAGCAGGCGGGTGTCCTCCCAGGCTTTGCAGGGAAGCCTGTGTCCTGATTCGTGTGCTCCAGGGGTGGATAGTGCTGCTTCCTGTGGGTATGTCTCTCTGCCCTGGTGTGTGTGTGTGTGTGTGGGGGGGGTACATGGGGAGTGTGCTAATGTTTTTAAAGGGGTGTCTGCAGTTTCCTCAGCCCCCTTTTGAGGTCGGCAGAAGGAGAGCAGATGTAGTTCAGGGTCACCGCTGTGTGTACAAGTTTGTGTGTGTGCACGCATGCATGTGCATGTACGTGTTCGTGTGTGTGTGTCATATATTTAGGTCCTTATGGAGAGGGTGATATGTTTAAACAATGACAGAGCAGTTGGGGTATCACAAGACGTTCTCAGTCATCTTAGCATTGGGTCCATAATGCCTGACCTAGCGGTGAGGGAATCCTCTGGACTTTGAGAGGAAAGAAGGCCAGACTGGGGAATGTCCAGATATCAGACACTGTCACTCTTCACAACCCACAAGACTGCCTGGAAAGTCTCCCTCTGCAGTCAGTTCGTTTTAGTTCAACAAACATTTTTTGAATACTTGCTCTGTGTCAAGAGCTGGGGAATGGAAAGACAGATCAGACTGGGTCCTTCCCCTGAGGAATCTGGCCAGTGAAGGAGACACATGAGCAAATGAATAATTATTCAGAGCACAGAGGGAGTGCCTGACAACCTGGGGAAATCTAGGCAGGCTTTCCTAAGGAGGTGATGTAAGGGATGAGGAATAGGGTACAGCGAAGACATGGGAAGTGAAGGGATGTGATGGATTCAGCTACCTCAGGCCCTTGTGACAGCTCCCTGCTCCTCTGAGCTTTCTAAGCCTTTTTCAGTCTCCTTGTAGTTTAGCATCTGATTCTATACTGCTTTGTATTGTTTGCCATGTCTTTCCAAGAATGTCCAAGCTGGGGATGCCCACCCTGGACATTTTGTCGGAGTCCAATAAGGAGGCCCAGAGAGAGTGACTTGGCTAGTCACACAGCCAGGATGAACACCCATTCTTCTGACTCCCAGGGCACTGTCGTCATATGGCAATCCTGCATCCCAATTGCCTTTGAAGTTCCTATGGGCAGGGACCTCTCTGAAAGAAGCAAAGCACCTGGCACTAAGCCAGGTCTCCTGCTGACCAGCTGAGGTCCCTGTCAGTGACGTCACCCTGGTGTCACATTGCCAATGTGAGCAGGGGCACCCAGGTCACAGGTAGGAGGACAGTGCTCTGGTCTGTGCTTCTAGCCCCTCATTTTTGCCGTCAGGAAGAGAACTTTATGTGCATTATTAAACCCCAAAGCCCTCAGATATGAAATGTACCAACCCTATCCCTCCTCCCCCATACACACCTAAAAGATCTGTCTAGCAAGGGCAGGAAGACTCACTCTCACGTTTTTCCTTCTCTCACTCGCTTCTGAGCTGGCAGTGTGACAGAGAGGGGCTGGGATTTTTTGTTTTATGACTCTGTTAGGAGGGTTTTAACTGGGAAACTTCCATCTGTGTTTGCACTGCTTCCTGCCAGTTGGAAAGATGCTGAAGCTGCTGGTAATCCATAATAATATCCTGAGGAGAAAAAAAAAAGAGCCCATAAAAATCACAACTCATAAGCTAGTTGCGGGAAATTGTGGACTGGAACGACATTTATGACGTCAGTGCTTGTGGGGAGAGAAGTGGCAGAAATGCCACAACGTGACTGCAAGCCCTAGCCAAGGACTCTAGTCAAAAGGAGACCCGTGGACTGGCGCATTCTCTGCCACTCCCCGACCGGGATCTATCACTGACTGCTAAGTTGGCAGGTTCTCTCTCAGTTTCTCCTTAGCAATTTAATGCTGTTGAAATCCCAAGACTGCCCAGTGATGGGTTGCAGTGGCAACTGTGCATTCGAAACCTCCCCAACTAGAATAGTCCTTGACTCCCTTATGCTGTTGTTGAGAGCGGGTTGGGATGGCCTCTGATCTCCTGTGTTTGGAATTCAACTCTGTGCGTATCAGATGGTACATGGAGCTAACTCAGGGATTACTAAAAATTCTGGTCATCCCAAATTAAATCCCTGTTTTGTGTAGCCTATTAACTAAGAATGGATTTTCCATGGTTTTAAGCGTTTGTGAAAAAAAGGCAAAGGGAAAGAATATATGACTGAGACCATATGTGGTCCACAAAGCCGAAAATATTTATCTGGCCCTTTACAAAAAACAATTTGCTGACTTCTGGTTTAAAGACTCGCCCTGTCGTTCCAGGAATCCAGTCAAAAACACATTCATCCACCTGCCTATCTGTACCCATCTGTTCATCTAGCCAGCCTTTCACTCACTCACCTGTGGAGGGTGTGTCTGCTCCCTGATGTCTGAAGAAGACAAAGATTTGAGGTGACTTAGGGGGCTATAATCACCCCAAGGAGCCTTAACTCATGTGGCTCCTGGTTGGTGCTGGCTATTGTCTGTTACCTAAGCTGGGCTGTTGGTCAGCTTACTTACTTGTGGCCTCTCCATGCAGTCTTTGCATGGGCAAGTTTGGGCTTCCTCACAGCACGGTGGCTTGGTTCCAAGTGTGAGTGTGTCCCAAGAGAGAACCAGGAGGAAGTGCGTGGCATTTTTATGATCTAGCCTTGGAAGTCGCATACCACCACTTCCACCATATACTCTCATTAGTCAGAACAGTCACAAAGGTCCACCCAAGTTCAAGAGGAGAGGATATAGTCTCCACCATTCAGTGGGAGGAGTGTTGAGCACCCCTTTGTGAGATGGGAGATACTGTTATAGCCATTTCTGGGAAATACAGTCTGCTACAGAAGTCTTTCCTCATAATTCTGTGTTGGTTAAAAATTGTGGTGGACTGCTAGTAATAGAAACTCAATTATGATGGCTTAAATAATTGAGAGGTGATTCTCCCCTGTGAAATAAGTCCAGAAGTAGGAGATCCAGGTCAAGCTTGGCCGCTCCACAAAGTCTCAGGGACCAAGGTTTCATTTATCTGCTGCATCGCATCCATTTCAAGTTCCTCATGAATACAGGCTGCTGCAGCTCTAGCTATCACATCCATGTCCCAGGCAGGAAGAAGAAGAGAGGGGGCAAAAATCAAAAGCTTATGCTTCCTGCTGAGTTAGTTCAGTTGAGAAAGAATTCCACTTGACAACTTCTGCTTCCATCTCATTGAGCATTCCTAGTTACAAGGGAAGCTGGGTCAACTGGAAGTCAATTGGTCAAAGCTAGGTTCAGCTCAGAGGCCGTGCTTCTTGTGTATTCATTAAGGGGGCCCAGGCTGAAGGGGCAGCAATTACCCAGGGGAGGCTCTTCCCATGGTGTTGGCAAAAGAACAAGTAGAAACACCTGAGGGCTTCTAATAAGATTCAAGCTCACAACTTCTCTTGCCATATCCCATTGGCCAGAGCAAGTGCCATGGCCAGGCCCAAAGACAAGGGACAGGGACGTGCTCTCCGCAACGATGAGGCCGTGGCAAGGGTGCAGGGAGGGCAGAGGCCTACCGCTGTACCACCTCTCCTGCACGCTCTCTTGCTTCATTTTCTTTATTGCGTCTTTCACTATCTAAAGTTCTCTAATTTCTGTATTTGTTTACTTGCTATGTTGTGTTATCATTTTCCTTCAGTTCCAGATATTTTCTCATTTCCCTTGTAATTTCTTCTTTGACCCATGGGTTATTTAAAATTATGCCCTTTGTGGGCCGGCCGAGTGGCTCATTGGTTAAGCACAGGCTTGGGAAGCCAGCAGCCCTGGTTCGGGTCCCACATATGAGGGCCAGTGACACTGCCCTCAAAATAAAATTATGCCCTTTAGGTGCCTCGTTAGCGCAGTAGGTAGTGCCTTAGTCTCATAAAATTATGCCGTTTAATTCCCAAATATCTGCATTTTTCCAATTTTCTTCTGCTGATTTCTAATTCCACTGTGGTTGGAGACTGTACTTCGCGTGGTTTCAATGCCATTAAATTTATTGAGATTTGTTCGTGGCCTGGCATACAGTGTATCTTGGAGAATATTCCATGTGTACTTGAAGAATGTGTGTGCTGCTCTAGCTGGGTGGCTGTTCCGTAGATGTCACCTAAGTCAGGTTGATAGGCAGTGCTGTTTGAGTCTTCTGCACCCTCGTTGATGTTCTGTCTCGTCCATTTGTTACTGAGAGTGGGATATTGAAGTCTTCAGCTGTGATTGTTGAATTGTCCGTTGCTCCCTTTAACTCTCTCTACTCTGCTTCATGCATTTTGGGGCTGTTTTTAGGTCCTTGTTTATGGTCTGTCTCCCTAACTGAGCTCAGAGCCCACTGAGGGCAAAGAGCTTGACAGGTCCTATTCCTGGTGGATTGTGATGCCCACCAGGTGCTCAATAAATACCTTGACGAGTGAGTGATGGCAGGGTCAGTCCTTCCAGCAGTCTTAGCATGTCTTCAGTCAGAAATATTTCCTGAGCACCTCCTGGGTGCTGGGTACAGGGGACTTGTGGACACATGACAAGGTGAGGTCCCTGCCCACCTAAGAGAGATGGGCATGGAAAGAAACAATATTAATACCGTGGAGCGGGGCACACAGAAGCCGGGGGCGGGGTGGGGGGAGGCTCAGGGGAGGCTCAGAGGAGGCACCCGCCCCAGGTTTCTCGGGATCAGAGAAGGATTCCTGGAGGAAATACAACTAAGCTGAGGTTTGAAGGATGGGGAGGAGCTAGCCAGGTGGGGAAGCAGTGAGAAAGGCTTGTGTTGAGGGGTCAGGATGTGCCGAGGCCCGGAGGCCAGTTAGAGAGTGGTGTGACTGGGAACCGCAAGAAATTCAGCCTGGCTGGAGCCCTGTGAGTGAGCCAGAGAGCGGTAGGAGCTGAGGCCAGGAAGCTGCAGGGCTGAGCAGGGGGAGCCCCGCCAGGCATGTTTGGGGTTGGGGTTTGATCCCCTGAAGGTTCCTGGAGAGGCTGCTGGGTGATTCCAGCAAAAGGCGACAGTGGACTGGTGTGCTCCAGGCAGGTTTTGGGCAGTGTGCTGTGGGGCGCGGAGGAGAGAAGGAGCACTCCAAGCTGACCCCAGATTCCTGGCTTGCTGACTCATGAAGACTGCAAGTGCCGGAGGGGCCCAGGAGAGGCTTGGGGGAGATGATGAGTTTAGTGTGGGTCTTACTAAGGGTGAGGGGCTCAGGGAAGGACACCTGAGTGGTCAGCCGGGCACCAGCTGTGTTCTGGAAGCGATCAAGTGTTGAGATGTTAACTGAAGCTTCTGGAGTGGTCTGGATTTCCCCGAGGGAGCATGCCCAACCAGGAGAGGGCTCTCAGATACCCTGGGGAAGGAAGGAGGTTCCTGGAGGGTGTGGGCCTAGGGACAGGCAGGTTTCCCTAAAGGGGCTGAAGGGACTTCGGGAGAGGTTTAGGGAGGATGCAGGCAATGGGAGGTTCTGACCCCCCTGCATGCATCCCACTCGCATACCACCCACTTTCTCAGTGGTAGGAACCACTTAAAAGGGTGTCGGGAGAGCCCCAGGACAGGGCCAGACTTCTCAAACTGCTCAGAGAAAGAGGAGATTCAGTCAGAAGCCCTCCCTTATCACCGTGAAGGTGTTTCATTGGGGTGTGACCTCAGTGCCGACATGACAGGTCAAGGCAGGATCTAGCGGGACTCGGCTGTAATTTATGAGTTTACTTACCAAAACTAGAGTACTGTCGGTGTGTCCGTGCCCCGGACAGCTCTTGATCGTCACTCTAGTGAGTGCCCAATGGGGCAGATGCTGTAGAGGAAGGTGGGCGGTGGCAGTGAGCAGCAGTTTCCCTCCTGGGTGTGCTTGGCAATTTATATACATTATCTCATTTAATTACACATAGTTTGTGCTCAGATGGTTGGGTGGGTTCAAAACTGAATCTCAAAGGTGTGTGACTTACTTCCCCAAGGTCACACATCCAATGAGAAGCAGAGCTAGGGCTATTTAACTCCAGAGCCCTGAGAAGAGGAGACAAACTGATGTGAAGCAGTCCCAGTAGGTGGTAAGGAGCCCAAGGAGTGGGGAGTCAGTGGGAGCGGCAGGAATGAAATCAAGGAAGGCTTCCTGGAAGAGGTGATATTGAAATGGACACTGATGGACAGAAAGTAGAAACAAGGCTTCCAGAGGGTGGGAGCATCAGGAGCAAGTGCACAGAGGGGAAGGGCTTGGGAGTGTGGGGTGTACAGGAAGTGGCTGGAGAGCTGGTCTTCAGGGAGAGCCTGAATGCCATGTCCCTATGCCAATGGAGGCATAGGAATTTGGAAGCCCTGAGGACTTGACCAAGGGAGGTTGGTCCAATAGGCTGGGTGGGAGGAGATGATGCTGGGGGACCCAAAGTTTAGCCCAGACCAAGTCCCACAATGGTTGATGTGGAGCCAGGAAGATTTTGTGTCTCTCAGGGTCTTACTTACCATTGTAGCCTCTGTCTGTAGACAGTAACATTAAGAAATAAGCTTTACTTGAGTAGGGAGGGCCCTGTGCTCTCCCAGGGCAGATGTTTGGGGGCATCAGAGAGAGGCCAATTTAGGGCAGTGTGAGGAAACGTGCTTTCTTTCTACCTGAACTGTTGGGGAGGGGGTGAGCTCCCCATTTTTGGAGGTACGAATGCAGTAGCTGTTGGGCATATCTTAGTAGAAGAGGTCCTACCCCAAGCATGTGGCTCTCCTCTCTTTCATTCAGGAAAGAAATTGCTATGTGACCCTGGAAAGTCTCTGCTCCTCCTTACCCTAAGTGGCTGGTGTTTTGTAACTTGTACAGTTAAGTTACAAATCTTAAGGATAGGGCTCAATTTTTTAATATATCGGGGGTGCCAAAAACATGTATACAAGTGAACACTTTGGTCAACGTTGCCCAAGCAGTAGTTCGCCATCATCAGAAGTGTCTGGACGCTGATGGGAACCACTTTGAGCACCTCTTGTAATTGCAGAAGTCAAACAATGACTTGTATTCATCTTTTATCGGTATATATATTGAGTATTACAATTTTAATACAGTTTTCCTTTCTTAAAATGTGTATATCCCTTTTTGGCCCCCTCTGTATGTGTGCTAGGAGAACACTTCCATCATCTAGAAGTTGGCTCTGCCCCTCTGCGGTCAGTCACCCGCAGAGGTTACCACTATTTTGCTTTCCATCACATTCGATTGGGTTAGCCTGTTCTTGAATCTCATATGAATGGAATCATAAATTATATATTCTTTTGTGCCTGACTTCTTTAGCTCGACATAATGTGTGAGATTGATCCATGTTTTCATGTATATCAGTATACTTTAGGATGGAGATATGTCACAGTTGGTGCACCAGTCCCCCTGTTAGTGACTATTTGGGTTTCCAGTTGCGGCTGTTACAGGCAGACCTTAGAAGATACTAAGGATTCAGCCCCACAATAAAGCGAGTATAGCAGTAAGGCAAGTTGTCATCTTTTGGCTGGTGGAAGGTTTTGCCTTCCATTTGTAAAAAATGCAACACCTGTGAAGTGCAATAAAACATGGTATGCCTGTATAAAGCTGCTATGACTGTTTAATACGTGGCATGCATTTCTCTTCAATATTTATTTACCTTGGAGTGGAATTGTTGGGTCATGGATTTGGCTTTATTAGAAACTGCCAAATAGGTTTACACAGAGGTTGAAGCAACATGTACTTCCACTCCGATGTATGGGAATACCACTTACCTTTCAGGCTGCCAGCATATCAGCACTGTCAGTCTTTTTACTCATGACCATTCTGGTGATTGCGTAATGGTTTCTCACTTTGATTTTATTGGCATTTCCTTGGTGATTAATGAAATTAAGTATCTTTCCTTCTATTCATTAGCCATTTTGCTTCTATTTTTTAATTGGGTTGTCTCTTTTTCTTATAAAGTTGTAGGAGTTCTGTAAATATTCTGGACACAAGCCCATTTTCAGATGTGTGTGTTGTGAACATTCTCCCAGTTTGTGGCTTCCCTGTTCATTTTTTTCTTAACAGCTTTGTTCAGATATAAGTCTCATACCAAAAGAGTCCAAATTCACTATTTTCCATGTGAGTATCCAAATATCTCAGCATCATTTGTTAAAAAAGCTACTATTTTTCCCCATTGAATTTTCTTGGCACCCTTGTCAAAAATCACTTGACCATAAATGTGAAGGTTTATTTCTGGATTTTCAGTTCTATTCCATTGATCTATATGTCTGTCCTCGTGCCAATACCACACAGTCTTGATTCCTATAGCCCTATAATAAGTTTTGAATCAGGAACTTTGTTCTTTTTCCAGGTTGTTTTTGCTAGTATTGGTCTCTTGTATCTCCATATGAATTTTAGGGTCAGCTTGTCAATTTCTGTAAAAAAGGCATCTGGGAGGGAGTCCGATAGGGGCTGAGATGAATCTGTACATCAAGTTAGGGAGTGTTGACCTTTTAACGTGAAGTCTTGAACATGGGACATCTTTCCATTTACTAAAGTCTTCTTTAATTCCTTTCAATGGTGTTTTTTATGTTCAGAGTACAGGTTCTATGCTTCTTTTGTTAATTTTATTCCTAAGTATTTTATTCTTTTTATCTTACTTTTTAAATGACTTTTAACCTTTTATTTAAAATGAATTTCAATTTTATAGAAAGGTAACACAAGTAGGAGTAGTACCTAGAACAACCAAATACCCTTTTTCCATATTCATCTTTTAGCATGAAGTCCAATTTATAATTTTTTTCTGTATAGCTAGTACTATTTGTATAATACTATTTGTAACTTTAAGAAGCCTTCATGTGCCCCACAGAGAATTCAGGGTTCCAGAGTACCCTCCGGTGACTGACCAGGCCAAGGGAAGCCATGTCCCCTGGACTGATCACGGCTTGCCCAGACATGTTTGTGACATAGACGGGTCATGGTTGAGGTTGGTGTGTGTTTAACCAGATGGGATTCCAGCGAGTCCCTTGACTTTTGGCAGTGACATCAGTGGTTTCACCACTTGCAAAGGGGACATTCTGGCCACTCACTAACTGGTCAGCCTAGAGGATGGGGATGCTATATCACCCAAAAAAAACTCCACAGTAGGTTTGGAGAAAAGGAAAAGGGTCCAAGGGACCAGGCGCCTGAATGTGAGGTCCCCTTTTCTACTGCAGTCAAACCCAAGGGTCCTGAGAGCCTGTGAGTTCTGGGAGAATTACCAGGGCTTCGGAGACAGAGGAGCAGTCCCCACCATGGGTCCTCTCCACCAGGCTGCCGCAGGGTGTCTGAGGTTGGGCAGAGAGCCCTGGCCAGGATTCTGGAGATCCGGGTTCCAGCCTCCCTCCTCGACCTGAGCAAGTCACTCCCTGCTGGGTGACATGCAGACCGAGGAATTGGTGTGGGGCAATGGGAAGAACTAGGACTTTGGGGTCAGGCCGACTTGAGCTCAAATTTTGCCATCTTGATGGCTTTGGGTAAATTACTTAATCTGTGTGGGTCTAATTCCCATATTGGTAAAATGGAAATAATAATAATGCCAAAATGATAGACTTGTTGTGAGGATTAAATGAGAAAAAGAATGTAAAGTGTTGAGCAGATAGACAGTAGCTCGCATGGCCTGAGGGCTGAGTAAATATTGGCTGTTGTTGTTTGTTGAGCACCTCCCCGGGGCTGGGGGCCGGAGATGTAGAGATAAGTAATACTCAGTCCAGGGGAGAAGGCAGGCCCAGAAACAGAGACCCGAAAGCAGTACAGAAGGCAGTCTGCACAACCCTGTGAAGAAGGTATTTGTGTCCCCATTTTGCACAGGGGGAAATTGAAGTCTGTGGAGATGAAGTGACTTGCCCACGGTCCCACCTACGTAGACAAGGATGTGTTTGTGTTCTCTAGAGCCCTATAAGGTGGGAGCATGGTCTCCACAGAGAGCTGGGGAGTACTTATGGGAAGAGGGTGGACTGGATCTGGAAGGCCTCAGGGGTTGGATTAGACCTGCAGGCATTGGGGACAATCAGCTCTTCCTCCACATTTGTCTCTAGTCCATCTACTTTCTCTGTCCCCATGGCCACCGTCAAGTCCTGGACTCTCTCCTGCTCTCCTAAACAACAGGAAGAGCCTTCTCACTGGTCTTGCTCCCATTCCGCCACCTCCAGTTTGTTCTCCCAACAAAGGGAACTTTCTAAGACACATGTCTGGTAACACTGCTCCCCTGCTTAGCACTATTCAGTGGCTCCTCATCACCCCAGGATGAAACCCAAGTCCTTTGAAAAGCCTGTAGGGTCCTGTAGGATGGATCCCCTGCCCCACCGTCCAGCGTCATCCTGTTCCAATCCTGTGAACTTCACACACACACACACACACACACACACACACACACACACACACACTGCACCCAAACCCCACTCAGCTTCTCACTTCCTCTGTCAGCTCAGGGCCTTTGCACGTGCTATGCCCTCTACCTGAAACATTCCCCCTCTGGTCTCAGGCATTGCCTCTCTGGCAGACCTTCCCAGAGCTAAGCTAGGTCTGCCGCCTGTGGTCTGCCATGGCCCCTGTGTTTTTCCCTACCACAGCTCTTATACCGCTGTGTTGAAGTCATCCTTTCACTCATTTCTTTGCCCCAGATGGCAAACTCTTTGAGGGCAGAACTGCATCTCTCCTGTTCCCACTCTGTTCTCATGTCTTGGTGGAGAGCAGGCATTTAGAATATTCGTTGAATGCATAAGGGGACGAGGCCAGGTATCTTCTACCTCCTTCCTCCCTCTTAGATGGATGCCAGGACCCCCAGGTGCGATGTGGGCCAGAACGGAGAGAGCAGAAAGCTTTCAGGGAGTGATGGATGGTGCACTGGCACTCAGCGCTTCCAGCTATGCACCAGTTTTAAGAATGGATGATTGTGGCGATTCCAATTATGCTCCAGTGTATTAAATGAGTAGTGTGGATGATGGCCACCCTGCCCATTGGGACTGAGTCAATTTAGTGAGAATTAATTACAGACAAGAAACTAGCCTGTGGAGCAGTTAATGTTGAAGCTCCCTGAAGTGGGATGCAGATGTCGCCATGTCTTGCCTTTGCTTGTCCTTCCTTCTGTCTCTCTCCCCCCTCTCCACCCTCCCCCCACCCTTTCTGTGGTGCTCTGGGCCTGAGCATCAGGGTGACCAGATTCAGGTCTTCATTCCTCCATGACTCATTCTCCTTTTCTGTTAAGTAAGGGTCCTTCAATCCATCAATCAGTAATCATTATAAAACTCCTTCTCTATCACTTACTCTCCTGGACCTGAGAAACGGCAGGAAACAGATGTGGCCCTGCTCTGAAGATATCATGTCTACAATATAATTATTGTATTATATCAATGTAATCATTAGGGACAGCACTTTATAGTTTTAAATATCAGGATGAGCTCCCAGCAGCCTCACGCTATCCCCATTTTACAGGTGAGGAAACTGAGGCTCCGATAGGTGACAGCTTGCCCACAGTCACTCAAAGCATTCTCATGCTATAGCTGGGCTTGAACACGGCTGATTAGAGTGTGTGTTGAAAGTCCTGTGTCTACCAGCTGCCCAAGGAAAGGGGGTTATTGCCTTCAGGATGTTTTCTTTTTTTCTCTGAGACGCCAGGGCTGAGAGGACCCTGCAGGGCTGGAGGCTGAGTCCTAAACATGGAGATCCCCAAAGACAGAGTGGAAGGGTCCTCCTGCCCCCATCAGCAGAGAAACCTCCCATCCAGGCTCAGAATGACCCTGTGTCCCAAAGCCAGCTGTGGGCAGAAGTAAGAATTAAACACCACCTCCCTCCAGCCACCCTCCCCACTGAGCTGCTTGTAATTCACACTGTGTCCGCCCTCTGAAACATGCTTTCAGGAAAGGATCTGGTAGCTCAGGTACAATGACACTCGTTTCTAATTATAGATGTGGCCTCCACTTACGGACACACATGTCTTCAGCCCAGAGAATCTCTTCATTAGTTCAAGACTGAGCCCGGAGACTTTTTCACCTTAGCGATGAGATTGGAGGTTTCCTTAGACTTTCAAATCACAGCAGACTGGGGCTTGTGAGGGCCAACCTCAGCAGGAACAGCTCATCCTCCCTCCTTCAGACTACAAGCCAGGGTGGGCCCCCTCCGATGTCCTCTGCTGTCCTCCTTGCACTTCCCTGCAGAGCAGGTTGCAGCAGCAGGAGGTCAGCACAGGACAGGATGAGGCGTTCAGGAAGTGGAGACCTTTGTGACCCTCACATCCGCTATCCTCCGTCTGACAGCGCAGGTGGCCTCTTGACACATGTTGGAGGGCAGGCACAGGGGGGTCGCCTGCCTTTCATGTTCACGGTCTTGCTCTCCCTGCCAATCCTCCCCTCTCCCATTTCACTCTCCCTCAGTCTCCTCCCCACCCCATCTCTCTCCTACTTTCCCTCTTTCTGCCCCTGTCCCACCTCCCTGCCCTTTTCCCTAGCCCTGTCGTGTCACCTCTAGCCCACCTCCTCTCCTGTGCCTCCTTTACTGGGTGGGAGCAGACCAGAAAGACTTCCTGGAGGAAGGGCTGTCCATCCTCTCAGGCATTTTCCCCTTTTAGATCTCTATATGAAGAGACCTTTCTAGCAATGAAAACTGCCCAGCAACAGAATTAGCTGTCTTGCTCAGTAATGAGCTCCCCATCAGGGAGCCAATCAAACAAGGCAGAGTGATCATCCTTTCTGGATGTTGTAAAGGTGATTTGACCTTTCGGATTTGGGCTGGATCACATGACCCCTGATGCTGAGGTTTTCCTGGTGTGCATTGCTCCACAATTCAAGGTCATTTCAGGATATCCCGTGTATTTAAAACTGCAGACCTGAGCCTCATGCAAAAGCAGGTGTATTTACAGATAAGATATTTTTTGCTGTGAGAAAGAAGTCATGCATTCTTTCTAATTTTAATGCTTATTAAATTTAGTTTAATTTTTTAAAGTGATTTAATCATGGTACAGAAATTTTAGAAAACAGAGACAAAAAGGAAAAAGACTCATTCCTAATTCCATACCCCAGACACAGCCACTGTTTCCATTTCATTCTTTGTTTCCATTTCATTCTATTTCCTTTTAGCTTTTTCCTTTGTTCATTTTTTACACAACTGTGTTCCAGTGGGAAGACAACTTCTTGATTTCTTAGTGTTCAGGACATGAATATTTTACATAGTTACCATCTGCATCATTTTTAGTGACTGCTTAATACACTATACAATGGATGCCTATGATTTTTTTTTAAAAGATTTTATTGGGGAATTGGGGGAGGGGACCAGCCAAGTTGTTGTTCTTCAATCTTTGTTGTGGAGGGCGCCAGGCGCCATCAGGCTTTCCGTCGGCAGCTCATGACCTCTAAGCTCAAGGTGCTGAGTTCAGTCTTAGTTGTGGGTGGGCGTAGCCACCATCCCATGTGGGAGTCGAACCAGCAGCCTTGTTGTTAAGAGCGCATGCTCTATCCATTGAGCCATCCAGCTGGCAGCTCAGCTCAAGGTGCAGAGTTCAATCTTAGTTGTGGGTGGGCATAGCCCACCATTGAACAGACAATCTTGTTGTTACATCAGCTGAGCCATCCTGCCACCTGTTGGCAGCTCAGTGACAGCTCAGCTTGGGCACAGTGTCACTGGCCCATGTGGGAATCAAACCAGCAGCCCTGTTGCTCAGAGCTCGCGTGCTAAGCCAACTCTTAACCAACTGAGCCACTCAGCTGGCCCTGATTTCTTTAGACTTCATTTTGAAACAACACAGCTCATGAACCTCTCCACAGATGGGTCAGTGTCAAGCAGAGTTTTATCTTTCTTCAGAAAAGGAATTACCCAGCTTCCCACTCACCTTGTAAAAGGAGAGCATGCACCCAAATTCCCACAGGGCGGGGACGGAATGAACTTGCAGTAAGCCCTACTCCAAGCCAGGATCTGTGATGGGTGTTCTTTGGGCACCAGTTACCCATGATAACAGGTGTGTGTTGTCAGCCCCGTGTTACAGGTGCGAACACTGGGATCTGAGACACTGGCTTTTAAGATTCCATGCTGTCTGTTTGTAGACCAGGGCTCCAGAGCCACAGGGGAACTGCCAGGGAGGATGTGCTTTGTCTATCAACCCGTGGGTAACAGGCCTTTGGGGTTTCAGGATTTCCACAGAGCTGTCGTGAGGGCCTTGGATGAAATGGACCAAGAGGGCAAAGACACGCTGGCCAGGGAAGAGCTGAGGCGTGGCCTGAGCGAACTGCCAGCTGTCCTCGACCTTCACCAGGGGATACTGGAGGAGCTGGGGGAGAGGCTGCTGCACTGGTGAGCAGCCCCCAGACTCCCACCCCTACTTCTGTTGCCCCAGGAGATCGGGGGGGGGCAGTTAAAAACCCCACCCCATGAAATGGTGTCTCTACCTGGCAGATGGGGAAGCCGAGACACAGAGGTGTGAGGTCATTTGCCCAAAGTAAAACAAGTATGGGAAGGTTGAGCTGGGAGCCTACCCAGGGATATGGCTCCAGCCCTCACTAACATTGTGCTGGCCCCAAGGCTCAGCTCTCACTGTCCCCTCCCCCTCCCTGGCTGCAGGGAGGCCCAGCAGAAGGTGGCTGACGTCTTCCTGGCCCGGGAGCAGGAGTTTGACCATCATGCCACTCACATCCTGCAGTTCGACAGGTATCTAAGTCTGCTGGCTGAGAACTGCCTCCACTGTCCCCGGCTGGCAGCTGCCGTCCGTGAATTTGAGGTGGGTCCTTTGGTCCTCTGAGAAGCTGCTCTAAGGATGCAGGGGTGGGGGGCATGGAAGGGCTTCATGCAAATCAGTGGGGCTTCTTGTATGTCTGAAGCTGGGGGGGCAGAGGGGAAGACCCAGCCAGGAGAGGAAAGGGTGACCCAGCGGGAGGGAAAGCCCAGAACCCAGAACATCCCCTGTTGGGCAATCCATGACCCCTTGGTGAGCCCCAGCCAAAGGGAGAATTTCAGTGACCATTCTCCTGTTCCGCTAGAAAAGCACAAAGCACCATGGGGCCCCAGTCTGATCAACAAATGGTTACCAACTGAGGATTCAGTTAGTGGGCAGAAAATAGCGGGCTTTTTTCTATTACTAACACTGGATGCATACCAGGGACGAGGAGAGGCATATTAATTACTCACTGTAGCGTAAACTGTGAGCCTGAGGAAAGGACCTGTCACAGCAGAGTGGTGTTCCCCTGGGAGGCCTTCCTGGAGGAGGGAAACCTGGTTTGGAGATGGGTTTGGCCAGGAACAGGTGTGGATAGGACAGTGCAGGGAGCACTCCGTGAGCCTGGTAACCTCAGACATGAGTCCCTGATGGAGTTTTGTCCTCTGTGTCTCTTGGAAGCAGCAGAGCCAGCAAGGAGGCGGCCAGAACATGAAGCACCGGCTGCTGCGGGTTGTTCAGCGCCTTTTCCAGTACCAAGTGCTCCTCACAGGTGGGCCCCATGGGAGGCCAAGGTGCACTGAGGCGGCGTGGGAAGAGAAGGCACCTGTGTAGGGTTGGGGGTGACAATGGCAAGGTGTGTGATGGTAACTACCCTGGAAGAAAGGCGTGGGGGTGACTGCTCTCAGTTCCTGCCTCCTGCCCCACCACCTTCCCTCTAGCTGAGCTTTGGGCCCCCTACGATTCAGTGGCCACCTCCTTTGTCTTCCTCCAGCCTCTCCCATCCTAAACACAGAAATACAGCATGGGGGAAGGTGTGAGTTTCTGTGTCAGTGAGTGTCTGATTCCCCTAAAGCTGTTCTTACCAACAAAGCCTCCTTGTGGCCAAATCAGTGGATGTTTTCTACCTGGAACATCCTGGCCCTCTCTGTGGCTTTGCCACTGACCACTTCCTGCTTCTCGAGCACTTTCATCCCGGGACCTCTGTGACATACTTGCCCCCTGCCTCCCTCTGACTACTCCTTTGCCTCTCTGTTGATGAGCTATCTCCCTTCACTGTCCTGGAAATGTCCATGTTTTTCATGGCTCAGTCCTGAGGCCTCTTTCCTTCCTTCTCTACAAATTATCCCCAGGGACTCTCGTCCCTTCCCCTATGTCCACGTGCCAGAAATACACACACGTCTGTCCTGAGCTGCAGACCCATTTACCCAACTGACTCCCAGATGGACAAAAGACCCCTGGCTTGGGGAACAGATGTTCCACTCAGGGTGACAAACATGCACACACAGAGATATGCATGTAATTCCAGGGACCAGGAGACAGAACTTAGTCATCCAATTCAATAAATATTTATTGAGCATCTGTAGGCCCTGTGCTAAATGCTAGAGATATAGCAGTGAATTAAACAGGCAAACCCTATGACACTATAGAGCTTATACTCTAACAAACAAATAAGGAAATAAAAGTATTATAGTCAGTGGTAAGATCTCTGAAGAAAAATACAGCAGGGGAACAGGGCTCTGAATTAGGTACAGCACACGGGAATGACTATTCTGAGGAGGTAACATTCCAGAGATCTCAGCAAATGGAGGACATGAGCCCTATGAAGATCTGGAAGAAGAAAGTACCAGGTAGAGGGAATAGTGAGTGCAAAGGCACTGGGGTAGGCACAAGTTTGGCATGTTCAGGAAATAGCAAGAATGCCAGCATTGTCAGAATGGATGAGGGACATGAAGAGGTAGCTAGAGCAAGGCCAGCCTGTGTAGAGCCTTTTGGTTATAAATGTGTTAAAGTTTTAACACATCACACTCTGCTGTGTTGACGGTCCCATTTGCCTCCCCCAGTAGATTGTGTGCTTCTTGAATGCAGGGTCTCACCTTGTTTGTGTTGGAAGCCACAGCACAGTGATGGGCACACAGCGGGTGCCCCATAGGTACTTGTTGAATGAGCGAAAGCCTAGCAGCAGTGGCAGTGATGCTGGTGGTGATCCTGGGGGCCTGGTTTTGTGCAGGTGTGGTGTTGCGATGGGACTCACAGGGGTGGGAGGGTGGACACCCCGTTCTTCTGAAAATCTTCTTCCACCTCTGGAGAGAGAGGGGGCTCCTGTTGTGGACAGGAGGGGCCGGCCTCCCTGGAGCACACTGACTCCTGACTCTCTTTCTGCCTGCAGACTATTTAAATAACCTTTGCCCGGACTCAGCCGAGTATGATAACACACAAGGTAAGTCCAACGTGAACCCAGATGAGGGAACACAGCCCTGGTTTGCCCCAGTGCTAGACTCTATGCCAGTTCCAATCCCAGGACATAGTCCCCTCCCTGCCACTTGGGGGTGCAGTGACACAAACCCTCCTGGCTTCTGAGGTGATCCCCTATTCACCTCAACACAGGACTCCCCAGGATGGGCTGTTGTCCAGTCAGAGGAGGAAAAGGGAGTGACCAGAACTTGGTGATAGGAGGTGGTGTCAGGTCTAAAACACTTACCTCAGTATCCCTGTTTTCTCCCAATTCTGTGTGGCTATTTCTGCTGTGACCTGCTAGCGCAGTCCCCGTTTTAATATACTCAGTTTATAACCAGGGAAACTGGGGCACAAAGTGGTCAAATGACTGTCAAGGTCATTTAGGCAATAGTGGCAAAGCTAGGGTTGGGCCTGTGACCTGACCCGGCCATGGGAAATATTGGTGCCACCCACTTAAAAGGCCCTGCAAGTGCAGTGATCTGGGGGTGAGGGTGGGAGGTTGGAGAGGGGAGAGGGCAGAGAAGAGGCAAGGATGATGGCAGCTAGACTGGCTGTCCCCAAAAGGCCCAATTCTGCTCGCTTCCCTCCTCAGGTGCGCTGACCCTCCTCTCCAAAGTCACAGACCACGCCAACGACAGTATGGAGCAAGGGGTAAGTCAGGCTCTGGGCAGTTCTCTGGGGTACACATCCAGGACCCCCTCTACCCTGCCCAAGCCTGCCTTGGAGTATAACTTACGTACTATAAACTGCACACCTTTGAAGTGTACAGTTAGATAAGATTTGATGTTTGTATGGACCTGAAACCATTTCCACAATCACGATGCAGAACATATCTATCACCCCAAAAAGTTTCCTTGTACACCTTTGTAATCCCTCATCCCCATCCCCAGGCACCCACTGGTCTGCTTTCTGTCACAGTAGATTAGTTTGCATTTTCTAGAATTTTATAAAATGGAATTATTCAGTAGGTGCTCTTTTTTTTGTCTGCTTTCTTTCACTCCTTTGTCAGATGTGTGATTTACAGATATTTTCTCCCAGCCAGTAGCATGTCTTTTCATTCTTTTAACAGTGTCTGTGGAATACCAGAAATTCTTAATTTTGATAAAGCCCACTTTATCAGTTTTTTCATTTTATGGATCATGATTTTAATGTTATATCTAAGAAATCTTTGCCTCTCTAAAGTTTACAAAGTTTCTCCCCTTTTTTTTTTTAGTTTTACATTTTACATGTAGGCCTCTGAATCCATTTTAAGTTGGTATTTATGTACGGTGTGAGGGTGTATGCACCTGGCTTCTAGCCGCTGGTACTAGACCAAGCTCAGGAAAATCCTTAGGAGAAAAATTCAATGTCTGGCTGCAAGATCAGGCTTTTGAGACTAGAAATCAAATTGGCCGTTGATTGCTGTCTTCGCCACAGCATAGAAGTAAAATATCTTCCTTCAAAAGAGAGTGAGGACACATGCACAAGGCTGGACTCTACCATTTTCACCTTTATTTTTTAAAATAAACTTTATTTTTAGAAAACTCTTTTACTGGGCCGGCCGAGTGGCGCGGTGGTTGAGCTCTGGCTTGGGAGACCAGCGGCCCCGGTTCGGGCCCCATGTGAGGGCCAGTGACACTGCCCTCAAAAAAAAACTCTTTTACTGAGGTATAACAGTATAACCAGACATAAGAAAAAATGTACTACATTAACCATTTTTAAGTACACAGTTCAATGGCATTAAGTACACTCATATTGTTGTGCCGCCATCCTTACCATCTATCTCAGAACTTTTTAACCATCTCCAACTGAAACTCTGTCCCCATCAAACACTAACTCTCCATTCTCCCCTCCCCTTGCCCCTGGCAACCACCATTCTACTTTCTGAATAGACTTTGTTTTTTAGAACAATTTCAGATTTACAGGAAAATCAAGAAGGTAATACAGAGAGTTCTTATGTATCCCCCCACAGTTTCTCTTATTAACTCATATCAGTATGGTACATTTGTTGCATTAAAGAACCAATATTGATACCATATTATTGACTAAAGACCATGGTTCTTTCAGGTTTCCTTACTTTTTGCCTAATATCTTGTTCCAGGTTCCCATCCAGGATATCATATTTCATTTAGTCTTCATATCCCCTTGGGCTTCTCTTGATAGTGACAGTTTCTCAAACTTTTCCTTGTTTTTAATGATCTTGGCACTTTTGAGGAATACGGTAGTCAAGTGTATTGTAGGATGTCCCTCTCTTGGAATTTGTCTGATATTTTTCTCATGATTAGACTGGGTTTGTGATTTCAGGGGAAGAAGATCATAGAAATAAAGTACCACTTTCATAACATCATATGAAAGGTACATACTAGCAACATGATTTATGACTGTTGATGTTGACCTTGATCATCTGGCTGAGTGAGTGTTTGTCAGGTTTCTCCATGGTAAAGTTACTTACGTACGCACGCGCACACACACACGCGCACCCCTTGTCCATACTCTTCAGAAGAAAATCACTCTGCACAGCCTACATTTAAGGAACGGGGAGTCACGCTAACTGTCCTTGAAGGCAGCTTATCTACCTAAATTATTAGGAATTATTCTGCAAGATTTTTCGCTTCTCCCTCATTTCTTATTGTAATCATTATAAATAAATAAATCATTTATGTCAGTAAGGACTTATAGATATTTACTTGATGCTTTGGGTTATAATCTCAACCTGCTTTACTTATTTTATTTCTCAATTTGTTCCAGTGTTGGCTATTGGGAGCCCTTTCAGTTGGTTCTTATACCCCTTTCACATGTCCCCATGCATATAGGTTTGGGTGTTTTCTGTTTGTTTGTTTTTGTACTTCCTTACTTTCTGCCACTACAAGAGGCTCCAGGCTCATCTAGTATATTTCCTGCCCTAGTCTTAGAATCAGACATTTCTCCAAGGAGCCCTGGTTCCTTTCATTCTTTGATGGTATAAGAAAACAAGATGTGGGCACTAGGTGTGCTCATTGCTACTGACTTATTTCTTTTAAGTAATCTTACCTAACAGAGCAAAGAAATATATGTATATATGCAATTGACCCTTTTACAACACGGGGGTTAGGGGCTCTGACTTCCTGTGCAGTTGAAAATCCATATATAACTATAGTCATGCCTTCCACATATGCAGATTCCCCCGCCTTGGAGGTGACCCTTGAACAACTCGGCTTTAAACTCTGTGGATCAATTGAACTGCAGTCAATTGAAAAACATCTGTGTATAAGTGGACCCATGCAATTCAGACCTGTGTTGTTCAAAGGTCAACCCATGTGTACACACACACACACACACACACACACACACACACACACACACACACACACATTTCTATACATAACCATCTGTATATATAGTAAGCTAAATATGAGTTCTTACTGATGTCTCCAACTCTAAATTTTACCACATGGATCATTCCAGCCTCCTCCCCTTGCTTATCCATAAATTTCCACTCCCAACAGTGAGAAACCTGGCTCCGACCATCCATCATCCAAGTGCTTAATAGGCCAATTTACCTTAACTCTTTTTTAATATTTTTTTTAAGAAAAATTTTTTTTTTATTGGGGAACAGTGTGTTTTTCCAGGACCCATCAGCTCCAAGTCAAGTAGTTGTCTTCGATCTAGTTGTGGAGGGCTCAGCTCCTTGGCCCATGTGGGAATCGAACCGGCAACCTTGATGTTATGAGCCTGCACTCTAACCACCTGAGCTTACCGGCTGCCCTTACCTTAATTCTTGAAAGATATTTTTCCTGGGTATAGAAATCTGGGTTGACCAATTGTTTTTTCTTTTAGTACCTTAAAGATTCCACTCCACAGTCTTATGGCCTACATAGTTTCTGATAAGAAATGTGCTATCATGATTATATTTATCTTTCTTATGTAATATCTCTTTTTTCTGGCTGTCTTCGAGATCTCCTCTTTACATTTGACTTTTAGATTATGATGTGTGGTTTTAGGGGCTTGGGTGGTAATTATCTTGTGATTCTCAAGCTTCCTGGATCTGTGGTTTGGTGTGAATTCATTCATTTGAGACAATTCTCTTGGATGATCTGTTCTTTTTTCTCCCCTGCACTCTTTTTATCTCTGTGTTTCAGTTTGGTTAATCTCTGCTTACCTGATTCTTTACTCAGCTACTTTCAGTTTGCTGCTAAACCTGTCAAAGGAATTCTTCATTTGTTATATCATGTTTTTTGTTTTTAACATTTCCATTTGCTCTTGCATCTTTTCCATCTCTGCTGAAGTTCGCCTTCAACATGTTAATCGTAGTTAATCTTAAGTCCCTGTCTGATGGTTCCAACCTCTGTGTCACCTCCCATTCTGGTTTTGTTAAATGCTTTATTTCTTGAAGATGAGCTGGGGTTCTTCTTGCTTTATTTTGTGTTTCTCATGATTTTTGATTGAATACCATACATTATGTGAAGAAAAACTATAGAGATTAAGGGAAATAGTATCTATCTCCAGAAGTGGATGTGCCTCTTTTTTTTTTGTCATGCTTTTCATGTAAAGGTAGGAGTTGGATCAATCCAATTAGTAGTTGAACTGGGTTTGGGTTTTGTTGTCACCATTGTCACCTTCAGAGCCCCACAGACTTCATTTTCCTCTAAAAGAGGTCTGTTGTTACTTGGTGCTGTTTATGTGGCTTGAAGTGCCACAGGTTTGTTACATTACTGCTCCATCCTCAGCTTTTAGCAGTTGTTGCACCACAGAAGGGATCTCTCTCCATGCTCTTGCCCCTTCTCAGAGGTAGACTACTATTTCCTATCACTCAGTGCTAAGCTCGTAAGTCTTGGCTCACCAGGCAGGCCTCAGGGCCTGTGAGCAAGATTCTCTCAGCACTCCTGCATGGCAGCTGAACTCTGCCTTGTATCGCTGGTGGGTCTTGGACAGGCTCCTGCCTTGTATCGGTGCACAATCCTGAGCTCAAGGGGCTACGCCCCCCTTTCCTTGGGGCAGACATCATTTATTTCACCACCAAGGACAGAGGTTCTTCTGGCCCCTGCCCTGCCGCCCATCTGCCTTGTGAGCACCTGGTGGGAGCACCTGGTGGAAACGTCTAAAAAAGAGCTTGCAAGACTGTAGATATTCCTGTGTGTGGGACTCACTGTTATTCTAAACTGTCCTACTAGCCGACACCTGACCTTTAAGAATCCATTAATGTTTTAGCTGCTTTCTTCTTACCCACCTTTATGCTGATCACCATTTCCTCCTGTGTGTCATCAGAGGCATGACCATTCATATGTCTTGTGTCTCTGTGGAGGGGCTTGTCAGTCTTTGGGATTTCATTCAGTTGGTTGCCTTGTGACCTCAATAGGCATAAGAAGGGTTATGATTTTGTAGATTATCTGGCTTTGTCTCCTTGTTATGGTGGGGGCATTGTTCTCTGGCAACTTTCTGTATCATAAATGGAAATGGAGCAACTATTATACGTTTGTAACGTGAAGGATTTTATGCCCAGAACTATGGACAGTGTACAGGTCTTTTCAAGGTGATTTCTCTACACACAATTTTCATCTCATTAGTTGACTTTAGAATCTGACCCACTGTAAGATTCAAGGGGCACCCGCCCCATGGGTTAGGTGCTTGTTATCTGTAGTATTATGGGGCGCTGTGCAGAGGGGAGGGAGGTATGTCACTTTACATATTGTGGGTAACCCAGTGAGGGACCAACAAGGAGTTCTCAGGCACACTCACTTTTCTTCAAGGAGCGCAGACCTGTTTTTCTCCCCAAGTGGTACATTTTCTTGGTTACCCTCCCTCAGAGGCCACACCCAAGCCCAGAGAGACAGCCAGGCCAGCCTTGGGCATCTGTCATTTCCAGGTTACTAAAGTTTGGATGCTCCAGGCCTTATGGGGGACATGGGCTTAGAGTAGGAGCGGTGGCCTGGAGACAAACAGGCGTATCAGACAGCACAGCAAGGCCAGACCATCTTCATGGCCTGCAGAAAGATGGCAGTGCAGACCCCAGGCCCAGAAGGACCAGCCTGATTATGGGCAATCCACGTCCTTGGCACGCTGTAGACCTGGGCGCAGGTCCCAACCCTGCCCCTGACTGGAGGTCGGCCTTTGGGCAAGGTCCTTCTGGGCTCCATTTTCCTTCTCTGAAGCAGAAGCAATGCAACCCCAGCGAGAGGAGATAAGACCCCATGAAGGGGCCCTGAGCATCACCCTGTCACCGTGTTCCCACCCACAGGAAAACCTGCAGAAGCTGGTCCACATTGAGCACAGTGTTCGGGGCCAAGGGGATCTCCTCCAGCCAGGAAGGGTGAGTGCCACCGCCACTGTGGGCAGGGGCAGAAGGCGTCCTGGCAACAGGCGGGCGAGGCTCTGATAAGCCCCATTGTTTAGCTGGGCTGGCCCCAGACAGGCCTGGCTGCAGGTGCTGTTTACCCGAGGAGGAGGGAGGGCAGGGCCAGGCTCACAGGGCCAGTGGGCTGCCTCCTCTGGGGTTTTCCACTCTCAGGGCCTTTAAAGAAACAGTGTCATTTGTGTTCGGTGTTCCCTGTGGCTCTCTTCGCCTCTGAGACGAAGAGACACCAAGTATTTTTAGTTTTGTCCAGCATTGCTGGGAAATCAGGAAAACCGTCTCTCACGAGCCCCAACAAAGCATCTTAAAAATAACATTTTCCAAGAGATAAATTTGCCCACTTTTAAGCCTCCAAATGGAAAACATAAAACTCAGTTCAAAAACAGTTAAAAATGTGTTCATTACCTGATACAGTCCATGAAGGACAAAGAAATGAGAGAGTGTACTCAGGAGATTTTACTCAAAATCAGTTCACTGGTCTAAGAGTCTGTAAAATCACACTTAGTGTTTTGGCCTGGCTCACCAGTCCAGTAAGTATTTATTAAGCATCTATTTGTGTCCTCCAGAATTGAAGGGGGAATGTAGCAACTGTTCGCAGATCTTCAGCTGTTTTAGCAAACCTTCAGAGGCTCTGTTCTGAATGGACACTTGTGGCAGCAGCTCAGGAAGAGAGGCATTGTTTGGACCACTCTGTGGCTAGAGCAGTGTCTGGGGCTTGGTGTAATTGAAAGCAGAACACTCCTTCCTGAGAGGCCGAGGCACCTGTCTCCAGAACTGCTGTCACATACACAGAGCATCTCCTTTAAGCCAGGAAGTCCTCTGTGAGCTGCTTTCTGGTCCTCTGGGAAGCATCATAATTTAAGCTTCCCACTCAGGGGCCTCCCCCCACCCTCCTCTAGGAGAGTGGGGAGCGTCGGCCTGACCACCAGTGTCTGCTTCTCTCCCCACAGGAGTTTCTGAAGGAAGGGACACTGATGAAAGTAACAGGGAAAAACAGACGCCCACGGCACCTGTTCCTGGTAAGTGTCTGGCCCCCACACCAAGCCCCGGGACTGTTAAGTTCTGTGAAATTTTCTAGGACCATCATTCAAGGACAACTGGAAGGGAGGGGGAAAACTAGAGCAGAGCCGAATCTGTAGAGTGAGGATGAGTCTCTGTAGCTGAGCTTTCCAGAAAGCTGAGGGCGTAACCCTTGGAAACCACAACCCATCCCTCATTTGTTATTTCAATGATTTTGAATGGAATGGTGCCAAAATTTAATTACCTACGTCCTCCTCTTAAACATCCTAAAACCAGGAATAACTGGTCAAACGCCTTATCTAACACATGAGAAAACAGATCCAGAAGGAAGAGCTGACTGGCCAGATGTCCCAGAAGGTTGGTGGCAGAGGCCTAGACGGAACCAGGGCTATGCCGCCAGCCCAGCGCTGTGTTCACTGAACACAGGACAGAATATAAGTGGCACTTTTGATGGTTCACAGCCATAGCTAGAAGACCAGGGAATGTCCAGCCTGTGGGGTAGTAACATCCACCTCAGTGGCCTTTGAACTACAAGCATCTCTTTGCCCCAGTCCTACGACCCCGAGTTGTTTGGCCTTTAAGTTCTTCTGTCTGCTGGGTGTAACTGTTCTCTCTGCTCCTTCACTTTTAGCTGCTATTCTTGTCTCTCAGTCATGGCTGCCCCTAACAGCCACCTTACACTTTGTTGGAATTGCATGCAAAGTAATAGTAAATGGGCTCTGAGTAAGTGTCTAAGAAAACTCTCTATTTCCGACATTTACTGAGCACCTTCTGTGTGCTTGGTACTAGAAGCCAAGGGATAAAAGTCACATGTTCTACCTTTAGCACATGTTGTAAATATTGAGTTATGATGAGAATGCCATGGACAGAATCTCATGGACCATGGAAGCAAAGAGGAGGATCCAAGAGAGAGGGAATAAAAATAAGATGGACAACAGCAGCGACAGCAGCTGGCACTTATCGAATGCTGCTTCACATTATGCTGAGTGTTTTATGTGCTTCCTGGAGAAAATGATGCCCGAGTTAAGCATGGAAAGAAGGATAGGAGTTTGTCAGCTGGAAGAAGGAAAGGTGTTTCAGAATTGGGAACAGCATAAGCAAAGGATAGAGGTGTGAGAAGCATGGTGTGTTTGGAGGGCCCCTGCAAGTCTCGAGCAGCATTTGCCTGGAGAGGGGCTCTTCCACTCATGATTAGGATGTATGCCAGGCCTCAAACCGACCCTGCCCATAGAGGGGCCGCTGAGGGCTGGAATCCAGAGAGAGCCCCCTCAGTACTCAGTGGTACTGAATAAGGGACCCCTGAGCCTGGCCGGAAAGCGTAGAGTCTGCGCCTACCTCTCAGGGTTTGCTGGGCCTAGGTGGCGTGTGTCCCACGCTCTTGGCTGAACTTCACTAGGTCCTACTGCTCTGCAGAGAGAATCTCTTCTCTTCTCCCTCATATCAGCCAATATCTTACCCCCAATGAGAACCCCTCACTCTGGCTGGTTGGTGTTGCAGTACAAGAGAGAAATTTGGCTACAGACAAGAAATTGGATCTTTGAAAGGGATTTGAGAGCCAAGCAGCAAATCATTCAGATTTAAGGTCTCAAAAGGATCTGATAGTCACCACAGGTGCTTGAGTCCCTTTCTCTAGGTAGTTTTTTTTTTAACCTCTGCTTACATACCTGTAGTGACGGGGAGCTCACTGGCTGTGTGACATTCATTCATTCTGCAGCTCCTTATCTGTCTCTTTCTGTGTGCTAGGATGTGTGCTGGCTGTGGAGACATGACCCTTGCCCTGTGGATCTTGGAGTCCAGTGGGGGAAACCGTCTGTCCTGTGTTCCATGTTAAGAGTCTAAATATTTGAAAACTCTTTCTATTGAGAAGAAATCCATACCCTTGAATTTAGGGACCTCTGTGTGGTAATGAGCCAGGCTGAGCTGGTTAGATCCTGACCTGACACCTCTCCCCTCTGTAACCCTTAGACAAGTCACAGACATGTTTGAGCCTCAGGTTTCCCACAAGGACAGTAGAAATACCGGGCAGTTTGGGGATTAAATGAGGCCTATCAAAGCCACTTACTTAATAACAGTTTTTTCCCTTTCCTCTGACAGTTGCCCCATGGGACACAGGTCCTCTCTCTGCCTAGAGCTACAGAGCTGTTAGCTCCCTCTGCCCCACCACAGCTCTGTAGATAGTCAGAACCCACAACTGGGTCCCCCTAAGACCTTTCTTTTCCAGGATTTCCTCCCAGGACCGCCTCCCAGGACCGCCTCTGTCTGTCTCAGCACAGCGCCCTCCACTGAGTGGGTATTAATAACATCCACTGGAGGGACGGGGCAGGAGGAGGCACGGACAGATTCTTGAGCACCACAGAAAACACCCTGAGGGAAGAAATTTTATTCCTTATAAGGTGCCAGTTTCATAAAATCAGCTTAACTGCAGAATAACTCAGGGCGTCTGCCCACCAACACACAGGGGTTCCCGCCTCGGCCGGCCTCCACGTCCCCTCTGCCCCAAGCAGTGGGGGGAACTGCCCACTGGAGCCTCATTGTGAGAAATTCTCCCTTACTCCATCAAGCGTTTCTCTTCCTTCCTCCAAATTGGGGCTGTAAACACACAGCTTTGGAGAGGAAAGGAGAAACACGGGCAATTAGGAGGCAGCCTGGTCCTGAACCCATCATAAAACCTCAGGGTGCTAATGGCTGTTGCCATGGCAGCAGATGCTCAAAGGGCAGCCACAAAAAGGCTGGGACTGCTCTGGTGAGTGACACAGGCAGATTCCTCAGGGTGGGCTCATGAGTGAGGCTCTGCTGGGGCTTGGTCACTGTCCCCAGGTCCCCAGGACTCACTGTGTGGCCACCCCACAACACACCACACCTGAACACACTAGAGGCCTACTCATTTACCGACCACCCTGGCTCTGCCACCTATGAGCTCTGTGACCTCGGGCAGGTTGTTTAGCCAACCTGTGCCTCAGTTTTTCCCTTTGTGAAATGGGGATCATAATGATAGTGCCTGCCTGATGGGATCGTTGGAGGCATGAATTGTGATCATTCCTGTCAGGCGCTTAGCATTGCACCTGGCACACAGTGACTGTCCAATGGAGAGCAGCTCTTGTCATTATTAGAAGAGCAGAGCTAGAAGGGCCTTTGAAGTCTCCTCTAATCCAGGGGTCAGCCTGCCACCTGTTTTTATTTTAATAAAGGTCAACTGAAACACAGCCTCACGCATTCATTTATGAATTATGAATCATCTGTGGCTGCTTGGGGGCAATAACAGCTAAGTTGAATAGTTGAAGAGAGACCGTTTGGCCCATAAGGACTTAAATATTTACTATCTAGCCCTTTACAAAAGCATTTGCTGGCTCTGGTCTACTCCAACTCCAGTTAGAGACAGTGAGGCCCAGAGGCAAGAAGGGTTTACCTGAGGCCACACAGCAGCTCAGCGTCCCAGCCAGATCTCCCGCACTGCACTAGCTGGGATGTCAGGAACCCAAGAAGAGCTGATAACGGGAAAACTCATCCATTCTGTTCCCTCAGCAGTCTCTGTCTACAGGAAGAGGAAATGCTAACCCAGTTCTCACCGTTTCAGACCCTTACATACTATGGCCAGTGGAGTCCTCACAGTACCCCTGGTTTACATTGGCTCCCATGCATAGAGGGCTCACTCGGGGCCATGCTCTCTCAGCTACCATAATGAGATAGGGGCAGAGATGGCCCTAATTTCACAGGTGAAGAAGCTGAGGTTCAGAGAGGGAAACAGCTTGTCCATAGTCACACAGCAGCGACAGACCAGGGTCAGGATTGACAGCCCATGGACCACCCGGAGTGTGATGTCATCTTTTCAAACTGTAAATCTTTTAGCCCAACAGAAACCCTCGCTTCTCAGTGACTTTCACCACATTTCTTCCTGTCTACCCTCATGGGGCTGCGGGGGGCTTCAGTTGTTCATTCAACAGATATTGAGCACCTACTCATATGTCACTGGAGGTACAGAGGTAGACAGGACCCGCCTGCTCCTTATCCTCAAGGATCCTCCTCCCTCCATCCCTTCTTTCCTTAACTGTGCTTTATAGAGTCTTAATTTACATAGAGTAAAATGCATCAATCTTAAGTGTACATATCAGTGTATACTGCAAATCTATATCGTCATGTAATCACCACCTGGGTCAAGATCTAGAACGTTTCCAGCCCCCCAGAAAGTTCTTCTGTGCCCCTTAGCAGTCACTTGCCCCCACCCCCACCCCAGGCAACCATTGGCCTGATTTCTATCACTACAGATTAGCTTTGCCTGTTCTGGAACTTCATATAAATACTATCAAGCAGTGTGTGTTCGTCTGTGTCTGGCTCCTTTCACTCAGTATGTTTCGAGATTCACCCATGTTGTCGTGTGTACTGTTGGTTCACTCCTTTTGATGGCTGTGGTGGTATTCCACAGTATGGAGGCAGCACAGTTTGTGGATCCATTCCCTTGTTGGTAGGTGTGTGGGTTGTTCCCACTCTTTGGCTATTACTAATAATGCCTCTGTGCACATCCCTGTACTTGACTTTATGTGGGCATCTGCATGTGTTTCTTTTGAGGATTCCCCTGGCAGTGGAATTGTGGGGAAGGGGCTCAAGTTTTAGCCCAGGGCGGTTCTGCTGTCCTGTGGGCATCGCTGGGGAATGCAGGCTGCGTCTGCCCCAGGGCTCAGTGATCCTCCCGGACAGAAGGCCGCACAGCCTTCTGGGGCCAAGACATGTCTAACGGGGCTTCCTCCTCCCCAGATGAGTGATGTGCTCCTGTACACATATCCCCAGAAGGATGGGAAGTACCGGCTGAAGAACACATTGGCAGTGGCCAGCATGAAGGTAAATGCCTCGTGTAGGCAGCCTGGGGTAGGCAGGGGGTAGGCAGGGGGAGACCCACAGTGAGGAGGAGACCTCCTGGCTTCTGTGAGCGCACAGACCACCTAGGAAGGGGGAGCCCTGAGGAAACAGCGCCGCTTTGCATTGTGGATCACGGCAGGATTATGCTATAGGCAGTGAAGGAGGCTTCCTGGAGGAGAGAAGTTGAGTCCCTAAGAGTGGATAATATGTGGACAGATGGGGAAGGGAAAAATGGGGAGGGTGTCCTCGGAGGAGAAAGATTCATAAGCAAAGGCTTGGAGGGAGGAAATAAATGGGTGTTTGGTATATTTTTTTTTATTTTTTTTTTTTGAGGGCAGTGTCACTGGCCCTCATATGTGGGACTGACCCGGGGCCGCTGGCTTTCCAAGCCAGTGTTTAACCACCGCGCCACTCAGCTGACCCCGTATTCTTTAATTGTGGTAAAATACACATAAAATTTACCCTTTTCACCATTTTTGAGTATATAATTCAGTGAGGTTAAATACATTCACATTGTTGTGTAACCATTACCACCAATCATCTCCAGAACTTTTTCATCTTCCCTAACTGAAACTACTCATCAAACACTAATTCCCCATTCCCCCTCCCCCTGCCCCTGACAACCATTATTCTATTTTCTGTCTCTATGATTTTTTATACATTAAAAGTTTTTATTATATAAGTTTCAGGTATACAACTTTATAGTTTATCTGTATACAGTACAAAGTGTGCTCACCTTCAAAAGTTGAGTTACTGCCCATCACCATGAAGCTGACCCCCGTCACTCCTTTCGTCCTCCCCCCAAACCCCTTCTCCTTTGGTAACCACCAGTCTGTCCTCTGTATCTATGAATTTCTTTTTGTTTTATTTGTTTGTTTTTAGATTCCACATATAGTCGAAGTCATATGTTATTTGTCTTTCTCCTTTTGACTTACTTCACTTAACATTATGCTCTCAAGGTCCATCCACATTGCCACAAATGGCAAGGTTTCATGCTTTTTATGGCTGAGTAGTATCCTCTGGTGTATATATACCACATTTTCTTTATGCATTCATGCACTGATGGACACCTAGGTTGATTCCATATCTTCGCTTTTGTAAATAATGTTGCAGTGAACATAGGAGTGCGGGTATCTTTTTGAGTTACTATTTTCATGTTGTTGGATACATACCCAGAAGTGAAATTGCTGGGTCATAAGGCAGTTAGTTCCATTCTCAATTTTTTGAGGAATCACCATACTGTTTTCCTTAGTGGCTGCCCCAATTTATGAGGGTTCCTTTTCTAGGCACCTCATAATAAATAAAGTCATATAGTATTTGTCCTTTTGCAACTAGCTTACTTTGCTTAGCATAATGTCTCAAGGTTCCTCCATGCTGGAGCCTGTGTCAGAGTTCCCTTCCTTTTTATGGCTGAGTGATATTCCATTGTATGCCTACACCACACTTGGTCCATTTATCCATGGATGGACCCTTGGGTTTCTCCCACCTTGTGGCTATGGTATGGTAAATAATTCTAATATGAACTTGGGGGTGCAAATATCTGTTCAAGTGGCAAATATTTCTTAAACAAATGTAAGAGAGATGTCAGCTCAGCTAGACAGTCTCAAGGGTGAGGGCAAAGAGACAAGAAGGAAGGGGTTGGTCAGGTGCGGCCTAGCTCAGTGTGACTTCATCCCAAATTGCACGGGTCGCTGAGAGCTGATGGGGATTCTTGAGGGCTTCTCTCGTAAGAGCAGTTTTTGGACAGTTAATTCTGGCACAGTGTGGTGGGGGGGTGGGGGAGAACACTGAAGTAGGAAGAGAGCCATAAGAGGCACTGTGGGGGCCTCTCTAGCTCCTGGAGGCTCTTTTACATGAGTAAGGGGAAGAAGGAAGCACCTTCCTCAGCGGGGAGGTTTGTTCTCTTCTCATCCAAAGGTTCCACTGAGGAGCCTGTTGGACAAGGGAGTGGGGGAGAGTGGTCACTTGTGCAGCAGGACTGTACTGTGGAGGCTGGGTCCTAAGATGGATGCTCCTCAACCTTCCTGGGGTTGGGTGGTGACAAGAACCACGGAATCAGAGTTGGAGTAAGCAGCCAGGCCCCCAACACACACACACACACACACACACACCACCACCACCAGCACCACCACCACCACCACCACCACCACCCCACCTGCCATGTCTCTGAGCATCTGAGGAAACTCAGGCTCAAAGGGGCAAGGGCAGGACCAGGAGAAGAATCCAGCCTATGGCTGCCCTTCCCTGCCCCCGCCCTGAGGGGCTGCTGCTGGTTTCCAGGTCAGTCGCCCTGTGATGGAGAAAGTGCCCTACGCTCTGAAGATCGAGACTCCGGAGTCCTGCCTCATTCTGTCTGCAAGGTATGGGGAGGTAGGAAGAGGGAGGACCTAGGGGACAAAGGCGCAGGGTTTATAGGTGGGAAAGCTTGGAATAACAAATGCTGGATGTGTCCTTGTTTTTATTTTGATATCCTTTGGCTCAAAGGACTTTTTCTTTTCAGTGTTTCTTAACCATTTTTTGATCACAGACCACCTTGAGAAGCTAATAAAACTATGGCTTCTCTCCCCTGGAAAAAAATGTGCACATAACATTTTACCTAGAACTTCAGGGCTTCCAGAGCCCATTTAAAAAAATATAACAATATCTCATGGTTGTAAAACTCGATGGATTATTGAATCTTTAGAGCAACACAAAAGGTTAAGGCAAGTAAAAAATGCATTGTGCACCTTCATTCATAGTGTCTGCTGTTAGGCTTTTGTGTCTGGAGAGTAAAAGGACAAGTGAGCATTCATCGCCCAGCTTTCCCTGGCTTGGGGTGTGGCCTTTCTCTCAGAACCATCCGTGTTTTCTCCAGGCCCTCAGGCTGCCCAGGGGTCCCTGCTCCCTGGCTTTCATCAGTGAAAGAGCTTCCCACACACACACCCCACACCCTGCCTTCTTTCAGGGCAAGGCCAGCTTGGGCTCTGAAACCAGGGAGGTGTGGCTACTGCCAGGCCTGCGCTGGGCCTGGTGGGAGTGCGACAGGGTTCCCAAGGTTTGGGTGTCTTCCCTCTCGGGGTGTGTACCCCTGGGGTGGCAGCAGTGCCCTTTGTGTGGGGTGGAGGTTCTGGGTGTAACATGGGATGTGCACACACCAATTGACATGCTGTCTCGTAGATGCATGTGGGCATTAAGCATTTTTAGCCTTTCAGTGCCAGGTCCTGTGCTGTGGACACAAACTTAAGCCTTGGTTTGCTCGGGTGGAGCTCACATCCTGGGTAGGAGAGTCGTGAACTGGTTACAAGACAGAACATAACTGCTGTCAGAATGAATAGTGGTGATGACAAGAGTAACATGCCCTGGGCCCCTGCGGGGTCAGGCCCCACTCTGACCCTCGTCACGACCCTTGGCGGTGGGCCTTGCAATTCCTGGGGAGTTGGGGCCTAGAGAGGGTTCACACGCAGGACTGTGTGACCCCGAGTGCCCATCCGCTACCATATACTGCCTGAGGGGTAGAGGAAGCCTTGAAAATTCCCACGAGGGACCACCCCATCTGGGGCAGTGAGGGGCAGCTTCCTGGCGGAGGTGATGCCTAGCTGGGGTTCCATGCCTCTCCTCCCCTTATCTCTAGGTAGAATCAGCGACCGGAGGAGACCCCGGGTATGGTTTCTGCTTGCCATGAGGTCAGGATGGTGACAGGCCAGGCTCAGCCCTTCAGGTGGGGCTGCCCATCTCTTTTAGGCAGAGGCACTGCTCTTTGGCCAGTGGCCTCAAGGAGCTACTGTCACTGACAAGCTGGTCATCTTCCTGCTAACCCATACACTTCACACTGAAGCTTCCAGGGGACAGTGGGACCCATATATCTCCTAGGGACATGGCATATGGCTGGCCGCCACCCTTTCTCTCTCCCAGGCCAAACGGGTGCCTTCTCTGTCACAGGCTGCGCACTTAGTGCAGGGCGGGAGCGACACCTAGTGGGGCCTGTGAGAATGTCCATCCCGCTGTCGCTCCAGGGCAGCTCCCAGCCCAGTGTGGCTGTCCCCACACAGGAAACCTGCTAGGCACAGAGCTGGGATGTGGGAAGTTAGTTTGTTGGATGAGTTCGTGTCTGGGAAGCTATGTGGGAAAGTTATGGGAGGCAGCTGGAGAGCCTGGAACCTTGGCCTTTGCCAGTTTCTGTCTACCCCTCTTCGCTTGCCTCCTGCCCACCTGTCCCTCCTAAAGCGTGGGCCCCTCAGAGCCCCCGAACACCCTTTGCTTTGCCATTGACAAAGTCTGTCTACATGCCACATGTCATTTCATCCCCATAAAAGCCCTGGGATTTAAAGGCAGAGTGGCGACACTCCCGTGTTGCAGGTGAGGAAGCAGCCTGGCTGCCCTGCCAGCAGATGAAGGTGCTGAGGTGCAAGCCCAGGCCTGTCCAGCAGGTAGCCAGGGCTCGCTGGTTGGATTTCAGACACCAGAAGGCTCGGGCATGGGGGCCAGCAGAGACGCGGCCCCTTGTGCACCCTCGCTCACTCCAGCTCACACCCACAGCTCCTGCGCGGAGCGAGATGAGTGGCATGGCTGCCTGAGCAGAGCGCTCCCTGAAGACTACAAGACGCAGGCCCTGGCTGCCTTCCACCACAGCGTGGAGGTGAGTGGAGGCCCTGGGACTCCCCCACCCCGACACCAGCTGGGCAGGCCACACACTGAGGAGGACTTGCAGCTCCTTCCATCAGGGCACTGGCTTCTCCTCCTCTTCCCACAAGGGCCCACCTGGCTCGGGGGCAGTCACTGTGCAGCCCCAACCTGGAGCACAGCACCTCCAAGATGAGCTTCCTGGAGGATGCAGTGAGGAGAGCGGAGCGGGGGTGGGTCACAGAATTAGAACCCACGCCCCACAAACACATAGACCCCATACAGAAAAGAGGGCTCCCATCCTGCAGGTCTCCTGACCACACTGCTCACCCCATTCCTTTGCCCTAGATACGGGAGAGGCTGGGGGTCAGCCTGGGGGAGAGGCCCCCCACGCTCGTGCCTGTCACACACGTTATGATGTGCATGAACTGTGGCTGCGACTTCTCCCTTACCCTGAGGCGTCATCACTGCCATGCCTGTGGCAAGGTGAGTCTCCCTGTCTGGGGGGAGTGTGCATGGGGGTGGTATGGGGTGCGGATTAAGGGGCGTCCAGCAACTACTGCGTACCAGCCATGAGTGAGGCGTGTTCACACCAACCCTGCAAGGTAGGAATTGCTAATTCCCATATTACTGATGTCCTCAAACCACAGTTCCAAATCCCAGGCCCCTTCCATGACACTAGCACACTCTCAGAAGAAACTTGTAACATACATGGTTATTGTCCTTGGAGAGAAAGGATCGTGTCACGGTGAAGGGCTCATCAGAAAAACAGATCGGCACTTGCACAGAAACTGTGCAGCTGTGCTGGAGAAGCTGGGGACCTAGCACAGTCCCTGGAGGAGGTGGGGGGCAGGTAGGCAGAGGGGAGAGGATCCCGGCCCTCTGTGCGTGCCGAGATGGTGGGACCCACGCTGACATGCGTCCCCACCCGGGCCTGCAGATTGTGTGCCGGAACTGCTCAAGAAACAAGTACCCTCTGAAGTACCTCAAGGACCGGATGGCCAAGGTCTGCGATGGCTGCTACGGGGAGCTAAAGAAGAGGGGCGGCGACGTCCCCGGCCTAATGAGAGGTAGCCTGGGGACCACCCTCACCTTTGTTCCAGGCAGCCCACAGTGCTTCTCCCTGGCCCGTGGTTGGTGCCTGGAACCACTTTCCCGGGAAGGCTCAGAACAAAAGCAACCCTCAAGGAGGAGCCAGGGGTTCCAATTCACACATGGGGCACCGTTTCCCAAAATGTTGGTTCCTTGGAAAATTGATAGGTACTCCCAGATGAAGGGTTCTGTGGGCAGCCAAGTTTGGGAAACACTGAGTCAGTGCCTGTTGGTGACAGGAGCGTAAGAAGGGTGCTCACGTTTACTTTGCCATGGAAGCTCATTTTTCTTTTTCGAGAATGTTCTGTAGGCCTGTGTTCTTTGGGCCCTTTTTGGGATAAGAATTGTGAGGTGGGTAACAGAGGAGCTGTGGGTCATGAAGGGCTGAGGGCCCTCTGATGAAGGTCCTTGAGGAAGCTGAGCTGGCTTTTGAGAGACTCTGTTCAGGACAGGCTTTGCCCCAGCAGAGTGAGGCCGGAGGGAGAGCAAGTGTGTCCTGGGCCTTAAACCAGAGTTCTCCGTGGGGCCACTGGGGCCAATAGAGAGGACAGTCCAGTCCCAGCCTCCTGGGGACCTGGAGAGAAGGGATGCTGGCACCGGGGAGATGCTTGCCCTCCTGGCCGGTAGGCCTTTGTGTCAGCATAAGAGGCTGTGCCCATCTTTCTGGGCACACTTAACCCCCATGGCGAGGCCAGTTCCCATCTCGGGAGGGACCAGGAGCTCTGATTTACAGGAATCGAGGTTCCAAAGCAAGAAGCATGCCTGCCCGTGTGCACACTCAGCCCCTTCCCCTGTGACTTCTCTTGGTTACAGAGCGGCCCGTGAGCATGAGCTTTCCCCTGTCCTCCCCCCGCTTCTCGAGCAGTGCCTTCTCGTCCGTCTTCCACAGCATCAACCCCTCGACCTTCAAGAAGCAGAAGAAAGTCCCTTCGGCCCTGACCGAGGTAAGGCAGGTAGGGCTGCGTGCATGGGAGGCAGGATTTGGAGGGTTCATGGTCGTCTTCAGTGGGCAGGGTCAGACTCCCCTGCCCCAGTCTGACCAGGCTCTTTGGGACAAAGAGGACCCTTAATGGGAGATATTCTGGCTGTGAGGCCTGACTCACAACTAACAAGGGCAGTGCCTGTCTCCGGATCATGTCCAAGAAGATGCCAGCTTGGTGGCAGAAGGCAGGACTTGACGTGGCTGTAAATGGTGGTAGGAGACGTGCCTCTCATTCTTCTCTCTGCCTCTCCCATCTCTTTCTTTTTTCTCCTTTCTTTCTCTCCTGCCCCATAGCCTAGACTTAGTACCCAAGGGTACCGCACAGGTCACTGGGGCTCTTCTGCCTAAAGCTGCTACCGCCCTGGCTTAGCTCTCCCATGGCAGGCCCTCTGAGCTGTCCCATCCTCTCACCCTGGGGGTCCCAGATGGGCTCAGGTGGTGAGCCTGCTGGAAGCCATGGCACTTTTTGTGGGAAACCTCAGAATTGGCTAAACTCAATTCCATCTTACAAACAGGACCAGATTTATACATCTAAATTCTAATCACAACCACAAAAAAACGTGTGCCGTGAATATACAAGCTGTCAAAGGAAGTGTGATCAGCTGTTTCTGAGTTTTTTTAATTAATGTTCGTTATCAAGTAACAGGAGGGAAGGATTTTAAAAAGTGTTTTAGGAGATGAAAAATTTTAATGGGTACAGTTCTATCCATTAACTTAATTTCTTTTACATATTAAAGATCTTGGGAATAACACATACGTGGTAAAAAAAATTTCAAAAAGGCACAAAAGAATATATATGATGAAAAGTGAGTTGCTCTCCCTCCCCAAACTTCAGCCCCACCCACCCCAAAGGGACCACCATCAAGTTTCTTATGGATCCTTCCAGAAATTTTAATGCATATACATAATAAAGAGATACAATCATGGATCCTCTTTTTTTAACCCAAAAGATAACCATATTATATTGAATCTCCTATATATTTTCCCACTTAATTTCTTTTGGATATTATTTCACATTTGCTCATACACATAAATCTCATGCTTTTACATCATGGTTGCTCATCATTTACTTGACTAGTCCCTTTCCACAAATCTAGAAAAGCTCACCCGCTCTCTCACTCTGCTGGTGGTCTATATGAGTCGAGCTCATAGAACCTGAGTGTTCCATGGAGGCCAAGTTTGAGAACCACTCCTCTCACCCATGGAGGCCTCTCCAATCCTGGTGCCTGTGGATCTGCCCCAGCCATCCCCTTGGTATCTTCTGCCCCAAGTGACAACCTTTCTTTTCTAAAAAGACTGCACCCAGTGGGATCTGCAATGGCCTCCCAGAGAAATGTGCCCCCAAGTCTCCGGCGCCCTCTCCCTTTCTCTCAGGAGCTCCACTGTAGCAGTAAGACCTGCTCCCCATAAGAAAGTCTGCAGAAACGCTGTCCCCCACATATCTGTCAGAAAGGAAGTTTGCAGAGTTGGTTTCCCCTGCCATGCTCCTTTGTCCCGGCCACCTTTCTCTGTGAGATGTTTCAGCACCAGGGCAGGTAAGGGGGAGAGAGAGCCAATGTCTGGTGTAGGAGCCCTGGACTATATGGGTAGGTTCCTTTCCTGGTGCTTCTCAAAATAGCCCACGCTGATCGTGGCTTCCTTTCCCTACACTGAAGGACATCGACCTCTGGAGTATTTGCTGAGAGATCCCAGCTCTTATCTCTCTTCAACTAAGCAGGGATTTGACCTTGGGTGGATCCCTCCATTCCTCTCAACCTCAGTTTCCCCATCTGTAAAATGAGAAAGTCAGATGAAATTATTTCTAAACCTGGCCTTCTTGCTCTAGTAGTAAGATGAATATTTATGGAGCACTTACTGTGGTGTCAGGCGCTGTGCTTGTCAGGTACCTGTCTTATGTCATTTAGTTCCAATTTAACTATTATAGTAAGGAAACTGAGACTTAGAGGAAGTAAGTAAATTGCATATTACCTGTTTGTAAACTGGTAGTGCCTGTTTTGGAACCCGAGACTGGTATTAGTCCAAGCCTGTGTTCTTAACCCCCACATAAAGCCTGTCTGACCAACGATTACTACCAATAATAAGAGGGGTTCACACATCCCTCTTTTATGATCTACAGTAGGTAGATCATAAAACTTTTAGGTAAACAGAAAATCCCTCCTTAAATGCAAGAGATCGATAAGCTGAAAAGTGTAAGAATAGAAGGAAGAACCTTTCCCCCAGGTATTAAGTTTCATAATTTGGGGGGTTGGGACTTAGGGAGAGGGACCGGGAATCCGAAAGGCCACTAGGGGGCAGCACTCCTGAAGGCATTTTTGTTGTTGTTGTTTTTAGCTGGGCCATCCTGCCACCTATTGGCAGCTCAGCTCGGGCTGGAAGGCAGTTTTTGACCCCTGTGTCTCCTGGGTCCGTTCAGTGAATCACGTGTCTCAAACCATGGTACATTTTTGCTGCCTTTGAGGTGCCGGATAGAGCCTGAGATTCCATACATGTCTCAGGTTTCAAAGCAGTGTAGACACTCTGCCAACTGTTTTGCATGTCATTTTGTCTCCGTTTGAACCCCCCGGTGCTCTGACCTCTCTGCTTCCCTTTTGCCAGGTGGCTGCCTCCGGAGAGGGCTCCGCCATCAGTGGCTATCTCAGTCGGTGTAAGAAAGGCAAGAGGCCGTGGAGGAAGCTCTGGTTTGTCATCAAAGGCAAAGTGCTCTACACCTACGTGGCCAGCGAGGTAGTGGTGGCTCGCGCGCGCTCCTCCCTCCTGTGCGGCCCGCAGGTTAAGCTTGGGCCATAGAATGTCCTTGAGGGGTATGCACCATGCCTTGTCATCTCAGGGCAGTGTGACGCCTGGATGCTGGTTCCGGCTCAAACATGGGTCAAGTCTTTACTGAACGATGCCATGCACTGAGCATTGCTGTGGATACACAACCACATGTGTGTCCCAGACCTACGGAATTTACCGTTTCTATGTGGAGATAAGGTGGTACCGCGTGCTGAACTGTGCGCCAAAGTGTTTGAGTGTCAGAGGCCCAGCATGTAGTACAAGCCAGGCCCTCCATAAGAGAAAGCTGCTTTCTGCTCCCCTCCTCAGTTGTTTGGGACAAAATTCAGCAGCTTGGAGGCAGCTACCACCCTTTTTGTCTGTGCATTTCTTGTATCAGGAAACTATTGTAACTCTCCTATTAAATAAAACTTAGGTTTATATTTTTATAAAACATCTTACAGTTACATCTTCTAAAATACAAGAGAGAGGGCCTTGGAAAGCAAGCCTGTTCCAGAGTAGACAGGTGTGAGCTGTGGCTGTCAGCGGGGGGCTCCTGACACAGAGTGAACCTGTAGGATAATGTGAAACATTTCTGTGTCCAGGTCCCACCATCTGGTGGCTCCCACAGGCTAAGCCTGCTTGGAAGTTGGGACTTCAGTGCATTCTGCGCAGCTGTAGAGGGTGGGTGCTTCACCCCATGCGGATGTGCCCAGAGCACAGGGCTGGCCCTTCTCCCCGGAACGCAGATGCTGGCAAGTGTGCAGAAGCCACTTCCTTCTCCAGAACATAAAGCTGTCCTCACAAAGGACCTGCAGTTGTGACAGCTGCAGTCAGCCCTGTCCTCAGCAGTCCGGTCCCAGCAGCCAGCAGGGACACAGACAGAGGGGACCCACTGTGGACCTGAGTGACCCAGGCACTGTGTGAGCTGTGTCCTCCCCAAAGGGGCTCTCCACTCACATGTCCACAGCTGGGGCGTTCTACACTGAGAATTCTGATCTTTACAGAACAGACTGAAATGTGACGTATGGTCCTTCTACAGCCCAGAGCAGCATCTCCCTGAACAGGCAGCCCACAGGTCACTTGCTGGTGTCCTCTGAAAACTGGTTTCTGAGGGAACCCGGAGTAGGCAGCGGGTGGGACTTCCTCACAGTCATACTTCTCAGGATCTCTCATAGATGAGGCATGTTGTGGATCTCTTGAGACCTGGAGATTTCCCAAGCTGGCCTGACCACAGGCCACTCTTCATGGAGCACCACACAGAACTATTGTTGCACAGGACATACTTTTGGAAGAAATGCTGGCTTAGATGAACAAAGGCTAGTGATAATTAAATAACCACCAAAGAGAGATGAATTCTGTCTGAGAACAGAAAACCCGAAGTCTCTAGGCTCTGGGCAACAGTTATCATGGAAGTGACGACATAGGTTGATTTTTAAAAGATGAATTTAAGTATGTTTCCAAAATAGTTTCTTCCAGGGAGAGGAACTTGTACAATTTCTCAATAAGTCTACTTCAGAGATGGGACCAAGCTTTAAATTGCATTAAAGAAAAAAGTTTGATAAAGTGGATAGCCAGTTGGTACTCTCTATACTATTGCCATGAACACATCATGCTCCCTGAGGTGACCCAAAGCTGATGCAACTTGCTATTCAGTAACAGTCCCGGGAGAAAGTGACTGTCAGAAATATGAAGGATTGGGGCCAGCCGAGTGGCGCATTGGTTAAGAGCTGGTTTGGGGATGCCAGCGGCCCTGGTTCGGATCCCATGTATTAGGGCCACTGCCCTCCACAGCTAACAACAGCTCCACCTGGAGCTGGGCTGTGTGAGCCCCGGCGATGGTATAGGCTGCAGCCCCTGCTGCAGTGGGCTGCCATAGGCTACAGTGAGTGGCCGGCAGCCAGCATGAGCTGCCAATAGCTTCGGTGAGCGACATCTAGAGGCCGGCGACCGATCTCCCTCATGCTGGAAGAGTGCAATGACGATACCAACATGGGCCAGTGAAGCAACATCCTCCGCAACTAGACTGAAGAACAAAAAGACAGCAACTTGTCTGTTCCCCTTCCCTGATTCCCCAACGATGTTCCCCTCCCCCAATTCCCCAATAAAAATCTTTTAAAAAAAAAAAAGAAATACGAAGGAATCTTTTATTTTTGCCAACATTTTTATTACTTATTTAAAAATTTTAAACATTAAATGTTGAATTTTCAGTGAACTGTCGTATTGCCATCAACCAGATTATACAGTTAACCTTTCACTATACTTCCTTGATCCAATATCTATTTATTCATCCCTCTATCCATCTAATTTTTTGATGCTTTTCAAAGTATACATCCCTTTAAGGGTTCAATATTTATGTAGCTTTTTTTTTCCTTTTGAAGTACAATTTACATATAATAATATGCACAAATTGTGTCTTAAAGGTACTATTTGGTGAGTTCTGATCAGGCCTACCCCTATAAATTCGCACCTCACCCCATCCCAGAGGCAACACACTGTTCTGACTTTTTTCTACCATAGATTAGTTTTGCTTCTTTTAGATCTTCACATAAATGGAATCATGTATGAAGTCTTCCACTCGGTATGATGTTTTTGGGATTCAGTCACATTGCGTAGAGCAATAGGTCACTCCTTTTTGTGGCTGAGTAGTATTCCATTTTGTGAATATACCAGTTGGTTTATCCATTCACGAGTTGAAGGACATTTGCGTTGTTTCCAGTTTGGGGTAATTATCAATAAAGCCACTTTGAACTTTTGCACACAGGTTTTTGTATGAAAATGGATTTTTATTTTACCTAGGGTTGGAATTTTTGGATCATAGAAAGTTATGTTTGGTCTATAAGAAATTACCAGACCTTTTTCCAATATGGTGTACCAGTTTACACTCCCCCCAACAATGTATGTAAATTTGGGAGTCCTGGTTGTCCACATGTCTTCTAACACTTGGTATTGTTGGTCTGTAATTTTAGCCATTCTGATGACAGTGTGGTAATATCTCAATGTGATTTTAATTTATATTTTCCTAGTAGCTAATCATATTTTTCATGTGCTTATTAGCCATTCTTACATTTCCCTTTGAAAAGTGTCTAAGTGTCGCCCATTTTCTAAAATAGGTTGTCTTCCTGTTAATGGAGTTCTTTACATATCTTTGATGCCAGTCTTTTGTCAGATAAATATTTTGCAAATATTGTCAGTCTGGGGCTTGCCTGTTCATTTTAATAATGAATTAATCTTTTGTTGAACAGGAGTTTATAACTTCTATGAAATCTAATGTATCCATATTTTCCTTTATAACTGTTGCTTTCCATGTCCTAAGAAACTTTTGTCAACTACAAAGTAATTCTCCTGTAGTTTCTTCTGAAAATTTTACTGGTTTAGCTTTTACATTTAGGTCTATTTCAAATTTCATTTTTTTCCATATGGATATTCAATTGTTACAACACCATTTGTTGAAAAGACTTTCTTTTCCCTATTATATTATTTTGGTGTCTTTTTTTATTTTTTTACATATCAAATGACTGAATAAGTGGGTCTATTTTTGGGTTTTCCATTCTATTTCACAGATATATTTATCAGTCTTTATGCCAGTACCATACTGTCATAATTTCTATAACTTTATTGTAAGCCCAAAGTCAGCCTAAGTCCCCAATTTTGTTCTTTTTAAAGATTGTCTTAGATACTCTAGGTCTTTTGTGTTTCCATATAAACTTGTTGATTTATACAAGAAAAAAAAAAAGCCCTGCTGAGATTATGACAGGGATTGTTAAGTCTATAGATCAGTATGGGTAGAATTGGCATCTTAACAATATTGACTCTTTCAATTCATGAATATAGTATTAATGTTTATTTAGTTCTTTAATTTCTCTTTTAATATTTTGTAGTTTTTAGTGTAGAGGTCTTACTCTTGCATTTCTGTTAATATTATTGCTAAGTATTTTGGGTTTTGGATACAATTTTGAATGGAGTTTATTTTCTAGGTGTTTGTTGCTACTATATAGATACTAAAAATTGATTAACCTGTGACCTTGCTAAATTCATTATTAGTTCTACTAGTTGTTTTTTTTTTGTTTTGTTTTGTTTTAGCTGAGCCATCCTGCCACCTGTTGGCAGCTCAGCTTGGGCTGGGCATCAAACTGCTGTTGCTCAGAGCTCAGCTCGCACTCTTGAGCGAGCTCTTAACCAACTGAGCCACTCGGCCGGCCCCTCTAGTAGTTGTTTTGTAATCAGTCATGTCCTTTGTAAGCACAGATAGTTGTACTTCTTCCTTTCTGATCTTTGTCTTTTTTTCTTCCTTTAATGCAATGGCTAGGCCCTTCAGTACAGTGTTGAATGGAATTGTTCAAAGTGAACCCTCTTGCCTTGTCCCCAGTCTTAGGAGAAAAGCATTCTGTATGTCACTATTAAGTATGATGTTAGCTGTATGTATTTTATAGATGCCCTTTGTCAGAGTAAGGAAGTTCCCTTCTCCTGGTTTGCTGTGGGTTTTTATCATGAGTGGATGTTGAATTTTGTCAAATGTGGTTTCTGATCAAGCAATCTCTAAAAATTGATTCCCTTTTATACACACAGTCTTCTCCCCTTCCTTCCTCCTCCCACAACCATTCTAATATGCTTAACTAATTATATCTGTGTGGTTTTGTAAAATTGTATTGTTTATGAGCATGTATTTTAACATGAATATGTGTGTATATAAAAGTATCTTTATATATAAAAGTTCTTTTTCCTAGCACCGATTTTAAGGTCCCTCTGTGTTCCCTGGGTGCATCTGATTGCACTGTTAGCCCCTTAAGAGCACAGACCCCCCCCCAAGCGCTCCACTCTGAGGCCCTGCGAATGCGGGTGTGGGGCAGTGCGTACAGAATGGTATCAGAAGTAACTGTAGAAAACTAATCGAATCAGTGGAAAGAATGTGGGGTTAGAAGGTGGTCATGAGTCTAAATTCTTGCTCTCTACCCCTTACTCGGTGTGATCTTGTGGAGTTATTTACCTTCTCTGTGCTTCAGTTTCTTCTTAGAATGGGGGTGACACCTTCTATGAGTGCTGTGAAGATTAAGCAAGATAATGTGAAGGTGAACATGTCTGGACTCTTAATAGGCTATCACAAAATAATTTCTTTTCCTCCTCATGCCTGGTCCTGGCTGGAAGTGGGGGTGAAGAATATGTTTGTGGTTATTTCACTGTTGCCCAAGCACACCCCACACAGAAGGGCCCATAACACACCTTAAATTGGCGTTATCAGTGAACACCAAGCTATTGACTGTATATAGTGCCATGTTTAATACCCGTTTCCTTTCTGCCCTCTGCAGGACACAGTGGCCATGGAGAGTATGCCCCTGCTAGGGTTCACCATCGCCCCAGAAAGGGACGAGGGCAGCAGTGAAGTAGGACCTGTTTTTCACCTTTACCACAAGAAAACGCTGTTTTATAGCTTCAGAGCAGAGGATACCAGTTCAGCTCAGAGGTACCAAAATACTTAGGCCTGTTTTTCTTGCCTTTCTTTCAGAAGGAAATGAGGTGTTCCCCAGGGCTTTGGCTTCCGTTCTTCTCCAGCCATCCTATCCCATCAAGTCCCTTTGGCCACAACAGAACAGCGAACTACTTAGTCCCTGTTTTGTGATTCTTTTTAAGATTATGACAGTTCATTCATACAGACATGCATTGATTCAGCAAACCTTTTTGTACTGTGCTACAGGCCCTTGCTAAATGCTGGGGAAACAAATAGGAATATGACGTGGTTCTGATATTAGGCTAATAGTAATCTAGTTTAGTCACTTACAGGTTCTATGACCAGAGTCACAGGCAGAGTCACGACACCAGGTAATCCCTCTCTTCTGTTTTACAGGTGGATCGAGGCCATGGAAAATGCAAGTGTGTTATAGCAGTTATCAAGCATGTGGACTCAGAATAAACTCTTAGGTTGTTATGTGGACCCTTCCAGAGGCCAATCTCCACTCGACTGGACACACATTGGATTTAGCGTGGGGCCTGTCTTTTTTGATGGAAGCCCCTCACTCACACGTTCAAATGTGGAATCCTTAAGGGATGTTTATGGACCGCCCCTTTTCGTCTTCATGTTTGCCATCTCACCCCAGCATAAACTATTTCCTTACCCAGCAGTGAGTTAAAATTTAGTAACATGAAGACATGGGACCCACAGAAAAGTACATTTTAGAAATGCAGGCTTTTTAGTAGAAACAAGCTTTTTCAATTTTTCTCCTAGTAAATAAACATTGTCACCTTCCATAGTGTTGATTTCGGTGCCTCAGGTGAAACAAGAAACAACCAGTAAATAACGGCTACTCTCATTGAAAGCACTTTATTGTTTTACTGAGCTACAACCTCCAGTTTATTTTTTTTCCAAGCGATTTACTTAAGTGAATACCAGATGGAGTCCTGTGGACTAATTTGCCACCAGAACTCAACAAGGGTGTACGGAAAATTGACTTGTGCAAACCTGACTGTGGCGACAGTCGGAGTGGGGGTCCTCCTTACTGCTGACGGCTCTGCGCTGGATTGGAAGGGGAGGACTTCCTCCCCCATTTGATCCTGCGAACCTGTGTACTGACAGGACTTGATAGAGGAGGGACTCCCTCCTTCCCACGGCAGTCCTCAACACTACACCAGTGCTGCAAGCTCGGCTGCTGACAGATCCGGCCCCCCGCCCCGGAGGTCACTGCAAACCCTCCGAAGAGACAGGGTCTGCTTTATTTATTGTGTGCCTTCCTGAGTTTTACCCCACACGAGCTGACAGCGTTATGTTTATAAGAATCTGTTCCTATTTTTGACATGGTAATCTTTTGGCTGTATGACCGAAGCCTTGAGAGAGATAAAATGAGAGAAAAGAAGATACGATCAACAGGTGAATTTGTGGTCTTGGCCAGTGGCTCTGAACACAGTGAGAGGGCACAGAAGCAGTGGATTGACAATAACTCTCTGGGCGCCTGGGGCTCAGTCACCTCCCGCTGATGACTGCTGCTCATTAGGCTGGAAGCATTTTTACATAAAGCAAATTGGGGTGGGTGGGATTCCTTGTTATTCTCATTGAAATAAAAACAATCATATCATTTTCTGATATATCCTGTCCCCATCCTCCTGTTGCCCTGGCCTCTAGTAAAAGGCATTTCCTGACAAACCTTTTGTAAGAAGCACCATCTCAAGGAGTAATTTACATTAAATATTTTCAGGGGATTTTTTTTTTCTACTTGGCAGTTCTTTAAAAACATTTGCATTAATCATTTTATTAATGATTCAAATTAAAAGATTAATTAGACAAGCCCTTTTAATTTTTGAGGGCTTAATTCTAATGGAACCATTTTTATCATCAGACATATTTAAATGGCTGTTTAGACCCTCTGAGCATTTATTTTATTAGTTTCAGGTTTACAAAACAACGTAATGATTAGACATGTACACCCCTCACAAAGTGATAACCCCACCAAGTTTACTACCCCTCTGACATCGTATATAGCTAATGCAATACCGCTGACTATATTCCCTACGCTGTACTTTATATCATGGGACTACACACACTTTGAAGGTGACTGTAGTGACCTCATTGCTGAATATCACTACGGTCACCTTCAAAGTACTCCCCTTGGGAAGCCATGCATCGACGCCAGCGCCTAGTCCACCCTTCAAAGCAATTTTGGAACTCTTTTTTCTGAAATGGCCATCAGATCTGTTGTCGTATTACCCTTCATGTCCTGAATGTCATCAAAATGTCTTCCTTTCGCGTGGTGGCTAAGGGCTGGCTTGGGAAACCAGTGGCCCTGGTTTGGGTCCCACATATGAGGGCCACTGACACTGCCCTCAAAAAAAAAAAAAAAAGTCTTCCTTTCAATTATTTCTTTATATTTGAGTAAAGAAAGAAGTCATTGGGGGCCAGATCAGGTTGAGTAGGGAGGGTGTCCCAATACAGTTATTCGTTTACTGGCTAAAAACTCCCTCACAGACAGTGCTGTATGAGCCGGTGCACTGTTGTGATGCAAGAGCCATGAATTGTTGGCGAAAAGTTCAGGTCGTTTTTGTCTTAACTTTCACGCAGTCTTCAGCACTTCCAAATAGTAAACTTGGTTAACTGTCCATTTGGTGGAATTAATAATGAATAATCCCTCTGATATCAAAAAAGGTTAGCAACATCGTTTTGACTCTTGATTTGGACTCACAGAAATTTTTGGTCATGGAGAACTGGCTGACTTCCACTGTGGAGTTTGACACTTTGTTTCAGGGTCATATTGGTACAGCCATGTTTCATCGCCAGTGATAACACGGCCGAAAACACCATCTTTCCTCTCCAAAAGGTCTTGGCAAATTTCGACTCTCCTTTGCTTTTGTTCATCAGTGAGCTCCTTCAGGACCATTTTTGCACACACCTTTCTCATACCAAGATTTTCAGTGAAGATTTTCCTAACAGTTTAGTTGGTCTGCTATGCTTCTCACAGTCAGCCAAAGATTTTGATGCACAATAAGACGAATTTTTGCAATGTTTTCGTCAGTTCTGCTTGTTGCTGGCCACCCAGACCTCTTTTCACCAGTGACGCATTCTCTCCCCTCAAAAACATTTAATCCATTTTGTACACTGCTGTTTTCTTCATAGCATTATCCCCATAAACTTGGACTAACATGTCCCTGATTTCACTTCCACTCCTGCCAAGTTTAACAAGAAATTTAATGTTTGTTCATTGCTCTAATTCAAACTCAGACATTCTCACAACTGTACACAAAAACACAACACAATAATAACGCCACTGAGCGAGACACCACCACACGTTGACATGAATGTGAGACCCTGATATACCAAGGTTATGAGACCTTACCAAGCTGTTTGTATGGTGCTGCCAATGAAAGAGCATGGTGGCAAGTTCACGAATTTAATTGGCAGACTTCCTATATATGTATACACATACATATGAATAATATTGAATATTTAAATATATATGATAGTTGACATTCAATATTATATTAGTTTCAGGTGTACAGCACAGTGGTTAAGCATTTATATAATTCATGAAGTGATTTCCCCCCGTAAGTCCAGTGCTCATCTGACACCCTACAGTCTTTACATTATTGATATATTCCCCATACTGTATTTCACATTCCCGTAACTATTTTGTAACTACCAATCTGTACTTCCTAATCCCTTCATCTTTCTCACCCTTCCTCCAATCCCCCTCCCATCTAGCAACCATTAGTTCTCTGTATGAGTCTATTTCTGTTTGCTCATTTATACTGTTCTTTAAATTCCACATATATATGAGATCATATGGTATTTGTCTTTCTCAGTCTGATTTATTTCACTTAGTATAATATCCTCTAGGTCCATCCACCTTACCACTTTGTTGCAAGTGGTAAGAGTTCATTCTTTTTATGACAGAGTAATACTCCATTTTATAAATGTACCACAATTTCTTTATCTGTCTATTAATGGGCATTTCAGTTGTTTCCATATCTTGGCTGTTATGAATAGTGCTGCAGTAAACATAGGGGTGCATATATTTTTTCAAATTAGTGTTTTGGATTTCTTTGGATAAATACCCAGGAGTGGAATTACTGAGTCATAAGGTAGTTCTGTTTTTAATATTTTGAGGAACCTCCATACAGTTTTCTATAGTGGCTGCACCAATTTGCAATCCTACCAACAGTGCACGAGTGTTCCCTTTTCTCCACATCCTTGCCAGCATTTGTTGTTTGCTGATTTTTTGATAGTCATACTGATAGGAGTGAGATGTTCTCTCATTGTGGTTTTAATTTCCATTTCTCTGATGATCAGTGACATTGAGCAACTTTTCGTATGTCTATTGCCATCTGTATGTTCTTTTTGGAGAAGTATCTATTCAGGTCCTCTGCCCATTTTTTAATTGTATTGTTTTTCTGGTGTTGAGTTGTAAGAGTTTTTAAATAAATTTTGGACATTAACCCATTATCAGATGTATCATTGGCAAATATTTTTTCCCATTTAGTAGGATGTCCTTTTGTTGATGGTTTCCTTTGCTGTGAAAAAGCTTTTTGGTTTGATGTAGTCCCATTTGTTTATTTTTTTCTTTAGTTTCCCTTGCTGGAAGAGATATATCAGTAAAAATATTACTAAGGGTAATGTCAGAGTTTACTTTCTATATTTTCTTTAGGAGTTTTATGGTTTGGGATTTTACATTTAAGTCTTTAATACATTTTGTTTATTCTTGTATATGGTGTAAGATGGTGGTCCAGTTTCATTTTTTTGCCTGTATCCAGTTTTTCCAGCACCATTTATTAAATAGACTATCTTTACCCCAATGTAAGTTCTTGCTTCTTTTGTCATAGATTAAATGATCATATAGGTGTGGATTTATATCTGGGCACTGTATTCTGTTCCATTGATCTATGTGTCTTTTTATGCCAATACCATGCTGTTTTGATTACTTTAGCCTTCTAGTATAATCTGATATCAGGTAGTGTGATACCTCCAGCTTTGTTGTTCTTTCTCAGGATTGCTGTGGCTATTTGGGGTCTTTTATGGTTCCATGTAAATTTTAGGATTATTCTAGTTCTGTGAAAAATGCCATTGGTATTTTGATAGGGATTGCACTAAATCTACATATTGCTTTGGGTAGTATGAACATTTTAACTATGTTAATTCTTCCTATCTATGAGCATGGTATATATATTTCCATTTATTTGTATCTTCTTTAATTTCTCTCTTCAATGTCTTATAGTTTTCTGAGTACAGTTCTTTGACTTCCTTGGTTAAATTTATTCCTAAGTATATATTTTTTTGATGGAATTGTAAATGGGTGGGGTTTTTTTTAAAAAACGTATTTTTTATTATTCTTAGCTAAGCCATCCTGCCACCTGTTGGCAGCTCAGTGGCAGCTCAGCTTGAGCCGGGGATCGAACCAGTGACCCTGTTGCTCAGAGCTTGCACTCTGTTTGTTTTTTGTTTTTCTTTTTGAGGGCAGTGTCACTGGCCCTCACATATGGGACCCGAACTGGGGCCGCCGGCTTCCCAAGCCAGAGCTTAACCGCTGTGCCACTTGGCCGGCCTGTGGCTTTTTGTTTGTTTTTTGTTTTTCGAGAGCTTGCACTCTTGAGCGAGCTCTTAACCAATGAGCCACTTGGCCGGCCCCATGGGATTGTTTTCTTCGCTTTCTGATAGTTTGTTGTTGGTGTATAAAAATGAAACTGATTTCTGAATATTAATTTTGTATCCTACTACTTTACTAAATTCATTTATCAGTTCTAATAGTTTTTTGGGAGAATCTTTGGGGGTCCTATCTATATATCATCTACAAATAATGACAATTTTTCTTCTTCCTTTCCCATTTGGATGCCTTTTATTTCTTTTTCTTGTCTGATTGTTCTGGCTAGAATTTCCAATACTATGTTGAATAAAAGTGGAGAAAGTAGGCATCGTTGTCTTGTTCCTGATCTTAAGGGGAATGCTTTAACTTTTTCCCATTGAGTATGATATTAGCTGTGTGTGTGTCATATGTGGGCTTTATTGTGTTGAGATGTTTCTTCTATTTTCACTTTCCTGAGAGTTTTTATTATAAATCGATGCTGAATTTTGTCAAATGCTTTTTCTGTGTTAATTGATGTACAGATATTGAACCAAACTTTCATACCAGGAATGAATCCCACTTGATCGTGGTATATGATCTTTTTAATGTATTGCTGAATTCAGTTTGCTAATATTTTGTTGAGGATTTTTGCATTTATGTTCATTAGGGATATAGGGATATAGTTTTCTTTTTTTGTAATGTGTTTGTCTGATTTGGGGATCAGGGTAATGGTGGCCTCGTAAAATGAGTTTGGGTCTTCCCTCCTCCTGGATTTTTTGGAATAGTTTGAGAATAGCTGTTAATTCTTTTTTGAATGTTTGGTAAAATTCACCTGTGAAGTCATCTGGTCCCGGGCTTTTTTTTTTTTTTTTGTAGCTGGCTGATTACTGATTCATTTTCGTTGGTAGTAATTGGTCTGTTCAGATTTTCTGTTTCTTCTTGATTCAGCCTTGAAAGATTGTATGCTTTACAGCAATTCATCCATTTCTTCCAGATTGTCCAATTTGTTGGCGTATATTTGCTTGTGACCCTCTGATCATTTAAATAGTACCACAAACTTCAGCACCAGGCAGTAGGAATTTCCCCAACCTGCCACATGCCACCGCTGATTGTCAGTTTTTGAACTCCAGGTAGAATTGTAAGCCATTTGAAGGCCTCTTACCATATAACATTCTATTTCTGATACTCTGTAAAGAAGAAGTATTAGGGCTTTTATTTCTCAGTGAACAGTTACCAAACAAAATAAACCAACCTGGGTTATAGATCAAACAGGTTATGAAGAAGGAAGTAGCGGGGGCACCAAGATCTTCCATGGCTCTTGTGTGACTGGGCAAGGATATACCTGGTTTCCCTGGACCTTGACTTTACCTGACCCTCCTATGGTTCTGTGTGTACTCGTTGCAGCAATTTCTACTGGCTGCCTTTGTTTATTCTTCACCCTTCTCTTTGTCCGGCCCATTTTACATGTCTTTGTCACCCAGCTGTCTATGGGGCCTGGCTGGAGTAACTTAGATGAAGCCACCCAATTGGCCTAATGCTCTGCTTTCCCAGTGAGCCCAGAGGCTGGAGAAATGACCAGCTTTGTTGCCATAGGCAGCAATGCTGCCCAAGACCCCACAGCAACTGCTCTGCCCTCTGCTCCCCAGGCTCAGAGCAGCCCCTTCACTGCACACCTCCAGCAAAGGCTGTTTCTCAGGAGGCAGCAGTACTCTGCCAAGCTGTGGCTCAGAAATTAGAACTTGGGCCCTGGGCTAGTCATTCACTTCAGAAACTCTGAGCCTCAGTGCCTTCATCTGTCATGTGGAGACCATTACCACTTCCCAAAGTGCAAACCGAGCATTTGTGAAAGTGGACTCAGACCATAAACCTGTGGGGAAGGGCATAGCATTGTTATGTAAACGGGAAATAAAATCATGGGTCCTGCTATGTGGCAATAGAAAATGAAGACATTATGAAAAAACAAAAAACCATAAAAACCCTTCCTTATCCATGAAAATGTCAAGAGAAACCAGGCCTGAAGAGGCCCTGGCATGGGTGGGCTGAACTTTCATCATTGGAACACTGGGTGTTTTCAGTGGCCTCTCCGAGCTCTTCATACTTGGATCAGGAAAACACAGACCTCTGCAGGATTGGCCTCTGCCTGCTTCTGAGAATCGGTACAATTTTATAAAACTCAGGGTTTTACTAAAAGCAGGCAGCACTTACCTTCCATTATGGTGATGCCACACCTTCCCTGCAGACTGTTTTTCCAGCCTAAATTGGTCTTAGTAAGTAGGAAGAATTATTTTATTACTAACAGAGCACATTAGAAACACAGTAGTGTCTAGGGAAATTGAGTTCCTGGGTCCTAATAATACTTTCAAATATGCTCTGAGTTGTTCTGGTCAGGCTGACAGAGTGATCACTCATTCTCCCTTGGATGCAGCCTAGTCCTTCCTGTGTGCAGGTGTGGAGTGAGGGCTGATGCTCAGGTTGACCTTCGGGCAAGCACCATGCCAGCCAGTGCTGAGGACCCCATAGCCCTGCTACAGCCACTTAAGGGTAATATTATAGTCCTTTCTTATCTATTCCAGTTTTTAACTTGACTGACAATGTAAATGTCGTCACTGAACACTGAAGCCCCAAATGGAGACAGGCCACTTGGGCTAGGAGTGGTGGGACCAGGCTAGAGCCCAAGTTTTTCCTGCTATAGGGCAAAATAACAACATGCTGGAGTATTCTGAGTTGACTCTGCCTATGATTTGCAACTTCTGTGATCAGGTAAGCTTCTGTGCTTCCGTGCATTAATGGTCAGTTGAAAGGAGTTGTGCCCACACTAATATGCCTGTTTTCAAGAGCAAATAAAAGCAAACTAAGCTCACACTGGTTTAAACAATTCTGAAATTAGCTCAATAAGAGGAGGTGCAAAAGCAGGGCAGGTTCAGGGTTAGAGTAACCCAAAGAACCAAGCTCTTTGGGTTTCTCTGACCTGCTGCCCATTGTCAGCCTGATTTCAGGGCTGGTTCCCAAAAGGCTGGTCAGTGATTGCCACCATGGAGGGAAAGCTTGACTTCCTGTAACTAGCTTTTTTAGAAGCACCCAGCAGGCCTTCCACACTACTCCAGGATCACATTTATTCCTGCACTCTCCTAAGCCGGTCACTGGAAAGGGGCCCACTGTGACTAGCACAGACCAGTCAGTTGGGTGGTGGGAGTGGCTTAGCTGCTGGGATTCATCACAATGTCCATCCTCTGGACCACACCTGGAAGGAGTATGGTTTGGATTAGTGTAGTGAAAGGGCTATGCCTTGCCATGGATTTGGGGGATGATCTGTGATAGAATATCTTACAGGCAGACTATTTGGGCATCTATCATCTACTTTTGCTAAATATTACTGTAAATGGTACTGGGAGGCTGGTTTGATATTGATCTTTTAAGCCCCTTAAGTTGTTGAATCAGCAGCCAAACAATACCCACCTCTCACAGGATCCTAGACATGTGTATGATAATTAGCAAGAAATAATATGAAGCATCTCTGCATGCAGTGTTCTAAGCACCTTATCCCTATTACTTCATTTAATTTCCCCAGAACCTGCTAAGGTGAGTTCTATTACTATCGCCATTTTGCAGATGAGGAAATCGGGGGTTAGAAACATTAAGTCACTTGCCCATGATCCCCGTCTCAGTAGGTGTGGAGTAGGACCATTAACTACAGTGCCTCAGGAGACTGTGCACAGGCAGGCTGGTTATCTGGGGTTGGGTCTGGGACATTTCATAAAAGAGGTGGTAGTTCAGCTGCACCTTGAGTAAAACCTTAGCTCAGTCATGGGCAGTGATCTCAGCTTGTCACCAGACTGTGAGTCTGGTAGAGGTGCCAATTTACGGGGTGTATCTGCAGTGTATATTCAGATATTGGCTTAAGAAAAGTGAGATCCAAGAATGTCTTTAGTGACATAGGCATGAGAGCTGGTGCTGGTATCATCACACAAGATTGCCAAGACACTTCTTAGAATCTGACACAATGCCAAGTATTGTAAGGAAAAATACACGGCCGAAGTAGTGAACATTTGAGGAGGAAACCAGCCTGAGTTAGACACAGGACTACCACAAAGGTGGTGCCCAACCAGTAAAACATCTCCTTCCACAGATTTCTCTTCACTGGAGAAGCTTAATGACCTCTTGGCCACTGTCACACAATGTCCTGGTGACCATGGGAGAGATTTTGCAGAACAAGTTCTCTATGTAGTCTTGATCTCTTCCTTTGTACAGCTAATTTGATGTCTTATAGGAAAGGATATTCTGTGTTGACAAAGCAGCACAATAGGCCTCATTCTCTACGTTAATCATCTTTTAAGGATGCTGCTGTAGCAGAGCTAGTGTGCAGTGACAGCATCTCCTAGGAGTGAGAGGCTTATACAAAATTAAATCTGTATTTAGAAAGCACTATAAACAAGATTTTTAGCCTTGTTTCTTCAAATTCTGAAAGTGGGTCACAACCAGCACCCCCACACATACACCCTGCCTTTGAAGAAAATTAGAACAGCAAAGTATACATCCATGATTCTTAAGGACTATTTCATGACATTTTTGTTTCAATCATGTGTTTATATATACATGATATACTGACTGTTGATGTAAAATGTGGTTTTTTTTAAAAGATTTTATTGGGGAGTTGGGGGAGGGGAACAGTGTTGGGGAATTGGAACAGCCAAGTTGTTGTTCTTCAACCTTCGTTGTGGAGGGCGCCAGTCGCCATCTGGCTTCCTGTCAGCAGCTTGTGGCCTCTAAGCTCAAGGTGCTGTGTTCAATCTTAGTGGCAGATGGGCGTAGCCACCATCCCATGCAGGAGTTGAACCAGCAGCCTTGTTAAGAGCGCATGCTCTATCCTCTGAGCCATCCGGGCGGCAGCTCAGCTCAAGGTGCCAAGTTCAGTCTTAGTGGCAGGTGGGTGTAGCCCACCATCGAACAGGCAATCTTGTTGTTACATAAGCCGAGCCATCCTGCCACCTGCTGGCAGCTCGGCAACAGCTCAGCTTGGGTGCAGCATCACTGGCCCATGTGGGAATTGAACTGGCAGCCCTGTTGCTCAGAGCTCGCGCTCTAAGCCAACTCGTAACCAACTGAGCCACTCTGCCAGCCCAGATGTAAAATGTATTTGTACTTAAAGATTGTGGTCAAAAAACTTTTATTTAAACAACTAACTTGGGCCAGCTGAGTGGCTCAGTTGGTTAAGAGCTCGATGCTCAGCCCAAGCTGAGCTGCTGCTGAGCTGCCTGTTGGCAGGATGGCACAGCAAAAAAAAAAAAAAAAAAAAAATGTAAACTAGCTTGAGTATCAGGTAAGAAAGAAACAGCACAAAGTTGAAGTCAGACACATAATAAGCCAAAACGAAAGACTTTATTAAGGCCACATTCAAATGTAATGACATATTTCCAGTTTTATTTTTTGAATGGTTCAAATATATTGCAAGAGGGAAAAATGTGTAAGATTCAAGGTAAAGCTACACAAATTTTTTTGATCAGGAAATGGATACTATAGCAATTAAAAATAAAAAAAAACTATTATCAATATAAATTATAAAATTCTCCAGGGTCTGAGTGAGAATACAGAGCTTTAAAACAACACATTTTATGCCAGGATATCCAAAAGCATGTTTTCAACAATGATTACTATTCTGGTTTATATAAAGATTTCCAACTGAAGTATAAACTGCCCTAAATGACCTCAACATCTCTTCAATATTGGGATCTCACCTTCTAAAGTGCAATTCACATTCTCTGCAAAAGTGGACTCAGAAGGAAGTGCTGTATTCCAAAATCTGTCCTCTGGTAAACTGGAGGCAATAAGTCATGAGTTCCTTAGAATTCGTAGCAGTTAAGAGCAGTAGATCAGGATTGAAAAGAACTGCCATCTCCAGTAAATGTGTGGCCCTTCAAATTCAGTGGCTTCTACTTAACCCCTAACAATACCACACTAGAATTCATGAATGTGTAATGGAGCTGCCCTGCTGTGAGAAGCATACCTGAAAAAAACAAAATTATCTCTTGATCGCTATAGTAACTGACTATGCCCCAAAGCATAAGACTTGATTATTCCAACATGTGTAATTATAGAAGTTATTTTAGGCATAGACAGCTTTTTAAAAGATACAGCTACACCACCAGTGTGACCCTGAATCTTACTGTATGGGTAAGGTGAAAAATGATCATTAGTTTTCACTATAGCAATTTGACTAATTTAAATCTCAAATTTTCACCCTACTCAACAAAGGTCTTCTATTTTTTTTTTTTTTTTTGAGGGCAGTGTCACTTGGCCCTCATATGTGGGACCCAAACCGGGGCCGCTGGCTTCCCAAGCCAGCACTTAACCACCGCACCACTCGGCCGGCCCGAAGATCTTCTATTTTTGCAATTATCCAGATATCACTGTCTCATCTTATGGGTTCATCCCTTGCTACATAGGATCAGAAACACATCCCCTCCTGACAAAATGAAGTGAGGAAAACAGCCTTTTAAATAACATTTTTTTAAAGTTTTTTTCCCCCCAGATATGTTAAGCTTTATTTGTGAAAAATTTTAAGAAAAGTCATTTTCCTCTTTACTTAGGAAAACTATAGGGATAAAACTTCCAATAAAAGATATAACATACCGTGTTTTTTGAAGAAAAAAATCACAATAGATAAAACATTTACTAAATAGCATATTTCAAATTTATAAATTTAACACTGCATGAAACAGTTAAAGTTTATATAATTTAAAGTATAAAATTATGCAATCATTATTATAAATTACTACATAATTTAAGATATTCAACTCAGGGCTTCAGTCAAGTTTTGAGGTTTGTGGTTCAGCAGCCTGTGAATACCTCACTTTGCCAGTTACAGAAATGCTTTCCCATGCTTCCTTCCACGCTCACCTACCCTGGAAAGCTTTGCTCACCTATCCTGGAAAGCGGTGCAGCCTCAAAAGTGACCTTGGGGCAGACTGGGGAGTTGGATATCTTGTCCAGAGTCCCACAAACAGGTAATGGAAAATCTGGAATGTGGAGAGACATTAAGGGTGCTCTTCACTCTGCCACCACCACCCTTCTCAGCTGAAAGGTTAACTAATTTTCAGTTATTCTGGAAATGGACTCTGCTGATTGAAACCCTGATCCACAGTTGACTGATGCTGACTTTCCTAATGTAGAGAAATGCTGATTACCTAAGTCATAACCACATTTATGTAGAAATCAAATTTCATGTTGAAACTTCAGGAAACACATTATATTTATTTCCAGGACTAATTAGCTGGAAAGAAAAGTTAGTATGATCAGAGTTGTGTTTCCTGGTGCTAGAAATTTTCAGTTGACTCTATTGGAATAAGGGAGAGTAAGTGGCTGAATGTTGTGTATGTAAGCCTATGAAAATGCTAAAGGACTTTGGAATACCCATGTACCATTTAGCAGTGACAGCAGGCCTGGCATAGTACTAAGCACTAGACTCCTGGTTATTTACTGGTAGGAGCTCACAACCTGAGAAATCAGGTACAAATGCTCTCTGTGAGGGGGACTTCTGAGTTGGGGCTTGACACACGAGGAGGGGGTTGCTTTACAGAGAAAGGGAGTTGGAAAGGCCCCTGGAGGCAGAGAGCAGAATGGGTGAGATGTGTGAGAATAAGTAGGACATGCAATGCATTCAGAGAATGGGGTAGTTCAGAACTGCCACAGCATAGGGAGAAGTCATAAAAGCAGATGAGAGGAGAAAGGCTATTTGGGACTAGGTCATTCAGGGCCATTGCACTTAACCCTGTAGTTTCCAGAAGACTGTGGAAGCCTTCAGAAGCTTTTAAAAATAGGTGACAAGAACAGATCTTTTAGAAAGACAACTCAGGTCCTGCATTTTAGACTCATTGAACACGTGACCTAGAATCTGTTATCAAAGATGACCACCACAATAGATCCCCTCCTGCATGTTCTTCTTACAATAGGACTTTGACACTCTTCCCGTGAGTAGTGGAGTATATATCCCTTCCCCTTGAACCTGGACAGACCTTTGTGACAGTAAGTAGCAAACAGAGGAAGTGACTCTGTAAAATGCCACTTTGTTCTCTTGTGACTCTGCTTTTGGAATGCATCCACCAAGCTACAAGGAAGCCCAAACCACGTGGAGAGCCCATGTGTCAGTGTTCATGCTACCAGCCAGCATCAACCACTAGACATACAAGGATGCCTTTCAGATGACTCCAGCTCCAGCCACTACCTGACAGCAACGAGAAGCCCAGAGAGAGAACCTCCTAGAGCTGCAAGATAGTGATTGTTGGTTTTTAAGTCACTGGGTTTGGATGTGGTTAGTAATGCAGTGATAAACAGGAAACATGCATTCCTTGGCTCTGTTCCAAAACCCTATTAAAAGGACAGTAAATGAATAAAGATATAACCTAAAGGACAAAGAAAATGCAAGAGGTATAGCGTATGGAAATTAACTCATTTTTGGACAATGTAACCGGCAGCTGACTTGGCAACACAGAAAGCTAACAACCAAGTCACTGCAGGGAGGGATGCCAGTGAGACACAAAGGGCCCCTCACCCTGGAGAGGCTCAGAGGCCGGAAGCACAGGTGTCTGGGAAGACCAAGGTGAGACTAAAAACAGGAGGATCAGTTGAGAGTCTCTGTAAGGAGTCCTGAGTTGCTCAGGTCTCCTAACCCCACCCTATACAGACAAGTGACAGTCCTTCCCCAACCCTGGCGACAGGAATTTTATTCTCTGGAAAAAATAAGAACTAGGAAAGGAATAGGTCTCCACCCCCAACACACTTTTCCTCCCTCTCTCTGTCTCTCTCCCCTTCTCGATTCAGCCTCTAGACATGGGCTATGTTTTCTACCTGCCAAGTTCCCTTTCCATGACAGATGAAAATATATGCTCAATAGAAGGAATCAAAATTCTTCCAGAATTTTTTTTTTGAGGGCAGTGTCACTGGCCCTCATATGTGGGACCCGAACTGGGGCCGCTGGCTTCCCAAGCCAGCGCTTAACCACCGCGCCACTCAAGTTTGTTATTACGACTACCACTGAATGATGCTCTAATCTCAAGGTGGCTGGAAATACCCATTATGCAGGACTTTGAATGGCCCTGGCTCAAGAGTTTGGATTTTATCTGATTGGTCAGAGGTCCCAGACTGGTTGAGTCCCAGAACCATGCTTAAGAGATGCTACTTGGCCTGCATTTATAAATTGCCAACATTTTAAAGTCAAAATATTTCACATGTACAAATGTGGATTTCTGGCTTCTCTTGAGAAATACAAAGATACATCATTTCTGGGCCACATTCCAGGTGCTGATGAGGGGCTGCCCCTATAAATGGATAGGGAGCTCCTGAGGTGACACCACCACCATTTAACATACTAACAGTGTTTATATCAGTTTTCAAACCTCCTTTAGATTACCTGCCAGATTCTGCCTCCCACTGCCCCCACACCTTACTCTGAGTTTTCACTTCAGCCCTAAGCAATGTATGCAGAACCATTAAATAACTTTATAAATTAGAAGAGGGCTAGGAAGGGCTGTTTCTGAACACTCAGGCAGCAGACAGGAAGGAGGGAAGGGGAGGCAGCTAGTATGAGACTGGTTAGGGATCTCAGGAAACCATTGCAGCCGACAGAGATAAGACCTCAACTAGGGAAGGATGAGGAGAGGCCACATGTGGGGGGAGAACCAAGAGGCTTTGGTCTTGGTTAGACCTCAGTCTTGACAATGCACCCAGAACCTCTCCATGGCACGAAACCACCTCTCCAAGTAAAGGGCAGGATCCAAAGCAAAGCACAGAAGGGCAAGGCTTTTCTCCAAGGAACCTTTGGCTTCAAGGCATATTTCCTGACCTGTAGTGAACAGGCTGTGGGATTGAAGTAATGTCTTCTTTAAGAAACTCAACAAAATGAAACTCAATCAAGGAATGCCACTATTTAACTTTTAGAGTTCTCAAGTGAAAGGCTGGGAGTCCCCAAGTGGGCTAGCTCTTGAGGTGGTGCTGGGCTAGTAAAGAATTACCAAGCCTTAAGACTAAGGTCCTAATTAGGTGACGTTTTAAAAATGTCCTTCTGAGCAACCCATATTCTACTGAGCACAGGTGCATTTTTTTTGAGAAGATAATCTAATTTTCCATCATGTTCCAAGATATATGGGCCAAGTACAATTTGGAAATTACACCTTTTTAAGGCCCAGGAAACTCCAGGTCAGAAACTAAAGGGGCATGACTCTCAGTAAAAGACATTCTGGAGGCAGCTCAGGAAGTCACTCTTACCATGTTCCTGTGTTTCCGTACAACCAATCCACCACAGCGTCAGTCTTTCTCTTTCCTCTTCCTGGGAAGAACAAGGGCCATTTATAAACACGTCAAGACTTCTCTAAGTAGCCTTCTACTGTGACAGCACTTGACTTTGACAGAATCATGGAAATGAGAAGAGAAGAAATAAACAGAAATAACTATTAATAAATGTTCCACAACTCGCTAGCCATGTGACTTTGGGGAAGTCATCCTCCCTCTGTTTAAGATATCATCCTCTTCAACTGTAAAAACATGTTAATGTAATTATTGTGATGATTAAACAGGATAATGTATAAGGAATGTGCAATCTGGTATTCTGCAATTACATCTGTTCAGGTTCCACATCCCTAAAAATAAGGCTAACAATAATTATATGAGTTTTAAATATTTTATAAATATTTCATAATTCCATAAATGACATAAACAGAAGTTTCATAAAATATTACTATATATAGTAATAAAGCAGAAATTAAAGAAACATGGATACAAAGATGTACATAAGTACTTATGAATGTAATTAAGCCTTTCTAGTCTATGAAAATAAAAATGAAAACCATTTTTTATACTATCACAAAAGCAGTACCCTTACAAGTAAAAAAACCTCTGCTTGATAACAGTAATTTGAAAATTTTAGCACATCCATAACTACTGTTTAATCAAAATTTGGTTTTCATTGACTCAACATATATCATTTAAATGCAAATTTAAAATAATCATGGATGGCAAAAAAATATGTTTACTCTGTGATAAGTACAAAAGGAAAACTGCATGATACAGTTCCTGCTCTCAAAAAGCTCAAAGGCAAGTCAATTAATGATTGACTGCAGAATAGATAATGGTTAAGTGTGTGGGGGGTAAAAAATTAAAAACCTGCCCAGAGGACCACAGAGCGCAGAGGAAACATCTGAGTCTCATCCACAGAGCACTGTGCAAGGAGCTACAAGCCCCAGGCTTGCATCCCAGCTCAAAGAAGTCACTAACCCTTGTTTTCACAGAGTTCATCTGCAAAAACGGGACGATGATATATATGAATATTGTTCACCATCTACTGCTGCTGGGAAAAGCACTCACTCAATATATGCCCACTTCGTATCCACTCTGTACTAGGTACTACGCTAAGGGCTGAAATATAGAGGATCAAGGCACATCTCAATACAGGATTCATAGTCTGGATAGGTGTGAAGACAATCAATGCACACACAAGGGCTGGATACTGCTAGATAAACCATCACTACCTGTGAATGAATAATCTTCAGGCAGAGTCAAAGAGTTAAAAAGAAAAATTATTCTAACCTGCATTTCAAAAGGAGAAACAAAAAGTTTTGTCTGATGTTTTTGCCAATTAGTATTTTTGGAATTAGACCAGTGGTTCAGGCATATAGTGTGCACCAGAATTATCTGTGATGCTCAGTAGAAGTGCTGATGCCAGGCCTCACCCGAAGCTTACTGCTTCAGAACCACTGGAGGCCTGGCAGTTCTGAAGTACATTCCCTAGTCAAGAACCCTTTATTTTAAATAAAGGCTTTATGATAAAACAATGTTAAAAGAAACATTAATGCAAATGTGGATACTTCTTGTTAAGTCAAAAAAAGGAAGTATAGCCAGTGTAATACAACTTGAATATTTTTGGAGATTATAAAATCCATCAAGTGTTACAAAGCCACTTCAAGAGTCCTTACTAAAAAGACTTCAAGCAAAAATACAATGCTGCAAAAAATGGCATTATGGCAGTGCTGACCTCAGCTGCAGAGGATTGTTACCTGCTGATATTTGCAATCTCTGTGTTGTGCATATGCATCTGCTTTGAGAGAAAGAAAAGCCACTCAAGTGGGTCAAGATTATGAACCCTTGCTACTACTTTTAATATTAAACTAAATCTTTATCTGGAAATTTACTTAATACTATTATAAACAGGGCAGACCAATGCAACAGTTTAGAGCATAAACCTTAACATCAAAAGGACTAGATCAGGGCCGGCTGAGTGGCTCAGTTGGTTAAGAGCTCGCTCAAGAGTGCAAGCTGAGCTCTGAGCATCGGCGGTTCGATGTCAGCCCGAGCTGAGCTGCCGCTGAGCTGCCAACAGGTGGCAGGATGGCTCAGCTAAAAAAAAAAAAAGACTAGATCAGAGCCCTGGCTTCACTTACTACACCTATAGCATTGGGCAGGTCTCCTAACTTATCTGGGCCTCAGTTCCTATACCTCAGTAAAATGGAAACGACAAGTGTCTTGTTCACAAAGATGCTGAGTATTAAATTAAGAAAATTAAGAAAACTATAAGCCATCATAGAAACATTATTGTTTAGTATTTATTTCAAAATCTCGTACAGTTGTAGTGTTTGCAAAATCAAACCTCAAAACTCATTGATGTGTGAATTTTTATAAAAAAAAAGCAATATTTAACATTAAAAAACTCAATTTTTGAAAAAAAATCCACAACTGCAAAGCAGTCCATGTACCAGCAAAATATTGTTACCTTAGGCACCTCACTCAATCTTTCTGGCTCTCACCCACCTCTTCTGTGAAACCTTCCTGCCAGAAGAGGATTTGACCATCATCTTTTGAGGCCCCTTCCAGCCTCAGGATGTGTGTTTCACCATGACATTACGAAATTTAACTCTTTTTCCCCACTTACTTCCTTGCAAGGTGAGAACAAGGAAGAAGGGGAAATCGGTGTGTTTAACGCATTTCTTGTCAAATAGAAATATCACAAGATAACGGACAAAATATTCAAAGTGTGTGTCACCCTGACAAAAGCCCAAATGGCTACTGTTTAAGAAAAATGATTATTAACCCATCCATTTTGGAGTCAGTCCTCATTCACAGTAAACAAGAAACTGCAGGAAAAAATTCAATTAGCAGAGAGCATCACTGGCCTACAAAGCATGATGACTGAGGAAAACCTACGCTAAACATTTCAGGGCATCCAGGACAGTAGTCCGCACCTTCCAAACGCAAATCAGAACCACAACTTAAAAGAGAAATATCTCAGGAAAACCTATCATCTAAGATTCAAGAGAAGCAATTTTCTTCATATAGTTAAACCATTTTACAAACGAGTTCCTTTATACACACACAGACACGCGCACACACACACACACACATTCTGTATCACTGTTTAATAGTTCCAAATCGTGAGGCGGAGAGGAGACATGGAATGACGATTTGGATCATATTAAGTCACTCAAACACCACAATAAGTTTTGGAAGGTTTCAACACTTAATCTGATATTACCAGAACTTGGCACATCCTCGGACCTGGAAAACCTAAAGAAAACACCGTCTGTCCCCCGTGGGGCCAAATAGTCCCACACCTACCCAACAATCCACCCACTTCGCACCCACAGGCGCGCTGCGGTGTGACTGCAAATCAACAAACCGCAATTCAATCAACAAACGCAAAGGCTTCGGCTCGGCAGGAAGCCGGGGCAGAGGGTCTCTGAGCGCACAGTCCCCGCCTGGCCGCGAGGGGTTCGCAGTCGCCCGGGAGGAACGGGCTTGCTTCCGAATCACGGGTGCTCGAAGTCCCCAGGATTGTTACGACCGACCCACCCTTTACCCCGAGCACAGTGAGGGCCGCACCATTTACATTCCATTTCCGTCTGACAGCTGTGCCGGCCTACTCCCGACCAGAGACCGGACTTCGGTGTTCGGCGCCCGCCGCCGCCGCCGGGCCCGCGGGCCGCGAGGGGCCGGATGGAGCGGCGCCGGCCGCGGCGTTCCGGGCGCGCGCGCGCGGCTCAGCCAATCGCGAGCTCGCCCGCCCCCGGCGGCCGCGGCGAGGCTGGCGCTGGGAAGAGGAAGAAGAACATTCGCCCTCCTCCTACCAGCGCGCGGGCGGCGGCGGCGGCGGCACCGGGGTCACGAACTCTGACCTTTCACTGACAAAAACAATAACAAACCCCCCCTTCCCTGCGACCCCAGCGGTGCCCCCGGGCCCGCCCCCGCCCCCGCCTCGGCGTCTCGTCGCTCGCCCGCTGCCCCGCGCGCTCGCGGCCCCGGGGCTCCCGCCATCCGCTAAGGCCGGGAGCCCGGCCTCCCCACGCCCTGCCCTCCGCGCCGGGGGCCGCCCGCCGCAGACACGGGACCTGCTTTGAGGCTGCTTTGGCGCCAAATCCCGAGGTAAAATTGAAACAGGGCCGGGGCGGGCTCGGGCCGGCGTTGGAGGGGGCGGGCCTGGCGCGCGGACATGGAGGCGCCGTGGCAGCGGCTGAACCCGACCCTTTTACCTTTGCCACGGGGCGGCGGCGGCGGACGCTTTGCATAGTGGGCCGGGCCGCTCCCCTCCCCTGCCTGCCCGCGCCGGGCGAAGCGAGCCGGCTCCCTCTGACCGGCCTGGCCGGCGTGAGGGTGGGGGCGGAGGGGGAATGGCCGCGGCCCCGCCTCACAGTTGGCCCTCGGCCAGCGCCGCCATCTTGTTCTCGACGGAGATGGTTCTGGCCGGGTTGAGCTCCCCTCCTCCTCTTTTGCAGCCTCCTCCTCCCCGCAGTTCCTCCTTCCCTCCTCGGCTCCTCGTCCCTCCGCTCCCTGTGTGTCGTTTGCGGCCGCCGCGGCCCAACCGCCGTATTTTCCGAAAGGGAGGGTGGAGGAAAAGGAGGGAGGAGGGTACGGGGCGCGACCTCTTGAGCGACGGCTGGGCTGACCAATTGGCACTCTGCTGTGGCCTGTGACCCCGCCCCCCCACCCCAAGTTCTGCTGATTGGCTCGGGCAGGAGAGGGCGGTCCCCACGGGGCGCGGATCGGAGACCCGGGCGGGGCGTGCGGCCCGGACGCCGGGGGCGGGGCGCGCGGGGGCACGGCTGGCCTGAGGGTCTGGGGCGCGCGGGGCGCCGTGAGGGCCCGAGCGGCCTCCCTGGGCCTGGAATAGGCCCCAGCATGAGTACTCTAGAACAATAGTAATAAAGGTGACGACGCATCTTGAATCCACGGCGCTGGTTCGTGGGAAGGGCTTTTCGGAATCGACCCTCTTCAGGGCTCTTGTCCGTATTTCCGGCGCGACGGCGGGCGAATTTTATTTCTGAAGCTGTCTCATAAGATTGTAAAATGGGGAGAATGGGCTTTCTTGCCAGGCCCGCCCTCCCTTCCCAGGATTGTTTAAGGGGCTTTAGTCAGAAAGTGGAGTCCAGGCTACTTTATGAACCTTAAAAGTAGTCATGTAAAAAGGATGTTATTGTTGAAAACCGGACGTAGAGGCACCAGGAGAGGAAAGCTTAAGGGTTTTGAAGGTTTGAGAGAACAGGCGAATCTGAGGTGGTGATTCTCGTCTCATTCGTTGATTAAATGATTCTTTGCTTTGGGGGCACTGGGGCTGCATCCAGAGAAGCAGCTAGGGAAGGCCCGTGCCTTCCTAGAGTTAGAGGTGGGGGTGAAGAGACAAAGAGATGATTTCAGAGTGTTCATTTCCAGGGAAGAAATGAAAGGAAACTGGATGATGTGTTAAAGAAAGCCTGAGGAGACTAATTTAGATGGGATGGTCAGGGATGGCCTTTTTGAGGCGCTGATGTTGGAACGGAGGAAACCAAGGAAGGAATAGTCTTCCGTAGAGAACCACAATGTTCAAGGCCTCGGAGGGAAAGCGTTTGGTGTGACTGAGGACAAGGCCATTGTGCCTGGAGAGTGGTTGGAACGAGTTCGCTGTGCTTTCCATGATCCCACCCTAACTCCAGGCTATAAAGTCTGTGAAATATGACAAAGGTAATGGAAAATAAATTTTCAACTGAATAGTAACAACGAAAGGAGAATCAAGCAAGAGATACCTATCAAGTGAATTACTAGTGAATATATGACTTGAGGGGAAAAGCCTCAGAAAGTCGCTTTACCTCCAGATTCAAATCCCTTGTCAGCCCCTCATACCATCTTCAAGTCATCAAGTCTTTGCTGAGCCCACCAGTACCCCCGGCATTATGTACTGGGCTGGGAACGCAGAGAGGACTGAGATGCCGATGGTCGCCTCACGTGTATGTCAGTGTGGTTGCATATGCATGAGTTCTGTTCCATACATACACACGGTGTTTTAGGCTGAAGCTGATTAGTGTTGTGGTTAATGGTGCCAACATTTACTAGCTGTGTGCCTTTGAGTAGGTTACTTAGCTTTTCTGAGCCTTGCTGTCCTCATCTGGACAATAATAGAACCTTCCTGCTAGAGTTGAATATTGAATGAGTTCATGTAAATAAAGAGCTTAGCAAAGTGCCTGGCACTTGATAAATACTCATAATTGGAGTTATTGTTGTCATGAATCACTAGTTGTCTGGTAAAGATAACTAGTTAAATGACATTAATGAAATTTCTAGGCAGCGTGGTGTAGGGGCAAAACACTGGATTAGAATACTGGGGTTCTAATTTTGGCTCTTCTGCTTTCTGCTAGTCACTGTTGGCATGCAGACCAAAAGTTTATTTAGAAAAGAAAGTAACGGAACTAATAGTACTAACAGAAGCATGGGGTTCTTTACAAAAAACTCTTAGGCACTGTATTATTCAAGCCCCACCAGAACCAATGAATGATAGAGGCCCTTTTCCTGCTCCTTATTTTAAAACCTTTCTAAGAGTTTTCATCATTGATTTGTTCCTATACCTCTAGCTCCCTGTGCTCCAAACATACTGACTTGCCTTCAGTTTCCTTCTGTGGCTTAACCTTGATCCCAGGTCCTTTCACTTGCTGATCCCTCAGACTAAAATCTTCAAATCTTCATGCTTGCCCCCACACCCACTCTCCAGTCCTGCCGCCCTCAACTCAAGCTTCCCTTCCTCTGGAAAAACATCTCTGATGCCCACTGCCAGTCTAGATCAGATTTTTTTATTCTGTCATAACCTTTATCTCACTTTGTAATCATACTCCATTATATGATTGTTTGATACAATGCTGTAAGTTTTATGAGAGCAGAATCATTTCACTCACCATTATATTTCCAGCACTTAGCAGGATGCCGGACATTACTTGTTGAGGGAATGAATTGATAATTTATGATTTCACTGGTAACTAAGTTGCTGCTCATTAATGGTGCCTTTTTATGTGGGCGTGTTTGGAAATTCAGATAGCAGTGCCAACAATAAAATGTCTGTTACGGGATTTGGGTAAATTTAGGAAGTGGCTTCACGGATATGGCACTGGCTGGAGATGTGTATATGGATAAGGTAACCCAAATAAATCTCTTTATCAATTATTTGTTATCAATTATATGTTGATTTACATTTAATTTTTACACAAGAAATAGATCATTTAATGATTAATTGAATTACAAGTGAAAGTACATGAAAGTTAATGAGTTCACATGGAACTCATTAATAAATAGCCCAAATATAATTGTGTCACTTACTTTAATTGAAAAAGCATCAGTGTGATTTACTTGAAATTAAAAATGCTGGTCTTTGTTTATCACAGGGGATCGAGAACAGAGAAGCCTTTAGTGAGTTTGCAGGAAGTTGGAGTTAAAAGTCTGTAGCCATTAATTTTAAATATTTATTTTTCCAGAGATAAATTGATTTATGTAACAGAATTAATGAACACCTTTTAATTGCTTTAACAAGGTTAAAAGCAGATTTTGAAAGTATATGCCAAGCTTCCGCTGGGAAGTCTGGTAAATAGAACATTTTAATTTTATTTTATGTAATACAGATTTTTAAAATAAAATGTTATATTTTAAAAGCAATAACAGTCACACTTTTATTTAATTCCTTTTTTATTTTTGGATGTTTCTTTTTTATCCTGGTCTAGGATTTTTTGGTGTCACTTATTTATTCAACATCTTTGATTCATTGAACTAATTATAATTACTCAGCGTAACCAAAGAGCTGATACTTTAATGAAAAGGCTACATATTTTCTTACACCATTAAACTACTTATTTATCGCTTTCAACAGTTGTATTTAAGTTGAACTTGAAGTTATGTTTTCATGAACATGCCTTTACAGAAAGAAGAAAAACTCAATGTGTAGTGACCTCACTTTATGAGGATTCCTGGGAAGTTTTAACGTTTGTCTCCAAGGAGTCAAGTGACAGTTGCAGTGCCTGCCTCTGGAACCTTGAGTGTGTAGCTTCTCTGAGGCTTATACATTTCCCACTTATAAAATGGGGAAGGGACAGCCAACACTGAGATTGGGGCCAGGAGTAGGGGCCACTTATTATCCAAATGACATAGGGAACAAGGCAGGTGAATCCGTATGGAGCAGCCCCCCTTCAACCTTGGCACTGAACCACTGGCCTGTGAGTCTAGCTACCTGGGTGTTTCCACATATTAAGGGTTCTCATTGGAGATTTTTATCTTTTGAGTTCTCTTGCCTATGTGCCATATGCTCCTTCAGTCCCAAAGCATCTCCTAGACCAGGTACTAATCCCCCTTAATACCACATAGGGAGAATCTGTGAAGGAATTCATCTCAGAGCTCAAGTCCAACCTCACACCTGCTGCAAAACGCTCCTGCTGGAGTTTAGTTTAGCTCTTTTTAATTTATTATTGATTATGGGGAATTTAAATGTTGCCCTTTTTTCCTCCATGTATGATTATCATCTTTAACCTGATGGACACATTTGTGCCCTTGTCACACATTGTAAAAGCTCTACCTTATTTGTTGGGGTGTTACTTGCCTTCAACCTAAAATGACTGGAAGCCCAGATTCTCTTTGTAATTCTGTCCCATCCTGCCCTTCCTTCCACATATCCCTTGTCACCTATTTTTGTTACCTGCTCCCCATTCGCTCTTCAGGTGCCCTGAGTACTAGAGAATTTTGAGCAACAGGAACTCGGTACCAAAAGTCGGGACTGCCTAGGAACAGCAACTCGACTAGCATAGCTCACAATGCTGATGAAGGGGAGTGGACAGACAGGATGAAAGCCCATATCAGGGCATTGGCATGGGGCATTGTTAGGGGGAGAGTAAGAGCAGTTTCATACCCCTGGCACCTGGGGTCTTGGAGTAGAGGGATGGGAGGTGAATTGTTAGGATGGGAAAGTAATAGGCTAGCTCAGATGCTCAGCTCCTTTCTGATTTACCCCTGGACTCCAGGTGGCCTGTAATGATGAAAGCCAACCTCAGAGGCAAAGTGATTTTTAGGGACAATAAAATGACTTCTTCCATTGTAATAAGAGGCCTGAAGTCCCTTAATAGGAGGCAAAGCCTTTCATTCCATAATTATTGACAGTAACCCCAAAGATTCTAATCCCTGGAAATGTTAAAATGTTGATAGGGAGGAATTTCATTCCTTGTGTAAAAGAGGATATCATTCTCTCCTGTTTGGATTAGCACAAGGTGTGAACGAAGGTATTGGGGCCTAAAAAACTGAGTGAATGCTACTGAAGAATGAGGAGAAATGAGAGGCAGGTAGGGCTAGATTCAAATTGGAGGGCTTCGTGGTTTTACTCGGAACCACCTTATTTGCCTTTATTCATGTATTGATAGAAGCCATGCAAAAACTAAAAGTTTCTTATCTGGCTGCCCACACATGTACCTTAAAAACTTCAGTATCTGCCTGCCTCTGTATACCACCCTCATTCACTCTCTCACCCTTCCCCATTGCTTCTGCATCTTTTTACTAGGTTGATTAGGTGAGTGAGCCTGGAATTATTGAAAAATCACTTTTACCAAGGTGAAAAGCAGATATCACAGGGTATATAGGTCAGCCCTCGTCTGAAAAGACTAGTAATTAGAATATGTTTGTTGACTTAATAAAATGAAATTTAAATTTATAATGGCTCTTTTCTGAAGAAGTAAAAGACAATTTTTTTCAAATGAAAAGATAGCATTGCATCAAAAGTCATGTACAAGAATTTTCATAGGAGCGGGACCCCTAAGAGCTCCAAACTAGAAACAATCAAAATGCTCATCAGCTGCCAGCCGAGTGGCACAGTGGTTAAGCACTGGCTTGGGAAGCCTGCGGCCCCGGTTCGGTCCCACATATAAGGGCCAGTGATACTGCCCTCAAAAAAATTGTTCATCAGCTATAGAATGGGTAAATTGTGGCATACTCATACATTGTAACAGTATACAATAATGAAAATTAACTACTCATATTTATCACAAAAGTAATGAGTGAAAGAAGCCAGACACACCAAAAATATATTACATACAGCTCAAAAACAAGAAAAACCAATCTGTGATAATACAAGTCAGAAGAAAACAGAAGTAAATGACTATGAGGGGGTACAAGGGAGACTTGGGGTGCTGATAGTGTTCTGTTTTACTGATCTGAGTAGCTTTCACATGTGTGTTCACATAGTGAAAATTCATGGAGCTGTTTCATTTATGATTTGTGCACTTTTGTATTTGCATGTTGTACTTCAGTAAACATTTGTACTTTAAAAAAAAGACTAAAATTATCCTCACTATTTTTATCAATATGATTATTATGTAGGTAAAATTTTAAGGGAAAGGATGGTCAAGTTCCAAAAGAATTGTCATGTTACTATCTGGGTAGAGGTAGGTCATAAATTTCTGTGAGCAATATTGAAACATAAATCACATACAGTAAGTCTTCACTTAACATTGTCGATAGATTCTGCAACTTAAACAAAACACGATGAAACCAGTTTTACCATAGGCTAATTGATAAAAACAAGAGTTAAGTTCTAGGGCAGCTCATCAACATTATAACAGAGCAACATTGAACAAAACGATGATGTTATTTACTGTATTCTGGAATTTGTGGTTTTATAAATGAGTTATTAAATGATCTAGCTCATTGATATAAGCAATTTGTTCCCTTAGATGATTATCTGGTCTGTCACTTTTTAAAATTCCTGCCTCTTCACTTCCTTTTTCTGGGTGTTTTGAAGGGCACTGTCGTACAGTGGGAATATTGTGTTTTTTAGAGCCAGGCCGGAGTTGGAGGCCTAGGTCCACCTCTTACTAACTGGATGATTTAAAACAAGTTGATTAGACTTCTGAGTCTCTTCTTTTTTTTTTTTCTGTCTGTATTGGTGGAGATAGTAATACCTACTCAGAAGGTATGTTGGGCCGGCCGAGTGGCTCAGTTGGTTAAGAGCTGAGCTCTGAGCAACAGCAGTTCGATGCCCAAGCCTGAGCTGAGCTGCCGCTAAGCTGCCAACAGGTGGTACGATGGCTCAGCTAAAAAAAATAAAAAAATAACTCTTTGGGCCGGCCAAGTGGCGCACTGGTTAAGAGCTGGCTTGGGACTCCAGCGGCCCCAGTTCGGATCCCACATATGAGGGCCAGTGACACTGCCCTCTACAGCTAAGATGGTGAACAACAGCTCCACCTGTAGCTGGGCTACTGTGAGTCCCTGGGGACAGCATAGCTGCAGCCCCTGCTGCAGTGGGCTGTCATAGGCTACAGTAAGTGGCCGGCAGGCAGCGTGAGTGGCTGGCAGCCAGAGCGAGCTGCCAATAGCTGCTGTGAGTGGCCGTCCAGAGGCCAGCGACCAATCTGCCTCACCCGAGAAGAGCGCAATGATGATACCAACATGGGCCAGTAAAGCGACGTCTTCCACAACTAGACTGAAGAACAAAAGGACAGCAACTTGTCTGTTCCCCTTCCTTGGTTCCCCAACACTGTTCCCCTCCCCTAAATCCCCAATAAAATCTTTAAAAAGAAAAAAAGAGAGGGTATGTTAAAGATTAAATGATGCCTAGTTTGATATAAGGCACATTATAGATTCTCAGGAAATCTATCCTGCTTTCCTTCCATCCATCTATCCCGGGCTTACACTAATAGAAATGAAGAAAGTTCTTATCACTCTTACGCTTGGGCCTTTTAAGGTGAGGAAAATCACCCACTGTGTACAGTGATTTTTTTTTTTTTAAGGGGATGTGTCCACACAGAAAATTGTAGCACTGTTCTGGTAGCACAGGAATTCCATGTAGGTGAGAACTACTTCTCTTCCCCACTGTTCACTCCTCACCTCCCCAGCCCCAGCCCACACATACCATTGCTGCCTCTTTCTTACAGTCCAGACTTGTACTAGACCTGTCCTTCCTTGTGGAGGACAGGAAATCACCTGACCCAAAAGTAGTCTTTGAGTTTGAATAGTGGCTGGGTTTCTGGTGACAAGATGTATGAACTTGACCTTAGAGGCATCTCTGTGAGCCTCTTTTTTTTTTTTTTTTTTTTTAAAGATTTTATTGGGGAATTGGCGGAGGGGAACAGCGTTGGGGAATCGGGGAAGGGGAACAGACAAGTTGCTGCCTTTTTGTTCTTCAGTCTAGTTGCGGAGGATGTTGCTTCACTGTTAGTATCATCATTGCGCTCTTCCCGGATGAGGCAGATCGGTCGCTGGCCTCTGGATGTCGCTCACCGCGGCTATTGGCAGCTCACCCTTGGCTGCCCGCCACTCACGCTGGCTGCGGGCCACTCACTGTAGCCTATGGCAGCCCACTGCAGCAGGAGCTGCAGCCCACACCATCACCGGGGCTCGCACAGCCCAGCTCCAGGTGAAGCTGTTGTTAGCTGTAGAGGGCAGTGTCACTGGCCCTCATGTGGGATCCGAACCAGGGCCGCTGGCATCCCAAAACCAGCGCTTAACCAATGCGCCACTCGGCCGGCCCTGTGAGCCTCTTTAATGTAGATGAACGTTAATATTAAATCTGCCACTTGATTTCCACTTCCTGATTTCAAGTCTTGAGTTGCGTATTTTTCTCTTTTTTAAAAAATTCTCTTTCAGGCTATCTAGATTCTTCAGTTTTTATTTTCCTATGAGTATAAAAAGCCTTCTAACAATCATAGCATAACAGAACTTATACTGAATACCTTGTACCTATCAAGAAGATGTATTCCCAGTAGTATTTTGCAAATAGTTATTAGGAATTGCTGTATTTTTAATATTTGTGAGATTTATTCTAAATCAGAGCTTTCATTTTACCCAGTTGTACAATTTAACAGAATGAATTACAAATGCTGTTTGAGCATATAATACATATAAATATAGTTAAATTTCATGTGGCTCTTTTATCAAAATGGGAGACCTATTCCTAAGTATGATACACGTTTACAGTTTGAGTTATTGCTTTCAAATTTCTTTGAGAAAGTAAAAGTGGTACCATTTCCTTGTACTAATAATAGCTGCCATGTGTTGCATGTCTGCTATGTGCCAGGCACAGTGTTAGTTATTAGGCCCTTTACGTCCTTTGTTGTTGTTTTTTTGTTTGTTTTTTTTTGAGGGCAGTGTCACTGGCCCTCATATGTAAGGACCAAACCGGGGCCCCTGGCTTCCCAGGCCAGCGCTTAACCGCCGCGCCACTCAGCCGGCCACTCTTTACGTACTTTTTAATATCTAATATTCATAATAATCGCATTCGGTTCACTATCAGAGAGATCAACTTAGTGTCAAAGCCTCAGAACCCAGTATATTTGTTTAGATGACAAAATATCAACACAGTAAATATTTTGAATGTTATGTAATTATGGGCTACGTAATACATAAAAATGAATGATGTGAATCAGTTGACCGTGAAGGGAAAGGTAGGCTCACCCATTCCTGTCAATGGAGTCAGTTTCCTTGTCCCAGGTCTTGTTTTTTGTTACTTGAGACCCTGGCTCTTAAGCCTGTCCCTGTGCAGAGCACAGCTGAGGTGTCCTGGAAACTGACTGGGGATTCAGGTGTCCCCAGGTTCACTGCAGTGGAGTCTGTCTGTAACTCTGGTTGACTAAAGAAACCCTGGTTGCAGTTTGTTCAGCTATATATACTTTTTTTTTTTTTTTCAGGGCAGGGTCACTGCCCCTCATAAGTGGGACCTGAACTGGGGCCGCTGGCTTCCGAAGCCAGCGCTTAACCGCCGCGCCACTCGACCGGCCCTCAGCTATATATACTTTTTGTGAGCTTGGAAGAGTTGATTCAAAATCACCATTGTGTTCTCTGCTTCTTTGTTCTTAAGAGTGATATTGATCTACTTGTATTTGCAAGAATTTGTTATAAAACCTACCATCACATAAGGCCAAGCAATAATAGTTTAACTTCATTCTGTGGTCTGTATTAATAGTTTGTATATACTATGCCCTATTATAATTTGTGTGCTACACAGGAAAAACTCACTAGTTCAATTTAAGTTTAAGACCCTGCCTTCATCCCTAATCTTTCTTGCCACCACTTTCTAACTGGCCTCCCATGTACAGTCTCTCCTGTTCTATCATCTCCACACTGTTGCCCAAAGGATTTCTTTTGAAGATCTAGATGTGATCGCTTCATTTCTCTGCCTACCTCTCTGTTGTCTACAGTGTCAGCCTCTTTCCTCCCCTGACCTCTCCAATAATTAAGATTACCAGCTGTTTCTCAAATATGCCATTCTCCTTCATACCTGTCAATTTGTATGTGCTGTCCTCTGCTTAGAACTCTCTCCCCACCTTCCCTCTTTGCTTGCTGAATCTCTTCCGTCAAGACCCAGTTTAAATAGCTCCTCTCCTACAAAACTGGTACTGGCTCCCACAGGCAGAGGGAGACGCTTCTTCCTTTGGACACTCATTGTAACATTTACATTGTGCAGCTATTACTGGTTTTCTTCTAAAGTTATTCAAGGACAAGGACTTTCTCCTCTTCCTCCTCTTTTTTTTTCTTCTTACTGTTCTTATTCTCAGCAGTTCATTGACTTTCACCTAAGTTGCTTTTAAAGGATTGGTAGTGGTTGAACTTGTATAGTTTAAAACTACCATAGGAAAATATTTTGTAGCAGGTGTGGAGCTGTGTGTGTGTGTTTATTTAAGATACTTGGTCCTATAGCTCTTTTGGCAACTAATCAGGTCTTTCCTGGGAACATTATTGTGGGGGGGCAATATTCCAGGGTTAGGGAGCTGAGTGGGTCCAGCATCAGCCTTTGAAGACCTCAAGTTTCTCTACCAAGAGCAATGTTAGTGTTCTGTCCACAGTGTTTATTATTACAGTGCCTGGTGTATAGTAACCACTCAGTAAGTGTTAGTTACTATCAGTATTATCATCCTTAGCTCTACCACCAAGAAGGTTGTTTTTAAGTGCTTTGTCTAATTTGTAGTGTCAAAACAATAGGTAGTTATTTTTCAGACGTCAAATGCAAACTTATATTGTGTTAGTGACTGTGGTTTTTCAAACTACATGTGGACACAACACACTGTTCCCTGGAGCTTCATATTCAAGGGGGAGACCCAATACCCTTTCCAGAGCATTCTACTTTTCCTTCCTACTATGTGGTCTTTCTATCTCTAGGACCACCTATGGCTGTGGTAGCCATAAGAGAAGCCCTCAGGTTGAAGTCTTACCCGCTGACATTATCTTGTCTTTTTTTCCCCTTCCTGACAGTCACCAGAGGATTTTGTTCTACTTCCTTCTTACATTGTGATATCCTGGAGGAATAAGCCCTGTCTTTCTTATTTATATATGAGGATAGAATATGCTTTGTGATTTAACATATTTTCAAAAATGAGTAAATGGAAAATATATTTTTGAAATTGCCCTCTCACTTATCTGCTGTCACTAGATTTAAATCTTTGTTGAAAGCACTTGCTTTCCATAGTTTCTCTTTCAATTTCTCTCTCACACACTTATTCGCATTCTTTGTCTCTGCTTATTTTTCCAGAAGGTGCACATTCCTCCTTGTCCATTTTTAAGCAGTCCAAAGCTGCTGTTGATGATGCGTGAAGCTGCTTTGGAGACAGAAAACCAACAATGAGATCAAGAATTGTAAGAATTAATGTATATAAGGAAGGTTGCTGCTTCAAGTCTTGAGTGTTTGAGGTTGATGTGTGAAAAAGAGCAGGATGGTGCGAGCTGAGCTCTGAGCAACAGCTGTTCGAGGCCTGCCCGAGCTGAGTTGCCGTTGAGCTGCCAACAGGTGGCAGGATGGCTCAGCTAAAAAAAAAAAAGAAAAAGAGCAGGATGGGGGGCACTTGCCCTAACAGAGCAAGATGTATTGTAAAGCTGCAATAATAAGATGATGGTGGTGGTATGGAGAAAGATATGGAAGACAGTGCTGGAATAAAATAGAGAACCTAGAATTATATCCACACATGGGGAAGCCCGACATATGACAGAAGTGGTATTGCAGTTTAGTGGGGAAAAGGATAGATTGTTCAAAAAATGGTGCTGGAAAATTGATTATATGGGAAGAAAATCGGATTCTTACTCCTCATCAAACTCAAGAATTAATTTGCAGATGGATTGAAGACTTAAATGTGAGGGATAAAACTCTTAAACATTTATAAGGAAATATATAAAATTATACTTATGACCCTGGGGTAGGATAGGATTTTCATAAATAAAGCATAAAAGTACAAACTATAAAATAAAATATTGAAAAATTCAGCCTTATGAAATTTAAGGACTAATTCAAAAGAGACTGTAAAGAAAGTAAACAGATGTCCTACAAAGTAGAAGATATTTATAATTTATATAATCATCAAAGAATTGATATCCAGAATATTTAGGTTTTCTAAGCTAAACAGGTTAACTACTACTTCTCTGTGACCAAGTATTTATAATCACTGATCATTAGCAGTATCTTGGAGCCTCCAAGTCCTATCTGAGGTTGGTTGATCCTGCAAATTTAGTGTTAAAGTGAATCATTACAGACAGTTTTCTGAGTTACTAAGTCATCTCTATAAGGCATCCAGTCATCTATAAAATCCACTTCAACTCAAAACTTTTTAAGGATCAAACTTCCTCTTTTAGGGAAACCCAATAGAAATATGCCTTTCTAGTTCTCTATTTCTATACTACCCAGTAATAATATTTCCCTAATGATATTTCAGAGATATTCAAATTCATATATTTCTTGCACCAAACTGCAGTTAATAACAGCAACAGAAATGCTAATAACACCTAAAAGTGATAAATTAATAGTTGCAGCCGCATATTTGGATTTTATTTGTTAACATATAATACCTATTGGCTATATCCATGTTATTTCTCAGAGAGCTCTTATTCACTGCTCTGAGGGCGGAAAAAATGAAACTCTAGACTTTTCATATGCAATAATTGTGTTTTTTAACAATAGTCTATTGACTTTTTTGGTACATATGAAGTGGTGCTTTCTTCCTCTCTGTCAGTTGAAACCAAACTGTAACAAAAAGAAAAGACCAAAGTATTTCTCTACACTTTCTTCTTAGAAACAAATAAAAGGAAACAAATAAAAGTCTTTACTTATCAAAAGAATGAATAATCAGAAACACTACCTCTCCAGTTTCAGGCCTTGTCTTGTTATGTGAAGATGAATCACTGACACTGGTGATCTGGTATCCTCGCAGCAGTTGGTGCAGTACTTGCTGTTCTAGGATTTTGATTCTTTGAAGGCAGGGGCCAGTTATTTTACATTTGGCAATCATAGTATCATGCTCCCATTTCTCTCTCATTACCATTTTAACACTAAAATAATCTGAAGGGGAATTATGATCATAGAAGGGGATATTTAATAGTCAATAGAATAATATAGGAAGTTACCAGAAAGTGAAAAAGCTTCATAGAGATCAGAGCACATAATACTTTAGGTAAGAACTCCAGGAAAACATTTTATAAAATTGCATTGCAAAATAGTCCAGTTTGTGATTGAGGAAGGGCCAAGGAAATGAACTGTGTATGCATTTGTGTATATTATACACTTGGAGGTAACATCGTTTTTATATGTAAATGCTGGAACTACACAAGAGCTCTGTTCTACTGTTAGCTATGAGACTCATGCAGTCAGTCAATAGTGAAGTCTTTCTCGTTTGTCCAGGAATTAGTTACAAAATGGAATCCCTTTATCCTGAATTGTTTATGGTAGAGTTAATGGAAAGGGCTTAGGGACTATTCAGGAGAGCTGTATTTTATGACATGAAGAGACCGGGGGGCCTGTTTTCATCAAAAGGGCTAGCATCCAAATGATCCTGACCCAGGAGGTTAGCACAGTTTTTGCTCTTCAGATAATCTTCCTCAATTTTTATAAATGATAGTACTGCTGTTTCTATTAATAGAAAGCTGAGTTATCTGGTTTTCTAACTTAATGAGGACTTAAAAATATAAGTTGATAAATTTATGGGTTCCATGTTCTTAGTCCACTTTAGTAATACAGCCTCCTTTTCTTTCTTTGTTAGTGATAGTTTTTGCCATTTAACCTATGAGTGAAGTACGTTAGCACCTGGGCAGGGTTTTGCTTCTCACATTGCCACTGGTAACAGAAGTATAGTTGATAGCAATCTAGTGCTTGTGTATCCAAAGTTGATCTCACACCTTTCTCAGATAGCCACCTTCTTATTCAGCATACTGTGACAGGGAGTTATCCAAAACTGTGTGATTCCCACCTCCCTGAGAGGTGAACCAAGCTGTTACAACCCAAGAGACCTGATAATTAAAGTTCCAAATTCATCTCTGTCTATTTTTATCAGTGGAAGGCTTGTTTCCAAATTGAAATGGTTCTACTAATTAATTTTTGTACCTGTAATTGAAGAAGCTGATGCAGCATATCCAGATATGCTTAGCCTACTAGCTGTGTCTTCTGTAGAGGGCATCATATCTGCACAAGACAGTAACAAAGATGAATTTTGATTGCTGATATTTTTCAAGTAGCCTGGCTTCTCCCCACCTGATAGAAGTTGCTGCATCTTTCCAAACAGGTTCTCTAATGATCTTGCTTCACCATGGCTACAAATATGGAGGGGCTGGTTCAGCACAGAGTGGGGACCCAGCAGGTGGCTGAGGTGAGTGACAGGGGCTAGCACAATAGCTGGCACCCTTGCTTTTGAAAGGAAAAGTACATCAGTGTTCTTTGTAGTTTGAAAACAGTCCCAATGAAGTCAGCATGTACTCTAAATACAAAGCAGGATGCTGCCATGGAAGAAAAAATAAAAATGACAGGAACATTTACTGCTACCATTTCTATTAATGGGTGGCCTAGCTGCATACAATAAAGTGACTTTAAAAAAAATTTCGGGCCGGCTGAGTGGCGCGGTGGTTAAGTGCTGGCTTAGGTAGCCAGCGGCCCCAGTTCGGTCCCACATATGAGGGCCAGTAACACAGCCCTCAAAAAAAAAAAAAAAAAAAAAAAATTCACCTTGAGTCAAAAACAAAGAATCTGATGCTTATCAAGTTGGTGAATATAGTTCTAACTCCAAGGTTCTATCTTAGTTTAGTCTACATTTGATACTTTGTTAATACTGTGGTATGGTAGAAAACCAAGTTCTGTGCAGTCTGCAGTAATTATTGACCATCCAGCATGTACTAGGGATTTTGCTGTGCTGAGAAATATGGAAGTAAATGAGCCATTTAGTCCTTCCTTGAGCATTCTTGGAGTCTGGTTAAGGAGTAATTATAAAACAGGGTGACAAGGGCCGGCCGAGTGGCTCAGTTGGTTAAGAGCTCGCTCAAGAGTGTGAGCTGAGCTCTGGGCAACAGCAGTTCAATGCCCAGCCCAAGCTGAGTTGCCGTTGAGCTGCCAACAGGTAGCAAGATGGCTCAGCTAAAAAAAAACAACAGGGTGAGAAATACAATTTCATGTGAGGAAGATGATCCTGCAGATGGGTCTTGAATGACAAGTAAGCATCTGTAAGACCCAAGGAAATGGCAAATGGCATGGGGAACTTTCTAGCAAATGCTGGGAGGGCATCCTCAGTCAGAAACCTATGTAAAGACAGAAACCTATGTAAAGACAGGACAGAGACACAAAATAGCTTGATATGTGCAGGCAGCTTGAGGTGTAAAGGGAGGAAGCAGGGCCAGATCTTTTCACTCTGTACCAGTTCTTATGCAGTCTTCAATCCTCACAACAACCTTTCGATGTTAGTGTGATCATTATTTCCATCTCATAAGTGAGGAAACCAAGGCTCAAAGGCAAGTAACTGGCCAAGGTCACACACTGACGCAGTTGTTTCACTTCTTCCAAAGTTCCTCCAATAAACCATGCATCACACTGCAACAACGAGCCATTAGAGGGATTCAGATTTGCATTTTCGAACTAGTAGTGATATTTCTAGGGTGAAGACACAAATTTACCAAAGAATAGACATTAAAGAAAGGATTTGAAAAAATAAAAATTAAGTACATAAATGCCAGTTTAAACCAATAAAAGTAGTGAGCAGATTTTTCAGATTTTAGATCAATCATTAACGTGAAGGCAACAGTATAACTAATCATCCCTTTCCCCCAGCAAATAATGATGACTGTTAACTGAAGATGAAAGCAGATGGTTCACACATTTTTTTTTTTTTAAGATTTTATTGGGGAATTGGCGGAGGGGAACAGCGTTGGGGAATCGGGGAAGGGGAACAGACAAGTTGCTGTCTTTTTGTTCTTCAGTTTAGTTGCGGAGGATGTTGCTTCATTGTTGGTATCGTCATTGCGCTCTTCCCGGATGAGGCAGATCGGTCGCTGGCCTCTGGATGTCGCTCACCGCGGCTATTGGCAGCTCACGCTTGGCTGCCCGCCGCTCACGTTGGCTGCGGGCCACTCACTGTAGCCTATGGCAGCCCACTGCAGCAGGGGCTGCAGCCCACACCATCACCGGGGCTCGCACAGCCCAGCTCCAGGTGGAGCTGTTGTTAGCTGTAGAGGGCAGTGTCACTGGCCCTCATGTGGGATCCGAACCGGGGCCGCTGGCATCCCAAAACCAGCGCTTAACCAATGCGCCACTCAGCCGGCCCCACATTTTTTAATATTATATTTTTGAAAGGGCTATCAGCTGTTAAAAATAAATGCGTGTGGGGCCGGCCGAGTGGCACGGTGGTTAAGCACTGGCTTGGGAAGCCAGTGGCCCCGGTTCGGTCCCACATATGAGGGTCAATGACACTGCCCTCAAAAAAATAAATAAATAAATAAATGCGTGTGGTTATTTGTTGCTTTAATTTCTGATAAGAATAATTACCTTGAAAAAATCGTTTTCCTCCCAAATATTTAGGGTTATTTTGCATTCAATACTGTTTCCAGTTGAGGCTGATTTGGAGACTAGTACGGGGATCACTGCCCTAAAGAGGTAATTAATTCTTTAGGGGAAGAGTTTAGTTTAGTAATATATAGTGCTAATATATATAGTAATTTATAGGTTAATATATTTTGTGTATGCATTCAGAAAATATTCTAGCTAAAATTTAATCAGGTTCCTTATTTCCTTCAGATTATAGAATTTTATATAGTATTAGTGCAGCTATTATTTCCCGTAGCAAAAGTTGCAGTTTTAGGAGACTTCCAAAATAATAGAAGGCATTCTTAATTTGAAGTGTAAAGGCAACTTTCCTATATAAAATATTCCCTAGATTTCCTTGTTGTTATTTTAAGGGATAAGTAGGTATGTGTGTGTTCTTTGAAATTTTAAGTTTAATAACTTTTGAACTACATATTATTGGGTTGGAAAAGTCATGACATATTTTCTCTGTTTTTCGTTGCAGAAATGCATCATGACTTTTCCAACAACCCAATATAATAACTACAGTCATAAACCACTTTATGATGGAGATATGTTCTGAGAAGTACGTTGTTAGGTGATTTTGTCATGCAAATACCATAAAGTGTACTTACACAAACCTAGATGGTATAGCCTACTACATGTACACTTAGGCTCTATGGTATAGTCTGTTATTCCTAGAAACAAGCTCATACAGCATGTTACTGTACAAAACAACATGAAATTAAATTAAGCACAAGAGAAAGTGATGCAATCAAGTGATGGTAAACATGAGATGTATGAAGCTGCTTTGGGCTTAATACAGCACACTGTTTTACAGCAAACTTTTTTTATAGGTAGAATACACACTAAACTAATAAAAAGTATAATAAAATATATAAACCAATAACATTGTCGCTTATTATCATTATGAAATATTATGGGAGCCGGCCAAGTGGCGCATTAGTTAAGAGTTGGCTTGGGACTCTAGCTCCGAGCAGCAGGGCCCCGGTTCGGATCCCACATGAGACCAGTGACGCTGCACCCTCTACAGCTAAGATGGTGAACAACAGCTCAATCTGGAATAGGCTCCCATGAGTTGCCGGCGACGGCATAGGCTGCAGCCCCTGCTGCAATGGGCTGCCATGAACTACCATGAATGGCCAGCAGCCAGCGTGAGCTGCTGTGAATCGCCATGAGCGGCCATCCAATGACCAGCGACCAACTGCCTCACCCAGGAAGAGCACAATGATCATAACACCAACCTGGGTCAGTGAAGCAACATCCTCCACAGCTAGACTGAAGAACAAAAGGACAGCAACTTGTCTGTTCCCCTTCCCCGATTCCCCAATGCTGTTCCCCTCCCCCAATTCCCCAATTAAAAAAAAAAATTATGTATTGTACATATTGTGTGTACCATACATTTATACGACTGGCAGTACAGTAGGTTTGTTTACATCAGCATCACCATGACGTCACTAGGCAATAGGAACTTTTCAGCTCCATTATAATTATTTGGGGTCTACTGTCATATATATGGTGTGTCATTGACTGAAATGTAGTAATGTGGTGTGTGACTGTATATGTAATATTAGATCTGCTAAACAAGAGAGCCTGTTGTTCATCATTTCAGTGCTAAACGGAAATTGAGTGGGAATAAAGTATCTAAATTGAGGGGTTATTAACAGTCAGTTTTGGATAGCTGTTTATTCATCAGCAGACAATGAAGGAGCATACCTCTTTCCTGTTCGTCAGCCAGAGAGGGCACACAGGTGAATAATAGGACGGGGCATCTGCTTGCCAAGAGCTCGTTGTCACAGGATGAAACATGAGATAGGTCACACTAGAAGGGTGCTGTGTCTCTCTATAGTGGAAAGGAGTCTCTATAGGGATCAGATTGGGGGATAAATCCAGGCCCTGCCACTTGTTACCGGTAACTACCTTAGGCCTCAGTTTCCTCATCTAGAAAATGGAAGTAATAATAGTACCTATCTCATGGGATTGTTGTGAGAAAACAATTGAAATAAAAACATATAAAGAGCTTTAGTAGGTGCCATGATTTTGCTCCAGGAATTAAATACAGCACCATTGTCAATTTTATAAATGATTTTCTCTCCAGTCCCCTAATCAACCCTCTTCTATATGGACCAGATAAATCACAAACACTAAGGTGAACTACAACAGTTGGATAAAAAAAGTAACAACTTGATGTCCTATAATGTGTTCAATTTAGTCAGTTATTTGGAGAGACAGTGTAATACTGTGGTCAGGAGTGAAGACTCTGGAACCCGATTGACTGCATTTAAATTCTGGCCTTGCCACTTGCAAACTGTGTGGCCTCTCTGTTTTTTGGAATTGTTGATGATGAATTATTATTAATTCTTTTTTTTAAGTATGGTAGAATTCATCAATGAAGTCATCTGAGCTTGGGCTTTTCTTTGCAGTAGCTTTTTGGTTATTAATTCAGTTTCTTCATTTGTTGTAGGTCTATTCATATAGTCTGTTTCTTTTTGGTTCCGTTCCAGTAGTTAGTGTCTTTTTGAGAAATTGTTCATCTAAGTTATCTAATTTGTTAGCATGCAATTGTTCGCAGTATTCCTTTAATCCTTTTATTTCTGAAGGTCAGTTGCAATTTCTCTCATTCGTTTCTGATTCCAGTAATTTGAATCTTTTTCTTGGTCAGTCTAGCTAAAGGTTTGCAATTTGATCTTTTCAAAGAACCACTTTTCAATTTCATTGATTTTTTTTTCTATTGTTTTTGTATTCTCTATTTCCCAAATTCCCATTCTAATCAAAATCACAATGAGATACAATTTCATATCCACTAGAATGGCTAGAAATGAAAAGTCAGATAAGAAGTGTTGGTGAGGAAGTAGAGACATTGGAAACCTCCTACCTTGCTGGGTGGAGATGTAAAATGATACAGCTACTTTGGAAAATAGTTCCTCAAAAAGTTAAATATAGAGTTACCATATGACCTAACAATTTCATTCCTAGGTGTATAACCAAACGAAATTACAACATGTCCACACAAAAACTTGTGCACAAATGTTTATAGCAGCATTATTCAAAAGGGCCAGAAGGTAGAAATAACCAAATGTCCATCAACTGACAAATGAATAACAAAAGGTGATATATCCATATAATGGAATACTATTCAGCCATAAAAAGGATTAAAGTACTGACACATGCTACATGATGGATGAACCTTGGCAACATTATACTAAGTGAAACAAACCAGTCACAGAAGACCACTTATTATATTACTCCATTCATATAAAATGTTCAGAATAGGGAAATCTATATATATAGATAGAAGTAGATTAGTGGTTGCTTAGGGCTGGATATTGGGGATGATACTTAAGAGTACAGGGTTTCTTTTTGAAGTGATGAAATGTTCTAAAATTGACTCTGGTAATGTTTGCACATATCTGTAAATATACTGGAAACCATTGAATTATGCACTCTAAATGGGGACAGTGTATGGTAAGTGAATTATATCTCAATAAAACTTTTGTAAAAACAGTAATAACAGCAACTAGATGCCTCTTCCAAAATTAGGAATTATATTCCAAAATCAAAGAGCAAAAAGAAATTTTAAAAACTAAAGGAATTTGTGATAACTTCCACTTTTATTTTTATTTTATTTTTTGCTGAGCCATCCTGCCCCCTGTTGGCAACTCAGCAGCACTCAGCTCAGGCGCAGCGCCATTGGCCCATGTGGGAATCCAACCAGCAGCCCTGCCGCTCAGAGCTCATGCTCCCAAGCCAACTCCCAACCACATGAGCCACTGGGCCAGCCCTACACTTTTTAATTAGAATTACATACTTTCAAAAACAGTAAAGCATGATTACATGTACAATAAAACTATGCATTAAAAAACAACAGTATTTACAGCTTGATTCCAATTTTGTAAGGTTATTTATATCTAATATTTATAGGTAGATGCCATGTATTATATAATACAGTGTGCCAGATATTATGCTAAGCTCATTATCTCATTTCATACTTCCATTAACACTATAAGGAAAGTATTATTATTTTCCCCACTTTAAATAAGATAGTATTACTAATAGCATTACTAGTTTTCTGGATTGTCGACAATTATCTTCATAACTTTGTTTTCCAAATTTTAATTGTAACACTTTATTTAAGAGTCAATAACACTTGTGTTTAAACAAATTAAACAAAACTGTTGGTTCTTTCCATGGTCAGAGTACCAGAAGCATGGCTAAATCCAGGCTTCTGCTAAATCTATGTGTTATGAAATTGACTATGAAACTTGATAGAGAAGAATATGGTTAATTTTTTTAAAAGTGATAGTTGAGAGTTGAGAATTTGTAACCGAAGCAGTGGGAGATTGATCATATGTAACAGCATTAGTTTTACTTTTCATATATGAAATAAATTAATTTTTCTAAAGGGCTTCAGTATTTTCTAAATATTTAAGATTTCTCTAACTGGAAATTTAAAAGACATACACACAAGTACATATATTGTGTGTTTCTTTATCATTGCTTAAATGAAATAAAGACACTTTTCAACTATAGAGGATGTTTGAGCCATGAGAAATTTAGGAGTTAACTTATTTTAGCACTTGGAGTCACTTATTGGCAGAAACAGACTACTCATAGGCCCAAACAGTAAGTTGCTTTTACAAGGTAGGACAATTAAGTTCGCGAACTCATCTAGAAAAAGTGCTGCATACCTCATTGCTGAATATCACTACAGTCACCTTCGAAGTATTCCCCTTGCGAAGCTATGCACCGACGCCAGCGCCTAGTCCACCCACCCTTCAAAGCAATTTTGTAACTTTTTCTGGAATGGCCATCAGAGTTGTCATTGTATTACCCTTGATGTCCTGAATGTCATCAAAATGTCTTCCTTTCAATATGTCCTTTATCTTTGGGTAAAGAAAGAAGTCATTGGGGGCCAGATCAGGTGAGTACGGAGGGTGTTCCAATACAGCTATTTGTGTACTGACTAAAAACTCCCTCACAGACAGTGCCGTGTGAGCTGGTACATTGTTGTGATGCAAGAGCTTTAAATTGTTGGTGAGAAGTTCAGGCCATCTAACTTTTTCACGCAGCCTTTTCAGCCTTCCAAAGAGTAAACTTGGTTAATTGTCCAATTGGTACAAATTCATAATGAATAATCTCTCTGATATCAAAAAAGGTTAACGACATTGTTGCAACAAGTTCTCAAACTTAATTGTTCTACCTGGTCTGTTTACACAATGGAGGTGGCTTTACAGATCTTGGCAAGACTTCCATGGGCCCCGAGCTGTGTAAGGTGCTCTCAGCCATGAAATGCTCTTTAATAGGAAGATCCTGTCACCACTGAGAAAAGAGCCAAATTCTTACCACCCCATTACTCGCTTTATCATCAAGGCTTGCATCACCATTGCAGAAAACTTAACACTTCCATGTAAAGGAATGTTTAAAAAACATAGGGGGCCAGCCGAGTGGTTAAGCGCTAAGCCAGCGGCCCCGGTTTGGTCCCACATATGAGGGCCAGTAACACTGCCCTCAAAAAAATAAAATAAAATAAAATAAAATAAGGCTTTTCCAGTTCCTGAACAAAACTCAGTATTGGCAAGGCTACATCTTTAAGTGGGAGAAAGCAAAGTCATTGCTGAGGTTTCAGGTTTCCAAAGTCCTGGAAAGACCAACTCATTACACTAAATGATATTCTGCCCTCTTACAAACTGGTCATTTTAAGTTTTGATTTTCTTGTCAAAGTAATATATACACATAGATTTTAAAGTTGCTCAATTCTATGTTTGGCTTGAAACGGAAAACAGCTCCTGAACCACCCCCACCCTTTCCTTCTAAATTTGATTTTGTCTGGTATTTAACTTTTTATTTCTAAAAATATCCTTACCCTGGTTTTTTTGTTTTGTTTTGTTTTTTTTAATCAGTGCAAGACATTCTTTTTTGGGAGGGAGGTTTTTTTTAATGTAGAAAAGCAATTTATTCCATTATAAGCACTTACACAGTTAGTCATGGAGCGTAACAGGCCTGCTGGTGAACAGGTCACCCAAAATAGAGATGGTATCAAACTAGTGGTCAGGGACTAACTCCTAAAAAAAAAAAAAGCAACTCTTATCCAGGATTAATTTAATTTTAAAAACAAATACAGTCTATCGATTCACCCTGCTCAACTTAATTGGACAGCCTACCTGTGGTATAACTGTCAGGTAAAAACATACATCTTTACAACTTGGTGGTCCCAAGTTCTTTTAAAAAAAGCATTTCACAGAAAGGAAAGAAATAATATGAAAACAGCTCAAGAAATACACTAACAAGCAAAAATATATGGGAAAGAGGAACATGTAGCTCTTTGACTTCACTCAAGAAACTGAGGAGACTGGTCTACATAGGAAAATGTGCATCCTGGAGTCAGGTGTGGAGATTTTAGAATAGGAATTTATGACTTGAATCTCTCCTATTTCCTCAATAAGAATGACATTTTGCAGTACTTCATGGCTCAGACACCTACCTCACTTGGGTCTATTCCTTCCTTCCTTCTAGTCCTTAAAGAGTTTGAAAAACTTGGATTTAGTATAAGAAAAAAAAAAAAATCACACACAATATTCCCCTTTCGGTGGCTACTTTAGATCTCTGTTACTAGAAAATTCCTGAAGAAAATTTCAATATAAGTTGGTGGCTTTACTGAATCAAGTCCCCCAGTTAATTAGAAAACACCCTCGGTTTGGGCTAATAGCATTTTTGATGGTACCTATTATAGAAGGATAGCTGAACAAAGTCTGTGTCTTAAAACCAGTGTTAAATCAACCTCAGGGATGAGAGGAAAAAAAGGGGAGTCTAAAATCACAAGAAGTGCAGACATATCTAAGACCCCTGTCCTCTTGGATCCACGCTTCCTTCAGGGTCTTCATCATTATAAATGTTCTCTGCCATTTGCCACACTTGCATGATATTGTCTTCTGATACAGAACACATCACCCAAGGTTCATTGGGATTCCAGGAGAAATCAGATATTTTGGCAGTGTGACCACCATGAATAAACAACTCCGGTGGTCCATCTTCTGCATCTTCTGGGGATTGTTCCTCTCCAATTTTACTTAAATCCCAAACATTCAGTCTGCGATCAGTACCACTGGAAGCCAAAATAGTCTCATTGTGAGGTGACCACTGAACCTGGAATATTTCGTCCTTATGTGATTCAAATGAATGCAACTTAAGTTTCAGATTTCTCAGATCGCACAAGGCAACAGTGTTATCAGCTGATCCTGTGGCAAGAATGAACTCACTATAAGGATTGAAAGAAAGGCAGTTCAGCAGTGTGAGCATCAACCAAGTGGCTTGGTTTGCAAGTATTATTTGAACAAGTATCCTACATCATGAGTTTCTGATCATCAGCAACTGACCCAAACAGAGACTCATGAAGCAGATGCCAGGAAACATCTACGACTGCTGTATGCCCTGTAAAGATGGTCTTCGCATCCACAACTTTTCCTTCCTTTGGAATAACACTGATGTCCCATAGGCAGATGGTGTGGTCATCTGAAGCACAAAGTAAGTGCCCACTGAGATTTGGGTTCCAAGAGAGCCCATAGTTTTCCTTCTGATGTCCACGAAGGCACAAGTCTGGGTTGCACTCTCCAGAAGGATCTGGTTTAGAAGGATGTTTTGTATAGTCAAAAACAAGAACATCACTGGATGGAGTCTTTGTTGCAATGATGCAAGGGTTCTGGGGCATGTAACGAGCCCTGTTTACTTCTCCTTCATGGTTGATCTTGATTTCTATTTCAATTTTTCCACTGACAGAGCCAAACCCTCCAAATTCTCCTTTCTCACTGTCGTAGTGTGAAGCATCAAACTGAGCATCATCGTTAGGGAACTGCACACTGGCTATCACAAGGTTTTGTTCATCTGATGTGTGTGTCCCCAGGACCAGTTGATGAATGCTGAAATCTTTCCCTTCTGGTCTGGTTACATCTGGAAGCCACTGCACAATTAGGCTGGGCCACTCCAGAGCATGGGTCATCACCAAATCGTAAAGAAAAGGTGTGTTCTTTTTCCATATTTTGTACTCTTCGTTGATCACACATTCTTCTACTGCATCATCAAGGCTGCTTCCATGTCGGCCATGGCAGGCAGACCGGGAGGTTTTTTTTTAATGTGGTAAAATATAAAATTTATCATAACCATTTTTAAGTAAGTTCTGTGGCATTAAAATGTACAGTCATATTATTCTGCAACCATCACTACCAACCATATTCAGAACTTTTTCATTTTCCCAAGCTGACACTCTACCTTTTAAACACTGAACTCCTATTCTCCCCACCCCACCCCGCCCTCCTCATTCCCCAGCCTTTGGCAATCACCATTCTTTTTCTATGAATTTGACTACTCTAGGCACCTTGTATAAGTGGAATCATGCAATATATCTGTCCTTTTGTGACATGCTTATTTCTGTTAGCACAACGTCTTCAAGGACTATTCATGTTGTAGCATATATCAGAATTTTCTTCCCTTTCAAGGCTAAAAAATATTCCATTGTATGTGTATATCACATTTTGTTTTATCAGTTTATCCAGCCATGAACACGTTGGTTGCTTCTACCTCTTGAGTACTGTAAATAATGCTGCTATGAATATGAGTGTACAAATGCTTTCTCAGGTCCATTCTTTCAGTCCTTTTGGGTATACACCCAGAAGTGGAATTGCTGGATCTTATGGTAATTTTATGTTTAATTTTTTTGAGGAACCGCCATACTGTTTCTTACAACAGTTGCACCGTTTTACATTCCTACCAACAGTGCACAAGGGTTCTAATTTCTCCACGTTCTCTCACCAACATTTGTTTTCTGGTTTTGGGGTTTTTAATAATAGCTATCCTAAAGCGTATGATGTATCTCATTGTGGTTTTGATTATTTTTCCCTAATGAGTAGAGATTTGACCAGCTTTTCATGTGCTTAGTGGTTATTTGTATATCTTTAGAGATTTTTAAATATTCAAGTCTTTTGCCAATTTTTTAATTGTGTTGTTTTGTTGTTAAGTTGTAGGAGTTCTTTATATATTCTAGATAATAAACCCTCATCAAATACATGATTTGCAAATATTTTCTCCCCTTCTGTTGGTTGTTTTTTCACTGTGAGTCGTTGCATTCATTTTAATGCAAAAAGTTTTTAGTTTTAATGAAGTTCAGTTTATCTTTTTCTGTTGTTACCTATGCCTTTGCTGTCATATCCATGAAACCACTGCAAAATCCAATGTCATGATTGTCCCCTATGTTTTCTTCTAAGAGTTTTATAGTTTTTGTTCTTATGTTTAGGTTTATGATCCATTTGTATATAGTGTAAAGTATGAGTCCAATTTTATTCTTTTGCATGTGGATAATCAGTTTTTCTGGCACCACTTGTTGAAAAGACTGCCCTTTCCTGTACTGAATAGTCTTGGAACCCTTTTCGAAAATCATTTGATATATATGCAAGGATTTATTTCTGGGTTCTCTATTCTTTTTTTTTTTTAATTATGGTAATAACCATATAACATAAATTTACTATCTTAACCATTTTTAAATATACAGCTCAATAGTGTTAAGTATAGTCACATTGTTGTGAAATGGGTCTCCATAACTTCTTTATTTTGTAAAACAAACTATATTTACTAAACAACAACTCCCTATTACCCCTACCTCCAGCCCCTGGTAGCCACCATTATACTTTCTATGAATCTGACTACTTTTTATACCTCATATAAGTGGAATCATACAGAATTTGAGTGGGGGAGTGGTTTTTGTTTATTTGTTTTAGTGACTGGCTCATTTCGCTTAGCATAATATCCTCAAGGTTCTGAGCTCTATTCTGTTCCATTGGTCTATGTGTCTATCTTTATCCCACTACCACACTGGTTTGACTACTGTAGCTTTGCAAGTCTTAAGTTTTAAAGTGAGCAAGTGTGAGACATCCAACTTTGTTCTTATTTTTCAGGATTGTTTTAGCAATTTGGGTCCCTTTAGAGTCCATATGAAGGTTAGGATGGATTTTTCTATGTATGCAAAACTGTTGGGATTTCAATAGGGATTACGTTAAGTATTACATTGAACCTGTGGTACTGACATTTTTAAAATATTAAATCTTGGGCCGGCCGAGTGGCGCATTGGTTAAGCGCTGGTTTTGGGATGCCAGCAGCCCCGGTTCGGATCCCACATGAGGGCCAGTGACACTGCCCTCTACAGCTAACAACAGCTCCACCTGGAGCTGGGCTGTGTGAGCCCCGGTGATGGTGTGGGCTGCAGCCCCTGCTGCAGTGGGCTGCCATAGGCTACAGTGAGTGGCCGGCAGCCAGCGTGAGCGGCTGGCAGCCAAGCGTGAGCTGCCAATAGCCGCGGTGAGCGACATCCAGAGGCCAGCGACCGATCTGCCTCATCCGGGAAGAGCGCAATGACGATACCAACAATGAAGCAACATCCTCCGCAACTAAACTGAAGAACAAAAAGACAGCAACTTGTCTGTTCCCCTTCCCCGATTCCCCAACGCTGTTCCCCTCCGCCAATTCCCCAATAAAATCTTTAAAAAAAAAAAAAAAATATATATATATATATATATATATATATATTAAATCTTCCAGTCTATGAACACAGGTTGTCTTTCCATTTAGTTATTTCTTTTAATTTCTAACAGCAGTACACAGTTTTCAGTGTACAAGCCTTCCGTTAGTTTATTCCGAAGTATTTTATTCTTTTTGATGCTATTGTAAATGTAGAGTTATTTTATTAATTTCCTTTTAGCATTGTTCATTGTTAGTGTATAGAAATGCAAGTGATTTTTATGTGTTGATTCTGTATCCTGCAACTTTGCTGAATTTTGTTATTGGTTCCAACCATTGATTTTGTGTGTGCATGTGTGGAATCTTTAGTGTGTTCTATGTGGAAGATCATGTCATCCATGAATAGAGATAATTTTACTTGTTTTCCAGTTTGGATGCATTGTATTTATTTTTCTTGCCTAACTGTTCTGGCTAAACCTTCTAATACAGTGTTGAAAAGGAGTGATGAAAGCAGGCATGCTTGTCTTTCTGATCTAAAAGGAAAATTTTTCAATCTTTCATCACAGAATGTGATGTTAGCTAAGCTTTTCATGTATGACCTTTATTATGTTGAGATAGTTTCCTTCTATTCCTAGCTTGTTGACTACTTTTATTATGAAACGGTGTTGAATTTTGTCAAATGCTTTTTCTCTGTCAATTGAGATGATCTTGTGGGGTTTTTTCTTTCGTTCTGTTAATGTGATCTATTGCATTGATTTATTTTTGTATGTTGAACCATCTTTGCATTCCAGGAATAAATCCCAGTGGGCTGTGCTGCTGAAATCAGTTTGCTAGTATTTTGTTGGGGAATGTTGTGTTGGTATTCTTGAGGAATATTGATTCTGTAGTTGTCTTTTTTTGTAGTGTCTTTGCCTGACTGGTATCATCGGGACAATGCTAGCCCCATACAATGAGTTTGGGAGTGTTCTCTCTTCTTTTTTGGGGAAGACTGTGAGAAGGATGAGAAGGATTGGTGTTAATTCTTGTTTAAATGTTTGGTAGAATTCATCAGGCCAGGACCAGGGCTTTTGGAGGGTGGGTGGGCGGTGGGGTAGTTACTGATTTAATCTTGTTACTAGTTATGGATCTATTCAGATTTTCTATTAATGATTCAGTCTTAGTAGGTTGTATGTTTCTAGGAATTTGTCCATTTCATCAAGGTTATCCAGTTTGCTGGCATACAGTTGTTCATCACATTCTCGTAGAATCCTTTTTATTTCTGCAAACTTAGTAGTAATGTTTCTGCTTTCATTTCTGGGCTTAGATTTTTTGCCTTATGGTTATTGATGAAGAACCGTTAGTTTTCATTCAGTGTCTCACATGCCCACATCTCTTCCCTTCATTTTCCCTGTAAAATTATATCCTTGTTGCATAAATTAAAGTTCTGTTACATAATTATGGCATTATAACAAATACTTCCTAGTGTCTCCAAATAATTGTAAAATCCTCTAAATACTATTTTCCATACAAATACATCAGAGGAATTTTTAGTTTCCTGTTATGCCTCATGAAAACATTCCTTCTAAAAGCCCTCTGACCTCCTGCTGGAGTCCTTACTAATTGCTTTTTAAGCCTGCTGCACAAGTGTCATCCTTTACTTCTCTCTGGTTTTAGACTCTTTGTTTCCTTAAGTCCATGTTTTTTTCCTTTTTTTTAACTTAAAAAAAAAAAAGGAAATAACATGCTCCAGTAGCTTCCAAGAGAAGTATGAATCAAAGGTGAATTGTTTTTAAATCTTATTATATCTAAACATGTCTTTATTTACACCCACATACCTGATTGATAGTTTGGGAATAGAAATCTAAGTTGAGAATAATTTTACCTCAAATTTTGAGGCATCATTTTATTGGCTTTCCAACTTTCAGTGTTGCTTTAGAGAAGGCCATTTGTATTCTTGATCTTTGTAGGTGTTGGGGTGTGTCTGTCTCTCTTTCTCTTTCATTCTCTTGCCTTTACTTCCTTACCCCATTGTTAAGATCTTTTCTTCATCCCCCTTGTTATGTAATTTCACAGTAATATCTATTAGTGTACTTGTGTTTTCATACATTGTGCTGGCATTCAGAGAGTCCTTTCAATCTAGAAACCCATGTCCTCATGTCCTAGGAAATTATTTTGTACCAGTTCTCCGATTATTCCTTCCCTCAATATTTTGCTAGTCTCTTTCCAGAACTCCTAATTGATTGGGTATTGGATTTCGTGAACTATTCCTTTCATTTCCTCATATTTTCTCTCCCAATTTCCAATTCTTGTCTGCTGCTTCTATTTTCAGGGAGATTTCCTGACTTAGATCTGTCATCCACACTTAACCAGTTGCTTGAGCATATTCTTGAACCATGCTGTGTCAGTTTCTCCAACTGTCAAATGGCGCTAACGATTGTGCTTATTTTAGAGGATCACTGTGACCATAAATGAGTTATTGCATATAAAGCATGGCATATATAGCAAGTACCGTATTTTGCCGTGTATAATGTGCACATTTTTGCCCAAATTTGTGAGGGAAAAATAAGGATGTGCGTTATACATGGGTAGTACTAATTCCATATCTATATAAATGTTTTTAATTCTTTTATTTATGCTTATGAGTTAAAAGTGTAACTCTAGAAATCACTAACGATACCATATGCAAAATAATACCCTGGAGTATGATAATTGGTTTTGTTGAATTTAGAAAGAACTTGCAACAACGAAGAATTCTTGGCCTTCTATGATGCATAAATATCGTAAATTTGTTACCGGTACATAAAATTTCTTGTAACTTTTTATCTGTTCTTGTGTTTTGTAATTATTTGTTACATAAAATTTCTTGTACCATAATGTTATAAAAAAAATGCTAAAATTCCTATAATTTATAATACAAAAAAAAGTATCTAAATGTAAACAAATATTTGAATTAAAAAAAATGAAAGATGTTTTTCCCTGAAAGTTTGGGCCAAAATGGGTGCGCATTATACATGGGAGTGCGTTATATATGGCAAAATGCAGTAATACATTGTGGCAAATAGTAAGCACCCCAGCTCCTAATGCTGCCACTGTTGTTATTGTTTCTTCAACTTTGTTTTCATTTTTGGCTATCTTATTTTTAATTTTAGGAATCATTTTTTTCTTTATAGCAACTTTTTCTTATTTTTCTTTCATAATTGAAATTTTATTGGTTTTGAGAATCAATACACGTTTTTCAGTTTGCACACGATTCTTAATGTATGTACTGACTAGTATGTACTGAATATCTAAAAAGCTGTGTAGTTGTGATTCTTTTCTAAACAGCTATTCCAGCTTAAAATTTGGAAGCAAATTTTCCTTCAGAGACTATCAAGTACCAGTATCTTCAAATGTTGATAAAGCTGTTACATTAACTCATACTACGAGTAATTCACAATTTAATATCATATGCATACTCAGATTTTCAGTCTTTCACAGCACATTAACAGAGTTACTAGGAAAACTGGACTAGCATCACCCAAAGATGTAAGAGAGTGTACTCGATTCTGACATGGAGAGCCAACATCAAGGAGTAGTTTTCTTTAGGAAAAAATTCTGGGAATAGAAGTAATTTAAAATGTTCAAGGGGCCGGCTGAGTGGCGCAGTGGTTAAGAGCTGGCTTGGAAGGATGGGCAACTACAATATTGCTACTGGGATGGGAAAAGCAGTTTGGGGAATATAATTAATAATGTTGTAAATATTCTGTGGAATGTCAGATGATCATAGGTCTTGTTGGGGAGACCATTTCGTGGATGGAGTAGAGGTTTGATCACTGTACTGTATCACTAAAGCAGAGGTGATATACCTACTGTAATTGAATATACATAGATAGTCACGGGATGTGGATTATACTGTGGAAGAGAGTCGGTGGAAGAGTAATGGATATGTATGATATGGGGGGGGAGTGGGGTGGTGTATTGGGGGTGGGGGGATGTCACTTTGAGGGGTAAAATGTATAACTATTGCACTGTGTTGTACACCTGAAACTAATTAAAAAAAAAAAGCTCAAGTTAAATCATATTAAATATGATTAGTATTAGTAAAAAAAAAAAAAAAAAGAGCTGGCTTGGTACGCCAGCGGCCCTGGTTCGGATCCCACATATGAGGGCCAGTGACACTGCCCTCAAAAAAAATAAAAATAAAAAATAAATAAAATGTTCAAGGCATATTAAACGCATGACTGTGACTTCAAATTGCCATGTAGTATGTTTTATATAACAAGATATAAAAACCTACCCCCATCTATGAAATGTTAAGCTGACACCCAAGACAAGCAAAGCTCCTGCATTCGGTATCTCACTATTTTCTGGTTATACCAAAAATTAACAAACTAGCAAATGATTTCCACCTTTCAAAAAAATTTTACATTTTAAAAATGGAGTAAGGTGGGATTTCCTCCTTTAAAATGTATCTAAACATTTTTAAGCTAAAAAAAAATCTTGCAACAAAATAGTTGATAAAAATATTCTTCTGGATTTTACAAGAAGGGAGACAGAGACCACTGATGAAAGCAGGTATAGGATTTTAATCAGACTTGGCTTCTTTCTCTCCTGCTTTATCAGAGGCTGCATTCTCCTTGTTTTTCAGTTTCTCCGTTTTCTGCGAGTAAACCTTTAGTTTCTTGGTAAGCCATTTATTCCTGTTTTCCCGTTGCTCCTCTTTTCCCTTTTGTTTGCACTTTTTTTTTTTTTTGTCCTGAAGTTATCCTTTCCTGCTGCCTTTTTTGGCTTTGTTTCCACTTATGCAGGAGCAGGTTTAGCTGACAGCCTCGTGGATCTCTTGGGCCCTTTTGCCCCTGCTCTTGCGAAGCTTACCTTCCTTTGGCCATGGTGGTGGTGGACAGGCGCATGCCGCGACTGGGGGATGGGAGCCGGGGCTGCAGAGCCAGGGTTCCGGGGACTGCGCCCGAGCCCGGGCAAAGCTGGGCCCAGCCGCGCTCCTTCCGCTGCGGGAGCTGCTGCGACCGGCTGCGGGGGTGTTGGGGAACCGGATGCAACCATATGATAACTTTTTCTTGTCTTGTGGATGAATAGCTTGTCCTATTTCTGTGACGATGTTAACTGCAGAGTTTTTGTTTTTTCTTTTTTTCTTAGTTTTCTTTTGCTTCTTACATAGTTGTGTTTGATCCAAGTTCCTTTTTATTTTTTTGTTGCTTTCCTCAAATGGCTGATACTTCTTAAGTTGGTTCACAATAAAGAAGGAAGCACTGAAAAAAGGAAAACAAAAATAAAAGGGTCTTTTGTACATGAGTAAGGCTCATCAACTAGTTTGATTTTATTTTGGGATGATTAGATAGGCACCCACAATTTTGTTTGGAGGATGCCCCAGATGTCACTGTCTCTATAGATTTCTTTTCCAGGGCCATTCAGGTTTTCCACGCAAGAATTCTTCACTTTCTTATCAGGGGTAAGATGCCTTGTTGCCAGTATTTTTATTGTTGTTTACTTTAAAGTTGTAGCTTTCCTCATCTTGAAAGGAATGCTTTCAACAATTCATTAATAGGTATGGTTTTGCTATGAGCCTTTATTCTTTATCAGGTTAAGGACATTTCTCTTCTGTTCCTAGTTGGAAGAAGAGTTGTTCCATTCAGTAGATGTTGGATTTTATTACTTTTTTTTTTTCTTTTTTGGCATCTACTGAGATGATCATATAATCTCTCTTTTTTGATCAGTTAATGTGCTGAATTAAATTGATTTTGTAATGTTAAACAAATCTCGTTCTGGAGTTAACCTCAACTAAGTCATCGCATGTGCCCTTTAGATTCAGTTTCTAACATTTTGTTCAGGAATTTTCCATTTGTGTTCATGAGTAAAATTAACTTTTAATTTATCTTATGTTTTGGTATCAAGGTTATACCAGCCTTAGAAAATGAATTGGGAGAGGGTTCCTTCCCTTTCTACTTTCCATAATAATTTATGTAAAATTGGGTTTATTTGGTCCTTGAATGCTTGTAGAACTCAACACTAAAATTATTAAAGCTTAGAAAGATTTTTAACTACTGCTTTAATTTCTTTAATGGTTAAAGGACTATTGAGATTTTTTATTTGTAATTGACTTTTTTTTTTTTTTTAGTTGAGCCATTCTGCCCCCTGGTGGCAGCTCAACGACAGCTTGGGCTGGGCATTGAACTGCTGTTGCTCAGAGCTCAGCTCAGCTCACACTCCTGAGCGAGCTCTTAACCAACTGCACCACTCAGCCGGCCCTATTTGTAATTGACTTTTAATGTTACACCTTTTTCTCAGAATTTGTTTTGTCCAAGTTTTCAAATTTATTAGCATATAGTTGTTCAGTTATTTTATATTTTTAATGCTTGAAGCATTCCTAGTTATAGGCCTTTCATTCCTAATATTATTTGTGTCATCTTTTTTTATTCCTTGATTGTTTTCACAAAAGAGCTGTTTTATCTTCACAATTAATTTCTATATTATTTTTTTCCTTCTAGTTTCTTGACACTTTGTGTTCTTTTTCTAAATTCTTAGGATGGATCTTAGCTTGATTTCTCAGGCTTCTTTTCTAATATAAGCACTGGGCTACATATATTGTCTTCTGAGTACAGCTTGAATCACCAATCGTTAATCTTCCTATCATTTTATAGAATTTTCTAGGAAAGGAATCGTACAATATATACCCTTTTTTGGTCTGGCTTCTTTCATTCAGCATAATTGTTTTGAGACTCATCCATGTACTTATGTATTGTATGTATCAGTAGCTTTTTGTGGTATATCCAGTGTATGGATATACAATTTCTTTTTTATCCATTTACCTATTATTGATGGACCCTGGAGTTGTTTTCATTTTTTTACTATTATAACTAAAGATGCTATGAACATTGTGTAAAAGTCTTTGTGATAACATGCTTTATTTCTCTTGGGTAGATAGCTAGGAATGGACTTGCTGGACATATAATTTTTAAGCAACCTTCAGGTTGTTTTTCAAAATAGTTGTACTCTTACATTTCTACCAGTAGTGTATGAGCTCCAGTTGCTCTAAGTCCTTGCCAACACTTGCCATGGTCATTCTTTTTTTTTTTTTTTTTTTTTAAGCTGAGCCATCCTGCCACCTGTTGGCAGCTCAGCTCAGGCTGGGTATCGAACTGCTTTTGCTCAGATCTCAGCTCGCACTCTTGAGTGAGCTCTTAACCAACTGAGCCACTCAGCCGGCCCCTTGCAGTATTTCTTTTTTTAATGACCCTTTACTATACCAAAATGATATTTATAGGAAATATAACCATTTATACACAAATGACTTCAAAAACATCAATATAATGCAGTAACTATATGCAGGATAAATAAAAGGAAAGCAATTTATTATAAAGTAATACATATTTCATGGAAAAACTCAAACACAGCTATCATAGAAGATACAATGAAGAAGTCAGCCGATTGCACATACTTTAAATAAACTGTGACTTTGAGAGTAATAAGATGAAGCTGTTTTGTAGTTGAAATGTAAACAATGGAACTGGAATTAGATTCATGTTAGAGTAAATAAGACTAGACTTATTTGTAACATGGTAAGAGAAAAAGAGCTGACAAGAGGAATTTTCAGAAAGGAGAAAATGAGGAGTATGATGTCCTTGTAAAAGAGCTATACCTTACTTAGGAGGATTGCACCAAAATAGTTTCCTATGGTATGTCATGGGACAGAATAGTGCTAATTTATCACAGAAAACATCTTTCTTAAAATTTCACTGCATTTGCAATATGGATACCTTAAGTATCTGATGCTTTAAAAAGACTTTGGAGACCATATCCTTTTATTGGTCTCAGGAAAGAGAAAATTAGAAACGAAACCACTTTGTCCAACAAGCAAAACAAAACAAAAAACCCAAAACCTAAATCCCTGTTATAGAAGGAAATAACATCATACTCAGGGTCATAGGTTTAGCACTGCACTTGATTTCCTCGGGGAAATTGTAGTAGGAATGCTCTCTATATATTTATATAGTACATTGCACTTTATATTTACTGCCTTATTTTATCCTGACAATATCCTGTGAGGTAACAGGTATTTAACCTCAATTTTACAAACGAGTAAACAGTCTTAAAACTTTAAGGGACATGTCCAAAGCCACCCAAACAGCAGCTGGCATTCTAAGTGTAATGTGTTTCCATGTAAGTAGCTGCCTCCCAGGATGATTCCATTTAGAAACATAGCCTAGTTTTAAAATATCATCAGTAACAGTTCTTTAAAAGGCAAGGAGACCAAGGAGACTGAGAAATTATTTTTCACAGTAGAATTTTATTGGGTTGTCGGAAAAGTCATGACACATTTTTGCATTGAAAAACAGAAAAAAATACATCATGACTTTTCCAACAACCCAGTATTTCATCTTACCAAAAAAAAAAAAAAATTTCCTTGTGGGCCGCCTGAGTGGCTCAGTTGGTTAAGAGTTGGCTTAGATCGCGTGCTCTGAGCAGCAGGGCCACTGGTTGGATTCCCACATGGGCCAGTGAATGCTGCGCCCTAGCTGAGCTGTCACTAAGCTGTCAACAGGTGGCAGGATGGCTCAGCTGGTGTTAACAACAAGATTGCCTGTTCAATGGTGGGATACGCCCACCAGCAACTAAAGATTGAACTCGGCACCTTGGGCTGAGCTGCCGCCCGGATGGCTCAGTGGATAGAGCGTGTGCTCTTACCAACAAGGCTGCCGGGTTCCACTACTGTATGGGATGGTGGCTATGCCCACCCGCAACTAAGACTGAACTCGGGACCTTGAGCTGAGCTGCCATCCGGATGGCTCAGAGGATAGAGTGTGTGCTCTTAACAATAAGACTGCTCGTTCAACTCCCTCATGGGATGGTGGCTATGCCCGCCCGCAACTAAGATTGAACACAGCACCTTGAGCTTTGGGGCCACGAGCTGCCAACTGGGAAGCCAGATGGTGACTGGCACCCTCTACAACGAAGATTGAAGAACAACAACTTGGCTGGTCCCCTCCCGCAATTCCCCAATAAAAATCTTTAAAAAAAAAAAAAAAAAAAGATTTCCTTGTTCTTTCTTGGGTGAGTAGAAGAGGAGTTTTTCTTTTTAAAATGAGGAAAAGAAGTATGAAAACACCCATTATTTCAGACTTGGGGTAAAAAATAAGATCACTCAATATCAAATTCTAGCAATATTTGCTGGTTTTAAAAGATAACTTTGTTTTGAAAACTTTTTTTTTTCATCAAAACATTTATTAAATATGTAACTGCACACGGCTTGAGCTGTGTATAGGCTTTTCAGGCTTGAGTGCCTGCCTAAACCCAAGAAAACTGCTACCCTTTCTTCACATTTGCAGAGTAGCTACTGATCATATTTGGGCCAGTCCTGTGACTTGCAAAGGAGGGGGTAAGATTACCAGAGCAAGATTATCATGAACTCAAATGGGGCCAGGGGTTGAGGCACTTTGTCAACCCTTCTAGGCAGCGATCTTACATCCTGTTTTTGGTGTCCAAGATCTTTTGCTCTGAAGATAGTTGGGAATAAAGAGGCTCTCCTCTGGCTGGGATGAGACATTTAGGTGATAGAAAAGAAGGCCAGAGAGAGGCTGGGTAAGGGAGACAGGAGTTTCTTTTCATTGACTTGGTAGTGGGCTCTGCAGTGCAGTCCCTATAGGTTTAAGAGCATTTTTCTGCTTCCTTTCTTCTTCCTGCTGCTTGAGCTGCCATGCCTGTAATCCAGCATCCATTTCCTGTGATAGCAGTACAACTCGTCTTGCAAACTTCTCCCTTTGGGCTGTTCTTCGAAGCTGGCCTTTCATTGGAGGAGCAGGGCGGCCATCCTTCTGAGACCAGTCTGGGAGCTCCATAAGGGGCCGGTAGCCGGAGGAGCTGGCAGCCAGGCCCCGCTGGAGTCTCCACTGGCTGCCCGCCCGAACTGCCACGCTGCAGTGCAGCCTCCTGACACCTGTAGAGAGCAAAGAACCTAAAGCAGCCATGCTGAGGCCCCTGAAAACTTTTTTTAAAAATTGATTTATAAAAGTGATATAACTTTCTGGAAAATTTGAAAAGGAGGACAAAAACCATATTTCTACCATGTTAACAACATCTATCACTATCATTCCATTATCTTATTACCTCCCTATTTAAAATAACAATTATTTTCACCTCTACCTCTGTCGCTCCTTCTTACTCTTATTTTTCTCCACAGTGCTTATCACTATGTAACAAACATATACCTATTATTTATCACACTAGAATGTAAATTGCAGGAAGGTAGGGACTTTGTTTCATTCACTGTTGTGTTCCCACTGTCTAAAACAGTGCCTGGAATATGGTAAGCACTCAGTATTAAGATTTCTTTATTAAATGCATAAACATTCTTTTTTGGTCTTTTTTTCACAGCCGTGTCATCCGGTTACAGTCACAGTGTGCATGCAACTTAAGTATTCTGTGGTTTCACAGAATATTTCACAGAATAAATGTAATTATATTTTCCACAGGTTTCTACATAGACTGCATGACCATCATTTTCATAGCTGCATAATTTTGTGTCAAAGGAGCACAGTATAATCTACTAAACCATCTCCTAGCGTGGACATTTAAGTTGCTTCTGACCTTTCTCTATTATAAATTAACACTGATAAATATATGCTTTACCAGGGCCAGCCGAGTGGCGCATTGGTTAAGAGTTGGCTTGGGACACCAGCTCTGAGCAGCAGGGCCCGGTTCAGATCCCACATGAGGGCTAGTGGCGCTGCGCCCTCTACAGCTAAGATGATGAACAACAGCTCCACCTGGAGCTGGGCTGCCATGAGCTACCATGAGTGGCTGGCAGCCAAGCATGAGCAGCCAGCAGCTGCCTTGAACAGCCGTCCAGTGGCCAGCGAGCGACTGCCTCACCCGGGAAGAACGCAATGATAATACCAACATGGGCCAGTGAAGTGACGTCCTCCACAACTAGACTGAAGAACAAAAGGACAGCAACTTGTCTGTTCCCTTCCCCAATTCCCTAACAGTGTTCCCCTCCCCCAATTCCCCAATAAAATCTTAAATATATATAAGTAACAGGACTCTTTGCTCCTAGCCCCCACCCCAGCCACTCTGTAATAAAAGATTGTTAAAGCTTCCCTTAGATCAAAGAATTAGACTCCCCTAACTCCTTGCTACACTCCACAGGTTTTAACTACCTCTTAATCCAAACACAAGGCCAAACTGCCTATGTAACATAGTCCAGCTGTGTCTCTTGTCTGGGTAAACACAAGGCCAGACTGTTTTCCACCAATTAACTGTTACTTATTTATAGCCTCTGTGAATTTCCTTACTTGTTACATTTTGGTTCTATCACACTTGTTTATTTAGTACTGTTATTGTATAGCTTTTTGTAACTTACTTGATATAATTGGTACTGTCAAAACTGTCTAAGATTTATGGAAACCACCTGTAACTGTCACCTTTGCTTGCGATTTTTGTCTATAAAAACCCCTCTCTTCCTTTGTTCAGGGCTGTGAGTTTGTTCAGGGCATGAGCCCGCTCACAGTCGCCAGCTCACAAATAAAAACTCGAAGCAACTGCCTTGTTTGTATTTTTGTGCTGGGTACAACAATGTGTGTGTGTGTGTGTGCGCACACATACTTTACCAATCAAGGGGCCTCGTGTGTGTATATGTGTATACACACACACACACACACACACACACACACACACACACACTTTACCAATCAAGGGGCCTCATAGCAAACCAGCTATTTCTAATTTAAACAGAAATTGGGATTTTTTTTTAAAACGTTGAGTTAAAATATATTTGAGGAAGGAAGAATGGATGAACGGATGGACAGACAACTTGATAAGAGTTACCAGGAGGGCTGGAGAAGTAGCTTTGTATCTAGGAACCGCACCCACATCTGACCAAAGCACCTGTCTGGTGAGCTGTGGCTGCACGCCACACCACTGAGGCCAGACGTGGAGCTCCAGCTGCCAGTGCCAAGTTGCAGACTGATGCATCTGATTGCACCCCCCTGCCCTCCAAGGGGAGGCCAGGCCTGCGAGTGTCTGGCATTTTCTTCTACAATTGGAGGTGGGCTCTGCCTTATTTGGAGCCTTGAGAGAAGGAATTCCTGTATTCCTAGAAAAATCATTTAGGATCACACACTGATAAAGCCAGTTCTGTATTTAGAATAATTTGTGTAGGGCGAATTCCCAGAAATAAAATTATTAGGTCAGAGGGCATAAACAAATGTTTATGATGAGAAAAGCAAACCTGTTGACTTCAACAGTTGGACCTTGGAGCTTTTTGCACACTTGGATTAATCTTTCCTTTTATACATCATTTATTAACTGTACTTAGTGAATAGAGTATTATGTTTCTTAGAACTTTAAATAGTTGAGGTGGAAGGACTTTAATCTCCCTTTTAAAATCTACTTTTTTTAAAATCTCTTTTTCCCCCTTTGATTAATTTTTCCCATTTGGTTTGGGGTGCTTAGGTTTGTGCTAGAAGTTAAAAATGGACGACATATCTCTTAGATTGTTTTAAGTTAGTACATGTACTTGTGAAGTGGACATTCTTCACTTATAGCCTTGTGAACTATTTTTTGAATTTCTTTTCTCAAATGTCCCCCCCACCCCATATAAAAGTAAATATTTATAATACCTCTTTCTTCCCGCCATTCCCCCCAATTTTTGTTCGTTTTTTTGGTGATTGACCAGTATTCCCTTGTTATTTGTTCATTGAGGTGTTAAAACAGGTGGCTAGTTTCCATGTCAAACAGGAGGTTATAGGTTGGCTTAGTGGCAGGTGCTATTGGCTTGCAGCCCAATAATGTGGGTATTAGTACCAGCCCCACCTCTAACTCACTGTGACCTCAGGAGCTCCCTTTCTTCTGTGGCCTTGTGGGAAAAGTACGGCTTAGACTTGAAGCCTTTCCATGGCCCCTTATAGTGCTACCTGTATTCATCTCACCAAGAGGCTGCAAAGGCTAGAACTCGGACCCATATTCATATGCTGGGTGGATGTAGTCAAATGTTTGTTAAATGAGCCTAGTGCTGTTATTTTTGTGGGTGTTTTTGTACTTAATGCAGACTATTGTTGCCTTCCCTTTGAATGAGGAATTTACAAAGACCCCCCCATATCTTTTAAAATATTGGCTTTAATGTACTGTGAAGTTGAAAATGCTGTATGCAGAATGTGGTATTTCTGAGTTCTCCAAATCTTCCCTCCACTCCTTATAGTTTTAAAAGTATTCTGAGTTGATTGGACTCCATGGTAACATTCTTGTGAGCTCTCAGTTCAGGAAAGGTGGTCTTTTTTTTTTTTTTTTTTTTTTTTTTGAGGGCAGTGTCACTGGCCCTCATATGTGGGACTGAACCGGGGCCGCTGGCTTCCCAAGCCAGCGCTTAACCACTGCGCCACTCGGCTGGCCCAAGAAAGGTGGTCTTTAAGGGGCAAGGGGTACATTCATCAAAGGCAACGATCTAGGTGAAGGGAGAACTTTGTAAAGCAAAGTACATCTTGCCTAGAAGCAATTAAATCATATTATTCGACAAACTGCTTCAGCAGCTGGCGAAACAGCAGGAACATGTCAATTTTGCTTCCTTAGTTACGTGGAGTGACAGGGTACTTGACCTTCAGCAGAGCAGGGTCATAGAAAGGGCATCTTTAAACAGCTCTGTCTGGTTTTGGTGAAGGGAATCTGCACTGGCAGTTTGAAAGCAAATGCCTATGAGTTCCCCCAATCAACCCCTGCCTTTTTGGGTTGGACTCTGGTCTGGGAGGTTCCTGAGGAAAAATGTAAACAAATCTGTGGGGAATCATTGGCATGGTAAGTGTAAGTGTCCTGAAGAAAACAAGACTGTGACATTGAGTGAAGCCTGTTCTCATTCTCTCTGTTTTGGAGGCAAGCCTCTTTGTAATTTAGTGCATTTCTTAGGCACTTGTTTTTAGAGCAGTTGGTAAAATAGCAGTGGATGTAGAAACCTAGTATATATTTGAAAGAATTCAATTTAGCATCTGTTTACAGCTATGCTTAGCACCTAGCAGATTATGTCTTCATAGAAACTATGTTTGAGTGTGCTGGGTAAATTCAGGTAGGGCAAAAGCTATTTGTTGTTGTTTTCAGCAGCTTCATCTGCCTGTGAACAGAGAACACGTGACCCTTGTTGCTCTTGAAACACCTCATTGTTTTACATAATTGTGGGTAGTGGTGGTTGACTCTGGATATGTTTTTGTGCCAGAAAATTTGGGGCTATAGTTTTATCTTTTTAAACATATTATCAACTGGAAAATCAAAAAACTGATTAATCAGTTTTGATATATATGCAGTTCATTTATAATGTTCAGCTTTGATTCCTTGGTTGACTTTATTTATACTAATAAAGAAGAGCTGAGCTTACTGGTCATCAAGAGAAGTAATTTTTGAGGAACATGGCACACAGGCATTATACGGTTTTAATCCTTTGCGTGAGGTGAGGGGTTAAGCCCTTCAAAGACCAGCAGCCTCCCATGGATTCTTCTCTCTGTGATTAAAGTTGCAGCACAAAGAGGGCTTGACTCTGCCCAGTGACCTTTCACTACACTTACTGTTTAATAGTCCTTTGAAATAAAAAATAAAAGGGTGTGGTACATTTCAGTTCAGGCTGGAGATGACCCCTGCCTGAAACCCTTTACCCACCTAGGCATTTATACTGTTCATTATTTCACTGGTAATGTAAAGGAGAAATCGGAAGTTCCTGATTGAGATTTGTAACATACTAGGTCTGCATTGATCTGTTTTTTTCCACAGGGTGTGAACTTTGTTGCCCTGTTAATAATCCAAGGGAATTTTGCAGCCAAAACCCAGAATAAATTACGATTTAGAAACTCGTAATATTTGCTCTTCAGCCTAGTACTATCTATGGGCATTCTCTTCAACCTAGGTGCTCATCTTTTAGAAAATGACTGCATGTAAACCACAGAAGTTTTTCGTAAGAATTATTTTCAAAAAAAATGCTGCCAAGGCAATGTTATGTTATGATGATCTAGAGAAGGTTCTCACTCTACAGTGAAAATGTATGACCTTCCCTATTTGCCTCATAAACCTGGTGTGTCAGTGGAAGCCACTACATCTTGGTTTATATAATAAACTTCCAAGGCGGGTGTTGTGTGGTACCTGCAGGATTCCTGATTAGCAGACAGACACAAGAGTAGAGTAAAACAAAGAAAGGTCTAGGCAGAGTCCCAGGATCAAGAACTGGTATAAAAGACTATTTATGCATTCCCAAAAGTGAGTGTTCACTCACTAGGTAATCATTGTGGGCCTAATATGTGCCTAGCCTTTGGAGTAGGAGAAACAGGAAATGGTCTCTCTGAGGTAGGCGTTCACAGGCAGTTACAGCAAGTACCCTGGAGAGGGTCCTGCCATGCAGAATGCGTGGACCAACATGCGAGGTCAGGGAAGGCTTGCCAGAGGAGCAGGACTTCTATTAAAACTCCCATGAGACAGTAAACATGTGTTGGGAAAGCAGAGTTAACTTCAGAAAGGATGGGAAATGGCACAGCTGAGTTTTGCCCTTTAAGTGTGAGTCAGGGACTATGCCCGAGGACCTATGTCCAAACGTACTTGTACACCCAACTTACTTATGATTTAATCGAGCCCTTTGGACTAGCAGTTTTCCTGTCAAAGTGCAAGTGCCCTGGCCAGTGTATAACACACACCTGGGTGTTGTCAGGCATTCGTACTTGTGTGAACCAGATGATCCTGTCCTTTGCCACGTGAGCAGATTGAAGGAGTAGGACGGCAGCTAAGGCGGGGGCCAAGACAGAGGTCAGGTGCTGAAAAGGCAGGCAAGGGAGAATGGGAAGCAGGCACTTCAAGTAGTCAAAATGCATCTAATATTTTTATGTCCTGTTACCAAATTGACTTTTTATCACTGTGCTAAATTGTATTCAACAAAATGCTTCTGAAAAAAATAATTTCCCACCATCACCTAATCCAAGTTCACTAAGATTTATACTTATATTTTGTTCTACAAGTTTTACAGTTTTAGTTCTTACATTTAAATCTTTGATCCATTTTGAGCTAATTTTTTCTCTTTTATTGTGATAAAATACACACAAAATTTAACATCTTAACAATCTTTAAATGTACAGCTCAGTGGTATTAAACACATTAATAACATGCAGCCTTCACCATCCATCTTTATAACTTTTCATTTTGTAAAGCTCAAACTCTGTACCTATTAAATTCTAACTCACATTGCCCCCTCCCTCAAGTCTCTGGAACATTCTATGTTCTGTCTGTGAATTTGACTATTCCCAGTACCACACTGTTTCATTGACTGTTGCTTTGTAGCAAGTTTTAAAATCAGGAAGTGTGAGTCTTCTGGCGTTCTTCTTTGTCAAAGTATTTTTGGCGATTTGGGGTCTACTGAGATTCCATATGAATCTTAGGATGCGTTTTTCTAGTTCTGCAAAAAGCATCATCGGGATTTTGATAGGGATTGCATTGAATCTGTAAATCTCTTTGAATAGTATTGACATCTTAGCAATAATTAAGTCTTTTGATCCATGAACATGGAGTATTTCCATTTATTTATGTCTTTAATTTCTTTCAGCAACGTTTTGTAGTTTCATTGTGCAAGTCTTTCACCTCCTTGATATGTTAATTCCTAAGTATTTTATTCTTTTTGATGTTGTTATATGGAATTCTTTTTGTAATTTTCTTTTCAGATCTTTCAGTATGTTGACTTTCTATTCTGCTACTTTGCTGAATTCATTTTCAAATATCGGTTTGTGTGTGTGTGTGTGTACGTTAGTAATTGTTAGGGTTTTTTTTTTTTTTTAATGTATAAGATCCTGTCATCCGCAGACAGAGATAATTTTACTTTTTCCTTTCCAATTTGGATGCCTTCTCTTTCTTTTTCTTGCCTAATTGCTCTGACTAGAGCTTTTAATACTATGGTGAGTAGAAGTGGTAAAAGCAGGCATGCTTGCCTTGTTCCTCATCTTAAAGGGAAAGTTTTCAGTCTTTCACCATTGAATATGATGTTCTCTGTAGGTTTTTCATAGATGGCTTTTATTATGTGGAGGTAGTTTCCTTGTATTCCTAATTTGTTGAGTGGTTTTTTTTTATTATGAAAGGGTGTTAAATTTTGTCAAATGCTTTTTGCATATCAATTGAGATGATCGTGTGGGTTTTTTTCCCCTTTGTTCTGCTCATGTGGTGTATTACATTGATATGGTTTTGTATGTTGAAGCATCCTTGTAATAAACCCCACTTGGTCATAGTGTATAGTTCTTTTTTTTTTTTTTTTTAAAGATTTTTTATCAGGGAATTGGGGAAGGGGAACAGACAAGTTGCAGGCCCTTTTTTGTTGTTGTTCTTAAGTCTAGTTGTGGAGGATGTTGCTTCACTGGCCCATGTTGGTATCGTCATTGTGCTCTTCCCGGGTGAGGCAGATCAGTCGCTGGCCTCTGGACGGCCACTCATGGCGGCTCTTGACAGCTCATGCTGGCTGCCGGCCACTCACTGTAGCCTATGGCAGTCCACTGCAGCAGGGGCTGCAGCTATGCCATCCTGGGGACTCACAGCAGCCCAGCTCCATGTGGAGCTGTTGTTCACCATCTTAGCTGTAGAGGGCAGTGCCACTGGCCCTCATGTGGGATCCGAACTGGGGCCACTGGCATCCCAAGCCAGCTCTTAACCAACATGCCACACGGACGGCCCATATAGTTCTTTTAATGTACTGCTGATATCAGTTCACTAGTATTTTGTTGAATTCGTGAGAGATGTTGGTCTGTAGTTTTCTTGTAGTATCTTTGTCTGGCTTTGATATCAGTGTAATGCTGGCTGGCCTCATAGGATGAGTTAGGAAGTATTCCTTCCTCTTCAATTTTTTGGGTAAATTTGAGAAGTCTTGGTATTAGTTTTTTAAATGTTTCATAGAAATCACCAGTGAAGCCATCAGGTCCAGGGGTTTTCTTTGTGGAGAGATTTTTTTTTTTTTAATACTCTTAAGAGTATTTCTTTTATAAAAAAAAAAAGATTTTATTGGGGAATTGGTGGAGGGAACAGCGTTGGGGAATCGGGGAAGAGGAACAGACAAGTTGCTGTCCTTTTGTTCTTCAGCATAGTTGAGGAGGACGTCACTTCACTGGCCTATGTTGGTATATCATTGCGCTCTTCCCGGGTGAGGCAGTTGCTCACCGGCCATTGGGCGGCAGCTTATGGCAGCTCACAAAAGCTCACGCCAGCTGCTGGCCAGCCCCACTGCACCGCACACCGTCGCCGGCAACTCTCAGCAGCCCAGCTCCACGTGGAGCTGTTGTTCACCACCTTAGCTGTAGAGGGCAGTGTCACTGGCCCTCATGTGGGATCCAAACTGGGGCCACTGGTGTCCCAAGCCAGCACTCAACCACCACGCCACTCGGCCAGCCCCATTGATTTTTTTTTAAATATGTTTTTAATTTTCACGAATTTGTGGATATCCCGGTTTCCTTCTGTTGGTGTTTTCTAACTTCATCCCATATGATTGGAGAAGATACTTTGTATAATGTATTTCTTTTAAAATCTATTGAGACTTAGTTTCTGGTCTGACATCTGATCTGTCCTGGAGAATGTCCCATGTGCACTTGAGAAGATTGGGTATTTGTTGTTTCTGAATAGAGTGTTTTGTATAGTGTGTTAGGTCTACTTGATTTATTGTGTTCCGTCCTCCTATTTCCTCGCATATATTCTGTCTGGTTGTTCTATCCATTATTGACAGTTTTGAACTTTCCAACTATTATTGCAGAATCTGTATTTCTCCCTTCAGTTCTATCAGTTTTTGCTTCATATATTTTTCTGGTCTATTATTAGATGTGTCAGTGTTATAGCTGTTATATCTTTTTGTTGTGTTGAACATTTTGTTACTATATAGTATCCTTTTTTTGTCTCTTATTGTAACAGCTTAAAGTTTAAAGTATATTTTATTTACTATTAGTACAACCGCCTCTGAACTCTTTTGGTTATTTACATGGAATAGCTTTTCTTTCTTTCATTATCAATTTGTGTCTTTGGTTCTAAAGTGAATCTCTTATAGACAGCATATAATTGGATCTTGAGGTTCTATATATTCTGCCAATATCTCTTTTGATTGGAAAGTTTTATTTGCATTTTAAGTAATTCGTGACAAGGAAGGACTTCTATCATTTTGCTGTTTGTTTTACATATGCCATATAACTTTTTTGTCCCTGATTTCCTACCTTCCTGTCTTTTGTGGGGTTTTTTGTAGTGAAATGTTTGAAATTCTTCCTCATTTCCTTTTGTATATATTCTATATCTATTTTCTTTGAAGTTACCATGGGGATTACATTTAACACCCTAAAGTTATAACACTAGTTTGAATTTATACCAACTTAACTTCAGTGACATACAAAAACTTTTCTCCTTTACAACTCTGTCCCCACCTATTTTGGTTGTTAAGTCACAGAATTACATATTTATACATTGTGTGCCCAGAATATAATGTAATGATTCTTTTAAATGCATTACTCTACTAAATTATGTAGAAAATAAGATTTGTTAGTTTCAAATCAAAGTTACAATAATATAATTGTTTTTTTCTTTAACTGTATCAGTCTTTTAAATCATATAAAAAAACAAAAAGTATAGTTCCAAACCATCATTACAGTAATACTAGCTTTTATATTTGCCCATATATTTCCCTTTATTGAGATCTTTATTTCTCCAATCAGCTTTGAATTACTGTCTAGGGTCCTTTCATTTCACCTTGCAGGACTTCCTTGAGCATTTCTTGCAGGGTGGGTCTAGTGATCACAAACTCCCTCAGCTTTTGTTTATCTAGGAATGTCTTGATTTCTCCTTCTCTTTTGAAGGGCAGTTCTGCCAGTATAGGTTTCTTGATTTTTTTCTTTGAGCACTTTGAATATATTGGCCCACTGTCTTCTGGCCTCCAAAGTTGCTGACAAGAAATCTGTAAATTTTCTAATTGATCCCATGTATGTGATGATAAGCTTTTCTTGCTACATTCCAGATTCTTTCTTTGTCTGTGTCTTTTGGAAGTTAGATTATAATGTATCTTTAACTTCCTCTTATTTGGACTTCATTGAGCTTCTTGGATGTTTTTATTTATGTCTTTCTTCAAATTTGGAGAGTTTCAGCTATTATTTCTTCAAATGTTCTCTCTGCCCCTTTCTCTCTTCTCCTTCTGGACTCTCCCAATATGTATCTTTCTTCACTTGTTGGTGTCCTACAGGCCGGTCCCTTAGGCTCTGGTCATTTTTCTTCAATCTTTTTCTTTCTGTTCTTCAGACTTGGTAATTTCCATTGTTCTATTGTATCTTCAAGTTGCAGATTCTTCTGATTACTCAAATCTGCTTTTAAATCCTTCTAGTGGATTTTTCATTTCAGTTATTTTACTTTTAGCTCTAGAATTCCTTTTCGGTTACTCTTTTGGTTTTTATTGAAGTTTCCATTTTGTTCACACATCAGTTTCTGACTTTTTCCACACCTTTGTTTATTTTTATTTATTTATTTATTTGAGGGCAGTGTCACTGGCCCTCACACATGGGATCTGAACCGGGGCCGCTGGCTTCCCAAACCAGCGCTTAACCACCACGCCACTCGGCCGGCCCTCTTTGTTTAGTTTTAAAGTCTTTGTCTAGTAGATCTGACATCATACGTTTTTCAGGGATAATTTCTGTTGATTTATTTTTTTTCTTTGAATGGGCCATAATTTCCAGTTTCTTTTATGCCCTGTGATTTTTTTCATTGTTGAAAACTGGATATTTCAATTTAATAATGTGGTAACTTTGGAAATCAGTGTCCCTCCGTTTCCCAGGATTTGCTGGGTTTTGTTACTGTTTTGTTATTGTTGCTGTCTCTGTGCCGAGGATCGCTCTGACATGTAAACTGAAAGCCTTAAGGCCCTTTCAAACCTGTGTTTTTTCCTGGGCATGTGCAGTCACTTTCTAATTTTCCCTGTATATGTGCTTGCTGTAGAATGTTCTAGTCTTTAATGTCTGGCTCTCAAAAGAGAAAAATGGGGAAGTGGGGAGAAACTTACCCCTTTTAAGTCCCCTGGAAGTCACTTCAGCCAAAGATGAGGGGGCTTGCAACAAAGAGGTAAGTATAACACAATGGTTGCCTCCTCTTTGTCTATGCCTCTGTACAAGCAAGAATCAGCAATTAGACATAGAACCCCAATATCTGAAAGATATTTTTGCCCACCCTAGCTCCCACAAGCTGTGTGCAGGCTGCTGCAGGTACACAGTGCATGCACAGCTGCTTGCTTGGGGTGGAGGTGGGGGATGGGTAGTTGCTATTCTTGTAAGAGCTGAAATTGACCAAAATTGACTGTAGTTTATTGCCCAAGCCTACTCTTTGTCAGGTTGAAAACTTTCTTTCTCTTCCTAGTTTGCTGAATGTTTTTCCCATCAAAAGATGTTAGAGTTTTTTCAAATGCTTTTTCTGTGTCAATTGAGATGATCATGTAGTTTATGTCATGTCCTCTGTTCTTGTAAGGTGGTGTATTACAGTGTTTGATTCATATGTTGAACCACCTTTGCATTCCTGATATAAATCTCACTTAGTCATGGTGTACAATTGTATAATCTATATGCATATGTATTTGGTTTGCCATTGTTTTGTTGAGGATTGTTGCACCTATTTTCATAAGGAATATTGTTCTGTAGTTTTCTTGTGATGTCTTTGGTTTTGGTATCAGGTAATATTGATCTCATGGAATGAATTAGGATGTGTTCCCTCCTCTTCTATTTTTTGGAAGAGTTTCTAAAACATTGGTTCATAAAATACTTTTTATTCAAGGAAAAATATCTGCCCACCTCAGGTGCCCACTCAGAATTTTGAGCCTTGCTTTGGTGGGTATTGACTAAATTCCATACCCTCATATTACTGATGGCTTTTCCCAGCCCCATCTCAGTGGGGCTGGGAGGTTGCCAGGACTCTTTCTCAAGTAGTAATCGCAGTATTTTTCACTGTAAGCTAGTTCTGTTTGCCGTCTTCTACAGTGTTGTCAGAGAATTCCTTCTGGAAACTGTCATCTTAAAGGGATGTTTTACAGCTTGGAGACAGTGAAAAAATTCATAAAGTTCTTTTGGTAGCTTTTTATTTTATTGAAGCTGTGCAGAGCAGACCTGAAAATTTCTTTGTTTTTTTCCCCTGCATTTTCAACATTAACGACAGCTATTTTATGATTGTAGTTTCTTTGTGCCATCCTGTATCAATATCTCTTGGATTCTTTAATCATCCTGGGTCCATTCCCTAGAACTACGCTAGTTTAGCACTGGCCATCTTTATGAGCCCCCTTGTGATGCAGCCCACTTTTCGCCCACAGGTACCACGTACACAGACCTCTCGGCCGGAATCTCCAGGGATGACCAGCCCCTCCCCACGAATCCAAATAATCTCCACCGACTCTGCGGTAGCCTCACCCCAGCGCATTCAGGTACCTGCACCAGTCCCACTGGCTTCCAGCCGCCTGCCTGAGGCTTTCACTAAAGAGTTGTGCTTCTTGGGCATCAAGTACAGCACAACCTCATTTATTCTTTAAAAACTAAAATAAGAAAAAGTTTACATTTACTGAACTAACTTTTAATATAAAAGTCTAAACTGTTGTTTTCAACTACTGGGATGAAGTACCATTTTGTTACTTATGTGCTTCCAAATTGAGAGGCAGTATGTCCTAGTAATTAAGAGTATGGGCCCCCCCTTAAAGTCAAATCCAGTGCCCCACTTTATAGCTTTTGTAACCTTCGAAAATGAACTTTTCAATGCCTCACTTGTTTCGTTTAGAAAATGTACGTAATAGTAATACTTACCTCATAAGGTTATTGTGAGGAACCCAATGGGATATTGCAGGCAGAGTGCTCATAACAGTGCCTGGCACATGTTAATGTCCAATGTGTACCAATAATTTATATACAGAGGGTGCCCAAAAAATGTATGCACTTTTTTTTTTTTTTTTTTGAGGGCAGTGTCACTGGCCCTCATATGTGGGACCCGAACCGGGGCCGCTGGCTTCCCAAGCCAGCACTTAACCACTGCGCCACTTGGCCGGCCCCTGTATATACATTTTAAGAAAGAAAAACTATTAAGATTGTAATACTCAATATCCAAGGCCTGACAATTAAAAATTAAGTTCACAAACTCATTTTAGAAAAAGTGCTGCATACCTCACTGCTGAATATCACTACGGTCACCTTCAAAGTACTCCCCTTGCGAAGCTATGCACCGACGCCAGTGCCTAGTCCACCCTTCAAAGCAATTTTGGAACTCTTTTTCTGGAATGGCCATCAGAGCTGTAGTTATATTTCCCTTGATGTCCTGAATGTCATAAAATGTCGTCCTTTCAATATTTCCTTTATCTTTGGGTAAAGAAAGAAGTCATTGGGGGCCAAATCAGGTGAGTAGGGAGGGTATTCTAATAGTTACTTGTTTACTGGCTAAAAACTCCCTTTGCTTTTGCTCATCGGTAAGCTCCTTTGGGACCAGTTTTGCACACACTTTCTCATGCCAAGATTTTCAGTTAAGATTTTCCTACGAAATAGCTTACTTGGTCTGCTATGCTTCTCACAGCTGACTATTTTGATGCAGAATACAATGAATTTTTGCAAGTTTTCATCAGTTCTGCTCATTACTGGCCACCCTGACCTCTCTTCATCAGTGATGTGTTCTCTTCCCTCAGAAAAACATTTAATCCATTTGCACGCTGCCTTTTTCTTCATGGCATTATCCCTATAAACTTGGACTAACATGTCCGATTTCACTTCCACTCTTGCTAAATTTAATAAGTTTCATGTTTGTTCTTTGATCTAATTCAAGCAGACATTCTCTCGATGGCACACAAAAACACACAACAGCAATAATGAACGCCAATCAGCAACAGACCGCCACATGTTGGCATGAACACAGCTGTGAGATAGCGATATACCAAGGTTATGAACCCTTAACCAAGCTGTTTGTACAGTGCTGCCAATGTAAATGCATGGTGGCAAGTTCGCGAACTTAATTGTCATACCTCGTATACTGATAACAAAAGATGAATACAAGTCACATTTGACTTCTGCAATTACAAAAGGTGCTCAAAGTGACTACCATCAGTGTCCAAACACTTGTAATTACAGCAAACTACTGCTTGAGCAATGTTGACTAAAGTGTCCACTTGTATATATATTTTTGGCACCCCAGTATAACTATTATTGCTAGTATTATTGTTACTATTAACTAATCGATATTGACATATGGGAGATTTAGTCTTCCCCAGGGCTCTGAACCTGCCTCTGGCCCATTGAATAAAGAGAAGGTATGGGTATTGAAATCAGGATCAACAAACTCGGATTAAAGATTTGTATTGGGTTGTCAGAAAAGTCATGATGCATTTTTGCAACGAAAAACATAGAAAGAATAGGTCATGACTTTTCCGACAACCCAGTAGTTCTCTCAACAAGCTAAATCAAAAGGCCAAACCAAAAAAAGAGCATGAACAGAAATGAATGGCAAAAGAAGACATTAGTTACATGACATGAGTTTGAGAGAATACCAGGGTGAATAGGTAGTTGAGTGAATAAGTAAAAGGGTTATTTTCATTTACAGTTTATTTCAAGCTTAGTACAAGTGAACAGTAAGATAGAGTAACTAGATATTTTCTGTAGTGTTTGCCCATTCTTAAAAGTGCTTTTATAGACTATCATAAACTAAGCATAGAAGAGTTCTAATAAGTAAAATGAAATAAGTTAAAAATTATATTCTCATTATGTTTGTATTATACAATATTTTATCATAAATACAGAAGTTCATATACTTGTCATTATTTTAACTTTACACCAAGTAGGAAACATATATCTGAGTGTTTGGAAATTCAGAAGTAATAGCCTGACGTTGTTTTACTTTTCACTAGAATTAGAAATTTTATATAGCTAAATTATTTTTTCTTTTTTACTTTGTTCTTATTTGCTAATTATGACTTCAAAATGAGTCCTTTATAGTTTTATGTAGTAGATGTTAGGGCCCTGCCTATGTAATTCTCCTGACTGGGAAAGGAGCTAACTACATTTAACCATGATTGTTACATCATGGTCTCACATCCAGTGTGAGGGCAGATGAGAACATAGACAGTTCTCCTAGGAGACTCTGTGAGTAGCTAGTGTGTAGCTCAATAGAGTGCACATTTCCCCTGCATTGGTATAAAAAGAATCTTTGTTTCCCTAAGGGCCAGTCTAGCCTCCCATTCCATACAGTGAGACTATTCCCATTGCCTTGTGCTCGGCCCATGGTGACATTGCTCTCCTGGCTGGAATGCAGTGAGGTCCCTTGAACAGAAGTCTTGTAGAATAGATCCTTGGCGTTGAGCTTTCAGTCGCTGTAGGGTTGATAACCCATTAGCGTGCGATTTATGTACAGTAAATATAGTTGAAAACCTTTTAATTATGAACCATCAATAAAATTGGACATACCTAAGAGCAACTGAACTAACTGTATTTCAGGGTTTTGTTTTGTTTTGTGTTTTATTTTTAAGGAAAATTAAGATTGTAGGATAATGTCTAGGCTTGATGTTAGTGCTGATAGCTTTGATGAAGTTTTCATTTATAGGCCTGACTCTAGATGATGACTCTCATGCTCTGAGTCTGAGAGGCCTGCCTGGGAAGAGAACAAATGCTATGATGTTTTAATGAATAACAATGCTTGGAACCCATATAGTAGCTTCTGTGATAAGGTTGAAAGGGCAAGATTATACAGTCAGGATGACAGGCCAGGCAACATTTAAACTTTGGCTCTGAATGGAACAGACTTAAGGGTCAGATCTCGTCTCCACTCAGCTGTGTGACCCTGGGGAAAGTTTTCATAACCTGTGTGTATCGCTGTAAAAGAGCAACAAAAATTGTATTTATTTTATAGGGTTTTAAAAGGATTAAATGAGATAATTCCTGTAATCCTTTAGGAAGCAAACATCAATAAATGTTAGGAACTAAGTTATAATTTTTTAATGTTTTATTTTTATATAATTTCAAATTTACAGAAAATAGTACATGGAAATCCTGTATACCCTTTATCCAGATTCACCAACTCTTTGCTGTAACATTCTGAGTCTGTGTATGTATATATTTCTAAAATCATTTAAGAATAAATTAGAGGGGCCGGCTGAGTGGCTCAGTTGGTTAAGTTGGCTTAGAGTACGTGCTCTGAGCAACAGAGCCACCAGTTCGATTCCCACATGGGCCATTGAAAGCTGTGCCCTAGCTGAGCTGTTGCTGAATTGCCAACAGGTGGCAGGATGGCTCAGCTGGTGTAACAACAAGATTGCCTGTTCTGTGGTGGTCTATGCCCACCCACTAAGATAGAACTTGGCACCTTGAGGTGAGCTGCCGCCCGGATGGCTCAGAGGATGGAGAGTGCACTCTTAACAACAAGGCTGCTGGTTCCACTCCCGCATGGGATGGTGGCTACGCCCACCCGCAACTAAGATTGAACACAGCACCTTGAGGTTAGAGGCCACCAGCTGCCAATGGGAAGCTGCCAATGGGAAGCTGCCAATGAAGACTGAAGAACAACAACTTGGCTAGTCTCCTCCCCCAATTGCCCAACACTGCTCCCCTCCCCCAATTCCCCAATAAAATCTTTAAAAAAAAAAAAAAAAAGAAGAAATTAAAGACATCACATCTCTTTGCCCTGGATACTTCAGTATGTATTTTCTAAGAAACAATGATATTCTCTTATATAATCACAATACAATTATCAAAATCGGGAAATTTATTGTTCATGATTATATCTGTGTTCCCCCCATAATGTTTAGGACACAGTATAGCTCAATAAATGCTTACTGAATTAATAAAGTAATAAATGATCGCAATACTAAAAAAAATTTTTTAAAAATCAGGAAATTTAACATTGAAGTTTGCCATCATCTAAGCCACAGTCCATATTCTAAAATGCCATCAGTTGTCTCAGTTAAGTCCTTTAGAACTATATGTGCCCATCCCAGGGTTTATATTACTATTTTTAATAATGATGATAATAATTAAGGTGTGGCAATCAACAAAACCAACCTATCTAGTTATGGAGGTCAACAGAGTGTAAGCTGAAGCATAGGCTTACATTTATTAGTGTCATGTTATTCTAAAAGCTGCAAAAGGGCTTTGGGGCCAAGTGAGAAGGGTGGCAGTCCTCAGAGTGTGGGAGGTACCCTTGTGGCTGGGGTTGAAAGCTGTTGTTTTTTGAGATACAGCAGTCTAGGGTGGGAGCAGTGGGAAGGAGATGGGGGATTAAGAAAAGCCATAGGAGAGCCCCACTTTTCTGAGAAGGAGACTTAATCAAAGCCATCTGATCACAAAGTATCTTCTCAGGAAATCTCACAGGTTTCCTTCATATGCACATCTTTCCCAGCCAGTGTTTTTCAAATTGTGTTCTTCATTGCTTCCCAGATTACATAAAATTAGGTTCAAATTTTATTTTTTAACCCAGCTTTCAAAGCGATTAAGAGAGATTAAAAGGAAAATACACTTGAACATGTCCTATCCCAAACGTGACACTGGCGGTCACCAGTATCCTTACTTACTGATGTCTTTGGGGCAGACCTGGATATGAGGCTTCCCTTGCCATCTCTGTGTATTTCAAGATTTTCCTGAGATGTTTCTCCATATCCCCCGTTTCAAGTTTATGTTTTTCAGGAGATCAAAGTTGTGCTCATTGTTTTATCTAAGGAAATGTTTAAATTTCAGCTTATAAAATACATTTGTATTATAAAATACTTTATCTACTTTATGTATTGAGGTTTCACATTTTATTAGAAGGACCTCTGCTGTTTATATATTTTTTGAAAGTTTGAAATCTTTATTACAGTCCCCTGGGGAAGGCATCTTGGGCTCCTATAGCAGGCCCCTCCCCCTGGCCCCACCCTTGCCCACTTCTCCCTTCTACCAGCTCTTTATTCCTAAACATCCCTTCTCTGAGCTGCCAGTACCTGTTCTGTCCTTTCTATGTCCACAACCATCTGATGTTTCCTTTCTCACTCTGATGCTCTAGTGACCCCCCTCAGGTACTCAGAGGAGCTGTGTGAATGTGTGGAATGGTTAATAGGTGCACACCATAACAGAATCTCATCAAACAGGATACAGAATAAAAGATGAGTCTCCCTTCTTCCTCTTCCCCAGGTGTCTCCCAAGAGGTGGCCACCATTACTGTATTATTTATTCTTTCAGATACATGATCTGCATATACACCTACAAGCATATATATAAATACATACGGTATATTTTTAAATGTGTGACAACATTCTGCCCATACTTTCTGCACATTACTCTTTTTTTCTTAACACCATCTTTTGGAGATGGTTCCATGTGGACACATAGAGCTTCCTTTCTCTTGAGTGGCGATTTGATGTCCGATTTCATGGGTGCTGCAATGAATAACCTCTACCTGCTTATCTTAGCACACGTGAGAGTATTTCTGTAGGAGCCGTTCCTCTAAGTAGGTAGGTTTGCTGGGGGAAAGGATGTATCCATGTGTAATTTTTTTTTTTATTGAGTTGTATGATAAGTCCTCAATGTCCTCAAGTCCTCGATAGGTTCTGCAACTTTAAGTGAAATAACATACAGTGAAACCAATTTTACCATAGACTAATTGGTATAAACAAGAGTTAAATTCCTACAGCATCTCATCAGCATTGTAAGGAAACAACATTGAACCAAAAATGATGTTTAAGGAGCTGCTGTAATTGAAGTATGACATATATTAATTTCAGGTGTGTAACAATGATTCTATATTTGTATGTATGTGGAAATAATCACCACAGTAAGTTTAATTACCATTCATCACCACATATAGTTACTTTTTATTGTTGCAATGAGAACTTTTAAGATCTACTCTCTTAGCAACTTAACAAATATGCAATACAGTATTATATTAACTGTAGTCACCATGCTGTACATTACATTCCCATGACTTATTTATATTATAACTGAAAGTTTGTACCTTTTGACCTCCTTCACCCATTTCTCTCACCCCCTACTCCGCACCTCTGCTTCTGGCAGTCACCAATCTATGCTGTTTATCTATGAGCTCTTGGTTTTTTGTTTTGTTTTGTTTCTAAGATTCCACATATAAGTGAGATCATATGGTATTTGGACATTTTCACAGTATTAATTCTTCCAGTCCATGAGCATGGGATATCTTTCCATTTATTTGTGTCTTCAATTTCTTTTATTAATATCTTATAATTTTCAGCATACATGTCTTTCACCTCCTTGATTAAATGTATTCCTAGGTCTTTTATCCAAAAGATGCAATTTGTAACTCAGATTTTTTTTTTAATTTCTCTTTCCGATAACTCATTATTAGTATATAAAAACACAACAGATTTTTGTATGTTGATTTTGTATCCTGCAACTTTACTGAATTCATTTATTCTAACAGTTTTCGATGAGGTTTTTAAGGTTTTCTATATATATAATAATGTCATCTGCAAATTGTGACAGTTTTACTTTTTGCTTTTCAAATTGGATGCCTTTTATTTCTTTCTCTTGCCTAATTGCACTGACTAGGACTTTCAATACTATGCTGAATAAAAGTGAGAGTAGGCATCCTTGTCTTGTTCCTGATCTTGGAGGAAAAGATTTCAGCTTCTCATTTAGTATGATGTTAGCTGTGTGTCCATGTGTAATTCTGACAGCAGTTTCCAGAATGCCTTCCAAAGAGGTGGTGCCAACTACCAGACTGATGAGAGTGCCTGTTTCCCCATACACTCAACTATATATTGTGCAATATATACTTTTTAATTTTTTTCAGTCTTCTAGGTGAAATGATATTATTGCTGTGTAAATTTTGCATTTCTATTACTGTTTTTGAATAGCCAAGCTAATAACTCAAATTTTGTATAATTATAAATAAGAAAGTACTTTTTCCCCATCCTTTCCTGTACCCCTATCCCATTTACTTTACAATCAATAGGATTTTTTAAAATTATGTCTAATTTTATTTTGATTATCTTATTACATTAAATATATGTTATGATCCAAGGGTAAATACATATATTAAAATATTAGGCTTTTCCAGAACCACTGTTCTAAAATATTCCAGATCAATCAGCTAACTATTGGTTTTATAGAAGGATTCGTACAACTTGAAGGAAATCATTCTGGGCTAACTTTTATGATATTGGCTGTAGTTCTTTCCTACATGTTCTCTGCCAGACTGCTAAACATATGGGTTCCTCAGGATTGCACTTTGGGTCCTCTTTCTCATCTCTGTATTTTCTCTAGCAGAGCCCTTGGCTTTAAATGCTGTTCTATGCTGGTGACTCCCAAATGGTATCTGTGGCCCAGATCTCTGTTGTGAGCTCTACTTATTTCAAAATATTTTAATTTTTTTCTTGAGACTTTTTCTTTGATCTATGTGTTATTCAGAAGTGTGTTGTTTAATTTCTATATATTTGAGGATTTTTCTAGCTATCTTTCTCTTGATTTCTAGTTTAATTCTGTTATACAATGTGAGAACATACTTTATGATGCCTCTTTTTTTCTTTCTAGGTGTATATTATGGCCCAGAATGTGATCTGTCTTAATGAATGGTCCATGCAAGCTTGAGAAGAATGTGTATTTTGCTGTTGTTAGATGGATTATTTTATAAATGTCAGTTATATGGAGTTGATTGATAATGCCATTCAGTTCAACTATATACCCTTATTGATTTTCTGCCTGCTTGATCTGTCAGTAGCTGACAGGGGAGCAATGACATCTCCAACTGTCATAGTTGATTTCTCTATTTTCCTTGGTAATTCTGTCAGTTTTTGCCTCACATATTTTGATACTCTGTTGTTAGGTGCATACACATTTAGGATTATTGTCTTTGGGGGAAATTGACCCATTTATCATCATGTAATGCCCCTCTTTATTCTTCCTGATATTTTCCCTTGTTCTAAAGTCTACTTTATCTTTAAATTAATATAGTTACTCCGCTGTCTTTTGATTAGTGTTAGCATGGTATCTTTCTCTTTTAATGAAAGTTTCCTGTAGACAATTTATAGTTAGTTTTTCTTTTTTTTTTTTAAATCTAAATGACAGTCTCTGTCTTTTAATTTGTATATGTAGACCTTCACGTTTAAAGTGATTATGGATATATTTGGATTAATAGCAACCATGTGTGTAACTTTTTTATTTGTTGCCAGAGGCTTCTTTTTCTTCTGGTTTTGATTGAGTAACTTACATGATCCCTTTTATATCTTCTCTTAGTGTACCAAATATACTTCTATACAAATGTGTTTTTTGTGTTATTGGGTTTTTTTTTTAAGATTTTATTGGAGAATTGGGGAAGGGGAACAGACAAGTTGCTGTCCTTTTTTATTCTTCAGTCTAGTTCTGGAGGATGTTGCCTCACTGGCCCATGTTGGTATGAGGCAGATCAGTTGCCGGCCTCTGGAAGGCCACTCACAGCAGCTATTGGCAGCTCACGCTGGCTGCCTGCCACTCACTGTAGCCTATGGCAGCCCACTGCAGCAGGGGCTGCAGCTATGCTGTCCTGGGGACTCACAGCTGCCCAGCTCCAGGTGGAGCTGCTGTTCACCATCTTAGCTGTAGAGGGCAGTGTCACTGGCCCTCATGTGGGACCGAACCGGGGTCCCACTGCTCAGAGCTGGCGTCCCAAGCCAACTCTTAACCAACGCGCCACTCGGCCGACCTTCTATACAAATGTTTTTAGTTGTTTCCCTAACCTTTACAATATCCATTTTAAACTAAGTCCACCTTCAGACAACACTCTTCTATTTCACATATAATGCAGGAACCTTATAATAGGGCATTCCCAGTTCCTCCCTCCCCTTCCTGTGACATTGCTGGCCTTCATTTCACATTCAGTGCATTGGTACTATTATTAACTTAATTTAAACAATTAATTTTTAGATCAATTAAGAATAAAAATAATATTTAACCTTCTGTTAATTCAAGGGGGATGGAGACAAACTGCTTATATCTTTATGACAGGAGGTAGTGTGCAAGTGGGAATAAGGTGCCCAACTAGTTAGGCTGTTTTTCCCACAGAACTGGGAAATAAGGGAGCTATCTCTATTGAAGTTTGCATTTCAAAAAAGATGGCTCCCAAGTCCTTGAGAAAACATTTCTGTGTTGTGAGACTGACAAGAGGCTTATCTAACCATTACAGAGATTTGAGTATGTATGAAAAGGACAGAACAAGATGTTCTAAAAGGAAAGGGAGAGGGGGGAGAAATATCTTCCCTTATTTTCAACAGGAAGAATTAAGCCTCTTGTCTTTCATTTGTATTTGGTCTTACAAACAGTATATGCCTAAATGTAGTTTTTTCAGAATTCTGCTTGTTGTTATCTGAACTTCATGGCTCTATGGTTTGGTATTTGTCATTAATTTTGGAAAGCTCTTGGTCATTATTATTTCAAATAGTTCTTCATTCTCCTTCAGGGCTTCCGTTATGCATATGTTATATCTTGAAATTGTCCCGTAGTTCTTGGATATTCTGTTCTGAGTGGTTTTGATTTTGTTTGTTTATTTTGTGGGTGAGGGGACAGGAGGGGTTCCCATTCTTTTTTTTCCCCTTTGCATTTCAGTTAGGGAAGTTTCCATTGACCTATCTTCAGGCTCACTGAATCTTTCCTTGGTTGTGTCCAGTGTACTGGTGAGCCCATAAATACATTCTTCATTTCTGTCACAGTGTTTTTGATTTCTAACATTCCTACTTTTTGAGAATTTCCACCTTTGCTTACATTCTCTTCTGTTCTTGCATGTTGTCTTTTTCCTTTAGAGACCTTAACATGTTAATGTTTTAAATTCTTTGATAATTCCAAGATTTGTGTCATATCAGAGTCTGGTTCTCATATTTGTTTTGTCTCTCCATATTGTGTTTTTCTTGCCTTTCGGCATGCCTTGTAAATTTTTTGTTGAATGTCAGACAGTATTAGCTGTAGTAGGTAATAGGAACTGAGGTTAAGAAACCTCTAGTATGAGGATTTATATTAATCTGGCTAGAGGTTGAGCTGTATTTAATGTTTTCCTATAGCGGTAGGTGCCAAAGGTTTCAAATTCCTCTAGTGTCATTGGTTTTGTCTCCCCTGTTGACTAGGGCTTCCTTACATAGTCCTCCTCAGGGCCGGCCAAGTGGTGTGGTGGTTAAGCGCTGGCCTGGGAAGCCAGCAGCCCCGGTTCGGTCCCACATATGAGGGCCAGGGACACTGCCCTCAAAAAAAAAAAAAAAATAGTCCTCCTCAGACAGTGTTTGGAATCTCTTCTACCTGTAACCCCATATTATACTGGAGTCCTGTTGGTGTGGTGGCAAGGTGTGAGGGAGATGAAATCGCCCTTTTAGTGGTCTTGTGTCTTTGGGCTGTGACCTTCACAAGTGTTTGCTAATTATCCTTGCTTGACCCTCCCCTACTCCCCTTATATGAGACAGGAAGGCTAGAGGGGCCTGAAGTTGAAGAAATGCCCTTTTTTCAGGTTGGGTAGGACTGTGCTCAAGTCTTCCTTTGGTAAATAGGCCTTGTTTATGGTGAACACTCTTGAATTTATTTTGCAAAAATTACTCTTCCCCTTTCCCTGCCGGAGCTACTAGGGGTTCTTTCTCGTCTCTTTACCAGGAGAAGCAAGTGGGGTTTCTGGAGCTAAGACAGTCATCCCCAGGAGTTTCTCACTCCCATGCCAGTCCATACTAGGTCTCCAGCAGTTCATCATAATTACCATTTGAGTGTCCTACCAGCTTAGTTTCTGCTCCAGGTAAGCAGATCTCAGACTTTGTGAATTCACCTCTATCAGATTTCAGGATGGAGTTTACTTTGAACACTCAACTGATGAGCCGGAGGAAAGGCATTCATTTTCAGTTTGTCTAGCCTTTGCGTGTCGTAAGGCTTGAGTGATGACTCCCCAGCTCTTTACATGTTGAGGTTGAAACCAGAAGTTGACTTTGGGCTCCATACTCACCTAGTTGGTAGTTGACTTCACATTTCTACTTGAGTATCTCATACTTGGCTAACCAAAAACAGACCTCTGAATTCCTACCAACCCTTGCCCCTCAACCACCCCATTGCTCAGGCTAGAAACTTGAGAGTCATTCCTGACTCTTCATTCTCCAACTTTTACATCTACCCACCTGCACATGCTGTCACTTCTCCCCCCAGCATATATCTCACAGTGATCCTCTTCTCTCCAGACCCACAGCCACCACCTTCAGCTCTCACTCCAATGGCATCCTAATAGTTCCTCAGCTTCCACCTTTTTTGTTCTATATTTTTTTCCATCCAGCATCCAATAAGATCTGTTTAAAATGTAAAGCGCTTTGCATCATTCTCTTACTTTAAAACTCTAAATGTATTTAAAAAACACTCTTTTGTATTATTCAGGGAGGAAAACTGTCAAGCATTTTATTCACCTAAACTTTGTAGAGATTGAGTTAGTGGGGCTAAATGGAGAAGTTATTTGTTTGTTATCTATGAGCAACACTAACTATTCACATGAGTTAAAACAATATTTAAGTAAAAGATTCATTTACCTTTTTTTTTTTTGAGGGCAGTGTCACTGGCCCTCATATGTGGGACCGAACCGGGGCCGCTGACTTCCCAGGCCAGCGCTTAAGCACCGCGCCACTCAGCCGGCCCTCATTTACCTTTTTAATAGCTTTTTTCAATTACAGTTGACATAGAATTTATATTAGTTTCAGAGGTCCAACATAGTGATTAGACATTTATATAACTTATGAAGTAATCACCCTGATAAATCTAGTACCTGTCTGACACCATACATAGTTATTACAATATTATTGACTATATTCCCTATGTTGTACTTTACCATCCCCATTACTATTTTGTAACTTCCAATTTGTACTTCTTAATCCTTCCCCTTTTTCACCCATCCTTCCAACCACCTTCACATCTGACAACCATCAAAATGTTCTCTGTATCCATCAGTTTCTCTTTTGTTTGTTTTTTTATTTTGTTTTTTACATTCCAAATAGTCATATAAGTGAAATCATATCGTATTTGTCTTTTTTTTTAATAGACCAGTCGTTTAATTAGGTGCTTCGTAATAAATTTAGAACACCAGTTTGTGAGGATAAACCCCATTTGTGAGAGCAAACACAGAGCGGAGGTAGCCCTGGAGCTGAGGAACAGCCTTGATTTTTGGCAGAATTTGCGAGTCCACGGCTTTCTGATCAATTTTGCGCTGCTCTGTAATCTCGTATTTCTCTTTCTCTGTGTCGAAGATCTCCCCCTCCTGGTGGCATGGCTTCTGCACCTGCTGCTTCTTGAAATAAGCCTCAGTGAGATGTTTGGAGATTTTCACAGCACTGATATCGATTTTGGTGGAGGTGGCGATGACAGATTTCTGGTGTGTTCTACGCAGAGGAACTTGATTGAGGGACAGAGGTCCAGTCACAAGTAGCAAGCCACTGCTTAGCGGCTTCAGGAAAACCACCCTCTTGCCTCTATGGCGCCCAGTGAGGATGATCAGAATGGTCCCAGGAGTGATGCTGGCCCGGAGTTTTCTCATGTGCTGACTGAAGGGTTTCTTGCGGTGGCTCAGCAGCTCCCAAGGCACATCTTCAGTAGGATAGTATCTAGGCATTTTGCAAAGTTTAATCACTCGGGTGCCACCATTCTTGTCGCCACCAACTGGTTTTGTGACAGTAGCAAGAACCTTCTCCTTTTTCTTTTCAATCCTGGATTTCGCTGCTGAATACTTCCTCTTGTATATGGCCTTTCGGGAATACATAGCTGATCGGGAATACCTGCCGATTCCTCAGACCAGGACAGGGTTTCAGCTGCAGTGGGGCATCCCCTTCTTAGGCATCTTGGCCTTGAGGCTACCGTTCTTAACCTTGCCACCAGCATCAGCCTTCTTGGCTTCAGATTTCTTCTCTTCGTGTCTGGCTTCTCAGTTTTTTCACCCGCCATCTTGCAAGATGGGAAAGAGAACTAAATTCGCCTGTATTTGTCTTTTTCTGTGTGACTTATTTCACTTAGCATAATACCCTCTAGAGTCTATCCATGTTGTTGCAGATGGCAAGATTTCATTCTTTTTTATGGCTGAGCAATATTCCATTTTATTTACACTATTTCTTTATTCAGTCATCTATTGAAGGACATCCTGATTGCTTCCAATCTTGGCTGTTGTAAATAATGCTGCAATAACATATGGATGCATATGTCTTTTTGAATTTGTGTTCTGGGTTTCTTTGAAACCGAGAAGTGGAATTACTGGGTCCTTCTTTGTCTCTTGTTATAGCCTTTGTTTTAAAGTCTGTTTTGTCTGGTATAAGTATTGGCTGCCCCAGTTTTTTGGGTTTTTTTTCCCCCATTTTCATGAAATATCTTTTTCCATCTTTATTTTCAGTCTGTGTGTCTTTTAATATGAAGTGAGTCTCTTGTAGGCAGCATATGCAAGAGTCTTGTTTTCTTTTCTTGTTTTCCGTTCATCCACCTTATGTCTTTTGATTGGAGCATTTAATCCATTTACATTTAAAGTAATATGTAGTTATTACCATTTTATTCATATTTTTTATCTTTTTTTCTCCTTAAAGAAGTCCCTTTAACATTTCTGTAATACTGGTTTAGTGATGATGAACTCCTTTAGCTTTTTCTTGTCTGAGAAGCTCTTTATCTGTCCTTCAATTCTAAATGATAGCTTTGCTGGGTACAGTAATCTTGATTGTAGGTCCTTGCTTTTCATCACTTTGAGTATTTTGTGCCAATTCCTTCTGGCCTACAAAGTTTCTGTTAAGAAATCAGCTGATAGTCTTATGGGAGCTCCCTTGTAGGAAACGGCCTTTCTCTTCCTGATTTTAAGATTCCATCTTTGTCTTTAACGTTTGGCATTTTAATTATGATGTGCCTCGGTGTGAGCCTCTTTGGGTTCATCTTGTTTGGAACTCTGTGCTTTCTGAACTTGCATGTCAATTTCCTTCACCAGGTTAAGGTTTTCTGTCATTATTTCTTCAAACAGGTTTTCAATTCTTTGCTTTCTCTCCTCTCTTTCTGGTACCCCTATGATGCATATGTTGGTACACACTTGATATCATTTGTCCCAGAGGCCCCTTAAAGTATCTTAATTTTTTTGTATTTTTTCTTTTTGCTGTTCTGATTAGGTGTTTTCTGCCTTATCTTCCAAATTGCTGATTTGATCCTGTGTTTCATCTAATCTACTACTATTGATTCCCTCTAATGTTTTCTTCATTTCAATTACTGTATTCTTCATTTCTAACTGGTCCCTTTTTTTTAATCTCCATTTTTATGTTTCTTATCTCTTTATTGAAGTTCTCACTGAGATCATTGAGCATCCTTATAATCAGTGTTTTAAACTTTGCATCTGGTAGATTGCTTGTCTTCGTTTTGTTTATTTCTTCTAGAGTTTTGTTCTGTTCTTTCATTGGACATGTTTATTTGTCTCCTCATTTTGGATGCCACCCTGTGTTTGTTTCTATGTATTAGGTAGAGCTGCTGTGTCTCCCAGTCTTGGTAGAGTGGACTTATGTAGTAGGTGTCCTGTGGTACGCAGTCTGCCTAGTCACCTGAGCTGGGTACTACAGGTATGTCCCTTGTGTGGGTTGTGTGTGCTCTTCTGTTGTAGTTGAGCTTGAGTGCTGTTTGCACGTCAGTACGAGGGGTTGGCCCTCAGGCTGATTATTTGTGAGGACTACTGACTGACTACAATGAAGGAGCTGTTATGCAGGGGCTGATCCTATGAAGCAGGACTCACTTTAGCAGGATCCTAGTGCCTGCTGAGTCTGCACTTTGGGTGTGTCTCTTGTGGAGGTGATTGGGTGGTGCTATGGGAGGTCTGAAGCTGACCACATGTATTGGTTCTGTGCCCTGTCCAGGGCCACTTGTTATGAGCTACAAAGTGATCTGCAGATGGTTGCCACTTGTGCTGGGCTTGGAGATACCTGGGAGAACCTAAACTGAGAAGGCTGGCTGCTGCTAGTGCCGGACTTGGGGCCACTTAGCAAGAGGTACAGGGCATGCTGAGGCCAGATGCTGTTTGTTTGGGGTTTGTAAACCTTTGAGAGATTTTAGGTAAGTCTGTAGCACTCGCCAAGACAGGCCATTTGTATGGAAAAGCCACTGGAAGTGGCTTGGGTGGGCCCAGAAGTTGGGTGGGCCAGTGTCTCAGGGAATCACCAGGGCAGGGTGAACGAACGTGTTAGCCACATTGATGGAGATTCAGATATAGTGCCTCCATGCACCTACACTCTGGGTAGGAGAAGCACTCAGCAGAGGAACAATAGCTTCTGCCAGCACTTTTATCTGGGAGAAAACTGTCTCTCTAGTCCCACTTTGAAGCCAGACAACTCAGTTTCTCCATGTATGTCTCTGGGGCCTTTCGAGCTGCTGCCCCAGTGCTGGAACTTAGAGGGAGTGAGTCTGTCAGCAAGTAAGTCCATTCACAGGCCCTTCAAGAGGATCACCTGGGACTCTAGTAGACCTTTGCCACACTCAGCCACAGTCTCCACTGGCTTTCACAGCCAGAAGTTATAGGGACTCCTCCTCCCAGCACTGGAGCCATGGGCTGGGGTGCCTGGTGTGGGGCTGCACCCCCTTGCTCCTCGGGGGGACCTCAAAAGGTGAGATATCCCTCCCAAATTTTAACCGCCTCATGTGGGTGTAGGACCAGGCCATTCCATGTCTCTGCCCCTCCTACCAATCTTGACATGGATTCTTCTGTGTATCTTTAGTTATAGGACTTCTGCTCAGCTAGATTTCAGGCAATTCTCAAAGACGGTTGTTCTGTAGTTGTAATTTTGATGTGGTCATGGGAGATGGTGAGCACAGCATTTACCTACTCTGCCATGTTGACTGAAATCATTAACTTTTTTGCATAGGTCCAAAAATGTTTTTAAACAGATTTCCTATACTTTTTTATTTTTGATTCAGTCATTTTTGCTATTTTTCCTTTGTTATGCTGTAATATACCCTAACCTTTAATGAGCTAACAAATTTTATACATACACACATGTATGTTTGTGGTGTGTGTGTGTGTGCACGTACGCATGCATGCACATGCATGCATATCTAATAGTATAAAATAGTGTAAGAAACTTGAAGACCTGGATTTAGGAGGGAAAATCCCCTGAGTGGCTCTGATTATATTTCGACTGAAATCCAGACTCCCAGCAAGGCCAACCCACTGCCCTGTCTGGGCTCTGTTGGCCACTTTTCATTGTCCATGGGCCTGAGATCGGTTCTAAGAGTTGCTTTCTTTTAGGGCTTCCCATATGCCAGAACATTTCCATTGCTTAGAACACAGTTTTCCGTAAACCTTTATCTGTCTCCCTTTTCAGCCTTGAATCTTGTTTTAAATGCCACCTCCTCACAGAGCCTTCCCTGACCTTCTTTCTAAAGTTAAATGCTTTGTGCTATTCTCTCTTACCCCAACTTGATCTTTTCCCTCATAATATATATCATAAACAAATTGTTAACTGGCTGGTGTGTTTACTTGTTTTTCGCCAATCTTTTCCACTAAACTAAAAGCTTAGTGAGAGCAGGAGCCATTTCCATAAAGCCTGTAATCTAGCAAAGCTACTGACAGAGTAGACCTCTGCAAGTATTTAAGGAATGAATAAAAGAGTAAGTGAGCTGTAGTAAAAACTCTAGATTTTCCCACTTAGAGAGATTTGATGAGCTGAAAGGGCTGAGACAAGACTTCCCAAGTGAGGAGTGAAGTATTGAGAGCTTAGAAAGAGGAAATACTTTTATCAGGGTCCTGTTATGTTTTGTGCAATGTACCAAGTACTTTCACACACATCGTATCATTTCACTTTCCTAATAATCTTTTTTTTTAGATATGTAAACAGAGGCTCAGAAGGCTCATATAACTGTTCCACGCTGACACAGTTGGGAAGCAATAGAGCAAGCATTCCATGTGAGGCTCCAGCTGCAAAACCCTATCTCAGGATCACAAACTCAGGTGTTTACAGGATCAGATGGACAAGGTAGGGATTAAGACAAACCAAAGAGCCTGTGCCCCATTTAAAGAGGCAGCCACACCCAGCCAGCTGATGACATGGGGGAACTTGGGCCCTGGATGGCCAGAGCTTCCAGTTTTTCAAAATATCAGAAGTGTAGACCAGATATTTATGGGAAATAATTATAGTTTTAGATGTTGGCATCCATTTTTTTAAATTTTTAAACTTCGGGAAGTGAAACAAAAGTTATCCAGCGGCCGGGTTTTACCATCAGGGGCTCCATTTGCAGGGTTTCTTCTTTACAACAGAAATGGTGAGCCCAGCCTGGCTGGAACTCTAGAGAGTGGGTAACATGGATGAAAATGGTAGTATGGCAGGTCACATTGAGGTCTTTTGGGGATAGAACTAGAGAGAGCCTTGGGCTCGTAGAATATGTCAGCTCTGCTATAATGTGACATATGCATTCCTAAAAATGCCCACACTGTGCAAAATTCTGCAGTGGAAATCACAGGGCTTATGGGAATCGTTCTGTGTCATCACATGGCCTTCTTGTAAGGACACCAGTCATTGGATTTAGGGCCTACCCTAATCCATTATGGCCTCATCCTAACTCAATTACATCTGCAAAGGCCCTGTTTCTAAATAAGGTCACATTCACAGGTACCATGGGTTAGGACTTAGCCATCTCTCTTGGGGAGGCAGGGGGAAACGGACACAGTTCAACCCATTACTCCTCACTTACACTTTTCCACAGGAGACTTAAATGTCAATGAGTCTGGATACATTCTTTTAATTTGGTGTTTCCTTGGTCTCATTCACTGGGAGACTACCTGCTCAGGCTTGTTTGCAAGGTCTTAGTTTGCCTAATGATCACCACCTTGGGGTTCTAGTGGGTATTTAGGGAATTTCTTTTTTCTGCTTACATTGATAGTTTTTTTCATGAAGGTGTTATCTAAATGGGAAATGCAAATATCTTCGGAGGGAAGGATAAACAAAAAGATTTTTAAACGTGTATAAATAATTCATTGAACTCATGTGAGTCTGAATCTTTGGCGGGGGTGGAGATAAAATAATCTGGGCTTTGGGATACATTATATAGTCACCAAGAGCAACTATCCCTGTCTCTGTCCCAGCCCTCCCAGCTCCATACATGCCTTTCCTCAACCAAGAGGGCCTGGGAATAGCACCAAAGGAAGTGGCATGCCAGTTATTGTGTGGTCAGGCGCAGGGTGCATTATCTCTGAACACACCAAGGGGGAAGGTCTTAATTAGCCTTGCCATGGGTGTAATTGGTAACTGAAGAGCCCTCTCAATAACACAACTATTTTGTTTCTTAACAAGGAAAACAGTTTAGGAAGGAAATAATTGATAGATGTGAAAAGGAAGTCAGACATTTGACTCAGATCTCAATGTGATAAGGGTTTTTGAAGGTCATTGTGCTGACCTCTTACCTAAGGCAGGAGTCCCATCTGTGGCATCTGAGAAAGGTGTTTGTCAACTAGTCTGTCTGAAGTCTTTCAGTGGATCATTGGGTAGGAAAGTTTTTTAAAAGAACATTCTTTTTACAAGGTGTTTTGTGCCATGTTTTATTGTTTCAGGGGCCTCTCGGTGTGCCACAGATTATAACAGCGGAAGGTGCTTCCTTTCCTTCTTGCTCAGTCAGTTCTTCTTCAGCCTTAAAGATCTTTTGATCTTTCAGTTGGAAAGGATGATTTACTGGGATTTGTTCCCAGCCATCAGCTAACGATTTGTGTTTGTGTCTTCTGTCCCTATTCTGCTGTTCTTTCTGGTTTGTACTTACTGTGCCCTCAGCCTGTCACACATTTTGCCACATCTTTGCATGGCTTCCTCTTCTGCATCATTCAGGTCTTTGCTCATCACTCCCTCAGGGCGGTCTTTCTTTCTAAAGTTTTCCCCTTCTTCACCATGTCATGCTGTGTCCATTTACCCTGCTTTTTAGTTTCCTTTATGGCACTTACTAACTGATGTACTATAACATAAGTAAGTGTTCATGGTCTGTTTCACCTGCTAGAAGGTTAACTCCACAAGGTGAACCTTTGGGTGTTCATGTCCCTATCCCTAGGACTGAGAACAGTGCTTGAGACATAGTGGGTACTCAGTAAACGTGTTAAATAATTGCAACTTTCTTGCCTATGTCAGTTTATTTTGAACCTACCAGCATTGTGTGGTTTTCTGTATTGAACAGTTGGCAAAGCTCTTGTGTTAGACTCTGTGTGAGTTTCCTGTTCAACTGTGGAAAATTCCATGTCACAAAGCATCATCTATCAAGACATCCAGTTGGTTGCCAGACCTGCCCATAAATATGCTGTAGGAACTGACTTCCAGCCAGAGATACAGCACATCTCCCCTTCCCCGAGGCCCCGAGACTCCTGTTTTCAGTGAGGGCCTGTTGGTGTCCTCAGGGAGAAGGTGGGCAGTGCTCTAAGCGGGGCACTTAATCTGAGAGAGTCAGGGCAGGAACTAAAACAGCTCCAAAGAACTTTTTGAATGAGTGTAAAAGAAGTCACTCTTGCTATAGCATCTGTTTTAATCGTGACTGATGCACCTCGCCAGGGACTCTGGGAAGAGGTGGGCTCTGACAGTGGTCTCCTGAATGGTAGGAGCGCCTAGTGGAATTAGGATCAGGACTTCTGCAGAGTCAGCACCCACTGCCTTCAGTGCTTCCACAATCTACTATTAAAGTCTTCTCTCCAGGTGCCAGGTCCTGTGCTGGTCCTGGGGATACAGCCCTGAATCAGGTGTCGTCTCTATTCCTAAAGGCCTCTGAGTCAGAAAGTGTATGTCAGCAGGAGAGGCTCCCTGTGCTCTGTCACCCAAGGCAAGGTTATTTACAGGACCCTCCCTTTAGAAACAACCCTTCTTCAAAGTGGTCAGTCCCGGTTTTTGCATTTTGTTGATCAGTAGCATTTCAAAAAAGTTATAAAATTGTTCATATTTTTATTATGCCCAGGACAAGGATGTTGTTATTATTTTTTTAAGTTAAACCTATCTATTTATTACTGTCTTCATTTTATAAATGAAAGAGCTTTTCTTTTTTGTAGTTTTATTGAGATATAATTGACATGCAGCATAAGTTAAGGTATACAGCATAATGACTTTACTCTCATGTATGGTGAAATGTTTACCACAATAAGTTTTGTTAACATCCATCATTTCATATAGATACCCAAAAAAAAGAAAAAATGTATTTTTTTCCTTGTGTTAAGAACTCTTAGAATCTGCTCTCTATTTATTGACTTTCTACTACGTGGTACAGCAGAGTTAACTATAGTCACCATGCTGTATAGTCCATCCCCAGGACTTATTTAGCGTAAAACTAAAACTTTGTACCTTTTTGACCACTTTCATCCAATTCCCCCTTCTCCTACCTCCAAAGGGGCTTTTTAATTCTAAAAATAGTGGGAATGATGACATCCTAGAATAAATTAGCTTGATAAATTGGTTTCTGAAAAGCTCACGGCTGTGTTTTATTTTTCTCATTTCACCATGCACTGGTGAGACTGCATCTTGGACCAGCATTGACTCCAGGACAGCGTGGGGCATTCACCGCTGTGAGCTCCACCTGCAAATGCACGAGTTGCACGATGCTCCATGAGAGCAGCCTCCCTGTTGTGTCTTGTAGATTGTGACAGACCAGCAGACAGGACAGAAGATCCAGATTGTCACCGCAGTGGACGCCTCCGGCTCCCCCAAGCAGCAGTTCATCCTGACCAGCCCAGATGGAGCTGGAACTGGGAAGGTGATCCTGGCTTCCCCGGAGACATCCAGTGCCAAGCAGCTCATATTTACCACTTCGGACAACCTGGTCCCTGGCAGGATCCAGGTAAGGCCTATTGTCAGGTGCTTGTTTCAGCACTTGTGCGACTGGACTTGTGCCTGACTCTAACCTCTGCCTTAGAGGCCAAATCCATCTCTAGAAGGTCCTTTGGGGACTGGCAGACATGGCAGGTTGCTGCTTTGGCTAATGGAAAAAATCAGCAAGTGAATGGCAAGACCCACAAGGCAGCCAACTATAGTGCTTAGGTGGGATGGCAGTTGAGCCAGGGAAAACCAGTGCCCATAGGAGACTGGCACGAGCAAGGCTGCACTGAGGCCACTGGAGAATTTTTCTGAACTAAGGCCACATGGTGGCAGCCCTCGGCCCAAGATATTGTAGGGATACGGCCTAGCGCTGACCACAGTCAGACAAGGACTCGCTTGTTCCTCTTACCTCAGCCATGTCCAGGTGGTCAGGCTGGTCGAGCGCTTCATTGTTCCTTCCTTGCTTCTGGGCCCCCCAGTTATCATCTCCATCTGTGCCCTGCTTCTCCCTACTCTGCCAGGGCCAGATGGGCTCAAGGGGCAGGTATAGGAAGGAGAAGAGCGAGGGCTTGAAGGAAGGCAGGGTTGTTGGGAAGCACTAAATTTCCAAGTCCAACACTTGAAGGAACAGAGACCGGAGGGCAGTGTCTCATGGTGGCCACGCACAGAGCATGTTCTAGTCAGGATCGAATTGGAATCCAAGTTTTTGTTTTAGTTTTTTATTGTTTTTAAAGTTTGTGGTAAAATATATCAAAATTGAACCATCGTAATCATTTTTAAGTGTACAGTTCAGCACATTAAGCACATTCCCACTGTTGTGCAACCATCAGCGCCATCCATCTCCAGAACCCTTTCATCTTCCCAATCTGAAACTCTGTCCCCATCAAACACTACCTCCTCATTCCCTCCTCCTCCCAGCCCCAGGCAACTGCCATTCTTTCTGTCTCTCTGAATCTGACTGCTCTAGGGACCTCATTTAAGTGGAATCCTATAATATGTGAAATAAGTTAAGTGGCTTATTTCACTTAGCATAATGTTTTCAAGGTTCATCTTTGTTGTAGCAGGTGTCAGAATTTCTTCCTTTTTTTAAGACTAAATATTCCAATGTGTATATATACCACACCTTGTTTATCTATTCATCTGTTGATGGACGCTTGAGTTACTTCTACTTTTTGGCTACTGCAAATAATGCTGCCAAGAACCCATGTGTTTTGGGGCAGACTTGCTGCTATGGAGAAAATTAAGGAAGAAAACTATTTTTGTCCTCTTCTGATAGAGTTGGGTTCAGAACACCAGAATTATGCTTTTGAGACATCTCATAGTGCAGTTAATCGGTGTTGCCTCATCCTTCCTTTCCCAGAGTACATTCCGATCATCTGAAATCAGAACTCCTCCCTGCTTTTTTTTTCTTGTTTCTTTTTCTTTTTTTAGCTGAGCCATTCTGCCACCTGTTAGCAGCTCAGCAGCAGCTCAGCTCGGGCTGGGCATCGAACTGCTGTTGCTTAGAGCTCAGCTCACACTCTTGAGCGAGCTCTTAACCAACTGAGCCACTCAGCCGGCCCCTCCTCCCTGCTTCTTTAGACTGTTCCTTGTTTGTGAAGGGATGGCTGGCTATTGATTTTGTGGCATGTTTTTACAAGAGGTCACTCTACATGATTTCTGTATATATTCCTGTATGTATATATTCTGTAAATATACTGATACAGTAGTATCAGTTACAGTATTATTCTGGATGAGTAGCACTGTTTGTCATTTAGAAAGTCACCTATAAATGAAGGAGAAATAACAGGTTTTGGAGGTCACCTATTCTAGTCCTTCCTCTCTAAGTTGCCTCAATGAGAGACCTACTTATTTAATTAATAAAGCTTGATTATTTCTTTGCCAGATGTACCTCTTTGCATGATTTCAAGCTGTTTCATGGGAATAGAGAGGCAGGGCAGCCAGAAAGACTTAAGTATGTTGGGGCTTCTGTGTGATTCCCCACATGGCCCCCAATCCTAGATGGTGTGGTAGCCAGATAGGAGAGCAGATCAGGAAAAGCCAGTGCCTGACCCTGGACAACCGCCCACCCTTACCCCCACTAAAGGGATGCAATCCAGATGAGCAGCAAGGCCATTCTGGGTGTCAGATTAAGTTGTCAGGTGGAATTTTCCCAGTTCTGCCCAGAGTTCTACTACTTAGAAACCCAAGATTAACAATTTACAGTTAAACATTACTTTGTTTAGCAATCTTGTTTTTAATCTGCACCCTGCTTGTTTTCTGATTCTTCTTAGATCGTCACAGACTCTGCTTCTGTGGAACGCTTGCTGGGGAAGGCCGATGTCCAGCGGCCCCAGGTGGTAGAGTACTGTGTGGTCTGTGGCGACAAAGCCTCCGGTAAGTAACCCTAGGTTATGCTGGATGTGCGTCATGGACCAACATCATGATCCAAACTGGGGAGAGGGGTAATGGAGAGAGAACATTTTCTGTACGTTTGTAGGTTTCAAAATATGAACTCCACTTTTCTTATTGGGGTAGTGATGTATGTAAACAGAATAGTGTGTCAGACTATTGGAATCAACAGGAAAAGTCAAGAAACTATTTCTGTGATTTGTAAATCTTGGTTGAGTGTTGAATATGTATTGCTACTAAGAAAGTAATCACTTCTTTAATCTAGTTAGTATTTGCACAATGCTTTGCCATTTCACAAAATGTGTTATTTATTCCCCCTTCATCCTGTGAACTGTCCCTGTCATTCCCTCACTGTAAGCCAGTGTTATAAACTGCTGAAGTTGAGGAAGAGAGAGCATGTGATTCTGGCTGGAATCCCAGGGTCAGGAAAGGTCCCCAGAAGCAGTTAAATCTGCGAGCCTTGGAGGTTGAATGTGTGCATGTTGGGTAAAGCAAAAGGACATTCCAGCTGGTGAAGCCAAGGCCAAGAGAGTTGAAGGTCCATACCCCCAGTGTCTTTGGGGCAGAGATCCTGGGCTTCTGTGCTTAGCATGTGGGCACAGAGAGACTGGAGAAGATGCCTAGCCTGAGAGTTTAGACTTTGGCCTGCTAACACTGGGAGCTATAGAAGATAAGTGAGGCAGACAGGGAGAAATGGAGAAATACTTAATGAATTTACAGTTCCAATTATGGTAAGGCCACAGGCCTGAGTTCTGTGGTGGCTGCTAGGTTCCACTTTATTCTGGGTTCACAAAATTCACACGAACTTTGGATACTTCGTGGTCCTGTTTTGGTTTTGATTTTGTATTTTTAAAGGAGGCTGGACCAAGCCTCTTAGGAATACAGCCCCAGGCAAGTATCTACAGAAGCCCCAGTCCCCCTGCCAGCTTGTGACACCAGTGCCCTATCAGGAGTACCTTGCCTCTGCTCCCACCCCTTATCCTGATAAATCCAACCCATCCCACCCCTTCTCTGAAGCCTGCACCTGTGCTGCTTGTGTCCTCGTCCCCTTTTTATACAGACCTCCCTGATCATTGGTTGCATTCTCTTATAATTGATTTCATACGGGTCTGTCTTCCCTGCTAGGATGTGCTCTTTTTGCTAGAGTAAGACCTGTGTCTGACCCCTTCATCTCTATATCCCCACCTTCTTGCTCAGCAAGGAGAAGCACTCTGCAAACTTTTCACCAAATGAATGAAGCATGAGCCTAACAAAGAGGCTACAGAATCTGCTTGGCTTCCCCGCTTGTCACTCCCTTTCTGGGCTTAAAGGAACAGCCTAGTCACAGGCTTATGTTGCCATTGTCTCCACATAGTAGAGGTTACTCTAAGGGCTAGAGAGCCCAAAGAAATACCACGCAAGGAAGGAAAAGTGATGTCGGTATGGTGGGTAATTTTAGCATGACTATTCTTTTTTTTTTTTTTTTTTTGAGGGCAGTGTCACTGGCCCTTATATGTGGGACCCGAACCGGGGCTGCTGGCATCCCAAGCCAGCGCGTAACCACCGCGCCACTCGGCTGGCCCAGCATGACTATTCTTAAAGGCCCAAAATTGAGACCCTTCAGGTGCCCCCTTGGGGACTGGCTCTGCGTGCTAGAGCTTAGGGCGGTGGGATGCTCTGTAGCTGCTATAAATGAGGATCCTATGAAATATGTCCTCCCAGCAATGTAGCTAAGACACTGGGTTACATAAGACCAAAGCAGGAGAGCCTATCCGTGGTCAGTTCCAGCTGGGACCCAAGGAGATGTAATGTGTGTGGAAACACTTTGTGAACTAAGAAGGGTAAACTGAGGTGGAGGGCTCTTTGTAATGTCATTGGTAATAAGAATTTAAGACACACCAAAATAACCAAGATCAGGAAAGAAAGAGCTGTGTTTAATAATGTATTTTCTAGGACTGTGTTTCCAAAAGGGTGTAAGTAGCTAACCCAGGTGAGCCACATGGCAACTTTCCTTCACCGTGGCCTTGCAGACACAGTCCCCGTGCTGCTTCCCATCATCATTCCACTTCCCCCAGGGGAGGTCCAGGGCCCAGCACATGATTCACACAGGGGGAATACATGCAGGAGTGAGACGCTGCGTGCCAAAACAGCATATGCATGCGTTTGCGACCTGCTGCCCTCAGCAGGGCAGGGGAGCTGAGTAGCTTCACAAGCCTGGGTCTGTAAAACCAGGACCAGGTGCATGCTGAGGACAGGACAGCATGGCCATCCCCTGTGAGCTCCTACTGTATGGTAGGTCCTTCATGTACTAAGAGCATTGAGGTCGTGCCATGTACCAGCCGTCACGTAACCTGTCTGAGCTTAAGTTTTTCCATCATGACCTCAGGGCTACTATAAAGATTATAGAGAAATTATGTGAAAGATCTGGGCACCATGCCTGTGGTTGCACCCAGACACTTTGATAGCCTTGTCGTAAAGACAGGGCCTGTGACAGGTCACCTCTTCTCTTGGTAAACCACTTGTACTTTTTATCCTTGCAGGCCGACACTATGGGGCTGTCAGTTGTGAAGGTTGCAAAGGTTTCTTCAAAAGGAGCGTAAGGAAAAATTTGACCTACAGCTGCCGGAGCAACCAAGACTGCATCATCAATAAGCACCACCGGAACCGCTGTCAGTTTTGCCGGCTGAAAAAATGCTTAGAGATGGGCATGAAAATGGAATGTGAGTAACAGTATTAAACAGACCATGTGAGCTAACAGGGAGGGAGAAAGAGAGCAAGCACAAGTCTATTAAGTAAGGTTTCGGTACCTGACTTTAAAATACTAAGGAATACATTTTGGCTTACCTCCTCCATCAGCGTGGTGCTTCGGTGCCAACGCTGCTAGGGTTGGTCAGTTCCTGTGGTGTATGTGGCTATCCCTCCAGATAAATCAGGAGGCAGCACTGTGGAGCTGGGCAAACACAGGCTTTGGAGTGAAGCTGCTACCAGATCAAACTCCCAAGTCTGCCACTTAAGAACTGTGAGGCCTCGGGAAGAGATACAGCCTCTCTCAGCTACGGGATTTTCCTCTGAAATAGAACCCCTTACCTTACTTATGTATTGGATTTGGGGCTCAGTCTTCATTTTCTTCAGTAGTTTCTGGCATGTATACCTGTTCTGGATACCACATTGCTAAAAAGAGAGGCTGCTAGGGTGATAGAAAATTGATACCATGAAACAGTTTGCAGAAGTCATGCAGAGTTGAGTTGGGCATCAGAATTGTTCCTCTGCAATGTGTGGCATTGGACAAGCTTTCTGTCAGGGACCCATTTGAAGATGGGTGTTTTTTATCCTGGAGAGAGTCCCTTTTGTTAGCAGGTAAGAATTGAAAACTGTGAGGGCCCAGTGTGGGCCCCCACAAGGTCATGCGGAGGCCGAGCTGCCGTGCTTCCCAGGCAGCGCCCAGCATCTTGAGCTCTTTTTTCTGCCTTGGGATTTGACATAGCATTGTTTGGTTTTGACCCTTTCTTTCCTTTGGCTGAAAAGCCGTGAAAATTGAACTAGACTTTCTAAGGAAGGACCCCTTACTTTAAACCATGAAGGATATGGTTTTTATTGATTCAGATCTTTCCTCTAAACATGACTATTTATGTTGTGATTTAAGCTGTGCAGAGTGAACGGAAGCCCTTTGATGTGCAACGGGAGAAACCAAGCAATTGTGCTGCGTCAACTGAGAAAATCTATATCCGGAAGGACCTGAGAAGTCCTCTGATAGCCACTCCCACTTTTGTGGCAGATAAAGATGGAACAAGGTCAGTCCCTGTTTTGACAAAGAGCAACACTGCCATCGGCCTTTGTTGTTTATCAGAGGCGGCACCGATGTCTCTTGAAAAGGGGGCTTATATTGCCTGCCTGCCACAGCCATCAGCCTTGTCTTGCCTCATCCCACTTTTTGGAGCTGCTCCAGTCAAAACTCTGGACAGGCCTGAGATTGGCTAGTTTAACATGGGGTCAGAATTTTTCCTATCTCAGGGGCTCAGATTATGTCCTATAGTTTGGGCATTATTCGTATAGGAAAACAGTTCTGTAATTCAAGATTGGGGCTTTTTTGCAGTATAAACAAAAGGCCTTAGTTTCAGGTGTGGTCCCAGGTACTGCCACAAGTTAACTTATATGTTCTTTTAAATGTAATATATTGAACTTAATTTAAAAAGAACAGAGAGAGGAAAAACAAATCCAAATGTATAACAGAGAATTAGAGGTGAGAATTCCTTGGTGTGATATTCTGAAGATCAAGTTAAGCCTCAGTATGCAGTCAGCATGGAAGCCCTGGGGATGTGTGTCTGTGTGTCGTCCTGTCTCAGGCTGTAGACGTGGCTGTGTGCACATCTCATTGCAGAGAGATGGGGGGTGTTCAGTCAGTTGGTGGCTGCGTCTAGCTAGAGCCTTTCTGCTCCTCAGACATTTCTGCAGATGTGGGAGGGACAGAGAAATATAGCATGATCATACCATACATTAAATGGTGGAAGCTACTCTGATTTCTTTATGCCTTAAACAGACAAACAGGTCTCCTTGATCCAGGGATGCTTGTGAACATCCAGCAGCCTTTGATACGAGAGGATGGTACGGTTCTCCTGGCCACGGATTCCAAGGTGATGTGACGCCTTCTCCTCCCCTTTATGTTGCAGTGCAGACTGCTTCTCTAAATATGTGCACCCACCTTCCTCTTGGCCTTCAGAGACCAAGAAGCATGGCCTTCTGCATCCCAGTTTACTTCTTGTGATTCAGACCCCTATGATTTGTTTTAGGGATGCTGATGGCTTTTTAGAAACTCGTTTGGGCGGGCTGGCCATAGTCATTATAACAGGATAGAGTTCAAGTTGGCGAAAGTTCTATGGTTCTCTTTTCTATAAAGATTTTCCCCCCAGTACACACATCAGCAAACTAACTGGCATGCTGAGGAAACAGCTGCGTATCCTAAGATGGCCTTTTGCAGAAGCCTCTAGTTCCTTTTTATTAGACGATCTGCAGGAAGAAGCTCAGCCAGGATTCTAACAATTCTAAACTGCTAAAGCAAATCAGCCAGAGGGAATTTAACTTGTTGTGAACAGAGATATTTGTCAATCCAAGAGAGACAACTGGCCAACTCTTTGCAGGTAACTGAGGAGGAGGGTTTTACCCAGGGCCATTGTCTACCTCATCTCATTGTTCCTGATGTAACCCAAATAATGAAGGGGTTGCCAGCCAGGGCTGAGGTCCGATTTTTCTTCTCTAAAAGGAGTGACTTGGTAACTGTGCGGGCATCGCTGCTGCACTGAAAACCAGAGCAGGGCCTTCAGGCTTCCTTCTCGTTTGGCCATGTGCACATTGCTGCGCATATTCAGTGCATTAGGGAGCTTCCTCTTTAGGGGAAGAAAAGGCAAAAAAGAGAGCCTTTGGCTGCAGTGGAGAGCTGCCCTTCACTTGGTGATCCTCGGGCCGGGCCTGAGCTTCCCATCTTTGGGCAGCGATGATATGCGTGACGTAGACACCACCCCTGGCTTGCTGCTGTCACCCAGAGACATTCGGGACAGTGACTGACTGGGTAGGGGGGTGGAGAGAAACTGTAAGACTGAAGGAAGGCCCGGACAACCTTAAAACTCTTGATTACCAAGGGATTTCACAGCAGCTGTTCTGTTGTGCCTTTTTATTGACAACATGCTTTTGAGCGGCTGTACCACATTTTATCCATTCATCAGCTGGTGAACATTGGGGTTGTTTCTACTTTTTGTCTGTTATGAATGATGTTATTATGAACACAAGTTTTTTTGTGGACGTGTTTTCATTTCTCTTATGTATATACAAGTATATCTAGGAGTGGAATTGCTCGTAACTCCAATGGTAACTCTGTGTTTAAACTTCTGAGGAATTGCCAGACTGTTTTCCATGGTGGCTGTTCTATTTTACATTCCCACCAGCAGTGTATGAGGGTTCCAGTTTCTCCACATCCTCTCCAACACTTTTGTTGGTGTCCGTCTTTTTAATTCTAGCCATTGTAGTGGGTGTGAAGCAGTGTCTCATTGTGGTTTTGATTTGCATTTCCAGTGATGTTGAGCATCTTTTCATGTGCTTTTTGGCTATTTGTATATCTTCTTTGAAGAAACATCTACTGAAATCTTTTGCCCATTTTAAACTGTCTTATTTGTATTTTTATTATTGAGTTGTAAGAGTTTTTTAAATATTCTGGCAACTACACCATTATCAGATGTATAATTTGCAAATATTTCCCCCCATGCTGTAGGTTATCTTGTGTGAGGGGGTGTCTTTTACTTTCCTGATAATGTCTTTTGAAGCACAAAAGTTTAAATTTTGGTGATGTCTAATCTATATCTTTTTATTTTTATGTATTTACTTTTTTTTTTTTTTTTTTTTTTTTTGAGGGCAGTGTCACTGGCCCTCACATGTGGGACCGAACCGGGGTCGCTGGCTTCCCAAGCTAGCGCTTAACCACCGTGCCACTCGGCCGGCCCTAATTTATATCTTTTTGTTCTGTCATTTTATCACATGTGTAGATTTGTGTAACTACTACCACCATCAAGATAGACAACTATTCCATCACCAAAAAGATCTTCCTCATGCTGCCTCATTGTAGTCAGACCCCTTACAGGAGCTGTTTTACACCAATTATACCTCCATTGGCCTGAGAGTCGTGTGTGTGTGTTCTTTTAACGTTATTTTTTGTTTAATAGGCTGAAACAAGCCAGGGAGCTCTGGGCACACTGGCAAATGTAGTAACCTCACTTGCCAACCTCAGTGAATCTCTTAACAATGGTGACACTTCGGAAATGCAGCCAGAGGACCAGTCTGCAAGTGAGATTACTCGGTACGAACACAGGAGGGAGGGTGGCGGCTCCCCTCCTGACATGCACACTTAGTCGCTGCACTGTGAGGGTGGGTGGCAGCATTTTGACACCCACCCCGTATTTAATCAAGGGTTGTAGAATTGTCATAGTGCCTCTGCATGTCTGTCTCCTTTCAAATTTTAACTGTGGGAATGTGGGTTCATATATACAGAGGGTGCCCAAAAAATGTACACACATTTTAAGAAAGGAAAACTATTAAAATTGTAATACTCAATATATACCAATAACAGAAGATAAATGCAAGTCATGTGCATACATTTTTGGCACCCCCGGTATATATGAATGATATAAAACAATCAAAATTGCTTTTCATTCCAAACAATGAAAAAGGACCTTGAGTAACTCAGTGGAAGAAGCAGGGGAAAACCTTTCCGTGGACAGATGTTACTTGTATCAGTCACTGTTTATTGTTCCTGAATATTAATAGTTCATCCCTTTTCCCAATTCTGTTTTAGCCTATCTTTCTCATGTATATTTTTTCCAAGTAGTGAGTCTAGAGCTTAAATCCATCAGGGCAGGTAGATGTTAGGTGATAAAGAGCGTCAGCTGATTCCTGAAGTCTGCAAGTGGCTGCTGCAGGTTTCTTCTCTGTAACCTGGCTTTTGTGTTTGCTCCTTTCCTATGGGCCCAGCCACTCCTGCCCATCCTGCCAAGCTGGGCAGGTGCACAGCTGGGCCACATGAGCGTGCTGGTCCTCACGTTCACTTGTAGTCTGATAGCAAAGTAAGGTCTAGATCCAATGGAAAGAGGAGGGATTTGAGTTAGATAGGGTTGGTAGGGTTCTCGTTCTACCATTTATTATGTGGGTAGTCGGGGAAAACTTATTTAACTTCTCTAAGCCTCAGCTTTCACATCTGTAAAATACAGGGAATTCTACCTTGAAGAGTAGTTGTCAAAAATAGAAATTACATGTGAAAATAATATATCGCTTGGTGCCCAAGATGAAGTACAGATAATATATAGAAACTTTCATTTTTATCCCTTAGCAGGTAGAATATAATTATCTTTCCCCAAAGCATTGGTTTTCTAAATTATGTCTCAGCTAGAGTTCCTTTCCCCCTAAAAGCTGTAGACTCATAATACTTGCTTCATTTTTACTTACAGGGCATTTGATACCTTAGCTAAAGCACTCAATACCACAGACAGCTCGTCACCTCCCAGCCTGGCAGACGGGATAGACACCAGTGGAGGAGGGAGCATCCATGTCATCAGCAGAGACCAGTCCACACCCATCATTGAGGTTGAAGGCCCCCTCCTTTCAGACACTCACGTCACATTTAAGGTGAGTGTGTTCAACTTAACCACGTGGCCCCAGCCTCCCCAGCCCGCTGGGAGAGCGGGCTCAGTACCAAAGCTCATCTCCATTTAAAAATCAAACCTTGGAGTGAGCTCACTTTCATATTGTGGCATTTGATCAGGATGCTACATTCTAGAACAATTGTTTCCATTATGAAGCATTTTCACTCATCTTTGGCATTCAGTACCATTTGGCTCTGAAGGTAACCTTGAAGCAGGCATAGCCTGTCGTTGCCCAGAGAAGTTACACGGTGCTGACCAGCGAGGGCTGATAGCTGACTGCTCTGCCTTCCGCTTTCCGATAAAAACCTGCTTCCAGCACAGACTCAGGCAGGCCCCTTTTTCTGCTCCAGCATAGGCAGCTAGCCCTCATGCCCAGGCATTGGTCCTGACTTTGCCCCCTAGAGCCATAGAAAGTACATCTCAGATGTCCTTAAAGCATGCTGTGAGGTCTCATAGGTCTTTCCACCTCTCCTCCACTGGCCTCACTTTACAGGATACTTCTAGCTTCCCTGAAACCGTCTTAGTCTCTAGGTCTCCAGACTGAGTCTTCCTGTTCCCCTAGCATTATTTACTAGAGAGATCTAGCTAGTCACTTAAGGTAGATTGGGTCACTACTCATAGTTGTCAAGGACACAGGTCACCAGTAGGAATCAAGCTTCAAAGGCACAGAGCTCCTTCTAGACAATGGAGCCCCCACAGCCCAGCCCCAACATTCTGGTGGTAGGGTATCATCCTCCTACCATCTGGGCTTCTGCTCAGCTCTCGGTCACTCAGACCTTGAAGCCACCACCTACCACATGTCTGCTAGCTCATGAAGTTTGACCCCTGGTCCCTAATTTGATTTAGACTTGAACCTACGACTCAAAATAGAAATGCCTTATAACAAATAACAATTTAGTTGTGGCAAGAGTCTAAAAGTATGTGTTTGTATGGTAAGCTGGTGGAGATTCCATCACTCCACATTCCAAGGGTCATCAAGCTGTAGTTCACTGAGCAAGAAACCACGGGGAGCTGGTACCAGCACCCCCAGCAAAGGACACACACTTCATAGGATGGGTCTGCACAGGAGTCTCAGCATCAGTGACAGTGATTCAGGCTGCCATGATGTTGAAATGCAGTAGGGATTCATATCGAAAAACCAAGCCATCCCCTGTCCCTCCGTCACCTCCTGTGCTCTGTACCTTCTCTTCTCTAGCTGACGATGCCCAGCCCAATGCCAGAGTACCTCAACGTGCACTACATCTGTGAGTCTGCATCCCGCCTGCTTTTCCTCTCCATGCACTGGGCCAGGTCAATCCCAGCCTTTCAGGCACTTGGGTAAGTGGCCTTTTTCTCTGTATAGCCACAGGCAAGGGCCTTCTCTCTAGAAATGGCCTAGAAGATCTCTGAGGGCCCTTGCAGTTTGTACCTATGACTTGATTTTCTTATGACCATGGTTGTCAGTGCTGCAGTGTTTTCAACCCGTTATCAAGCTTTCTCCATGTGTGGAAGGCTTAGAACTATTAACTGGGGTTGGAGTGGAATAGAGGCAAGAGTTGTCCTGAAATCTGGAGATAAGTAGGGGCATGCTGCATCGGAGATAAGGACATACTGTTCCACCAGGCACCAGCCATGCCATCCTGAGTATAAATTACCCAAGGCAGTGCTGAAAGCTGACTCGGCTGGCCCCTTCCACCCTGCTGCAGTCCCAGCTCCTCTCTCACAGGATTTGCAGGCCCTCAGTTCTCAAGTGCAGGTGTGTAGGGTGTGTCTCCTCCCTTCAGAATCCACACTCAGCTCTGAGGCCTGCATTCCCTGCAGCCTCTTAAGACAGAGCCATGCCAGGACAGCTACAGATTAGAAGGCTATAGGAAATGACGAGTCATACCTATTAAAATTTCTCGTTACTTAAGTTTAAAGAATTTTTTTAACGAGAATAGATAGTTGATCCTCAGAGGGACTTAGGAGATTCTGAGGCAGTGGTGTTCCTGGAGCGTGATCCCAGATACATCGTAGGCCTTCAGTACACATGTGCCGAATCTGCTTGTTTGTGGCATGCTGGGGCTTGGGGAAGTGCAACATCTTGTACGCCACACACCCTCTCACCTCTGTGTCCCCAGGCAGGACTGCAACACCAGCCTGGTGCGGGCCTGCTGGAACGAGCTCTTCACCCTTGGCCTTGCCCAGTGTGCCCAAGTCATGAGTCTCTCCACTATCCTGGCAGCCATTGTCAACCACCTGCAGAACAGCATCCAGGAAGGTAGGGCTGGGGATGTGGGGTAGTATGTCTCCAGCTAGGCTGGTTGTCGCAAATTGGCCAGCTTCAGTGTCCCATAGCATCCATAGGCTGAGGGAAGTTTAACTTGTAAGTCACAGGACTTTACCAATCAAACTTCCTGATACACAGGCATTTAGTGTTTTCAGAATAATCACAACTTATGTTTTCATCTTCATTAACAGATTACCCTTTCATGTGTAATACCTCACAGATCCTCACAACCCTCTACAGACTATTATCTCAGTGTTACATATGGGGAAACTGAGGTCCCGGTAAGGTCCCTGGCTTGCCCAAAATGAAACAGCAGGTAGAAAAGCTGGGGCACCAGCCTGAGTCAAGCAGACCCCTGGTTCAGAAAAGTTACCTCACCCAGCTGCTTGTGAATGAACAGGTGACTCTCTTCTAAGATCTATGGCAACCATCTAACATTTGGTGGCCAGACCCCACGTCAGGACCAGAAGATAGCCAGTGCACTCTCTCCACATGCTGTGTGTCCACAGCACACTGAGGATGCAGTCTAGACAGCATGCCCAGAGCTCAAGACTAAGTCTACACTTGCAGCTGAACTGGAATTCACATGCACCTGTAATGGGGCAGTCCAGGTGTTTCATATCTAGCAATGTGAGTTACCTAGTCACACCTTTGTTTTTGTAGTCATTCCTTTGGAATAGTTATAAAAAGGTGATTTTTAAAAACCCTCTAACATTTTATTGAATTTAGATTTGTTCAAAAATAAGATTTAGTTTTCTTTACTTTTAATTGAATAATGCTGATACCTCTTAGCAAAGTATTGTCATGAGGATTAAATCAGATAACATAAAATTAGTTTGACAACTAAAAAGTGCCAACATTTCAGGTTGACAGATATTAAATGCCTGCAGAGACTTAGAAAACCTTATCATTGATGAGAACAGACATGAGTCTTAAGCACAGAATAAAAGAAAGTATCAATTTGCACCTACAGGCCAAAGGTGCTGCCCAGAGTACAACCAGGGAGAATCGTAAGTCCAGGGGTTTGTTATTGAGGCAGGATATTTAACAGTGGAATTGGAGTACCTATTGTCACTTCACTTTTAACTGGAAAATTAGGCTCTTGACCATCTTGAGATAACTGGTTTTTTCATTAACATGAGAAATTACTCTCCTTTCAATCTATCCCCTCAAAGAAACTCATGTTATTGTTCTTAATAGCCTTTCTCAGAGGATCTGTGATGTTGATTTCTAGATAAGCTTTCTGGTGACCGGATAAAGCAAGTCATGGAGCATATCTGGAAACTTCAGGAGTTCTGCAACAGTATGGCGAAGCTGGATATAGATGGCTATGAGTATGCATACCTTAAAGCTATAGTTCTCTTTAGCCCCGGTAAGATATGCGGTGGTGACACGTGAGTCTCGCCCTTGTGTCTGTCTACTGATGTTTGTGAACATGAACATACTGTCATTAGTGGTGTAGAGAGAGCCCTGCCAGACTGTTTGTGACTGAATGTTCTCATACTAGGTGTGCTGCTTTTAAATTCTGGCCTTTACAGCCCAAAGAAATAGCTTCATATACTGAGTACATTTAATCTGTATCTTAATTAAACCATTGGCCAAACAGGGCTACGGCATACAAAGTAGAGTATTCTAGCATCCTGTGTCCTTTTTGGTTTTGATTTGTTTTGTTTTGCTCTTTGCCAATTTTCAGGCCTATGTTAGCATATATAACCCAGTACAGATTGAAACTGCAGTTTCCCCATAGTCTCTGGAGGGCGGTAGCAGCAGTTGCTGCAGGGCACATGAAAGGGGTGGTCACAGCAGATGCAGAGGAGGCAGCAGGACTGTTTGTGGAAAGTAAGAGACATTTGGGCTGGCCTCACTCACTTCCCCTCGGCTGTTATCTGGAGCCTCCTGTCACATCACTTGGGCAACTGTTGTCCTGGACAGCTGGGGTTAAACACAGCTTAATATTTCCCTTCCTCCCCAGCCCTCTACTCACAAACAAAATAGCTACTAAAAACAGGCGAAATTATGTGATTAAATATCTAGAAGGTAAATTTCTAATGTTTTAAAATCGATGTGTTTTCTAGAGTAGTAAGAAGCCAAATGTTCAGAACCAGTAGGTGGGGCTGCTGAGGCTGCATGACCACAGGAGCCCAGCCCCCGTCCTGGTCACCTGCGGGCCTGGGCCAAGCACCGAGGAAAATCCAGTGTTCTAACAATAATATCCAAACCTGATCAGCCTTCAGAGTTAAATCTATTGTACTTAAGAAATTTGTCAGAAGTTTGATTAAAAATAAGTACTAAGAAGTCTATAAGGCAGGCTTTCCGAATACAGAGAGCAATTTGGGGGCACTTTTCTTTTTTTAGATCATCCAGGTTTGACCAGCACAAGCCAGATTGAAAAATTCCAAGAAAAGGCACAGATGGAGCTACAGGACTATGTTCAGAAAACCTACTCAGAAGACACCTACCGGTGAGGCGCACCAGCACACTCTTGCTCTGGGCAGGGAGGAGTGCAGCTGGATCTGTGGTTGCAGATAGAAATTATGTTAGCCTTCCCCTTTCTAGCAGCCTGGTAGAGCCTCCATTTGATCATGCTTTAATTTTTGCATTTAGTGGGTGGTAATGGAGAGCGGAAGGTGCTAGGTAGGGAGGGTCAGGTCAGGAATACCAGGCCATCCCAAGTTCTGGGTAACTGTGAGCACCTTGGGCTGCTCCTCTGTGATTTGGGGGTTGGAGTCAATGCTGTGTGATCTCCTGTGGGGCTAAATTGTGCATGAGACGTGATTCGTCATGGAGACTCCCCTTGTCCAGAACAGCTGGAAACTCTGCCCTTTTGTCCATATCCGCTCAAGAGGCAATGGGAAGGCCGGCCGAGTGGCGCGGTGGTTAAGCGCTGGCTTGGGAAGCCAGCAGCCCCGGTTCAGTCCCACAGATGAGGACCAGTGACCCTGCCCTCAAAAAAAAAAAAAAAGAGGCAATGTGAGAGTACTTGACAGAAGTTTTCATTGACAGAAGCCAAATCTGACCCCTATAAAGGAATGAGTGGGTTGTATAAAATAGTAATTTAACCTCAGATAAACTGATTTTTTTTAAGTTCCTTTATTTGGGTAAAAATTAATTTCTTGTTTGTAACAGTTGGAGCCAAAAAATTATATATCTATAAATGAGCCTTTCTCATGCAGATTTGAACAGGAAAGTTGTTCTGAAATAGGGCAGAATGCCTGGCAGGCTTTCCAGCTGAGGAGTTTCCAGAAGAGCTCTGTCCCTGTGACCACTGCCAACCCACTGGAGGCTGCATGAATTTCTGGGGCCCTTTCAAGCACATTATTTAATATTTCCCTCTCCACCCTGTCCCCTCAAAATAAACGCTGCTGCAAAATTGACCAGGAAGATGCATGGCCCCGCTTTTCCCAACTGCGTCTCCTGTGCAGACTTTAGTCCCCAGATGCCCTATGGAATGGAGCTGCCCCAGGCCTGAGTAGGACCGTTTCTCTGGTGTGATTGAGGGGCCTGAGCTGGCCCTGCTGGCAGAGAGCCTACCTCTGCTTTAGGCATACCTCCATAGCCCACAGGCAGCTTTTGCCAAAGCAGGATCCATTTTCTACTGGAATCACTGAAGACCTCACCATGAATCTAGAATATCTTCGGCCTCAATATATATAGGATGGGACTGTCAAGTAATGTACCCACACCCAAAACTCATATCCAGCTAGGCGTGCAGGCAGGCTGTCTCCTGGGGAGGCCTCGGGCCTACTCCCACCCGGGGCCTGCAGCCAGAAGAGGCTGACAATGCCCCTCTGGAGGCTGCTGGCAGAGCCACAGCACGCTAGAATCACCTTGACAATAGCAGTTCTCTGGCCTTTGAAAGTAGATGCTCTGAAAAAACCCTGAGTCACTCTTTGTCCAGTCAAGGACCCTGGGGGAAAAGGGGGACAAGCCAGGTGACTTGGGACCAAAACTGAGATAGGGATGCTTTTCTCAGGATTCAGAGACTCGGGATTCAGAAAGTCACTCAAAGACAGTTCCCAAAGAAATGGCCCTAGAATGGTTAACATCCTGTTTATACATTCAGTTTTTTCAGTCTTTCCCATCTGTATGCTTTTTCTCATACTGTTTGTTCCTCCTGAAATACCCCCTGCCATTCCTCCCCATTCCTTGCATCTCTGCTGATTTTAGAGAGCCTCTAAGGCCCAGCTGAGATGTGCCATGCTCCAGGAAGTCCCTCTTGATTTGTCCTTGCTGACTTCCTGACACCCTGCCAGCCTGTCAGCCCCTCCAAGTCTGTGACGGTGTCCCTTTACACCTTTGTGCACCCTGCAAGACTCACGGTGGCTGGGTAAATGGATGATGGTGCCTGAATGCTGCTTGCATAATATGAATATATTTTCCCTTTTAAAAAATAACTGTTCACTGTAGAAAAAAATTAGAATATTCTGGAAAGCAAAATTTTTATCTGTGTAGATACCACTGTCTAGAGATACCTGTGTATGTGTAATTGGAATCACAAAATACAAAATGTAAGGTTTTGTGGGGTTTTTTTCCATTTAATATTCAAAGAGCATATTCTTTTCCATGGCTAAGGAGATGCTGTAATTTAACATTTTCTACTGAGGAGAAGGTAGGCTGTTTGCAGACTGGGCTGGCATTGCAGTGCGTGTCCTTGCACATGCTGTGCGCACTGGCTGTGCAATGGTCCGGCACCCAGGGTGCTTCATCTGGTGTCTCTCAGCCCTCCAAGACAGGCTCACGGTGCACCCTCCCACCCAGGGATTCTTCAAAACAAAAACAATTACGGTTTTATTTTAAATTATAATGCTAAATGAACACTGGAAATTAGGGCATTACAGAAGAAGAGTTAACCATAGGATCACTCCAAACCCTAATCCCCATGGGCCAGCCATTAGCATTCCGGTGCGCATCCTCCTGAACACGCATGTGCACACAGTCACCACGCTGTGCGACTGTGTGGGACTTGATATTCCACGGCCTCCTTTTTGGTTTTCACTCAGCTACATGTCACGGACTTCTTCCCATATCACTAATATATGGATCTTTATTCTTAGTGATATGTAGTGATCACTACATATGGAAACACCGTATTTATTTTAACTTTTCCTCTATTAATAGGTTTCCTAATTTCTCTTTTTGGTGGAGATGAGAGTTATAAACAATGAAGGGAGCATATTTGTGTATACCTCTTTGCAATTAACCTGTTTTGACTTTTTTTCTCATGGTAAATTCTTATAAGAGGAACTGCTGAAATCAGAAAAACAAGAGGTGGATAGTGGATGGATCTGTTCGATTAAATTCTGAGCAGTGCAGACAGGACCCCGGGGAGCCTGTTGACGGCGAAATCTCAAGGGCAGTGAACCCTCCTTTCTCTAATGACTCTCCCTCTTACAGATTGGCCCGGATTCTCGTCCGCCTGCCCGCACTCAGGCTGATGAGCTCCAACATAACAGAAGAACTCTTTTTTACTGGTCTCATTGGCAATGTTTCAATAGACAGCATAATCCCCTACATCCTCAAGATGGAGACAGCAGAATACAATGGCCAGATCACCGGGGCCAGTCTATAGTGTACCCACACACCTGCTGAGGAGCAAAAGGATCCTCCCAGGACCGCTCAGAGACAAAGAAAATGGAGTAGTGGTATTTTGGTATGTGCAAATATTTCCAGTACGTTAGCTATTTCCTACCTGGTTTCTCCGTATCTGTTAATCCCAGACAATAGCAACTAAAAGACTAGTAGGATCCTTTCCTGCCGTAAGAAATGTTTTAATGCCTTTTGATGAAGCAGCAGATTTTGGAACAATCTTTTAACTCAATTTATATTTAGAAATTCTCAAAGGGCAAAAAACAAAGTTTTATAATGTCAGAGACTAGTATTAAAGAAAACTAAAAGAACCTAAGAGAACAGTATGTGTGTATATATATTAAAAATGTCCTTGGAATTAATAGCTACTAATTACCAGGGTAATAATATTAGCACTTTTTAAGCACTTCTTTTCGATGCATAATGTTAGCAACATCTTGCCTCTGGGCAGGGCAAATGGAAAACTGTCTTTTGCCGAAATGCTAATGATTTCTGTGAAAATGCAATAGGGTACAGGAGACAATCATTTGTTTAAGAAAAGAAGGCATCATTCCTCATTGTGTGCACACTTTGGTGGTGTTGAACGAAATTCCTGTGAGCAAATGAAAACGTGGCTTATCTGTATCGTATGGGAACATACTGGCAGTCAGTAGTGATCCAAACAGAAGCTTCCTCAGTCAGAGCTGATGCTCGTCAGACCCCTCATCTCTGGTCCTGATCTGTGACAGGCATCTGCAGGCTCCTCCAAACTTGGGGCATCTTCTGTGGACTACAGAGTTGGATGCAGCCAGTCAGATATTAACTGCCAATTACTGCAGCAATTGACAACACTCCCAAATCACCTCTGCCACTGTGGCAGATGGAGCCTTCTGACCAAAAGGTGCAAGGTGGGCATTTTGAACCCTTGACAGTACTTCCTGAATACAATTGGGGTGGCTGCATGGTGTTCAGATGGAGGGGCGTGGCCGCCTCAGAACGTGAGGGTTCCCTTCTCGGGGTTCCATTCCAAATGCCCCTTTAGAATGGCCTGTTCCTGCAGTTCACTACAACTGTGGGGGTGGATGCAGGATCTTGCTGCCTGGCCAGGGCGGTGGTGGTGAAGCTGAGTGGAAGGGGTCTCTGTTGACCTTAAATATCAGGGTTTTCCCAGAATGTCACCAGACCCAGCATCTCCATTGTCAAGTCTTTTAATGGAACTGGCACACCGTGCACTTTGATTCCCCTAGGTGTGTCAGCAAACAAACCCTGAAGTATTTTAGATGATGGATGCAGAAGCAGGCTGCCTGCTCCTTTAAAAACAACCCTTAATTCCCAAAGTTGTCTTCTTTCTCATAAGTTGTAGCAGCCATCATTTGCAAGAACAGAATGTGGTTGTAAGGAAGTTGTATTCTGGAAAAGAGCAGCCGTAAATTCCCATGGATGTGAATAGCATCGAGCATTTCCTGTTTGGGAAAAGTGGCGTGTCCAAGACGGGGTCAGGTACTTTGTATTTAATTTTTGTATACCCCAAAATAAGAAAATAAAATGTGAGATTAAGTTTGAATCTCTTAAAACTTTTGATCAGATGACCCCAGTGTACTCCCTGGTCTGGCTTAGTTCCTCAGTCCAGAGCTGTGTGTAGATGTTGGGCGAGCCAGCTTACAGCAAAACGGGATGAGATGCTTTATTCTGAAGTGTTAGAGCACTTTATGAAAGTTATTATTAGTGGGAATTAAGTGGGGACAGGCTCTCCAACTTCCAAATTCTGGTTTGGCTTTAATTATTATATCATTTCTAGTTCATGCTTTGGAAGCAAATTTTAGAGAAGAGTGAGGGTGCCCATTATAAAATGATGGAAAGGATTTAATTTTACCCGCTTAAATTTTCGGTTTTCCAACTTTAAAGTGATTTAAATCTCAAAATTAAGACAAAAAACTGGCCACGACAGTGGAGTTAAAGTGGGTCTGTATCTTTCTGCTTGTGAAGGATTTTAGCAGAGGGCGTTTTGAAGCATGTTCATGCATCTGACACAGCGAATTGCCTCGTTTTTCTCTTCTTTGAAGATTTCTGAATGTAAACATGTCTGTTGATCATGAAGTGGCTCCCTGGAGACACATGTGTGTCACATCTTTCAGATCTGAGTTCTTGGTGCTGGTAAAAAGGTCTGCGCCAGCCAGCGCCCTCAGTCCTGAGGGCAGGCCCTGGGAGTCCCGTGTCTCTTAGGCTTTTAGACTCGGGTTGCCTTAAGATACTGGGACAGCTTAGCCAAAACCTAGACTGCAATCCTGATGAAACCACTGCTTAGATATGATGGGAAGAGAAGGCAAGAGGACAGTGAACAACTGGATAAGGAAGTGCCATACTCCAGCAAGAGAGCCCTGGAGAAAAGTCAATTTAGTTAGGCAGTTGCTGGTCCTGCTCCTTAAGGCCCTTGGCTAGTGGTGGCTGATTTCAGTGGACCGTGTTACACGGGCTTTGAACATTCATTAGTTTCCCAGGTCCTCTTGGCCTTACTCTCAAGTGGCCTGTTCCCTAAGGATCAGGTCCACACTACCTGAATTTTCACTGCCCCAAATCATTTCAAGCATTTTACAGCAGTTCTATTCCATCTCTTGTCAAATTGGTGAAAAGTAAGCTCAAAGTCAAGAATTATTTAAAGGGGTCCCAGGCAGATATTAGGGCTTAACTTTCATGAGCCGTTTAGCCCTTGTCAGTAGTTTGTGAAGTGCCCTCTGCCCACGAAATCTCTGAGTGAAATAAGCCGGGAGCAGGATTCTTCACTGTACAGCCTATTCAGCCATCCCCTTCCGCTGACCTAGCCTCTCCTTCCTCCATGAGGGGCACTGGCCGAGGGAGGTGGGGATGGACATTCAGCACTGCTTCCTGATGGCATGGGCTCTTTTACAGTGCTATCTTAGGTAACATTGGACAATTATGTGTTGTTGACATTTGTGGAGTTCATTACATATAATCATAAAAAAGGACAGGAAGAGACTTACAAAAAGACCAAATTACTCAAGCAAATACTACTTTTCCAAGTTATTCCTGGAAAGTATTTTTAAGGCAAGTACGTTAACCACCCTGCTGAGAATTGTAATTGTGTTTATTGGGGGGGTTACATTATTTATTGTCTAACCTCTGCCACAAGCTTGTGGTTTAGGTTCTTTTGTGTGGGGTTTTATATTTAATTTCAGGTGTAGTCACTTGTTGTAAGATGTTATGTAATTGCCCTCAAGAGGGATTGTTTGTTTTCTAGCTTGTCAGTGTCAGTATTAAATGTGGACTCTGTTCTGAGGCAGTTGCCGCCAGTCATGGTGACAGCAATAGACACGTCTACTCTGGGCTCCTGAATCCGGAGGCACTAGAGCTTACTTAGCTGTTTTGCTTGTCCTGACGGCCACCGAAGGAGCCGAGAATTAGAGCGCTCTAGCTGTATCTAGTGCTTTGATGCTGGGAAAACCACATGCTAACCCTGTGGGAGAGTCTCAGCAGAGCGGTCTCCCTCCCTGCCTGCCTGCCGGGCAGCCCTCCCTTAGCTGTGGATCCAAGTTCTCGTACCTGGTGAGATTCGAGTCCAGAAATGTGTGGCCTTTCCAGTAGAAACGGCCTTATGTGCAGGAGGGCTACAGGTGACATTTCAACTCTTCCCCGAGCCCAAGTCATGAAAAGTGTCATCTTCTGATATTCTCCTTTATTGAAAGAGTCACTGCCCTTTTCGATCCTGGAAAGCTCTGAGCAGGCAGGGCAGAGGCCCTCATACTTCTGTCCCACTTCCATTCTCTAGATCATGTGGCTCTGAAAGTGTCTTAACTTTGATGTAAATTTGTAATCAAGGCAGAGTAGGTGTGGGTCTCATTCACAGGGCTCTGAACCTCCCCGTGAGTCTCCCACTGGGGCACGGCTGCGTGTCCTGCCCTGACTCCCTTCAGCGCACGGTGCGTGTACAGATTCATAGGCTTGGGTGACTGAATGAATGTACATGTGTTTATACCTTCTATATATGTACAGTGTATATAGTGTGTATGTGTACATAGATGTATATTATGTATACAGACATGTAGCCATGTATCCAAACTCCTTATGTTTTAGAGAATCTATGATAGACTTGCTAAAGTAAACTGATGTGGGTGTTCCAAGGCCCCCTCAGCAGGATCGGTTTGCTGAGATTTTCTTAACTCCATTTTCCTTTGGGTGAGCCTGGCTGCAAAAGGCCATGAAGTCCGACTCTCCACTCTGTACCAGGGAAAGTTACAGACAGAAAAGGTCCTGACAGGATGATGTTGCTATGTGTTCTCTAGGTTCAGACAAGGGCTATGAAGCTGGAAGACAAGACACCCTCATGTCCAAAAACTTGGTGGGGATCTCTAACCTGATTGTCACATACCTATTTATGGCCTAACTGGAAGGAACTTGGTAGCTTAAGCCATAGGCCTTCCCAGATACTCGCTGGGTCGCGTGGTCAGTTTCAGAATGGTCTGTGTCCTGGGGCCTGGCTCCCAGTGTGGTTAGCAATTTCCCCACTTGCTCTGGACTCAGCAGTTGGTGGGCACTCCCCTGTGACTAAACAAATTCCTGTCTCTCTAACACCAGTTGAGAGAGGAAAAAAAAAAAAAAATCCTACCCAGTTTTTTAAAAATAAGCATGAATGTTGATGGCTAATTTATGGCATATAAATTACAAATCTTAAATTATTTCTCTAACTATAGCATGTGATTGAAATCCACTGACTTATTTCTGTAATTTATGATTTTTAAATTTCAGATGAAAACTGCATTTTAATATGGATATATATGCCCTTAAAGCTACAGATGCCAAATTTTCCTTGTCCAGGTCTATTCTGATGAATTTCCCCCTTAATCGGGCTTAAAACTGAGACTCGGCACTCGGGAGCCAGGGCCCCAGCCCAGCTGTAGTTCTCGAGGACCTGGTAAGCACAGGGGGCCTGACTGGCAGGGGAGGCTGAAAGCTGCCTGCTGAAAGGGATAACTGCAAAACTCGTAATCCACAGGTTGCTTTCATTTTTTTAAAATAAGCTATTGAAATGTTTGAAAACACTTCATTGAGACCATAGTACTCAGTGCCTTTTGTGAGACTGGGCCATTCAGCCTTCAGCGTCCCCATCTGTGATGTAAAGAAGCACCTGCTGCTTCACAGGCCTCCCCTCAGTGATTGTCACCTTTCCCATGTCCTTGCCTATTGTGACAATCACACTATTGAAGGTGGCTTTCCAGTTAAAATTATGTGGAAGCTTGACAGTCTCTAAATGAATCTTTAAAAATTTTCCTTTGGGGCTATTTTAACAGCAATCCTAAAAATAAAATTGTGAGCCCCCAAAAAAAGTATCTTGGGGTGAGGAATGTCAGTTATTTTTAATGCCCAACTACACTTTCAATTAAGCCAATAATTTTGGTGTCTCAGTATTTATACATACAACATAGAAAAGAAAAAATGCTATGAAAATGCTCGGCAATATTTATCAGTTGATAGACTGACAAAGCTTAATATTTGGATAACATTTGGAAGTAGATGCTGCACATGAAAAATGGCATTTCTTTAGCAAAGTATAATCAATTGTCATTTTAACCAGAGCATTGATGGACTCAGATGCTGCTGCCACATACAACTCAAGTGCTGGGATATTTTTCTACAGTCCCCGTTCTCCCAATTACCTTGTAAACCAGTGTTCAACTAGTTTTATAACAGAAAAGCTGCACATTTTTCATAGTACAAACCATAGTTTTTACTTGTAGTTTGGAGCTCTGTTAAAATGTAGCTGCATTACCAGCCCTTTTAAAAGACGTCTGTTAAAGGAAAATTGAGGTGTTAGATTTTCTTGGGACCGTTTCTGTAACCTCTGCCCTTCCCAATATAGAAAATATTGTTTATGCCGTTACATTTTAATTCCAGGTTTAAAACCTGTTGAAAGCTGTAGCTTGAAATCAGCTTTGTCTGTGTGATGGCATTTAAAAATGGCATGTTCTTTTTAAACTGATTTTTATATCTAATCAATGTCTTCAGTCTTGAAGAGGAATTTGCATTGTTGTGTTTGTATATAGAGTATTGCAGTGCATGAATTAGCTTTATGCATTTTATTAAATGCTGTTTCAATGTGGCATTATTGTTGTGGCTTAATACTACTACCTAAATGAGGTTTATACTATTAAAAATGAATTAAAGACTAAATTTGCATCCTGCTTGTCATTTCTCCTCATAATAGTAATAACAATAATGCCTGAAGCACCCTAGTAGTCAGAACCCTGTAAGCGCTCACCTTACTTAACCATGGCCAAAAGACACGTAGCTCTGTCCCTTTGACAGCTCCCTGGACTGAGGCTTCTGCTGGCCCTACAGGCTGCCATCACAGATACACACAGTGCCAGGCCTCAAACCAGCAGACTCATCCTGTAAGGACAGATGTTATCCAGGATAAAAAAAATATGTTCTTAAAGATTCAGAAGTCATCTGACTTCTCATTTTACAGGTTAGGATTCTCAGGTCCACAGTCAGATTCTTGACAGAATCACTGGCAGCCAACAGCATGTTTCCCAAAAACATGAGACCAAGCCAGAGAATGAGCCATAGTATGATTCCTCCAGGATATGAAGGGCACACACCCCTCACATGAGGGTTTTATGACCTGTTTCAGGGAGAAGGGTGCCTTTTCCATGAACAGCTTCAGCTTAAAATATTCAGTATGCCAAGGTTTTGGGACCTAACATCACGCTACGGCTTATTTTCCGGCTAGGTCTTATTTCTGGGGAAACAGGGTAGCTTTAAATGGCTCTGCCAGGTAGTACTTGAAGTGATAACTGGTCACTTCATCAGAACAAGGTCAAAAACCATCTGGCAAACATGGCATATGGAAATAAAATGAAGAAATGGTGTATCAATCATAAAACCCTCATAGGAGCCTTCTCTGATTTTCTCCTATTTCTGTAAATTTTAAACCCATCTTGTATTGTGATTAAAGTAGGAAATGAAAGACAAGGGTGTAAAGAGATAATGCCCCAGTGGTGTTTATTTCCATGAGTCATTATCTACTGTCTATGAAACAGCACATGCAAACAGCAGTGGCACTGTCCCAGCAGGCACTGGACACTGATTATCTCTACAGAGGGGTCACTTGGTTCAGGGAAGTCCTCCTGGCTAGTGACTTTTCTGGGCCCTGGGGACCCTGAGGAAGGGATACTTCCATAGGGCTTTCTTTCTCACTAGCTGTGGAATGAACCCTTTCTGAAGAGGCCTGGCAGCCCCATAGGAAGAAGCCGAGTCAGCTGATGTGAAGGCCACCACTGCAGTCAGCCGGGTGGGGTTGTTAGCAACACTGCAGGAACTGAAACCAGCACACAGGAGGGATTAGAATGGAGGACAGATGGTTTTTAGCCACCTCCCTCCTAGCAGTGATGGGAGCGCACACCAGGGTACTGAATTTCAACTCAACACAACTGAAGTAGGCCCACCTGTTACACACGAGGCCCACACACCCACCTTGCCCTCCCAGCGCCCCCAGAGCCATCACCCTGAACACAGATCTCACAAAATCACAGTAAACCATAACGAGCATCAAATGTAAAAGCAGCCAAATTTCTCCCAATTTAATGGGATCATCTCCAACATTCACATAAAACACATTTTAGTTTCACATCATTTCCCACAGCTAACTACCCCATGGGGCAGGAAATACCTTTATTCCTATTTTACAGTGTCAAGCCTTAGCCAAGGCTCCCACCAGCAGAGGAACCCAGCCCTCAGACCTGCTTGTCTAAGCCCTGTCTTGCTGCATCCCATAGGGCACAGCCTCCTGGTCTGTGCTCCAGCTGGTCCTTCACTTTTTTTTTTTTTTTTAAGATTTTATTGGGAGAGTTGGGGGAGGGGACCGGCCAAGTTTTTCTTCAATCTTCGTTGTGGAAGGACCAGTCGCCATCTGGCTTTCCATCGGCAGCTTGTGGCCTCTAAGCTCAAGGTGCTGTGTTCAATCTTAGTTGTGGGTGGGCATGGCCACCATCCCATGCAGGAGTCGTACCAGAAGCCTTGTTAAAAGCGCACGCTCTATCCGCTGAGCCATCTGGGCAGCAGCTCAGCTCAAGGTGCCAGTTCAGTCTTAGCTGCGGGCAGATGTAGCCCACCATCGAACAGGCAATTTTGTTGTTACACCAGCTGAGCCATCCTGCCACCTGTTGACAGCTCAGCTGGGGCGCAGCGTTCACTGGCTCATGGGAATTGAACCGGCGACCCTGTTGCTCAGAGCATGCGCTCTAAGCCAACTCTTAACCAACTGAGCCACTCAGCCGGCCCCCTGGTCCTTCACTTTTGACCAAATAAACTTAAAATGACCCTAAAAGGTTTTGGTGTCTCTTAAGGGCTAAAACCAGCACAACTGAAGGGCGAGCAATATCAGTGTCCTAGAAGGAAAGTACTAGGCGAACCCTCAGTAACAGCTCACACCCTCTTCCAAATCTTAGTAAGCAAGAATTAAAGGAGCAAGAGGGCAAGCTGAGAGGCAGCCTCCAATATCCAATATTTGGGGGCAGGGCCCTCTGCTTCCATCCTTCATGGTCTGTAAACCTACCTTACAAGGGGCAGAGCTGGGGCCACAGGTTGGCAGGGGCTGGCTCCCAGTGGGTACACTGCTAAGGAAGGCTGGTCTGTCTGCCAACCACTGGGGCCTCCTGCATGTCTGGCACACCCCCAAGCCAGGCCCCACTGGAGGAAAGGGTCCTTTAGCTTTAGGTTAAAAAGTTAGCACTGCACAAAGGCTTGCCCTGGGATTTCTGAAAAATACCCAGAGCCTGAATGGAGGGGACATTCACACTGCCAGCCACAGATGGCTCCAACCAGACCCAACCACAGCAGTCTAGAAGTCTCCAGAGCAGCGTCTGGAAGAGTAGTAGAAGCCAGTGGAGACCAGGAAAAGGTCACAGGACAGACAGGGATGTCAACAGACTGGCCCTCCACCTTCCTGATGCCAAAGCCCTGTCCCCAGGCAGGCCTTACTCCTCGTGCCTGTCAGACTGTACATACCATGCGTTGGTAATTCAGGAGCATTTTATTTTCAGAGTCTCTGGGGACAGAAGCAGAAGCTTCCCTGTGGCCAAGGTACCCACAGCCCCCAGGCCAGGGGCTTAGTCCTGGGCACTGGCTTTCAGAGTTGCTTTGTACTTCCCTGTCATCTCCTTGGGTAATGGCACCAGGGCTGGGCAGGGCACCTGCCCTTCCACCTCACAGATGCACTCCCGAAGGCAGTACTTTCGGGGTCCAAAGTGGGCTGGATGAGAAAGCTGCTGCTTCTCCTGCTCCTCTTTCTTGAGGGTTTCCCTGCCAAGAAGCACAGACAGCAGTGAGGTTGGCAACACGGCTGTGAGCCTCTGGGAGGCGCAGGCCTTCTCGGAGGGACCCCACCATCAGCTCAGCCAGGGAGACCTGGATTTCCTGTGCCTCCTAACCTGCTCCTTACACCCAAAGCCTGTCCCTCCCCTCCCCACAGGCCTCCCAGAGGAGGGAGGGTGGACTTCAACATGGCAACAGTGTCAGGTCTCAGGGGCAGCCTTCGCCAGGGAAGCACACGCACCCCAGACCAGCATAGGGGCGGCCCCAGCTGGGACTCGGGACAGTCAGGATAAAGGAACCCAGAAATGCCTGTTTGCTTTCTCAAAAACTGACATCCTTGGAAAGAAAAGGGACCTGTCACTGCAGACCCCAGGGTTGGACACCCACTAACTCTACGCTGAGATTCCAAGACGGACATGTTTCTGGCCACGTGGGGCAAGTATTTCAGCTGCATCTCCGCTTCCCACTGATCCCAGGCGGGAGGGATGACCTTTATCCCCACTTCATAGCAGAAGGGCCAGCTCTCAGAGGCTCAGTGACTTAGGGTCACACACCTGGTGAGAAGCAAAGACAGACGGGAGCGGACTCGCCAGCCCACTCTGATGAGTGTGGATTGCTGTCCTAGAGCCTGCCCTCTTGACATCCTCCCAACACAGTCCTTTCCTCTCAGCTCTCTGGGCTAAGATGTCCGCTCCCCTCCCTGTCGGTCCCCGCAGCTCACTCATTCTTCCCCAGGAGTTTTTTGATGTGCTCCACGATCTCCTGATTGCTCTTGGTCTCCACATCCACAAGGACCTGCTCACCGGAATCTGGAAACAGGAAATAAAGGGAGAAGAAAACCTAAGAACTCGGCAGCATGCTTTTCAGTTTCAAATGGTGGTGATTTGGGATTTGCTTTTCGTGGAGAAATATTTTAACAATAAAGTAAATATACTTGTTTATGTAATGCATAATGCTACCCTTTTTCCCACATATTTCTTTGCATAATGCTACTCTTTCCCCTGTATTTCTTTGGACATGAGCGAATTTTAGGCATGTACAAAAGCAAACTATTTTAATAGAAATTCCATGTTCACAGAAAGATGCAATGTCATTAACATGGCAATCCTCCCCAAACTGGTCTATAGATTCATTGCAGTCCCTAACAAAATCCCTCAGGTGTTTGTATAGAAACTGACAAGCTGAGCCTAAAATTCATACAAAGGACACAAAACAATTTGGAAAAACAAGTATATAGAAGAATGCTCATTTTCCGATTTCAAATTTACAATAAGCTACAGTAATTAAGTTCTGTGGTTATAGTGTAAGAACAGACTACAAGTAACAGAACCGAGTTCAGAAATAAATCCTTGTATTTATGGTCAATTGGTTTTCAGCAAAGATGCCAAGATAATCCAATGAGGAAAGATAGCTCTTTAAACAAATGATGTTGGGACAGCTGGATATCACTATGCACATAAATGAATTTAGACCTTTACACCTCACCTTAAAAAAAGAAAGAAAAAACATAAAATGGACCAGAGACCTAAATGTAAGAGCTAAAAGTTTTATAAAACTTTTTGAATAGAACATTTTTATAACCTTACCTAGGCAAAGGTTTTTAGATATAACATCAGAAACATGATCCATAGAGAAAAATCTCATAAACTTAATCAAAATTCAAAATTTATGCTTCAAAAGGCACCATAAGCCATAGACTGGGTGATAATATTCATAATGCATACATCTGTTAAAGGACTTGGCATCTAAACTACATAAAGAAGTCTCACAACTCAATAAGAATCCAACTAAAAAACAGGCAAAATATTTGAATAAACATCCTTTTTTAGTTTTATAAGTTTATTTGAGCCTAACGGCATATGCCAGGGAGCTAGATCTCAAATGCTCCTTGAATAAACTTTTTTTTTTAAAGATTTTATTGGGGAATTGAGGAAGGGGAACAGTGTTAGGGAAATAGGGGAGCAGCCAAATTGTTGTCCTTCAGTCTTAGTTGTGTAGGGTGCAGCTAGCTGAGCTCCACGTCCAGTCGCCATCTGGCTGCCCGTCAGCAGCTCGTGACTGTTCAGCTCAAGGTGCCATGTTCAGTCTTAGTTGTGGGTGGGCGTAGCCACCATCCCATGTGGGAGTTGAACAGGAAACCTTGTTGTTAGGAGTACGTGCTCTCACCAGCTGAGCCATCTGTTACCTGTTGGCAGCTCAGCTCGGGCACAGCATCACTGGCCCAAGTGGGAATCGAACCGGCGACCCTGTTGCTCAGAGCTCACGCTCAACCAACTGAGCCACTCGGCCAGCCCTGGGTAAGTACTTTTTAAAGAACTACTCAATATCTACTCAAGAGCTACTCAAAGATACTCAATATCTTAGTCATTAGGAAAATGAGAAAATTGAAGCCACAGTGAGATATTATTAGAGAGGCTAAAATTTTTTGTACATGGATAACAAACACCAAGTGCTAGTGAGGATGCACAGTAACTGGAACTTTCCTATATTACTGGTAAAAACACAAAATAATTACAGCCAATTTAGCCAGTGAATTAAGACCCCCCCAAAAAAAAAAATGAAAAGGAAAAGCTAAAACTCTATTTGCAGATGACATGATTGTATATGTAGAAAATACTAAGAAATTTAGAAAATAAAACTACAAGAAATAAGTGAATTTATAGAAAGTTTGCAAGACACAAAGTCCATACACAAAAATCAACTATTTCTACAAAGTTGTTTCGTGTTAACCAAAAAGCTGCAAAATGAAATATTTTAAAATACCATTTACAATAGTCACAAAACATATACTCAATAAGGTTAAAATGTCCATTCTCCTCAAAATAATATATGTTATTCCAATCAAAATCCCGGCAAGCTTTTTTCTAGAAACTGGCAAGCAAATCTTAAGAGTTTCTATGGAAATGCAAAGAACCTACACTAGCCAAAGTATTTTTGAAAAACAAAGTTGGATTTATACCACCTGATCTGAATACTTATCCAGCTACAGAAACCCAGACACTGGTATTACGGCATAAGATCAGGGAGAAGATGAAGAGAACAGAAATATATGGCCAAGTGATTATTTTGTGTATGGTAAATTACACAACATGAAATTTACCATTTTAACTATTTTAAAGTGTATAATCTGGTGGTTTGGGGTATATTCACAATGTTGTGCAACTATCACCATTATCTCCAGAACTTTCTCATCACCCCAAACAGAAACCTGTTACCAATAAGCAGTCACTTCCTATTCCCCAGCCCCTGGCAACCACTGTTTGTCTCTATGGACTTGCCTATTCTGGACATTACATATAAATGGAATCATACAATACATTGCTTTTTGTGTCTTCCACCTTTCACTTAATATTTTCAAGGTTCATCTGTGTTGTAGCATGTGTCAGGACTTCATACATTTTCATGGCTGACTGTTTTTCTACTCATGATTGATTGATTTTTGACAAAGATGCCACGGAAATTCGGTAAGGGAAAGAACAGTTTTTCAACAAATGGTGCTATAACTTAATATCCCAAATCTAAAACAGAAATGAACCTCAATTCCTAGACTCACTCAATACACAGAAAATAAACTATAAAGCATAAACCTAATGTAAAATCTGAAACTATAAGCCTTCTAAAGGAAACAGTGGAGAAAAATCTTTGGACCTTGGGGTACACAGCGATTTCTTGGAGGACATGAAAAGCACTAAACAGAAAACAACTGATAAGCTGAAATTCATCAAAACTAAAACTTTTGGGCCGGCCGAGTGGCGCAGTGGTTAAGCGCTGGCTTGGGACGCCAGCGGCCTGGTTCAGATCCCACATATGAGGGCCACTGACACTGCCCTAAAAAAAAAACAAAAAAAAAACTAAAACTTTTGCTCCTCAAAAGACACCATTAGGGCCAGCCAAGTGGCGTGGTGGTTAAGCGCTGGCTTGGGACGCCAGAGGCCCCGGTTCAGATCCCACATATGAGGGCCACTGACACTGCCCTCTTAAAAACAAAACAAAACAAAACAAAAAAACCCATTAACAAAAAGCAATCTACAGACAGAAAAAATATTCACAATACATATATCTGGCAAAGGAATTGCATCCAGAATATGTGAAGAACTTAAGAAAACAAACAGCCCAATTGTTTTTCAATGGACAAAGATACAGACTCTTTACAAAAGAAATATATGAATAGCCAATAAAAACTTGTAAAGTTACTCATGGGAAATGCACATTAAAACTTCTATGAGATATACGCCCATTGGAAAGAGTAAATTTTAATTTAAGACAATACAGTGAGCAGAATAACAGCCCCCAAAGATGTCCTTCCTTGTCCTATCCCCCCAAAACTCTGAATATGTCACCTTATGTGCCAAAAGGGACTCTTCGGATGTGATGAGGGACCTGGCGATGGGGCGATTATCCTCGGGAATCTGGTGGGCTCAGTTTAATCCCACGATCCTGAAAATCGGAAAACCTGTCCAGGCTGTAGTCACAGGGATGTGACTATGGAAGAATGGCCAGACATACAATGTCACTGGCTTTGAAGACTGAGGAAGGGGCCACATGAAAAAAAATGTGGGGGGCCCTCTAGAAGCCAGAAAGGGCATGGAAATGTTTAACCCTAGAGCCTTCCAGGCTCTGCTGACACCTTGATTTTAGGCTATGTGAACTTCTAACCGACAGAACTTAAGAAATTTGTGTTGTTTTAACCACCAAGTTTGTAGTAATTTGTTAGAACAGCCACAGGAAAGAAATGCAACTAACCAAACCAGTGTGGGCCAGGATGTGGAGCCCCCAGGACTCACACCCTGCTGCCTGGAGGGGAGAGGGCCAGTCGTTTTGGTAACCCGGGTAGCAGTTTCCACGAACATTACAGACCTGTTCTGGGACCCAACAATCCCCTCTGGACGCACAGGCCCAGAACTGAGCGCCTGTGTCCATAAAGATGACTTGTGCAAGAAGGTACTGAGGGGCACCTGATCTTAGAAGCCAAAACCCAGAAAACAACCCTTGGCAGCCAGGGAGCTCCGGCCACTCAAACCTCCTTGGGAGCGAACCCTCCTGCGAGGAGCAGCCAGCAGCCAGCTGATGGCCCAGCTGTTGTGTCTTTGGGACCCACCACAGCAGCGCTGAGCTAAGCCCAGGCTCTCCCTGGCCATTTCTGCCCAATGCAATACTACAGCTTGCCCTGGGCGGGCCCCGGCTTTCTGAGAGCTACGTCACTACGGGCGCCTCCTGTCCAGCCATCCCTCCTCCTCCCTCTCCTCTCAGAGATGGCAAACCTGCTTTGCCATCTGATGACGGTCCCTGCCCACTCTTCTTCCAGCTCCCCTGTATCTCCAATAAATCTCATACTTCTAACTGCCCTGGCATCTTAACAGAACCCCAGATGTTCACCAACAGGTGAATGGATAAATAAACTGGTATATATTCCTATAATAGAATACTACTTAGCAATAAAAATAAACTACTGATACACATAACGTGATACACGTAACATGTTTGAATCTCAAACACGTGAGTAAAAGCCAGACACAAGAATATATACTGTGAGATTCTATGTATATGAAGTACTGAAACAAACAAGATTTATCTATGGTGAAAGAAACCATGACAGCGGTTGCCCGTGGTGGAAGGGGACTTAACTAGAAAGTCGCACAAGAGGCCTTTCTGCAGAGAGTAACAGAAACGTTCATCCTCATTGGGAAAGGGGTGACACTGGAACACGAATGTCAGAACTCATCAACCTAAGCACATTAGACCTGGGAATTTATTATAGGTAAATTATACCTCAATAAGCCTAATTTTTTAAAATGCAAACACAAAATATCCATACAAAATTGCCATGCCACCGCCATTCTCTTCACCCACCCCTACTTGCTCTTTTTTTTCATACCACTTATAACATCCTGTTTCCTCCTGCTAGGGTACCATGTCTACAAGGGCAGAGACCTTCCTATGGCTTCCTGACAACCCCAGCACCTAGGACAGTACCTAGGTCCTAGCAGATACTCATTACATATTTGCTGAATGATCCAGCCATTTCTGTCAGAAAGAAAATGAACGAACAGCATCATGTTTCCTGAAGCATTTCCCAATCTATACTTCACTTGATTCTCTTCACCATGTAAGGCAGATGTTTTGCCTTTACTTGCGAAATAAAGCAATGGGACTGGTACTCGCTCTGGGTCAGAACGACTGAATAGGGAGCTGGGCCAAAACACCTGCTCTTCTTCTGACTCACAGGTGTTGAGCCCGATTTAACTGAATAACTGTTCACTTGGTCCAGAGAGGACATGGGCAAACACACACTTTTCAAGAGAATGTGGCTGGCACGAAGGGAGGGGCTTTGAGAGATGGGGGAGGGCGGATCGAAGGGTTCAGGGAAGGCTTCCTGGGAGAAGTGCTACCCAAGCTGAGTCTTGAAGGACTAAAATAATAATAAGCAAAGTAGAAAGGGGAGTTCAGTAGAGACCGGCATGGGCAAAGGCATCAGAGCAAGGGGATAGCAAAGGAATTAGGAAAACCCAGCCTGTGTGGTGTGAGGCATGTAGGAGACGTGGGGGCAACAGAAGACAAGACTGGGGGGGTGGGGGGTGGGGGTAGTGGAGAGAGGAGCCCAGATCTCAACAGCCACAAGGCATCACAGTATGGGAAGCCGGGGTGACGGGAGGCGGTGCCTCAGATCACCTGACAGCTGCGTGGGGAGGAACAGATGGGAGGGGAAACAGTCCTGGACCCAGCAGAGGCCCCACACTCACCTAAATAGAACCGAAGGAAGGGTGATGGCGTCATGTTCTTAAACATCACAATCTGCACCCAGGGATTTTTGTACTGGATCTGAGGTATGTTGAAAAACACAAATTTCCTGCAAAAGAGAAGAAATTAAACCCATAAAACAGGAATTATTAACCTAAAATTTTGCATACCTGTGTATTTCTCTAGGAAAAAGGTCCAGCATGTTCATCAGACTCTCAGAGGATCCAACCCCCCACTGCCCACACAAAAGGCTGAGAAGCGTGGCTGAGGGAAAAGATATCTGCATCTTTACCTCACGTTGCACACTAACCTAAAACACCAAAGCAGAAGTGTAAATGTAAAAATGAAACTATGGCACATCCTCAATCTCTTGATTTGTGTGGCAGTTACATGGGTGTATGCATATGTAGAATTCAGTGAGCTGTGTACTTAAACAGGTGTGCCCTTCATGTAGATTATACCGCAATTTAAAAATAAATGAAAGCATGAAAACAAACATGGAGAATATTTGTACAATCTAGAAGTGGAAAAACCTTTAAACTTAGAAGGTTTAAAATAAAGAATAAATATAACTACATTAAAACCTTTGCATGGCAAAATTTACCAAAAGCAAAGTCAACATTTGCCAAACCAAAGGAAAAATGTTTGCAAAACACAAAACCAAAGGCTAAGTCCCTTGTGACAAGAGTTTTACACATCATCAATAAGACTGAGGATTCAACAAGAACAAAGGACAAAGGCCACAAATAGGCAGAAACCAAAATGGCCTATGGTCAGGTGAAGAGATTCTCAATATCTTCCCAATCAAGTCATGTAGGGTAAAGTAGGATTCTTTTTCACCTCTTAGATTGCTAAAGATTTTTATTTTTAAATTACAGAAATGAGTGAACATTGCCTTAAGGATATAAATTGGTTTAACCTCTTTGGAGGTCGGTTTGGAACTAGCAAAATTTTAAAAGCATAGCTCTTAACACAATTTCACGTCTGCTTTGGGATATTTTCACATTTGAATGCAAAGACGTGAGGTTCACTACAGCATTATTTGTTACAGTAGAGGAACAGAGGACTGATTAAGATACAACCGTATGTCTGGATCCCTCTCCACCTGCTCTCCATCCTAAATGGCTAACCTACGTGGACCATGGAAATGGGCTTTCTTGCCCTCTGCATTCTGTTGTGTTCGGCCAACAGGGAGTACTGGCAAAAGACTAGAAGGAGTCAAGTCAAGGTATTTCCCTGGCTTGTCCGCTGAGTCCCAGGTTCCTATCAGGCCGGCCTCTCCATCTCCAGGTGCCAACAATCACTCTCCCCGTCACTTCTGCAAGCCTAGACCGGGGGTCTTGCACAATTCCTTGTGGTTTCTTTTCCCCATCTTTCCCCACAGCTTTGTAAATAGTCCTTTAATTAAAGGCTCCCAAATGGTCTGAATTTAAAGGTGCCCTAGGCTTCCTGCGACCACCCTGCCCCATATACCAGACAACAGAAAGGTGCAAGTGGTCCATGGGACAGAAGCCCCGTTGCCCTACTTGACGACCTCCCAGCTTTATGACCCAGGGCAAGTTAGTGCCCTGTGCTTCAATGTTTATGCAAGACGATGGCGATGCAGGACAAGCAGTCCAGACTGGAGCTGGTCGTCTATTTCCAAGAAGATGAAATTGGCAGAATCAACAGGAAGCCTGGTTATGTGACTGTTTACTTGGGGAGATTCCATAACTAGGGCAGAGTCTGCAGTTGAAACAAAAGCAATGACAATTATGAACCCCAGGGAGAAAAAGAACCTTTGCAAAAACAAAAAGGAAAAATAATCAGCACTCCATTGGGCTCAATCATGTATAGTATGCACAAACTTATATAACAGTGAATAGTGATGTATCCAAAATTCTGAAATGACTGTTATCGATGGGGGGGGGGGTTGGGTAGAATGCATGTGTTGAGGGTGGGGAATGGCTATGGTGGTGACAAGACACTAGATAATGCCTAAAGCTAAGAAAGAAGGAGCTCTCTACATATGATATTTAACTATATGGAGGTAAAGCTCTAATAATGATTAGAGTTGAAAGTTGTTGCCTCTAGGGGAGCAAGTGGGAACAGGGCGCTACTCCAAGCCCTGCCAACCAGGACAGCGCACAGGGCTGCAAGCTCGAAGGCTTAAATTTACCTTCCTGGGCTTAGGACGCCTCTGCTCAATTCCCACTGCCCAGCAAAGAATCCCAACATCACAGAACTTTGTACAAATAAACCAGGGCATATCCATGTAGGAATTTCTCACACTTAAAACTACTAGGAGCAGGATTCTACAGGATTTTAAAACGGTTCTCGCTGAAGCATGGGAGGAACGTTAATAACGGTAAACTTTAGCTGAGCATCTGTGTGTGCCAAACATCTTACTTGGTATTTTATATAAGAATCCTCACAGTGACCCTGGAAGGCAGGGTTTTACAACTAAGGTGGTCAGAAAAATTAAGTAAACTGCTCTAGGTCAACAACTAGTGCATGGAAGAACAGGGGCTGTCATTAGCATCTGGCTTTCTTCCACACTGTCTGTCACTATCAAATTATCCAATTCACCTAGGCTCAGAGGTGGACACAGGAGAACTCAATAAATGCTAGCAGCTGTTACTTTTCTTATTGCATCTTAAAGGCAAGAACATCTGGCACAGGTAAGTAGGAGCTTAGCCCTGAGGTAATGAATAAGGCAGCTCCCCACACACTCAGCAGATACCCAAGGTTATGGCTACCCTAGGGCTGCAGCACTGGCCACTGGCACTTGGAAGGGAAGAAGGGACAACTGAAATGCTGAGGGCACCTGAACAAGCAGAGGCCTGTGGGGCTAGAGAGAGCAAGTCAGGCAGGCTCAAACCCAAAGGCACGCAATTACAAAAAAGGCACAGAATGGCTATTTACCTAGTGGGTATTAAAATACTTGAGCAGTAGAGTATCAGCTTGCAGGCTTCAATTTTGATTGGTTAACCATTTAAATATCAAAGTTTATTTACATAAAAACCTAAACTTCCTAATAAATCTGACATTCTCCCGGAGCTGACACAGCTAACAATGAGACAGGGCATGTTTTCCAGTTCACGCAGACCCATCCAGCCTGCCTCCCTCCTGTGACTCCTGGTGTAGTGGGTTATGGAGTGGGTGCCCATTCACCCCTAAGACCCAGTCTTCCAGGAAGCTTTCATCCCAGCGGACCCCATGCAAGCAGGTCCAAGTTCTTGGGTTCACCTCTGGAAAGTGAATGGCTAAGAGGTGGCTTGTGGCCATCTGACTGCCGTGCAGGTAAGGTCCCTCTCCTGCTCTCACGTCCTTTTGTGATCCATTCCGCACACCCAATCCCAAAGTGTCTGAAGGACACGACTCTCTTCTTAGTCACTGTTGCATTCCCAGCACACAGCACTGGACCTAGCATTCAGCAGGCACTCAATAAATGTATACTTAATACCAGAAACCCCCAAAGCCCCAAAACTGTTGTTGCCTCAAGTTTCAATTCAAACCTCTCACTAGCAAGCTTCCATTCCACGACTCCTTACTCTGTGCCAGGCTGAAAACCATTGTGGAGTTTAAGGGGTGGGAGGGTGGGGAGTTTTGGGGAGCCTGCAGCTACACAGCTGATGGTCACTGAATTATAAAGGTGAGGAGTCCTGCAAACTAGAAGCACTTTCTGAACCACCACTCACTAGCTGGCAGTGGTTCCCTGGACCAGCAAGTTACCTCTCTATGCATGTCCTCATCCTCAGAGTGGGGATACCAATGGGTTTCTAAAATCAAGATTAACGGAGAATGCACCAGAAGCATTCAGAACCACACTGCGCATGTAAGAATTCAATCAATGCCAGGTAGCTGCTGTCATTGCTCTCTTTGCATCACATCGGCCCGGGGGCACCGGTACCATCCCATCTGGGGCACCGAGGAGGAGCAACTCGCCCAAAGCCAGCACGGGGAACGGGAACCCGAACCAAGCCCTTGGCCCCCGGGCTGGGCTCCACCCGGACCCCGTGCCACCCCTCACCACCGCTGGCCTGTGGGACTCGCGTGGCTAAGGGGCTGTGACCTCCCGCGTTAGCCTTGTCCTCCGCCTTCCACCTGGGCCGGCGGGGCCCCGCTCTCCTCGTGGGTCCTGCAGCGAGCGGCTCCTCCGTCGCCTTGTCTGTCCAATGGGGGCAGGAGCGCCAGCCTCAGGGAGCCAGCCCCAGGTCTGCAGGTTACTCTCGGCACGCTGTGACAAGCACTGAGGGCGACCTGCTAGGGCGCGGACTGACCTGGCGCCCTCGCCCAGCGCCCCATGCGTGTTGTAGTTCACCGTCATGACCTTCACGGAGTCCTTGAACACCAGGCCCCCCTGGCTCAGGTACTGCAGGGTGCGGCGGATCGGGAAGCGGCCCTTCATGGGCATGGCGGCGGCGGCGGCGGCGGCGGCGGCCGGGCTCGAGGCAAGCGGCGAGCAGGGAGCCCGTGGCCCACGCCGCGGCCAGCGGACCTTGAGCAGCGACGGCCCCGCGCAGTTTTCACTTCCCGCGCCGACTCACCGGAAGTGCACCCCGGCGGGCAGCGCCCCTGCTGCGGGGCATCCTGGGACTTGTAGTCCTGACTGGCGGTGCTCTGAAGCGGGGGTGGCGACGGCGGCGCGTCCTCCTCCTAGAATGTTTCCACGCTTTGTATATTCCTCTCTCTCCCCTCCAAGGAAAAATATGTTTAAATAGGATCAAACTCAATCATTCAGACAACAAAACTGCAGTAGGAGGGCCTGCCGAGTGGCGCGGCGGTTAAGCGCTGGCTTGGGAAGCCAGCGGCCCTGGTTCGGATCCTACATGTGAGGGCCAGTGACACTGCCCTCAGGAAAAAAAAAAAAAAAACTACAGTAAGAAAGTCACCAGGAGAGCTGAGTTCTGATACCAAATTGGCTAATAACTTTTTTTTTCCTCAAAGTTTAGACTGAGGACATGTCACTACTATTTTTATTTATTTTTTAAATTCTTGTATTGTGAAATAAACATTTTTTTTAAACACTACTATTTTTAAATCCTGGTGCTTTCAAGGTAAGTGGTCTTGGTACAGGATATAATCAAATCGTGACATAGACATCAGTGATTTTTTTATTTTTATTTTTAATTGGGGAATTGGGGGAGGGGAACAGTGTTGGGGAATCGGGGAAGGGGAACAGACAAGATGCTGTCTTTTTGTTCTTCAGTCTAGTTGCAGAGGACGTTGCTTCACTGGCCCATGTTGGTATCGTCATTGTGCTCTTTCTGGATGAGGCAGATCGGTCACCGGCCTCTGGATGGTTGCTCATTGCAGCTATTGGCAGCTCACGTTGGCTGCCGGCCAATCACTGTAGCCTATGGCAGCCCACTGCAGCAGGGGCTGCAGCCTACACCATCGCGGGGGGGGGGGGGGGGGTCACACAGCCCAGCTCCAGGTGGAGCTATTGTCAGCTATACAGGGCAGCGTCACTGGCCCTCATATGTGGGATCCAAACCGGAGCCGCTGGCATCCCAAAACCAGCTCTTAACCAATGCGCCACTCAGCCGGCCCACATTAGTGATTTTTATACTGAGTCACATCCTTAATATAAAGGTACATTTTACTAAATATAAAAAGGGTTCAGTCGTTGAGCTTTTAAATTAGAATTTCATACAGTGCTCTTCATAAAGTTTTATATATTACAGTAGTTAAGTGGCTATAATTTCCTTAACAAAGGCACCTTTAAAAGTATTGGGGGCCGGCCTTGTGGCGCGGTGGTTAAGCGCTGGCTTGGGAGGCCGGCGGCCCCAGTTTGAGTCCCACATATGAGGGCCAGTGACACTGCCCTCTAAAAAAAAAACAATATTGGCACATAGCATTTTGTCTTGCCCTTTTTTTTTTTTAATTTGGTAATTTGAAAGTTCACGTGTCTTCTTTTCCACTTTGTTTAAATTTGTCTTAACAATTCATCATCTAAATAGCCAGCCCTGTTACAGAATAAAGTGAACTTTAACCTGTCATATTAAAGATCAAGTTTTAGGCAGTTTTAGGAGTTGAGCAATTTCTCTAGTGTGTAAACTGATTCTTATATTCAAGTGGCAAATGCACAGCCAATACACGAATGCAGAGTCCATGAATTGAGCTGGTGTTTTAGAAAATGTTTTATCTCCAAGGTTTTCTGCTGTTTTCTCAGGACCATCTGGATATAAGTTGATAGCTGGCCCAGCTATAACATTAACTTTATCCAGCTGAAGAATTGCTTTGTATTCACAAACTGGGAAAAGCGCCTTTAAGGTGGTTATTACCACAGCCGCTCCTGTAATTCCAACCACCATGATGTTCAGAAACAAAAAATGCTGGGAAAACACTGCTTCAGAACCTACGCAGCTCGTTTCTGAACGTTTCCATCCACTGACACACACCTTATATGAAGAGGGAGGCTCTGCTCTGAGAAAAGTTTCAGGTAATTTTCCAGGTAAAGTGCTTTCATCGACAGCGGTTTCCACATTCCTGATAAATAATGGCTGGTAGTCTGCAGTAAACTAACACTTTCTACTTTTTTGGAGCAGTTGGGAAGGGTAAATAAAATGTCATCATCTCAGGAAATGGAGTACAGCATGCTTTCTTCCAAAGATAGCGTGTAGTTTGAATGCCTGAGTATTCCCTGGTTCTTAACTAAAATATCAATTTCAGGAACATTGTTTTGTTGAGCTCGTTTTCCATCCATCTCTACCACCTCTTCTTGAATGACAATTAGTTGCAAACTAGAACCAGATGTCATAGGCCACTCATAAACTGAAATCTTCACACTGACAATTCCAAAATATTCTTTTCCTCCAAATTCTAGAGATTTTCATTCTTCGCTATCAAAATCTGAAAGCTTATTCAAGTTACACCACTATTTACAGGGAAGTCATTTACATACATATACCTGTCCACTCTCATAGGTTATGTTAAGAATAACCTGTTCTTTAGATACCTCTGCATCATCTTTCAGGGTAATTACATTCATTCTAATGCTGTCCCTTGGGGCTCGCAGCAGCAGCAGGCAGCAGCTGGAGCAAGAGCCTCAGCAAGGCAAGTGGTGCCACTAGAGTGCCTTCCATCTTGGACAGGGCTAATATTAATAACTTTTTATTCAGCCAAGCCTCATATATGTCAGTTTTTCTCTCTCAACTTCTCCAGTTTCTAAATGAGGGGTTCGAACTGTACAATTTCTAACATTGACTAAAAACACTGACTTACAAAAGAAAAAAGAAAATTTTGGATACACCTCTTCCAGGTTTAGCCCCTTAACAGCTCTTTTTTTTTTTTTTCTTTAGCTGAGCCATCCTGCCACCTGTTGACAGCTCAATGGCAGCTCAGCTTGGGCTGGGCATCGAACTGCTGTTGCTCTGAGCTCAGCTCCCACTCTTGAGTGAACTCTTAACCAACTGAACCACTCGGCCGGCCCCAACAGCTCTTGACCTCAACTTTTTTCATAAGAAAAACATGAATGAGATGCATTTCTGAAGTACTACTCTTATTGATCAGAGAACGTTTTTATTTCTCTCTTTTTCCCCCAACTTTAATATTTTTTTCAATTACAGTTAACATACAATATATTATCTGCAGATGTCTGACATAGTGATTAGACATTTATATAGCTTATGAAGTGATCACCCCGGTAAATCTAGTACCCATCTGACACCATACATCGTTATTACAATATTATTGACTATATTCCCTATGTTGTACTTTACATCCCCATGACTATTTTGTAACTACCAATTTGTACTTCTTAATTCTTTCTCCTTTTTCACCCATCCTCCTAAACCCCCTCCCATCTGGCAGCCATCAAAATGTTCTTTGTATCTATGAGTTTGTTTCTGTTTGTTTGTTCATTTATTTTGTTGTTTCGATTCCACATATGAGTAAAATCATATGGTACTTGTCTTTCTCTGTCTAACTTACTCCACTCAGGTCCATCCATATTGTTACAGATAGCAAGATTCCATTCTTTTTATGGCTGAGTAATATTTCACTGTATATATGTACCACCTCTTCTTTATCCATTCATCCGTTGATGAACACCCAGGCTGCCTCTATATCTTGGCTATTGTAAATAATGCTGCAATAAAATATGGATGCGTATGTCCCTTCAAAGTAGTGTTCTGGGTTTCTTTGGATAAATACACAGAAGTGGAATTACTGGGTCCTTCTTTATCTCATTATAGCCTTTGTTTTAAAGTCTATTTTTTCTGATATAAGTATTGTTGCTCCTGCTTTTTTGTTTTTATTTTCATAAAATATCGTTTTGCATGTCTTTTTTTTTTTTAGAGAGCAGTGTCACTGGCCCTCATATGTGGGATCTGAACCAGGGCCACTGGTGTCCCAAGCCAGCTCTTAACCACCATGCCACTCGGCCAGCCCTCTTTTTGCATGTCTTTACTTTCAGTTTGTGTGTGTCTTTTGATCTGAAGTGAGTCTCTTATAGGCAGCACATGTAAGGGTCTTGTTTTCTTATTCATTTCACTATCTATCTCTCTTTTTTTTTTTTTTTTTGAAGGCAGTGTCACTGGCCCTCATATGTGGGACCGAACCGAGGCCGCTGGCTTCCCAAGCCAGCGCTTAACCACCACGCCACTCGGCCGGCCCAATATCTATCTCTTTTGATTGGAACATTTAATCCATTTACATTTCAAGTAATTGTTGGTAGATATGTACTTAGTACTATTTTATTCATATTTTTAAGTCTCTCCTCCTCCTCCTCCTTCTCCTCCTTCTTCAACGAGTCCCTCAATATTTCTTGTAGTATTGGTTTGGTAGTGATGAACTCCTTTAGCTTTTTCATGTGTGGGAAGCTCTTTATTTGTCCTTCAATTCTAAATGATAGCTTTGCTGGGTTCAGTAATCTTGGTTTTAGGTCTTTGCTTTTTGTTACTTTGAATATTTCTTGCAAATTCCTTCTGGCCTGCAAAGTTTCTGTTGAGAAATCAGCTAACAATCTTATGGGGGCTCCCTTATAGGAAACTAACTGGTTTTCTCTTGCTGCTTTTAAGATTCTGTCTTTGTCTTTAACTTGTGGCATTTTAATTATGATGTGTCTTGGTGTGGCCCTGTTTGGATTCATCTTGTTTGGAACACTCTGCTTCCTGGACTTGTATGCCTATTTCCTTCACCAGGTTATGGAAGTTTTCCATCATTATTTCTTCAAATAGGTTTTCAATTCCTTGCTCTCTCTCTTCTTCTTCAGTGATGTGAATATTGGTATACTTGAGATTGTCCCAGAAGCCCCTTAAACTATCCTCATTTTTTAAAATTCTTTTTTCTTTTTGCTGTTCTGATTGGAGTTTTTCTGCTATCTTATATTCCAAATCACTGATTCGAATCTCTGCTTCAGCTTGTCTGCTATTGATTCCCCCTAATGAATTCTTTATTTCACTTACTGTATTCTTAATTTGACTGGTTCTTTTTTATGCTTTCTATCCCTATTTTTATGTTTCCTATCTCTTTGTTGAAGTTCTCACTGAAATCACTGAGCATCCTTATAACCAGTGTGTTAAACTCTGCGTCTGGTAGATTGCTTGTCTTCATTTTGTTTAGTTCCTTTTCTGGAGCTTTGTTCTTTCATTTGAGATATATTTGTCTCCCCATTTTGTCTGCCTCCCTGCATTTGTCTCTATGTATTAATTCGAGATGCTCTGTCTCCTAGTCTTAGTAGAGTGGCCTTACATAGTAGGTGTCCTGTGGGACCCAGTGGCCCAGTCTCCCTGATCACTGGAGCCAGATGCTGTGGTGTGTCCCCTGTGTGGGTTGTGTTTGCCCTCCTGTTGCAGTTGAGCCTTGGTTGCTCTTTGCGCATAAATAGGAGGGATTGACCCTCAAGCTAATGGTTGTGAGGGCTGGCCATGATTACAGTGGAAGAGCTGTGGAAGCTCTGTGGGGCTGACCCTGCAGAGCAGGATTGGCTTTAGCAGGGCCCTGGTGCCTGCCCAGTCTGCCCTTTGGGTGTGTCATCTGTAGAGGCAGCCAGGCAGTGCTCCCATGTTTGAAGGCTACCGGGCGTGCCAGCCCGAAGCCTCCTGGGAGGGGCCCCGCTGCTAGCCAGGTTCAGCCTCCACCTGTGCCCTGCCCAGGGCCACCTGGCATGAGCTACAAAGCAATCCACAGATGGCCACTGCCTGTGCTGGGCTTGGAGGTGCCTGGGAAAGGCTAAGCTGCAAACCAAGGCCTGCTGCCACTAGTGCCAGGCTTGGAACTGCTTAGCAAGAGGTATGGAGCATTCCCAGGCCAGATGCTGCTTATTTGGAGTTTGTGAACCTTTGAGAGATTTTAGGGAAGTCCACAGCATGAGCCAAGACAGGTCATCTTTGGTCCTAATCTCTGGGTCTTGTCCCCTTTCCTGAAATAGCTCTGAAGAGATAAAAATGAAAGGAGCATCCTTTGTTATTCATAACAAACCGGTCAACCACACCAGTTTTTGCAAATGAGGTAACTTTTGGAAAGCCCCCTAAGGGTGGGGGCTAGTTGCCAGAACCATGTGATTAGAGGGCTGGGACTCAGCCCCATGCCCCCAACTTCTGACCTCTGGAGAAGGAAGAGAGGCTGAAGGTTGAGTTAATCACTAATGGCCAATGATTTAGACAATCATGCCTAAGTAATGAAGCCTCCGTTTAAGACAAAGAACCCTAACTGAAGGGCTTGGGAGAGCTTTCAGGTTAATGAACCCATCAAGGTGTTGAGAGTGGTGTGCCCAGAGAGAGCATGGAATCTGTACCCCTTCCCCCATACCTTGCCCTATGCCTCTCTTCCATCTGGCTGTTCCTAAGTTGAATTCTTTCATAATTGATAATCTAGTAAGTAGACTGTTTTCCTGAGTTCTGTGAGCTATTGTAGCAAATTACCAAACTCAAGGAGGGGATCGTGGGAACGCAATTTATAGCCGGTGGGTCAGAAACACCAGAGGTCCACACTTGTAAGTGGGATCTGAAATGCAGGCAGTCTTGTGGGACTAAGCCCTTCACTAAGCCTTTCCAGATAGGGTCAGAATTGAATTCAATTGTAGGACATCCAGCTGGTGTCAAAGAATTGGTTGGTGTAGGAAAAAGCCCCTACATTTAGTGTGAGAAGCGTGTTAGTGGCGTTTATGGAAAGAGTTTTCTTTCACCCTTCCCTCACTTAGATCAGGAAGGCTAGAGGGGTGGGGTGAGGAAAATACCCTTCCCCCAAGTGGGATCAGACTCTGGTAAGGTCTTTTCCCCTGAAGAGCTTTTGATCTTAAAATCCACAGGATGAAATAACCCCGTCCCATGTTAGAAACATAAGTGTCCATATACAAAGCAGGCCAGGCAGCTTGGGTTTTGGAGTAAGGCAGACCTGGGATGCAATCCCAGTAGTGTAACCCTGAGCCTGCCTAATCTCACCACACTCACTTGGTCATCTGTAAACCGGGGTTGTTGGAATGATTAAATGAGGTAATCCATACATAATACTTAGTTTTCTGTCTGACCCCAGTGAGAACTACATATGATTTCCTGGTTTAGTAATCTACCTAGGTCCGGGCAAGGTCTGCTTCAAAGGCTCATGTGGTCAATACCAGAAACCCACTCAGCAGCTCCCAACGTCTTTCCCCACTGCCCATTTCTGCCACCTTTGGGTCAGACATAATGCTTGAGCACTCCCACTGTGCCTGACCCAGATCAAACCCTCCTTGCGACTTAAGGGCAAAGTGGGTGAGGCTGACCAGGCTTTAAATCCTCATTCCACCACTGTGTGACTCCAACCAGGCTAACTTCTTTCATCCTGTTTCATCTATCAGCTGACTACCCAAGTAACTACCTCAGGTCTATTGGTAGCTAAAAGAGGAATGTGTGAAAATGTAGCAGGGCCTGGCACAAATGGCAACCTCATTGTGTTTCTTCTAGTGTGAAATGGGGAGAAAAGGTTTAGAAATGGTTTTACTCTATGCTTGTGTAAACGGTTCATTTAATCAATACTGCAGGAGTAACGGGGTAAGGGCAGAACTAGAGTGCACATTTATACCAACAAGAGTCTAGTGACTTGATTCTGTTTGGAGGCCTTACCCAGACAGATACACTGGAGCTGGGACTATCTTCTGATACTCACAAGGTCATTAAGAAAGGGGAGAAGGGAGATACGTTCGTTAGATCACTCCTTTCTGTCGGTGGATGCCACTGAGTAAGCATCGTCTAAGTGTCCCCTCCCGCGGTCGTCATGTCTAAGTCAGAGTCTCCCAAAGAGCCTGAGCAGCTGCGGAAGCTCTTCATCGGAGGTTTGAGCTTTGAAACAACCAATGAGAGTCTGAGGAGCCATTTTGAACAATGGGGAACGCTCACAGACTGTGTGGTGATGAGAGACCCAAACACGAAGCGCTCCAGAGGCTTTGGGTTTGTCACCTATGCCACTGTGGAGGAGGTGGATGCAGCCATGGATGCAAGGCCCCACAAGGTGGATGGACGCGTTGTGGAACCAAAGAGGGCTGTCTCAAGAGAAGATTCTCAAAGACCTGGTGCCCACTTAACTGTGAAAAAGATTTTTGTCGGTGGTATTAAAGAAGACACTGAAGAACATCACCTAAGAGATTATTTTGAACAGTGTGGGAAAATTGAAGTGATTGAAATTATGACTGACCGAGGCAGTGGCAAGAAGAGAGGCTTTGCTTTTGTGACTTTTGATGACCATGACTCCGTAGACAAGATTGTCATTCAGAAATACCATACTGTGAATGGCCACAACTGTGAAGTAAGGAAAGCCCTATCTAAGCAAGAGATGGCTAGTGCTTCATCCAGTCAAAGAGATCGAAGTGGTTCTGGAAACTTCCGTGGTGGTCGAGGAGGTGGTTTTGGTGGGAATGACAACTTTGGTCGTGGAGGAAACTTCAGTGGTCGAGGTGGTTTTGGTGGCAGTCGTGGTGGAGGAGGATATGGTGGCAGTGGGGATGGCTATAATGGATTCGGTAATGATGGTGGTTATGGAAGAGGCGGCCCTGGTTACTCTGGAGGAAGCAGAGGCTATGGAAGTGGTGGACAGGGTTATGGAAACCAGGGCAGTGGCTATGGCGGGAGTGGCAGCTATGACAGCTATAACAACGGAGGAGGCGGAGGCGGCTTTGGTGGTGGTAGTGGAAGCAATTTTGGAGGTGGTGGAAGCTACAATGATTTTGGCAATTACAACAATCAATCTTCAAATTTTGGACCTATGAAAGGAGGAAACTTTGGAGGCAGAAGCTCTGGCCCCTATGGTGGTGGAGGCCAATACTTTGCCAAACCACGAAACCAAGGTGGCTATGGTGGTTCCAGCAGCAGCAGTAGCTATGGCAGTGGCAGAAGGTTTTAATTACTGCCAGGAAACAAAGCTTAGCAGGAGAGGAGAGTCAGAGAAGTGACAGGGAAGCTACAGGTTACAACAGATTTGTGAACTCAGCCAAGCACAGTGGTGGCAGGGCCTAGCTGCTACAAAGAAGACATGTTTTAGACAATACTCATGTGTATGGGCAAAAAACTCGAGGACTGTATTTGTGACTAATTGTATAACAGGTTATTTTAGTTTCTGTTCTGTGGAAAGTGTAAAGCATTCCAACAAAGGGTTTTAATGTAGATTTTTTTTTTTTTGCACCCATGCTGTTGATTGCTAAATGTAATAGTCTGATCATGACGCTGAATAAATGTCTTTTTTTTTTTAAAAAAAAAAAGGGAGAAGGGATGTTATCTGGTGACTCACAATATGTATGCACACATACACACACACACACAACCACTAGCATCTGTTATTTTATTTTATTAAAAAAAGGTTCCAATACAAGACTCCAGAGTAGTGCATGCAAATCAATGACCCTTAAACTGTCCATCACTGTCAGATGACCAGCACAATCTGCTACCACAGCCTGTGACCTGGTAAAGGGACCAGCTTCTTATTTCGAGGCCCATCACCTAACTTTGCCAATCTCCAACCTATCACATGGCTCATGAAGACTCAGGTACATTTCAGTATCTGAACAGCGAAGACACACTGAGCTGCAAGTACAATGAATAAGTGTCTTTAGTGTGTTAGGGAAAAATAAAAACAAGGCATAAAAGGGAAAAGCCAACTTCATTTTGCCGGAATCCCCAAAGTCTCTTCCATATATGATCTGTATTTAGGGAGATTTGCCAACGCCATATCAAGAACTTGCTCATTTTCCAATGCAAGGGTACCATCTGCATTGAAGGAGTGCAAGGAGGGTGAAATATTCACATGAGGTAAGAACATGAAGTTGTGGTTGCAGCTCACAGGCTACCTTTTCCCTGATGTTAACCCATCTCTATAAATCCAACTTGGTGCCTGTGTGAATTCTGGGAAGTGGTACTGCTGAGGGACAGAGAATTCTAATTAACTCCTATCACATCTGTGATTATGGGAGAATACAGCCATGGAAGAATTCAATCATATTAGAGGGTTTTAGTTTAGTTTAGGATAGTTGATTTTTTTTTTTTTTTTAGTTTTAAAAATGTCTCTTAATCTGTGTTTCTCAATGCTCTTAGTTACTTACACATTGCTACCTGAGGTTAATCTCAGGGAAAGGGTATGGTTAGTAAACCAGTCTTAACTGACACCACCAGCTAATTAAAAGAGAGATATTCTCATAAGAAAAGTAATTATGATGAAAAGCAGCATTTAGCTTCTGGAACTACCTGCTTTTTGGCACAGAGAGCTTCCTTCTCAGACAGAAATGACTACTGAGCCAAGAGGAGCATGCCACCATCCATGAAACCCCCCAGAATTACAGCAGGAGGGCATGGACACCCATAGCAGGCAACACTTTAGATACCTGATTGCCAACTTCCCAAAACTCCCACGACAATCAGCAAGGTTGGTAATTGGTTGTTAGTATCCCCTTCAGATGCCTTTGTGAACAGAACCCAAATACAAAGGGTCCTCCACAAACTCCCCACCAGCTCCCCATTCCCACACCCCATATGGGACCTTTTCATTAAGCCCAAAGATCCAGCGGGTGCTAAGGAACTGTGAATAGTGTCCACACAAATATGGGTTATTTTTATACCACAATATTTTTCAAACATTCCCAAGATCAACAGGGGTCTTCCCAGGATGTAACAAAATGAATTTTGGTGCTCACACCAGTAACCAGTGAGAGTCTGACCCAGTTGGTTAAGGGGAATTAAAGTGACTAGTGGTCAGTTATTGTTCATTAATTAATAAGCGTAATTGCAGGAAGTCTACCCAGAGCTGAGCACACTTGGATATCATGATGTCAGATGTCAGTTAAGGGTTATGTTCCTGTAAACCAAAGCACCAGAACTAAATTAATAATTTCCCTCTTTGTCCTTAATTGATGAAGAGTTCAAGTACTACAGTGGTACCAGAATAGCTGCGGGTTGCACCTCTTCCAACACTTCAGTTTCTTAATGCTAAACTTTGGGAAGAAAATATCTCACCGGTGCCACAGGTCAGGACAGCATGAACCAAAAGGGAAGAAGGCAGATCAGATAGCCTTGGAAATTATATTTTCTTCTGACTTAGGGCAGCTTCCACTCTCCTGACAATATTCCACCAAAGCTTCCTGATTACCAATTCCTAAATTATAGACTGGGCCCCCCGAAAAATTCCAGGTCCATGTAATTTTGCCAAAGCTCTAGAAGTTTCTCCAGAGACAGACAATAGTTCCAGCAGTCATTCCGTTCCAACAGAGCAACATCTGGATGAAGACTCTTCTTCCAAATATCACCACCTCTATCAACCACAGAGTTAGCCATTCTTACTTTCTAAAAAGCTCATGATCAGACTCAACATAGCTACCCCATCGCTGGGAGTTTAACTTCTTAAACGAGACAAACAAGAACTTAGCCAGAAAGGGAAACAGACCCTGGAGAAACCTTATCCCCATTACCCCCTCTTAAAAAGAGGTGCTGGGCTCTCCTGGGTCTAAACCAGTGCCTTCCTAGCGATATCTCTCCCTTCCATTGCACAGGCAGGATGTACCCAGCAAGCAAGAGGAAGCCCCAAATGAAAGGAACCCACAGCCTAATGGGGACAGACTTCTGCCAGAGCAGAGGAAGGTTTACAGAAGTCCATCTTGTCTGTCTGTCTTGGCTAAAGGAAGGGCCCTATAGAAGGTTGCCCTGGGGCCAGCCGAGTGGCTCAGTTGGTTAAGAGCTCGCTCAAGAGTGCAAGCTGAGCTCTGAGCAACAGCAGTTCGATGCCCGGCCCAAGCTGAGCAGCCGCTGAGCTGCCAACAGGTGGCAGGATGGCTCAGCTAAAAAAAAAAAAAAAAAAGTTGCCCTGTAATACTGCATAATGGCCAAGGATTGGCAGGAGCAGATGGACTCTGGAGGTGCACAGTAGCCATCTCTGGACTGGGCCCTACAGAACTGCATTTAGTTGTATCTCAGTGGTGAAACTTTTAAGTCCCCTAAAGGAAAACCCAATTAAAAAAAAACAAACAAACAGGAAAAGCCCAGCAAATGAATGCTGACTCTCCCTGTTCTAGCTCCCTTTTTATTCTTCAGGACTGTAGTGAAAAGCCTCCAGGAAAGAGCAGATTGCCTCGCCTAAGCTGTGCATCTTCACGCTTACCCTTTCTCCTTTGCATCAGCCCCACCGACCCTCTCTCCTGCTCACTGGCTCCTGCCAGGCCTCTCCCCCTCCCCCCCAGTCAGTCAGAGCCCCCCTTCTGTTTGGCCAGGGTGTGCTTCAGCTCCCTCAGGTTCTCCGTCAGCACCTCCACCTCATCCAGACGGCCGCACTGCTTGGCGTCAAAGATGTACGCCTTGATGTTATCGATTTGCTGCAGGAGAAGCTCCTCCTCGATGGGCTCCTCTCCCTCGGGCCCACTGTCACTGTCCATCTCAAAGGGGTTGCTACAGGTGGCTTCCTCGAAGGGGTTGCCAGGAACAGGGGGGCTCGGAGGCCTCTGGTGGGGACACTCATCCTCATCGAAGGGGTTGGGCGCTGGGCTGTCTGAGTTAGTGAAGGGGTTCCCTTCCACTGCCTCCTCTTCCTCCTCTTCCTCAAAAGGATTGTAATCCTTGAGGGTGCGGGATGAAGGGCCGGAGGCAGGCTCTACAGCAGGAGGGCTGCAGGAGCGCTCTGCGGCGGGGCTAGAGAGGTCTTCCTCGTTGAAGGGGTTGAGGGAGGGGACCTCATGGTGCTGGGCTATGCTGCTCCGGGGCAGGAATTCCGGGCCGAGGGCTGGGGGCCCAGACCACACTCTGATGGGCTCGAGAGCTGAGCTGGGTGAAGGGGTCTTGGGAGCTGCACTGCTCTGAACTGGGGAAGAGCCCAGATCCAAAGCATGAGCAAGGTGGGGGTGAGGCTGTCTGCTGGACTCTAGCTGGAAAGGCCTGACTTCTTGCAAGTCCAGGGACCGGGTCCGTGTGTGCAGGGATGCTGCCTGGAACTGCTCCCTTTCTCGTTCCCACTCACGTTCCTGCAGCCTCTGCAGCTGTTCGCGCTGCAGGTCCTCCTCCTCAGCCTGCTTCCGGGACAGCTCGATGGCCTTCTCCGTCTGCTGCTGGTCGTACTCGTCCTGCAACTGCCGCAGGTTCTCCTGCAGCGTGCGCACTTCGTCTGTCCGGCCCGCGGCCTTGGCCTGCCTGATAAATGATGTGATGTTGTGGATCTGCTGGAGAAGGGGGTCCGAGTGTTCCTTCTCCCCCTGACCTGACAGGGGGAGCCAGCCCTCAGCCTTTCTCAAGGGGACAGGGCCCCTGCGAAGGGATGCCACCTCCCCATTGGCACGAGACGGCAGGTCCCTCCGCCTTTCCGCAAGCCTTCGCTGGGATTCCAGGGCAGCCTGCGGAGACACCAAAGCCAGAGAAGAGACACAGTTACCAGGCCAACAGCAACCACGCCATCAGCTACCCACTGCATTCCCGCTACCCCTGTGCCCCCAAGGTTTGAACTGCCCACCTCAGCACTAAAATAGCCAACTGCTAAAATCAAGCCATGCTTTTGTTTCAGGGGGAGCGGGACTAACCCTGATTTTCAACAATGGATAACAGTAAGGAATAAAATTTTCTCAAGCTTAGTTTCATTGACTGTATACTTGTCTTAAACTACTATTCATTTACACTAGAATCTCACACAGTATTAAATACACGTTATTTTCTGTTTAATATGCACATTACAAAGAACTCCCTGGCATCTTGGTCCTCTGCACCCTGGACTAGAGCAAGAACTACCATTCTCTCCAGAATCCTGGACAGGAGAAAACCAGTAAAACCTCTGAAAGAAAAATCGGACTTGCAGAGAGAAACAAGTCTGACTTCTCTAGATGAGCACGAGGCCAGAACAGAAGAAAAATGGGAACTAGAGCGAGTGAGAGGTTCTGATTAACTACGACCTCGCAGGAACCTTGGGAGCCTGCACAGGCCTCTGTGCTCAGAAGAGGACACTCACTGAGCTCCACTCACCTGTTTCTCCAGGACCCTCTTCCTCTCCACCTCCTGCTTCCTTTTCTCTTTCAGTTCCTCAAACTGTTCTTTCGTTGGCAGTGACATCAAACCAAGCAACTTTTCCTGTAGGAAGTCACAGATAATTTTACACTTAAACCCTTTTAAGAAAAAATGCACCTTAAGTCCTGTGTTGAGCGTCCGCTTAAGCTAAGTCACTCCACCCTCGGACAGTCACATGAATTAGCTAGTAGCAGGAAAAGACCTAACCCTTAAATCAGGCCAGAAAGTCAATTCCCTTATGAATGATCAATACCAGGTAGTCCAGTTATTCCCACTCACAATGAGGCCTGTGCCCTGCTTGTCCCATCTGAATTTGTAAGCCTCCATCTGAGCCCCCACTACCACCCTTCCCAGCTTTACGTTTGTCCACAGCACTTTTCAACATAAGCTATATATTTTAGGTGTTTCTTGTCTATAACTCTCTCTAGAATATAAGCTTTATGAGAATGGGAATGTTTGTCTTTTTGCTCATGGCAGGATACCCCCAACCTAGAACATTGCCTGCTACATATAAGCACTCATCAAATGACTATGGAATACAGTCACTTATCAAAGGGAAAGGGCTTGATTCTCTGCAATACGGTATTGGAAAACTAACCCAATAGGACTCTATTAGATCCGTCATGGAGCCCCAGAGATGGTTAACTGTGACTCTCACAAGGGGCCATCTGAGGTAGAAACAGTTCAGACCTAACTACCTGGCTTTAGTCTGCCTTTCAACAATGAGCTGTTTCCTCCCAATCAATGGTCCAGGCAGAGTTCCTGAGGAGTTATCCTAAGGAAGAAATGCTACATACGCATATGTCCATCAGGCAATACTCCTACTAGCAAAAAAATGAGACCCTATCAAATGCCCAATGAAAACGGAATGGTTAAATAAAGGATGGTATATACGTCAAAGCAGTATTTTGTAGCCATTCAAATGAGAGCTATTTGAGGACCATGCAAAAAAGTACTTATGATATAAAATTCAATGATAAAAATAGAAGACATACATTTGCAAATATACACTAATTATAACTACTTTATATAACAAATGCAAATGGAAAAAAAACAAGGAAGTATACCAGAATGATACATGATGGTATTAGGGACATAGGATTAAAAGTAGTTCTTACTGTTCTTTGTAATTCACGTTTTTCTCTAAATGTGGCACAATGCATTTATAATCTTAAAAGACTGTAAATGTACAAATAAAAACTAAGCAAGCCATTTGCTTGGTCTGCCTCCTGAGTTGTAGAAGAGCAGGGGCGGTGATGCGACATTTCTGCCACCCCAGGAGGGCGTTACCTGCACAAAAAGTGTCGCTGAGTATCTGATCATCCTCTGCAGCCGCAAAGTGTTTGGATGTGGTGGAGGTTCCTGGTTCAAGCCTAAGTTTAAGATCTTCTTACTGAATTGAAACAAACACATCACTGTAACAAGCACTGACAGCTTCAGAAACAAGGGTGAAAAGTCTCTGAGTTTCCAGGCTTGCAAGCTGGGGAGATTTGTGGAGGAGACGGGTTAGAGACTCCACTGAAGTGTCCTTGAAGGCAGAGCCTGTTTCTTACCCTTTCGCTGTACCCAAGGCCTCTAACTCAGCACAGGGTGCATGACAAACACTTGGCCACAGAGGGACTGACCATACGTGCAGGGCCAGCTTCATGGGTGAGTGACCTGTGCAGCCACACAGGGCCTGGTGCTTAAAAGAGCCCTGTGCTCGGTTTAATATTCTGCTGTCACTGTCTTAAAATCCTTAATAATTTTGAACAAGGGACTTGCATTTTCATCTTGCACCAGGCCCCACAAATTACAAAGTCAGTCCTGCATGTACAGATACACAAGGATTTCTCAGTTCTTCCTCTGAGTCACTGTACTTCCTACACTGCAAAGGACTGATTTAACCCCAGCAGCCAGTCCACAGTTAAAAAGCAGCTGTGGACTTGAAGAAAGAGTCTGAGTTTCCATCCTGGCTCCACCCCTTTTGCTAGCTGTGGTGCTCTCACCAATACAATGGGGTGGTTAATCCCTACCTCAGAGGGCAATTTGGGTAGAATAAATGAGCTCTACACTATATGGAAATATCCAGTGACATTTCCTGGCACACAGCTGGTGTCCGTAAGCTCTTATTCCTTTAATAATAATGAACATTAGAAATCTTTAACCAAAAGTTACTGAGATGAGTTGAGTGCCAGAGCTGATACCTTCCTCAACCTCCTCCTCACACATACCGCTAACAGCAGGACTCTGGGTAAGACACCCACCAGCGCATTAAAACACTCAAGGCAGCAAGTGAGACATCACCTAACAGGCCTTACCTTAAAGCATCTATTAGCTCGTACACTTTTTGCACTTCTATTCGAAGGTCATTGGCATGTTCCAGACTGTAGGTTGTCTCTCCAGCACTAAGGAGGAATCACGGAAATGTTTGATCTAAATTTCATCACACTGACTGGGGAGTATTGTGTAAAAGGACTCTAACGAAAGGTTTAAGGCCTCACAAAGGGAGACGCAGTTAATTCTCTCCAAGTGGCATTTTGGTCTCTTGTATATAATGTAGTGCTCATTCCTTTTCAAAATATAAGTGTTAATCAATTAGAAGCGACTTTTCAGTTTGCAAATGCCATAGGGACAGATTTGTGTCTAGGTGTCTGAGGCCCAGCTCTTAAGCTCATGGCCAAAATAAATGCAACTTCATCTGCTTTGGCCTACTTTCCCTAAACAATTTCATTATATCTAGTAAGATGTATGAAGTAGTTTATTAAATAAATTTTTATACTACATCAGAGTAGAAAGTACTTGGCCTTTCTCAAACACTACCCAGGGACAATAGGAACAACTGGAAAGCTGACCATGGGATCCCCAGTGGCGCTATCCAGCACGGCTTCCTATCAGCTGCGCCATGCTTGTGGATCTCACGAACAACCGCTCCCTACATGAGAAAAGCACTTTGACTCCCAATCAAGAAGGGAGGAGAGGGAGGAACTGTGCCCAGGGTGGAACAGGGGACATCAGGGAAGGCCAGAGGCAGCTTGACTTTAGTGTCAGAGAAACAACAGCAGTTATTGTGTGATCTTAGCATTGTTCAGAACCAGTGCTCTGAGTTAAGGAACGGAAAGAGGAAGACTGGGGCTTAGGAGGTGCGAATATAAGCGGGGAGGAACCCTAGGACAGCGATGCCTGACAGGGCTCAAGAAATAGAGTTTGCTCTCCTTCCACGGCCTGCTGCCAGGGGCTGCAGGCACCTAGTTGTTGGGACGCAGGGAAACAGGACGGGTCTACAGTAGTTTCCCTCCCTTTTTGTTCTTCCCTTCCCACCTCTGTTTCCTTCCCTGGGAAATATGGGGGGAGGAACAGGGAAGGGAAGAAGAGCCCCCTCTGCAACAGCAGAGGCAGGGAGAGATGCAGGGGAAGGGGTGTTTTTGCCACAAACCAACTGGGTTTAGTCTGTCATGTGTTTTAAGGCAGAAATTTATAGACTCGAGAGTCAGAAAACTCATTATGGACTATACAAACAAAACAAATCATTTTTTTTGCATGTGAGACCCACAGTGGGCTTAGAACATGGTCATTAATATCATGAAGGGAAAGCCAAGCTTCCACCATACAATATTTCACAGTAAATGTCCAAATAACAATATAGATTTATTCTAAACAAGGCAAATCTAATTCTGCATGCATCACTACAAAGGTGGCAGGTGGGCAACGCAGGTTTTAAAAAAAAAGGCAGACAATCCTTAAATTGAGAACACTAGGTACCATAATTAATTTTTTTTTCTGCAAGTTGGGAAAAGAATGCTGGGATTTGATTTTAGTAGCAGCACCTCAAATTTTTGCTCACATATCACTAACCTTCAGAAGAAGCAATGCTCTTAAGAAAAAGTCAGCAAATTTTTTCCATAAAGCGAGAGGGGGAATCAGTTGACTGCTAATGAGTGTGGGGTTTCTTATTAAGATGATGAAAATGTTTTAAAATTAAGACAGTGGTGATGGCTGAATAAATTTGTAAATATACAAAAGCCACTAAACTATACATTTTATTGTAAAAGGGTGAATTTTATAGTGTGTGAATTATAGCTTAACTTAAAAAAGAAACAGATGGCAGACTAGATGTGGCCCGTGGGTCCAAGTGTCCCTATCCCCACTATAAAGGAAATGCCTGCTCTAAGCCCTGACACCTCAGTGTCACCCTTAAGTGGCATCTCCCCAGACATGAGCAGGAGGCACACTACCCTTGCTCACCTCCAGATGCCACACTTTGCAGCAGTGCCTGCTGTCCAAAGCCCTTTCCAGACCTGCTCAATCTGGGGTCACCTGATCATGGCTACAGAGGACAGTAATGTGTGCGACACAAAACTACAAACATGACAAAGATTCTCTGCAGTTGGTCACAGAAGAAAAGCACGGCCAGAGTGAAGATTTTCATTTTCAGCTACTGAAGATTTGAACTAAAATACCAGAAAAGAGTCATTGAATTAGAAAAACAGAAAACAGCTTACTTTAATGACGCTGCCATCTTGATGTATTCAGGAGCTTTTTGGTCTACTTTCTCCATGCAAAGTCGTAATTTCTAAAAAGAAAAAAGAGGGTGAGTGGTGCTCTCAAGATGTTATGCTGCATCAACAGAAATATATTTAAAATGTGCAGTTTTCTAAAATGTAAAAATGCAGATAGTGGTTTTTTGTTTTGTTTTTACTGTTATCAATTTCCTGATTTACAGACCTACTTTACAAGCAGAAAATTTTGCAGAAAGGAAAGAGATGGCAAAATTTTTGACTAGATGTTTTTGAGAGGAGCAAGGCCTTCCAGGACACAAGCCAGAGTTTATCAAGGCAAAGAAAAGGAATTACTTGCTACATTCTTTCTCTGCCACGTGATGCAAGACACCAGCATGATACATCTACAGGGCTTACTTCAAAAAAGAAGGAAGCAAAAAGCACAGTTGCTATTTACAAAAATGAGTTATCAGGTCATAGACTCCACATAACGGATGGATAATGCCTACATCTGCAGCTCAGCACAGGGTTTAATTAACACCATTTCTAGTAGCCTGAGTCATTTCACAGTGAGTCCAGAAACAGCCATTATGACCTGCAGAATTTCTAACAGTGACCATTCAGTGATCAGACACATATGCACTCTTCTGCTCCGTTTTGTATGAGCTGCTTCCTCTGCCAGGGCTCATCCCCACCTCCCCATCTCCTACAGCCTCCCTGCTCCACTTCCACCTGGCTAATCTTTCTCAGCTTGTAGGTCTCACCTGGCCATTAAGAGGCCCAGCCAGTCTGACCCTAAATCCCATGTTTTTGTACTACACTATGTTCCTCTCAAAGTAGCATCTATTAAAGGTGTTCTGGGGCCACGAGTGGTAAGGAGAGCTGAGGCATGGGAGAGGACTTAAAAGGGGAAGCTCTGAGCCTCTGGGCAGTTACTCATACTGGTAAAGCCCAAAGCTCCCAGGTGAGCGTCACGGGGCTCTTCTGGCCCACTGGTCACCACCAGCTCCAGCTTCTGCCCTCACCACAGGGTGACCATCCTTTCTCATCTTATCTCTGGGCCACCAAAGTCTCCAACCTCTGCCGTCAAGAGAGCAAGGAGAGGCGAGGGAACAAGTCTGTGGCAGCACACACAGGATGGCTCTGTGACTCACCCAGGACACTAGCTAGAAAATCATACCATGGCCCTTCAGCAGAAACTAAAAATGATTCAAAGGATCACTTCCCAATGCATTCTCCAAAATCTGCAGGCATGTTTGTAACGAACAGCCAAATCCGCCTTTCGAATCAGACCCGACCGCACACAATGAGTCACCTCATAGAGTTTCACAATGTCGGGGGTGTGCTCCTTCTCATCAATCTGTTGCTCTCTCTTGAGCAGCGTGTCCTTGCAGTGTGTACAGCAGCGGATCCGGTCATCATCCTTCTCATCCAGGACGGAGCTCACACTGCTCATGCTGCTGATGCTGCCCCGGCGGGAGCCATGAACACTGTTGGGTGACTGGCTGGGGCTGGTGTGGGTGCTCAGGACATCCTTGCTGGCAGTGGTGAGCTTGTCTGTAAAGCGCAACACAGGACAGGCAGCAGTGAGCCCACAGCCTCCAATCACCCACTGCCCACAACAGGAGGGGAGTCCACAGGTGCTGATGGGGTAAGAGCAGGCCCTGCCTGTGGGCAAGAAGCACCCACACTTCTGCTTTCCTGGGGTCAGGGTCTGCGGTGGGAAGGACTCCCACTGCCAGCCAGGAAAGAGCAGACAGCCTAGGATGGTCTGTCTTTGAGAGTCTGAAGCCCACCCCTAACCTGGCCTTCCCTACTGCCCTTCTCCATTTGCCATGCCTCAGACCCAACCCACGTTCTCCCTAGACCATCCCAACAGCCTTCCCCACTCCCAAACACCTGACTCCTACCCCTTTCAAAGCTCGGTTTAAATGGCACATCCTCCAGGAAGTCCAAAAATGATCTGCCCTTCCTATCAGCAGTTCCTACCACATCGCCCCTCTTGGAGAACTTTCCACTGTATGTACACCCCAGAGCTGCCCAAGGAATCTATGAATCTTTGAAAGCAGAAACTGTCTTATTCATACTTGTACCCCTACATATACAACAGGGCCACTTCATAGCAGTTGACAAGTAAATGTTGGTTAATTAGCCCAAAAGAAAGACGGATAGTGTCCCGAAAACATAACTTATGAAGTCTCGGATGAGACAGAAAGCTGGTCTTGGGGAAAAAGGGACAGTGTCAAGGTAATGTGTGCCCAGGGGATGTCAGAGCTGGACAGAGGAAGCATCTGCTTCTGCCCCATACTGTCCAGACGCCCTGTAGCCAACAGCACATGCAGAGTCAGCGGATCTCTCCAGAGTTGCAAAACCACCCCAAAGGTCCCAGAATTGACCAAAAGCCTGTTAGTTCATCTTTAGCAAACTTTAACCAACTGAGATTCAAAGTTCTGGACTTCTGGTTCCACCTAACCTTTGTAGCCTCATTCCAGTAATTCTCGAACACTTCCTCCACATTTCCCTGACTATTCTGTTTGTCATCCACTAACCTTCCCCAGGACCTTTCTAAACTCCATGCCTCTGGTCCTGCTCTTTACTCAGGATGCCCTCCTGCCCCATCTCTTTGCAGTCATCTTTCAAGGCTCTTCTCGAACATCACCTCCCGACCCCGAGCATCCATGCTTTTGCTCTCGCCCAGCCTCCACAGCACTTATGACCTTACAGTCTGTTCTATATAATAATTATTTGTGACTTTTATCTCAAAGGAAAGGATTAGCCTGCTACTCATTTTTCAAGACCCTCTCCTAGAGTCTCCTCTCAAAGCCTCACCTGCCACTTCCAAGCAAAGCTGATAAAGAGTTGGTAAGCTCTCCTGGGTGCCTGATGCACCTTCTCTCATACTTATTTCTTCTTCTTTTTTATTTTTTATTTTTATTTTTTTATTTTTTTATTATTATTTTTTTAAAGATTTTATTGGGGAATAGGCGGAGGGGAACAGCGTTGGGGAATCGGGGAAGGGGAACAGACAAGTTGCTGTCTTTTTGTTCTTCAGTTTAGTTGCGGAGGATGTTGCTTCACTGTTGGTTTCGTCATTGCGCTCTTCCCGGATGAGGCAGATCGGTCGCCGGCCTCTGGATGTCGCTCACTGCGGCTATTGGCAGTTCACGCTGGCTGCCAGCCGCTCACGCTGGCTGCGGGCCACTCACTGTAGCCTATGGCAGCCCACTGCAGCAGAGGCTGCAGCCTACACCATCGCCGGGGCTCACACAGCCCAGCTCCAGGTGGAGCTGTTGTTAGCTGTCGAGGGCAGTGTCACTGGCCCTCATGTGGGATCCGAACCGGGGCCACTGGCATCCCAAAACCAGCGCTTAACCAATGCACCACTCGGCCGGCCCCCTTTTTTTTTTTTTTTTTAGCTGAGCCATCCTGCCACCTGTTGGCAGCTCAGCAGCAACTCAGCTTGGGCTGGGCATCGAACTGCTGTTGCTCAGAGCTCAGCTTGCACTCTGGAGCGAGCTCTTTACTAACTGAGCCACTTGGCCAGCCCCTCATACTTATTTCTTTATAAAGCAATTATTTGTTTGTGAGTCTGTCCCCTGTTAGATGCTAGATCCCTTGAGTAATGGACGATGCCTTACAGACCCAAGGTGGGGACGTATGATCTATAATCCAAGTTCTGCCTGTGTTTGTACGGCCCTCGTACTAAGTATGGTTATTACATTTTTAAAAGGTTGTTTAAATAAAGAAGAAATGTCACAGAGATAATATGTAGCTCACAAATTCTAAAATACTTACTATCTAATCTTTTACAAAAAAAAAGTTTGCCAACCCCTGTTACTGTATCCCTGGCCCTCTAGCACCGTGCCTAATCTGTAGAGGGCTTCATGAAATCAACAAGTGAATGAATGAAAATCCCATGGCCATTAATTTAAACAAGACTTCAAAAAAAATCACCCAATGGTGATCAGTAAACAGCCTCTATGTTACCTACTTGCAAAGGGAAGGCTGATGAGCTCCATACACTTCTTGCACATAATAGACCCACAGAGGCGGCAGTGGTGACGGCGGTTACGGATGCTAAACTTATTCCCACAGTCTGGACAAAAAGGGACATCCTGGTCATTGACCCAAGGCACCACGGACTTTTCTATTGCTTTGAGAAAAACAAAACAAAAACCAAACAAACAAAAAAGCAAGCCATTTAAAAAGAGATTTGGTCAGGGAGAAAGACAAGTAGAATGAAAATGAGCAAAGTTCTCGAGTTACCTCGGATCTTAGCCGACTCAGTATTCATTCTGTCAAATGCAGTGAGCTGACAAGGAGATAACAGTGCCAAATGGAATTAGTCAGGTGATGGATACACTTTCCACAAGCAAGAGGCATCAAGCGGAAATGACCACATCTGCATTGCTCAAGTCTCATCTGTCACCCCAAGCCCACAAAGTCCCAAAAGCAATTTCACATGGGATAATCTAGAAGGTACCTCCCTTCACATGACCTTCTTCCCCTCTCTTTACTGTCAGTTAGCCTTCAAGCAAAAACTAGGGGTGGATAAAGATATGGTGGGGTGGGAACTGAAAGCAGTGGGGAACTCTTGATTCTCCACAGTCTTCCTGGACAATGCAACTGGCCATATATTTCTGCCCTGCAAAGTACACATATAGAACTGTACCGGTCATTGCTATCCTGCCCATCACACGATCTAGCTTATACATGACAAGCATTTCTAGGGTCAAAGTCAAAGAGAGTGACTGTATTATGGAAGACACACTCTTCACATACAGAATAAGAAGGCCCAACGGAGATGTTCCCACACTACACGATGAAGCTCGCTGAGTTCTCCTCCCATACCTAAGCACCAGCTTCTCTGTTTGCCAACAAATGATATCACATACTATGCTCTGTTGTGGGACTGTGCCTGGGACACCCAGAATAGGAAAGAATCTGAGGGCAGAAAGGTCTCCCAGCAGCCAAGCGGGCTTCATAGGGAGGAAAGGGAAGCTGGATATGTGACAAGTCTGTCGACCTGGGCCATTCCCTTCAGATTAGAACTGTCCACCACAGGCTTTGCACCTCTCTAGGTGGGGCGTTTCTCTGCCAGCCTCGGGTATATATAATATACATAACACATGCTGCAGAAAGGTAATTTTTCCCCCAGAAAATTTATACTTGTAGAAAAACTGTTTTAAAACAACAAAATTTACCTTCTCTAACCTGATTATTAATTTATTGACTTCAACAACATAGTGGTCAATCCTGGCAGCTCGGTGTTTTTTGAAGTCAGAAAGATGGCTTCTCACAGCACCTAGAAAAGGAGGTGGGGAAAGAAATGGCTTGTCATTTCTCTGAGAAAGCCTCTTTATTTCGCTGCTTATCCTCAATAAATTTCAAAAGCAAGGAAAAATTCTAGGATTTTAGAGTCTTACTAAAAATTCAAAAAACTAGGAAAGCATCCAAGTATATCTTTTCTTCCCTAACCATACTCTTAACATCTAAATTTTAATTTCAAGTTCTTAGGGATAACCATAAATATTAACTTCTAAAATTTGCCATTCACTTGACCTTTTTATAATTTGTAACTTCCTTCAGTTGTTGAAACAGGCTAATCAAAAAATCACCCAGCTAATTTAACATTGGCAATCATGAAATAAACTATCCAAAAGCTAATAAGAATTCACATGCTTGAAATTTCTCCTTTGTTTTTAATTGGCTTTCACATGTAACTCATAATTACATGTGTATAGTATTATTATTATTTTTTTTTTTTTGAGGGCATTGTCACTGGCCCTCATATGTGGGACCCGAATCGGGGCCGCTGGCGTCCCAAGCCAGCGCTTAACCACCGTGCCACTAGGCCCTATAGTATTATTTTTAAAGTCATTTTCTCCTGCCATGATGAAAATGTTTTTACTCTCCAATATGGTAGCCACTAGCCACATGAGGAGACTGGGCACTTGAAATGTGACTAGTGTGTGGCTGAAGAACTCACTTTTAATTTTATTCAATTTTAATTTATTTAAGTTCAAATGGTCACATGTAGTTAGTAACTATCATATTGGACAGTGTAGTTCAAGGGTTTTCCTCATCAAAGAACACATTCTGTAGTGGCACTCTAAGGATACGGTAGATGACCCTGGTTAAATAACACTTCCCTTCTTAGAGCTCATTTCCTCATCTATAAATAGGAATGAACCTCACTCCTCATTCTACCTCCCAAGGCTTTGGTGAAAAGTGAACAAGATAATGAATGTGAAAGTATAAAAAAGCACTATGAAGGGACCATTATTTATCCATTGCAGAGAAAGAAAATACTATATTCATGATTGTTATCATTCAACAGTTAAAGGACATGTAAGATTAGCTAGTTCAACTGTGTGCCATGATCTTTTTGGTAATAGCTTTATTGAGATATTATTCACATACATACAATTCACCATTCAAAACACATAAAGTCAGTGGTTTTTAGTATACTCAGAGTTGTGCAACCGTCACCAAAATATATTTTAGAATATTTTCATCATTCCCCAACAGATGATTATTTTGAAAGTAAACAGATGATACTATAACCATGTGTTTCAGGAAATTAAGGTGCACAAACCAGTGCCTCTCAGGCAGGTAATATCCCATGTGAGAAGAGACAGCCCAGTCAAAGGAATCTGTGCCTGGGCTCATGCCACAGACCTGGATTTCTACCTCAGTTCTGCAGTTTCCTGGATGTCTGACCCTGGGTAGGTTCCCATGGGATGCAGCCAGGATTAAATGAGAACACACCTGGAAAGCATTTAATGCAGTACCTAACACAGGGCAGATGCTCAGCTCACTCTTGTTCATTTTCTCCCCCACCACTAGGACATAAGGTCCATAAAAAACTTAAGACCATGCTGGTTTACTGATGTCCCTCAGCCAACTCTTAAAACATTATCTAGAACATAGAGATCTCAATAAACATTTGCTGAGTGAATGAACAAAATTTCTTACCAAGCTCCTGGGGTTCCCACATGTAAGGATCAACCCCTCCATAACTGAATGACTCATATCCTTGGGTCCCTGATTCTGCTCGATCATCTCCTTCTCGTTTCAACAGCCTGTTCTTTGCTTTCTTAGCCTTCTGGACAAAACCTTGAAAAATGGAACAAACATCATAAATAACTCTACTAAGAATACCCCATGAAGAGTCGAGGGAACTCTCAAAACCCAAGAGTTGAAGAAATAGTTATGCTTTGTATAAAAAGGCTCAAGAAACTTATGGATCCCAAATAAAATGCAATAATAAGCATACAACCACTGTGTTACAAATACCATACAGCAATCCATTCACTTGACAGTATTACCAGTAAGTTGGTTTATGTGGCCAGTATATTAGCTAAATGACTGCTCACTGCCAAATGTAAGAGCCCAATTGAATAGAAATGTTAAAATCAAATTCAGAGGGCCGGCCAAATGGCTCAGTTGTTTAAGGGCTAGCTCAAGAGTGCGAGCTCTGACCAACAGGGTTGCTGGTTTGATTCCCAGCCCGAGCTGAGCTGCTGATGAGCTGCTAACAGGTGGCAGGATGGCTCAGCTTAAAAAAAAAAAATGAGGGCCGGCGGAGTGGCGCATTGGTTAAGAGCTGGTTTTGGGATGCCAGCGGCCCCGGTTCGGATCCCACGTATGAGGGCCAGTGACACTGCCCTCGACAGCTAACAACAGCTCCACCTGGAGCTGGGCTGTGCGAGCCCCGGTGACGGTGTAGGCTGCAGCCCATGCTGCAGTGGGCTGCCATGGGCTACAGTGAGTGGCCGGCAGCCAGCGTGAGCAGCCGGCAGCCAGCGTGAGCTGCTAATAGCTGCGATGAGTGACCATCCAGAGGCCTGCGACCGATCTGCCTCATCCGGGAAGAACGCAATGATGATACCAACATGGGCCAGTGAAGCAACATCCTCCCGCAACTAGACTGAAGAACAAAAGACAGCAACTTGTCTGTACCCTCCTCCGATTCCCCAATAAAATCTTTAAAAAAAAAAAAATTCAAATTCAGTGAGGGGACCAGGTGATGGAAGTGGTTTTCTTCTATGTCTTAAGTGGGGAGCTAGTTAAATGGGTATATACATTTTTCAAAACTCACTGAACTGTATACTTAAAAACTTATGTATAAACTATACCTGTATTAAAATATAAAGTTTTTTAAAAATAAAATTCTACAGTACTCATTTATTTACCCTAGGGACTCATGAGTAATCACTTCATATTTACCTCTAGAATGAGATTCAGCCAAACCAATATCCCTTGGCTGTTCCCCATAATGCTTAACTGTATGTAAAGTTCTTCCCCCGCTCACTTACTGAAAGCATGTATGAGAATACTGACAACAAACTTCAAGAAACAGATATAACACTTACAACATAACACAAAGGGAACTAGACTTGGTAAGAAGAGAAAAATGAATGTTTCCTGAGTTGATTCATTGTATGTACCAGGCACAAAGCAAAGTGCTTTCAAATACATTATGCCAGGGCACGCTCACATTACGAGGCAGGTGGTATCCCTACTTACAAATAAGGACATGACATCAAAGAGAGGGAAAAACTTGCTTCACCCAAGATCACAGAGCTCATAAACAGCAGAACTGGAACTGGAAATCTCATAAGCCTGAAAAAAGAGCCCCAACTCTCCCCACCCAGCACTGATTTGAATACTATGCCTCTGCAGAACAGCGGTTCCGCCACCTTTGCTGAGGTGAGAAGACCTGCTGTTAAAATGGAACAACAGTCAACTGGTAGGAAAAAAAGAATTCTCAATCCTAAATTGCTCTCATTAATGTTCTTAAATCTTGGGTGACTACTATCCCTTTCTGCCACTAAAATCCAGTAGAAAATATCAGATTTAATACAAAATGGTATAATTTCTTTTACATTTAATAGGTCAATACCTCATGGAGTTCCCATGATTCTGAAGTGCTCTGTCACTTGAATAACATTAAAAACACTCCCATAGCTTTTCAAATATCTAGGTAAATGCAGATAGGGAGCTGAAATTGATAAGGTTATATGGACATGTTTTTGTTAGACAGTCAGGCTAATAAGCAAATTCCCTGATTATCAGTAACTCTGGGATATCTTTCTCCAACTGAAAAAATAAGTCCACCAAAACTAAAGGATATCCTCTAAAATATATTAGTCTTTCTTAACAATAGTGAAGAGGACAGTGTCTAATATAAATAAAGGATCTAGCAGAGTTGAAATTCGAGTTAGCAACCACCAATTCATTTCTGCAAACAAGACTAAACAATGTGAAGTTAAACAGGCAATCCATGCCATTTTAGCACTGTAGGAGGCACAGAAAAACTGCCTGGCAACCTTCCGAGGGTAGGTGTAGCCCTTTAAGAGGGTCCAATTAAGAACAATCCCATATATTTTTTAAAACACAAAGTAGAAGCAAAAGTTAATTCTCAACCACTTTTTCTTCTACTTACTGTAGATGTGCTAAACTGAAGCTGAACCATGAGTACGACTCAAACCCACTGACCGCTTTTCAGTAATGTCAAGTTTATATTTTCTTTTTTAAACTACCTCCAAAACCTGAAACCAACTTTCATTCTTTTGGTTTTAACATTTCACTTGCTTAAACTAGCAATGTCATAAAATTTCTCTGAATCAAAAGACCAAATGGAGAGGGGGCCTGGTTTTTGAAGGACTTTCTCAAAAACCGTTGATGTCAATCTTTAAAACTTTACTTTTGTGATTCTGAAACAGAGAAAACTACAACATAATCAAGAATTCCTTCCCAACTAATGAATGTTTAATTCAATTTGGTTCTTCTGAGGTAGTGGTGAGGGGAAAATGGAAGGAGAAAAACAAGTGAATACTTTCAAGTTTTTTTTACAAGGAACAAAATTTCCACTCTATTTAGTATTCTCTAAATAGATTCCCATGTCTATTATTCCCTAAATAACTTTAAACATTTTTCCTCTAATGAAAGGGTTATCATAGGAATCAGGACACTCTATAACCTCTCTACCCACTGGTATCAAAGTCTTAGTGATATCAGAGTACATGACCCAGCTCAGCTAAGGCTGGACACTCATTGAAAATCATGGAGGCCCTTCAGTTGTCCAAAGGAAACTTAGGTAATCAGTTTGTTTGTTTGCTTGTTTGTTTTCCAATTGGAATACAGGGCCTCACATTATCAGTGATGTCATGCGGAAAGTCTTGGAGGTGATAGAACTGGGTTCAAGCCCTAGCACTTGAACCCAATTCCATTGTGACCTTGGATAAGTTATTCAACTTTTCTGAGCCTTACTTTTTCTCTGTAAGATGAGACCAACCAGCTTATGCAGGGTGAATCAAATCAAATCGTGTGTGTGAAAGAACTCTGAAAACTATAAAGCACAAAATATACTTTTTTGTGGGGCGGGGGGACTCCTAATAGTTATGGCTTTGTGTGGAGGGGTGGGGGGGCTCCTAATAGTTATGGCTCTGCTCCAGCCAGAAACCACCTGGCCATCACAGTCCTCAAGGTTTTGAAACTGTTTTACTTTGTCATGCTTTTGAAAAGAAGTTATAAATGTTAATGCTTTCAGCAACTTTTTTTCTAAACTGAAAAATATGACAGAGAGTGTGACTATTTGATTACAGGGTGCATGTAACGCACATGTGTGGAGGCCAAAGGACCCGTAAGAATAGATGATCATTCCTTTCTCTCCCACCCAACAAAGATTTGTGAATACAGCATCCAGATCTTTTTAGTTTCATTGCCTTCAGAAATGCTACAGCTGTAAGGTCAGCCAAATCACTCAGCAGTGAGTGCCAGGGCAGTGGCACGATAGTCAGGGGGTAGAATATGAAGTCCAGGGAATGAACACTGTTTAGTCAAAATTACTTTGAAAAATTCTTTCTGCAACTCTCCAAGGCCTGAGCCCTTGGAAGCTCAAATACCAAGTTTTAACTTTTGGGGGTTGTTTCTCTTTGCTTTTCAACTATGACCTTTCTTTTCCTGGGCTGCAGAGGACAAGGTCTAGTTGAGAATAGAAGGATGGCAGGAAGGCTTGAATTTGTGACAAGTAAATGAGTCAACAATGTGCCTCCATTTTCCCAGCAAAGGAAAAGAAGTTCACTCCAAAACCCTCTTAGGCTGGCTGTTAGATAATTCAGTCAGCAGAGCACAGTAATTACATTTATTAAGTTCAAAGCCTGCCTCTGCCTCATTGTGTGATTTTAGGCAGGTTATCTAATCTCTCTGTGTCTGATACCCTCATCAGTAAAACAGGACTCATAGCCACCAGCTATTGTGAGGATTAAATGAAGTTAATACATGGGAAGACTGTGAACAAAGCCTGGCACATGGTAAGCACTAGATATATGTTTGTGGCTACTATTATTAATTTATGATTGTTAGTATCATGTTCCAGTGGCAACATGGAAGCTGATGAAAACTACCCCATGAGTTAAAGCTCCCACCAAAAGAATGGAATAAGCAGACTCCTCGCCTCTTACTTTTAATTTGCCCTTTGACATCATGGTCTTCCCCGGAGTGCTCTTCCTCATAATGTGACTGAAGCTGATAGAAAGACTGCAGGTCCTTCAGGCACAAAGGGCAGAGGAAGCCTTCCCTCACTTCCCCTGGGTCATCCAGAGAAGCCATGGTAGGGCCCCCCTCAACCCTCACAAGGCAGGGGCCTCATGCCAAGACTCAGCTTGATTCCTCCACACGGGACCAGGGCTCCTGCAGCATTTAGCTTAACGAAGCAGTACACAGATGATGGAGAAGCGGAATCATGGCTCTGGACGAGGTTTCCTCACTGAAGTGGGAGAAGCCTTGAGAAAGGAAAGAAGAAGGGGAGGAAAAGCCAATCAGGCAAATTAGCTGCAATTGAGAATTTTCTTTGTTCTTTTTCACAATTCAACAAGGGTACTTAATGTTGGTTCAGTACACGTCTGGGAACAAAAACTGCTATCTTAAATCCTTGGACCAAAACACAAAACCACCTAAGATATGAGAACATCACTGGACAACGGGAGCTCAATAAAGTGGGAAGTACAGATTTTTGAAGATAAGAAAGGAAAATTCAACTTCAACAGCAAACACAATACAAAGGCAACTCTCTAACATTCGTTACAAATGGTCCAACTTCATAATTTGTAGATCACAGGGGTAATGTCTGAAGTATTTATCAACAAATAGGAGCTTTTCTTTGACTCTGCATTTTGATCATTGACTCAACCACATCTATTGAGCTTTTGCACCTGTGTAGAAAATGCAACGGGGGCCGGCTGAGCGGCGCAGTGGTTAAGTGCTGGCTTGGGAAGCCAGCAGCCCCGGTTCGGGTCCCACTTATGAGGGCCAGTGACACTGCCCTCAAAAAAAAAAAAAAATGCAACGGTCCAAAAGATATAGTGCCTGCTCTGATAAACAAAACAAAAATCCTAACCTCCGCCTAAGGAGGAGCATTAGAAACCTAGTGGTCAAAAAGAAAAAAAATCTATTTTGTGTCTTATACTTGTAAAGTACTTTCTCTCCAATGATCTTACTAGATTTTATAAACCAGCAAGTGACGGTTGAGCAGGACGCCTAATGTTCTCACTGCTTCAAAAACAAAAGGATTTCGTCCTTAAACAATCCAGGGCTTCGTAAGTTACATTTTCTGTTTTATTGGACCATGGCAAAGTCACCTCCAATGTCACCTCTGAAAGACTTCTGGTCATAAGGACAACCCAGACAAAACCATTCCACAAAAGCAGAGCTACTTCTCCCCGAGAGCCTGAGGCCGCCAACCACAGCAAAGAGCGAAGGGGAGTGTACAACCCTCAGCTTCAGACGGGCTCGCCTAGAGGCCACTGAGGCGGGAAGGCCTGGCCCTCAAAGCCGAGGCGTGGCAGTGACCGGGAAAATAAACACGTGAAGCACCAAGTCCCTGTGTTTTCCCTCTAGCTAAGACGCCCAATGATTACGCATAAGCAGATCTCACCCCTTTTCCAGCCAGTCACTGAAATCGCAGCTCCCGTTCTCTCCCCAGCCAGGGTTCCTCTGCCACCCTGACTCTGAGAGCCCCCTTCCTTCCTGCGCACTGACCCCCAATAACCGCAAATCACACACACACACCCTGCACCTCTCACTCCAATCTCACGTCCTCGAGGAAACACCCCTGACCTGAGGCGCCCTCCCATCCGGCAACCCCTGCCCGTCTCACACACAGCCCTGATCTCAATCTACAGCCCCAAGACTATAAAGTGACTGAATGCATAAGACTGGAAGCTCTGTGAGGGCAGACGCCGTGCCTGTCTTCCCCGCCATGTCCCCAGGGCCCAGCACTGCCCTTGGCACTAGCTACAAGGCACACAAGGAACGAATTCTTAGACCATACAACCCCCCCCACACACACACACCTCAAACCAAAGAAATGGACCGCACACCACCAAGCCAGATGCCACAGCCACAACGTAGGCACGCGCTCACACTCCAAGCCACGCAAAACATAAACCTCCAACCTCCATGTCCTGCACCTCCACGTCCAGCACGAATGCGACGCGGCCGTAAGCCGCACGGGCGCCGCATCCCACGGCCTCAGCACCGCACACAGCCCGCCTCCCCGTCACTCAACACGATCGCGCACACGTCGCAAAGCCGCACACACCATGACTCGCCCCCGCAGCGCGGACACCGCAACTGCACAGGCGCCGCGCAACACGCCGCAGAACAACACACAAACGCAGACCCCAAGCGCCTGCACCTCACACAGCCAGAGAACCAAACGCGACCGCCGGGAACCACACGCCCACACGGAGCCCACTCCGCGCAAGCCCGCACGCCCCGAACGCCGCCGCGTCCCCTACTACTGTCACACCCACCGCCATCGCACCGATCCCACACCGGCGCGGGCGGAAGAGCGCAGCGCCCCCGCCCCTCAGGCCCGCTCCAACAACCCTCGACAACCGGCCGGGCCCCCGCGGGCTCGCAGGGCCTTTCCAGACCTCGGCGGGGGCTCTGGGCCTCCACGATTCTTCTTCACACAGCCCCGGCCGCCGTCTCCATCGGTTACTTGGCGCTCGGCAGACGGGCCTGCGGCGGCACCGAAACCGGAAGCCAGGCTGACAGACGCCCGTGGAGCGCCGAGTCTTCCAGGGCGCGCGAAACGGGCGGCGGCGGATGCCGACGGCGCCTGCGCAGGCGCTGGAAGAGCCAGCGGGGTGCGCTCGATCATGTTGGGACGTCGCGGGTACCGACGCACAGTGCGTTCCAGCCAGCCCGTCGCTCTCCGCCCCGTTGTGCAGGTGGGGAAACGGAAGGTTGTCCCTGCTGGAATTCTTGAGCTTTCCACCGAGGTGTGCCATGAATGAGGCAGCAAGGTTGGTGGTGGGGTCTGTAACACCGCCTACCCTTCCCCCGCTACAGTTCTAAATTAATTTGAGTCAAAGTTCTTTTTTGTTTTGTTTTGTTGTTGTTGTTTGCTTTGTTTTTTTAGCTGAGCCATCCTGCCACCTGTTGGCAGCTCAGTGGCAACTCACCTCTGGCTGGGCTCTGAACTGCTGTTGTTCAGAGCTCAGCTCACACTCTTGAGCGAGCTCTTTACCAACTGAGCCTCTCCGCCGGCCCTAAGTCAAAGTTCTTAAGAGCTAGAGATACAGGGAATATTCAGGAGACTTGGGGGATGGGGCAGGGTCCCGAATAAAACCACATGAGAGGGGAGACTTGTAATGAGAGGAAGTGTCCATTCAGAGGGTGGACAGCATGGTCAAATCTGTGGGAAGTCTGACATTTTCAAAGGTAAATCAAAACTACAAGGAAGGGGTGGGGGAAGGTGGTCAAAAGTTACAAGATAAATAAGTATTAGGAATGTAATGTGCCACATGATAACTATAGCTACCACTGCTATAAAATGTAGGAAAGTTGTCGAGAGAGCAAATCCTAAGAGTTCTCATCAGAAGAAAAAAATTTTTTTCTCTATTATCCTTTTTGTTGTATCTATATGAAAAGATGGATGTTAACCTAATCTATTGTGATAATCATTTCACAACATGTAAATCAAACCATCCTGCTGTATGTCTTAAACTTATACAGTGATGTGTGTCAATGATTTTTTCAGTAAAACTGGAAGAATCACAGCCTACAATATAACTTCCACAAGGACAAAAAACAAACAAAACAACAACCAAAAAAACCACAATGAAGTGTCACCTCACACCCGTTAGAATGGCTATTATCAAAAAGACATCAGCGGCCCCGGTTCGGTCCCACATGTGAGGGCCAGTAACACTGCCCTCAAAAAAAAAAAAAAAAAAGACAAGAGCTACAGTAACAAGTATTGGCAATGATGTGGAGACGAGGGAACGCTTGTGTGCTGTGGGTGCAAATGTAAATTGATGCAGCCGCTATCAAAAACAGCATAGAGGTTCCTCAAAAATATAAAATGAGAACTAGCAAATGATCCAGCAATTCCACTTCTGTGCATTTAGCTGATGAAAATGAAAACACTAACTCAGAAAAGATGTATATGTCCCCCCATGTTCATTGCGGTGTTTATAATAGCCAAGACATAGAAACAACCTGAGTGTCCATTGATATATATATATATATATATATATATATATATATATGTAATTCAGCCATATAAAAGAATGAAGGGCTGGCCGAGTGGCGCGGTGGTTAAGTGCTGGCTTGGGAAGCCAGCAGCCCTGGTTTGGGTCCCACATGTGAGGGCCAGTGACACTGCCCTCAAAAAAAAAAATTAAATAAAAAATAAAAAAGAATGAAAGCTTGCCATTTGCGTGGATGGACGTAAGGATATTGAAGGCATTTATACTAAGTGAAATAACTAGACAGAGAAAGACAAATACTGTATGATCTCACTTATATGAGTATATGGAATCCTTTAAAAAACAACAACTGAGCTCACAGATACAAAGGACATATTGTATCCCTCAGGGGCAGAAGGAGGTTGGGGGTCAGGGACTGGGGGTGGCCCCACCTCTGAATTGGAGCCCTGATTCTGCAACTAGCACTGGGCCTCCATCGCCTTCCATTTAAGGACATGGGGCTTCCAGCTTGGGGAGCATTGAGATTTTGGAAAGCAAGTGCCAGTGGAAGGGCAGTGAGCTAAGGGGTCCAGAGACCTTACGGTGTGACTTTCCCCTCTCCTGGCCTCAGTTTTTCCATCCAAACAGATAAACTAGGTTCTAAAGACTTTCAAGCTCTTTTATTTTTTCAATCTGATAGCATATATATATATATATATATATATATATTTAACTTCACAGCGTTGGCAGGAGTAGACAGTGACTCCCCTTTGTATATTGGCACAGGTAAGAGACTTGCCAACCTGTCAGAAGCAAAGCAACAGTCCCAGCTTCTACTTATCCACCCCCATACCCTGCCTTGGCACCCAATAACCGGAAGAGTGAAAACACCTTAGATGTCTGGAGCCGGATAAGTCCCAGAACTGGCCATACCTATCAGCAGGACTATGTTTAGAGTCAGGTGATGAACCTTCAATTAAACCATCATGATTTTGCCTGTTATTCTATCATTTACAAAAGCCAGTGTCACATTCACTGTTTCATTTGCTCAAAAAAGTAGCAATGTGGCCTGCACCTTGTGAATGAGTTCCAGAAATTATGCTGGATCAGCCACTGCTATTCTATTGATATATTTAAGAGTGATGGTAGCGGGCCGGCCGAGTGGCGCAGTGGTTAAGCGCTGGCTTGGGAAGCCAGCAGCCCTTGTTTGGTCCCACATAAGAGGTCCAGTGACACTGCCCTCAAAAAAAGAGTGATGGTGGCAAAGATCTTCCTGTATGCCTAACAGTTTATCAAAAGCACTTTCATTATTTAAATCCTTTGGGCAACTCTATTATTAATTCTATTTTAATGTTAGTAATAATGACAATATTCACTGAATTGTTTGCATGTGCCAGTCACTGTTCTATATGCTTTACATGTTTTAACTCATTTAATCCTCATATAACCCTATGTAGTACAAACTAATATTATTCTCATTTTGTAAGTGAGGAATCTGAGGCACAGAGGGATTATGTGACTTACCCAAGGTCACACAGCTGTTAAGTGCTGAACCCAGAGTCATCTTGTCTTGAAACTTTCACAACCCTCACTTTTCCTTCCTTTGTGAAGGCCTGATCTCTGAGCTTTGCTGCATCTTTTAGCATTTTCCAGGGACCAACCATGTATAGAGATAGAGAATGTGAAGAGAATCATGCAGGATAGTCTGTCTTCAAGGAGGTCTTAGTTGGCAATGAACACAGCAGCTCACAAGCCAATTAGTTTAAAAAAAAAAAAAAGGAGAAGGAAGAGCCGGCCAAGTGACTCAGTTGGTTAAGAGCGCGAGCTCTGAGCAACAGGGTCGCCGGTTTGATTCTCACATGAGCCAGTGAGCTGCACCTGAGCTGAGCTGTCGATGGGCAGCCGGATGGCTAAGTGGTTAGAGCATGCACTCTTGACAACAAAGTTGCCAGTTGGACTCCTGCATGGGATGGTGGGCTGTGCCCTGCTCCCTCCTCTCCCCCTCCCCACCAACTAAGATTGAACTCAGCACCTTGAGCTGAGCAGCCCTGAGCTGTTGACGAGTGGCTGGATGGCAGCTGGATGTCGACTGGACTTGGAGCTGAGCTAGCTGTGCCTTCCACAACTAAGATTGCAGGACAACAACTTGGCTATTCCCCTCCCCCCTCCCCAACACTGTTACCCTCCCGCAGTTCCCCAATAAAATCTTTTTTTTTTTAAAGATTTTGTTGGGGCATTGGGAGAGGGGGACAGCGTTGGGGAATCGTTGGGGAATCGGGGAAGGGGAACACAAATTGCTGTCTTTTTTGTTCTTCAGCCTAGTTGCAGAGGATGTTGCTTCACTGGTCCATGTTGGTATCATCATTGCGCTCTTCCTGAATGAGGCAGCTTGGTCACCGGCCTCTGGACAGCCACTCACCGCAGCTATTGGCAGCTCACACCAGCTGCCGGCCGCTTGCGCTGGGTGCCGGCCACTCACTGCAGCCTATGGCAGCCCATTGCAGCAGGGGCTGCAGCCTACACCATATCGCTGGGACTCGCGCAGCCCAGCCCCAGGTGGAGCTGTTGTTAGCTGTAGAGGGCAGTGTCACTGGCCCTCATGTGGGATCCAAACCGGGGCTGCTGGCATCCCAAAACCAGCTCTTAACCAATGCGCCACTCGGCCGGCCCCCCAATAAAATCTTTTAAAGAGAAGAAGGAAAAGAAAGGAAAGGAGAGAGAGAGAGAGAGAGAGAGAGAGAGAGAGAGAGAGAAAGAGAGAGAGAAGTGTGCACATGTGTGCAGATGTTCTTGCATTGAACGAGAGACTCATGAAAACCCCGGTGGGAATTCAGGGAAGGTTTCCCAGAGGCAGTACACATGAGCAGAGCCCTCAGGTAGAGATAGTCAGGAAGGGCTTTCCAGGCCTGGGGAACAACGTATGCAAAGGCATAGTCATGGGGAAGAACATGTGTCCTTTGAGAAACTTAGAAAAATTCATTCACACGTAGAGTGATAATATTAAGGCACTTCTTCCCAGCACTACAGGAGCCATGTCTAATGGTAGACTCTCAGTGTCTCCCTCACCTTTGCCTTCTGCCCTAGGGTGTTCTTTCTCTCTCTCTCAGTCTCTCTCTCTCTCACACACACACACACACACACACACACACACTTTCTGACCCCTTATTGTTTAAATTCATTCCAAGCAGCACAAGATGTTTTGGCATGACATTAAAATCCCTGAGCAGGAGAGGGAAATCATGATATGGGTAAGCGTATGTCAGGAGAAGGTGTGTGGTACAGCATGTAACTCCCCAAAGATCCAGCTTCCGGCCAGGCTGGCCCAGGCCACAGTTCCCCAGGCCTCTGCTAACTGCCACTGTGGTCATGAGCAGGTAGGTTGAGGGGATAGAGGCTGGCACACCCCATCTGCTGGCACAGGGAAAAGAGTAATGACCAACGGACTTACAGGGTCACAGGAGGGCAGGGCCTGGTTTGGAGAATTGGCAAAGGGTGTGCCAGGCTGGGTGGTGGCCAGGGGAAGCAAGTGGCAGCTGTTCAGAATCAGGAAGGAAGCAGAGAACTGATGAAGAAAAAGAGAAAGAGGGAAGGAAAGGGAAGAGAAGGAGAGAAGTAAGTAGGGAAAGAGGGAGAAAAGGAGGGCAAGAAAAAGTTAAGAGGTACCCAGTCATCATTGTCATAAGCACAGACTCCAGAGCCAGTCAACTGGGGTTTGAATCCCAGTCTCGTAGCTGTGAGGTCCCAGTTGAGTCCCTTAAATTCTCTGAGCTTTAGTTTCCTCATTTGTAACATGGGAGGATAATAGTACCTACCTCCTATGCTGGAGGATTACATAAGTTGATAAAGTGCTGGAATAGGGCCTGGCACATAGGAAGGACAATGTAAATGTTTGTTAAAGAAAAAGGAAGGGAGGTGTCATTCAAATACCTTAGCAGTTGTGTCAAGTTGAGTCAGACACTGCCATAGGAGATGTGAGGATCCAGTCTGGTATCATGGAAATATCTTTGAGAGTCAGAATCGATGGGAAGTCAGAATCAAATCCAATAATAACTACTCGTACATTCATTGAATTTCGTGGGGAAGCTTGGTGGGGAGTGGCAGCCTCAACAGACCTGTAAAGTAGGAAATACGGTATTAACATGTGAGTGGCAAGGGCACCCAATTTTCAGGTCATGGGCTGGCATCTCCTTTGACAAAACAGGGCCACTGCTAGTCTACTGGGGCCTTTGGTGAATAAGAAAGAGGCCCCTCTTCCTCTAACGGATGCAGCCCGCGCCAGAACGCAAGCCTTGTGCTTAGTGAATGGGTCACAAACTGCATTTCTGCTCCCATGCACCTCCTGGACTGACTGGGCTGGACATACCTGCAAAATGGTCCCAGGGCCAGGGCCGAGAACACAAGGCTCAGCATGGTCCTCAGCTGGTGAGAAAAAAATCACACTAGTTGTCTGCAGCTTCAGAACTCATTCCTCTGAGCTAAATATTTAGAGATCTGTACGCTCAGTCAGTTGAGAAGTTAACCCCAATTCAAACACAGATTTGAAGTAATCTGTGTACATGTGGTATTTTAAGTATTTAAGATATTGAAGAGTTTGACATGTAGAGTATCTAACACAGTGGTCCTGTGACTCCGGTTTAACAGAAAGAACTCAGAAATTGACTTAGGCCTGTAATGGTTTTCATTCAGCAACCTATGTATTGAGCACCTTGCTACATGGGTGCCTAAGCCGAACCAGACAGCAGTTCTTGACCTCATGAAGCTGATATTCTAGTGGAGAGACACAGACACTAAGCAGTAACTAGACCAAATAAGTATATTACATAGTATGTTAGAAAGCAGTAAGTGCATAGAAAAAAGAAAAAAATGGAGTCAAGGGAATGGGGAATGCCAGGTCACAGTATTTTGTAGGGTGGTGACTGAGAAGGCACCATTTGAACAAAGACCTGAAGGCAGTGAGGAATGAGCCATGTGGAGCTCTTAGGGAAGAAATTCCATGCAGAGGGAACAGCCAGGCAAAGTCTAAGGCAGGGTGTGCCTGGCAGTTTAAAGAAAAAGCCATGAGGTCAACACCCATGTTCATAGCAGCATTATTCACAATAGCCATTAACGGATGAATGGATAAACAAAGTGTGGTCTCTCCATATAATAAAATATTATTCAGCCATAAAACAGAATGACATTTTGATATATGCTACAATATGGTTGGATCTTTTTCATTCTGCTTAGCAAAATAAGCCAGACACAGAAGGACAAATACTGTATGATTCCATTTACATGAAGTATCTAAAATAGGCATGTTCATAGAACAGAAAGTTGAACAGAGATTACCAGAAGTGGGAGTTTTTCGTTTAATGGTTGCAGAGTTTTTTGTGGGGGTGAGGAAAAAGTTTTGGGTATAGATATTGGTGCTGGTTATATTACATTGTGAATGTATTTAATGCTACTGAATTGTACACTTCTAAATGGTTAAAATAAATATTATGTTGTGTCTATTTTCCTACAATAAAAAAGGTAATGTGGCTGGAACAGAGGGAGCAAGGGAGGGAGTTATAGGAAGACCTGAGAGCTCAAGGGGAGAGGGCAGGTCATGGCTATTGTAGGGACTTTGGCCTTTACTCTGAATTGGGGGGCGGTTGTCAAGGGGGAAGTAGGGAAGGAACAGGATCTGACCTCTGGCTTCTGTGTTGAGAAGAGACACAGAGGGCAAAAATGCTGTGTGCTTGGCATACAGAGTAAACCCTTAGTAAGAATCAGTTGAAAGGATGCATGTTGAATGTCTGGAAGGAAACACAGACTCGTTGCCTCTGGAGAGGGGAGCTGTCCTAGGAGGGAGACCTCCTTTTCGCAACGTACTGTTTACTCTGTGGAGTATGGACTCAGTGTGAGCAAAGGACTGTGAAAGGCCTAGCCAGCCACCAGGGGGCGCCATGTGGCCATGTAAGAACCCAGGTTTTCAAAGCCAACTTGGTTTTTCTGGTTCTTGTTTTATACCTTCTGAGACCCTTGTGCTGTCCAGCAGAGGAGGGTGGCACCCCAGCTGCCGGAGTGAGAGAATCAGTTGCCCCTACGAAGCCCCTGCACTGCTGAATTGAGCCCCCTTTCTCTTGCAGGGGTTCAACTGAGCAGCCAATGACAGTATGGAGCTCAGATGGCATGGCACATGGCCATGTTCTGGACTGGCTTTGTGCCTTCAATAGAGCTCATGGGTTCTTTTCTTTCAAGGACTCGACTTCCAAACCTACTTTTCCCACAGCCCTTCCATTGGAGTAAAGGACACCTCCATTCAGTCAGGCGCACCAGCGAAAAACCTTGAGGTCACCTTTGACCGCTCTCTTTCTCTCACACTTTACTTCTAATCCATCAGCAAGTCTTGTCGGCTTTTGTTTTGAAATGGACCTAAAATATGCCTACTTCTCCTCACCTCTCTGTTACCCAACCATCTCGCACCTGGATGACAGCGGTAGCCTCCTCCCTGCTCTCCCTGCCTCTTCTCTCCCCCTCGCCCCCCATCCCACCCGTACAGCCTCTGCCTCCCATGCAGATAGAGGAATCCTACTGGACCAAAGTCAGGCCACATCCCTCCTCTGCTCAGCACCCTCCTGTGGCTCCCATCAAAGTCCTCAAATTTGCCCACAGGGCCCTGCATGACCCTCAGACTCATCTCTCACAACCTTCCCTCAGGGCCCCGGTATGCAGGCCCAATGGCTTCCTGCTCCTGCTCTCACAGGCAGAGCATACGCCACCTCCAGCATCTGCTGGTCCTGTGCCTAGAACACTCTTCTCCCAGATTCCTAAATACCTGTCTCTCTCCCTTCCTCAGGCCTCTGCATAAATGTCACCTCATCCTGACCACACTATCAACATAGCACATCCCTGCCAGAGCTGGGACCAGGAGAGGTAAAGGAGGTGCCTGGGGTGTAAAATTTAAGGAGGCGCTGACTCTTAGGACTATGCAAGCACAGGCCTCCTTTTTGTACTCTGGAAGCCCCATTTGCTTCACCCTGTGCCCGGCTGTTCACCAGCACCCCACCCCCTTTACCCTCTGTGCCTGTGCCCTGCACTCGTTTTCCTCATTATTTATGCATATGGGCACGTGTTTATTGATTGCCTTCTTCCCACTGGGATGCCAGCTGCACAAAGATAGAACCTTTTCTCATTTGCTGCTGTATCATCAGCCTCAAATAGTGCTGATACATAATAGGTCCTCAATAAATGTTGAAGGACTCACTGAAGGATTGTGTGATCTTGGGCAAGCTCTCCCAGTCTCCATATAGAATTGGGGCTGATAATAGTCCACACCTCACAGAGTTGTGGTGAGGTTTGAGATTGTGCATCCAACACAAGTCACATGGTTTCTTATGTACAGTAGGCAATCAATGAAGGTCAGTTGTTGTTGTTATTCTTATTAAGCCATGGATATGATATTAAATAAGATAATGCTAGTTGCTCTAACAAACCAACCCCAAGATTTTGGTACCATAACCTAAAAGGCAATGGCAAGTGCAGGTGTTCCTGGTCGATGGGTGGAGGAGACCTCTCTGTGCCGTCATTCATTCATTCCCTTGGGGATTGCAGAACAATAAAGCCACTGTCATCTTCAGTGCCTCCAAGGTCACCCAGGAGTGGGTGACTCCCGAGTCCATGTCCAGCCAGGAAATGGAAGAAATGAGAATGGAGAAAGTCCGTCCACTTTCAACCACCTGAGCCTGAACATCACTTTCTCACACCTTCATTGGCACACAGCCCCTCCCAGATGTAAGGAGGGCTGGGGAATGTTGTTGCTGGCTGGGCAGCTGCACCCCACAACAGCTCCACACGGTGCAAGAGAAGCACATGCTCAGTGGACAGCTGGCCATCTCTGCCTCAGATTGTTTCTCAGACGAGGTCTACGCTCCATGAAAAAAAGCCTCAGGCTGAGCCTTTGCCAGGCTGTCAAGTCACCAACTTTAGCAGGCTGGTGTGAGAAGGAGTGGATACTTCTACCCCAGGTATCCACCGTGTGTACCCTAGCCCAGAGAGGTGCTTCCCTGGATTGGAAAAGATAGTTGTGGAAATCTCATGGTCTCAGCTTCTCAGCTTCTCTGCTTCTCTCTTTATCTCTAGTCTCTCTCACATGTTTGGGAGTTGACTGGTCTAGAATGGCTTTGACTGGAATAAATGCTCTCCTCCACGTGGTCTCTCATTTTCCAGCAGGCCAGTCCAGGCTTGTTCACAAAAAGAAAGCATGCGGAACCATTCACGATCTTTTGAAGCCTATACTCAGAACTACCACACTGTCACCTCTGCTGCCTTCTAGCCTCCTATTGGTCAAAGCAAGTCACAAGACCAGCCTAAATACAAGGCTGGAGAATTAGAGCCACCCCCTCTTTCTAGGAGGAGCCACAAAAGGGGTGTGTGTGGTATGAGTTTGCAGGCTGCCATAACAAAGTACCACAGACTGACTGACTTAAACAATGGAAATGTATTGCCTCACAGTTCTGGAGGCTGGAAATCCAAGATCAAGGTGTTGGCAGGGTTGGTTTCTTCTGAGGCCTCCCTCCTTTTTGCTGTCTGCTGTCTTCTCCCTGTGTCTTCACATGGTCTTCCCTCTGTACATATCTATGTCCAGATTTTCTCTTCTCATAGAGATACCATATTGGGTTAGGGCCCACCCTAATGACCTCATTTTAATTTACTTACCTCTTTAAAGACCCTATCTCCAAATACAGTCATATTCTGAGGTCCAGGGCTTAGAACGTCCACACACAAATTTTGGGAGAACACAATTCAGCCTATAACAGATAGAGGCTGTGGCCATTTTTATGCTCAGTCTACTACTGACACCTAGCTATATCCTGAATACGATGATGACCCTGCAAGATGGGTGTTAGTCACCGAATTCGCACATCAGGGAGCTGAGGCTTCGAGAGGGTGACTTATGGAGTCAGCACAGGAAGCCCTGATCCTTCTGAATGAAAGGCTTTCTTACGTTCTCTTCCCCACTAAGGGAGTGCTGGGGCAGGCCCGGGGCTGGACACAGGTCACCTGGAAAACCAGTTGTTCCTCTCGAACAAGCTGCTGTGAGGAACAGGGCAGGAGCCAAACCCAGCGTGCCTCCACTCTTCTCCCTGCCTCACTGGACCCTGCTTCATGGCGGAACGAACACAGAAAACATCAGGTCTCCCCTTGCCCAGAAAACACACTGATTTATTTCCTGGAATTCTGAACCGTGAATTCAGGACACCAAATGCACTATCTGCCCTCTCTTACCCCTCCCAGACAGAGGTTGCACTTCATCTCTTGTGAGTCCCCCATTATATATATATATATATATATATTATATATATATATATATATATATTTCCTCTGTTATCCCACTAAACTATGAGCTTCTCAAAGGAAGGAATGCTGTCTTAGTCATGCACCAGCCATGTCCTGTCAGAACTTGACCAAGTTATTTAACCTCTCTGTGCATCAGTTTCCTCACCTGTCAAGTGGGGGTAATAAATAAGGACACTCCTCAAAGGATAGTGTGATGATTAAATGAGCTAATATACGCAAAGCGCATAGAACAGTACCTGGCACAGGATCTGTTCATTAAATGCGAGCTATTATTATTTTTGTACTATTCCCCAGCGCCCGCCATAGGACCTGGCCCAGGATTATTTGCTGAATGAATACATTGATGAATTATGAATGACCATCAACTTCATGAGCAGAAGACTAATGCATGGGGAAGGGTAAAACTTTAACTGGGAGGAAAAATAGGACTATCACCAAGTGCATTAAGCATTTTCATTAGAGTCTCCTCTGAGCCCCGCTGTTGTCTGGCAGCTGCCTTCTGCTCCTAATTTTGTTTGGCCTGGATGGCACTTGAAGGACCAGAATTTGGAGCATCGTCTTCTGCCTACGTCCTGAGGCCCTGCGCCAGACCTAGCGGCCTCCCACGTGTCCCTCAGCCGCCTGCTTTAAATAGCTTCCTCTTGCTAACAGTTAATATGAAGCCTGGACGGAGCAGAGTTTATTATGTAAGCTGGCCAACCTCTTCCCGCTTTTAACTGATCCCAAGAACGGGAGCATGCGGCTCCTCCTGCCAGCAGGGAGCGCCCAACATTTGTCTTCTGAGAAGCTCAGGGGAGCTCTGGGAACCACTTACCTATCCCTGGTGGGACTTACACTGATCGCACCCCCTTAGCCTGGTGTGGAACGCAACCTAGACCTCAGGATGTTTAACGCTCCCCCTGTGATTCTGGTGTTCGGCCAAGATTGAGAATCACAGCCCCAGAGCCTCTCTGCCTTCCTCTGCCAGCCCCTGGTGGGCTCTTTCTAGGCGCTAAGCACCTGTCTCCCTTTCTGGATTCACCTCTTACACGCCGGAGCAGCATTTCAAAGCTTCTGAGCTGACCCTGTACCTCCTGTACAATTTCGCCCCAGCTACAAACTGCCTATTACTTACCTTAAACACAACTTACTTTAAAATATTAACCCCATTCTAAGCACATATGAAATTAGAGTTTGGGTGTACTTGTTTTCTTTAATATGCATTTAAATAAATGCTAAATGGTTAAAACTGAGACCCATGTACCATCAGAATCATTCTGTGCAGAGCCAGGGGTACATGCATCCCACCTGGGAGGGAGCAGAGAGGGACCACCCAAGGGTATGTGTGATCAGGGAATAGAGATTGTCTTCTGGGGTTCACACAAAAAGAGGCAAGGGGATCCCCTCCCAAGCCAAGGACAGCATATATATGCTGAAAATGCTTTGAATATCTCCAGTGGAAAACCAAAGAAACTAGTAAAAGCAGCTACCTTTACATCTTACATGTCTTTTTTTTTCACTTTTGAAAATAAATCGTTTTTTAAAACAATAGGTTAACAGAAGGAAGTGTCCCAGGTAAAGACGCCAGCGCCAGCACTCTAACGTTGACTGAGAGTATCCAACCCTGTCCAAGCAGGAGAGGTGCAGAATTGGGATGGGGGCACCCAGTGCTTGGGTCACTGAAGACCCACTGCCCTCCATGTGAGACACTCAGGCTTCAGCCAGGGCAAGCCCAGAAAACAACTTTTCTTCTGAGTTCTAGCCCAGCAGGTGCTTTCTGAAGACATATTGGCCATCCACCCCATCCCTAGGTGCTGGGCCCTGAAAGAGAGTTAGGCTGAGCATTCCCAGGGCAAGTAGGAGGCCAGGAAGTTTCTAATCCTGAGAAGTTGGAGGAGACATCCTGGGGGCAACTCTGCAGTGAGCTCACATGGTCTGAGGACTCAGAGGACAGAGCAAGGGCCCACAGGGACATCACAGAGCAGTCATAAGGCTCCAGGTCTTAGCTCAGAGAGAGCAAACACTTTCTTCCTGGCAGAGCTGTGCTGCTTGGTAAGGCTGTTGCTGAGAGAGTGAGGTCTCCATCCCTGGAGGCATGCAAGCATAGACTGAGGAAATACGTGTCAGGGAGGTTGGGGAGAATATTCCCTCCTCTGACCTTTAAGGGTCTTCGAATGCTGAGGTTCTGTGATTCCAACTCCATGACACAAGCCCTGCCTCCTCCTCCTGTGCTAGTGGGTGAAGTGTGAGAGAAGGTGGGAGGTACTCCCCTGCCTCCACGCCAATCTCCGTGCCTCACAAAGAATAACCTGGGTGGGTCAAGAGCACTTCAGTGGAATGATTGGGGAGGTCCTCAGATTCATCCAGCATCAAAGGCCATTGTTTGGCATTGATGTAGGAACTTGGCCTTGCAATAGTGTCTTCAGGAACATAGGAGATAGTGGGAACCCTTGCTGCCTCCAAGCCAGTTTCTCTCAGGTAACGTGGGGCCTTAGGCAGCACAGTGGGCTCCAACTCAGGCCTCCTGTAGTTTGGTCCTCCAAGATATAAAAACTGCAATGAATTTAGTTCAATTCAAAATATGTTTTAGGGGCCGATTGAGTGGCTCAGTTGATTAAGAGTTGGCTTGGGAGTATGAGCTCTGAACAGCAGGGTCGACCTGGAGCTGGGCTACCGTGAGTCACCAGCGACGTCGTAGACTGCAGCCCCTGCTGCAGTGGGCTGCCATGAGGGAAAAAAAAATATATATATATATTATATATATATATATATATATATATTTTTTTTTTTTCAATGTTACAGTTTTGTTACAGGTAGTAGCATTTATATGGTATGAATTCAAAAGGTAAGCAAGGTCATTTAGTGAAAAGTTCATCCCCCTTTCATTCTTCTCCATGGCAACCATCAATCCTTGGTGTCCTCCAGAAAGCCTGTAAGCATGCAAATAATACACATATCTCTCATGCAGTGTGTTTTGAGCACCTACTAAGTATAGGAGTGGGGGTAGGGGGTTATGACACACAGGCTAGGGAGTTACACAGGCCTAGGTTCACACTTCAGCTGGTAATATTTGGCCATGCCTACCTGCTAAGAGCAAATGTTTGCTTCCTGGGGACCAGGCACTGTTTTGTGGTATTTCTGTGTGTTTTCTCATTTGATTCTCACCATGTGTTAGTTGGGGTCCTCTGAGAAACAGACACCAATATGGGATTAGACATGAAAGAGATTTATTGGGAAAAACACCTACGAAGGAAAATGAGGAAGGAGTAAGGTCACCAGGTTTAGCAAACATAAATACAGGACACCTAGTTAAATTTGAATGTGAGATAAACAATGAATAATTTCTTAAGTATAAGTATGTCCTATGCAATATGTCCCATGCATACTTATATTAAAAAATTATTTGTTGTTTACCCAACATTCGCATTTAACTGGGTATCTTGTACTTGATCTGGAGGCAACAGAGAGAGTCACCAGACCATCATGCCGGCCTGAGCCCTGGGCAGAGAAGAGGAAAAGAGGGAAGGTGAGTGGTGTGGTAGGCTGATAAGGCTCCCAGAATGCCCACGATTCAATCCCTGGGACCTGTGACTGGTACCTTATAGTATGGCAAAAGGGACTTTGCAGATGTGATTAAGTTGAGGATCCTGAGATGGGGAGATTATCCAGGTGGACCCTAAATGTAATTGTAAGGATCCTTATAAAAGGGAGGCAAGAAAGTCAAAGAAGGAAATGGAAGCTATAAGGCGAGGCCCAAGGAGAGTTCTGTCTCCCAGGAAGGGGCCTGTCGCTCTCAGGCCCTCAGGTGCTGGCTGGGAGCAGCCTGTGGGGACCTAGTCTTCATGCTAATGTTGTGCTTCCTTCAGACCACAGCACCTGAGCCAGTCAATGACACTTTCCAGCCTTGGAAACCTCCAAGGAACATTTTTATCGCTCCCATACACCACAACCGTATTATTCTCATTCTACTACAAAGAAACCAATGCACAGAGAGGTTAAGAAACTTGCCATGGTCACACAGCCTGTAAGTAGTGTTGCTAGGATTTGAACCTAAGTAGTTTGACTCTAGAGTCCACACCATTTAACCACGATTTTAGAATGCTTCCTTCATGTGCTTTTGAGTAAAAACTGCCTCAAATAGCTTTTGGAATCAAATAGAGTGTATTTTAGGGATAGGTTAATTTAAAAAATATTATAGACTGATAATATCCAGTGTTAGAAATTATGTAGGGAAATGAGTACTCTCACATCTCATGTACTACAGCCTTTAGTAGAGCAATTGGCAATATTTACAAAAAGTTTAACTGCCCATGCCCTTTGTCCTAGTAATTTCACTTCTGGGTGTTCTATCCCACAAAAACTCTCACATCTGCACAAAGACAGAAGCAAGTCTGACTACTCATTACGGTATTGTTCATAATCAGGAAGCACTGAAAATAACCTAAATATCCATTAACAGGGAAGTGCAAAATGAATTATGATGCATCCATATATCAACCACTGCACTCATTTAAAAAGAACAGGGGAGAGATCTGATGGCCAATATGAGGAAAGTGGCCTGTCATGTTGTGGTATTAAAAGAGCCTTAGAGGGGTGGGGGGTTGTCACTTTCAGGGGTAAAAAGTATAACTATTGCACTTTGTTGTACACCTGAAGCTAATTAAAAAAAAAAAAAGCCTCAGGATAATGAGCAAAGTAGAGAGACAATGCATTTATGTAAAACAATAGGAAAAAATGTGTGAGAATGTGTGTGCATGTGAATGTATACAAATGTGCAAATGCAAAGGCAACTACTGATGGAATTTGTATTTATTTCTGCATATTCAACATGTGTCCTTTCCATTGATACTCATTAAGGGTTTACTATGTGCCAAGCACACTTGGCATTTTGGTCCTCTGCATACCTTCTCAACAGAGAAGCCAGAGGTCAGACCCTGTCCCCTGGTGCGTCCCCTTGTGGCCCTGCATGGCACATCTTGCCCCTCCTCTTGGGAACTGTGAGTAACAAACTATCTTTTCAATGACAGCCGGCTCTGCATCTGTGGGCCTCACCATACCTGAATAATAATAAAAATCTACATTTTAAAACACTGCCCCACTTCCATATTTGAAACAGCACTGCCCAGCGTGTAGGATGTGGAGACCTGAGAATCCAGTCCTCCTCACATGCACCCATCTGGAGATGGACTGTGTGAAGGGGACATGCCCCGTGAGCAGCCCCCAAGGACGATCATGAGGCGACGGCCGTGTGCTAATACATTCCTCTCATCACCTCCGCTACTCTTTCCTCATCCCCACTGGCAATGCCTGGGGCTAACCACCTCCAAACTGTGAACTGTGGCTTCCTCTGAAGAGGGATGCTGGGAGGTAGGAGTTATAAAAGGAGACTCTAATTTTTACTCCATGTATCTGTATATTACATAAAATTTTAATGATACTTTGTTACTTGAGTACATTTAAGATATTAAAAATGATGATAGGCTTTGGGGAAAAAAAAGAGAAAGAGGCTTATGAAGTCAACAACTGTGTGTTTTGGCAGCAGGGAGAGGCGAGCGCTGTCTTTCACGGGCTTGTCATTGGTTTTGAAGCTTTGCTTTAATAGATGCCCTATACTGGTGCTGGGAAAAGGGCCTCTTACTCAGACCTCTTGGCACTTACTGCCTTTGACACCAAGTCTCCTCCAGGGTGCTCAGCTCCTGACGGCTTCCTCCTCCTCCTCCCCAGCGGTCTTCAGGAACCTCTCATCCAAAGATAATTACCAGCTCATTTGTCTCTGGGTCAGGCTTTGCCCACACTGATCTTGAGTCTCCAGGAGCTAGGTAGATGCTTCCTGCGACAGCTGCCCCCTCAGAAAGCAACAATCAAGGAACTATCCAGGAAGTGAGCCCTCAATCACCCAGTTAGTTCACATAGGTTCAAAGGCTGCTTCTGTCATGTATTTGCTGTGTGACCTTAGGCAAATTGCTTAATCTCTCTGAGCCCCAGTTTCCTCATATGAAAAAATGGGAATAAAATAGGATCTATCTCATAAGGTTGTTGAATGGTTGAATATATCTGAGACACTTAGCATAATCCTCAGAATAAATGTTCATTTTCAATTGTCAAATTTTGTTATTATCAATCTCCTTGTTTACTCATTTTCTAAACTAACACTTATTGCGTTGCCTATGGTGTGCTTGGCCCTTCGTTAGTTCCCAGAGCTATAAAACAGTTTAAATTACTTGTCACAGGCTGGTTTGGAGCCAGTGGCAGCAACAAAGGTTGGGCTAGATACCAAGAAGAACTCGTAGTATAAAAGTTTAGCAGATTCCAGAAGTGGGGGGAAGGGAGATGAGAGACATGACTCTTTTTTTTTTTTTTTTTTAAATATGCTATTTCTTTTTATTTATTTATTTATTTATTTATTTTGAAGGCAGTGTCAATGGCCCTCACATGTGGGACCCGAACCAGGGCCGCTGGCTTCGTAAACCAGCGCTTAACCACCATGCCACTTGGCCGGCCCGAGACATGACTCTTCTAATGAGAGAAGAACCTGGGTCAGAAAACATTTGGACTACTGAGACCTTTGCTGCTTTCTGAACCACACTGGTGGGGTGCTGGGCAAGAGAAGAGGAGAAAAGAAGTATTTTTCCAGACAATATTCGGCGTGTTTGAAAGGAGCCATATGAAATTTACAACATTTTCCTAAAGCGATAGATGACTGGTAGTTTAAATCTCAAGCCCAGCATGGCCCAGCCGGGCAGGATTGGGATGGATGAGAGGTTGATGAGAAATAAATGAGACAGGTGCTGAAATTTCTTTTTTGCCAATAAAAGAAAGTTACAATTTGAAATTGGTTGAGTTTTTCCAGGAAGGGGATGTGATGGGGAAAATTCTCATCGATAACAACTCCATTAGCTCTAGGCATCCAGGGGAGCTAACTGCACAGCCCGGGGCCTCTCCCTCCTGCAGCAGGTGCTGGAGTTGGGACCATGCGGAAGTTGATGTAATGATACACTTCAAACACAGAAATCTAGCACGGCTCCAGAGGACTGGATTAGATCCATGGTTCTCAAACTCGAGCATTAAAATTCCCTGGAGGGCTTTTTACAACACAAATCACTGGGTCCCAACCCCAGAGTTTCTGATTCAGTAGGTCTGGGAGTGGAGTCCAAGAATTTACATTTCTCACAAGTTTCCAGGTGATACTGGACCACACCTTGAGATGCATTGCTGTAGATGGACCCTCAGATTTTGGGGCCAGGTCCATCCAGCTCTGGCAGGTGGGAGCCCAGAGGATTTGCCTGATACAATGGTGGAGGGGTGGTGGTCACAGAAGATTTCCTGGAGGAGGAGGTACCTAAGTTAATTAAGTCTGAAGCTGGGATTTTCCTGGTCAAAAAGAGAGGCAGGAAGAATTGCAGGCAAAGAGACAGTATTATGTTAGCTGAGAAGAGAAATAGTTTGATCTGCACAGTGTGACTGGATGGGGTGGGTAGTGGGAGCTGAGCCAAGCAATGGGGAGCATCTATTTCACAAAGGGCCTTGAATGACAGGCCAAGGAACCTGGCCTTTGGGATGTCAGTGGGAGAGTGACATGATCAGAGCTGACTTTTGAAATGATTTCTCTTTAAGGTAGAGGAGTGAGGGTTCAGGTATGATTATTTATCCCCTCCTACTAATGAGGAAATTGGGGTGCAGAGAGTAGAAATAATTTGCCCAACACCATGGCTTGAAAATGGCAGGACCAGGACCCATCCTGGTTTGCCTGACATCAAGTGTGCACTTCTGTCCACCACCCCACAAGGGTTTGGAGCACAGAGATTTTGTGTGTGTGTGTGTGTGTGTGTGTGTGTGTGTGTGTGTGTGTGTGTTAATCCTGGCTCTGTCCTCAGCTCACTGGGGCCTCGTGTTCTGATCCACCCTCTCTTGGCTACTAGAAGGACCAACTAGTAAGGTACTACAGTGGTTTATTATAAAAGGGCTGGGGAATCATGGGAGTGGGTGAGGAAACTATGCCAGCCCAAAGGCCAAAGCCAAAGCTTTGTATTAACAATGGTGTCTTCCAGAAGTGTGATGTTCCCTGAGTCATCAGGCCTAGACTGAAAAGGGCTGCAGCCCCTGCCCACCCTCTGTCACAGCTGCCGCTTCCCTCTGCTCTAATGAGGGGCATTCTTAAAAGAGGCTGCTGCAGCCCCACTTCCTGGCTCTGGTCTCAGCAGGTGCTAATGAACCCAGGGATTTGGGGGAGAGATGATAAAAGGGGGACTCATTATGGCAAGGTCAGGCAGCAGGCCCCATGACCTCACAGAGGAGCCAAGCACCTCTACTCTCACTGCAGACTTTACAAAAGCGAGATGTAAGTATTTATGATACCCCCACCCAAGCAGACAGACCCACACTGTTCCTTTTACTCCCAAACCAGTGGTTCTTGACCTTCCTGCATCATAGACCAACCCCTTTGAGAATCTGATGAAAGCTCAAATCCCTTCCCCCAAGAGGAACTCAATGCAAACTAGTAAGTAATCCCATGAGCTGACATTTATAAATAATGTGTGCCAGGCATTGAGTTAAATGATTCACATGGCTCATCTCATTTCATTGATATGATGCCCCAGGCTTTGCTATCTCTACTTTGCAAGTGGGAGACTGAGACACAGAGAGGTTGCTAACTGTTGGAGGCCACACAGCTAGTTAGTGCTTGAACTCAGACTCAGACCCAGCTCTGTTGAACTCCAAAGCCTGCTTTTAAACCAGCACACTTTACCACACAAACACATATACACGAGTATAACTTTGGAGGCAATATGAACCTGACAATCCCGCAAAGGACCTGAGAGGCATCCTTCTTGAGTGCTAGGGACATAACTCACTCCCTCCCAAAGATCTCACAGTTCAGTGGGGGACAGACATGTGCCATGATGGTTGGTTTTGTGAAGGGGGAGCTGGAAGCATAGAGGAGGGTCATCCAACCCAACCAGAGGTGTTGGGAAGGACGTCCCAGAAGAGTAATGGCATTAAGTCACAATGTTTTAAAGGAGGGGTGGGCCAGGGCTTCCTGGCAGACAGAATAGTCGGGGCAAAAACGGTAGAGACCAGAAAGAGTGTGACAATATTTGGGGGCAATGCCCAGCTAAGAGAAGTGACAGCAAAGGGTAGGAAGCATGAGATCTGGGAGGTAGAATGACAAGAGTGAAATGTCAGGGCCTATAGCAGTTAGGAGGCTTTGGCCAGAAGTAACAGAAACCCGAACTAGAAGTGGATTAAACAGTGAGTCAGTTTTATTATCCCACATAACAAGATGCCCAGAGGTGGAGTGGCTTCAGGGTTGGTTACTTCTGTGTGGCTCAATAACAAGGAATCAGGTGTATCCATCTTTCTGCTCTGCCATCCCCAGTGAGTTGACTTCAATCTCAGGCTTGTGCCTTCATGGTCACAAATGTCTGCCAGAGTTCCAGATATCAGTTGAGAACATTATGACATTAAGCAGAAGAAGAGGGATTATTTTTTCCCATGGTGCCTTTGTTTTATCAATAAGGAAACCTTTCCCCAAAGTCCCCATCTTTCCCTTATTGACACCCCATATTTCACTGAGTGATACAAACACCCCAAAATGGATCACTGACAAGAGAATGGGATTTTCATGATTGGGTTAGACCCATCAAGATTCACCTCTTCAGGGCTGGCTGAGTGGTGTGGTGGTTAAGCGCTGGCTTGGGAAGCCAGCAGCCCCGGTTCGGGTCCCACATATGAGGGCCAGTGACACTGCCCTCAAAAAAAAAAAAAAAAAAAAAAGGTTCACCTCTTCAGAGATGCAGGGCTGCTTGATACCTTCACAAAGCCAAGAAGAAATGGGAAAAAAAATCTGTTGAGAAGGCAACTTATGGTATCTGCCACCAGTCCTGAACATGAAAAGCTTTTATTCTGAAGGAAATGAAGAGTCAACAGAAGTTTTAAGAAGGGAAACATAAAGCGCTGGTGGAGTGGTGCATAGGTTAAGAGCTTGCTTGGGACGCCAGCAACACTGGTTCGGATCCCACATATGAGGGCCAGTGACACTGCCCTCTAAAAAAAAAAAAAAGGGAAACATAGGGAAAGCTATGTTTTTATTTATTTTTTTATTTTGTTTTTAAGGAAGGTGCAGCTCACAGTGGCCCAGACCGACAACCCTGGTGTTATCAGCACCACATTCTAATCAACTGAGCTAACCAGCCACCCCAGGAAGGCCATGTTTTTAAAAGGTTGCCCAGGTGGCCAAAAAGAAGGATATTCAGAAGTCTGGAGAAGAAATGGGGAAATAGAAACTGCAATAGACCAGGTAAGGGAGGAGAAGAGCTGCCCTAAATTTAAGGCTGGGGAGGGGGTGAAAAGGAAAAGGTGCATTTCTAAGAGTTTTGGCATTTCTATTTTTAATTTCCAAGTGTTTTCTTGTTCCCTGACTGATTCATTTCTATATCATCTTGTACTAGTTTTATGGATGCTATATTGTTTCTTATTTCTCTGAGGATACCAATTACAAGGTATTTTCTTCCTTTTTTTTTTTTTTAAAAGCATACTCTCTTGTTTTCAGCATTATCCCTGTTTCCTCTAGGGCCATTTTGTTTCCTGTTTCTTTATCTTAGTCTCTTGTTTAGGTTGCAAGATTTCCTGAAATGTTGAGATCATCCTTGATTGTTTGTTAAGGAAGAAAAGGAATTAACCATGTATGATCAATTAGCTATCTTCAGCCAAAAAATCTCCTGAGTTATCTAAAATATAGAAATCTAAAATATAGAATCAACAGAAGTTGCTGGGTTAGAGGGAAGCACAGACTTTCAAGCCCTGAAGAGAGAAGCATCTAGGCTGTCTTTAAAAATGAGCTTGAGGGGCTGGCCGTGTGGCTCAGTTGGTTAAGAGCTCGCTCAAGAGTGCGAGCTGAGCTCTGAGCAACGGTGGTTCGATGCCAGCCCGAGCTGAGTTACCGTTGAGCTGGCTCAACTAAAACAAAAACAAAACAAAAAAATGAGCTTGAGGGCTAGCCAAGTGGCGCGTTGGTTAAGAGCTGGCTTGAGATGTGGGCTCGGAGCAGCGGGGCCCCTGTTTGGATACCATATATGAGGGCCAGTGACACTGCCCTCCACAGCTAAGATGATGAAGCTGGGCTGCTGTGATTCCCCAGGGACTGCATAGCTGCAGCCCCTGCTGCAGTGAGCTGCCATAAGCTACAGTGAGTGCCCGGCAGCCAGCGTGAGCAGCTGGCAGTGTGAGCAGCCATCCAGAGGCCGGTGACCCATCTGCCTCACCTGTGAAAAACGCAATGATGATACCAACATGGGCCAGTGAAGCAATGTCCTCCACAATTAGATTGAAGAAAAAAAAGGACAGCAACTTGTCTGTTCCCCTTCCCCAATTCCCCAACGCTGTTCCCCTAAATAAAATCTTTAAATAAAAAAAAATGAGCTTGAGTTATTGACACTGATATTTGAACAGTACCTGACCCTCTCCACAGAGCCCTTTAGGTAGAAGACCTCAAACACACCAAGACCTCGTGAGCCACACCAGGAGAGACAGCCTGTTCTTGTTTACTGTACCTCTAGAAACTGCTTCCTTGGATGAGACTCGTTAGGAAACTGTCTACATAGTGGTAGAATCTCTTAGAAATCAAGCACAAGGTGTCAGGAAGACTGGAATCATTAGTTGTCCGTGGGTTGCTTGCCTGACGTTGGACAAGTAATGGCTTTGAGCCTCAGTTTCCCCATCTTTAAAATGAGATAACTGTAGTGCCTACATTGCCAAGCTGTTTGTGAGAATGAAATGAGACAATGCATGTGATGTGCCTAGCACAGGCATTGTAGGTGATCGACAAATGTAAGCTATTACTATTATTATGGTTAATATTAAGGCACTACTCTCCCCATTGAGAAGGCAAGTCAGGCTCTCTGTCTGGCTCTCAGTGCATAGATGGGGTCATGAGAGGAGCAGAAGAGACATGCGAGGAGCCCTCTCCTTCCAGAGGCTGCCCTGCGCTTGAGTTTAAGAGGCTCACATAGAAGCAGGAGCTGGTGCTGTAGAGAAAGAGGAAGGCTCTGCTGAGAAGTGAGAGTAGAGAAGGCTGCTGGGAAGGTAAGATAGAGGCAGAATTTAAATCTCAAACCGAAATTGGATTCTGGGTTCTGTCACACAATCTATAGTGTAGAGGTTAAGAGTCTGGGTTTTGAGATCACACAGAACAGGGTTTTAATCTTGGCTTAGCAACTCACTAGCTGTGTGATCCTAACCAAGTGTCTTACCTTCTCTGAACCTCAGTATCCTCATCAATAAAATGGGAATAACCTCAATACCTACCTGATAAAAATCACTGTGAGGATCACATGTGATAGAGTATTTAAAGTTCTGAGTTCAGTGGGCAGCACATAGTGAGTGCTCAGGAAATGTAGCGTTGGTAATAATAATAACAATAATAATATTTCCTTGGGTATTAATGGGGATAAAGAGATTATTAAAGTCTCTCATGATTCTACAAGCCAGACTGGCCTCTGCCTTCACTATGGTATTATTAGGATTACTAGTAAGGCTGTGTCCATCAGAGCCCTGGCAGGAAACAGCTGCCCACGACAAGGGGTACCTAAAGAGAGCTTAATGAGGAGAGTTTTTATCATGGGGAGGACAGGGTTAAGAGACGCACATGAGATAGTGCAGCACCCCTAGGTGAGCAACAGTGGGGGAGCCATTACTGCCCTGCAGGCTGAAGGGGTGGGGAAGAGGGCGGTGTTGCCAGAACCCAGAGGGAGCTGGGGCTGTGGGGATGGACAGCCCTGCAGGAGCTATGGTGTAGGAAGAATGGACCCGTCTTCCTCTTCTCCCTGCCTCTGATCTCCTCAACCACACCAGAATCTGGGAGAAGAGGAGCAGTCTGTAGAGATTTGCCTACTGGACGCAGACAGGGCACAGAAGCGGCCTGGAGGGCACACAGAGGCGAGCCCCAAAGCCAAGAAAGTCAATATCTGGAGTTCACCAGGCAATGGCCAGAGGTAGAAAAGAGCCTTGCTGAGCCTTAAGAAATATTAGTTACTGACAAGAGCAGTTATGATTTTGCAGGAAGGGGTGACAGGAAAACTATACTAGATAGTGCCTGGAGCCCTCCCCAATTTACCTCTCTATCCTGGGCAGTGACCTCAGCAAGTGGTTGGCAGGAAGAAGGGTGGGAGTAAGAAAGGAGTATTCCCCATTTGAAAACACCCTGAAAAAGTGTGGCATTTATAGACTCTTAAAATGTTTTGTGTTATATTAGAAAGAAATACAAATGACTTGAGAAAAAGTGGAATTTATAGGTTCATGTAACTCAAAGGCCAAGGGTATAAGATACGGCTGGATCCAGGTGCTCAGAGCCACTGCCGGGCACCCACTTTCCACCTCTTGACTCTCTTCTGGTTGGCTTCATTCTCAACTAGTTTCTTCCTCTGCACTAGCCCTTGTGATGGCCTCCAGCAGCTCCAGGCTAACATCCTCCCAGTTTAACAACTTGTGAAAGGAAAGAGAGAGCCTCTTGTCAAAAATTCCAGCAGCAGTCCTGGAGCAGACACTCATTGGCCTAGCGGGGCCCATGCCAGAGCCAATTATTGTGGCAGGGTAGCGAGATGGACCTGGGATCTGGCTCTAAGCTGGGGAGTGAGGAGCCCCGCCTCCTGGCTATGTGATCCAGGCAAAGCACTATATTTCTCTATGCAGAAATGATCTTATCATGGCAAATTTAGGATGATGCCTTCAAAACAGATAAACCATTAGCTCAGGTGCCTCCCAGTAAGTGTAAACAATGCTGCCTTGGCTAAGAGCACAGACTCTGGAACCTGAAGCCATGGGTTGGTGTCTCAGCGCTGTCAAGTCCCAGCTGTGTGCCCTTGGGCGAGTGACTTAAAGTCTCCATGCCTTAGTTTCCTGTGGGATAATTATAATGGTTACCTCCTGGTGTGAAGATTAAACAAGTCAAAATACATAAAGCACTTAGAACAGTGCCGAGCACACGGAAATGCTAAGTATCAGCTCTTTTTATGATAATGTATATCAGCACTTCTCAGTCTTGACCTCAGGACTGCTTTATGCCTTTAAAAATTATTGAGGACCCCCCCCAAGAACTTTAGATTATGTGGATTATATCTATTGATTATTTCCCATAGTAGAAATTAAAATAATTTTTTATACTTGAATATTGAATATTTAGCAAAATTAGCAAAATTACAACTGCTTTAGACACAGCATTATAGAGCTTAAAAATATATTTCAAAAATATGAAAGGCAATAAAAGGTTTTGGCATAAAGTACAAAATGATAATTTTATAAGAAGAGTTTATTCTTTTTTTTCTAGTTTATTCTGAAGAAGTTATGATTCTCTTTGTGTTTCTATAATAAGGGAGCAATTAAGTATCTCCCATACAGCAAGTTTATGATTTTTATTTTTTTAGACAATTTTTTTTTTAAGATTTTTTTTTTTTTTTTTTTTTTTTTAGAGGGCAGTGTCACTGGCCCTCATGTATGTGGGATCCGAACCAGGGCCGCTGGAGTCCCAAGCCAGCTCCCAACCACTGCGCCACTCGGCCGGCCCCTAGACAATTTTTTTTTAGTTGAGCTTTGGCAGCTCAGCTTGGACTGGGCATCGAACCGCTGTTGCTCAGAGCTCAGCTCACACTCTTGAGCAAGGACAATTTTTAATTAAAGTTGATATTCAATATTATTTTATATTAGTTTCAGATGTACAGCATGGTGGTTAGACATTTATATAATTTAAAAAGTGAGGGCTGGCCGAGTGGTGCGGTGGTGTTGCCACACCCACCATATTTGCCTGACCTTGAACCATCAGATTTCCACTTATTTCTCTCTTTAAAACTCCTTACATGGTATAATGTTCAATTCAGATGAGTATGTAAATCAGCACCTTTTTCTGTTTTTCGCAAATAAAGGCAGGTCCTTATATGAACGAGGAATTATGAAGCTCACTGAAAGATGACAAAAGGTTATCGAACAAAACGGGCAATATATCATTGATTGATCTTTGTTCTTTATATAAATAAATGACCTTTGAAAAACAGACAAAATACGTCATGACTTTTCTGACAACACAATAGTAAGATTTCATTTTTTATGGCTGAATAATATTCCATTGTATATATGTACTGCCTCTTCTTTTTTATTCCCTTTTAAGATTTTTAATTAAAATACAGCTAATATACAATATTATATTAGTTTCAGATGTAAGTGTAGTTATTCAATATATATATACTTAAAGAAGTGATCACCATGATAAGTCTAGCAATCATCTAACACTGTACCACACTATCACAATATTATTAACTATATTCCCCATGCAATACATTATATTCCCATGACTTATTTGTTTTATACCCCAAAACTTGGACCTCTTATTCCCCTTCACCTTTTCCCCCCTTTCTCAAATTTTCAATTACGGTTGACATTCAATATTATTTTATATTAATCTTAGTTGTACAGTATAGTGGTTAGACATTTTTATATTTAAGAAGTGACCCCCCTGACTAGTCTAGTACCCACTTAGCACAATACATAGTTATTACCATATCATTGGCTATATTCCCCATACTTTACATCCTCATGACTATTTTGTAACTACCAATTTGTACTTCTTAATCCCTTCACCTTTTTCACCCCGATTCCCAATCCCCCTCCCATGTATCATCCCAACAAACCTAGTGCCCATCCGACACCATATATAGGTATTACAATATTATTGATAATTTTTTTTTAAGATTCTTTTTTTTTTAACTGGGGAATTGGGGGAGGAGAACAGCGTTGGGGAATCAGGGAAGGGGAACAGACAAGTTGCTGTCTTTTTGTTCTTTAGTCTAGTTGCGGAGGACGTTGCTTCACTGGCCCATGTTAGTATCGTCATTGAGCTCTTCCCAGATGAGGCAGATCGGTCGCCGGCCTCTGGATGGTTGCTCACCGTGGCTATTGGCAGCTCACGCTGGCTGCCCGCCGCTCATGCTAGCTGCCGGCCACTCACTGTAGCCTATGGCAGCCCTCTGCAACAGGGGCTGCAGCCTACACCGTCGCTGGAGCTTGCACAGCCCAGCTGCAGGTGGAGCTGTTGTTAGCTGTAGCAGGCAATGTCACTGGCCCTCATATGTGGGATCCGAACTGGGGCCGCTGGCGTCCCAAGGCAGCTCTTAACCACTGCGCCACTCGGCCGGCCCTATTGACAATGTTCTTTATGCTATATCCTACATCCCCATGACTACTGTACTGTGTAACAACAAATTTGTACTTTTTTAAAAAAGATTTTACTGGGGAATTGGGGAAGGGGAACAGACAAGTTGCTGTCCTTTTGTTCTTCAGTCTAGTTGTTGAGAATATTGCTTCACTGGCCCATGTTGGTATTATTGTGCTCTTCCTGAGTGAGGCAGTCTCTTGCTGGCCATTAGACTGCCGCTCATGGCAGCTCACAGCAACTCACACTGGCTGCCAGCTGCTCATGCTGGCTGCCGCCACTCAGGGTAGCTTACCGCAGCCCACTGCAGCCCCACTGCAGCCTATGCCATCGCCGGCAACTCATGGCAGCCTAGCTCCAGGTCAAGCTGTTGTTCACCATCTTAGCTGTAGAGGGCGCAGCATCACTGGCCATCAGGTGGGATCCAAACCGGAGCCCTGCTGCTCAGAGCTGGTGCTCCCAAGCCAACTCTTAACCAACGTGCCACTTGGCTGGCCCCAAATTTGTACTTCTTAATCCCTTCCCCTTTTCTCATCCCCAACCCTGCTCCCATCTGGCAACCATCAGAATATTCTCTGTATCTATGAATTTGTTTGTTTTGTTAATTTTATTGTTAGATTACACATATAAATGAAATCACATTGCATCTGTCAGACACCTCCACTCAGCACAATACCCTCCAGGTCCACCCATGCTGCTGCAGATGGCAAGAACACATTCCCTTTCATTGCTGAGCAATATTCCATTGTATATATGTACCACCTCTTCCTTATCCATTCATCCATTGATGGACACCCAGGCCGCCACATCTTGGCTATTGTAAACAATGCTGCAATAAACATATGGATACACATATCCCCTTGAAGTAGTATTTTGGGTTTCCTCGGATAAGTACCCTGACATGGAATTACTGGGTCCTTCATTGTCCTTTTTATAGCCTTAGTTTTAAAGTCTATTTTGTCTGGTATAAAAATTGCTACCCCAGCTTTCTGTTTGTCTCCACTTTCATGAAGTATTTTTTCTATCTCTTGACTTTCTATCTGTGTATATCCTTCAATCCGAAGTCAGTCTCTAGGCAGCACATGTAAGGGGTTTGTTTTCTTATCCATTCAGCCACCCTATCTTTTGATTGGAGCATTTAATCCATTTACATCAAAAGTAATTACTGATAGATATAAAACTATTGCTATTATTCATAATTTATATATTTTTTTCCATCTTAAAGAAGTGCCTTTAACATTCCTTGTAATACTGGTTTGGTGATGATAAACTCCTTTACTTTTTCTGAAAAACTCTTTATCTGACCTTTGATTTTAAATGATAGCCTTGGGTAGAGTAGTCTTGGTTGAATGTCCTTGCTTTTCATCACATTGGGTATTTTGTGCCAATCCCTTCTGGCCTGCAAAGTTTCTGTTGAGAAATCAGCTGACGGTCTTATGGGAGCTCCCTTATAAATTACTAAAGTTACTAGTTGTCTTTATCTTGATGCTTTTAGGATTCTCTCTTTGTCTTTAACCTTTGCCATTTTAATGATAATGTGTCTAGGTGTGGGCCTGTTTGGGTTCATCCTGTTTGGGTCTCTCTGTGCCTCCTAGACTTGTATGTCTATTTCCTTCATCAGGTTAGGAAAGTTTTCTGTCATTATTTCTTCAAATACGTTCTCAATCTCTTGCTTTCTCTTTCCCCCTTCTGGTACCCTTATGATGCAATGTTGTTATGCTTGATATTGTCCCAGATGTCTCTTAAACTTTTTTTTTTACTCTTTTTTCCTTTTTGCTATTCCGATTGAGTATTTTCTACTACCTTGTATTCCAAATCATTGATTCGATCCTCTGCTTCATCTTGTCTGCTGGTGATTCCTTCTACTGCATTCTTCATTTCAGTGACTGTGTTCTTCACTTATGACTGGTCTTTTAAAAATTTTCTGTGTTTTTTTTTGTTTTTTTTTTTTTTTTTTACTTTCTCTTTGTTGAAATTCTCACTAAGTTCCTTGAGCATCCTTATAACCATTGTTTTGAATCCTGTCTCTGGTAGGTTGCTTACTTCCATTTCATTTAGTTCTTTTTCTGGATTTTTCTCCCGTTCTTTCATTTGGGACACATTTCTTCTTTGTTTCCTCATTTTGGCTGCTTCTCTGTGTATTAGGTAGATCTCTTATGTCTCCAAGTCTTGGCCAGGTGGCCTTATGTAGCTGTGGGGCCCAGTGGCACAGTCTCCCTGGTCACCACCTGCTCTGGGTGCTCCAGGAGTGTTCCTTGTGTGCCCTCCTGTTATAGTTGACCTTTGATTGCTACTGGCACATAAGTGGGTGAGATTGACCCTTAGGTTGACTGGCTGTGGGATTTGGCCACGTCCTCAGCTTATGGGCTGCTGTGTGGGGGGGCTTACTCCACTGAGTGGGATTGGCCCCAGTGGGCTCTGGTGCCTATTGAGATCATCCTTTGTGTGTACTGCTTGTGGGGCTAATTGGGTAGTGTTCTGCTGTAGTCTGATGCCAACTTCCAAGTATGTTGGTGCTAGGGTCTTTTGGAAGGGGCTCCAGTGCAGGCCCAGGTCACCCATTGCCTGTGACTGTTCCGGTACTACCTGGTAGGAGCTACAAAGCAATCCACAGTTATTCACTGCCTGCGCTGTACCTGGAGGCATGGGGAGTGGCCACACTATGAACCAATGACATCTGCCACCACTACCAGGCTTGGGGTAGCTCTGCAAAATGCCAGGACACCTCAAGGCCTGCTGCCACTTGCTCCCTTAAGGTTCAGTGGCTGATAGAGCTTCGTGTGGTAGGCAAGTTAGGTTAGGCAGGGTCTCAGGGAGTCACTAGAGTGGGAAGAGTTGTGGCCACCAGGTTAATGTAAATTCTGGTTTGGTGCCAGTGCTGAGCCTGGAGTGATTCAGCAAAAGTCTCCGAGTACGCAGAGGCCAGTCGCTACCAGTCAGGGGCCTGCCGGACTCCCAAAGTTTCCCAAGGAACAGTGTAATGTGAGCAGGGCTGGCTGCTTGCAGAGAAAGTGCCTCAGGCATTGGGGAAGTGGGGTGGGGCAGGGTCCCAGTGAGTCCGCAGCGTGGAGCAGCAGAGCACACCAGGCCAATCATATTCAGGTTCAGCCATAAGCCAAAAGCATAATGGGAGGGCTCAAAAAAGGAAAGATGGTGCCTGCCTGATGGCTATAAGGGAGGAAGACCTCACAAATGGGAAACACCTACTGTCCTCCCTCTGAAGCCACACACCTCAGTCTGCACCCCTCCCCTCCCTGCCCATATGTCTCTGACGCCTCCCAAGTCACCATCCCACCGCTGGAGCTCAAGGTGAGTGCCTGTGAGCGAGTGAATCTATGTGCAGGCCGTTTAAGACGATGTCTGGGTTTCCCACAGCCTTCTGTCCCACCAGGACAGTCGGAATCCCCACTGTTTTTCAGAGCAGATGTTGTGGGGCCTCCTCTTCTCAGCACCATTACTGTGGACTGTGGAGCCTGGTGTGCGGGGCTGGGGTGCCTCCCTCCTCCAGGGGGAACACCGCAGCTGAGATATCCCTCCTGATTCTCAACAACCACACAGAGATTTGGGGCTCTTTTCATGTCTCCACCCCCCACTTCATCCTCACCTCCCGGGCAGTGGCTTCTTTTTTATATTTCTGGTCATAAGACTTGTGTTTGACTAGACTTCAGATGGTTTTCCAGGTTGATTGTCCTATAATTTAATTGTAATTTTGATGTGTTCACAGAAAGACACAGACATAGGGTTTATCTACTCCACCACCTTTGATATCCTGTACCACCTCTTCTTTATCTAAATGTCTATTGATGGTCACTGAGGTTGCTTCCATATCTTGCCTATTGTAAATAATGCTGTAATGAACACAGGGGTGTGTATATATTTTCTAATTAATGTTTTGGATTTCTTCAAATACCTAGAAGTGGAATTTCTGCATCATAAGGTAGTTCTAATTTTAATTTTTTGAGGAAACTCCATACTGTTTTCCATATGGCTGCACCAATTTGCAATCCCATCAGCAATGCAAGAGGGTTCCCTTTTCTCCACATCCTCACCAACACCTGTTGTTTGTTAATTTATTGGTGATGGCCATTCTGAGAAGTGTGGGATGATATCTTATTGTGGTTTTAATTTGCATTTCTTCGATGATGAGTGATGTTGAGCATTTTTTCATATGTCTATTGCCCACATGTATGTTCTCTTTGGAGAAATATCTATTCAGGTCCTCTGCCTATTTTTTAATTGGGTTGCTAGTTTTTTTGGTGTTGAGTTGCGTGAATTCTTTATAAATTTTGATATTAATCCCTTATCAGATATATCGTCTACAAATATCATCTCCCATACAGTAAGTTGTCTTTTCATTTTTTTGATGATTTCCTTTAAAATTAGAATTTTTTTTTTTAAAGATTTTATTGGGGAGTTGGGGGAGAAGAACAGCGTTGGGGAATCGGGGAAGAAGAACAAATTGCTGTCCTTTTGTTCTTCAGTCTAGCTGTGGAGGACCTCGCTTCACCGGCGAGGTATTATCATGTTGGTATTATCATTGCACTCTTCCCAGGTGAGGCAGATTGGTCACCGGCCACTGGATGGCCATTCACAGCTGCTCTTGGCAATTCACACCAGCTGCCAGCCACTCACGCTGGCTGCCGGCCACTCATTGTAGCTTATAGCAGTCCATTGCAGCAGGGGCTACAGCCTATGCTGTCTCCAGCGATTCATGGCCGCCCAGCTCCAGATTGAGCCGTTCACCATCTTAGCTGTAGAGGGCAGTGTCACTGGCCCTCATGTGGGATCCGAACTGGGACCCTGCTGCTCAGAGCTGGAGTCCCAAGCCAGCTCTTAACCAGTACGCCACTCGGCCGGCCCTAAAATGAGAATTTTAAAAATGTATATTTGTTCATTTCAAAATAACAAATTAATCCATTATGTGCTAACAAAAACAAAATATTTTATGGATGATATAGTTTCAAAAAAAACCCCCCACAATTTAGAGAGAAGAGTGGCATTGGTTTATATGTTTACAAATGTTTTAAATATCTGACTTAGTAGGAGACACCTGGATTTTCTTATCTGCTTCTACAGTTAATCAACAAATTCGATTTTGGTTAATGTATGTAAAGATAATCTGGCTTCACACAGATATATACTTACTAAAGTGAAGACCTTATAGATGCCCTGAAAGGTGTTAGGATTCTAGGCGTCTTCAGAGCAACACTGAGAAATGCTGTTGTATATAAGGCATGAGAGCCAGCTCCCTATAGCTGTTCAACTTGGAATCGAACTGTTTGGATGTAAATCTCAGATGTGTGGGCAAATTACCTAACCTCTCTAGGCCGCAGTTTCCTCCTAGAGATTGCTGAATGACTTGCTTCCTGTGGAGTGATTAGAGCAGTACTTGGTGCATAGTAAGTGCTCAGTAAACACTGACTGTTGTAATTATTAGCTCTGATTCTGGCACTAGTAGAGGCTCCTTTTTCTTCCTAGCCAGACATCCCTCGGAAATAATGTTCAACCTCTCAAGAAAGGTTTGGGATTCTGTGCTCTCCAGGGCTTCCCTGAGACCCTGTGCTCAGCCCAATGTATGCCGTATGCCATCTCTCTGGCCACAGGCCCAAAGCAGCTATGCCCATGTGTGCCTGCCAGCATCTGGCACCTCAGCCAGGTGTTCCTGCGTCGGTGCCGGGAAGCTCTCCTCCCCAGCAGCTGGCGATTAGGAAGTCATTCTCCATAATGGATGAGGCCAAATCGACCTGCCAATAATTACCAGGCCCACACGTGGCTGCGATTCAGGAAAGCTGATCCCCAAAGACTAGAGCCACTTAAATTCTGGCATTGACCACAGGTCCCCTTGGTAACCCGTAACTCTCAGCACAATTTCACCGCTCAGCTAATTGATGTTCTCCAAGGCAGTCAGCTCATACCAGCCAGTCAAAATGGGCTCTAATTGCCAACATCCTTCAGGTAAGAAGCCCCACATGTTCTCACGCCACCCAAGAGGCCCAAGCAGGAACTGAGTCTCTCCGCAAACCAGTCCTCTGATTGCATTTAATTAACCAAAATAAAGTTTGCAGAAAGGATTAATTAAAGAACCTATTAGAATGCTGGGATACTTCACGGCAAAGCAGATCAGGCAGCTTCGCTGAATTCATGAGAGGCAGCTCCTTGGAAGAAATGTTCCCCAGCTTTTCAAAGATGCCTGAGAGAGGAACAGCAGGGCAGAGGAAAGACCACTGGACTTGGAGTGTTACAGAACCAGTGTGAGCTGGTGGTACCATCCATGCAAAACATGCAGCCTTAGGCAAGCTGCTTCACTTCCCTGAGCCAGGCATTTCTTACCCATAAAGTGGGGGAGCAAATGGTGAGTGGAAAATGCCTTCTTTGCACAGGGCCCTGTACGTTGTAGATTCTTGCTAGCCCTGTACAGAGGTGAAAACTGGCACCTGCAGAGGGCTATTTGGTATCCTTTGAAATGTTTTAAAAGGTAGAGTAATTAGGTAGATGTTACACTGGGTTGCAACATAAGCTCTCAGATCTGTGGCCCTCTTTGGGGCCAGCTTCTCAAGTTCTAGTAACTGACAGTGCCCTACAACATATGGGGTTGCCCCACTACCTTCTTCTTGGGGCTGTAAATCAGGCAGACCTGGTCTCAGATCTCAGCTCCACCTTCACTCATGTGGCCTTCATTCACATGTTCAACAACTGTTCACTGAGAACTTGTCCTGCGCTAGTCCTGGGGACAAGAGTGGCCCTTGCTTCAGAAACACAGGGTTTGGTGAGATAGGAGCCATTTATGAAAAAAATCACCCAAAAAGACTGTGGCAGATGCTGCTGGTACCTCCCTGCTCCTCAGCTCTCACCTTTGCAGTACACACAATGATATCCTGAGATTCTTCACCTAAGGGTCTTCTTGTGGTCAGGGCACAGGGCAGGCTGGAAGTACCAGGGAGTTAACATCCCCCAGGAGCAGCCCTTAATCCCTGATTGTTGAGAATCAGAAGAAAATTTTCAGCTTCCTCACCCCATAAAGTGGGACAACACTGAGTTCTGTTTTACAGTTTCCCAAGTAACACCTGCTCCCTAATGCATGCCCCATTCACTTCCTTCCCCTCCCCAAAATTGCTCCCCCATACCCACACTAGCGCTTCCTGGACTCACCCTACAAGTAAGCTACTTGCGCTCAAATCCTGCCTCAAGGTCTGGTGCTGGGGAACCCAGCCTAAAATAGATACAATTACAAAAAGTGATAGCTGCAAGGAAGGAAAAGGATGCAGTGCCACATTCCACGAGGTATTGTCTGAAGTGACTAAGGAGGAGGAGTTACCTAGTGTGAATCATCAGGATTCAGCAGAGCAAACAGAAACCATTTTGGAAATATTAAATGAAAAGGGTTAACACAGCAAGCATTCAGCACTTCACACTGCGGGGGAAACACTGGTGTTTCGGAATCCATCTATTCTGATGAGCATGTGACCTGATAGCTGAAGTCTGTCATGTGCCAGTTGCTAAATATTTTGAATATTGCTCTTGGAATCAGACACTTATGAAATTGTTGAAGGGCTTGGGGAGCAGGCCTGCAGAATGATACCACAGAAACAACTTGCCAGGGAAGAAGCCATTTCTTCTGTTTCCAATCAGGAAGGTGGGAAATGAGGGGGCCACTATTGGGATTGAGTTAAAAAATTTACTATTTGGAATACAGTAATAAAAAGGAACAAACTACTAAAACATGATGCTATATAATGAATGAACTTTTAACTGGCAGAAGCCAGGACAGGAAACCACATATTATATGATTCTATTTGTATAAAAATGTCTAGGAAAGGCAAATTTATAGAGAGAAAGTAGAGTCATGGCTGCCTGGGGCTGAGGGTGAGAGAGAGATTAATTGAAAATGGGCAAAGGGATCTTATTGGGGGGGTCTGAAAATTATCTAAAACTGATTTATGGTGACAGTTGTGCCACTAGGTAAATTTACTGAAAATCATTGAATTATATACCTGAAGTAAATAAATATTATGGTATATAAATTTTTTAAATAATAAGTTGTTTAAAACAAACAAAAATAAGAACATACTACTGTACCTGTGAAGCTAGCCAGAAAGCTGCTATCAGCAGCTGACTAGATATTCCCAGAGCTGGAGTTTGGACACCGGAAAGCTGCTGCAGAAACACTATACATCACTATTGCCTTGCTTTCCAGCAGGAATAGTCAAAGCCTTCCAAATCTCACATTAAGAGCATCCATGTGGAGAAATTACTGTACACCCAAAACACTAGCTGCAAGGGAGTCTGGGACATGTAGTCTTTGCTTTCCAATCTTCACAATACAGAAAGGCACCCTAGGAGGTAACACAGGGAACACAAGAAGTAGGAGAAAGAGGGCTCTAGACAGAGGGAATAACATGAACCAGGCCCTAAGTTGTGTTCAGGAAACAAAAAAGAGGCCAACTGGGTGGGCCATGATAAAAAGTTTGGATTTTATCCTAGGTGAAATGGAAGCCTCTGAGAGATCTTAAGCAGGGTGGTTGCCATGATCAGATTTGTACTTCAAGAAGGTCTTATTAAGGCTGTGTGTGGAGAATGGGTTTGAGGGACAAGAGTGGAAGCCAGAGACTAGTGAAGAGGCCACTGCAGTCTCACGATGAGGGATGGTGGTGGCTAGGAGCAGGGTGGTAGCAGAGGAGCTGGAAGGAAATGGGTGGATTTGAGACATGTCTAGGAAGCAAAATCTACAGGACACAGTAAAAATTGGATGACAGGGGAGGACAGGCATAGAGACAAACCCCAGACTCAAGAAATTAGAAAACTCATCCTACTTCTCTCTTAGTCCTTGTCTTTAAACTGGGGATGACTATTAAGGATAATTCATTCATTCAACAGATATTCACAAATCACCTATTATATGCCCGGCAATGGATTTTCCAATATCTAGCCCCAAAGGAAGTGCTCAGGAAAAATTTTCTTTTTCTTTTATCCTTCAGAGCTCAACTCAAGTATCCTTTCCCCTAGGAAGGCTTCCCCAACTCCACCCCAAAATACACTGCTTTCTCACACTTCTAAGCTGTGACAGAGTCCCTGTGTGGGGACTGGACTGAACCAGGGAGAGGGAGAGAGCTGGATAAGGCACATCCCCTTCAGGGCTAGAGGATGAGGGGGCTGGGCAGAGAAAGGAAAGGCCCAAAACACCTCAGATTTCAAATGTTAGCAACTTCAAGTACATGTTACTTCTTCCCGTGGGGTCTTTGTTAATGCTCTTGCCTTCTGCCTGAAATACCTTCTTATTTATCCTTTGACTCGGCTTGGATGTTTTCTCCTCCAAGAAGTCTGCTTTGCCCAACCGTCCCTCACTTGTGTTCTCCTTACGTGTTTTGCTCACCACAATCAACACTTCTCACGCTGATTGTCATCTGTTTGTTTGTGTGTCTCCCCACTGGACGGGGATTCCCTTAAGGGCAGGGAAACTGAGGAAATCAGCCTGAGGAACTAAAATAGTAGTGACTTGAAGCTTTCAACATCCATTCAAGAAGTATTTATGGAGCACCTACTTCGTGCCAGGCCCCAACTTACACAGCTTTGATGAAGGCAGGCACATATAAGATGAGAAAGATGGGAAGGGTTTCAGTGGAGAGAGAATAAAGGAGGGGCATCTGTGTTGGTCAGAATTGGCTAAGTTTAGCTACAGTAAAAAATAAACCTTAAAATCTCAGCGACTTAATAAAACACGAGTGTATTTATTGCACATGAGAAGTCTGATGTGGGTGAGCAGTGTCAAACTTGCATCTGGTGATGCCAGGGTTTGGAATCCCTATGTCACATGCTCTGCCATTTCAACATGTGGCCTTCCAGGCTTCCGTGCAGGAAGAAAGGGAGAAAGTAGGCTCAGGGATTCTAGTTGCCTCAACCCAGGAGAGATACCCTTCTGCTCACAGCCCATTAGATAGAGCATCATATGACGTCACCCCAAATGTGAGGAAGGCTAGGAGATTATAGGGAAAGCACATGGACCGTCTCTGCCACAGCACTGTATTGAGTGAAAGGGAGGTGTGCTGGGGGAATTTGGGGAGCAGCACATAGACTTAAGGATAAAGCCACAATGACTGGTATGGACTCACAATAAAGCCCCAGTGACTTTTTATTTTTTTGCTTTTGATATTTTTGTGATTGGTGAATGAATGGAGGAAGGAACAAGTGGTCTGCAAGATTCAGCTTTGAATTCTTTCTGGTCCTGGAATACTAGAGCTGCAAATACTATTTATCAAGGGTCTACTTGGTACCAGGCACTGTGCTATGACTGTACATATATCACTTGATCTCATTTTTTTTTAAAAGATTTATTGGGGAATTAGGGGAGGGGAACAGTGTTGGGGAATCGGGGAAGGGGAACAGACAAGTTGCTGTCCTTTTGTTCTACAGTCTAGTTGTGGAGGACGTTGCTTCACCGGCCCATGCTGGTATCGTCATTGCACTCAGTCGCCGGCCTCTAGACGGCCGCTCACAGCGGATATTGGCAGCTCACGCTGCCTGCTGGCCACTCACTGTAGCTCGCGCAGCCCAGCTCCAGGTGGAACTGTTGTTCACCATCTTAGCTGTAGAGGGCAGTGTCACTGGCCCTCATATGTGGGATCTGAACTGGGGCCGCTGGCATCCCAAACCAGCTCTTAACCAACACACCACTCGGCCGGCCCTCACTCCATCTCATTATCCTTAGGACAACTCTGAGGAAGGAGTAGGGATACCTGTGCCCATATCACAGATGAGAAGACCGAGGCTCAAACTGGTTTAACCACTTTTCCAGGACTGAAGCCAATGCCCAGATCCTTTGCATCATGCTTCATTGGTATGATCACTCACAGGGGCAAAGGGAAAAAACCTTAAATGGTGGGGACACTGGATTTCTCACTCTTCAAGTGGTCCTATATCTGAGGCTGTGAAAACATCCCCACATCAATTGAGTCTGGACGCAAGAGAGAGAGTGAGATATATCCTTGGGCAAGCACTTCACTTATCCACATTCAACTGCAACTCAGCTTTCCTCAACTGCAAATGGACATGACAGCCAGTCTCCTGGGGTGGTCATGAGAGCCAGTGAGAAAATGTCTGTTAGCATTCAACACCCAGGAAGCACTGCATACATGGTCCATAGTACATCTGTTAAGGCACCCATTTTGGAGAGGGGTGTCTATGAGCAGGAGAAATCTTGTTAGCGTCCCACTTTCCCTGATGGCAACAATGGGATGTTTCAGTTCCCAGAAGAGAGCAGCCCAGTGGGGTGTAATGTCAAGGCTAGAAGGAAGGGCAGCTCTAAACGCTTCATGCACCTCAGGGCAAAACCTTGTGTTGTCTTCCTCATCTGAGAATGCAAATAAGAGAAATCTGAAAATCCACCAAATGTTCAATATTTCAGAGGACTTTGGGGCATATTATCAGAGATGGTGTGTGTGAACACATCTTATAAACCCAAGTCTTCCTCCAAGCCTGCCCCATCTGAACTATTAGCTCGTTGAGGAGATGAGCTGGGGCTCAGACCCACTTCTGGCCCTCTCCTTCCTCTACCCAAGAAGGTGACCAAAAGCTGTTTGCAGAAAAGCCGAATAGCCCATCCATCCACCAAATAGATGGTGGTCTATCTAATTCAGAGTCTAAGGCCTGAGGAAATTTTGGAGTTTAGTTTAAGTCAGGGGTTGCAAACTGGCATGAGTGGGCCAAAGTCAGTTTCAGACAAGATATTTAATCATTCTGTACCTTGTTTTCCTCATTAGGAAAATGGGCATAATAATGGTAATACCTAGAAGGATTGTTGTGAGGATTAAAAGAATTAATATATGTAATGTGCTTAGGACAGTGCCTGACATATAAGTGTTGAGTATATGTTATTGTTGTTGTTGTTGTTGCTATTATTATTATTATTTGATACTATTATTATTTGATTCATACAATGTTAAATTTTTTGGATTTAAGTGTCTTCAGAGGGCCTCTTCATTTTGCCCCAGTCCCCACCACTCCCTCTTGTCCTGAACACAAACTGCCTCCCTCAAGGGCTGGCCTTGTGGCGCAGTGGTTAAGCGCTGGCTTGGGAAGCCAGCGGCCCCGGTTTGGATCCCACATATGAGGGCCAGTGACACTGCCCTCTCAAAAAACAAAACAAAAACAAAAACAAAACAAAACAAACAAACTGCCTCCCTGCCTAGCCCCAGAAGGCCCTGGTTTGGGTCCCCAACCATGGCCTCGTTCTTAGTCATCATTGTGCCTGCCAGATGACACAGACTGTTGATTCCTGCCACAGACCATTGTTAGATACAAACTTGAGCCAAATCAGCTCTCATCAAACCTGGCAAACTCAAGGCAGGGTCCTGATCTGGCCTCTCAGGACCATGGCTACGCCTCAGCTAGTTGTGTCTTCTGGCAAGCCTTTCTTCTTCCCCAGGCCTCAGTTTTTACAGGTGTCAAATGGACTCCAGATCCCTGTCCACCTCCCAAGCTTGTTCTGAGATGGGGGTGGAGAGGACTTTTAATCCCCCAGAGTTCCCTGATTCCCTTCTCAGCAGAACTGAAGAGCTCTAGGCCTGTCCCCTGTTAATGCTGAAAAGAGAAAGCCCGCACAGCTGAGACAGAACTGCCACCACAGCGCTCCAAGATTATCTAGATGCATGTTTTATTGTCATTAGGATGACATCATTGACAAGGGGAAGGGGACTAGCAGGTTATATACAAAGCCACCACTTCCAGGGCAATGTTTTTACATATCCCCACACACATTTATCCCACAGCCGCCACACAGCACAGCACCACAGGGGGTCTCCACCTAAAATGCTTCCTTCCCCCAAGCAGAACACAGCTGTGGGTCAGGTGCTGCCCACCCACAAAAAAAAAAAAAAAAAGAAAAGAAAAATCCAAGAAGGGGAGGGCATCCTGGCGGTAAAGTTTGCATGTGGCGAATCCTGACACATGGGGGCAGGGGATAGAAGTTAGATTTGGATATCATACCTCCAGCCCGCGTCCCACCTTCACTGGCTGCTTGCCCCAGAGGCACTCTGCCCCTCCCTGGGGACTCCTTAGAAGACACAGAAGGTCATCTTAGCCAGGGCTAAGGAAGCGGGGGAGCAGGACAATGGGGTTAGGAAGGGATTCTGGGATTTGCCCCCTTGCCAGCAATGTCAAGTGGGGTATATGGGGTTTTAACTCATAGACTGGCTTTCCCATGTCCCTGAAGGAGGAGGGCAAGGCCAGCGGTATCAGTGTGTGCATATGGGGGTCTCAGGTTTATAATCAGAGATCTAAGGAAGAGAAAGAGGGGGTCAGAAAGGGGTAGGACACACAGGCCTCAAGACATTTTTAGACCCCAAACTTGACTTTACAGGAAACTGCACTCACTCCTCCAGGGGCTCCCTGACCCAGGCTGCCCGTCGCCCAGGATGCTGTCGCTTCTCCTCAGTCCCCTGGCTCCTGCTCAGGTCATCCAGGAGCCTCAGCAGGAGGCTGGCTTGCCCACAGTCTCCTTGCAGCGCACATGGGCCTCCCAGGGCCCTCTTGCCAGGGTGCTGGCGTTTCTCAGGCATCAGCTCTCCTTCCTGCTCCTCCTCTCCCTCCTCCTCCCAGCTCCTGGGGGTCTTGGGATCCACCAGCCGTCTGCCTGGGTGCTGCCTCTTGGTGAACGTGTACCTGAGCCAGGAGGAGCGCCGGCCAGGGTGCTGCCGCTTCTGCTGGGTCACATCGGCTGACCACACAGCTGCATCCTCCCGACGGCCTGGGTGCTGCCGTTTGTGGGGTCCCACAGCCCCTCCTTCTTCCTCCTCTTCTTCAACTCCCTCTTCTGCCTCCTCCTCCCTTTTGCCTGGATGCTGACGCTTGGAGAGCCAGTCAGGTTGAAAGATCTGGGACTCTGAGGAAGGCAAGAGGCCAGTGAGGGCCCCATGACCCCTGAGTGCCCGCTCCAGCCTTCCCCTTGGTCAAGGCAGATTCCATGCAGCACTCACCCAGAGTCATGGCCGTCTGTCTGCCTTTCAGGACTCACAGACACACACACTCACACAGATAGTCAAAAGTATGACTTCTGGTTCCAATCCTAGGTCTGCCACTCCCTAGCTGTGTGACCATAAGCATCTCACTTAACCTCTCTGAGCCTCGGTTTTCTTTTGTGTAAAAGGAGGGATACTAACTACCTATCTAAGAGGTTGTTAGGCATATCAGATAATTTGATAAGGTGTCGAAGTGCTTAGAACAGTGAGAGCCTGGCTTATATGTGCCTAGTAAGTAATAATTAAAACTGTCATACTCAAAGAGACTCTCTCTCCCGCACAGAATCTTCCCCCACTGAAGATCTGTTCACTGTGAAATATTCCCAGGACTGAAAGGGAGGAGGAATCTGATCCTAGGGTCAACTCACGACCCTACCCAGAATGTGGCCAGTGAAAGTTTCTGAACTTGTGAAAGGCAAGCGACTGATTGACCAAGTCGCTCCCTCCGCTCAGAGTCTGGGTCCGCCCCCCTCCCACCCCCCACCCCGCGGCCTCCTCGCCGGGACAGTGCGGGACAGCCCGGCCCCTCACCAGATTCCCGATCTCCTTGCTCCCCTCGCAGCCGCTGGAAGTCTTCCCCGAGGAGTGAGAGGCGCTCCGCCTGACGCAGGAGGTCGCCCAGGCCCCCGTGCTCGGCTGCCATCGCCGCCTCCTGCTGAGCAACCTCGGGCTGTGCGCCACCGCCAGGGACGTGGGTCAGGGTCAGGGTCAGGGTCAAAGCCATGGTGAGCAGCCACCAAGGGGCAGGCATCTCGGAGGCGTCTGGGGTCAGGAGGACAGAGAGGGGCGGAATCAGCGCGCCGCGCCGCCTCCCAGCCCGCTCCATCTCCCCCTTTCCTGTCCCAGCAGGTCCCCGAGGCCTGAGCAACCGTTTCAACACTCCCGGGAGCAGGACCACCTGCCACCTTGGGGCGGTGCAGGGGACATCAGGAGGATCTGCCTCCGGTCCTAGGCGTCCACGCCCACAGAGATGCTCGGAGCGCCCACCGGCTCCCACTTCGGCCAGCGCGGTCTGCAGCACCACTGCCCAGTGTTACTCGGAGCCAGGGCGGCCAGCGCAGGGGCGGACTCAGCAGGACGGCAGCGCCAGCCCGACGGCCAGGCTGCTCATCGCATCGTCGGAGGCTCAGATTCTTCCCAAGGTTCCCAACGCAACATCCTTACCCCAACACGCCTTGGCCAACGCTCGAATGACAACGCTAAGATCCTATTCCTAATGCTAAGATTCCGTGGCTAAGCTAGGAAGCGAATTCTAGTGCTAAGGTCCTAATTCCATCCTTAATTCCAACGCTAAAAGTCTGATTCTAGGGCTAAATTCGATTCCAACGCGCAAGTTCTGTTCTCTAACGTCGGTCTCGGATTCGAACTCCCAGGCCCTCACGCGGACCCCGTGCCTATTTGTGCCGCAGCGTCCCGGCGCGGACCTGCCGCTGGCAGCCAGGCAGGGGTGGGGTTGTGAATCTTCCCTCCGACGCCCAGATGTCAGAACCTGAGTGCACAGGAGTGACCCCCGCCATAGAAGACCCCGGGGGGACGAGCGCAGCGTCTCACCTTTGCGCAGATGCCGAGGCTTCTCCCCGGGCACACCCGAGGGCGCGGAGAGGGACCCCTTTCCCGGACGCCGCCTGCGGGGGTGAGAGGAATAAAGGTGGTTACCTGGCCGGCGCGAGCTCCACTGGACCTGTCCGGGATCCTGGGTCTGTGAGTCCGGAGTTGCAGGGCCTGGAGGCTGTGGGTCAGCAGTCCCGGAGGGCTCGCAGGAACGCGGACGCCAGCTGCCCACCGCTCTGCCCCACCGCTGCTTATATCCGCGCGAGGCAGCGGCGTGAGTGAGGTCAGCGGGGAGGGGTCGAGGCTTCGGGAAGGGACGCTGACGGCAGCGGTCCCCGTGGGCACCCAGCCCGCCGCCTGCCAGCTCTGCCGGAAATCTGGGGCGGGGGCGGCTGGGAGGGAGGGGAAACCAGCAGACACAAGCCACAGGATGGGGTACTACTGGTGCGAGGCCATTTCTGCACCCGGCTCCGAAGATCTGTTGTCTAAGAGAACACTCATGTAGGGGACAAAGAGAGACAGAGACACAGAATCACACAATTGAAAAGAGATACAGAAGAGAAAAATAGGAGATAGAGATAAAGGCTGAGAGATGCGTACAGACAGAAACAGAGATACAGAGCAGACACACACCAAAGAAACAGAAAGACACAAAAATAGAAAGAGAGGAAGAGGAAGAGGAGAGAGGGAGAAATTAGGGGACAAGTGGGATCTGGGCTCTGATCTTGACTGTCACCCCTGGCAAATGCCTCCCATTCTCTGGGCCTCAATTTTCTCATCTGTACATTGGTGGAAGGGGACAGTTTTCAGAATGCAGAAACTGGTAGCCTATAAGCCCCCACCACTTTACAAACTGTTTTGTGTGACTCCCACAGTGTCTTGAAAAAAATCTGAATAACCAACATTGAAAAATCAGGAGAAATCAGGAAAAATGTGGATTTATGGCTTCTTAAAAATCTCTTGAAAAAGAATGACCCTACATTTCCTCCTGACAACAGCCAGCTGGAGGGGAGCCTGGCTGCCCCTGGTCACCACACTCTCCACCACTTCCTACTATCTTCCAATGTGTTGCCCTAGTCACCAAGAAGGACATTGGAGTTTGTGACCCCTGGACCTGCTGGGGTCCACCCCATCCAAGCAAAGGAGGGGAGGGGGATGAAGGAAAGATATGCCAAGAAGCTTGTTCCCCAATCACTCCCAAAGTCACATGATACCTTGGAAGAAAATGCTGCCACATAAGTCTTGGGAATAGCCTCCATCCTGAAGCGTTTAATGGGCCAGGTTCCTTTGTCAGTCCTGGGGACACAGAAGTTGACCATGCTCACTTAGAGGGAATCACCTTTTACACAGAAGGAACAATATTGATGAAGGCGTCTCCTACCTCTGGACAGTCCCAACATTATTCCACATTCAATATTTCTTTGATCTAAAACTTTAATTGAGTGTCTGATGTGTGCCCCAAACCATGCTAGGTCTAGCAAGGGATTCCAACAGTGTTTAATTATTACTTCTTCCTTTGCAAGCACCCAACCTTCCTGGCATGTCCACCATCTCATTACATCCTCACATCACCCATGAAGATAAACAAAATAGAGACGACTAGTCCCACTTTACAGACAGGGGTACAAAGGTCTGGGGAGGCAGAAGGATTTTGAAGGTTAGAGGTAAAAGAGAACTTTCAGATCATCAGCTAAAGAGTCCTCTCCTCATTTCTAGATGAAGAAACTGAGACCTGGAGAGATGGCCTGATTGGCTTTCCGACTCTCTGGCATACTTGGTGCCCCCACAGTCAGATGGTTGGCTGGAGTCGATTGTAAATCTGATTCCCCAGGCTGAATCTCCCAGCCAGATTCCAGGATTTGAAGACTTGCTAAGTATTTCAAATCCCAGCTAAGTTCATCAGATAGACACACTTGTTATCTTTCATAGAGACTGGTGGAGTTGTAAATTGACACAACCTCTTTGGATGGCAACCTGAAAATTTAACACAAATCTACTTTCCACAAGACAATTCGTTTCTCGGAGTTCCTCCTACAAATACCAATACCTGTGCGTGAGGATGTGTACACAGGGTATTCAGTGCAGCATGGTTTGTAGAAGCCAGAATTGGAAACAGCCCAGATGTCTGTCCACCAGGAAATATCTGCTTAATCAACTAGAGCTCATGCAAAACTATGGGGTACTATTCTGGCTTTAGAAGAATGAGGCAGTTCCATATATATATATAGATGTGCAACAGCTCCAGGATATATTTTTAAGTGAGAAAAGTAGAGTGAAGAACAATGTATGCATCAGGTACATCGTGGTGGTGTGGGAAATGGACTGGTATGCTCTTACACAGGCTTTCTGTTGGGATGCACAAGGGGAACTCAGGAGCCCAGATAGGGGAGGACAGTGCAGGGATGCTTGCTTAGTGCTGTTTGAATTTTTTCTCTGTGCAGCATTACCTATCCACAAACCACAACCAGCACCAAAAAAACCCAAAACAAAACAACGAAGTCTTGTTTGAGTCTGAGGCTCAGAAGGAACGATAAGTGTGGATGGATAGGAAAGCTGCCTAGTGGACAGTGAGATGGCTGAAACATTGCCCCCTAGTGAGCCCATTTGGCGCATTTCTATAATCAGTGATTTAATCAGAGCATTGTCTATTAGGAGGAGAGTTCCTGGATGGCTGAGGAAAGGAGAAGGGAGTTCCCACATAGCTCAAGGGACCAGAGAGGATGGTACAGGCATCCAAAGAGTCCTCAGTGTGCCAAATCTCTCTCTCCCTTCCTCCCTCCCTCCCCTCCTTTCTCTCTTCTTCCTTCTCTTCTTTCCTTCCTTCCTTCTGCAAATATTCACTGATTTCCTAGTAGGTTCCAGGACCTGTTTTAGACCTTGGGCACTATAGTAACCATTGTTTCTGATGCTTAGACTCCTGGGGTTTTGCTGACTCCGGAGATACTGCCTCTCCCAGGGTTAGCTAATTCCTAGGGACTCACCTAGGAGCACCTTTCATATGCAAACAAACCAATTCAGAGTACACCCCCCCACCACACTCGAGGCTCATATCTCCTTGCCCTAATCAGCCAGGGCCAGGTACCACAAAACTAGGGACAACCCCTATGCCCCAGAGCCCACAGACATTATTCAAACTAGCCAATCCTAAACTTTCTGACCCAGCCTGGCTTGGTCCTCCCTGCAGAAACCACATTAAAAGCTCTTGTCCACCTTCCCCCCTCAACTCCCTGCTCCCTCTAGCCTCCTCATGGACCCTGTTGCTTCCCTATGTGGCCCTACATGGTGTGGCTTGCCCCCTCCTCTTAGGAATTGTAAGTAATAATGGAATTTATCTCCTGATCAATTTTCCTCCCCAGAGCTAAATAATAATAAAACCTGCATTTAAAACAGGGAGCTGAGAGTCCAGTCACTGTGTTGCATATATTTTTCTAACTTCTTTTTTTCCCTGTGATAATACAAATGTGCTTGACTTTCAAAACTGTAGTTGCTTATCAGATTAATATAGCTATGCTTTTGAAAATGAGTAATGGGATAATTTAATAGCGATTTTATGCACTGTTTCTAATTCCCAGTGCCCACCTCCACTCCAACACACACACACACACACACACACACACACACACACACACACACACACACACACACACACCTTCCTACAGGAGATCTATTGGGTTTCTGGGTAGGTTCTGATTTCCCAGACTCAGCCTTCTCTGAGTTCTTTCTCAAAGCCTTTTTGCTCCCTGTTCAGAGATATCCCCAAGATATTTTACAGTCTTTATCAACCCTGAGCTACAGAAGGGCCTGAAGCAGCCCCTCCCAGCTTACCTTTTAATTATTATTATTATTATTTTTGACAGATCCTGCCTCGGATTTATTTGTACAAATAGCACAGGAGGATATGAGCCTCACTCAGCCAGATGCTCAGGGCTCACATCAGTCCTTCTGTCCTCACATTGGTAGACAGAGACCTCTACTCTGGAGCCTTCATGTGTACCTGCGCACCTTTGGGAGCTGGAGCTTGAGCTGGAGGCGATGCTGCGGCTTCAGCCATGGCCAGAGCCCTGGTTTGAGCCTTGGCCTTGGCCTTTGGCTGTCAGAGCCTGAGACCCTTGGCGATGTGGGCACAAGCACATTTCCCAAGCTTGGGGTAAGCAATGTAGGCAAGTCAACCAAGCTTGCAGTCTTGGGCTTGACCTCCTTGGGCTTTACGAGGGCTTTCCATAACCTCAGCCGGTGCACTCAGCCTTGACATGGTTGGCCTGCATCTTCTTCAAGCCTTTCTTGTGCTTCTTGGCAAAATGCATGTTCCTTAGGAACTTGGGGTCCACCCCCTTAAGAGATTCGTATCTTGGTGATTGAGATTTCTCGATGCCATTTCTGTGCCATTTTTTTTTTTTAAGGGCAGTGTCACTGGCCCTCATATGTGGGATCCGAACCCAGGCCGCTGGCATCCCAAGCCAGCTCTTAACCACCGTGCCACTCAGCCGGCCCTTCTGTGCCATTTTTGAGACAGGTTGTGCATGGTGTGGTTCTTGGACTTGGCCATATCTGCCCCGAAGCTCCTGAAACGCTTGGAACAAGAAGAGAAAGAGACCTTTCAATTTTTAATGTTTTTTTTTAATTATATATATATATATATATATATTTTTTAAAGATTTTATTGGGGAATTGGTGGAGGGGAACAGCGTTGGGGAATCGGGGAGGGGGAACAGACAAGTTGCTGTCTTCCTGCTTTTCAGTTTAGTTGCGGAGGACGTTGCTTCACTGTTGGTATCGCCATTGCGCTCTTCCCGGATGAGGCAGATCGGTCGCTGGCCTCTGGATGTCGCTCATCGCGGCTATTGGCAGCTCACGCTTGGCTGCCAGCCGCTCACGCTGGCTGTGGGCCACTCACTGCAGCCTATGGCAGCCCACTGCAGCAGGGGCTGCAGCCCACACCATCACCGGGGCTCGCACAGCCCAGCTCCAGGTGGAGCCGCTGTTAGCTGTAGAGGGCAGTGTCACTGGCCTTCATGTGGGATCCGAACCGGGGCCACTGGCATCCCAAAACCAGCGCTTAACCAATGCGCCACTCGGCCGGCCCCATTTTTTAATTATATTTTTAATTTTGAGATAATTGTAGTTTCACATGCAGTTGTAAGAAATAATATGAAGAGACTGTGGGTTCCCTTTGCCTGGCTTCTCCTGATAGTTACATCTTTTTTTTCTTTCTTTTTTTTTTTTAGCTGAGCCATCCTGCCACCTGTTGGCAGCTCAGCTCAGGCTGAGCATCGAACTGCTGTTGCTCAGAGCTCAGCTCACACTCTTGAGCGAACTCTTAACCAACTGAGCCACTCGGCTGGCCCTCTGATAGTTACATCTTATAAAACTATTAGAGGACAACAGCACAACCAGGATATTGACATTGATAAGATCCTCTGATCTTATTCAGATTTCCCCAGTTTTACTTGTACTCATTCGTGTGTTTGTGTGTGTGTGAGCATGTATAGTTAGTTCTGTGCAGCTTTATCACATGTAGGTTTATGTATCTACCACATGGTGGCTTTTTCTTTTCTTTTTTTTTTTTTTGAGGGCAGTGTCACCGGTCCTCACACGTGGGACCGAACCGGGGCTGCTGACCTCCCAAGCCAGCGCTTAACCACCGCGCCACTTGGCCGGCCCAAATACTGATTTTTTATTTTTTTTTTGAGGGCAGTGTCACTGGCCCTCATATGTGGGACCAAACCGGGGCCGCTGGCTTCCCAAGCCAGCGCTTAACCACCGCGCCACTCGGCCGGCCCTATGGTGGCTTTTTAATTACAGCAAATAGTACCTTTTATATATTCAATTTTTTTCTTGTATAGTCTGCTTTTACTGTCAAAATAATGGTGTTTTCTTCCCCAAGATCACAAAATTATCTCATGAATTCCAGGAAGTTAGGTCTATTTAGTATCTGCAGCTTCTCTATAAAAACCTGCTCCAGAAACCTCTCTAATCCAGATTCCCCCTTCCCCTTTCCATTGGAGATTCCATAACTTCATTGATGCTGAATCCACTAGAAACTTTTCCGTTCTCATTTCAGTCACTGATTTATCTTTTTATTCAACAAGTTTTGGGGCCGGCCGAGTGGCTCAGTTGGTTAAGAGCTTGCCCAAGAGTGCGAGCTCTGAGCAACAGGGTCACAGGTTCGATCCCCACATGGGCCAGTGATGCTGCGCCCAAGCTGAGTTGCCACTGAGCTTCCAACAGATGGCAGGATGGCTCAGCTGGTGAGGACACGTGATTCTAACAACAAGGTTGCTAGTTTGAATGGTGGGCTACGCCCACCCGCAACTAAGACTGAACTCGGCACCTTGAGCTGAGCTGCCGCCAGGATGGCTCAGTGGATAGGGCATTCGCTCTTAACAATGAGGCTGCTGGTTGGACTCCCACTTGGGATGGTGGCTACACCCACCTGCAACTAATTGAACACAGCACCTTGAGCTGAGCGAGGCTACTGGGCTTGGAGCTGAGCTTGCTGCGCCCTCCACAACTAAGATTGAAGGACAACAACTTAGCTGTTCCCCTTCCCCAATTCCCCAACACTGTTTCCCTCCCCTAATTCCCCAATTTAAAAAATAAACAAACAAATAAATAAACATTGTTTCTTATATTTAAAACAAACAAACAAAAACAAAACAAACAAACAAACAAGTTTTGCCAGTGTATGCACAGGTGTCAAACATGGTTCTCGTTCCAGGGCACAAAACGGGTATGGGTTGGGGAGGTGGTACACAAGAAAGGTGAGAAGGGGTCAGATCTCATGGAGCCTTGTTGGCCATGGAGAGTAAGGAGTTTGGATTTTATTCTCAAGACAATATGAAAATAGAGGGTTTAAAGCAAGGGAGAGATGTGATCTAATTGATTCCCTCAGACCAGCCTGTGGCTGCTTGGTGAATTAGAAGTGTACAGGAATAAGAGGGAAACAGCCAAGCCAAGTGAGGAGCTTCCAGGAAACCTGTGCTCCTACCTTCCTCACCCTGCTCTGTTCACCTCTCCTCTCGGGCTCTCTTCCTGCTCGGCCTGCCTCCAAAATAATTGTGCACCACTGGGCTCAGCGTGCCGTCTGTTCTCACCATGCACCTTCCCTAGTCCTCCTTGTCCCCTGCACTGCACCTGGCCACATGTGGGTGCCCCCCAATCAACTTCTCCACAGAAAACTACACAGTCCTCAGAAAGAAAGAGCCATCCCCCAGGGTGATTCCCCTTACCAGCTGCAAGTGAGAGAAAACACAACCCAAACGGGCATAAGCAAAATAACGGTACATGTAATCAACAGCATAAACCCCTAGGACTATCTGCAGATAGGGCAGAATCCAGAGGCTCGAAGGTGTCATGGGGAGCCTGTCTCTTTTCTCCATTTGTTATCTCTACTTTTCTCTAGATGGCTTCACTCTCAGACTGTCCTCAAAGGAGAAGAAGCTGCCAGGCATCCCAGGATTGCATTTTCCCAGCTGTGTTACCCTCCAAGCAAAAGGGTCCTTCTCTTTCCCCCAAATTCCAGGGTCAGTTCTCCTCAGCCCAGCCTGGGTCACATGCCCATTCCTGAATAGGTTCCTATGATTGAGATTGGTCAACCCTAGACTTGGGGTAGTGGAGCCAGCCCCACCTGAACAGCACGGATTGAGGGATTTCTCCAAGGGCATATTGGGAAGAGCTGAATGCTGAGCAGATAAAACACAGGTCTCCTACATACCTATTGCACAGATGAAGAAACCAAAACTCCAAGAGGGGAAAGGTTTGCCTACATCCCTCAGTGACTTAGCAACAACCTAAAAACAAGTGCCCTACCCAATATCTTTCCTTCACACTGCCTGGGTCAGGGTTTTCTCTAAAGGAACTGGAAGTGACCAAACTCTGGCTGGCAGACTAAGTTCTGCCTTTTACCCCATGTCCCATGCCTAGTCGAGGGTCTTGTTCTGGTCTTAGTGGCAGTAAATTGCCATTAAGAGAGTATCTCTTTTCTGGAAACTTTGAGGAAGCCCACTCCCAAATAACATTAAGCCTCTAAGAAATGACCCTTTAATGGAGGGATTTCAGACACCATGATGGGAAGGGAGTTCTATTTGGGTGCCAAGAGGACTCCTGGCAGCTGCTGCTTTGATTCCATGTAGCCCACCCTTGGTCACTGCTCAGCTGCCAGCAAAGAAGAGCTAACTTAGTCCATTTCCTCCAGGACCCTTCCATTCTGTACATGTTTATTAAGTGCCAACTGCATATAGGCAATGTAATAGGTGTTAGGGAATACTGGGGAGGGTGAACCTTGCATGGTTCCCTGTAGCTTGTGGGATCAAATCCTTAGCTGGCCCTTTATATATATTCAAGACCCTTTATAATTTGGGCACAATCTAGGCTACTCTCCTGACAGGTCTCCCCTGATTCCATGTCCAGGTCCCCCTGAACATCAATCAATGAAACCCATTTTACAAACATTCTGTGCAATTCCACATGTCCATGTTTTTACCCCTCTCATTACCCCTTGCCACCTGTGGGCTACTTATTCTTTAGAGCCAACTGCAAATACCTATTCATCCATTCATCAATCCTTTCATCCATTCATTTAATAAACATTCCCTGAGCAGGACATAGGTTGAATTTTAGGGTCAGTGAATGGATCCAGACAGAAACACTGTTCTGAAGATGTTAGCAGTCTGGGAGAGGAGAAGGGTGTGTCTACATAAATTGCATTACAGTGTATCATGTATTCAAAGGCTCTCAGGTAGGGCCATAGATTTAGCCAGTAGGGTTAGGGATGGCTTGTGGACAAGTCTTGGGGTTACTCTGGATGAAAGAGCATGTCAGATGTTTTCTCTGACCTGACTGGAATAGGCGCCCATCATACTTTTATCTTCTCCCAGCCTTTATCATTGGGTGAAGTTGGGTATATCCTTCTTTCTTGTTTATTATCTGCTTTCCACACAAGAATCTCAGCTTCATGTGGACAGATTCTTGTTCCCTGCTGTTTATCCAGTTCCTGGCACATAGCTGGCACTCAGTTAAGATTTGTTGAATGAATGACTGCATGAATAAATGCATTCAGCCTAGAGCAAATGAGCACAAGCTGCCTAGTCTTATCATTGGAGGTGAGAAGGCATAAGGGTGGCCTTCCTCTATCAACAATGGATACACATAGGAGACTCAAGATACTTACCATAAGGAGTAATGGACAAACTGGGCAGCAGTCTTGAAGGTGCGCAAAGAGAGGCCTGAAGGCCAGAGCAATCAGAGGAATCGTCCTGGAGGCAGCGGGGCAGGAGCCGGGCCCTGAAGGATGGGGAGAGTCAAGACAAGCAGAATTGAAAGCAGAGGAGCTCAAGCTGATGGAGGACCTGCTTCCTGTCCGCTTCCTAAGCAGAGCTGCCTGGTTCCCTTCCTTTCCTCCCCAGAACAGCATGGTCTGGGGATGGATAATATCCCGGGACTGTTGGGGCTGCTCACTCACTCTGACATGCTAGGCAGAGTCTGCCCCCGTCTGGGCTCAGGACCAGGCCAGACTTCCACACTCACAGCCCAGACTGATAAGTTGAAGCCTTGAGCCCCGTCCAACCCAGACCCTGGGCTCCCTATAAGGTCTTATATTCATGCTGAGAGGCCAATTGCGGGTCTGTGTGGTCCAGATTGCTTCCAAAGAGCAATTTTCTGCCCAGCTGGAGCTTGCTGAGTGGAGCTCGTGCTCAGAGAGGGCACCGGGGGCTGCGGGGCTGCTGCCACCCCACAATGCTGGCATAGAGCTGGATGCACGGAAGTGATTTCTGGAGTGTGTTGTGTGATATATTCAACTCGCATGGAGCATGTGCACATATGTGTTTGTGCATGTCTCTGCCTCTGCACATGCACCTGTGCATATGTGTGTACATATGCATAGTCCGTGTCTGTCTGGTGTGCACATATTCATACACATCTATGCCTTGTCTGTACATGGCACATATGGGTCTGTGTCTGTGTCTGTATGGTGTGCATGTGTGCATGTGTGTTTGTGCCCAGGTATACAGGGCAATGTGTACATGTGTGGCACATGTATCTGTGGCTTATTTGGGGCAGGGTATAGCGGTCATTTTCAGTCTGGTGGGTCACTGGTGACCCCATCTACTGAGGGAACATGGCTCCAGATCTAACATACAACCCATGAATAAGACATCCTCAATGCCTCCTCAACACTTACCTGTTGACTCTTCCACTCTCTGTTCTCTGCTAGTTAGTTTGGTGACTTAACATGTATTAATGTAACAGAAGGAATCTCCTTGAGGATGAAGTATATGTTCATCTCCCACAGAACTTAGCATACAGTGGGTGCTGAGGAAAATATCAATACTGGAAAGGGACAACAGAGAAGGACTGGTACATAGGAGCCAACTCCTGGATACCCTGAATACATTTTCTCACTTAATTCACATAGTCCTATGAGGTCAAAATTACTCTGCTTGTTGAAAGAAACCAAGGCTCAGAGAGGTGAAGCAACTTGTTGAAAGTCACGCAGCCAGGAAAAGGATGAACTTTTCTATTTGAACTCAAGTGTGTGTTATTCCAAAGCTTTTCCCATTCTAACCCACTTGAAGGGAATACCCAGATGAAAATAGCTGTTGTGTTAGGATGAAAACGAATATGGAGAATTGTTTTTTCTTTTTTGCAAAATTCTCTTTGATGTTTTGGTTACTCCTCATGATTTTAAAGGGGACTTTTTGTTTTTAAGATTTTTTTAAATTGGGGAATTGGGGGAGGGGAACAGCATTGGGGAATCTGAGAAGGGGAACAGGCAAGTTGCTGTCCTTTGGTTCTTCAGTCTAGTTGTGGAGAACGTCGCTTTCACTGGCTCAATCAGTATCGTGATCATTGTGCTGTTCCCAGGTGATGCAGTCGTTCACCGGCCATTGGACGGCCGCTCATAGCAGCTCACGGCAGCTCACGCTGGCTGCCAGCCACTCACGGTAGCTCACGGCAGCCCACTGCAGCAGGGGCTGCAGTCTATGCCATAGCTGGCGACTCACGGGAGCCCAACTCCAGGCTGAGCTGTTGTTCACCATCTTAGCTATAGAGGGTGCAGCATCACTGGCCCTCATGTGGGACCCAAACCAGGGCCCTGTTGCTCAGAGCTGGCATCCCAAGCCAACTCTTTTTTTTCTTTCTTTTTTTAAAGATTTTATTGGGGAACTGGGGGAGGGGAACAGTGTTGGGGAATTGGGGGAGGGGACCAGCCAAGTTGTTTTTCTTCAGTCTTCATTGTGGAGGGTGCCAGTTGCCATCTGGCTTCCCATCGGCAGCTCATGGCCTCTAAGCTCAAGGTGCTGTGTTTAATCTTAGTTGCGGGTAGGCGTAGCCACCATCCCATGTGGGAGTCGAACCCCAGCAGCCCTGTTGTTAAGAGCGCATGCCCTATCCACTGAGCCATCCAGGTGGCAGCTCAGCTTAAGGTGCCGAGTTCAATCTTTAGTTGCTGGTGGGCGTAACACACCATTGAACAGGCAATCTTGTTGTTACACCAGCTGAGCCATCCTGCCACCTGTTGGCAGCTCAGTGACAGCTCAGCTAGGGAACAGTGTTCACTGGCCCATCTGAGAATCGTACCGGCAGCCCTGTTGCTCAGAGCACGCCCTTGAAGCCAACTCAACCAACATACCACTCAGCCGCCCCTAAAGGAACTTTTTAAAAGAAAGTATTTTGAAGGACTAAGTACCTGAAGCCACCCATCAACCCAATATCTGATGTCTCAAATCCCATAATAGAAAAAGTGAGACTCTAACTTTTGAAATATCATGAAGCTTATCTTTGGATCATCTCCAGAAGATATATGCTATTAATAATTCTGATGAGGACGGAAGTGCTTTGGACGGGCTGGGGTGATAGGTGGCTTGCTGCCTGTGAGCTATAGTCACTGGTGGATCAGATACCTTGTCATCCATCAGGCCCGCCAGAGATAACAAGCCTAAGCCCTGCCATCACCTTTCTTATTACAGAGGAAAAATGAAAATCAACTCCAAATCACCTGATCCTTTAGATATATTTATCTTGCCGTCAGCTACAAGTAATATCTATCCCAACGTGTCGAGCTAATTAGAGCTTATCCTAAAATACACAGAGTCCGCACTGTGAATATTGCAAGTGGGGGAGTAGGTATTAATCTGCTAACACTGGGCCGTGAGTCAGGATGACAACAGGTGGAGGAGGAGGGGCCCAGTGGGTGCTGACAGAGGCCTTCATTTTGGCCCAACGAGATGCCCACTGTTCTTCCTGAGAGTCCAAGTGTTCCTTCTCATTGCCCCATGAGGTCCCACTTGTGAGTCAGGAGTGTTGTCCGTTGGCTGCCTGCATCCACCCTTTGACTTCCACTCAGCAGAAGGATCCCTCTTTCCTTCTGGGGAATGGCCTTACCCATCCCATGCAGCCTTGATGGGATGCCAGCCACTCTGCCCCAACTCCTAGTGCAAGGGGTCAGCATGTGGCCCAAGGTTGGCCTGTGGAACTCACTCTCTCCTGGGACTTAGACCCTTGGGTGGAGAGACTTCAGAGTTGTTGGGGGACATTTGTGCTAGTAGTGGTGACAAGATGGTTGTAAAGTCCCTTCTGCCTGGATCCTTGCAAGGAAGGCCCTCCTAATGGATTTGAGTATTTAATCTCCCTGCAGAGCAAGAAATCCCCGCTTTCTGCTAAGTTAGCTACAGTTGGGTTCTGTTGTTTGCAGTCCTGCACTGAGATCTCATGATATACTGGCTGTGATTTCAGGAAAGAGAGATGGAGGGAGGGAAGGAGTTGGAAGACTGAGGGCTGGGAAGGATAAGGGGATACAAGTGGGTTAAATGGATGTCAAGGACAATAATAAAAGAAGTCCAAAGGTAGTACCAGAAATGTTTTCTACAGGACCACAAATCATTCACACAGGAAACTTGGAAGAAAGTTTTCTTATTCCCATTTGTATAGGAGGCTATTGTTTTTTTCTGACCAGCCCCCAGTCCCCTTTCTTCTTATAACAGGGACCTGGGTTTACACAGAAGAAACGCCTTCCCTTGCCCTTGAACCTGTTGGTTTGTGTGGGGCTGGCACCACCTTGGGACCCACGTGACCAAGGTCTGCCCAGTCAGGGTGTGAATCTCCCTAGCTACAAACATTGGTTCAAGGACAGATGTCTGGCCAAGCTGGGCCAGACTCAAATATAAAACTTTTATATTTGAGGAGAGGTGTTCTTTTTACCCTGTGGTTCTACATGTAAGCCCAGAACTGCTGGGGGCTGTTTTTGCCACCTCATGGGAAGATTCTGGTTGTAAATGTTGTCACCACCGAGTTAGTTGAACCAGGAAGTGGAAAGTAACTGGTGTTTCATGATGTTGTTTGAACATATCACCGGAGGGAGCTGATAAGTTCTTTTTTTGTTTAAGCCAGTTTGAGCTGTCCTTTCTGTCGCTTGCAACCTAATGACCAACAGATGAAACTCAAAGACGTGAAGGGATCTCAGGGCTGGATATGGACCATCCCATGTCAGGGTGGGGAAGAAGGGCCACATGACAACAAAGCTAATTTCCTTTTAGCCTTTGCCTCAAACTCTGAAGGCCTGTGTTCCAGTACCAGCTGGGCCACTAAATCCCTGGGGGGGACTTAGGTACATTATTTAGCCTCTCTAGGGCTCAGTTTTCCTTCTGTAAAATGAGGGTGATAACAATGCTTAAACGCTAATAATAATAAAATATTTCAGCCAACTAATTGTTTACTATATTCTAATCCTTTACTACATGCCCAAGCGAAGTGTTTTCCATGCATTATTACATTAAATCCTCAAAGATTTGAGTGGTGTAAGTATTATGGTTATTCTCATTTTACAGAAGAGAAAGCTGAGACCCAGAAGATTGGGTAACTTGCTCAAGGTCACCAGATGGAAGATCAAATCTTTGACTTTTAACCACAATGTTACACAACTCCTAAGATGTTGAAAATGTACCTGGCCAGGAGAGGGCAGGGTGTAGGGAATTTTGTCCTGTTGCCTGGCTCACCAAGCTCCATATGCTTTTTGAGCTATTTTGCACATTAAAGGGGGAGCCATCAATTCTACCCGAGAAGTGTCCCTATGGGGAAATGACCCAAAGTCTCATGAGTCTCTGAGAGAACAAAGTAAGGTCAAGGTCATTCATAAGGTCAGGATCATAGGAATCAGCCTGGCCCTGTGGACATCTCACCTGCACTTTCAAAAGATGGGTCATTTCCTCTGGTTCATATATGGCCAAAGGAAAGTCAGAAAGATTTTAAGAATAATAATACTTTAGGTGATTGCGTGAATGAATGAATGAATGAATGAATTAGTGAGTCAAGTAGATAAGTGATTAAATCTATGAATGAGTGAGTGAGATAGAAATAAACATATGTTGCCTTATGGACCTCCTAAGGCAGCTGGGATACAAGACAAAGACAATATAAACAACTAGAAAACAATCATGTGCCGAGACACATAGTACCAATGATGTGTCATGTACGAAGAGGTCTCTGTGGACTGGAGATGTCTAGCCAAACTTGAGGTGGGGTTGATCACGGCCCTAAAGAATGGGTAATATTAGAAAAGCTGGAGAGGAAGGGGTAGGGCACTCAGGGGGTGCACCATGTGCAGTAGGAGGAGTGGAGTTGCCCGAGTGTAGGAGACTCGCTCTGTCCTGCAGACCCACCTAGCACTCACCGTTTCTGATGCTCATCAGCACTTAGCCAGGATATACTTGTGGGCACAGATCTAGGGCATGGATTCTGGGGGGAGACATCACAAGGAAGGGATGCTCTTACTCTAGCCCACAGCTGGGGCAGAGAGGTGGGCCAGAGCCATCTATCACAAGCATCTTGGGTCTGGCCATGCCAGAGGCCAAGCTGGACACATCTCCACGGTTACTCTGAGGGCCAGATAGCTGTAGCAAATGGGTTTTCCTTTATTGGTTTTGGGGCCAGAGAACTATTCAGGACAGTCAAGACTATGCTCAGAGAAGCAAGGGCTTCTGAGAATGGGGGCAGAGTCACAGAAAGGACTCTGGAATCTCACAGACCTGGTTTCCACTCCTAGGCCCACCACTACCTTGATATGTGACTGTGGGCAACTAATATCACCTCTCTAAACAACAGGGCCAGTAAAACATACCTCACAGGGTATTGCAAAGAAATGTGGCATGTTCCTGGAATCATGCTTGCCTGGAACAGAATAGATACTTGGTAAAGGACAGCTTTTGATTTTTTGACTTTCCCCCAATGGACACTTTTGCCATCAGAAACAAATATAGTTAATTTGTTTAAAAATTTAAAACAACAAAAGTGTGTCTGCTTATGGCCTAGGGGAGAAAGAGTATATTGGTAAGAATCTTGCCAGGAAATAAGGTGGCATCCTCAAATTGGATAGTTTGAGGATAATTTCATAAAAGGTCTATTTATACAAGTACACGCAGAGTGCACAAAGGATAATGCAGTGCCCGGGGAAGGTAAGAGGAGACCTGTTAGCACCTGTAAGCATGAAGGGGTGAAAGGAGATAGCAGTTATCAGAACCCAGAATAAGAGGGGATTGGATGGAGAGAGCCTTGACAGTAGCTGTAACTTTCAGTGGAGGGACCCCACAGGGAAGGAGCCAGAGGGTTAAATACTATAACCTCTTTCCTTTCCCGCCCTCTGATGTCCTCTGAGACTCAGCATTGGCTGAACCCAAGAGAAAACCAGGGGCCAAGGGAGCCCTTGATAAAGGTTGGCAAGCCTGGAGCAGGATGGCGAAGGTGGGAGAGTGGATCTGCAGAGTCAAATAGATAGATCTAGCACAAGGGGTTTCCAAATGCCCCCTTGATAAGAAGCTTGAAGACCCCACCCCATAAACATGCTCTCAAGCCCTGCCCAGCCACAATCTAGGCCCAGCGATTGCAATTACAGCCAATGTTCCACAGTGCAGAGAGAGGGACGCAGTGATGACAACATTCTGATGAAGGATAAGCTTGGTCTTTTCAGGGACGCAGTCTGGGGTGGGTATGGGACATTGGGGTGCTGCCTGCTCTGAGGGGACAGGTGTGGCCTGATGATCTGTGAGAGTACTGATGATGCACTTCACACTGAAGGCGTCCCGTGATTGATGAGCCACTTGAGTCCAACAAGGAAATTAAAAGAAATTAAAAAAAGAAATTTTAATAAATTCTAGCTGGAGTCATGCAGAGACAGAAGCCCTGCCTACACTATTACTGACAGTCATTTTTCAGTTTGTATCCAGAGAAGCCACAAATGGATTCACTGCAGCTGTCAGGATGGTGGGACTTTACAAAGTCCTGACACACTCACTCTGGGCTTAGGATGGACGGCTAAGTGCTGAGCTGCTAGGCCAGGTCACAGCCACCAGGCTGGCCCATGCTGGACAGAAGGCAGGGTCGCCCTCTCCTAAGATAAGATAAAATGGGCAAGGAGGCAGGATGTTGGGAAGGTGATGGAGAAAATGTTGCACATTCAGCACACACAGATGTACAGGTGGAGACTAATATGGGGACTCAGACACACACGGGACACGCATATAGACACCAAAGATATATAGACACACATGGGGACATACAGAGACACAAGACAGATACACAGGAACACACAGCAAGAATACACGTGGACAAGCAGACTCCTAGATACAGAGATAAACACTCAAAGACATACAGATGGCTATGAGGACCGAATGGGACAATGACATCAAGTGCCAAGTAAGGGCTTTAATGGGTATGGGACCCACTGACTTTTGGTTCCCTAAAACCAAAAAGGAAGAGAAGTCCATTAACAACATAATGAACTATATTTTATGTTTTATTTTTTTGAGGGCAGTGTCACTGGCCCTCATATGTGGGATCCGAACCGGGGCCACTGCTGTCCCAAGCCAGCTTTTAACGACCGTGCCACTTGGCCGGCCCTGAACTGTATTTTAAACAAAAGAGTGTCTAGTGGTTCAAAAGGTCCTATCCCAGGACAGGCACTTGTTGGGTCACAGCCCATTAAGCAAGGGTCCAGCCCAAAGTGGACCCCATCCCCCAATTCTGCCTCCAGGCACAGAATTCCGTCTTTTGTGATGAAGCGCCTTAACCCCACGGCACCGCATTTCCGCTGCTCCTTTTCCCAATGTCTCAGCTCCGATCCTAGTTTGCTTGCCTACCTCCTTAGACATGCATGTCATTCCTGCCACCAAGCCGTCAGCTTTGCCATCCTTTCCATTGAGGTGCCTACCTTCGCCCTCTGCCTCTCCAAATCATATCCCTCCTTTCACCACTTGAGTCCTACTTATCTAGGAAGCCCTTCCTGACACCAGCGATCTTTCTCTGTCCTGCTTTATAAAGCTATGAGTTTTCCTATCCTTCCTTCTTCATACCTGGGATTCAGAGAGCTGAATTGAACTTGCCCAGGATCATACATCTCAAAAGTGGGAGAGCTGAAATTTGAACCCAGGTCTACCAGATTCCAAAGCCCAGTCTCTTTCTGCTATACTCTCTAAGGCCTGAGAGAGCAGGATTTACATTTCATGCACATTTAAATGGTTTCCGGTGTATGTTATTATAAGCAATGTTACAATAAACATCTTCAAGTTTTAGATTATGTCTTTAGCATGAATTCTCAGGAGTGAAATTAATGGTCAAGTCTGTTTGGGCTGCTGTAATAAAGTACCACAGACTGGGTAGCTTACAAACAGAATTTTATTTCACGCAATTCTGGAGGCTTTGGTGCCAGTTCTGAGATCATGGTGCCAGTATGGTCAGATGAGGGCACTCTTCCAAATTGCAGACTTCTCATTGTGTCTTCACATGGTGGAAAGGCGCAAGGGAGCTTGGTGGGGTCTCTTTTATAAGAGCAATAATCCCATTCATGAGACCTCCATCCTCATGACTTAATCACCTCCCAAAGGCCCTACCTCCTAATATCACCACATTGGGCATTAGGATTTCAACATAAGAATTTAGGAGGAACACAAACATTTAGACCATAGCAAGGTATATGAGTGTTCATTCACTTAACAGATATTTCTCATCACCTCAACTGCTACCACTCTGGTCCATGCCATCACTATTGTGCGCCTGCAGAGGCCTCTTAACTGGACACATTCCCTCCTTGCTTCTTCCTGGAATAACTGAGAATTGGTCCAAAGTCCTCACCCCTTCCTGCAGCCACACCCTTACCAAGGCTTCATCATGAGTGGATTGGATTTTCCTGCCCCTTAACTTTGGCCTTGGCTATTGACTTGCTTTGGCCAATGGACTAGAGCTTGGGCCAGTTCCAAGCCTAAGACTCATCTTCTTGTGCCTCTGGCGTTGCCATGAGGACATGCTTCAACTCACCCAGGCTCCTGGGAGAAGGATGAGAAGCATGTGGATCAGCGCCACGCTAACTGCACACCTGTGAAAATAAATGATCAATGTGTTAAGCCACTGAGTTTGGGGGTGGTGTGTTAGGCAGCATTATTGGGCAATAGCCCTTCTAATCTATCCTGCACACACTGCCAGAGTTATTTTTTTTTTTTTTGAGGGCAGTATCACTGGCCCTCATATGTGGGACCAAACCGGGGCCGCTGGCTTCCCAAGCCAGCACTTAACCACTGCGCCACTCTAGGTGGGCCCCTAGAGTTATCTTTTTAATCCTTTATTTTACCATTGAGCTATAACCTTTTACCATTAAACTGCCTTGCTACTTCATGCCCCAGGACCCCAGCAATGAACTGAGAGTGCTGGAAGAGGAGGTGGCTGATCTGACCACAGTATACCCGGATCTTTTCCAAGTTTGTTAGGGTCAACCAAGGCCAATGCAGCCCACAAAGAGGAAGTAGAAGAAGCCTGAAACCCTCACTGGAAGGGAAAGAGGATGAGCCAGTCCCTAGCACTTCCCAGATCTCATTTCACCCTCCCAAATATCTCACCGTGGGCTTCACCATCCGCATTTACCCAGGAGGAAACAGAGGCTCGGAGAGGTGAAGTGAGGTGCCCAAGTTTGCAAGGTGAGAATAAGGCAGTAGTGGGATTGGAACCCTGGCCCTGTCTGTTGCCAAAGTAGTTCTTGTCCTCCATGCCTTGGCTGGCCTGACCCTGGATTGTCAGATGGGACCTTTCCCCATGACCATCGCCCCTGCTTCTGGTGGGCCCCCAAATAAGTCTACTTACTGGCTGCATGACCTCAGGTAAGTGACATCATCTCTCTGGATCACCATATTGTAACCTCTGTGAGGTCAGGGACTTCCTTTTGTTTATTGCTCTATCCCTTCACCTGAAACAGCCTGGTACTTAATAGATGCTCAGTGAATGAAAGAGCAGGTCTGTTTGCCTATCTGTTCATCAGAACCACAGGATGTCTTCCACTCTGAGCACTGGACAAGATGGTGCTTGAATTTGGAGGAGATTTTGATAGCTCTTAATTGTAGGGAGCCCTGGGAGTCAGACTGGCCTGATTCCAGCCCAACTGCATCCCAGGAAAAGTGACTTATTTGCTCCTCAGTTTCTCCTCTATCGAACTGACCTGATTATAGTGCCCACCACAGGGATTTAGTGGGGATCAACTGAGGTATATGTGTAAAGCATCTGGTCATTGCACAATCAGTGCTCAATAAATGGGTCATTGCTATCTGGACTAATGATAAATATTTAGGCTAAGCAACCAGCAGAAGAGGTGACTGGCCAGAAGCTTCAAACCCTCCTGGAGGGGAAGCTCTGTGTCTCCATCCAGGCCCTGCCATGTCACAGGGGGCAGTATGAGCAGCCAGGTGTCCCACTCTGGGTAGATGGGATGGGGGATAGAATGAGAAGCAGATTTCTGGTTGTTTTATTCCGACCTGATGAAGTTACCTGCTGAGCTTGAGCTGTCTTTGCAGAGGTGGCAGGCACTTATAATGAGCAGAGAGCTTACCCAGGCAGAGTTGCCCATCGATCACTAGCCCCCTGCTCACTCCAGCACCAAGGGAGGAGAGAGGGGGGAGTATGTGTGTCCCCTGGAACTGCATACATGTGTTCAGGTGTCAGCATGACCCTGGAGTAGAGGTGGCAAGGGAGATGGCCAGAGTGCTCCCCAACCTGTGCTCAGCCATGAGGAAGGGCAGGGGTTAACACACAAGGAATGCCAGGTGAGGTCTAGGCACTTCACATTCATGATCTCCTTTAATCTTTACAACCATCCGTAAGATGGGAGTCTTAGCCCTATAGAGATTGAAGGTCCGATTGGGAAAGTGACTTGCCCAAGGTCACACAGCTGGCATAAAGGATATGATTTCCAGTCTAAAAGCCAAATATGCAAAAATTGTGACTTTCTAGATTGGAACTTTGTTTCTATCCCAAGTTCCCTTTTTGCCAAGAAGTGGAAACTTAACTTGGTCATTTCAGGATCTCCCTGCTCCTACTATTCAGTCTCCATCTGGATCCCCATCTGTGCTGGTTTTCTATTGTTGCATAAGGAATCACCCCAAAACTTAGTGGCTTAAAACACTAGCAATCCGTTATTCTCTGGGATATTCTGGGGCTGACTAATGGCGGTTCTTGCTCAGGCTCTCCTGTGCTGTGGCAGTCAGACAGTCGCTGAGGTTGGGGGCATCTTGAAGTCTTGATGCTGGCTGTTGGTTGGTACCTTAGCTGGGACTGTGGCCGTGAACACCTATACATGGGCTCCCTCACAGCATGGTGGCTTGATTCCAAGAGCAGGGACCCAAAAGAACCAGGCTAAAGTTTTGTCACCGTGTACAATGGCCTGGGAAGTCACATGGCATCCTTGTGCTATAGGCAAATGCTACCCTCAGTGGGAGGGAACATAAGTCCCATGAACCTGTATGATGGGACAGCTTGTGGCCATCTTGCAAACCCAACCTGCCACACCATCTCCACCTTGCGTTGGACTTGTTCCTGCATGCTCTGCAGTCATCGGTCCACATGGCCTGTGAGCCCTGGGCTCTCACTGCAAGATCCTCTTGGGCTTCATCCATGTTTCTTGGATCATTTTGCTGTTTTTCACACCAAACTGGAGCACCCAGGGACCTCATAAGACCACCTCAGAGCCCACCCCACCTCACCCTGTTTTCTTCCACTCCCCCACCAGGCTGGAAAGAATGGGGCCTACATGGGGCCTATAGCAGTGAGGATCCAGACAGGAAACAGAGGGTTCAGCATATAGTAAGTGCTGAGTAAATTTTAGCTTCTGTTCATGGGATTATGATAAGTTTCTGTGGGAGCACAGGGTATGGAGAAAGTCTTGCTGGAAGTGTGGGAATAGTTAGGGAAAGCCTAACAGAGGAGGTAAAGTAGGTTGGATTTTATCAGCTGGGGAAATGAGAGGAGGGACAGTCAAGGGACAGAGGACTAAAAGTACAAAAGGTGTGGGGTGTAAGGATGCACAGAGCACACAAGCATGAAACTCCGCCAGGGAGGAGCCCAAGCCTGCAGGCTGGGGCTGGTTTGGAAGGCCCCACATGAGAAGGCATTGCAGGAACGTGAGCACAAAGCAGGGAAAGAAGCCAAGCTGAAAAGGGGGCTCCTTGGGCAGGCCCACTTTGACCCTGTGCCCTGCCACCACTCCAACCCTCCCCCTGGTAGGTGTGCACAGCTCTAGGACCTTGGTGAAATGAAGCAGGTAGGCGCTCTTCCTTCAGGCAGGTTGTGGGTGGACAACACAGCCTGTTCTCTTTGCATTCCCAGGCTGGCTTTGTCAATTAGAGGCTTTGCCAAGAGGTAGTGGAGCATGTAATAATTCTCATTGTTTCCGTTAGGAGCACTGTGTTTAATTTAGATAACTTTATTGTGTGGCAAGGGAGGAAACCACAGCCCTGGGGGTTGATATAAAAGGCATGTCTATTCAGTTTCCAACAGAGCTCCACCATCCTGGTGGACAAACCCCCTGCCTGCACCAGCTCCTCCCATTCTTTGTGTGGCCTGCAGCCTGGGCCTCTTCAAACTCCCTCCGATTCTGATTCAGTAGGTCCAGTGAGGGGCCCCAGGTGATTCTGATGTAGGTGACTCAGGAACCTACTTGAGAAGCCCTGATAAAGAGGTAGGTTAGGGGGAGATCACAAAGAATCTGAATGTCACTTAAAGAAGTTGGAACAACTCAAGGCTACTAGCTTTGTACTGGCTGGATGTGGGGGCCAAGGTTTCATCTGAAAGGAGTTTGAAATCAGCGCTGACCAGCCCCAGGGTTTGTCTTGGCAAAACACATTTGCTCTTGCAACAAATGCTCATCAGCACCTGCTCAGAGCCAGCCTTGTTCTGAGGGCCCTGAGGGGGACAGACATGGGAATAGGAACTGAGCTGTGACAGCGAGCTGCTTGTATTGCTGCCACAGCCCCGGAAACGCAAGGATTAACTCTGCTTCCCAGAGGTGGGGTCTTTTGGGCTGGGCTTTGGGGAATAAATGGAAGTTTATTCCTCACCCATCAGAGGATGAAGATGGGGTAGAGGGAAGCAGTTTGGATTTTCTTCTTTTTCCACAGCTTCTGGTTTATCCCAGCATGATGGTCCTACTTGAACCCCATCCTTGCAGAGTCCCATGGTGGCCCAGGTGACCCTGGTTTCCTCCGGCTCCCTGGGTCCACCGTCTCCACACCCCTTCTTCCCCCGCCCCCCCCCCCACACACACATTCAAAGGCCTGCTGCCTGTAGTCAGCCTCCCTCATTGTCCCACAGTTAAGGGTTCCAGCTACTGCAGAGTCCGGTGAAGGGACTTCTTTTCTTCCTTGGGCTTTACAAATTTTTCCCCCATCTCTGGCTCTATTATTCTCACATTTAATTAATGTTCCACTTGACTAATAAGATATAACAGAAGCAGCTGGGATGGCCTGAAGGCTGGGATAATTGTACATCTTGGGAAGGAGTGGAGAGCTTTCAGGGGCTAGCAGCCTTGGAGGGGGGAAGGTTAAATGTGGGGTTGGGGGGCTCAGCCATGCCACGGGGGAGAAAGCCAGCAGCACAAGCCCAGCCCACTCTGTACCTGTGCCCTGGCTGTCCCTTTCTCAGGAGCTGCTTTCCCTCCTTTTAAGGTCCCACCACCTCAGTGGTCTCATCCTCCCACCTCATAACTTAGGTGGGAGTAGCGGTTCTCATAAGTGAGCAGGGATCAGAGACACCCACGGTGTGTGCGTAAAAATGCGGGCTCCTGGCCCTGCTCCAGGAAGCTGGTGGGTGGAAGCCTAGAATCTGCATTTGGCTGCTGGTCTAAGTGCTTCAGATACAGGCCAAACTTGAACAAACTTTCGGAAATCAGGATTCAGACAATAAACTCCATTCTCCTCCTTCATAAAAGGGGAATGATCGTAATACCACCCCATATTAAGCCATAATAAGGATCAGGATCAGGCCTGGCTACTCTTAGTGTTCAATGAATGTTAACTGCCATGGTCATTGTCGTTGGTTCTGCAAGACCATGTCTGTCTGGCCCCTGCTGTCCCAGTGCCTGGCACAGTGTTTGGCTCCAAGTGAGTGATCAAGAAGCATTTGGAGCATGGTTTTCTTTGGGCAGCTCCAGGAGGCAGAGTGGAAAGTCATTACCTTACCCTCCTATGTTGTTTGAATGCTTTACCAGTGAACCTGAAAAATATCTGTTATCATTTTTAAAACTTGTTTAATTTGGCATTAACTTGTTAAATGACGAAAATAGCCTCCTTCTGAGGCTTGGCTAGAGAACGTGTTCTCTTTTTAATTAAGAGCATGGAGTGCAGCATCTAATTCAGTGCAGCCTGTGGGCGCTGTGCACCAGTGTCCCCTGGGAGTTTCTTTAAATGCAGATTCCAGAGCCCCACCCACCCTAGGCCTCCTGAATCAGTTTCTGGGGCTGGCACTGGCCTTGCTAACAAGCTCCCCAGCCATTGTGCTGCAGATGGTCTATGCCCACAAACGCTGAGAGAAACTGGCCTCGGGGCTGGAAGCAAGTACCTGGCACCCTGAGGGCACAGACTTGGCATCCCCTTCCACTTTTGTACCTTGACCCAGCCCCCAACCCCAGTCTAGGCACTTGGGAGCTCAGAAGAGGCTGATTGGTGGATTAAAAGTGCACTGAGGCCCAGAGAGGGGCAGTGGCCTCCCTGAAGCCACACAGCAAGTGAATGGAAGACAGCAGAGGGGGCTGGTTAAGAGCTGGACATGCTCTGGTTAAAAAATATATATCCCTTTCCTTGATCAGCTGTGTGGCCTTGGGCAAGTACCTTCATCTCCCACAGCCCAACAGGTCCATTTATAAAATGGGGCCATTCATCCCCATCTCAGAGAGTTGGAGGGAAATAACATAGGTATGAAAAGGAGGTTTGTACCACTCCCAGATCCTGCTAATTTTCAAAGCTGCTATTATTATCAATACCATATGTATCACTTCCTTATCACTGAGAAGCCACACCCAGGCCCTGGAGCCACTGGCCCTACTTCTTATCTGAGTGAACTTGGACAAGTTGTTTTACTTTTCTGGGCTTTGGTTGCTCCATCTGTAAAATGGGGACAAGGATAATAACCATACCTACCTCACAGAGCCATTGTGAGTTGATATTTGTTAAGCCCTTAGGATAACACCCGGCACAGACTGAACCGTAAGTGAATTCTGGCTGTGATTATCAGCAGCTTGGATAAGAAGCCTGCTGCACCCGGGGGATGAGGCGTGCCTGCTTGCTTTGCTCCTCATCCTCAATCCCTCTAGAAGTTCCGATAAAAGCTGTCTCTGTAATGAATGTACTTCTCAGCCAAGCACGCCTGTGACCACCACACGGCTCTGACGAGCGAGGCCTTGGCGGCAGCACCAACATCTATACAATTAAGCAGCTTCACGGTGCCGGGGAGGTGGATGACAGCTGACAGGCTGGTATTGATTTCCTGGTGGGACCACAGCCCAGGCTAGACAGGAGCCTCTGCTGAGATGAGAGACAGTGCATGGCTGAAGCGGGGATAGAGGGCTGGGGCTGAAACTTCCCAGGGCTACATGTGTGCCCATGTTTCATGATCATGTTGGTGTGACACAGGAGTTCACATTTAATGAGCAGTTAGAAAGCATCATTTAATGTTCAACCATTGGTGCAATGATGACCCATTTTATAGACAAGGAACCGAGGCCCAGAGAGGCAGAGGTACTGATGCAAGGTCACCCAGCTGGGATACAAGCCCAAGTTTGTCTGATTCCAAAATCTTTCTCTTCACCACCACCATATTACCTCCCATTTATTACTTGGGTAAGGTCCTTGCTGGGCCTCAGTTTCCTCATCTGCAAAATGATCATGGAGGATTAGATGGCCTTAAAGGACTTATTCTGCATTTTTGTTTGTGATGAATTTACTCTTTTGGGTTTTTTTGGGAGTCAGCTAGGAAGGATGAGTAGGGACCAATCCATGAGCTGAAAATGAACCCTGCTACTTCTGAGACTCTGTCACACTCACCATGGCCCAAATAATAATTAATAATAAGCTAACATTTCTGAAGCACTTACCATGTGTCGGTCACTGTTCTAAAAATACAAATTATTTTAATCCTCACCTCTCCCTAATGTAGGCACTCTACAACTCTTATTTTCCAAATGAGAATATTGAGGCAGCGAGAGGTCGAACAACTTGCCTGTCTGGAGACTGTGGGTGCCCCACTCAGCTCCCCTTTACTGGCCAATGCACCCATCTACCAGCTGCTGTAAGTGTTGGCTGTTAAAGAGCACAGCTGCCCCCTTCTCCTGACAATTGTTCTTGTCCAATGGAAGCCACATCACCTCAAAAGCCCTCTCCACTGGGGACAACCCTTGAGCAATGATTGTCTGAAGTGTGCGTACAAAAGGCTGGCCCATCACCACAAGGAACCTATTATGGGTTGAACTGTGTTCCCCCAAAAAGATATGTTGAAGTACTAAGCCCCAGTATTTCAGACTGTGACCTACTTTGGAAATAAGAGTCATTGCAGTTGTAATTAGTTAAGGTGAAGTCATACTGGAATAGGGTGCACCCTTAATGCAATATGACTGGTGTCCTTATAAGAAGGGGAGAAGAGACACACACAGATTGAGGCATACAGGGAGATAGATGACCATGTGATAGTGGAGGCGGACATTGTCCGGAGTGATGTACCTATAACCAAGGAATGCCGGAGATTGCTGGCCACCACCACAATCTAGAAGAGGCAAGAAAGGATCCCTGACCTCCCCTGCCTCCCCCTCACACACACACACTTTCAGAGAGAGAGCATGACTCTACTCACACCTTGCTTTCAGACTTTTAGCCTCCAGAACTGTGTGACAATAAACTTCTGTTGATTCAGCCACTTTGTTTTTGCTACTTTGTTATGGCTGCCCTAAGAAACTAATACAGAGCCCTTGGGGGATCCCCTTGTTGCATGGGGCCCCCTCGCCACAAGGTAGGACAACTGTCCCTGCCCTATTTGTTTTCCTCAATCGCTTATAGATTCCTACTGAGAGCTCATCCTCAGTAACTCATGCACTAGAACCCAGGACTCAGACTCTGCTTTTGGGAATTTGACATGGCTCAAAGCCACCCATATGGCATGTGGCAGATTTGGGATTTGAACCCAAACAGTCTGGCTCCAGAGCCAATGCTTTTGAGAACCACAATGCTCTGCCTCTGAAATGAGCAGGATAAGATGACTGGTGAGATTGTCATCCCCCCATAGGACCCCAGTCTTGAGAAGGTCCATTCCTGGCACCTCTCTACTTCTAGAAATGGACCCTGGCTCTCCTTGGGAGGACCCTTCCTCCATAATGAGTTCTTGCGCTTCCTGAGGCCTGACTCCACGTAGGGGCTCCTGGGTGGGCGCATGGCCCAGGCCTGGCCAATCAGAACACTCCGCCACCCACAGTGATTGGCTCAGGGATGGGCACATGACCAAGTCCATCTAATGAGCTTCAACCTCAGGACTACCCACTGAAGTGTTGAGAACAACTTTCTTTCCTCCCTCTGAAATTGCAGAGTGAGCAGGAGTGAGCCTGGAGATGCTGGTGGCCTTCATGCCCCTGAGAGGAAGGAAGGCCTGAGAGGTAGAGAGTCACGGATTCCTGGAGATGTCCAGAGTGGTCATTTTGAAGTTAAGGTCACTAGACTCCTCTGCTTTCCTGCAGCGGCTCCCTATTTTACCCAGAGTAAAAGGCAAAGTCTTTAGCAGGCGGACAAGAGCCCACACAATCAGCCTCATGAATCTGCCCTCTGCTCCTCCTGCTCACTTGCTTTTCTCCATCACACCACCTCCTGCTCCCGTCTCAACCCCATCGCATCAGCTATTCTCTCCACCCAGACACCCTCTAGAGAGCTCCATGGCTCAGTCCCTCTGTTCACCCCAGCCTCAGTTCAGATATCAGAGCCCTAGAGAGGCCTTCCTGGGCCATCCAAATTAAAATAGCAGCCCCATCACTCGGCATCCGCTTATCCAACTTTATATTTCTTCATAGCACCTATCACCACTGACACTGTTTATTGCCACTAGCAAGACTTCTTCGTCCTAGCTCAATTGTTATCTTCACCCTTAATAATAAACATGCATTAAGCATCTGCTGGATACAAGGCCCTACTGATGGCTAGCGATATGATCAGATAACAATACTTGTGTTCTTGGATTACTTTCACAATTCTGTATATGTGCCTAGCACCCCACTGGATTACACAGCAGGGACTCAATACATGCTCTCTATAGGACATGAGGCTTCATGTTGCTGTAGTTAGCTGAGTTTCTTCCTCTTCAGAAGTTCTTATTCCTTGGCTACTTCTCTTCATTGTCTGCTTCCTTAAATGAGACAGAAGACGCAGAAATCATCAGAGAAGTGGGTCTTGTGAGTTCTGGAAAGTTCTGGAAATTGATAGCCCTGGATCTGATTTCTATCTCTGTCCTTTGTTGGCTGTGGTAAAGAGGTCTGTTTTGGTTATCTATTGCTAAGTAACAAATCCCCTAAACTTCTTGGCTTAAAACAACAATGGTTATTTTATTATTATATCTCCCTAGGCTCAGCAAGGGGGGGTCTTGCTTGGGGTTTCTCATGTAGTTGCTGAGAACTTGAGTCATTTCGAAAGCTTCCTTACTTATACGTATACTCATATACCTGGTGGTTGTTGTGGGCTGTTTCCTGAGACCTCAGCTGGAGCTGTCAGCTGGAAAACCCACACGTGTCCTCTGCATGTGGCTTGAGCTTCCTCACAGCATGGAAGCTGAGTTCCAAGAACGAGAGAGCCAGGTGAAAACTGTGTCACCTTCTATGACCTAGTCTTGGAAATCACATAGAAACCCTTGTGCTGCAGTCATATGTCAACCCTGATTCAAGAGGAAAAAGCAGACCCTGCCTCTCAATGGGAGGGCTGTCTATGTATGTCACAGTGCAAGAAGAGCGCGTAGAATGGGAGATGTAGCTGTAGCCACTTTGGAAAATACCATCTGCCATAACGTCTTTAGGGGCTAAGCTATAGAGAGAAATGTGGTCTTTTTGTTTTTTTAATGTGAGGGGTGATGAGGTCTCTGGCCCCCTTGGAGATGTGTGCCCCCTTCTAAAAACATTCAAATTCAGATTAGAGAAGCCACAATGTCCACTGAATAAAACAAATCTATGGCTGGCCTTAGCTGAAGGGCCATGGGTTCGCAACTCCTGCCCAGGTAACTCACTATAGGAAAGGGAATTCTCACCTCCTGAGCAACTTCTACATGCCAGGAACTGTGCTAGACCCCTTACGTGTGCCAAACGATTGTGATGTACATTGCATAGCTAAGGAAACTGAGATGCTAAATGGTGACAGGCCTTGCCCAGAGTCAGAGTCAAGAAGTGGTAAAGCCAGGCTTCTGCCCTGCTGGGTCTTAGCCTGAGGGACCCACTTTTCTGGGCTGTGAAACGGGAGAATGGAGGGTGCCAACTGTAAAATGCTGTGCACACACGGGGTGTGATTTGACTCTAAGATTCAGGGAGAAGGATTGAGATAGCTAGGAGATTTTTTTGAGGCTGGAGAGACAAAATGCAGACATGGGGCTGCAAGATGAGATGAGGGTGGAAGAGTCTCCTGGCTATCCCAGGAGAAGCTTTACAAAGTCACAACTAGAGAGACAAGTTTCATTGGTAGGCAAGGGATCTGGACCAACAGGATATGAGTAAGCCAGGGCGGCTCCTGAGGAAATAAAAAACCCAGAGATGGAGTTGATTATAAGGAAATGAAGGGTGACAATTAATAGCAAAGTGATAGTCACTGTTGAAGTGGCAGGGGCTGGGGGTTGAGAATCCCTGGGTGTGGTGCTTGCCCAAGGCCCTGGAGAGGCACTGTGATGCCACCATGCTCCTAAATCTATCACAGAGAATAAAGGTTTGTTTTCTGCCTCCATTCCTCTGTCCAAACTCTTCCATGTGAACACCACTGTCACCCCCTCGAGGCCCTCAGCAGCCTCCTGGTGCACCTCCCTCTCTCCTCTGTCCCCCAGTCTTTTCTCTACAGCAGCCAGAGTGTCCTTCCAAAGCAGACCCTGTCACTCTCTGCTGAAAGCCCGCCGGTGGTTTCTGGTTGCTCTTCGAATAACATGCAGACTCCCATGACCTTGTTCTAATCTTCTGTGTGGACTTTCCACCAGCTGGAATCTTCTCACTTGCTTACTTGGTTAGTGGTTATTGTCTGTCTCTCTTGCCAAGCTCCAGGACAAGCTTGGCTTGGTCACAGGCGTAATCCCTGGCAGATAGTAGGTTCCCAATATTTGCTGACTGCTCCTCTTGCAGTCTTTCTGTAGCTGAAAAGACAACTCTATCCTGCTGTGGCGTAGGCAAAAACACTTTGAGGTCACTCTTGACTCCTCCCTTTCATACGCCACTACCTGTCTATTGGGAAATCCTATTGGCTCATCCTCCAAAGTATATTTAGAATCTTTCCTTTTCCCTACCATAACCCTGGTCCAGCCAACCACCGCCTCTCACCTGGTCAACTGCAGCAACCTCCCTCTGGTCTCCCTGCTTCTATCCTTGCCCCACTATGATCTATATTTCCTATCTGGCTGCCAGATGGTTCTTTTTTTTTTTTTTTTTTTTAAGATTTTTATTGGGGAATTCGGGGAGAAACAGACAAGTTGCTGTCATTTTTGTTCTTCAACCTAGTTGTGGAGGACGTTGCTTCACTGGCCCATGTTGGTATCGTCATTGTGCTCTTCCCGGGTGAGGCAGACTGGTCGCCGGCCTTTGGATGGTTGCTCACCACAGCTATTGGCAACTCACTCTGGCTGCCAGCCTCTCACGCTGGCTGCTGGTCATTCACTGTAGCCTATGGCAGCCCGCTGCAGCAGGGGCTGCAGCCTACACTGTTGCAGGGACTCACGCAGCCCAGCTTAGGTGGAGCTGTTGTTCACTATCTTAGCTGTACAGGGCAGTGTCACTGGCCCTCATATGTGGGATCTGAACCGGGGCTGCTGGCATCCCAAGCCAGCTCTTAACCAACGCGCCACTCCGCCGGCCCCAGATGGTTCTTTTAAAACCGAAGTCAGATCATGTCCCTCTTCTTCTCAGAAAGATCATGTGTTAGGGAAAGTAAGAGCCAGAATTTTTACAGTGGCCCACAAGGCCCTCTACCACCTGCCTCTGTCTACTCCTCTGACCTTCCTACTGCTTTCTCCTTCCCTGAGAGCCCTGAGGACTTTTGTTGTTCCTTGAAAATGCCAACTTTATTCCTGCCTCAGGGCCTTTGCACTTACTGTTCCCTCTGCCTGGAGTGCTCATCCCTGGATCTCTGTTTGGCTCACTCCTCACCTCCTTCACATCCTCTCCCAACCATCCTGTATGGAATATCACACATGCATACATGCACACAGGCACCAATCACTCTTCTCTTCCCTTTATTTTTCTAAACAGCATGTAATCATCACTGGAAACGTTATGTGTTTAGTTGTCTCCTGGTTTTTATCCATCTGTCTTATCAGATTATAAACTACAGGAAGGCAAAGACTCTATCTCTTGTTCATTGTTCGTGCCCTCAGCTTCTGGCACAGCACCCAGCACATGGTAGATGTTATTAACGAGTTATTGAATTAATGAGTTCAGGCTGCAGGTATCTAACTAAGGTACATTGGAAGTCTGGCCAGTATCAAAGTTGTAGACATGGCTTTAAAAGAACCACTCAGGGCCTGCCGAGTGGCACGGTGGTTAAGCGCTGACTTGGGAAGCCAGCAGCCCCGGTTTGGGTCCCACATATGAGAGCCAGTGACACTGCCCTCAAAAAAAAAAATGTTTAAAAGTACCACTTATACATTTACATTTTTTTAAATTAAAGTTTATTGGGGTGAGAATTATTAGTAAAGTTACATAAGTTTCAGGTGTACAATTCTATAATACATCATCTATATATCACGTTGTGTGTCCACCACCCAGAGGCAGTTCTTCCATCACCATTTTATATTTGACCCCCTTTACCCTCTTCTACCTCCCTTCTCCCCGCTTACCCTCTGGTAACCACTACACTATTGCCTGTGTCTATGAGTTTTTGTTTCTTTTTTTGTTTGTCTTGTTCCTTTGTTGTTTTCAGTTTTATGTCCCACATATCAGTGAAATCATATGGTTCTCGACTTTTTTCTGTGACTTATTTCACTTCGCATAATAATCTCAGGATCCATCCATGTTGTTGCAAATGGCACTATTTCATCTTTTCTTATGACAGAATAGTATTCCATTGTGTATATATGTACCACATCTTCTTTATCCAATCATCTATCAAAGGACACTTTGGTTGTTTCCATGTCTTGGCCACTGTAAATAAAGCTGCAATGAACAGCAGAGCATATATATCTTTACAGGTATTTTTAGGGTATATACCCAGGAGAGGGATTGATGGGTCGTATGGTAATCCTATTCTTAGTTTTTTGAGAAACCTCCACACTGCCTTCCCACAGCAGCTGCCCCAATCTGCATTTCCACCAATGTGTATGAGGGTTCCTTTTTCTCCGCAGCCTGTCCAAAACTTATTTTTTGTCTTGTTGATTATAGTCATTCTAACAGGTATGAGGTGGTATCTCATTGTGGTTTTTATTTGCATTTCTCTAATAATTAGTGATGTTGAGCATCTTTTCATATGTCTATTGGCCCTCTGTATGTCCTCTTTGGAGAAATGTCTATTCAGGTCCTCTGCCCATTTTTTAATTGGGTTGTTTGTTTTTTTGTTGTTGAGTTGTACGAGTTCCTTATATATTTTGGATATTAGCCTCTTATCAGAGGCATTGTTTACAAATATCTTCTCCCATTTGGTTGGTTGCCTCTTTGTTTTATCATGCATTCACATTTAATAGGCAAAACAAACAGGTAACAAAAATAATCCTCAGGCCTCGCCCTTCCCTGATCCACAATTTCTATTTTTTTAAAGATTTTATTGGGGAATTGGGAGGAGAACAGCGTTGGGGAATCGGGGAAGGGGCACAGACAAGTTGCTGTCCTTTTGTTCTTCAGTCTAGTTATGGAGGAAGTCGCTTCACTAGCCCATGTTCGTATTATCATTGCACTCTTCCCGGGTGAGGCAGATCGGTTGCCGGCCTCTGGATGTTGCTCACTGCGGCTATTGGCAGCTCACGCCAGCTGCCAGCCGCTCACGCTGGCTGCCGGCCACTCACTGTAGCCTATGGCAGCCCATTGCAGCAGGGGCTGCAGCCTACACCATCGCGGGGGCTTGCACAGCCCCGCTCCAGGTGGAGCTGTTGTTAGCTGTGGAGGGCAGTGTCACTGGCCCTCATATGTGGGATCCGAACCGGGGCCGCTGGCATCCCAAAACCAGCTCTTAACCAATGTGCCACTCGGCCAGCACTGATCCACAATTTCTGATTTACCATCCCTCAGGAGAGAGCCTGGTATACAGCCGCCTCTTCTTTTTTTCTGCTCAGCAGTCATTATCCCATCTTCTGAGAAGACCACCTTACTTTTCCTTTGGAGGCCACCCCCTCCCTCAGATCAGTGCAGGGGGTTGAGTTGGGTGGACAGATCCACCCCTCATGCCAGAGGTGACCTATGGCTCAGACCACGTCAACCTGAGTTGCAACAACTAGTTTCTGGATGGGCATATGACATGGCTAATCAGAGTAATCCCCAGGATGTCTGGTGGAATTATTGTGAATGAAGCTCTCTCCTTGCCTGGTGGTTGCTAGGATGTTTTAGGGGGTCTTCCTGGAGCTTCTGATAGCCATCTTGCCACCAGGAGAAGGAAGCTTTCCTGAGAATGGAATCGCCATTCTCAAAGATGGGCAGAGCCAAGAGAGAGAGAGAGGCAGGGGCACGATGTTGTCATTGAGTCCCCGGATATGGCCATGCCTAAAGGCTTCCTTCTCCTAGTCTTTTTAGTTACATGAGAAAATGTTTTCTTTTTTTTCTTAAGTCAATTTGAGGTGGGTTTCTGTCCGTTGTATCCATGAGTCATGACAAAAACAATGGCTTGAGGTACCTCAGAATTTCTGAAATTATCATACTGACTTAATCCAGGCTACACCCTCTGTGCAAACTCATTCCTGTCTCCATGCCTCCCTCCTGGAGAGCCCTTCTCCTTTACTGTCCAAATCCTGCCTGTCTTTAAGGCCTACCTCAGAAGTCTCCTTTTCTACAATAGAAGCCTGCTCTGATCAAACCCACTATGACCTCTCCCCCTCTGGCCTCCCCTCAGTTGTTGGACACAGTGTCAGGCACAGCTCCTCCTTCCTTCACTTCCTTTTAGCTTCCTGCCCCTCCCCGGCTCTAGACCCCCTAAGCACCCCCCCACCCCCATCCCCTAGGTCCTAGCTGAGGACAGGTTCTGGGACTAGAAGACTCAGGTCAACTTTGCTGCTCTGCTTCTCCCTGGTGGCAAAAGTCAGAATCGCACTTAAAGTGTGGCCCTCCTTGAAGTCAGGCTCTTGGAAGGGACAAACGCTAAGTCTGGCCTGGGGTTGCCACACCCAGCGTCCTATATTTTTATTTGCTAAATTTGGCAACCCTGTCCCCACCTCCTGAAATCATTTTCCGAGAAGTTTAGATTTTTAAGACAGGCCTTTGGAGTTACATAGGCCAAGTCCCCAATGGAGACAAGAGACTTCTAAAAGGGTTGGCCATCCAATCACAGCCATGAGGGAAGGAGTACTCATTTTTCAAAAGACACTAGAAAGCTGGGTTTTAGATGAAATTTCTCGATTTTTACAGGTTGGCAACTAAATCAAAGTTCATATATTGCTATGCAGGTCAAACAAAACATGTCTGGGGGCCAGATTTGTCAGAAAAGCAACAGTCAGTTTTTGATCCTTGGAGCTAACTCTCCCATTTTTATTTTTTTTTAAGATTTTTATTGGGGAATTGGGGGAGGGGAATAGCATTGGGGAATTGGGGAAGGGAAACAGACAAATTGCTGTCCTTTTTGTTCTTCAGCCTAGTTGCAGAGGACGTTGTTTCACAGGCCCATGTTGGTATTGTCATTGCGCTCTTTCCGGATGAGGCAAATAGGTCGCCGGCCTCTGGATGGTCACTCACTGCGACTATTGGCAGCTCACACTGGCTGCCAGCCTCTCACGCTGGCTGCCGGCCACTCACTGTAGCCTATGGCAGCCCACTGCTGCAGGGGCTGCAGCCCACACCATCACTGGGGCTTGCACAGCCCAGCTGCAGGTGGAGCTGTTGTTAGCTGTAGAGGGCAGTGTCACTGGCCCTCATATGTGGGACCTGAACCGGGGCCGCTGGCATCCCAAAACCAGCTCTTAACCAGTGCACCACTCGGCTGGCCCTAACTCTCCCATTTAATAGACAAAGAAACTGAGGCCTAGAGATTGGAATGGGGCTGTTGCATCACAAGGCTGGTAAGTGGCATTTTAGGGCTGAACACCAGGTCTCGGGGACCCCAACCCAGTGCTTTGCACAGCCCTTTCAAGCGTCTTCAGCTTCCATTTTCTCTAGAGCAAATTCCCGCTGCAGCTTTACCCTCTTGCTCTCTACCCCAACCCCGAAATAAGTCCCTCCCCTCTTTTCCTCAGTTGGCCCCTCACCCTCTTCCTCAGTCTGCTCCCTTTCACAGGCTTCTTCTCTCAGTCCCTCAACAGACTCAGCCTTCTCCAATCCTAAAGTCAGCCTCCCCTGCTCACAATTTTCAACAATGATCCCAACAAACTAGTTTGTGTTCATAGCAGCTCATAGCATAGGGGCAAAGAGAAATCATTATAATTGGGGAAACCCAAGGAGCTGTGGGGGCACCGAAAAGGGAGGAAGAAATCAGGGAAGACTTCCTGGAGGAAGGGATGTCTGTGCCTAGTGTTGGAGAAGGAACCAGAGTTTTCCAGGTGAAGAGAAGGATGGGGAATGGTGTGGGGAAGATAGAGGAGGAACAGGGACAAAGTCTGTGTGAACAGTGGAGTGTCTATGTTGGGGAGAGTTATGGGTTACATTGTGCTCCTTCCCCCCAAATTCATATGTTGCAATCCTAAACCCCAGTACCACAGAATGTGACCTGATTTGGAAATAAGATCATTGCACATGTATCTTTTGACCACTTTCCTCCAATTCCCCACCCCACTTCTGCATCTGGTAACCACAACTCTGGTCTCCTTTTCCATGAGTTTTGTTTTTTTAGATTCCACATATAAGTGAGATCATATTTGTCATACTCTGTCTGACTTATATCACTTAGCATAATGCCCTCAAGTTTCATCCATGTTGTTGCAAATGACAGGATTTCCTTCTTTTTATGGCTGTATAGTGTGTATGTATGTATATTTATCCATCCATCCATCTCTTTATCCATTTATCCATCCATGGAGACTTTCCATGTTTTGGCTATTGTAACTAATACTGCAATGAACACAGAGGTGAAGATATTTCTTCAACATAGTGATTTTGTTTCCTTCAGATATGTACCCAGAATTGGGATTGCTGGATCATGTGGTAATTCAATTTTTATTTTTTGAGAACCCTCCATACTGTTTTCCATAGTGGCTGCACCAATTTACATTCCCACTAACAGTGCACAAAGAGTTCCTTTTTTCCACATTCTCTCCAGGCATTTGTTATCTCTTGTCTTTTTGATGATCCATTTTAACTATTTAAAAATGTACAGTCAGCAGCATTAAGTACATTCACAATGTTGGGTAGTCATCACCACTGTTTATTTCCAGAAATTTTCATCATCCCAAACAAAAACTCCATATTCACTAAGCAATGACCCTCCATCCTCTCTCCCTGGTAACCTTTAATCTACTTTCTGTTGTTTGTAAAGCTGAATAATATTCCCTTGTATGTGTATATCACATTTTGTTTATCCAGTCATCTGTTGATGGCTATTTAGGTTGTTTCTTCTTTTCATTATGGTGAATAATGCTGCTATGAACACTGATCAGATATTGGTTTGATTCCCTGTTTTCAGTTCTTTCAGATATATGCCCAGAAGTGGAGTTGCCAGATCATATGACAACTCTATATTTAACAGTTTGAGGATCGCCAAACTGTTTTTAACAGTGGCTGCACCATTTTACATTCCCATCAGCAATGGGTTCCAATTTTCCACATTCTCACCAACACCTGTTCTTTTTTCTTTTTTGAGAATAGTAGCCATCCTGTGGGTATGAAGCGGTATCTCATTGTGGCTTTGATTTGCATTTCCCTAATGACTAACGATGCTGTGCATCTTTTCAAGTGCTTGCTGTCCATTTGTATATCCTCTTTGGATAAATATTCAGAGAGGAATCTTTTCTAATTGAGGGATGATGTCGGCTCAGACCAGAGTAAGAGAAGGAAAGCTGGTGTGAAATGGTCAGGTTCTAGATAGCTTTCAAAGATGGAGCAGACAGGGTTTGCTGATGGACTAGAGGTGGGGCACAAGAGAAAGAGAAGGGAATGTCTGTGCTAGTGTTAGAGAAGGAACAGATACCCCCTCCTCCAGGATGACCCCAGCGCTTTGGGCTGGAGCTATTACCGAGATGGGGAAGGCTGCAGGGGAAACAGGCTTAAGGAGAGGAAGAGGAGTTTGGCTGGGTTCTGAGTTCCCAGGACCGGAGAATTGAAGCCTTGGGAAAATTTTAATGCTTTAAGAAAGTGAGTAGAGGAAGAAGAGAGGCTTCCTGTCATTTACCACCAAGTTACTTGTCAGAATCCTCCATAATCACTGCTTCATTTTAGGAATTCCTGCCTAGCTGGGATCCTCCATGGGAATTCCTTGCCTGTTCCTGAGGCTGCAGTACACCTACAGCCAGTAGGTGGCAGTGTAGGGCAAGAAATAACTAGAACCCCGTGGACTAGGAACCCAGGCCAATAATTGAAGTTTTCAAATAATCGAATTGTATAAAAATATAGTTCTCGAATATGAGCACCAGCACATTTGAAAATTCAAGATAGTAAACACCACACCTGAGCTTTGCAAAGGGGAGGTCCCAGTGGATAGCTGGTTCCAAGAGGAATTTATTTACCTCAGAGACATATACGGGAGTTCATTCATTGCCAATTAACAGTTATTCATTGAGCACCTACCTACTACGGGTCACATGCCACAAGCTGTGACCAGAACAGACTTAGTACCTGCCTCAGAGGAGTTTGGAGGTGGAAACAACAAACAAAAGAATAAGATAATTACAAATTGCATTATCAAGGAAATACACAGGATTATGTGATGGAGATAATGGAAGAAGGGAATGAGGTGAGGAGGTGAAGTTTGCATGGAGGCTTGAAGGAGGGGAACAGGGCTGCCACCCCTCCAGCCAGGGTTGAGAGTGGACTCTGTTTTGTGATTGCCCAGCTAACCACTCCCAGGATCTCTATTTGAAGTCAGGTCTGTCTGAATATAAACAGGGCTTACTAATGGCTTTTGGGAGGATTGGGTGAGGTACTATTTATGCAAAGCCCTCAACATAGTGTCTGGTTTTAAAACTTGGGAGCTGCCCCATTATTCCTCACCTAGGGGCAGGGTTTTAAAACAACCTCCAGGACACATCTGACTTTCTTGCCTTGTAGCCTTTGCAGTGAGGCCAATGGGAAATGCTTACTGGTGCCAATAAGATGTGCTCTACTTACATTACCAAGATAGCAAACTTGGGGGCAGAGATGAGCTCTAAACTCCAGGCTTCTTCAACTTTCAGGGAGACGACAAGGCCACAGCCAGGAAATCAGTGCCTGGGAGCCCTGCCCAAGAGTGTGACTGATGGGGGAGCAGGGAACCGGGGGCCCTTAGGCCTCAGTACAGGCCCTGGCACTGGGCAGGTGAACTTACGATGTGTGACCTAATAGTGCCTGCATGGGGACAGCTGCTCTCTGCATCCCAGGGGAGAACCAGGGCTTTCTCTCCAAGCTGTGATTGAGTACTTGCTTACCTCTCCAGACCTGCAGACACCCTCTGCACATACACGCACACTCACATACACATTCATACTCATGCACTCATATACATGTGCTCATATCTTACCCTCAAACATTTATATCCACATACTCAGACGCTCACACTCATTCACCCATCCACATACAGTTCCACACATGCAAACATACACACTCATACAGCCAGTTATACTTACACACTCATATATTTAAATGCACATTCAATAATGCACAAGTCACACACTCACACCCTCATACATTCAAACATGTATATTAAATCTGCTCACACACACAGATACACACAAGCATTTATACATATTCTCACTCTCATATACCCATATTCATTCATACACATATATTTACATATACAAACTCAAACATTCTTACATACTGATATAGTTGTACATACAGACACAAATATACAGAGGGTGCCAAAAAATGTATACATATTTTGAGAAAGGAAAAAAACTCAATATATATTGATAACAAAAGATGAATACAAATCACATGTATACATTTTGGGGGGGCATCCCCAGTATTTAATTAACACACACACTCATACACTTAATATATACTCAAATATTCACACACACATTCATACTCACAACATACACTTTCACATGTATTCATGTACCCACATTGTGTCTACATAAGAACATCCAAACCTATAGAAAATTTTATAATTTTATTAGAGTTTATTTGAGCAAAACTGAGGACATGTTGGCATGCAAGATCTCAAGGGATTGAGAAAATGCTCTGGAGAATGGCAGTTTTGCAGTTATTTTTATGCATTTAGAATCAAAGGAGGCACAGTAAGCAGGATTCCATGAAATCCATTGGCGGTAGATTAAAGAGGTAGGAGAAAGCAAGATGGGGAAATCCATATCATTGGGCAAAAGGTAAAATGGAGATTTACATATCTCATTTATATTGGTGGGTACAGGATAGTTAACCGTTTTTTTTTTTTTTTTGAGGGCAGATGTTACTGGCCCTCATATGTGGGACCAAACCAGGGCCGCTGGCTTCCTAAGCCAGCGCTTAACCACTGCTCCACTTGGCCAGCCCAGGATAGTTAACATTTAACATTTACAGTAAATAGGGATGGTATATGGGCAACAAGATTATGTACTCTCTTGAGGGTGATAGAGTCCCTTGAAAGGGTCTGAAAAAGAGAATTACTCTGGCATTTCAAAAGTGTATTAACCTAGATGCACAGGGCAATGGACAGGCTGGCTTAAGGTCAAGATAAATCTTTTATTAAAGGAGTTGTAGCCTGAGGCGTGACTACCCACCTTGACCTGCCCAGTTAATAATTTATAATCAGATCACCCTGTGAAGTTACTTTCCGTCACTACATCTGTCAGGTTAACTGTGTAGCCCCTTTTTCATTCACAATAGCATTCCCTTCCATACATACTCGTCTATTTCACAGTCATACACATTCACACACACACTCACCAACATTTTTTCTTACACACATAACCATACACTTATACACACTCAAATATTCACACATATTCTTACTCAAACTCACATATTTATACATACTCACAAACCTAGGCTCATTTACTTATCCTCTCAAACACAAAAACATTCATGCTCACACACTCAAAACATTTACACCGTAACATATTCACTCATAAATCTGGGAGATGTCCCCAACTGTCTAAAAAATCAGTAGCATCCAAAAGACATTTCCATTTCCCTTGTGTTCATTTCTGTGCCACCCATGTCATGGGATTAGGGTGCTGATCAGAAACTTCCCAAGGAAGGGTCCTGTGCTCTGCCAGGCTCCGTACCCACTCCATCTCCTTGGGAGAGCGCTCTCCTCAGGGAGCAGCCCCCTCACTGCCCACCTTGGGGGACCTGAGAAAAGCTTTGGCTGAGAGGTAATGGAATAGAGGCCAGACCCATTGGGAATGGCCACAATGGTCACAAGTCCCAGAAAATCACAACCAGAATATCGTAGGAAATCTTGGAACTGCACTCTATGAAATCATCACTTACTGCCCCCTCCCCAATTGTTACAGCTTTGCACAAATAAATGAATATTTTTAGAGGGCTTATTTTGGGGGTCAGAGACCATAAATTTGGTGGCTCACAGACCATTTCAATCTACAGACTCTTTTGTTTGGAAAGGAAAGGACTGAAAATCAGAACTACAAGGTCTGTGGCATTTGAAGTTATCCTATCCCATTCTTCTGTCTTAGCTCTGCAGTAGCCTTGAAAACCAGCAGCTTAGCAGCCACCGGAGGGGGAAGAAGGGCTTGGAGCTCCCTAGAAAGTCCTAGTCCCAGAGAGTTGTCATTATTTGACCTGTCTGGAAGGTCCTTGGAAATCTCCACTCATGGAGTTTGCTTTTATTTGACCTGACTCAGCTCAGTCAGTGAGAACAGCCTTTTCCCTAGGGGCGTTTGACAAAAACAACCAGCAACAATAGTTTAACATAGAAGCTGCCTAAGGCAATGATAACAGATGGGACAAAAAAGAAGCTGACCACAGATTTAAAATGAAAAGCTAGCAAATGAGATGTCCATAGAGGGCTTTGAAAAGCTCCAACATATTCTTAGGGATCTAACGGGCCGTGCACATGTGCAGAGCTGTGCACTTGTCCAGGAAATGTTATGAAGGTCCTAATCTCTCACCTCTGGCTGACCTTGAGGCTCTGCTTAAAGCAGAAAGTGAAGGCTAAGGTAGTGTTGTTAACTGCCTGATGGAACATTAAAAGCGTTAAAAGCGTGCCCTAACACAAACACAGAGCCTCTTATCAAAGGCTAGGTGACTGAGGGTTCAAGGCCTTTAAAGAAACCTCTTTCTAATCATTAGCTGCCCATTAAGCTAACTAAGCAGAGGCTTTAGTGTCCACATAGGATAAAGTATACAGACTTTACAGAATTAGTTCAGAAAAGCCACTAAACAAACAGCAGCACTAAACAACAAATGCAATAAATAGCAACAACAAGCCCTGAGGATGGGGAAGATCAGGTTTCTAGAATTGCCACATTATATTATTATTATTATTATTATTATTATTATTATTTTTACACTTTAAATATATGAAGTTTATTGTATGTCAGTTATGCTCCCAAAAGCTGTTAAAAACACACACAGTGGAACCAGCAACCATCAAGGAGCATCAACCATTGTCCCCAGCAGTGATCCCTGTTACCCTAACCAACCTGTATTCACTGTTCCAGAAGCCTAGAATATCCCCCACCCCCTCCTCTCTGCCTCTGCAAACTCTATTTGTCCTTCAAAGACCAGGACAGGTCCTGCCTCATGCAGGGAACCTTTCACGACCTCTCTCACCCTGACTCAGTGCACTGGGATAGAGGCTACAACACTTCTATATGAGAGTATCTCCATCTTCCAAACAGAAGCTGAGCCCCAAGACCTGGAACCCTTGTCATCCGGATCCTTCCTCTCCCTTCACAGGCCTGGATTCCAGAAGCTTCCACTAATACCCGTCTATGTTTCTCCCACCAAGAGATCTCCCTGAGGAGGCTGCTCTTCACTCTGTGATGCCGTTGTCATTCATTGTAAGCCAGGGCACCTTTGTGCCTTTGCTTTTTGCCTCTGCTGGTGACTGCCATGTGTCCAACCAGAGCATGCTTTGGGAAAGGTCCACTGTGCCCAGGTTACACCCCTTACAGCTGGCTATAGTGCAGAGCTCCCTGCAGAGAACCAGGGTCTGCTCCGTGCTGCTCATGCCCGAGGGGGTCAGAGAGAAACGGTGTCCTGCACGGTCATTACCGCAGCCTCAGAACACAACACAAGGTCGGGTGCCACCGAGCTGCTTACCCAGATCAGTAAACCAAGGCCAGAAAAGTCAACCACATTATATTATTTAAAATGTTCAATGTTCAATAAAATGACAAAAAACACAAACTGGAAAGTACGACTCATCCATACACAGGGGGGGAAAAAAAAGCAACCAAGAGATATGTCCTTGAGGAAGGCCAGATCTTGGACTTACTGGACAAAGACTTTAAATCAGCTACTTTAAATATATTCAAAGAACTAAAGGAAACCCGTGTTGATGGGCTTATGATGTACAAAGATGTGATTTGTATGTCAAAACTAGGACCAACAAAGGGAGGGAATGGAGCTGTATAGGAGCCCTGGCCACACAGAATGGCCATTCCAGCCCATCCCAGAGCCTGACTGAGGCCCTGGTTCCCTATTCAATCATTTGGCCTTTATTAGTCACCCACTCTGGGGGATCCAGTAGTGTCCCTGCCTTTGCAGAGCTCCCAGCCCCACAGAAGAGATAAGATCGCAGGGCTCACAGGGAGGGTCTGGACCCTGCTTGTGAGTTTTAGAAGAACTTTGTCAGGCTTTGGTAGTAGGGAGACAGGTTTAAGGTTACAGGCCATCTTTCACCATCTTCTTGCTGCACTTTCCCCCTTGTTTCTGTTCCTCCTCCCCTGCCATTGCCCCTCAAATTCCTTATTATGCAAAGCAGTGTCTCTTACCTTTTCTGGCAGTGAACTGGAAGCAAGGGGGTTGGGAGTTAGGGCTGGGGAAGTTATTAAAGGGTGGAGTGGGAAAGGGAAAGGGACCAGAATGAGAGAGTCCAGAGCCCTCAGCATCTACTCCCAAGCCAGCTCTCCAGCCTGTTCCCTGTCCAGACACATACAGAGCTCCCTCGGCAAAAATTCCCCATCTCTTTGTACATGTAATTGTGTATGTGTAACAAGATGTTAAATTGCAACTTCCTAAGCATTCACCAAAATAAAATAGATAAGACATTCCATACCAAGATGTAAATGTTCAAAGAAAATAAACAAAACACTTGTTATAAAACCCTAAAACATCTCACCTGCATTGAAGTTCTAATGATCTAGATATTGGAGATTAAAGAAATTTGTGAAGAGAATGTCCCTGTAGACAGTAGGACTTTGACTCTCCCCACCCTCAACCCTACCCTACCCATGATCTCCCCATGGGTGCTCTTACCCGAGGCCAGGTGAGGAGTCTCAACAGGACCATTTGGAAGCTAAATATGGGCTCCTTGCAGGATGGGGCATGCTGGACCTGGTCTCTGATTCCTAATTCAACAATCTAAAGTTTGGGAGAAAGAAGCCTTGGAGAAGTGGCTGAGCAAAAAAAGGAGGCCTTCGGGCCGGCTGAGTGGCATGGTGGTTAAGTGCTGGCTTGGGAAGCCAGCGGCCCCGGTTCGGGTCCCACATATGAGGGCCAGTGACACTGCCCTCAAAAAAAAAAAAAAAAAAAAGCAGGCCTTCCTCCCCCAAGTTTGTCAGAGGAACGAGCAACCGATTTCCCAATTTCAGATTTCAGAATTTCAGATGTGGGCCCCTCAAGAGAGCTGCCTGGATCGTACACCAGAGGACACCTAGAGGAGTGATATGATGCCAACACAGAGAGTCAGTGTAGTTTGTGCCCAGTTGTGGGGAGGGAGGAATAAAAACAGGAGCTGAGAAGAAAGTCACCAGCAGGAGGTAAATATGTTACCCACATCAAGCAGGTAAAATGGAATGTTCTTGGGTATCTCCAGAATCTATGAAAGCACCCCCTGAGAAGGATCAGCTTCACACATAGTTCAGCACCATCCTGTAGCAGTATCAATCAAGGACTTTCCTGCTCCCCAACACCTCCTCCCTCCCTCCACCCAACCACCCAGGGGTGAGAAACCACTTGGACAAGATGGAGGAAGAGGCTTCAAGGTGGGGAAAGAGAAAGCAGGATTCACCCACACTCTAGTAAGGCGAGGGGCCATCTGCAACTTTTTTAAAAGTTAAAAGCTTCAGGGGCCAGCCGAGTGGCGAGGTGGTTAAGAGCTGGCCTGGGATGCCAGCAGCCCCGGTTCGGATCCCACATATGAGGGCCAGTGACACTGCCCTCTGAAAACAAAACAAAACAAAATACAAAGTTAAAAGCTTCGGCTGCTCCCCAGACTGGATGGATATTGTAACTTTTGAACTGTGGCTGTGTTTAAGAACCTAAAGTAAATATAGAGTTTTTATTTGGTTGTTTTGTTTTTCAACCTGGTGTATTTGTCAGGGCTCCTCAAAGAAACAGAACAAATAGGATAGTATATATGTATAGTCATGTGTTGCTTAATGACAGGGCTGCTTTCTGAGAAATGCATCATGTGGTGATTTTGTCATAGTGCAAACATCAGAGTGCACTTACAGAAACCCCTAGGTGGTGGAGCCTACTGTACACCTTGGCTAGATGGTATAGTCTGTTGCTCCCAGGCTGCAAACCTGTACAACATGTTACTGAACTGAATACTGTAGTCAATTCTAGCGCAATGGTAAGTTTTCGTATATCTAAACATAGACATAGAAAAGGTATAGTAAAAATATGGTGTAAAAGGAAGTTGTGTATGGGTGTGCATTGGGGAGGCAAGGGGAGGGCTATGGGGGGAAATACCAGTTGGAGAGAGAGTAGAGGTCAGGAGGAGAAAGTGAGAAAGGGAGCGATAAAGAGAGAGAGAGAAAGAGAGAGAGAGAGAGAGAGAGAGAGAGAGAGAGAGAGAGAGAGAAAGAAACAGGACCCAGAGCAAAGAGAGAGAAAGAGAAACATAAGGAAGGAAAGTGAGTTTGTGCGTGTGAGTGTGTGCATGTGCGGGTGTGGATGGATAACATGCTTTGCATAGAAACCACCCAGAGCTAGCAGTAAATTCACCATGGTAGTGGGATCAAGCCTTTTCTTTCAACATTGCAAACAAGCTCTTTCCTTATAATCCATTATAATCTTATGAGACCACTGTCATATATGTGATTGGTCATTGACTGAAACAATATGTGGTGTTTGAATATATATACATATGGTTGTCAGAAAAGTCATGACGCATTTTTGCAACAAAAAACATAGATAAAAATACGTCATGACTTTTCTGACAACCATATATATACACATATATATGATATACCGGGGGTGCCAAAAAAATGTGTAATACAAGTGGACACTTTGGTCAGCATTGCTCAAGCAGTAGTTCACCATAACCAGAAGTGTCTGGACGCTGATGGTAACCACTTTGAGCACCTCTTGTAATTGCAGAAGTCCAACGTGACTTGTATTCATTTTTTGTTATCACTATGTATTGAATATTACAATTTTAATACAGGTTTCCTTTCTTAAAATGTGTATACATGGGGCCGGCCGAGTGGCGCATTGGTTAAGCGCTGGTTTTGGGATGCCAGCGGCCCTGGTTCAGATCCCACATGAGGGCCAGTGACACTGCCCTCTACAGCTAACAACAGCTCCACCTGGAGCTGGGCTGTGCGAGCCCCGGTGATGGTGTGGGCTGCAGCCCCTGCTACAGTGAGTGGCCCGCAGCCGGCGTGAGCGGCTGGCAGCCAAGCGTGAGCTGCCAATAGCCGCGATGAGCGACATCCAGAGGCCAGCGACCGATCTGCCTCATCCGGGAAGAGCGCAATGACGATACCAACAGTGAAGCAACATCTTCCGCAACTAAACTGAAGAACAAGAAGACGGCAACTTGTCTGTTCCCCTTCCCCGATTCCCCAACGCTGTTCCCCTCCGCCAATTCCCCCAATAAAAAATCTTAAAAAAAAAAAAAAAAAATGTGTATACATGTTTTTGGCACTCTCTGTATATGATTGTGTATATACATATATATGTATATACGTATGAATGGAGAAAGAGAGGTATTTATCATTTATCACATGCAGTTGGCTCATGCAATCATGGAAACCAGCAAGTCTAAAATCTAGAAGCTGGGGCCAGCTGAGTGGCGTGGTGATTAAGTGCTGGCTTGGGAAGCCGGCGGCCCCGGTTCGGGTCCCATATATGAGGGCCAGTGACACTGCCCTCAAAAAAAAAAAAAGTCACTAAAAAAAATAAAAAATAAAAAAATAAAATAAAATCTGTAAGCTGTGCTGGCAGGTTAGAGACCCAGGAGGACTGAAATTCCCGTTCCCGTCCTAAGGCCACCTGCTGTAGAACCAGGCAGAGCTGAAGTTGCAGATGAGACCTGAAGGCCATCTGGTGGAGAATTTCCTCTTGCTCAGGGGAAGTGGGACTTTTTGTTCTATTCTGGCCGTCAGCTGATTGGGTGAGGCCCAACCACATTATGAGGGCATTCTGCTTTAATCAAAGCCCACTGATTTAAATGTTAATCTCACCCCAAAACGCTCTCACAGAAACATCCAGAACAGTGTTTGACCAAATATTTGGGCACTCCGTGGCCCAGCCAAGTGGACGAATAAAATGAACCATCACACTCGGGGATAATCAGATCCAAGTTTTCACCCAGGGACAGGGGTAGAGCTTCCTCCACTGAATGCAGTGTAAAGAACTCATGAGAGATAAAAGAAGCTTTTGTGATTATGCTTGCCAAATGAACTCAAAAAACGCCTGGAGGCTTTGGCTAGAAATAAATAATAAAAGTTTATTCAAGGGTCCTAGGTTTTACAAACTAAAACACAATTAGGTAATACACAGAGTGTTCTGAAAAAGAAAGAAAAGCAGATGCTTCTTGTAGTAAAAGGTACATTCTTGAGAAGAATCACTCCCACACTCAGCCTCAGGATTGGTCTGAGATGGTTATCCTCTAGAGCCGGGGTCGGCAAACTGCACCTCGCGGCCACATGCGGCTCTCTGGGTATGTTCATTGGGTATGTACATCTGAAGTAAAATTGAAAATGAAAATAAAACTATCATAGTTTCATTTGTAAAATTTTTAAAGGATATTATTCGCATAATGGTGATTTCATTTGTTTTATGGCTCTCGAATAATTTTTAAATTGTTGCGAGGGACAGGGTTGGCTCTTCCTTCTCAAAAGTTTGCCGACCCCTGCTCTAGATGACGAGTGGTCTGGATAATGGATGTTAGGTGATCTGGATATGTGAACATTCTTTCTGTAGTCCTTCAGGGGGTAACCAGAGGGTTATCTGGAGGTTTGATAGGTATTCAAGCATTGATGCAGGACTGGAAGTTTCCAAAGTTTAAGTTCCCAGCCTAGTGAAAGCAAGAACAGAATCATTTCCTTGTGCCTCAACCTACTTGATTTTATAATAGTAACTTGACTATAGTGACTCCATTTTATTTCTTCACTCTGTTCCTCATACCCAGGGAATACGTTGCTCAGTCTTTACCGCTGTTCCTTGCGTTTTTGTCAGGGAATGGAGTGGGAAAGCTGTGCACTAGAGATACCTTTGGGCAAAGATTGCTTTTATTTGGAGAAGTACGTTCACGGGGCCCCCTGTTACCCAAGATAAAGTGAACGCCCTCTTCTGGAATGAAGAAACCTTGGCTTTGGAAGAATCAAATGTTAGTTGCCGTGTTCTGCAGGAGCAGGGAGGAGGCATCTTTGAAGAGGCTGCAGGGCTGTTGCTTGGATTTGCTTGCTCTGACTGGGTAATGACCTAGGAAGTGAGGATTCCTTGACTCTGGGAAGAGAACAGGTGATACCATGTCAGGGCCTCTGACTAAAATGAGACAAAGGGCTGAAGAGAGAAGTAGCCAGAAGGGGCCCCAGGGCACGGTTCTCCAGGGCAGGGGGCATGGCCAGTGCAGACCTAACTGCTGAGTGGGTTTCACTTTTCCTTTCACTCTTACAGATTTTTAGCAAAATTGTGTAAAGACTTCAGCCTGGACTTGGTGGCTTGGAGGAATTCGGAATGGAGGTGTAAGGAGGTCCCCAGGAACAGGCCCTGAGCAGCAGGTCAGAGGCAACTGATGAGTGGGTTGGACAAGCGATTCCTCTGTTAATTTCTCTGAGGCAGCAGGTTTCCACTGTATGTTATGGGGGCTGCGGGCTCTCTGGGGGCCACTTCAGGGGGGAGATGCCTGGTGTCCTGCAGCACTGAAGGGTACTAGGCTTTGGAGAAGTGGCATAGCATGGAGGTTAAGTCTGGAGCCAGACTGCCTGGGTTTAGTCCTGACTCTGCTTCTTTCTTACGGCCACAGTCAGGTTAATAAGTCTCTGTGACCTCAATTTGGTCATCTGTGAAAGTGAGGCTGTTTGAGGAGTAAATGAATCGATATTAGAAAATGCTGAGAGTAGAGCCTGAAATGTAAACGGTTGTTAAGTAAATCGGTGGTGCTGAGTTAGGGTAGATTTGGGCAGTGTGGCCAGGTTACAGAGGCAAGTTTGAGAGGGCAGATGGAAGGAAATTCCTGGTCCCAAATGAGGTATTTGCAGGAGTGCCAACCCCCTCAGGGGGTCCTGGCTTTGCTCCCACCCACTGGGAGAAGAGGGAGCAAAAAAACCCAAAGGCTGTTTCCTTCCCTTTTGGTGGAGTTGTCAGGCCAAGCAGAGGTCATTCCATTTTTGTTTTTCTCTCATCTGCTGCCAGCCCAGGGGCAAGAGCACAGAGGCCTAAAAATACTGTGAGCCGCCAGGTTAGATCACTTCAGCCTCTGGACAGCAGGCTGCCTGTCCCTCTGCTCAGCACTCTGTCCTTGGACTTCACTCACTTGGCAGCTCTTGGGCACCACCATTTTCTCTCTGAGACTAGGGGTGGGATTTGGAGGGATATAGCCTACAATCTGGGACTCAGGGCTTGGAGTCCCCTAAGAAAGGCTGAGGCACAGCCAATGGCCTCAAGATGCAGGGATGGACAGTATCTCCGAGGACCCCTTGCTCAGCACTCCCCTTTGTACAGATGGGAACACTGAGTCCCAGAAGGCAGAGGCTTTTGTGGTTTTTCTGAGCTAAAATACCTGCACCTCCCCCTTTTCCCCAACCTCATTCAAAACTCTTATTTTAAAGATAAGTTTCCAGTGATCCTGAAGAGAAAAAACCCTGGGCTGTGAGTCCAAAGTCCTGGCTCTAGTCACCTAGGAGGAGTGGTGGGCCAGACACTGCCCTCTGGGCGTCAGTTTCTTCATTTGCAAAAAACTGAGGGATGCAGTCATGTGGGGGTTCTACAAAGATGTGAGGGCGGGCGGCAGGAAAGCTGGTGGTGGACCCAGTCCCCTGGAGAACCATCCCCACTTCACCTAAAGCTCCTCTGCTTTCATCTATTTTCTGTTCTAGGTTTTGTCTGAAAAAGAGTTCTGCTATGGAAACAGGAAGTTTTCAAGGGTGCGAAGGTTCCTTCTAACCCCAACGGTCTGTGATAAGCTTTGACTATTATCACACCCCAAGTTACACTGTAGGATTGTCTGCCCTGAACAACTAGCAGTTCCCCCCAGTCTGTCTTATTCCTGGGCAACTGGGAACCTTCCAGACCTGCCCCAGACCTGCCAGAAGGTTTCCTTAGGGCTGCCACAGATTTCAAACTATCTCCTATCATAGCACTTAGTCCCTTTGTAATTGCCTATACACTTGTCTGACTGTCATCAGAGAATACCTGAGTTTAAATCCCAATTCTGCCACTTCTCAGCTCTGTGACCCTGGGCAAGTGACCTAACCTCTCTGTGCTTCAGTTTCCACATCTCTGAAATAGTATCAGCAAACACAAAATGCTTCCTATGTGCCAGTCCCTGTCTTAATATGTTTACTCATTTAATCCATACAACATTTCTACGAGATTGGTACAAAACTCATTTATTTTATTTTATTTAACAAATGAGAAAACTGAGGCACAGAGAGGTTAAATAACTTGCTCAAAGTCACACAGCATATAAGTGGCAAGGCCAGTATTCAAACCATACAGTACAACTGCAGAGAGATCCTACTGCCTTTCAGAAGCTACCTACTTCAGTGGGTGTTGTGAAGGTGATATGACATGTAAAGTTGCTTGATACATAGTAAGTACTCAATAAATGCTCGTTACCTATGTTTCCCAGTGTCCCCTTCTCTGTCGGCCTATGCTTGGAAATTTAAAGCTGGGAATTTAAAATAGGAATGGGGTATATTTTTATAATTTTTTTTCTTATTGTGCTTTCCCATTTGTTATCACAGGGTCATTACATGTCAGAGCTGGATGGGTCATGTGAAATAATGACAATAATCATACCAATGAGTACTTAAAATGAATACTTATTCTGTGTCATTGTGCTAATGTAGTTTTTAAAATAGATTTTATTTTTTAAAGCAGTTTTAGGTTCACAGCAAAACTGAGCAAAAGTTACAGAAATTTCCCACATGCCCTCTACCCTACTCCCACCCCAAACCAACCCCACTATCACCATCCCCCACCAGAGTGGTATGTTTGTTACAATCGATAGGCCTACACTAACACGTTATCATCACCCAAAGTCCATAGTTCACATGAGGGTTCACTCTTGGGGTTGTATAATCTATGGGTTTTACCAAAAGTTTAATGACATGGGTCCATCATTATAGTATAATATATTTTCACTGCCCTAAAAATCCTCTGGGTTCTGCAGATTCATCCCTTCTTACTCTTAACCTCCAGTCACCACTGATCTTTTACTGTTTTAATGGTTTTTACCTTTTTCAGAATGTCATATAGTTGGAGTCATTCAATTATACAGCCTTTTCAATTGGGCTTCTTTCACTTAATAATATGCGTTTAAGGTTCCTCTATGCCTTTTCATGGCTTGCTAGCTCATTTCTTTTTATCCCTGAAAAATATTCCACTGTCTAGATGTACTAGAGTTTATCCATTCACCTAATGTGACACCCTTAAAAGAGTACAATACATACAATATCCTGGTTGGGGATGCATTACCTGAATTTAATCATAAGGAAACATAAGACAAACCCACAGTGAGAGGCTTTTTATAAAACACAATTGGCCTGTATTCTTCAGTAAGCAATGTCATGAGAGATAAGGAAAGGCTGAGGAACTTTTCCAGACTAAAGGAGGCTAAAGAGACCTGACAATTACTAAACTACAAATAAAAAGGACTTTCAAAGTGAGAAAACAACAAGCATTTGTTTGAGATCAATAAGAATAGCTATTTGGGACCACTGATTCAGGCAGAAGCCCAAATAATGGATTAGGAGAAAAAGGCAGTGGGTATTTATGAAAAAGGGAAGGGGAACAATTCCATCAGTAGAAGGAAGCCATTTCTATGGGTGCAGATAATATAACATAGTGATGTTAATACTAAATAATGTTTTAATAGTGACAATAAATGCTTTCTTATTATTTTTGCAAACATTTTTTTGGGGAAACAAGATTGCCTAGACCCAGTCCAAAGGTTATTTTGCTCTGTATTACCTTTCCATCCAAGGTTTAATACATAAGATGTGCAAGGCAGTTCCTTTGGCATGGTAGCTCTAGCTCCATTTGAAAGTGGCTCAATTTATATTATATTGTTTACAAAACTGAATGTAATTCCTTCTCCTGTACCGGACTCCATACTGGGGGGGGGGAAATACTATATGGACACTGAAACAATTGACAATTTGAACATTGGAATATGAACTGTTGATTAGGAAGTATTGGTTCCCCTCTGATGTTTAAGGAGGCAGAGAAGGAGTTGGGGGAAGTCTCCTATGCCAAGATAAAAGGAGATTGGTCATGATTCCTTACTTCTGCCTAAAATCTTAAGTGTGATATAAAATACATGCTGTAAAGCACACAAATCTTAAGACTATATCTCTACAAAGACACTCATTATGTAACCACCACCCAGATCAAGATATAGAACATTTCTATCACCCAGGAAGACTGCTGTGTACCCCTTTCCAGTGAATATGGTGGCCCTCAACCCCTTCTGTTCTGATCTATTTCTATCATCATAGGTTAGTTTTGCCTGTCCTTTAACTTTCTGTAATAGAATCACATAATATGTGGTCTTTTGTAATTGGCTTTTTTTTTTCCCACTCAACATAATATTGAGGGTGCCTAACTTAAAAAAAAAAATTTTTTTTAAGATTTTTTTTTTTAATGGGGAATTGGGGGAGGGCAACAGTGTTGGGGAATTGGGGAAGGGAACCAGCCAAATTGTTGTTCTTCAATCTTCTTTTTGGAGGGTGTCAGTCTCCATCTGGCTTCCCGTCAGCAGCTTGTGGCCTCTAAGCTCAAGGTGCTGTGTTCAGTCTTAGTTGCGGGTGGACGTAGCCACCATCCCATGCAGGAGTTGAACCAGCAGCCTTGTTGTTGAGAGCGCACGCTCTATCCACTGAGCCATCAGGGCAGCAGCTCTGCTCAAGGTTCTGAGTTCAGTCTTAGTTGTGGGTGGGCGTAGCCACCATCCTATGCGGAAGTTGAACCCTGGCAGCCTTGTTATTAAGAGTGGATGCCTTATCCACTGAGCCATCCTGGCGGCAGCTCAGCTCAAGATGCTGAGTTCAGTCGTAGTTGCGGGTGGGCATAGCCCATTATCAAACAGGCAATCTTGTTACACCAGCTGAGCCATCCTGCCACCTGTTGGCAGCTCAGTGACAGCTCAGCGAGGGAGCAGTGTTCACTGGCCTATGTGGGAATCAAACCGATAGCCCTGTTGCTCAGGACTCGCGCTCTAAGCCAGGTCTTAACCAACTGAGCCACTCGGCTGGCCCTAAAAAAATTTTTTTTTAAACTTTATTGGGGAACAGTGTGTTTTTCTAGGACCCATCAGCGCCAAGTAAAGTCATTGTTTTCAATCTAGTTGTAGAGGGCGTAGTTTACGGCCCATGTGGGAATCTAACCAGCAACCTTGGTGATATGAGCCTGTGCTCTAACCACCTGAGCTAACCGGCTGCCCCAAGGGTGCCTAGTCTTTAATATTGCCCCAACACTGTTGATCTTTATGGCACTCCTGTAATAGCTAACATTTGTTAAGTGGCAAGCACTGTTTCTAGTACTTGTATGTATATACAATTGACCCCTGAACAATACGGGTTTGAACGGCATAGGTCCACGTATACGTGGATTTCTAAAAATAAATATACAGCCGTCCCTCTGTATCCCAGATTTCGCATCTATGGATTCCCAACTGTGGACTGAAAATACTATTTTTGATCTGTGGTTGGTTGATGCCACTGATGTGGAGTGCCAGCTGTATGTATTGTTCTATGCCATTTTATATAAGGAACTTGAGCATCCTTGGATTTGGGTATCTGCAGGGAATCTGGGACCAATCCCCGTTGTATACCAAGGGATGACTGTAAAGTGTTTCAGGAGTCAAAAGTTATATATGGATTTTCTTTTCTTTTTTTTTTTTTTGAGGGCAGTGTCACTGGCCCTCATATGTGGGACAGAACCGGGGCCGCTGGCTCTTTTCTTTTTTTTTAATACATGGATTTTTCTATTTCACAGGGGTCAGTATTCCAAACGCCCATGTTGTTCAAGGGTCAGTTGTGTTTGTTTACTCTTACAGTGTACCTATTAGGTAAGTACAAATAAGGGAACTGGGGCACAGGGAGGTAAGGTATTTTGCCCAAGACACAGGTCTGAAGTGGCAGAGTTAGGACTGGAAGGCAGGCAATCCATCTGTAGCCCATGCTTTTGTCTAAGAGGTAGGAGTGAGAGGAGCTAACACGGTAGACCTGGGTCTTTGAAAACGCAAATGGGATAATGGAAGTTAAAGTGTGCTGAAAAGAATAAAACGTTGTAGAAATATAAGGCAGGGTCATGCTTCATTTAATATGAATAGGAATTTATTCATTTATTAATCCAATAAACATTTACAGACACACCTCGTTTTATTGCACTTCGCTTTATTGCACTCCACAGGTGTTGCACCACGGACCCCCCACCAGCAAAAAACATTATGATTCGTTCTATTGTGGTGGTCTGGAACCAAACCAGCAATATCCCCAAGGTCTGCCTGGGCTGATCATCCAAAGATACATGGCGGCTCAGTAGGTTCAGAACGACAGAGACAAAGTGCTTGTACCAGGACTCTCCCAGTCCAAAGAGGAAAGCAGATGTTTAAGGAGGAAGTTACATATATGGTAGGCTAAGAAAGGGGAAATTACAGGATGCTTTGAGTGTTTGATGGGAGAAGCTAACCTTATTTGTGGGGTCAGGGAAGGCCTCTCTGAGGAAATCACATTTCGGCTGAGACAGAAAGGTCAGCAGCTGGTGAGGAAGGTGTACCAGGCACCAGAAATAGCAGAAGTAAAGGCCCTGAGGTGAGAGAGAGCAACTAGCACAATAACTAGAAATTCAGTCAATTACTTATCTTGCTTTCATGGAAATAAAATTCCCTATGACAGTTTCAATGCTTACTTGCTCCAGTATGTCTTGGTCACTACATGACAGCCTTTATTGCTTACTCTATACCTTAACCAGTTTTTACTAAATTTTAATCCTGTGAAGCTACATTCTTTGATGTAGAATTCTACATTCTTATAACTTTTGTTAGCAAAGTTAAACGTATTCTGAGAGATATGAGGAAATAAATGATTGCTGCAAAGATACTGCAATAATTCAACAGAAATTATGGTAGATTTTTTTTTTTTAAGATTTTATTGGGGAATTGGGGGAGGGGAATGGTGTTGGGGAATTGGGGAAGGGGACCAGCCAAGTTGTTCTTTAATCTTCGTTATGGAGGGCCACACTTGCCATCTGGCTGCCTGGCGGCAGCTCGTAGCCCCTAAACTCAAGGTGCTGTGTTCAATCTTAGTTGTGGGTGGGTGTAGCCACCATCCAATGTGGGAGTCCAACCCAGCAGACTTGTTGTTAGGAGTGCACGCTCTATCCACTGAGCCATCAGGGTGGCAGCTAAGCTCCAGGTGCCAAGTTCAGTCTTAATTGTGGTTGTGGGTGGGTGCAGTCCACCATTGAATAGGCAATTTTGTTTTTACATCAACTGATCCATCCTACCACCTGTTGGCAGCTCAGCGACAGCTCAGCTAGGGCGCAGCACCACTGGATGTGGGAATCGAACCAGTGGCCCTGTTGCTCAGAGCTTGTGCTCTTAAGTCAACTCTTAACCAACTCAGCCACTTGGCTGGCCCTTATGCTAGATTTTACCAGACAACTTAGGTTTTTAGTTCCTCTACATTCATTTCACATCAATATTACCACTAATATTTATTAGTCAATTTCATCTGTAAATTTTTTTTTTTTTAAAGATTTTATTGGGGAATTGGGGGAAGGGGACAGCGTTGGGGAATCGGGGAAGGGGAACAGACAAGTTGCTGTCTTTTTGTTCTTCAGTCTAGTTGTGGAGGATGTTGCTTCACTGGCCCATGTTGGTATCGTCATTGCACTCTACCTGGATGAGGCAGATTGGTCGCTGGACTCTGGATGGTTGCTCATCACGGCTATTGGCAGCTCACGTTGGCTGCTGGCCACTCACGCTGGCTGCCGGCCACTCACTGTAGCCTACGGCAGCCCAGTGCAGCAGGGGCTGCAGCCTACACCATTGCCGGGGCTCGCACAGCCCAGCTCCAGGTGGAACTGTTGTTAGCTGTCGAGGGCAGTGTCACTGGCACTCATATGTGGGATCCGAACCGGGGCTGCTGGCATCCCAAAACCAGCTCTTAACCAATGCGCCACTCAGCCGGCCCTCATCTGTAAATTTTTAATAGTTGTTGCAGTTCATGTTCATTGTAATTCTTCAAATTATTGGGCTATCGGAAAAGTCATGATGCATTTTTGCAATGAAAAACATAGAAAAAATACGTCATGACTTTTCCGACAACCCAATACATATGTCATCTAGTCCAGTGCTTTTCAAATTGTAATATGCATATGAATCACCTGTGGGTTATGTACAAATGGACTTTGAATATGGTGATCCGGAGCAGGGCTGAGGTTTCACGTTGTTAACAAGCTCCCAGGTGATGCTGATGCTGCTGGTCCAGGGACCATGTTTTGAATAGTAAGGATCTAGATTAGACTGAAAAAAAAATCATTATTTTCTTTCAGTATTGTAAAATTCAATTTTAAAAATGAAATTGCAGGGCCAGCTGAGTGGCTCATTGGTTAAGAGCTGGCTTGGGACGCCAGTGGCCCGATTTGAATCCCACATATGAGGGCCAGTGACACTGCCCTCTACAGCTAAGATGGTGAACAACAGCTCCACCTGGAGCTGGGCTTCTGTGAGTCCCTGGGACGGCATAGCTGCAGTCCCCGCTGCAGTGGGCTGTCATAGGCTACAGTGGGTGGCCGGCAGCAGCGTGAGCTGCCGGCAGCCAGTGAGAGCTGCCAATAGCTGCTGTGAGCGGCCGTCCAGAGGCTGGCAACTGATCTGCCTCATCGGAGAAGAGGGCAATGATGATACCAGCATGGGCCAGTGAAGCAATGTTCTTCACAACTAGACTGAAGAACAAAACGACAGCAACTTGTCTGTTCCCCTCCCCCAATTCCCCAATAAAATCGTAAAAAAAAAAAAAATGAAATTGCAATTTCCAATGTAGGATTTAAAATTTAGTTTTGGATCATAGATCAGTTGTGGGATTTGCAACTGAAATCTCCTTTTTCTAATATTTTCTGTGTTGGATAAATTGAAACTCATCTCAAGAGGCTCTTCAACTTATTTAATTTATTTAATAAATTAATTTATTTTTATGAATTGCAGTTGGCATGCAATATTATATTAGTTTCAGGTGTACAATGTAGTAATTCAATATTTTCATACATTATGAAATGATCACAACAAACCTAGTTATATCTTGTCACACACAAAGTTATTACAATATTATTGACTATATTCCTTATGCTGTACATTATTACATCCCTGTGACTTATTTATTTTATAACTCGAAGTTTTTACTTCTTAATCCCCTTCACCAATTTCGCCTATACCCCTCAGTCCCCTCCCCTCTGGCAACCATTAGGTTGTTCTCTGTATCTATGAATCTGTTTCTGTTTTGTTTTGTTTGTTCATTTGTTGTTTTTTAGATTCCACATATAAGTGAAATTAAGCAGTATTTATCTTTCTCTTTCTGACTTATTTCACATAGCATAATACCCTCTATGTCCATCCATGTTGTTGCAAATGGCAAGATTTTAATCTTTTTTATGGCTGAGTAATATTTCATTGTATATATACACACATATACATATATTCTGCAACTTATTTTAATATCAATAATTTATTTTTCAAAAGCATCATCTAGTTTTACTTCAAAGAATTTCTTCGTCCCTTTGAGGTTTTTGAACATTATGTACATCAAAAAATTTTTTGTACATTGAATCTTCTGTATCATTTTGCTTAAACCATTGATTTTATTCAAAGCATCATGCCAAATCAGTACTAAGCTAATAAATTTAGAGATGGATATGTCCGAAAGTACAACTTTGGCTGGTATTTTAGAGCCTATGTTCTTTATTAATATCATCATTAAAAAGATCATTGCATACTGTTTGTCATTTAGTTTTTACTGGTATGATAGTATCAACTCAATTTTTCCATCACATATTTAACAGTGGTTTCAAATCTATATTCAGTGTTTTTCAATACACCCAAATGTTTAACTGAGGCCCAAAAGCAGTCATATAGTTCTTGGAACATATTTTTTTAAGTTAGATGTCAAAGGAGGTTTTGACTGCATTGTTCACTATTAAGTTTAAGGAATGCTTAAAAAAAAAATATATATATATATATATATATATATATATATATATATATATATATAAAATGGTGGCTAACTTTTTTAAAAGATCTTCTATTGCAGCGTTAAATTTTCCACATGTATTTGCACCATGTCATATTTCCGGCTTTTCAATTATTTTTGTCAAGTTCAATGTTTGTAAATATTTTATTAAAATTTTAAAATAATCTTTCTCCAGTGTGACAAAAAAAAAATATCCCCCAAAATGTTCACATACAGAAGTATTTGAGTTTAGAATTCTACAAATCTAATTATAATTATTATCTGTGTTATATACATACATTAGGCATTGATTCTAATTTAATGATTAATATTTCGTGCTTCTTACTTTATCCCAAAACATTTCTTTTATAGCACCTACTAACATTTTAATAAGTGGGTTTTGTATTTAATCCCCTGAGTAATGTGTAATAGTTTTTGGTGTTGATTTTTGATTTTTGCATAAATGTTCTTCCATGATGTTATCAAATTTTGCCAAATGAATACTATCCCAATTTTCATACTCTTAAAATTAATTGGGTGAGGCTAGATACTGCCCCACCAAAAGTAGAATCACTTTCCCATTTTCTATAGTCTCTGTAGCACTGCCTTTCACTGTGTCCCACGTATCTCTGATGCTCTTTTCTGTATTTTCACTCCTTTTTTCTTTCTGTGCTTTAATAGGAATACTTTCTGCTGTTTGTCTTTCAGTTCACTAACATCTGTTTTGCTGTTTCTAATCTATGAATCCTATCAAGTGAATTATTTTTTTAACAACTATACAAAGTATACAATAATAAACTGCACCTAAAGTATACAATCTGATGAATTTTGACATATGTATACACCTGTGAAACCACTACCATAATCAAGATTCAGATCATTCTCATCACCCTGGAAAGTTTCTTTGTACCTCCTGCCTTTCACCTCTCCCTCCACATCTGGTGCCAGGCAACCACTCATCTGCTGTCACTATAAGTTTGCATTTTCTAGAATTTTATATAGACTTATATCAACATGTATTCTTTTGTTTTCAGCTTCTGTTGCTCAGTATAATTATTTTAAGTTTCATCCAGTGTTGAGTGTATTGATAATTTATTTATTTATTTATTTATTTATTTTTTTGAGGACAGTGTCACTGGCCCTCATATGTGGGACCCAAACCGGGGGCACTGGCTTCCCAAACCAGCACTTAACCACCGCACCACTCGGCCGGCCCGATAATTTGTTTCTTTTAATTGCTGAGAAATATTCCATTATATGGATTTAACACATTTTGCTCATCTAATCAACTATTGATGGATATTTGAGTTGTTTCCAGTATTTTGATACTGTGAATAAAGCTGCTATAAATATTTTTAAATAGTACAAGGCTTGGTGTGGATATATTTTATCATTTCTCTTGGATAAACAGTCATGTGATAGTCTTTTTGAGGTGACAACTTGGTTAGATTACAGTCCCCATTTAATCTACACTATTTAACACTAATCTAGGTGTGGTTATGAAGGCATTTTATTTTAATTTTTTAAAGATATGATTAAAGTCCATAATCAGTTGACTTTAAGTAAGGGAGGTTATCCTAGATAATCTGGTTGGGCCTAATTCAATTAGTGGAGAGTCCTTTTTTTTTTTTTTTTGAGGGCAGTATCACTGGCCCTCATATGTGGGACCCGAACCGGGGCTGCTGGCTTCCCAAACCAGCACTTAACCACCGCACCACTCAGCCGGCCCCTTTTTTTTTTTTTTTTGAGGGCAGTGTCACTGGCCCTCATACGTGGGACCCGAACCGGGGCCACTGGTGTCCCAAGCCAGCTCCAAACCACCGTGCCACTCGGCCAGCCCAGTGGAGAGTCCTTTTAAAAGCTGAGTTAAGGCTCTCCTGAAGTAGCAAGTCTGCCTTGGGACAGCAGCATCAGCCCTTGCCTGCGAGTTCCTTTCTGCCCTTCCTACAGCCTGCCCTCTGGATTTCACATTTGCTTAACCAGCTTTCCTACCCATCCCTAACTGCATAAATCAATTCCTTGAAATAAATCTTTTACTATACGAGGTGTGATCACAAAATACAGTGAATATTTAAATTAAAAAAAATTATTACAGTAAAGGACACATTGCCATTAACCCCCCACAAAATACTTCCCCTCACTTCAAACACACGATTCCCATCATTTTTGCCACTTTCTGAAGCAGTTCTGGAAAGTCCTCTTTTGTGTCTTTACTTCATCCTCCCTCAACACTCCACGTCACATATCGCTTCTGGTATGGCAATTTCTCTCATATAAAAACAATATGGGGCTGGCTGGTGGTACATTGGTTAAGACCTGGCTTGGGATGCCAGAGGCCCCGGTTTGGATCCCACATATGAGGGACAGTGACATTGCCCTCTACAGCTAAGATGGTGAACAACAGGTCCACCTGGAACTGGGCTGCGAAAGTCCCGGTGACTGTATAGGCTGCAGCCCCTGCTGCAGTGGGCTGCCATAGGCTACAGTGAGTGGCTGACAGCCAGTGCGAGAGGCTGGCAGCGCGTGTGAGCTGCCAAGAGCCGCCGTGAGCGGCCATCCAGAGGCCGGCGACCAATCTGCCTCACCCAGGAAGAGCACAATGACCGTATCAACATGGGTCAGTGAAGCAATGTCCTCCACAACTAGACTGAAGAACAAAAGGACAGCAACTTGTGTGTTTCCCTCCCCAATTCCCCAATTAAAAAAAACAAAAACAAAAAAACATTATGGAGTTTCCTCATTCACCTTATTCACTGGATCTGGCACCATGTGACTTCTGGCTCTTCCCCAAAGTCAAAATGACCATGAAAGGTAAATGTTTTGAATTGATTTAGGACATTGAGGCAGCCACGACAGCGCAACTAAAGACACTCAGGAAAGAGGACTTCCAGAACTGCTTCAGAAAGTGGCAACAATGATGGGATAAGTGTGTTTGAAGTGAGGGGGATTAATGGCAGTGTGTCTTTTACTGTAATAATTTTTAAAATTTTGACGTTCACTGTATTTTGTGATCATACCTCATATATCTCCTACTGGTTCTGCTTCTCTGTTTGAACCCTGACTAATACAGATTTTGGAACTGAAAGTGGTTCTAGAGGAACAGAATCTTAAGAATGAGGTTTTAAAATTAGTTCTGGGCTTTCTTGAATTGGTTATCTAAGATTTAAAGGCACTAATGACTATTTTCAGTGATAAAGAGGGCACTGGTAGTCCATGGCATGATGAGTCATTGGATACTCCTAATCAAATGCCTATAGGAAGTGAGGTTCTGAGTTACCTTAGAATATTTTAGTCCAATTAAGGAATATAATGGGATTGGTTGGTTGCTCCTAAGTGCACTGAAGAAAGTGGGGAACAAAAAGGATGAGCTCAGGGCTTCAAATTTCCAGCTCGAGTTTCTGCCTTGGAAAAAAACCCTTAGGGTCAAGTTTTCTGAAAACCAAACCCAGAGCCTCATTCTGCCAGTGGCCAACAGAGATTCTGTTTCAAGTCTTTGGCAGGCCCCTATAGGTGAATCACAGTGCAGACACTTAAGATTTTGGTGCAAAGCCCTGCCAGCCTCTGCAGATAAGTACTCTCCTTTTGAGAAACAGTTTTTGGCTTGCTACTGAGCCTTAGTAGACCCTGAACTCTTAATCATGGGCCATCAAGTTACTATGTAAGCTACCCATCATGAACTGTTTGTTGTCTGATCCACTAAGCTATAAAGTTGTACACACACAGCAACACTCCATTATCAATGAAATGGTATTTGTGAGATTGGGCTTGAATGGGTGCACCCTGAAGGCATAAGTAAATTGTATAAGGAAGTGGCCCAAATGCCCATGCCCCTACTCCTGCTACATTAGCTCCTCTCTCTCAGTCCACACCTATAATCTCATGAGGCATTTCCTATGACCAGTTGACTGGGGAAGAGAAAAGCCAGTCTTGGTTAACAGCCTGGTTTACGATGATTCTACACACTATGCAGGCACTTGCTGAAAACGGACTATGGCAGCACTATAGCCCCTTTCTGGGATTATCCTTGAAGAAAAATAGTGAAGGAAGTCTTCCTGTTGGCAGAACTTCAAGCCGTGCCCGTTAGCTCATTTTTCCTGGAAGGAGAAATGATCAGAAGCTCTGCTTGTCTAGAGGTCTTAGTTCCAAGAGAAGAATGCTTCCACCAGGAAATACAGTGTTTCTGCTAAACCGGAAGTTAAAGCTGTCACCTGGTCACTCTGGGCATCTCATGCCTTTGAATCAACAGGCAAAGAAGGGAGTTCCTGTGCTGGCTGGGTTGATGACCGTGATTACAAGGGGGAAATTCTACTGCTACTACACAAAGGGGATGTATTAATGACAGTTAACTTTATAGCATGTTATTAAGTTATAGGATGTCAAAAGTAGAAAGGGAACATCACCCAAGGACTTTGCATCTTCTTTTGGGGAAAGTGTTATGTTTTTGGTTGTACATAGGTTAGTTGTATAACGTTAGGTGGAAGTATGACTTTGTCATTGTCTTTATTTTGAGCTGAAGTACAGTTACGGAGATATGTAGGAGTGGGATTACAGTTTTTTAAATTTTAGCTATCCTAATAGGGGTATAGTGGTATATCATTGTGGTTTTCATTTGCAAATCTTTGGATGACTAAAAATTGAGCATCTTTTTTCGGCTTATTGGCCATTTTTACATTTTTTTTTTTTGATTAGGCGTTTACTAAAACTTTTTGCCTATTTTATTGGGTTGTTTTCTTATTACTGTTATAATAGTTCTTTATACATTCTGGATACAAGTATTTTGTCAGATATATTGTATTGCAAATTCCCACCCTCCTATCTGTGCCTTGCCTTTTTATTTTCTTAATGGTGTGTTTCAAATAACAAGTTTTTAATTTTGATGAAGTTAAACTTATGAATTATTTCTTTTATGGTTCTGTATTTTGGGTCCTAAGAAATCTTTGCCTATCACAAGGTCACAAAATTTTTTTGTTTTCTTCTAGAAATTTCTAGTTTTAGCTTTTAAGTTCATTATCCGTTTTCAGTTACTTTCCTCAGGGGCCTCTTTCACTGCTCCTACGATCTATAACTTCATTCCCCACCAATCTCAAATCTAAGAGTCAAATTTGCCATCTCCCTGGCCTTCACTCTTCGTTCAATAGATAATCAAGTCTGGCCCATTTTACTCCCTAAAAAGTGCTCTTCTCTACCGCCACCATCAGTTTACCTTGCCTTGACTGTGTAGTTTCAAATCCTTATCTCAATTATTGCCTTCCTCTCTGCACATTCACACTTGACTCCACATCCAGCGGTCTTCCAGCGTTCCATTCTGGCCATGCCAAGCTCTCACCCCTTGGACCTAGTTAATTCCTTCCACTTCAGCCTTCAGACTCCAGCATGAACATACTTGACTAAATCAATCTCTGCCGTCCCACCCCCACCTCCCACATAGATTCTCTTAGCACCATGTACCGCTAAGGAGAGATTTTACTAACTGCACATTTTAATTTTGTCTAACTCTTTAACGTTTTCCTTCTCCACCAGATCTAAGTTTATGAGTCCAGGGACTCTGTTTTATCCCCACATTGTACTCGCAGCAACTTCCAGCAACTTGAACAGGGCCTAGCACAGGGCCGAAGCCTCAATACATAAGTGATGAACGAATTCATGAGTTAGGAAAAAGGAATAATAAAGGGATAGGCACTTGGTTGCTTGCGATCCCTTCGGTGGTAATATCAGACGCGAAATAGTAACAGCCTCTGTCTGCCCTTTTCCTAGCAGCAGAGGAAAACCTGCTAGATCGGAGAAGACAGGCCTTTCCGTTCAAGGTAAGGAGAACAGGTGTGCGATCCCACGCAGAGGCCACAAACCCGCTCAACCCTGCCTTGCTTCAGGCCCTCGTTCCCCAAAAGGAGCTCCGTTCCTAACCGGGGAGGAGTCCAACGCAGCCGCCCACCGCCACGTGCAGAGGCTCAGCCCAGTTGCCCCGCGACCGCGTGGGTGGGCGGGCTGGGGGCGGGGCCGCGCCTGCGAGGCCTGTCCCCGCCCCCTGCGGCGTGCGCGCTCCCGACGCAGCCTCGCGCGCACGCTGCCCGCCGGGGGCGGAGGCTGTGGGCGGGGGCGGTGGCGGGCGCACGCGCTCTCCGGTTTCCGAGCCGGCTCGCGCTCCCGCGCAGGGGCTGAGGTGGCGGCGGCGGCGGCGGCGGCCGCGGGGGCTGCAGCGGCTGAGGAGGCTCGCGGGGAGAGCCGCGAGGGGGTGTGTGTGTGTGGTGGGGGGATGGACCGGGCGCGGCGGCCGCAGCGGCAGGAGCCGGCGCTTGTGCTCGAGCTGCGGCGCTGGCGGAGGCGCCGGCTGCCCCTTCCCTCGCGTCCCGGTGAGTACCCCGCCCGGGGCTCTGGCCGCGGCCCTTCCTGGCCCCTGCGCCCGGGTGGGCAGCGCAGCCCGGCGGCGCCGGCGACGCGGGCCCGGCCTCCCGCTCGCGGCCTGGCGCGGCGTGGACCCCCGGCCGCCCCCGCTCGGGGCTGCAGCCCCGGGCCTCGGGCTCGGCCCCCAGCATCCCGCGGGCCTTTTCCTTTTCTGGCTGGACCCGCTGTCATTTTGACTCGGGGGTTTCTCTCCACCCCCCACCCCCGCCTCGCCCCGTGGACAGCCCCCCACCTTCGGGACCGCGGGGAGGGAGTGCCGTGTGCGGAGCTGGGCCGAAGCCCGGAGCCCTGGGTGGGCGCTGGCTCGGGGGTGGGGGTGGTCTGAGGTCCGAGGATCCCTTGCTGGCCCCGCCGTCCCCAGAAGTTGGACACTAGGTTTCATCCGTTGCCACCTGAGACCAGTTTTGCACCTTTTGTTTTGATTTTGAACTTGGGGTGCAAGGGGAGGAGGGACCCTCCCGGCTGTGCCGGAATCGGGACGCTCAGGTGGTGTAAGGCGGGAGTCAGCCGTCTGGGTTAGGGCTCAGGGCGCCTTCTAGGAAGGGAGAAAGGCTGCACCTCCCCAAAAGGGCCGGAGGTGCGTTCCTGCCTTGCAACTTTCCCTTTTTTAGCGTAAGCAAAGGTGTGTGCATGCTGGTCCAGCGGTTGGTGGGGCTCACTTCCTCCACCACGTTGACGCCGAGGAGCCCCTCCGAGGTGCCTCTGCAGCCGAGTTTCTTCAAGCAGCCGCTGTAGCCGTCGGCCAGGTTTCCCCCTTGGCGTCGGTGGCACCGGACACATTCGAGTTGGCAGATCCTAGCCCGGTGCTTTGGCAGCTAGCTTCCTTTCCCACCTGACTTGTCACCAAGTAAAGGAGGATGAGCATGCACACGCTGATCCAAAATGGATGCTGCAAGTCTGACATGCTCATCAGACGGGCCTGGATACAAGGGTCCCTCCTAAAGGTCTGAATTCATACATTAGCTAATGCTCCATCAGTCTCGGGCACAGAATGCAGGTCGCTGCTTTCAAATAAAACAGAACTTTCATGGATGGATGCCTTCTGACCTGTAGCTTAACTTTTGGAAGGGATTGGTTAACTAAATCCTTGTCTTTTGAAGTACCTTTCTGTAGAAATTGTTGAAAAGCCTGGAGAAAAGAGCCTTAGGGAAGTTAATTAATGTATTAAGGACAAGGTTCCTCCAGAAGGTAGATAACATTTTTTTTTTCCCTCCACTTATATATTAGAAGAGTGAGACTCCAATTGTGAGTAGGTGGTAGTTTTACTAAAGTCATGTAACAAATGATGCTTATAGGTGGGCTTTTAACTCAGCAATACCTTGTCCTTTACCAACAGAGCTGGCTTGTATTTTTTTGACATCACACACCCACTCTCTGGCTAGTATAGATAGATTAAAGAGCTGCTTCTGGCCTGTGGGTGGTAATCTTCTGATTGCTAAATTCAGCTGCTTATAGAATCGATGGCTGATAAGCAGCATAGGAAAAATTTAGATATTAAAAAATTCATTAGCACGTGATCTAGATCTGTTACGAGTATTAAGATTTGGCATGGGGTGCTTTGTACTATGTATAGGAAATGAAATTTCTCAGAGTATTTGCATCTTAAGATAAACAGAAGCACAGTCAGCAGACAATGTTGTGACACCTTGCAGTAGCTGAGAATCTTTTATGAGCCCGAAAATACCTGTACAGTTTGATGAAGAAACCCAATGATCTGGACTAGTTGGTGACCACCATTACTTTAAGCCATTTGCTCCTTTTCTCTACTAGAATATTTCTGCTTTTCTGCAAGAGTTTTTTTTTATGTCCGTCTTATATGTACAGAACCTGTCATGGTTGAGGACTTAAGTTTAAACTCCCCAGTATGGCATTTATGGATCCCTCATTAATTATTCATCAGATATTTATTGAGACTTTACTTTGTTCCAGGATTTTTTCTAAGCACTGGGCTACAGTGGGGGAACAAAACAGACAAATTCCCTGCCCTCATATAGCTTTATTCTGTGTGTGAAAGAATGAGGATAACAAACAAGCAAATAGACAAAATAATTACAAGTAATGCTAAAAATGTGTAATTAGCAAACTTTTTCTGTGAAGGACAAGAAAGTAAATATTTAAACTTTGAACACTGAAATTAGAATTTCATGTAATTTACCCACATCACAAAATATTTTTTTTATTTTACTAAATTTTTAGGGTGACACTGATTAGTAAAATTATACAGGTTTCAAGTGTACATTTGTGTAATATATCACCATATATTTGACCCCCCCTTTCCCTTTTCTACCACCCCCAAAATATTCTTTTTTTTTTTTTTTTTTTTTTAGCTGAGCCATCCTGCCACCTGTGGGTAGCTTAGCGGCAGCTCAGTTGGAGCTGGGCATCAAACCGCTGTTGCTCAGAGCTCAGCTCACACCCTTGAGCGAGCTCTTAACCAACTGAGCCACTCAGCTGGCCCCAAAATATTGTTTTTGATAGTTTTTTCAACCATTTAAAAATACAAAATCCGTTCTTAGCTTATAAGCTATACAGAAACATGGAGCACGCTGGATTTGGCCTGTAGGGTGTAGTGTGACCCTTTGTAGAAAAAGTTCGCTGACTCCTGATATGAACTGTGAAGAAAATAAAACTGGCTGATGTGACAAGCCAGTGACTGGTGGGGGTGGTGGGAAGGCCTCACTTAAGGAGAAGATACTGAGTTGTGGCTTAAAAGGTGGAAGAGCTTTCCTCGCGGATGAAACAGCAAGTGCGAGGATAGGTAGGTAGAAATGAGCTTCTATGTTTCCCCAGCATTGAACTTCCCCACATAGCATTTCATTCTTGCCTTTGTGTTCTTTTTCACTGTGTTGTTCTTAACTAGGTTGTCATCCTCCTGTTCAGTTTTCAAAGTTACCCATTCTAGAATTTAAGACTTAGAAGAGATCTTCTTACCCAATTGCTCTCCTAAAATGTTCTCAAGAGATTTTTCATCCTCTATTTGAACACCTTTGATGACAGAAAATTCATTACTTTGAGGTAGCCTATGCCACTTTTAGATAGCTCTAATTGTTAGAATGTTCTTCATGTTGTAATAGGATTCAGCCTCTCCACCTTCTTTTTGTCATGCTGCCTGCCTTACAGTGCCCACAGAGTAAGCCTGCAGTGGGGTTGCACCTCATCCCTAGGATTCGTTCTAAAGTCAGTACATGAGACAAAAATCACATTAAGATGATAACTATACTTGAAAATCCCTTGAATCGCTTAAAAAGCATAGCGTCCATGTTTTTGTATATATAATCATACATAAATCTTACGCACTTTGCAGAGAGCCACTGAAGTTGACTGAAGGAAGGATCAAGAGGAAGTAAATTATTATGTAGATAATGTAGGCCTTCAAACAATTTTGCTTTTTAAAACAGCTGTCAAGGGCCTGCCGATTGGCAAGTGGCACGCGGTGGTTGGGAGCTGGCTTGGGAGGCCAGCTGCCCTGGTTTGGGTCCCACATATGAGGGCCAGTGACACTGCCTTCCAAAAAAAAAAAAAAAAGACTTTAAAAAAAACAGCTATCAAATTCCTATCAAAGAGTGGGGGATGGTAGAGTTTAATGTGTTCTTGCTTTTTGGCATGGCTTATTTTTTTTGTATTTTTACATTAAGCCTTTATTACATTAATAAATATTTATAGAAGTGTTATGAATACTAAATGAGATAATATATATGGAAGCACCTGGCACATGGTAAGTGGTTAATCAATGCAGGATTAGAATATAAATTTTTACTTCATTGGTCTCACATGCACACTGTCTTTTGAAAAGTTGTAGAGAAGAACTAGGCCACCTGCTTCCTGTCTTTCCAAATTGCTGTTTCCTGTTGTGGCTCTACTGAACAGCTGTCACTCTTTGTGTCCTTGAGTGTTGGTCACATTTTATCAGAGGTCAGCTAAGTGAGTTAAATGGGTATATGATGTAACTCTTAGTTCTACCACATAACCCTTAAAGTATTTGAACACTGCTATTATGTTTCCCATTTATGTCTTCACTTTTCAGGGCTAAATATTTTCATTTCTTTTAGCTTTTTCTTATTTATTTACCCTTTTAGTTCTTGTAAATGTGCCAGTTTATCATTGTACTTTTCACTTTGGTACTCGGAAGTACACTTATACGCTGAAGTTTTATCTCCTTGATGAAGTCTTCCTTCAAAATTCTAGACCTCTGTATTTCTAATGTACCTTTATTTGTACGTCTCGATTTAATATTTTATTTTTGTATTTTATATTTGCTTCACAAGCATTTGTCTTACCTTACAATTAGACAACAAACTTCTTGAGGGCCAAGACCGTATTTTAGGCACCTTTTGTGTCCCAGAAACCCTGAGTGAGATTTAGGCATGCACTAAATCATGAATATTTTACAATAAAAAAAATTTTTTAAATAAATGTTTTATATTTTAGCACAATTTAGATTTACTAAATCTAGTACAATTTAGATTTATTTTAGCACAATTTAGATGGTGAGGGTAGCACAGGCAGTTCCTGTGCCCTTATTAACGTCTTCCATTAGTGGTACATTTGTCATAATAGTGTTCAATGTTGATATATTACTACTAAGATTATACTTGATTCAGAGTTCCACAGTTTTTTCCTTAATGTCCTTTTTTGTGTTCCAGGATCTCATTCAGGATGCCACATTGCATTTAATAGTCATTTCTCCTGAGCTCCTTTTGGTTGTGACAATTTCTTAGACTTTTCCCTGTTTTTAATGATGGCAATTTTGAAAATAACTGATTGGGTGTTTTTTATGTCTTTCCTTCAACTGGGATTTGTCTGATGGTTTTCTAAGGGTTAGACGGACGAAATATGATTTTGGAAGGAAGACCACAGAGGTAAAGTGTCCTTCTCATCACATATCGGGAGTACATATTATTGTTATGACTTAGTGTTAATATTAACCCTGATCACCTAGCTTGGGGTAGTATTTGTTTTCTTCACTGTAAAGTTACCCTTTTGTTCTTCCCTTTCTGCACTCTGGAAGAAAGTCACTATGTGTCATCCACATTTAACTAGTGGTGAGTTATGCTCTACCTCCTTAAGGGTGGGGTGTCATGTAAATTTCTTTGCTCGGATTGTTCCAGCTTTGGTCATTAGAAGCTCTTTCAGTTGGCGCTTATACCCCTTCCCTTTGACACACTCCCATGATTGTGTGTGTGAGCACTTCCTTTCTGACAACGTAAAGTACTTCACGCTCATCTTTTATATATCATGCTCCAGTCCTAGAATTGTTCATTTTCCTAGGAAAATGGTATTAGAAACCAACATCTGAATGCTGTTGGGTTGTCGGAAAAATCATGACACATTTTTGCAACGAAAAACATAGAAAAAATATGTCATGACTTTTCTGACAATCCAACATTATAAATGTGCTAGCTGCTACTAGAGTATTGCTGCTTATAGGCCCTCTGACCGAGCAAGGAGATGTGTGTGTATATATTGAGCTATGTGTATACACATCTAAATATTTCTGTATGTAACCATTTGTCTCTATATTAAGCTAAACATGAATTTATACTGATGTCTCCAACTCTTAATTTCTTAACACATTGTTCATTCTAACCTCTTCCACTCCACCAGTCAGAAATCTGGCTTCTGTCCTCTGCCATCCATTTACTTAATTCTTTAATTCCAGTGGTTTTAGAATGCTTACTTGGCCTGTGACCCTGTGGGAAAAGTTATACCAACTAGAGCACGGTGTTTATGGATAATTCCTTTGCCTTTAGTCTCACAGATTCCTCATTTCCAGCATTACCTAGGTCAGCACCTTATTCCATCTCCTTGGTGAGGTGGTTTCATATTTGTAATAGATTTAAATTGTTTTGTTATGTTTTGCATTCTATCCTGAGGTCCCTTTACCTCTTAAATGATTATTTTGAAATTTGCATACATTGTTTATTCTTTGTGTTTTAAAGTTATATGAGTTTGGACACACTTTTAATATCTTATGTTCACCATTATGGTATCATATAGAATAGTTCATTGCTCTAAAAAATTTGTGCCTCACCTATTTAACTCCCCTCACACTAGCCCCTGGCAAACACTGATCTGTTGTTTACTGTCTCTAGTTTTGCTTTTCCCAGAATATTTTAAAAAGTATTTTTGAAAGATTTTTGTGAACACAACATTTTGTTAAGTAGTGGGAGATACAGGTACTTGATAACTAACACTTGGAAACATATTTCTTTTTTTTTTTTTCTATTGAGGTAAAACTCATATAACACAAAATTCATTTTAACCATTTAAAATGTGCAGATCAGAAGCTTTTAGTATAGTCACAATGTTGTGCAACGATCACCACTATCTAATTCCATAACATTTTTATCACTCCAAAAAGAAGCCCCATATCCATTAAGCAGTCCTCCTCATCCTCTGGCAATCACTAGTCCCATTTTTGTTTATGGATTTGCCTGTTCTGGATGATTCATTTAAATGGAGTCATATAGGGCCTGTTGAGTGGCGCAGTGGTGAAGAGCTGGCTTGGGACACCAGTGGCCCGCGTTCGGATCCCACATATGAGGGCCAGTGACACTGCCCTCAAAAAAAAACAAAACAAATGGAGTCATAATATATGGCCTTTTGTTTTTGACTTTTTTTTTTTGACTTCTTTTACTTCATGTTTTTAAGGTTGTAGCATGTTTCAATACTTAATGACTTTCTTATGACTGAATGATAATCCACTGTATGGCTGTACCATATTTTGTTTATCCATTCATCAGTTGATGGACATTTGAGTTGTTTTCACTTTTTGGCTATTATGAATAATGAGCATTCATGTATAAGTTTTTATTGAACATATGTTTTAAATGCTTTTGGGTATATAATGTATTTCTTTTGATAAATTTTGTTTTCATGTTAAAAGGAAAGCTACCCAATGACTTACTTGAGGTAAAGTGCTGAAAGAATGCTACTTTCTCCTGGCATGGTATTCATCAGTGGATACTAAAATCCCATCATTTTCTTGTTGTCATTACAGAGTAAAGAATTTTGGTGCAGATGGGATAACAGGTAGCTTTCCCCTAAAATTCTGTTAGAGGAACATCCAAAATTATACCATTTAGTTACCTTTCTGAGAGTAGCAAGTAGTTTCTCACTGTGAAGTTGGGTTATAAGATCTGATTTTGGTCTTGAGGAGTCTCTGAGTGTATGAATTGTGTTTAACATTATGTATTCAGAAGGATAGTAGGCAGGATTCCCATTCTGTAATCTATTTGGCATCAATGACATTACAGAGATTTTATTCTTACTAACCACATTCCCTCTGAGGTTTGGACTGTAATAGAGTGGCATTAAATATTAGTGTTTTCTTTTTCCTATTTTAGCACCCAACCCCGAAGCTTTGTTTTGCAGTTATTGCTTTGACACCTTTGCTTTGATAAATACACTTTCCTCAGGAAGACTTGGTAAAAGTTTTCTTCTTTTGCAAGTTTGGGGTAACCTGACCCAATTTGTTGAAATCAAATGATGTTTTTCAGACTTCTTGAAAGCAAGGAACATTCTTTGCTATCTTTATAGCTTACTTCTAAGTGACTTTAGGGCTCCCTGGAGGCAATGGTAAATAGATAAATTATGTATTAACCATCATACTTTACCCCAAGTAACTTCACTGTAGGCAAACCCTAAAAGGGTTTGTGTAATAGAACACTGGTCTGGAACCAAGAATTTAATTTTACTTCTAAAGGACTCACTTTCTGTTGTTGGACAAATAGTACGCCTTGGGACTTCTTTTTGTAAGACGATAATATTGACTCTCTAATTTACAGGAATGTGATGGGGAATGAATTCTATTAAGATACTTATTAGATTAAGATTATTAAGATTGTTATTATTTTGGAAGACAGGTATATTATGAAAATTCTTGTTAGTGCTTTTCCCCCTTATTTTAATAATGTAGATGAATCTGCTATAATAATAAAAGCCTTTGTCAGGTACCATATGTGTATTCCATTTACCATTTCCAGTGCTCTTCATTTTTCTGTGTAGTTCCAGAATTCTACCTGGTACATTTTCTTACTGAATAAGAGGCTTCTTTTAACATTTCTTTTTTTTAAGATTTTATTGGGGAATTGGGGAAGAGGAACAGCATTGGGGAATGGGGGAAGGGGAACAGACAAGTTGCTGTCCTTTTGTTCTTCAGTCTAGTTGCGGAGGATGTTGCTTCACTGACCCATGTTGGTATCGTCATTGCGCTCTTCCCGGATGAAGCAGATCGGTCGCCGGCCTCTGGATGGTTGCTCACCGCAGCTATTGGCAGCTCACACTGGCTGCCAGCCACTCACTGTAGCCTATGGCAGCCCACTGCAGCAGGGGCTGCAGCCTACACCGTCGCCGGGGCTCACACAGCCCAGCTCCAGGTGGAGCTGTTGTTAGCTGTTGAAGGCAGTGTCACTGGCCCTCATATGTGGGATCCGAACCGGGGCCGCTGGTGTCCCAAGCCAGCTCTTAACCAATGTGCCACTTGGCTGGCCCCTTTCAACATTTCTTGTGGTGCAGGTTTGCGGTGATGATGAATCCTTTGAGCTTTTTTTTGTATATCTGAAGAACTCTTTAATTTGCCTTGATTTGTGGATGCCATTTTCACTGGTTATTGAATTCTAAGTTGACAGCCTTTTTTTTTTTTTTTTTAATTTTTCAGTGCTTTAAAGATGTTGCTTCATTGTCTTCTGGCCTGCATCGTTTTCAGTGAGAAGTTGGCTCTCATCTTTATTCCTCTGTACATAGTGTGGTTGTTTTCTTCTGGCTGCCTTTTATTTTTCTTACAATTTTTAAAAATTCAGGTATACACACAGCATAAAATTTATTATGTTAACCATTTTAAGTGTACTGCTCAGTGGTATTAAGTACGTTCATTTACTTGGAACTCTTCATGTTCATGGAATTCTTTTCATCTTGCAGAACTGAAACTCCGTACCTATTAAACACTAACTTCCCATCCCCCCTTTCACCAGCTCCTGGCTATCACCATTCTACTTTCTGTCTCTGAATTTGATTACTCTAGGTACCTCATATAACTGGAATCACACAGTATTTGTCTTTTAGTGACTGGCTTGTTTCACTTAGCATAATGTTGTCCAGGTTTATCCATGTTGTATCATATGTCAGAATTTCCTTTTTAAGGCTGAATAATATTGCATTGTTGGTATATATACTACATTTTGCATATCCATTTATCTGTTGATGGACACGTGGGGTATTTTCACGTTTTAACTATTGTGAATAATGCTGCTATAAACATAGGTGTACAAGTATCTTTTCAAGATCTTGCTTGTACTTCTTTTGGCTGTATACCCAGATGTGGAATTGCTGTTATCATATGGTAACCCTGTGTTTAAATTTTGAGGAACTTCCATACTGTTTTCCACAGCAGCTGTATGGTTTTTACATTCCCACCAGCATTGCATAAGGGTTTCAGTTTCTCTACATCCTTGCTAACATTCTTATTTTCTATTATTCTTTATTTTTTATTTTTTTATTTTTTATTTTTATGTTAATGAGTATGAGGTTGGTGTCTTACTGCGTTTTGACTTGCATTTCCCTAATATTTGTATTGAGCATCTATCATATGCTTATTGGCTTTCATATATTTTTGGACAAATGTCTCTTCAAGTCTTTTGCACATTTTTGAATTGGGTTTTTCGTTTTTTTGTGGTTGAATTATAGGCACTCTTTCTATATTCTGGATATTAATTACTTATCAGATATATGATTTGCAAATATTTTCTCTCATTCTGTATTCCTCTGGCTGCTTTTAAGATTTTTTTGTTCTTATTTCTGGTTTTAAGCAATTTGGTTTTGATTATTCCTTGGTAAAATTTTAATTTTCTTCATGTTTCTTGTTCTTGGTGTTTGTTGAGCTTCTTGGATCTGTGGGTTTACAGTTTTCATCAAATTTGGAAAAATTTTGGATATCATTTCTTCAGATCCTTCCCTCTCCCCCACCCCTGCCAAGATTCCAGTTACACATATATTAGGCTCTTTGAGTTTGTCCCGTAGCTCGCTGATGCTCTGCTTTTTTTTTTTTTGGAGGGCAGTGTCACTGGCTTTCACATGTGGGACCTGAACCGGGGCTGCTGGCCTCCCAAGCCAGCGTTTAACCACCACGCCACTCAGCTGGCCCACTCTGCTTTTTTTCTTGGTCTTGTATTCCAGGTTTCCTTTTGTTTGGTTTCTATTGTGATGTCTTTAATTTCACTAATCTTTTTTTCTACATTATTTTACCTGCTGTTAATCCCATTCCTTGTATTTCATTTTGGCTTACTACATATTCTATAATTTGTAATTTGACAAATATTAAGAAATACTGCCTTAATCTGCTGTCAAAATATAACAGATTCCTAATTCTGTAAGTTATCTAACAAGGGTACACAAAACCATCCTATGTGTCAAATGAAATTTGATGTCCCTCAGTGTCCACATTAATTATTTTTTCTGCCAGACCTACTTATATATTTTTGTGTGATTATTCTATATTTTCTATATTTTTATAGACATCTTCATTAGTAGTTCTATAACATTTTATAAGGCACCAGAGACCTTGGTCTGTTTGCCAGATTACCTAATATTATTTGTCTGTGTTTGGTTGTATGATATGGCTATCATCTTGCTATAAAAAACATGAAATAGGTTTTTATATTTTGTTTATTATACTGCTTATTTATTAATAGGAGAGCTGGATCACCTGATGAAGTCTACCTTTGATTGCTGCTGTCACTGATAACCCCAGTGTAAGTTGGGCTTGTCCACTTGCATTGCCTCCACATGATCTTTTAATGTTCACTAATACCAACTTGAAAAATTTTGCAGACTGATAACTGGTAATTGTTTGCCAGCCAGTCATTTGCATTCAGTAGTGTTTCTTTCTCCTTCTCTTGCTCCTCTGTCCCAGCAGGTATTACTCTCTCAAGAAGACACCCCACAGTTAGCACTTTCTTCAGATGCTGGCACTTGGTAAACAGCCGCTCTTGATCACAAGATTTAGAAGACAGTCTGCATCCTCCCAGATTGGATCTCTTTTCACGTGGATCTTCTATTTCTATGTCTTTTTAAAAAATAACTTTTTTGGGAGTCATTTTGGATTACAACTTTTCATCCTCATCTATGCAAAGAAAGGAAAGCTGTTGTGCTGGGATTTTGAGGAGGTATGTTTTTTTCTTCTGTTGCAAAATTCCATCACTTAGGCAGTCAGAGCAGTATGAAATAATATAACCATGACTTTCCTCAGTAGAACTCAGTTCTTGTTCATTCACTTGTTCCATCTTCTTTTATCCTATTCTCTTTTTTCTAGGAGTTGTGATAGCTCAATAAGAACTTTTTTTTAAAGATTTTTATTGGGGAATTAGGGAAGGGGAACAGCCAAGTTGTCCTTCAATCTTAGTTGTGGAGGACGCAGCTACGTCATCTCTAAATCCAGTCGCCATCCGGCCGCCCATCGGAAACTCAGGGCAGCTCAGCTCAACGTGTTGTGCGCAATCTTGGTTGCAGGTGGGCCTAGCCCACCATTCCATGCGGGAGTCCAACCGGCATACTTGTTGTTAGGAGCACGTGCTCTCACCTATTGGCAGCTTAGCGGCAGCTCAGCTCAGTCGCAGCTTACTGGCCCATGTAGGAATTGAACTGGCAACCCTGTTGCTCAGAACTCTCACTCTTAACCAACTGAGCCACTCGGCTGGCCCAATAAGAACTTTCTTAATGTGCCATGTAACAGCTAATTTCTTACATCCTTTCTAAATGTCATTGGACTCTGGGTTAGATTTATAAGTAGCAGGAAGCAGTTTGAATTCTTATTCCTCAAGTTGAGATTGTGACTTTGTTGAACTGAGTTTGTTCCCATTCTGCAGACACTAGATGGTTTGGGAATGCTTAGTATCTTTAGTATAACATATGGCTATATATGCTTTTATAATCTGTTCCAATCTCATTTGCAAGAAGAGGTGTGATACAGAGTTTTGAACTCAAAATCAAGAGACTTCAGTCCTAGTTTTACATTATTACTGCCATTCTTTGAGAGTTAAAGTATGTTTTCTCACCTCTAAAATGGGCTTATTGCTATTTGTTTTACACAAATCTCATGGGATTGTTGAGGATCAGATGAGAAAAGTTGTGTGGAAGACTTGTCGATAGAAAGGATTGTTATTACATTGTGAAGGATTGTAGGCATATTTCTTTTCACTCAAAGACTCAGATTTTCATTTCTGCAAGCTCTTTGATGATACAGTCCTATCATGAATCGGATTTTTAAATCTCTGTGCTTAGTTATGGATAAACAGTAGTGTGTACAGTGTCTAATTGTAGAGGTTGAAGATCTTAGTTAACTCTGGAGTAGAACAGAGCTTTAGAGGTCTTGGAGGTGAGGAAAAACAATCAAAGGAGACTTAGTAACAGCAGCCAGAGAGGTAGGAAGAGAACCAGGTGGGAGGGTGTCCTGAAGCCAAATGAGGAAAATGTTTCAAGGAGTAGGGAGTGGTCCACTGTGTCAAATACTACAGTTAGATGAAAGCTGAAAACCATTTGGTTTAGCAGTGTGGAAGCTATTGGTAACCTTGGTAAGAATAGTTTTGAAACCCGAGGCCAACTGAATCTGGGCCTCTTGCTGCTTGCACCGCTTAGCCAATAGACCGACACAGGAGTTGGGCTATTTAGAAAAAGCGTTTATAATCAGAACACCAGTAGTCTGAGAAGGCAGCGGGTTAACACCTCCAAAAACTGCCTTAATAGTCTCAGATCGGCTTGGGGGTATTAAAGGGAAAATTTGGGCATTCCTCTAGAGCTTCCGGGGGTCTGCATGAGCCTTCACTCTGGCAATGCGATTCTCTGGTGGAGTCTGCAACCCTGGAACAATGATGGGAGTAGCCTGGAAAGAACAATAGATTAGAGAGGTTGTGATCAGTAAGCCTGCGGGTATTATGATTAAGTTTCTGGGTAATTTTCTAAAACAGGGAACTGGGTGGGACAGGATATTCCGAACTTAAGCCTCAGGGGAATGATCTATCCTTAAGCTATAGGTCAAGAAAGGGTGAGGCCAGGGGACTTTGTGAGGGACACTAACTGGGCCCTGCTTTAGTTTCAGTGGGGCAGTGGAGGTAAAAGTCTGTTTGGAGAGGCTGCCTTTCCAATAGCAAAATATTTCTAAATGCTGATGAGATTGGACACTTAGGTAACAGTCTACAAGTCTAGGTAATGGCCATGATCGGAGACGATTTAAAATGTTTATTATTGGGCCAGCCAAGTGGCACATTGGTTAAGCGCTGGCTTGGGACGCCAGCGGCCCTGGCCCACATATGAGGGCCAGTGACACTGCCCTCAAAAAAAAATAAAAAATAAAAAATAAAATGTTTATTATTATTAGCAACTGGCTTGATTAATTGTTCATTTACAATAATATTGGAAAATATACTTTGAGATCTTTAGGGTATTTTAAACTACTGATTCTCTTTTTTTCCCCCCCAAAGATTTTATTGGGTAATTGGGGAAGGGGAACAGCCAAGTTGTTGTCCTTCAGTCTTAGATGCGGAGGGTGCAGCTAGCTCAGCTCCAAGTCCAGTCACCATCCGGCTGCCCGTCGGCAGCTCACTGTGCCGCTCAGCTCAAAGTGATGTGTTCAGTCTTAGTTGTGGGTGAGCGTAGCCCACCATCCCATGTGGGAATTGAACCGGAAACCTTGTTGTTAGGAGCATGTGTTCTCACCAGTTGAGCCGTCCTGCCACCTGTTGGCAGCTCAGTGGCAGCTCAGGTTGGGCACAGCTTACACTGGTCTATGTGGGAGTTGAACTAGCGACCCTGTTGCTCAGAGCTCATGCTCTTAACCAACTGAGCCACTTGGCCGGCCCAGCTAAACCACTGATTCTTAGTTCCCAAATTTTTGTTTAATGTTTTCAGAGTTTTAAAATCATCCTTAGTACTTATTATGAAAAAGAAGAAATGAGGGGATTGTCTAGGAACCAATGGCTGTCTGCTACTCTTTTATCTTAGGTTATAGGGCTGTAAGACACATTAAATACTAACATTTGGGCTGTCAAAGGGGCTTATGAGAATCTTCTCACACTCCTCTATCTATTTTATTTTTTAAAATAAGAGAACAGATCCACTTTATTTACTTTTCAAATAAGTTTAAATCCTTGAGGGGTACAGCATTACATGATTGTGTGTCCTATGGTTTTAGCAGGAAGGTTGCTTCAGAATTTGGCATCAGCCATGCCACTGTTTCCATGAGCTTGAGTTACCTTTTCCCAGATTACTCTGGTTTTATTTGGTTTGCCACCAGGAGTCATAGTGTTGTTCTTTGCCTTGTACACATAAGCACAGCTCTTGTCTAGATAGAATTCAGTTTCATCTCAAGCATAAACACCTTCAATTTTTAAGAAGAGCTGTGTGCTCTCTTTGGTTCTGGAGACCCTGCTTATAGCCAGCAAAAATGGCCTTGGGACCACAGCCTTCCAGACATACTTGTCTTTTTAGAAGTCCTATTCCCACAGGCCTCCATGGGCCGCAAGATGGCGGAAAAAGGAAGGGAGCCACTCCTGTGTATTCTTTAGTAGAATTATCCAGTCTATGGAACATCCTCAGCCAGATAAACTTGTACAAATAACCAAAGTAGATAGATTATCGTTAGATGTACCTTAGTCTTGGCATTTATGGAAGACTTCTTTTTCTTTATTTGTTTATTTAAAGTATATTCATTGAGTACTTGCATATATGTTGTGCTCTGTTGTAGGTTCTGGTGGTACAGTGGGTAAAAGTTTCTGCCTGAATGGAAATGAAGTAGCAGATTGGGGCCAAAATTTGTTAGTGGTCCCAGACTACTTACTGATTGTCCTGATGCCATGTGTGCACATGGAAAACCCAGAAAGGGCTATTGTGAGCTGCTTTCCTTTTGACAGTTAGGTCAGTGCTCAAATATTGTAGAGAATACAGAGAACAGAGTTAAGCAATTATCTAACCAACCTTGATTGTGAAGAGAGAGGTTCAAATATGTGAAGTTCACTTTTTTCTTTTTAGATTCTTAGATTCCATAAGTGACAGTATAAAGGATGGATTCCGTAGCAATTCATGTCGCAGATATTTGAGCATCGATTACAGGTCTGGAGGGCACTGGCCAGTGCTAGTAGTCCAGAAATAATTTTTAGGGATTTTATAGAAATATCAGCTTTGACCACTTTTCACATTATCTTTTGCATAATGTAAGTGTAAAGGCAGTTTTTATTTCAAATATTTTTTGAATAGAAATACACAAATGTTGAAACAATTAAGAACTGAGAAAATATCTGCCTTTAATCTCTGATGTCCTGCCCCCACTTCTTAGAATCAACAATTTTTACCAGTTTTTTGTGTATTCTTTCAGAGATATTTTACATGCATACGTGTGTACATGTGTTTGTATCCCACCTTTTAAAATCTCACATGGAAGCCTACTATTCAAACAGTTGCTTTTCAATACACCTTGCTTTTTTGCCTTGTAAAATATATCACTACTTACCAATTTGTGTCATTTTTTTAAATAGCTGCAGAGTATTATGTATTTACCATAATTTTTATTTCTTTGGGTTTCCCATATGTCCACACAGCAGTTAGACAGCCAGTGCATTTTATATAACATTTTTTTTTGTTTTAGTGAGGGTCACCTTGCTGCCCCTGAGCCCAAGCTTGTCTGGGAAAGTGATTATTATCTGGCAAAGAGAACATGATAGCCATACTCGACTTCAACCAATCATGAATCATCTCTAGGGGTTAGGCACGTTACCACCATGACCAAAATGTGAGTTCTGATTAATGAGGATGAAGGGAGAAGTGGCTGTTGGGTTGAAAACTAACAATGTCTAGCACTTTTGCTATTACAAATAATGCTTCATTGAATATCCATGCTCCAAAGAAAAGGTGAGTATAATTAAATTTTTTACAGGTATTTCCAAATTGTGTTCTAAAGAGTTGGAATCAATTTACATTCCCATCATCAATCTATGAGAGTGCTGATTCCCCGCACTCCTTACAAATTAGATGTATTATCAAACATTTTGATCTTTGCCACTCTGATAGCTAAAATATGATATCACATTTAGATTTAATTTACATCGCTCTTTGAGGTTGAAGATCTTTTTATCTGTATGAAAAGTCATTTGTCTTTCCTTTTCTGTGAAATGGCTGTGCATGTTACACTTTGGTTCTTTCTCATTGATATTTTTTTTGCTTATGAATTTAGGAGCCATTTATGTAATGAAATCAGCTTATTACTCTATATATTGCAAATATCTTTTCCCAATTTGTTAGTCTTTTAAATTTGGTTTCCTTATTTCTTTTGTTATAAAACACAGTGTGGTTACAGGATTTGTGAGTTCTGCTTTTGCCAAACTATATGGATCTAGATCTTGAATAAAGACGCATGCTCACCGAAATTTATGTAAATGGTGCTAAAACTGGGAGGATTATCTAATCTGTTACATCAAAGAAAATCAAGGTGATCTAAGACAGGATGAAGTATGAAAGTGGCAAGCTAGGTGCGATAAAAATGTAAGGTCCTACTTTTCCGGCCAGAAATGATCTGGCCCCAAATAGTTTGTTTTTCATTTGAAAGTCACCATAATGTAAGGTACTTGTATGATGTGGCTTTGAAAAGAGGCTAACGTTGATGGACATTTACAGATGTACAGTGCTAGATTAAGAGAAATAATAGTCTATTTGTTCTTGTACTGTCAGATTATATCTGCATTATTGTGTCCACTTAGGGATTTTACATTTTTGTGGGACAATAATAATCTAAAATTGTCCGATGAATGTGACCAGAATACTGAGAGCTGTAACCACTATATCTAATGAAGATCAGTTGAAGAATTAGGAGCTGTTTTGGTATAGAAGATACTGTTTGAAATTTTACTACCTAAATATATTTGAAGAGTTGTTTTAAGCAAGAGGGAGCAGCCTCCACATCTGTATTGCTCGAGAGGGCAGACAGTGGGTAGAAGGTATCTCAGAAGTGAATTTAATCCCACTGGGGATGACCTTTTGCCCAGTAAGATTTGTCCAACGAGGGAATCAAATAAATTGTGAGGTCTCTGTCATTAGAGATATTCAAGTATTGCCTGGATGATTGTCTTCTGGAGATATTATAAAAGGTATCCCTGTAAGAGTGTGTACTACACGATCTTTCATGTCCTTTCCAACTCTTAAGATTTGTGATCTCAAGTACTCTCTCTCCGTAGTGCTAATATTGGTAATAATGAGGAAGTAATGAAGTCTTGTTGACTTAATTCCTTAGTAACTGGGGAAGAAAAAAATTAAATGTTGGCCAACCAGCAAGAGAATATAATGCTAAAAAGACAGTTTTTAAAAAATGTATGAAGTAGAGAGCTGGCCGAGTGGCTCAGTTGGTTAAGAGTTGGCTTAGAGTGCGAGCTCTGAGCAACAGGGCTGCTGGTACGGACCAGTGATGCTGTGCCCGAGCTGAGCTGTCGCTGAGCTGACAACAGGTGGCAGGATGGCTCATCTGGTGTTAACAACAAGATTGGCTGTTCAGTGCTGTGTTATGCCCACCCGCAACTAAGACTGAACTGGGCACCTTGAGCTGAGCTGCTGCCCTGATGGCTCAGTGGATACGGTGTGAGATCTTTTTTTTTTTAAAGATTTTATTGGGAAATTGGGGGAGGGGAACAGCGTTGGGGAACCAGGGAAGGGGCACAGGCAAGTTGCTGTCGTTTTGTTCTTCAGTCTAGTTGTGGAGGACATTGCTTCACTGGCCCATGTTGGTATCATCATTGCACTCTTCTTGGGTGAGGCAGATCGGTCGCCCGTCTCTGGACGGCCGCTCACAGTAGCTTTTGGCAGCTCAACACTGGCTGCCGACTGCTCATGCTGGCTGCCGGCCACTCACTGTAGCCTATGGCAGCCCACTGCAGCACGGGCTACAGCTATGCCGTCCTGGGGACTCACAGTAGCCCAGCTCCAGGTGGAGCTGTTGTTCACCATCTTAGCTGTAGAGGGCAGTGTCACTGGCCTTCATATGTGGGATCCGAACCGGGGCTGCTGTCATCCCAAGCCAGCTCTTAACTAACGAGGGCATGCGCTCTTAGCAACAAGGCTGCCGGGTTCCACTCCTGCAAGGGATGGTGGCTACGCCCACAATTAAGGGATGGTGGCTACCCACAATTAAGACTGAACTTGGTACCTTGAGCTGAGCTGGCCGCCCGGTTGGCTCAGAGGATAGAGTGTGTGCTCTTAACTACAAGGCTGCTGGTTCGACTCCTGCATGGGATGGTGGCTACGCCCACCTGCAACTAAGATTGAATTCATCACCGTAAGTTTAGAGCCAGATGGCGACTGGCGCTCTCCACAATGAAGATTGAAGAACAACAACTTGGCCGGTCCCCTTCCCCAATTCTCCAACTCTCTTCCCCTCCCCCATTTCCCCAATAAAATCTTTAAGAAAAAAAATGTATAAAGTAGAAAAGTAGAATACTAGATCTGTACATGGAATTTTATTTTTATTTATATTATTTTTTTCAGCAGAACATCTCTTATGTCTTTCAAGGGCATGTTGGAACATGTTATCCTCAAGGATTGTTAGATAGAGTTTATAATTTTATACTACATAATGAAAAGTAAAGCTTGCTATCGTGTAGAAGGAGGCATGGATTTGTATGTTAAAAGTAGGTTTAGTCTTCAGCTCTGCCACTTGCCTTGTGCAGTGGGAAATTTAACGCTGAGATTTAATTTTCTCATCTACTGGGGGCAGTATCGACCTTTCAGAGTTGTATACACTAGAAATAATTTATCCTAAGCTTAATGCCTGGCACAGAGATGGTACATTGATGGCATAAAATTAGTGCTAATTATTAGTAACTATTCTGACAACATTGCTTACATTTTTGGGTCTTCATATGTGGCAAGGTAAACTGGGAGAGATTATATCAACAAATCCATTTGTATTTCCAAGCTTTACAAATACAGACTAAGAATTAGCTACTGGTATGTGTTTTTCCCCCATACTACAACCAATTGCCCAATTCTGTGACACCAACAGACTGTCCAACAATTCAATCTAATTCTGACATTATCTACCTATATACCTATAGATATGCCTATATACCTATAACTGTCTACCTATAGTTAGTGTCAGATCCTAAAAATTAAAGGGCACAATTCCACAGGACTTACCCCCATTGTAGATGCTAGTTGCAAGTCATAGGCCACCTGTACTTTGCAAGAAACATGGGGTTTCTCAAGACCACCTCTCCTCCTCAGATATGAAAATTGGCTAGGATGACTCACAGAACTCGGGAAAAATACTTTACTTACGTTTACAGGTTTATTATAAAGGATACAACTCAGAAACAGCCAAATGGAAGAGATACATAGGGCAAGGTATGGGAAGTTTCCATGCCCTCTCTGGGCCCACCACCTTCCCAGTATCTCGATGTGTTCATCACCCAGAAGCTCTCCAGACCCCTTTGTTTAGGGGTTTCTGTGGAGGTTCCATTATCTAGGAATGAATTGGTTAAATCGTTGGCATTGGTGGTTAACTTAGTCTCCAGCCCCTCTCCCTTCCCCAGATTGGAGGCAGGGCATGAAATTCGTTTCAACCTTTTAATCACATGCTTGGCTCCTCTGGCAACCAGTTCCCATTCTGAAGCTGCCTAGGAGCCCACCTCATTAGCATAAGCTCAGGTGTGGTTGAAAGGTATTTGTTATGACTAGCAAAAGACACTCTTATCACTCAGGAAATTCTAAGGTTTTAGGAGCTCTGTGCCAGGCATTGGGGACAAAGACCAAATATATATTTCTTATCATACCACACTATTATTACATAAAACTGGATCTTGTTTTTAGAGCAGAGGGCTGAATTCAGAACGTCAGTATTGAATTCACTCCAGGTCATTGATATGTTTCTTTATTGGGCCACAGTGCTACTGTTTTGATTCTTGCTAATGTAAATCACGTTTGTTTTGAGATCCTTAGATGAAACATGCCATTGAAACAGTAAACCCCACATTCCTGAGGGGTATTTATCAAATTTCAGTACTGTTTCTTTGTCTGCCTAGACTTTTGTGCTCAGATGGCTGAACTTTAATCCTGTGACAGAGTTAATTCTTTAGTGTGATGTGACAAAAACAGATAATTTTCCAACTTGATAGGCTCATTTTTCTTAAACTGTTGGGTCATGGATAGAGATGCCTTTTGATGGTCTTAATCTTTATACTGGTTAACAACAGCATGTGAATTTTCATAGACAGGACAGGAAGGATAAATTGTTTGGAATTCCAGATTCTTTCCTACTTTAAAACTCCTTTTTTTACCTGCTTAATTTAACATGTTTGTTCAAGATGTGGACACTGTCTTGTCCTAATACAGAAATTTCCTTGGAGAGAATCTTAAGTTTTTTTTTTAAGATTTTATTGGGGAATCGGGGGAGGGGAACAGCGTTGGGGAATCGGGGAAGGGGAACAGCCAAGTTGCTGTCTTTTTGTTCTTCAGTCTAGTTGCAGAGGATGTTACTTCACTGGCCCATGTTGGTATCGTCATTGCGCTCTTTCTGATGAGGCAGATCGGTTGCCGGCCTCTGGATGGTAGTTCATCGCGGCTATTGGCAGCTCACTCTCGCTGCCGGCCACTCACTGTAGCCTATGGCAGCCCACTGCAGCAGGGGCTGCAGCCTACACTGTCCCCGGGGCTCTCATAGCCCAGCTCCAGGTGGAGCTGTTAGCTGTAGAGGGCAGTGTCACTGGCCCTCATATGTGGGATCCGAACCGGGGCTGCTGGCGTCCCAAGCCAGCTCTTAACCAATGTGCCACTCGGCCGGCCCGAGAATCTAAGTTTTAAATTAATGTTCTAAATGTTTTTACACATCTCTGGGAAGTATCTTGGTACCCAAGAGGGGGCAACTGGCCTAGCAGAGTTCTCTGCACATATTAGGCACTCAGTAAATACCTAGTGCTCTTCTAGGGATTAGATGCCTCAGTTCGAGCTTTTGCTACCAACTATCTGTGTGACCTAATTAGAATCTAATTTCTCATTTTTAAAATCATTAGAATTCCTCCTAGTTCTGATTCAGTGGTTCAGTTCACTCTTAGCCTTATTTTTAAAAATTCAGTTTCAGTATGGCCTTGAAGTCAGCTTTTTGAAAACAAACAGGGTCACCAAATAGGCTGAATTAATAACTGTTGTGAAATGACCCATTCTGTGGCTTCAGTAATGTACTTGGCCCTATGTTCTTTCTTGACTCAGATAGAGTAGATTTTCTGTTCACACTAGGTTGGGACTAGATACTTAACAGCAAGTAGATTTCTTAGCACTTATCCAAAGAGGATGGAGTGGAAGCTTCATGGAATGACTGATCCTTTTTTCCAGCCATATATGTCCCTGAATGGTACCGTGTGCAGTATAGTTCAGGTTCTGAAAAATACTATTTAAGCTGTTTTTTGGTGTGTTTTTTTTAAAGTTTTCTTGAGATAGGTTTAAAAAATTCTGGTCACTTTTTCAAAATTTTCATGTATTTTCTCCATGTTTTAAGTATGTCATGCTTCAACAATAAATGTTAAGTGTACTGAAGAAGTGTAGTATGATTGTCAAATTTCTAATCTGATTTTATTTAGAGTTTGCTTAGTTTCTTTCTGTACCTAGAGAATTTGCATTACTCTTTAAAGTATTCTGCAATCACAATAGCCTTTTTCTCTCTCTTTTTTTTTTTTTTTTTTTTTTTTTTTTAGCTGAGCCATCCTGCCACCTGTTGGCAGCTCAACGGCAACTCAGCTCGGGCTGGCCTCAAACAGCTGTTGCTCAGAGCTCAGCTCGCACTCTTGAGCGAGCTCTTAACCAACTGAGCCACTCGGCCGGCCCGCCTTTTTCTCTTTTACTTGGCAAAAATAACTTTCTTTTCCAGTGTTTTACTAATCAGGCTTTTCTTTCTCATAGTCCTGAAATGAGCTAGACTTGGCCATTTAAAAAGTAAAATAAGGGGCCGGCCGAGTGGCGTGGTGGTTAAGAGCTGGCTTGGGACGCCAGCGGCCCCGGTTCAGATCCTACATATGAGGGCCAGTGACCGGCCGAGTGGCTCAGTTGGTTAAGAGTTGGCTTGGGAGTGTGAGCAAGCTCTGAGCAGCAGGGCCGCCGGTTCAGTTCCCACATGAGGGCCAGTGACTCTGCGCCTTCCACAGGTAAGATTGTGAACAACAGCCCAACCTGGAGCTGGACTGCCCTGAGTCTCCAGTGATGCATAGGCTACAACCCCTGCTGCAGTGGGCTGCTCTAAGTTACCGGGAGTGGCCAGCAGCCAGCGTGAGCTGCCGTGAGCCGCTGGTCCAATGGCCAGCGAGCGACTGCCTCACCTGGGAAGAGCGCAATGACGATACCAACATGGGCCAGTGAAGCAACGTCCTCCACAGCTAGACTGAAGAACAAAGGACAGCAACTTGTCTGTTCCCCTTCCCTGATTTCCCAATGCTGTTTCCCTCCCCGAGTACCCCAATAAAATCTTTAAAAAATAAATAAATGAAAAGTAAAATAAATTTCATTTTAAAATTGATGTCAATGTTTACTGTCCTTCAAATTAGCATTCTTCTAATATTTGCTAGTAAAATTAAAAACAATAATTTTTTTTTGTCCTGGTATATGGCAATTTGGAGGCAAAGGAGGATTAGGAAGCCAAAAATCTAAGATATAGATTCAGACTGACCATTGAGTTAGTGAGTGTTTGTTGGATGCCAGCTGTGTGCTCGGTATTGTTTTGGACTTCAAATTTGATATGAGCTTCTTCTTTTTTTTTTTTTTTTTTGAGGGCAGTGTCACTGGCCCTCATATGTGGGACCCGAACCAGGGCCGCCAGCCTCCCAAGCCACCACTTAACCACCACACCACTCGGCCGGCCCAATATGAGCTGCTTTTTGAAGCCACTTTTCCAACATAGAGGAAAGCACAGCTCACTTTTCAAGAGCACTCAGTTTATATTGTTGAAATTCAAAGAAGGGAAAGAATAGGTGAATGCTGAAGTGGTTAGAGGAGGATTTGATCTCTGGCCTCTATTTGGATAAATGTTGGAGAAAAAAAAAAGGGATAACATTGCAGGTATGAAAATAACATGAATGAAAGCATGGAGACAAATTAGTCTTATATTGTGTTTTTCTGTATTTATGAGACTAACAACCCATTTGTTTACAGCTTGAGCTTAATTTTGAGTAAGGTCCTTTTAAGATATGAAAGATGGATATTGAGAGTTACAGCTGAAACAAAGGAAATGGGGAAGTGTACCCCTCCCCCCAATTCATAGGTAGAAGGAATTGGAGGGGGAAGAGACTTGCATAAGTGAAGACAGTTGGAAGTATGCTGTAAATTTGGAATAAGATGAAAAAAGTATGCAAAAAAACTTTTCCTGTCTTATTATAAAGATAAATATCTGTAAAAAACATTGTCTACTGATAAAGAGTGCTCTCTCAAAGCATTTGTTTTTTCGAGTATTTCAAGCCTCAAACTGAAACTTTATAAAGTCAGTAGAATGTGACAAACAATTATTTTATGACAGTTTGCCAGTGAATAATATTAAATTAAACCAATATATAACTTTTGTATGTTTATGGTAAATAATACCAAGTGTATTGAATTTCTGATCTTCCCTGGATCTGTGAGCCCAGAATTCTGTCTGTAGCAAATAGTGAAAATAGAAAATGTAGCCGTGGGCCTTTGTGTCCTATTAAAGCACATGAGAGATGACTGTAAATCATTAAGTATATTTACTTCACAATCTAAGTGTAAAAATCAGTGGGTGATGATCAGGTTAGGGTACCAGGGCACCAGAATAGTAGTTATATTCTATTTTGACCTGCATATCCTATTCTGCTACTGATTAAGAGTGGGAGAGTCCAGAAACTAGGGTGTGTGGTAGCTCTGATCTCGGGTATAAGCTTCATGTGGGTGATTCCCAAATCTGCATCTTCAGCCTAAACTCCCTACTGGTTCCTGAAACTTAATGTCTTCCACCAAATTCATTGGCATTGTGCCATGATCTATTTGCATTCCCATATAACTATACTTCCTCTAACTTTACTTATCTTGATTAATGGCTTATCATTCACTTAGCCAACTAGTCCATGAAACTTGAGGTTATCTTTGATTTCTTCATGTTCCTGGCCTTGATGTTGATCAAAAAGTGTATATTTTACTTTTGAAATGCTTTTTCTTTATTAAGCATTTAGGATGTTCATTTGTTCATCACTCATGCTGACACATTTATTGAGCACTTAATATATATCCTAGGCACTGTACGAAGTACTAGGGATATAAATAAGTGGTAAATAAGACAAATCAGTTTCCTGCCCTTACAGAGTTTGTAATCCAAGCTTTCATCATTTCCTCTGCATCCCCTTTGAGTTACTGTGATACGTTTCTTATTTTTCCTGGTTATAATTATAATACATACTTATTTTAGGAAGTGCAGGGATTATTGGTATGTATAACACTGAAAGTTGGAGACACCCTATATTCTCATCCACCAGACATACCACTGATGAAAATTCGATGTCATTTCTCCAGATTAAAAAAAAAACATAAAGCCAAAACTTTCTAACATATCACATTGCCTCTACGCCCTTTCCTGTCTTTTACAAATGTTACCAGACATACTCTGACTACTGGAAACTGTAGTAGCAGCAACTTGTCCCCATTTAGAGAGGCAGCTGTGGAGAGAGCAGTAGGGCGATTTAAGTTCCAGCCCTTTCACTTGCTGGCTGTGTGACCTTCAGAATGTCACTTAAGCCTCCTTTCCCTCTTCTATAAAATGTGAAATAACAGCGAGGGTCTCATAGGGTTGTTCTGAGGATCAAATGAAATGATGTATTATGAAGTGCTTTCAAACTACAATGGGTGAGATACAAATGTGAGGTGGTGGTATAAGAGCTCTAAATCTATGAAGAGCAGTAGTGTCATATTAGTATTAGCTTTCATCTTTAATTTACTGACTCTTCCTGCTTCCTATATAACTTTGTTTCTGTTTAGGCTCCAATGGTAATTTTCTTACCAGATTGAGCAAAAAACTTGAGTGGCAAAAACCTCCCACATAGAAGTTAAGGTGATTGTACCCCGGTATTGAGAACCACCTGCTCAAGCATTCTGAGTGGGAACCAAGGTGCTCCCACCAGTGCCTGTACAGGTGCCTGTCATTTCCTAAGTTTTTTTTTCTTTTTTAAGCTAATACTTATGTTGTACTTATTGCATACCAGATTCTAACTATTTTCTATTTAATCTTCTCAATGACTATAAGCATAGATACTATTATAACTCACAAGGAAATGAAGGTTAGCAGATTACTTTTATGGTGGTTAGTGCTGCAATATTTTGAAGCCTTCTTTTGGGTAGAGCTCAGGCTTGTTATAGTTACACTTCACACGTTTGCTTTCTAACCACATCTTTGCAAAATATGACTTGTGTTAGCTTTCAGCAATAGGTTATTGTAAATTTTAGCTTGAAGGCGTGATAGATTTGGGGATAAGTAAAGGTCCAGGAGCAGTGTTTTGTTCCAACTCTGAGTTAGAAAAACTTGGAACAAATGGTAGGTGTTGGTTAAGCACACTGGTAGTATTTCATAAACCCCTGATTTTGTCAATTCTGAGAGGAATGTTTTTAGCATTTTAATGTTTTGAAATTATGTGTATTTAATATGGTAGTAATTCCTTTCAAAAAGCTGTTGTGCAAGTAAAGGTGTGCCTTTAAATCAATTGATGAGCTCTAGAATCAAGACAATACAGTAATATTTAGTCCATTTGACTATTTTTGAGCTAACACCCACTTCCAGTGCGCCATTCGTGGCCCCTATACGTAGTCTGCATTTTCTGTACTGATAGATTTTCTTTTAGGCAGCTAAGATTGGAGTTGCTGTGGGTTCTGAGACTCAACTTTGTACACTTAACTCTTCTTTTTAGAGTTCTTGTAAGAATATCTTTATGACTCAGAGACAGAAGTACCTCATCTGAATGTTTTGCTTTACTCGCTACTACTAATTTAGTGAATTGCTAGTTAAGGGGGAAAGTTAGATAATTTCACTGGAAACAGGGCCAGAGTTAACAGTCAAAAGTAGAAGGGCAGTTAATATTTATTGGATAAATTAAAAACATTGTTTTATTTTTATTTTTATTTATTTATTTATTTTTTTTTTTAAAGATTTTATTGGGGAATTGGTGGAGGGGAACAGCGTTGGGGAATCGGGGAAGGGGAACAGACAAGTTGCTGTCTTCTTGTTCTTCAGTTTTAGTTGCGGAGGATGTTGCTTCACTGTTGGTATCATCATTGCTCTTCCCGGATGAGGCAGATCGGTCGCTGGCCTCTGGATGTCGCTCATCGCGGCTATTGGCAGCTCACGCTGGCTGCCAGCCGCTCACGCTGGCTGTGGGCCACTCACTGCAGCCTATGGCAGCCCACTGCAGCAGGGGCTGCAGCCCACACCATCACCGGGGCTCGCACAGCCCAGCTCCAGGTGGAGCTGTTGTTAGCTGTAGAGGACAGTGTCACTGGCCCTCATGTGGGATCCGAACCGGGGCCGCTGGCATCCCAAAACCAGCGCTTAACCAATGCGCCACTCGGCCGGCCCTGTTTTATTTTTAGAATTCACCTCCACCCCTGTCCTTGTCCCTGTCCCCTGGCAACCAATAATTAGTTCTGCATCTCTAGTTTTGTCATTTTTGAGGATGCTATTTATATAGAATCATATAATATATAACCTTTTGAGATTGACTTATTTTCATTCACTAATTAGCATAATACCCTTGAGATTTATCCATATTGTTAATATGTATCAATATCAATAGTTCCTTTCTTTTTATCGCTGAGTATTTCATCATATGGATGTACTGGAGTTTGTTTAAACATTCACTTATTGAGGGACATATGTATTGTTTCCCGTTTGGGATATTATTAGTAGTGCTGCTATAGACATCTGTGTACAAATTTTTTATTTTTATTTTTTTGAGGGCAGTGCCACTCATTTGTGGGATCCGAACCAGGGCCGCTGGCATCGCAAGCCAGCCCGTAACCACCGCGCCACTTGTCCGGCCCTGTGTACAAATTTTTATGTTTAGATGTTTTCATTTTTCTGGGATAAATGCCAAGGAGTGCGATTGCTGGGATGTATCGTAACTGTATGTTTAATTTTGTAAGAAATTGCTGAACTTTTCCATAACGGCTGTATCATTTTGCATTCCTACCAGCAGTGTAATGAGACCACTAATATTTTCTTATTGCTTGTTCATCTTTTTTCTGTCATATAAGTGGTGGTAGATGCCAGAATTTTAAGAAAAATGTATGAGAAAAATCGTAAAATGAGAGATCTGTATATTGGTACAGTTATTTTAGGAGAATATAGAGTTTCAAGAGAATAAAATTATAATTGTTATAGATTGTTTGCTTTGGTAGGCTTTTGTTGACCTTGTCTGAAGAGATTAATAATTTTGAAGAATGAGGTGGGTTTGTTCTAAATTTTCATGCTCAGTCATTTGGCCATTTTGGAATCTGAAGAACCAGTGTTTCTCTTTAATTCTCATAATTTCTCTAGCAATGTTTATTTTTTTCTAAATTGTTCATTTTTGATAATCCAGCCTCTGTTTATAATAGGATATTTTGCATTTTTTTCAATCATTTGCCTTTTTATTTTGTAATGAATTATAATACCCACAGATTTTATGACCTAGAATTGTTGAAACACCTTTCAGAACTGTTTGCTTACTGTCAAAAAGGGCGAGTCCCCTAAGCAACCATATCCATACCCAGGCTTTACTCAGTCACTGTGAAATAGTGTGGGGATTTTTTTAGGCCAAGGAAGCTATCCAAGAATTTTGTGAATAAGGCTGAGACTTGACCTTGCCAGAATTCATGGGGAAGATGTCTTTCTTCTTGTTTTGTATGGTGGAAGAGGGTTTTTCATCCAAACATTGCCCTGATTTCTTCCTTTCCCACCGCTCGCGCGCGCTCTCTCTCTCTCTCTCGCTCTCTCTCTCTCTCTCTCTCTCTCAATGTCTAGAGATTTTAACTTCTTTAAATGTTATTTTTTGATAGAATTTTTTCCCCCAATAATTTACTTTGAGATAAGTTTCATAACAGGTTCAGATTTCAAGATAAACCAGGGATTTGTCATTGTTTTAGCTTTGGGACTTGATAATGAGATGTAAAAAAAAAAAGAAAAAACTAGTAATTTTGTTACGAAAACTATAATCAGACAGATTTAGTATGCTTTCTTTTCGAGTATTCATTGGAGTTTGACTTTTTCATGGCTACCTTATATAAATAGGAAGCCATCAGAACAAAGGCCTATGATGAATAAACTTCATTACTCCTGCTAAAGTGACCTTGCTAAAGGAAATTAAATATAGTAACGCTCATGATGATGGGGGCTTGACTTGTGTGGAACATTTTGTGATTGCTGGCAACTGGACTTGTAGGCCGTCCGTGGTGGTATAAGTGATATTAATGAAATTTGACCAGATTAGAAAATGTGTCCTAAAAAAATGATACTTATGACTTGAAGGAAGAGTAGATGTTGTTAACTTGGCAAAGAGGAGGGATGGTTGTCCAGGCAGAAGGAACAGCAGGTGCAAAGGCCCTGTGTTAGAAGAGAAAATGGTGAAATGAGAGACCTAATTATGGCTAATGTGGCCTGGGAAGTGAGAGCCAGAGGGAGAAGGAACATGGTTTGAGCTGAGAGAGAGGGCTGCCCTTGCAGGTTTTTATAGGTCATGTTAGGAAGTTTTTTTGCCTTTATTCTAAATGGAATGAGGAACTACCAGAGGATTTTAAGCAGGAAAGGGGAGGGTCAGATTTGCTTTTTGATGAAAACACTTCTTACTGTAAGGCGGAGAATGGATTGAAGGGGTATGGATTGAAGGGTTACCAGAGTGAATGCAGGGGTACTGGTTAGGAAGCTAGTTTAGTTTAGATGCTGGTGGCTTGCTTAGACTAGAGTGGTCTTGGTAGAGAGGAATAGAAAGGAATTAATTCAAGAATATTTAGGAGGCATGGTCAGCAGAATTTGGTGATGGGTAAAATAAGGAGAGAGAGAGAGAGAGGTCTCCTAGGTTTTTGGCTTAAGCAATTTAATGCTCCTTACTGCGAAAAGTAATACTGAATGAAGACAAGTTTTTTGGGTTTTTTTGTTTGTTTGTTTGTTTTTGTTTTTTTTTTTTAGGGGAAGATCATGAATTAGGTGTTAGTTATGTAGAACTTGAAGTACTTTCTGGCGATAGCCAAAATGAGATGTTGGTAAAGGAGAGAACTTATTGCTTAGATTTAGTTATACCCTCTTATTGTGTTTAGTTTAGTATTTTATTCTTAAGATTTAAATAAATGTACATGTGGGAATTGATTCTCTTTTTTTTTTTGAGGAGAGGGAGAAATTGCTTTTCCATACTGGTTTGCTTACAGGTACTTTTCCTATTTTTTAGCTTTTTACATGTGTTGGTGTATACTGCAGTTTTAACCAAAGAGTATGTATTGGGTAATACTTGATAAATGAATGATTGAATCATTAATTTTAATGTTTTCCAGAAATACTGTTCTCCTGCTTATATTTCCTGTGTGTTGGAAATTATTAAGGCTGCATTGTTAATTGATATTTGCACTTAATTAATAGTATGTATACTCCCCCATCCAGCAATTCCTGCCCCTTCCATAAGCCTTCTATTCTTATTCTAGAATTTTTTTTAAAGGTTTTATTGGGGAATTGGGGGAGGGGAACAGCATTGGGGAATCGGGGAAGGGGAACAGACAAGTTGCTGTCCTTTTGTTCTTCAGTCTAGTTGCAGAGGACATTGCTTCACTGGCCCTTGTTGGTATCGTCATTGTGCTCTTCCTGGATGAGGCAGATCGGTCGCTGGCCTCTGGATGTCGCTCACCGCGGCTGTTGGCAGCTCAAGTTGGCTGCCGGCCACTCACGCTGGCTGACGGCCACTCACCGTAGCCTATGGCAGCCCATTGCAGCAGGGGCTGCAGCCTACACCATCGCCGGGGCTCGCAGCCCAGCTCCAGGTGGAGCTGTTGTTAGCTGTAGAGGGCAGTGTCACTGGCCCTTATATGTGGGATCCGAACCGGGGCCACTGGCATCCCAAAACCAGCTCTTAACCAATGTGCCACTAGGCCGGCCCTCAATGTAGTTTTAATTTGCATTTTTCTTATGAGTGGGTTAAACATCTTTTCATATACTAAGAGCTATTTATATTTCACTTTGGTAAAAGTGCGTTTTCTTTGTATATTTCTGTTGAGTAGTGTGACTTTTTCTTACTGACTTGTGGCTTTTTCTCTATTATGGAAGTTAGCTCTTTGTAAAATGAAGTGTAAATATTTCTTCCTAATTTGTCTTTTGACTTTGCTTATGGTGACTTTTGCCATGATATATGCATGCACACACCATATGTGTGTGTCTATAATTCAACATAAATATATATGCATATATTTATATGCAGCTTACAATATATATGACAAAAAAATGAATGCACATTTTAAGAAAGGAAAAAAATTAAAATTGTAATACTCAATATATGCTGATAACAAAAAAATGAATACAAGTCACGTTTGACTTCTGCAATTACAAGAGGTGCTCAAAGTGGTTACCATTAGCATCCAGACACTTCTGATTACAGCGAACTAGTGCTTGAGCAATGTTGACCAGAGTGTCCATTTGTATACATTTTTTTGGCAACCCTGGTATATCATAGTTTAAAAGGCCTTCCCTACTTTGTGGTAATAAAATCCATTTTTTCTAATACTTTTAAGGTGTTTTCTTACCACACTTAAATATTTGATCTATTTATGATTTATCTTTGTGTAAGGTGTGAGATATGGATTCACCTTTGTTTTTCTAAATAGTTACTTGGTGTCCCCAATTCTACTGAGTAATTACTTTTCCCAGTGTTATGATTTGTCACATTTATCATATATTAACACATTGAGGATAGGGCATTTAAATGTATAGATGCAAATCTGCGTCACCGGTCCACAATGTGTTAAATTCCCAATGTGTAGGTATATTTCTGAATTTTAAATTTGTTCTATTGATTTTTCTTCCTAGTTATGTACTAGTAGACCACACTGTTTTATTTATTGAGACTTTATAATAGCTTTCAGGTATCTGGTATAACTAGGCTCTCCCTCAGTCTAGTTTTTTTTCTGGTTATTCCCACTTCGGGTGTGTCTGTGTAGAATCAGCTGTCTGGTGAGAACTTTTTTTCCGAGTATGTATTTTCTCTTTGTCTTGGAAGACTCTTTATTTCTGTTGTGCTTTCAGATATTTTCAGACTTTTTGAAAGAACCTATTCCTGCCTTGATTAAATCTTTGTTACTGTTAACTGCACACTATATGGTAGTGAGGGCTGTGCATCCAGTGCCATAAGTATGTAATTTCATACAGTGTGTTTGAAAAGATCTAATTGTTCATATTGAATTTTAGATTGAATGTTTTGTTGAGCTCTTTTATTCTTTTCTTTTGCTTATGAAGTATACATAGTCAAAGACTATCCTGATATTTTTGCTGTTCCTTGAAGACATAAACCCCCCTCCTATCTCAAGGCATTTGTATTTTTATTGTGTATTTTTAGTGCGAGGCAGTGGGCACAGTACTTCTTGGAGCTGATGTCCAAATGTTTGCTTTTTTTGACTCATAAGCTGGGAGGTATTATGGTATAGGGGAAAGAACACTGGATTGGGAGTCAGGAGACTTGGGTTTTTTAGAAAAAAACTTGTATATCTAATTTTATGGTGGTAAGCATAAAATTTACTGTCTTAACTGTTTTAACTGTACAGATGGTTTTAAGTACATTCATATCATTGTGATCATTGCCACCATTCATCTTGAGAAGCCTTTGCCTCTTGCAAATAACTCATCATTTCTCCTTCCTCGGCTGCTGATAATCATTCTTTCTGTTTCTATGATTTTGACTACTTTAGGTACCTCATGTAAGTGAATCATCCAGTATTTGTGTTTGTGATTGGCTTATTTCACTTAGCATAATGTCCTCAAGATTCATCCATGTTGTAGTATATTTCAGAATTTCCTTTTTAAGGCCAAATGGATACTTGGGTTGCTTCCATATTTTGCTTCCATGTAATGCTGTCATAAACATGGGTGTACAGACACCTCTTTGAGAGTTTGCTTTTAGTTCTTTTGGGTATACACCTAGAAGTAGAATTGCTGGATCATATGGTAATTCTAATTTTAATTGTTTTGGGGAACTGCCATTCTATTTTCCACAGTGGCTATACTGTTTTACATTCCTACCAATAGTGCACAAGGGTTCCAATTTCTTCACATTCTCACCAACAGTTTGTTATTTTCTATTTTTTTGATACTTGCCATTCTAATGGGTATGAAGTAGTGTCTCATTATAGTTTTGATTTTTATTTCTTTAATGATTAGTGATGTTGAGCATCTTTTCATGGGCTTATTAGCTATTTTAAAGTCTTTAGAGAAATGTCCATTCAAATGTGTTGCCCATTTTTATTACTTGGCTTTTTTTATTGCTAAGTTTTAGCTATTCTCTCTATATTGTGGATATTAACCCCTTATGAGATATGTGACCCATTTCACTTCTCAGTATTTATCCAAAAGAAATGAAAGCAATATGTCTACATACAGACTTGTACACAAATGTTCATAGTAGCTTTATTGTTAATAGCTAAATTCTGGAAATTGTTCACGTGTCCATCAGCAGGTGTATACAGAAGAACAAATGTTCATATAGTGGAGTGGAATACAAACTCAGCAATTAAAAGGAAAGAACTATTGATACTTAACAACATAGATGGATCTCAAAATAATTAGGCTAAGTGAAAGAAGTCAGACTAAAGAAGAACACATACTGTATGATACCACTTATCTAAATTCTAGGAAATGCAAACTAATCTACAATGACAGGATAGAGAGATGATTAGTAGTTGCAGGGAATGAAGGTGGGAGTGGAATGGGTGACATGGGCATGAGGAAATTTGTTGGATGATAGAAATGTTTATTTTGAGTATGGTAATGGTCTTGAGTATAAATGTATGTTAATTCACCAAATTGTACATATTAAATAGGTACAGTTTATATCTGTTATATGTCAGCTGTAATAGAACTGACAGTGGTAGAATTAGTGGAGCGTGGTAATCTTTCCTTTCATGCTTTCAGATATAATGCTTGTCACATAAAGCATTTGTTGAGGTATAGCATTTATTTTATTCTTATTTATTACCGTTGTTCTTTTTATGTTAGATTTTTCAGTTTCTTTAAGGGCAGATGCTATGTTTTATTGGCTTTTATGAGCCCCAGCAAAGTTGGTAAGAACTTGGTACTTTTTGGTGATGTTGCTGAAACCTAATAGAATAAAAAGTGATACCTATATTCTTGGGCTAGAATTCTGCCATTTTATATATTTATATATTTATTAAGATTTTATTGGGGAATTGAGGAGAGAGCAGTTTTGGGGAACCGGGGGAGGGGAACAGTGTTGGGGAATTGGAAAAGGGGAACAGCCAAGTTGTTGTCCTTCACTCTTAGTTGTGGAGAGCGCAGCTAGCTCAGCTCCAAGACCAGTTGCGCTGCTCAGCTCAAGGTGTTGTGTTACAATCTTAGTTGAGGGTGGGCGTAGCTATCATCCCATGCGGGAGTCACACCAGCAGCCTTGTTGAGAGCGCATGCTCTATTCACTGAGCCATCCCTGCGGCAGCTCAGCTCAGGGTGCTGAGTTCAGTTTTAGTTGCAGGCGGACGTAGCCTATCATCTTGAACAGGCAATCTCTCACCAGCTGAGCCATCCTGCCACCTGTTGGCAGCTCAATGACAGCTCAGCTCGGGCGCAGCTCACTGGCCCATGTGGGAATCGAGCCGGCGACCCTGTTGCTCAGAGCTTGCTCTCTGGCGCAAGCTCTTAACCAGCCGAGCCACTCGGCCGACCCTTATATACTTATTTTATCTAAAGCAATAACGTTTTGAACATTTAGCCTGCTCTACACTCACCACTGAAAATGTTCCTGTTTGCCTGAATGTTCTTGAGTACTTGTCCTACATTTCACTGAATATCTAAATACTAGGTTTAGATTAAAAAGAGAATTGAATCACCTGAATTGAATTTTATCTGGTTAGGGTCTGAGTGAAAAGCAAAATGGTATAAAAATTATGGAAATATAATTGGTGTGTGGTGGGTCAGAATCTTAAAATACTTAATTGGCTTGTAACTTTTTGGTGTTCATATTGAGGTATTTCTAATACCCTTGGATAGTGTCCTGTGGTTGGGTTGAGGGCAGGAAGAGGTGCTGGGGAGGAGGTGAGGGCAATCTAATTATTACTAAAAAGGGAGAGAGCTTAAATTAGTTCTGAGACCTAGTTTCAATGCATGTGTGGGTGGGTGGGTTCCCACATAACACCAAGCAATTCTCGGACACCAGCAGGGTGTCCCAAGAATTCAGCTCAATTCTGACACCATCTACCCAGAGACAGTGAAAGGTTCCACAGGTTAAGGGGTTCAGTTTACAAGATTGCCTCCCACCCCCTTCAGACACCAGTTGCAAGTCCAGGTTATTATTACCTGTGTATCTGACGTACTGGGTACAGATTGAAGGTTCTCGTGATCCCCCCTCCTTGGGTTCCATTAATTTGCTAGAGCAGTTCACAAAACTCAGGAAATATTTACTAACTAGATCACCAGTGTATTATAAAAGGATATAATTCAGGAACAGCCAGATGGAAAAGATGCATAGGACACGGGATGGGGAAAGGGTGCAGAGCTCCATGCCCTCTTCGGATGTGCCACTCTCCTAGCACCTCCGTCTTCACCAGCCTCGAAGCTGTCCAAACCCTAATTTTTTTGGGTTTTTATGGAGGCTTTATTACGTAGGCATGATGCGTTAAATCTTTGGCTATTGGTGATTGACTCAATCTCTAGCTCCTTTCCCCTCCTTGGAGGCCTGGGGGTCGGACTGCAAGTTCCAAACTTCTAATCATGTGGTTGGCTCCATTGGCAACCAGGCCCCCATCCTTAGGTGTTTTCCAAAAGTCACTCTATTACCATAACAAAAGACACTCTCAACACTTAGGAATTCCAAAGGTTTTGGGATCTGTGAGCCAGGAACTGGACATCTGAGTGACCAAGATATATTTGTCATAAATCACAGTATCGTGGAGCTCATGCTTTCATTTTCACTTCTCTCTTTTTTTTTTTTAAGATTTTATTAGGGAATTGGGGGAGGGGACCAGCCAAGTTGTTGTTCTTCAGTCTTCGTTTTGGAGGGCACCAGTCGCCATATGGCTTCCTGTTGGCAGCTTGCTCAAGGTGCTGTGTTCAATCTTAGTTGCGGGTGGGTATAGCCACCATCTCAGTCGGGAGTAGAACCAGCAGCCTTGTTAAGAGCACACGCTCTATTCCCTGAGTCCCCTGAACCCGCTGGGCGGCAGCTCACCTCGAGTTCAATGTTTTTAGTTGCGGGTGGGCATGGCACACCATTGAACAGGCAATCTTGTTGTTACACCATCTGAGCCATTCTACCACCTGTCGGCAGCTCAGTGACAGCTCAGCTCGGGCGCAGCGTTCACTGGCCCATGTGGGAATCGAACCAGCGGCCCTGTTACTCAGAGCACACGCTCTAAGCCAACTCTTAACCAGCTGAGCCACTCAGCCCGGCCCCTTTCTCTTCTTTTTTTCCCCTTCCTGTTATTATTAACACTTTGTAAGCGGGCATAAAAAGCTATATGACGAGTTTACTCGTTTCCCGCAAAAAATGTGTTAATAGAAACCATTTAGGGAGAAATTACTGGTTCCAGAAATGGCAAAATATGGTCTGTGCATTTATCTTATTTAATTCTCACAACTTTAGGAAAGTAGGTCTCATTATCATTTTATCAGTGAGGGAATTGAGACTTGACATATAAGACTTTACCCAAAGATCCACAGGTAATAAGTCGCTTTAAAAAACTGTCTCACTCCAAAGCCCAGGCTCTTAATCACTGTGCTAAATTAAATTGTTTCTTTGTGAATAAGACAGCCATCTCCAGGATTAAAAAAAAAATGTCCCTTTGAATGTCCATTAGTCTTGGAGAATCAATTTTATAACATGTAGACATATAAACGCACCTGACCCCTTATTGGACAAATACTGTATACCATTTTATTCTTTGTGAAGTATTCTTTAGGAGAAACAATTGCTTAGAATTGGAGCACAATAGATTTCTAAGCATTTTGTGAGCATATAACTTAAATTTTTAAAAGGCAGTAAAATAGAAGGCTTAAATAAAATACATCCTATGAAAGGACCTTGGAACTATTACCAGACAGTCTCACTTTGACCATATTTCTTTCTCTAATGTTACACTGTGTCTTATCTTAGTATTTTAATATTCTCATGTTTGCACCTTCATCCATTCACAAAACAGTTTTAGACAAGGAACCTTAGCTGCCTGTTCTTTGTAGTCATTGTGCTTTATTTAGTAAAGTCTTCTTTGGCCATATTTAATGAGTAAACACAAGGAAGTTTGATAAAACTATATTTGTGACTGAGAGGACATTCTTCAAAGTAGTAAATGTGTATTGAACTTAACCTTCTGTTGGGTGCAACTGATCTCACAGATTCCTTGCACACAAAGATGCCACTATGAAATACGTCTTTACTGTACTCACTAACTGTAGTCACAAACACGACTGGCGATAGGTTACAGTAGATACAGAAGTGATGAGTCACGATACTTGTTAACTGTTAAATATTTGAAAATTTGTGTGCAAGAAATCTGTGAGATCAGTTGCACCTGATGTAGGGTTAATTATGTTTTTCTCATTTTTGTCTTAACTCTTGGGTTTCTTATCTGTGCACTTGGTCACCGATATGTATAACAAACAGGTCAAGAGAAAGATTTGAGTGTGAATGACTGGGCTGGGAAAAGATGTTGCTAAATCACGAATTCCCTTAGGAGGTGGCTGGAAAAATGTCACCCTTTATAAAATAGAAGCACGAGAAGAAATAATGACTTCAAGAATAGAACTGTTGAATACATTTTCAGTGTAACAAAGCATAAAGTATGTGTGTTACCATTGAAACCATTTCAAGTGACCTACAGTGAAGGAGAAAGCATAAATTGGAGATTTCTTTTAAAAATCTAAAAAACATGACCAAATTTTGTTTCTATACTCTGTTCATGCACTTACTCCAGGGAGATTTAAGATACAGGCTTTGGGACAGCTGAATGGGTTGTATAAATACTGAGGTATATATTGGGTTGTGGGAAAAGTTGTGACGTATTTCTATGTTTTTCATTGCAAAAATGCGTCATGACTTCCAACAACCCAATATTTGACATGCTTGGAGAAGACTGCAAGTTCTCTTTTCTAGGCCTTTAGGATGTAATTTGTATTAATCTGGTAGGGGTTGGGCTGTGTTTGAAATTTATTATTGCTATGGTTATCAGAGTTGACATTTGTAGTTGCCGTGGGAACCAAAGACTTCAAATTTCCTTAATGTTTCTTATCTTCCTGTTTGACTTTGGGTTTTCCCCTTGTGCTGTTTCTCAGAGTGAATCTGTCTCTGGCAGTTGTGTTCCACTGTTATCTTTGCTCAAAGCTTAGCATGGTAATGGAGAGCAAGGGAGTTCTATGACGATCTATCAATATTAAGCCTCAGGTTTAGGCAGGTACTAGGACCTGTGTCTTGGAAGCGTAGCCTTCACAAGACTTTACACTCCACTTCCAGGGACCAAGCTTCTACCCTTCTTTCTTTACCCCAATTGCAACATCTAGGATAGGTTTTTTTTGTTTGTTTGTTTTTGTTTTTGTTTTTAAAAGATTTTATTGAGGAATTAGGGGAGGGGAACAGTGTTGGGGAATTGGGGAAGGGGACCAGCCAAGTTGTTCTTCAGTCTTCGTTGTGGGGGACGCTAGTTGTCATCTGGCTTCCCATCGGCAACTCGTGGCCTCTAAGCTCAAGGTGCTGTGTTCAATCTTAGTTGGTGGGCGTAGCCACCATCCCATGTGGGAGTGGAACCAGCAACCTTGTTGTTAAGAGCATTCGCTCTATCCTCAGAACCATCCGGGCAGCAGCTCAGCTCAAGGTGCTGAGTTCAGTCTTAGTTGTGGATGGGCATAACCACCATCCCATGCGGGAGTCAAACCCTGCAGCCTTGTTGTTAAGAGCACATGCTCTATCCACTGAGTCTTAGTTGTGGGTGGGCGTCGAACAGGCAATCTTGTTGTCACACCAGCTGAGCCATCCTGCCACCTGTTGGCAGCTCAGCAACAGCTCAGCTCGGGCACAGCGTTCACTGGCCCATGTGGGAATCGAACCGGCGGCCCTGTTGCTCAGAGCTCGCGCTCTAAGTCAACTCTTAACCGACTGAGCCAGTTGGCCGGCCCTAGCTAGGGTTTTTAAAGCCCTTCTCCCCTCTGAACTAAGGTTATTGTTTCTTTAGCGAGACAGTGAAGAGTGGTTATGTCAGTCTTCTTTCCTTTCTTCCACAGATAACTATGGAATTCAACCCGTGTTCTCAGGGTACAGGCCTTAATTGTTCCTTGCATATAAAGCTAGGGGAAATAAGCCTGGGCTGATTGGCATTGGCTACTCTTCCATTCTCCAAGTTCCATAGGGGTGAGTGAGGGAAAGGATGAGGAGCTTTCTTTGCATTCTCTCAGATCCCCCCTGCTTTAGAAAGCCTTTTGAGTTTCCTGGAGGAAAAGTCTGTAATACAGTGGGGAACTCTCCTATGATTGCAGCCCTTAGGGACTTTGCACTCTCATTTTTAGTCTTCAGCAATTAGTCAAAATTTGTGGTTTAATCTTCCTAACTGCAGTGGGGATTCATTCATGTTCTTGTGACTGTGTTTCCTTTAGTCAGAAAGAAGGCTTTTCCTTTCCTTCCTCCGGGTATTAGGTGCCTGTCCAGCCTCTGTGTTGCTGGATCCTGCCATATTGTCTAGAGGTTGCATCTAGAGAAAAGGCTGGGAAGAGTGACTCCCTCCACCCTCTCTAAGCCTTAGGAATCCACATTATGGTTAATATGGAGAGAGAATAATTTGTGAGACTTGATTTATGACCCAGCATATGATCAGTTTTTGTAAATGATCTTTTCGTGCTTGCTAGAGTACTTACTCTAGAGTTATTGGGTGCTGTGTTATATAAATGTCTATTTAGGTCCGGGTTGTTAATCATGCTATTCAAATCTATGTTTTTATGTTTTTACCTATTTTTGTTCTATCAGCTACCAAGAGAGATGTTAAACATTTCCCCATTATAGTTATAGATATTTTCACATCTTGTAGGTCTGCTAAGTTTTGCTTTATATGTTTGGAGGCTATGTTACTATATGCATACAAATTTTAACTTGTTATATTTTCCTGATGAATTATACATTTCATCCTATGAATTACACCTCTATTAATGCTTTTTGCATTAAAGTCTACTTTGAGTTCTATGAATATATTGGGTTGTCGAAAAAGTCATGACGCATTTTTGCAATGAAGAACAGAAAAAAATACGTCATGATTTTTCTGACAATCCAATAACTAGAACAACTTTCTTTTAGTTTATGTTTGTATTACCTTTTCTATACTTTTTATTTTTAACTGTCCTCTTTATATTTTAGGCATGATTTTTGTAAGCACCATAGTAGTTGAATTTTGTTTTTTATTTAATACCAATTTTTGTTTTTTGGTCCAGTTACTTTTAATGTAATTACTGGAATATTGAAATTTACATTTGACATCTTAATATTTTTGCTTTTTTGTGTGTTCTCTTGTTTGTGTTCTTGCTTTCCCTCTTTTTTTGCATTATTTGGGTATTTAAATTCTGTTTTTTCTTTCTATTAGCATAGTAGTTATATACTCTTTTACTATTTTTTAAATGTTTACCCTAGAAATTAAAACATGTATTTTCTTTTGTTTATGAAATATATGTTCATTTTTTTTCAGCATGTAATGTAGCCATAAGGTACAAAATTCGAAAGATACAAAAGGTTATAACTCTCTTTGGGGGAGGGGAGTTATCACTTTGTGAGGGGTGTAAATGTCTAACACATTGTTTTGTGCACCTGAAACTAATTTTAAAAAAAAAGTCCTCTCTTACATCTGCCCACCAGCTACCCAGTTCTCCGGATGACTCAAAGATGTGTATCCACCAATACAGTCATCTGGCCTCTCTTTTTTTTTTTTAGCCCCCAAACATACTGTATTTACTGTTCTTTCTGCTGGAAGTCTTGGCTTATATCTTCCTTCTTATCCATCTACTCATACCTTAGAGCTCAATTAAAGCCTCTTTCTCCTTCATGAAAATTTCCCAAACAAATCTAATTCTAACTGATCTTCCTGACTTTGATGGTAATTGCAGTTTTCCTTACATATTTTAGCCCTTAATTATGTTGTTTTGTGCTGTTTTCTTTAAGTTTTAAATATGTAAATCTTAACTTTCTATCTTAGATTGTGAGTTCTTTGAAGACAGGACAATGTGCTTTACTTGGTCTGTGTAATGCTGAGCATATAGCAGATGCCTTCAAAATATTAGTCTAATTAAATTGCTTCTCTGATAATGGCTATCAGAAGCTAGTTTTTGAAGAAAATTTCAATTTGGTGCATCTTCTCAATTGTAGAACTAGTTTTTAGAGTTCCTTTTGAATGCAGAATTACAGATACAGAATTGGAAGCTACTTGAAAAAATATTTGCTTATTAGATTGTGTGGTTTTTATGTACTTGTTTTGCATTTCATGCTACTTTAAGATAAACAATGAAATATACATTTCTAATTCCATATCATAGTGTAAAAATATTTATTGCTACTTATGGTATGTACCACTTTCTTTTTTAAATGCTGAGAAGTTAACATTCTTTTTTCTAAAATATCTTCTTTCATGATTATATTTTAAAAAATGTAGAAAATACTGAAAAATACTGTTTCTACCAGTGAGAGATAAACATTAGCATTTTATGTATATACTCAGTTTTTTTCTTTGTGTATATAATAGATAAGTTCTCCCCTCTAAGTTTCTCACTTTGTATTCTTAATGTTTGTTTTTCAGCTTTTCCTAAAAGGATTCCTGTATACCTTAGAAGTGCTTGAGGAAAAGTGATAAAGGCAAGTATCCAGCTCTTTGTAGTCACTGAAATAACTTGGTTCATAGCCAAACCCAAAATCTTTGGTCACCACATCTATCAAAAAAACCAAAAAATTGGAAAGCAAAACTTGAAGTACAAAAAAATAATTGTATATAATTTGGAACATTTTTTAGTGTACACTTCTAAACATTTGACAGATTTTAAAAACATAATTTTAAAACTTATTCCTGAAACTAATTCAGAGCAACTTATTTCTTGAATGTGAACTAATGGCATACATATTATGTCTTTGGCAAAACTGTTGTAGAAAAATTGTTAAAAATTCTGAGAATTTAACAAAATTAACTGAAATGCCTGGTCTGTAGGTGGCTATCTTTTCCTCCTCACTTTCCCATTTTTCACTCCTTCCCTCTGCCCCCTTTCTGCCATGCCCTTCTGTTCCCTTTTCTCTTTCCCCACTTCCTCTGGTTTACTTATAAGAACTTTACTTTTCAGAGAAGCTGAGTGAATAAAGAGAAGCCATCATTTCCTTCTTACAAAACCACACTTAGTTTTGCAGTTGACATCGTTTGTGTTAAACCAGGGATCTCGATATAATTATTTGGAGAATTTTATAAACCGAGCAACAGTTATTATTTATTTGAATTTTACTGTCTTACAGAAGAAAATAGAGGAGCCCGAAAAAACTTTGCCATTATTGAATTTCCTTAGTGCTTCGTCCTTACTGTCAGCAATTTTATAGTTAGTTATTATAGCATTACTGTCTTTGGTATTTTTGGCATTGCATTTGACCTGCCTTAATATTTGGCTTATATTGAAAGGTGGCCTTAAAGATTTTCTGTTGGCCTACAGAAAATTTTAGCAAGCTTCAAAATTTTGACCATATTTCTTGTTTTTGTTGAAATCACAGCTGTAATGCAGATGATAGCTCCAAGTGGAAGTACCAGATTACCGTATTTTACCATGTATAATGCTCTCCCATATATGATGCACACCCACATTTTTGGCCCAAACTTGCAGCGAAAACAACCTTTCATTTTAGTTTTTTAATTCAAAATTATATTTGTTTACATTTAGGTACTTGTTTTTTTTATTATAAAGGAATAGCATTTATTTAACATATCATGGTACAAGAAATTTTATGTAACAAATAATTACAAAACAACAAGAACCAGATACAAGGTATAAGAAATTTTATGTACCGGTATCAAATTTATGATATTTATGCATCATAGAAGGCCAAGAACTCTAGTTCATCATAAGTTCAACAAAACCAATTATCGTATCCCAGGGTATTATTTTGCACACGGATTTTGTTATTGATTTCTAGAGTTACACTTTTAACTCATAAGCATAAATAAAAGAATTAAAAACATTTACATAGATATGGAATTGGTACTATCCTTGTATAGTGCGCATCCTTATTTTTTCCTCACAGATTTGGGCAAAAAAGTGCGCATTATACATGGCAAAATACAGGACATTTTATTAATGCAATAGGTCATTTTCAAAAATTCTTATCTTACCATTTGATGTTTAAAGCATGACCTAGGGTACTATGTTAGATAAGCCTCTACTAGTTAGTAATGATTATGTCTTGCCTTTAGAAATCCCAGAATTCATTACTGTTTTATTATGTAATCTTTGCAGCTGTGTAGATAGATAACCTTTGCAAGCTTTCGCTTGGAAATTGACACCCTGTTTCTAGATTTTTGTAGGAATGCCGACATTTCCTTGTAATCAATTGTTATTTTGCGTTATATGAAAATAAATGATGTTCAAATGTTAGTGAAATCTCAAATGAAGTTGCTGACATAAAATGTACCATATTTTTCATTTAAAAACTGACAAGCAGGGCCGGCTGAGTGGCTCAGTTGGTTAAGAGCTCGCTCAAGAGTGTGAGCTGAGCTCTGAGCAACTGCAGTTCGATGCCCAGCCCGAGCTGAGTTGCCGCTGAGCTGCCAACAGGTAGCAGGATGGCTCAGTGAAAAAAATAAATAAATAAAAAAACTGAGAAGCAGATGGCCACTTGATTAATTTATAACACTGCCCAAAGAAACAGATTTGCTGAGTAATAAATTCCTAATACCTTTATATATGAGACAAGTAGGTCATTTGGTTTTCCAACTAACCTTGACACCATTTCTTTATTCATGGTATCTTTTACTCTTGTGGGAGAAACTTATTTTATATATTTCACTTCAAAAAACAACAAGAAAATTAGTTGTATTATTTAGGTAATGAAATACAAGTAAGGAAATAAGTAAATTACTTCCTTATTATCAGCCTGCTGCTTTCATATCCTTCCATCTTAGGGTAAGAGATTAGTTGAATTATTTTGAAAAATTTTCTCTGAGGAGCTCAGTGCTTTGCAGAGTGGGAGTAATTCAATTAATAGTTTGCTCTACAAACTCATGAGGGAAGGTGAGTATAATTAAATACATATACTATGGCAACATTTTTGCCCACAAGGAGCCCAGAAAACTCCAGTAGAGGCCAAAACAATCATTAACTAATAAGGATTAAAAGTTTCTTTCTTGGTTTTCCCAAAGGGAAAAGGAAAAACAAAAGCAGTGCAGTCTGGAAAAGGGTAAGAGGCCCCAATGGTGTGGTAAGATTTTCATTGTGGCCACAAAGAATTTGAGTGAAAGGCAGTGAAATTTCCTATTTTCATGGCTGCTAATTTTTGCCTAGTTTGGGAGCAAAGAATTTTGTGGTATTTCGAAAGAGGAAGATACTAGTGAGAAACAAATGTCTTTTACCCTGTCACACTGTTTATGCTTCTGAATCATGAAGAGGTCAGGAGACGGGGAAATACGTGGATGAAGAACATGAACTCCAGAGCCATAATGACAGTGCCCATATATTGATACATGGTAAGAAGGTCTTCTGAGAGTAGTTACTAGGAAGAAAACTAGTGGGTTTGCATTCCTGTCCCTCTGAACTCTAGTAGCCTCGAGTTCTCAATAACTCTTACATTCAGCTAATTTATGCCTTCTAGATTGCTACTTGGTGGCAAGGAATCCTCATTTCCCCAGAACATGTCCGCCATAGTGCTTCACTGATAGTGACTTAGACTGTTCAATGTGTGTGGTAAGGTAGGGGGTTTTAAAGTCCTTTGAACAAAAGAAATAGAGGGAAAATCGGAAAAAAAGAACTTCCCCCTACACCATATTTTGTCCTCTTTAGTAGGTTCTGTGCATTAATGCAACTTTGTTTTATATATTTGCAGAAACTCAATATAAAAACAAACACTTTCTGTTATGGAAAATCTCACACTTACCATTTCCCCTCCTCTTTTTTGGCATGTGATTTTCGTAACCATGGTGGTTATGCTGACCTTACATTTTTTAGTTTCAGCTGCCTTTTAATTTCGTGTATTTAATATTGGTGTGTGGTTGCTATATGACCTTTCTTTTTTCTACTCTTTCATTATACACCAGTTACTGTGTTACTTTGCTTTTGAATTTATATGAATATATCAGAAACCTTTGTCAGCGATACTATTCAGAGAAAGGGATTTCTTAGAATCTCTTTTCTTGGTAGCTGGTACTAAGCAAAGCTCTAGTCTCTCCGAAGACAGGCTCTGTCTGGATCATTCACTCATATGGTACCAGAAGGTCATTTGTGCTTCAGCAGATAATTCAACTTACGAGATTTTTATTTCTATTCTTAAAAAGCAAACTTGTTACCCCTAGTTACCAGTGATCTTGATGAATATGAATGGTAACAAATTCCTCTTTTCTTTTAAAATTCACTTATATTTAGGTTGGGATATCGACTTTTCATTACTGTTTGAATTTACTCTACTGAGTTTCAGCATATTGATAATTAAATGTGATTATTAATGAGAGGAATTAAATTGCCTCAGCAAGACTATATATATTGAATAGTCTGTTCTCTTGATTTCCCAAGCAATGACTATTTGTCAAGTATTATAGTTTCCATTCCAAGATGACCCCTCTAGTATTCAATTCTTCATATATTGAAACTTGTATGGATTTTTTTTTTAATTGCTGTCTTCATTTCCTATGTACTTGTTTCTGAGCTTTTTCTCCTATTCTAGAAAATAACCATTACCCACTATCTAGAAAACTGTCTTTTAATCTTCTGATTAAAGATTGCTTAATGATAGTGCTTATTTGTTTGGCTAGTGGCATGTTTTTCTTTGTTTTTAACACTGGAGTTCCTGCATGGATTTATAATATGAGGTTTTTGTGTTTTTTTTCTTTTTCTTTTTCTTTTAACATTAGATAGGTATGGAGCCTCCGTCTCACAGCTGCATGTGTAGTTACTATTGAAGCAAATGCCTACCTAACTTGACAGTGTTGGTGTGTTTAAAATTTTTTGAGTTTGCAAATAAACATTTTAAACCTACTGATGGAGCCTTCGGGCAGTGAACAGTTATATGAGGACCCTGATCCTGGAGGCAGATCCCAAGATGCAGAGGCCAGAAAGCAGACAGAATCAGAACAAAAGTTGTCTAAAATGACTCACAATGCTTTGGAGAACATTAATGTGATTGGCCAAGGCTTGAAGCATCTCTTCCAGCACCAGCGCAGGAGGTCTTCAGTGTCTCCACACGATGTGCAACAAATTCAGGCAGATCCAGAACCTGAAATGGATCTGGAAAGCCAGAATGCATGTGCTGAGATTGATGGTGTCCCCACCCACCCCACAGCTCTGAATCGTGTCCTGCAGCAGATCCGAGTGCCACCCAAGATGAAGAGAGGGACGAGCTTGCATAGTAGGCGGGGCAAGCCAGAGGCCCCAAAGGGAAGTCCCCAAATCAACAGGAAATCTGGCCAGGAGATGGCAGCTGTTATGCAGTCTGGCCGACCCAGGTCTTCATCCACTACTGATGCTCCTACCAGCTCTGCTGTGATGGAAATAGCTTGTGCTGCTGCTGCTGCTGCTGCTGCATGTCTACCAGGGGATGAGGCACCTGCAGAGCGGGTAAGTCGGTTGGAGTTTCTTTTTCTGTTATCTCATTGTTCTTTGTAACTAGGATTCTCCAAACTTTTCCTTGGTAACTAAAAAGAGGTATCTCAGCAAGAGTTATCTCAAAGTTGTGGTAAGAGATAGTTTCCATTCTCATTAAATAAAGGGGATAAATAATCTTTGCAGTTAATGAATGCATGCTTATAATTCCTTTTTGATGAAACCTTCAGTATACTTTATGTGCTCTTCATGTATTAAAAGTTTCAGTTTTATGGTAGAAGAACAAAGATGCTTTGTTTGTTGTGGCTTTGGTTTTGCACATGAATTGGCTTCCTTACATTAAGGAAGGTAATGAGTAAGTTCTAGAATCTGGATTTGTGCTTAGTATGGAAATATACTAAATTGGTTATAATTTTCAAATATACTGTCCCACATCAGCATTCATTATACATTTTGCTTTCAGCAGTAGAGCATATGTATTCTTATAATTTACTCTTTTTTATTTTAAAGATTTTATTGGGGAATTGGGGGAGGGGAACAGCATTGGAATCGGGGAAGGGGAACAGACAAGTTGCCGTCCTTTTGTTCTTCAGTCTAGTTGTGGAGGACTAATTTACTCTTAATAAACAATTTTTTTGAGGGGTCTGCCTGGATGGAAGACCTAGGCATAACAAATTTAGAAGAAACTTCTTCCATATAATGCTCACTTCACCTCTCAGCTATGGTTAGTTGAGGCACATAGAAGAAATGGTTCTGCTAGGGTTTGAAAACTCAGGTACATGAAGCCAGGCAGGTAGTGAAAATGAGTGAACTGAAGTGTTTATGGAGCTTGGAGAAACTGAAGAGTAAGTACATGCCTTGTCTAATGGGACAGTGTCTTCTTAGCTTTAAGTGATTGTTGTAATTTAGGACTGTGAGCCCAGTCTTGCCAGGGCTTCTTATTTTACAAGAGAAACTGGAAAGCTTAGATGAGTAATCTTTTCATTTTTAACATATTATGCAAACTTCACAGAATAAACACATTTGTGGGCCAGGTCTGCCCTGTAAGGCACCATCTTGCTATCTTTTGGCTTTACTTTTGTGTATTCCTTACGGTTTTTATGATAATCATTTTCATTCTGTGTTGCTTCTGGCACAGGTAAGTTTATTTTACTAGATATTTAGCCTAGAAATTTAAATATTGAATCTAGTACCTTTCCGATGTAATTGTGACATTAAAAACAAACAGGTAATGGACAGTAAATCACTTGTAAAAAGTTAAACTTGTCAGAGTAACAGATTCACTAGAATAACACAATCATCATCAGAATAGTGATTCATATCATTAAAATTTTAAAGTATAAATGAGGAAGAGTAGCATATATTTATGTGCGTAATAGTTATCTTTGGAATAAAAAGGACATTTGGTTATGGATTGCACAATGTGGTTTGCAGTAAAAACTAACAGTGCAACTATATAATTTGTCTTAATCTGTACCAGGGAACATTAAGAGATGTATTACTAGTGATTCTTGGATTACAGACTTTTATGTTAAAAAGGAAAAGCATAAATAAAGCACATTTTATGCATTTATATTGTTTATTTTGGAAAACTTCATAGAAAGAGCGAAGAGAGAATTTTTTTTCATAAAATTGTTTCTTTAATGCTATTTATCAACTTTATTGACTTACATTTACTCTAAAACTCACTAATTTTAAATGTACAATTTGATTAGTTTTGGTAACTGTGTAGTTACGTAACAACAATCATGATATAGAACATTTCCATCACCCTAGAGTGCTTTCTCTTGCCCCTTTGCTGCAGTCATCTTTTCTCCAGCCCTTGGCCCCTGGCAACCACTTATCTGTTTTCTTATCACTATTGTTTTGCCTTTTCTAGAATTTACTATATTTATGGGATCATACAGTGTAGTCTTTTGTGTTTGGCTTCTTTTAGTTAGCATAATGCTTTAGAGATTAACTTGTGTTGTTGCATTGTTCCTTCTAATTGCTGAGTAGTATTCCACTGTATAACTATTTGTTTATCCATTTACCACTTGATGGATGTTTGGATCATTTTTGTTTTCTGGCTGTTATGAATTGAACGCTATGAAGTTTTGTATATAGGTATTACAGATATGTTTTCATTTCTCTGAATTATAATATATGGTAAATGTATTTGTACTGTTTCTGGTGTCAAATGTGTAGGTTTTTTCTGCACTGACAACCAGTTGTGACATCAACTCAGTGTCCTATAATTCAGTTCAATTCTGACAATACTTACCTACCTAGAGATGACATAAACCTCACAGGTGAAAGACTCGGTCCTACAAGACTGCCCCCACATCAGACATCAGTTGCAAGTCCCAGGTTGCCCCACATGTAGTTCTGACTGACCAGCTATAAATCAGGTGTTCCCATGACTCTCTCCTCTGGTTCAGTAACTTGCTAGAACTGCTCACAGAACCCAGGAAAGCACTTTACTTATGTTTACTGGTTTATTATAAAGGATACAACTCAGGACAGTCAAATGAAGAGATGCACAGAGCAAGGAATGGGCGTGGGGGAGGTGTGGTGGCACAGGGCTTCCATGTCTGCTTTAGACACACACCCCCCTCCCAGCACATGTGCGCACTAACCTGGAAGCTCCGACCCCTGCCATTTAGGGTTTTTGCGGCAGCTTCATTATACAGGCTTGGTGGATTAAATCATTGACCATTGGTGATTAACTCAAATCTTCCAGACTTCTCCCCTCCCAGAAGTTTGCGATGCGGGGGATAAAAGTTCCACCCCTTAATCATGCCTTGGCTTTTCTGGGAACTAGCACCCATCCTGTAGCTATCTAGGGGGTCACCAGTCATTAGCATATAAAAGATACTCTTACACTCCTGCGATTCCAACCGTTTTAAGAGTTCTTTGTCAGGACTCTGAACAAAGACCAAATATATATTTATCACAGTATTATGTTTACCTTATAAAGTGACTGTACCATTTTGCATTTCTACCAGCAGTGTATGAAAATTTCAGTTTCTTCATATCTTCACCAGTATTTGGTGGTGTCATTATTTTTAAACATAGCCATTCTAATGTGTGTGTAGTGGTATTGCATTGGGGTTTTTAATTTGTGTTTCTCTAATGACATGAAAAGATTATTGGCAGCGTTTTTTTTGTTGTTGTTGTTTTTTAAAGATTTTATTGGGGAACTAGGGGAGGGGAACAGCGTTGGGGAACCGGGAAAGGGGCACAGACAAGTTGGTGTCCTTTTGTTCTTCAGTCTAGTTGTGGAGGACGTCGCTTCACTGGCCCATGTTGGTATCATCATTACGGTATCATCATTACGCTCTTCCCGGGTGAGGCAGTTGCTTGCTTGCCATTGGACGGCCTCTCACAGTGGCTCACAGCAGCTCATGAAAGCGCACGCCAGCTGCCGGCCAGCCCCACTGTAGCCTACGCCATCGCCGTCAACTTACGGCAGTCCAACTCTGGGTCGAGCTGTTGTTCACCATCCCAGCCGCAGCGTCACTGGCCCATGTGGGATCTGAACTGGGGTCCTGCTGCTCAGAGCTGGCATCTCAAGCCAACTCCTAACCAACACGCCACTCAGCCGGCCCCAAAGTCTTGTACTTAAAGACCTTATAGTCTTGTTGGTATGGCAAGATTTACATAAGTGGCAGTTAAAGAAGCAGTGTGGTATAATCAAGCCCAGAAACCAGGAGCCTGTGGCTTTAGATTCTAAGAATGCCTTATTTCTGTTATTAAATATCAGTGTGACCTTAAACATATTAAATTCTCTACGTCTCATCTCCTTCCATTTCAAGATGAGCTCATGGTACTAAATAATATTTAGTGTTACTTTTAATTTGAATATGCCTCAAATTAAACTTGCTGTACTTCCCAGTCTTTTTCATGGCACACATAGAAAATTAAAGTATTGGGTTGTCGGAAAAATCATGATGCATTTTTGCAACGAAAAACGTAGGAAAAATAATGTCATGACTTTTCCGACAACCCAATACCTGCACAGCAGAGCAGGATAAAGTGATGACATGTTTACAGTGAGGTAGTTGATCCCATCACCCTTGGCCCTGCATGGCCACTTGGAGGGTTGAGGTGATCAATATCTACAGCATACTTATAGCCCATTCTTATCAGTTAAAAGCTTTGATAAAGAACAATATATAATCAGATATTACTGAAATTAAGGGCAGTAGAAGTTCAGGAAAAGGAGAGCTAAGTATGGGGTCAAGTTACTGATGTTTTTTTAATTTTTTATGAGGGCAGTGTCACTGGCCCTCATATGTGGGATCCGAACCGGGGCCGCTGTCGTCCCAGGCCAGCGCTTAACCACTGTGCCACTCGGCCGGCCCTTGATGTTTTTTTTTTTTTTTTTTAAAGAATATGCTCCTTGGAAGAGGTTTTAGAAGTATGGGGCACAGTCAGTATAGATCTCCATCCTAAGACAACACAATACATGCAAATTTCAAGTTTCAAAATAGCTGAGATTGCCATTAAAAGGGCAGAAGAAAAAAGAAAATCCCAATTGTGAGCCCCTAGAGAGCTAGGACCATGCATTAGTTTTCTTTATTTATATCCCACATAGTGCCCTACAGCCTAACCAGTATGAGGACTAGTGAGACATTTAGAGGAAGTAATGAGAGCTAAGATTGGAATAGTGTATGATTATATATAGCTGATTTTTAAAATTTAAATTTAGGGGTGATGTCTTTGATTTAACATTATGAATACAAAACTAAGTAATTTTGATAATGTGTGATTGGATGTAGGGAGCCCTCATTACAGATTTTTAAAAGGGGGCTTACATGTTGAAAATACCATATTTGATTTTTTTGGAATAGATTTATGTTCAAGATGGAATGAAATAGGAAGAATACAGCTAAGGTATTAGGGAGCTGAGCTAAGAAATTAATATCATGTAGTATAAGAATCCACCAACTTACAAAACAACATTCAATTGTTCTTTTCTATGGAAAAGTCGTTTTGAATTTCAGTGGTAGAAACGGTTTGTAGATTCCCATGCTAGCCCCCAGATTCCATTCCTCCAGAATCTAGATGAAATATTATACATTATTTCACAATTACAGTGGTAACTACATAGTGAAATAATGCTATTTAAATATCCTTATTTTATAAACATTAACAATGAATGAAATTTTTTTGCTATAAATTCTGAGAAAGAGGAAACTTAATTAGAGGGAAATGAGAAGGTGGATACAAACTTTGGAGGCTTAAGGGGAAGTTTGAGGTGAGTGGTCCTGGTTCTCTGTTAAGGAAGATTACTATCACCTCAGAGCTCACTGCATCGTTTTCCTGTTTATAGGTGAATTTAGAAAAAGCAATATACCTTTATTAGGCTGTAATTAGGGAAGTTTTGGGGGATTCCTTTTGAGAGGGAATTTTTTGTAATGCCTGGCAAAATCTAGAAATTAGAGGAAAGTGTTGAGGCAGGCGGATAGGGTAGAAGGGGAGGTAGGATTATTCTTCCTGGTAATTCCCACTCTTTGGTGGCTAAACCACACTTGATAGAATCATGGTTTCCAGGTGTACGAATGGATTTCCTGTGCAACAGAATTGGATAGCTGTGGTCAGGGAACAGGGGAAAGAAAGGCAGGCACCACCTGTCACTTCTCTCCCGCACTGCAGGTCCTATGCACTGCCTCAGCCGCTTTCCCCAGGCTGGCACCTCAGAGTAGAAAGATCAGCAGGAACTTGAGATTGCTTTCCCCAGTGGCCCATATCTCTACAGAGTGGAATTGGGGCTGGGCCTACCTGGAAGGACTTCCCAACCAAGGCCAGTATCAGAAAAGGCACACAGAGCTCAGTGCTTGCTGCTGTCTGGAGTTCATGTTTGAAGTAGCTCTCATAAACCCAATGTTTCTATTCTTTTTCTTTGAGGGCAGTGTCACTGGCCCTCATATGTGGGACCCAAACCGGGACCGCTGGCATCCCAAGCCAGTGCTTAACCACCGTGCCACTCGGCCGGCCCCCAGTGTTTCTATTCTTAAGCAGTAGCAAATAATTTGTTGTCTTTAGAGTTTGTGGATTACCAAGGGTTTATAAATGAGGGACTCTGCCCTCCATGGTAAATCACAGCAAGATAGTGTCCTGCTGTTTTCAAATGAAAGGGAGAGTTCTAAGATTGAACCTTAGAACTGTGAGCAAAACCCGAAAGGCAGGCAGAAATGAGGTGGTGGAAAAGGTAATTCCTGTTGCTGACCACAAGGTGGTGCCCCAGGCCAGGATAAGTAGGTGGAAGTGACTATGAGGGTTTTGACAGGATAAATAGGGAATTATAACTTGAAAAGTAACTAGTACAGGAGATCATTAGGATATAGGTTGGGTTGACTACAGTGACTGTGATATAGTAGTAATAGATGCTCTTTGTAAATAATTGAACTGAAATGATAACTATGGAAATGGAACAGACAATAAAAGAGCAGGTAGGATTAACAACATTGGAATAAAAAATAAAGGTAAAATTTAAAACTTAATATTTGCTGGGCCGGCGAAGTGGCGCATTGGTTGAGCGCTGGTTTTGGGATGCCAGCGGCCCCGGGTCGGATCCCACATGAGGGCCAGTGACACTGCCCTCTACAGCTAACAACAGCTCCACCTGGAGCTGGGCTGTGCGAGCCCCGGTGATGGTGTGGGCTGCAGCCCCTGCTGCAGTGGCCTGCCATAGGCTACAGTGAGTGGCCTGCAGCCAGCATGAGTGGCTGGCAGCCAAGCGTGAGCTGCCAATAGCCGCGGTGAGCGACATCCAGAGGCCAGCGACCGATCTGCCTCATCCGGGAAGAGCGCAATGACGATACCAACAGTGAAGCAACATCCTCCGCAACTAAACTGAAGAACAAAAAGACAGCAACTTGTCTGTTCCCCTTCCCCGATTCCCCAATGCTGTTCCCCTCCGCCAATTCCCCAATAAAATCTTTAAAAAAAAACACAAAAACCTAATATTTGCTTAGAATACTAGTTCCTAGATAATGTTCATTTTCCCACAAAACAGTTGAAAAATTATATTTTTCTGATGAAAACTAACAGAGACCTTTAATTTCTGTATATTTAGTGTCAGGTCGCTGACACTGTCAAAAGGAATATTTTATTCCCTGTCGAGGGAATAACATGGAACTGGAAAGTTGGGAATAAGTTAAAGATGAAGATATATTTTGGCTTTTTCGTTATTCTCTATTAAAGATACTTTATAGTGCAAAACTTGCTTGCCAAAGCATGTAACTTATAGGTTCATTGACCCCAGCTAAGAAGTTCAGAATCGGTTTCCTTTAACAGAGTATATTTATATCATGGCCCAAAAGATATTATGATCATCCTTAATTATCTTATGTTGACATTTAACACATTGTTTGTGGGAAACTAGTAAACTCGTCATATCGCTCAAATGCCCGCTTACAATGTGAATGTGGGAAACGAGTAAACTCGTCATATCGCTCAAATGCCCGCATACAATGTGTTAATATGGTTGTCCTAACAGTGAAGTTGAAGGTATAGATAGGATGTTCTTGAACTTGATCAATGTGTCACGCAAAGTATATCATCATAGGGATGGTTCTTAAAGCTTTTTGTTTGTTTTTTTTAAAGGGATCTTTTTTTTTTTTTTTAAAGATTTTATTGGGGAATTGGCGGAGGGGAACAGCGTTGGGGAATTGGGGAAGGGGAACAGACAAGTTGCTGTCTTTTTGTTCTTCAGTTTAGTTGCAGAGGATGGTGTTTCACTGTTGGTATCGTCATTGTGCTCTTCCCGGATGAGGCAGATCGGTCACTGGCCTCTGGATGTCGCTCACCGCAGCTATTGGCAGCTCACTCTTGGCTGCCAGCCGCTCACGCTGGCTGCGGGCCACTCACTGTAGCCTATGGCAGCCCACTGCAGCAGGGGCTGCAGCCCACACCATCACCGGGGCTCGCACAGCCCAGCTCCAGGTGGAGCTGTTGTTAGCTGTAGAGGGCAGTGTCACTGGCCCTCATGTGGGATCCGAACCGGGGCCGCTGGCATCCCAAAACCAGCGCTTAACCAATGCGCCACTCGGCCGGCCCTAAAGGGATCTTTTTTAAAAAGATTTTTATTGGGGAATTGAGGGAGGGGAACAGCATTGGGGAACCGGAGAAGGGGAACAGACAAGTTGCTGTCCTTTTGTTCTTCAGTCTAGTTGTGGAGGACGTTGCTTCACTGGCCCATGTTGGTATCATCATTGCGCTCTTCCTGGATGAGGCAGATTGGTCGCCAGCCTCTGGACGGCTGCTCACAGCGGCTCTTGGCAGCTCACCCCGGCTGCCAGCCACTCACGCTGGCTGCTGGCCGCTCACTGTAGCCTATAGCAGGGGCTGCAGCTATGCCTTCCTGGGGATTCACAGCAGCCCAGCTCCAGGTGGAGCTGTAGTTCACCATCTTAGCTGTAGAGGGCAGTGTCACTGCTCCTCATGTGTGGAATCCTAACCAGGGTCACTGGCGTCCCAAGCCAGCTCTTAACCAACGTGCCACTCTTCTGGCCCTTTTTTTTTTTTTTTAAATCTGAGTTACATGCCTTCTGTTCTAAGCAGTGGCTTTTATGATGAAGGCTCAATGTAATGCAGAGTTTACTCTAAGTTAAATTTAACTTTCCTTTCTTTTGTGTTGTAAGATAGATACAGATGTTAGAATAATTAGACCTCTAAAGAAATATAGTATGTTACCTAACTTCTGCTTTCCTCTTTTATTCACAAGATATTTGGGTACTTTACCAGCAGCCTTGAAGCTTAGGAGTGAGGGAGGAAAATTTTGGCATCCAACATCTACTAGTCTTTTTTTTTGTTTTTGTTTTTTTGTTTTTTTGGTTTTTTTTGAGGGCAGTGTTACTGGCCCTCATATGTGTGACCGGGGCCGCTGGCTTCCAAGGTCAGCGCTTAACCACCGCGCCACTCGGCTGGCCCCAACATCTACTAGTCTTTTAATTAATCAGAATACTTGTGAGTGTTAACTTCCAAAGACTCATAGGTAGGTAGGTAGACAGACAGACAGGACAGACCAGGATCATATATTACATGATATAATCACTAGAACAGACTGATTTTTCTTCAGAGATCACAGTACAGCATTTTATCTCAAGAAAAGTGACTTTGGCCAAGTTAATACAATGTTGGACTTAGTATTTGTGAACAGTTGACTTTTTTTGATGTTACATCATCATGACCTGTGATCTCATCAATCAGTGGGAGCTGACTAGATTTCACTTTCAAACTTTCATACTTCAGATAACTGTGTGTGTGTGTGTGTGTGTATACATATGTGCATATATTATGCATTAATTTATATCTCATTTTGTATATAGATAGATTTTGAAAATATATTTTATTAATAGAATCATTTTACATATATAAAAGATGTTTGGTGTTTAAAATTATTTTTATGACAAATCTCTTTGCAAAAAGATTAAGAATTTGCTGGTTTATAGGTTATAAAAATATTCATAGTTCAGCCAAAGAGCAAATCAAATATTTATTAAAAACTGACAGGGCCGGCCGAGTGGCACATTGGTTAAGAGCTGGCTTGGGAGCGCGAGTTCTGAGCAGCAGGGCCCCTGTTGGGATCCCACATGAGGGTCAGTGACACTGCGCCCTCTACAGCTAAGATGGTGAACAACAGCTCCACCTGGAGCTAGCTGCCGTGAGTCACTGGTGATGGCGTAGGCTGCAGATAATGCCAACATGGGCCAGTGAAGCAATGTCCTCCACAACTAGACTGAAGAACAAAAGGACAGCAACTTGTCTGATCCCCTCCCCCTATTTCCCAATAAAATCTTTAAAGAAAAAAAAGAACAACTGACAAGTACATTTTATCATAGTAACATCTTACCGGGATAAGGAGCCCCGACACAGATTTCAAAATTGTAATGATGAAGAAGCCAAGAATTAAGAAACCTTGGGTTACAAAATGAATCCCTTGCAACACAAATGGTTTTTAGCCAATAGATCACTGGTTGTTGCTAAGTGATTAGCAAAGACTCATAGGGATAATCCTGACAAAGTCCTCAGTTTACAGGTCGAAAGATGTTAAAACCTGCCTGAGGTTAGACATCTAATGAGTGATACCATAGATCCCTGGGTTACCTCTGATTCTGTGTTCAGTATTCCTGCCTCTTTATACTCTTGACCATTTCAGAGAACCAAAGAATACCAGTTCTGCCAAGCACAGGGCAAGAAAAGGGGAAAAGAAACTTTTTACTTTTCTTCAGATTTTGGTCATTAGATCAGATTTTTTAATGAGATCAGAAATCTAAGAGCAGTGACAAAGGTTGATTTCATCACTTCCCCTTTTAAAATAACTTGTCATCTTTTTCAGATGAGTAGCAGTGGAAATAAAATACTGTAATGATTCCCTAGAGTTATTTTAACACTGTTCATGAAAACATGAGCAGTAACATTCTGGATACTCAGATATTGAAACAAAATAATCAGAAAAAAGAGTAGTTAATTATTTACACAGTATGTAAGATAAGGCCCCTTCTGTTTAGTGAGATAGCCAGTTAAATAAACAGTCTCCATGGAGCTATTTCTGCCCTGTGAGGTTGAGGGTAGGGTGGAGAAGAAAGCTCACATTAAAACCTCAGAATAACCACAATATAATGTTGCAGAATTACAGTTAAGAAAGGGGACGAAGGGTGAGAACCATCTCTCTGTCATCTTTCTTATTGCCATAAAACACCAAGAATCCTGCCCTGAGAATACTGAATTTTAATGACTCATTTGATAATTGAGACTCTTTTTCATGTAGCTGGTAGTAATCTTTGCAACAATGTTTTATGAAAGTGAATTTAATATTGTTACATGGTTCTATACTCAGTTTGTTGAGTATATAATATATGCAAGACCTTTTAATGTGTGTGTGTGTGTGTGTGAGAGAGAGAGAGAGAGAGAGAGAAAGAGAGAGAGAGAGAGATGGAATTTAAATTACATGTCAGCTTTTTGAAGTAGGTCTGATCTCCATTTTTACAAATGAGGTAATTAGGGCTTAGGGAAATTTTTTAATTTGCCTAAGACCAGAGAGCTAGTAGTACATGGCTGTGTCTACGTTCTTGACTCATTCTACTACAGCTCAGATGCCTCAGTATTGTAAATTTTTATTATGTACTTAGTATGAAAAATATAATATAAAGGTAGTGAGTGTAGAAGATCTTAGAAGGATCTAGACTATCCAAAAGCTGGTAACTTGCCAACTAGTTGGAAGATACATCTAAGTAGATTAATTTTCCTAAAACACCTAAGGAAAAAAAATTCAACAATTTGTCTTAACAATTAAAGTAAGATTTGAAGCCCAGTAACTAACTCGTAGTAGAACTGAATAAAGGAGAAATTTAGATAAGAGAAAGAAGTAAAAGTTTCCCATTGCTTTCCATATCTATTGTCAATAGAAGCACAGAAGGCACCATAGCCTTTCTAACCTCCCCAAACAGTTCTGTAAGGTAGGAAATGAGAGGCAATTGGCTGATTTATCTTTGCTTCCAGGTAATCTGAAAGCAGGTAACCTGGCAGTTAGTAGCAATGATTATTTGTAATTCTATGTTTTTGGTTATTTTCCTCCTGCCAAGTTGCTATAGCCATCTGGAAGGGTAAACCAAGAGTACTGAAGCATTGTCCTAAGAAAGTTCTACTTTTTTTTTTTTTGAGCCTCCTTAACACAACATCTTAGGTTGAGAGTGACTTTTACAGTCATCTTACTCAGTTCTGTAACATATAACATAAGTGGTTATATGGCCTCTCAGAATCTCCCAAAGAAACCCATTCTACTAGTAGATTCCCCTGTTAGGCAAATCTAACATATTAAACTGAAGTCTGGTTCTCTGTCTTTCTCGTTAAGACCAGTCAGAATATATAATGCCTCTGCAGCATGAATTGCTTCCACAATGTCTCTGGATAGTTCCTTTTCTAGGCTAATACTCCTTAGTCCTTGGGATATTCTTTTTTTATTTTTTTAATTCAACAAATATTACTGAACCAAGCATTCTAAGTGTTAAAATGCAATAGTGAATCCTCACTACAGACACTGTAGTGTGACGTATTATTATCTCATAAACTATATGTGAGGAAACAGCAGATGGAGGTTGAAGCGACTTGTCAAGTTCACGCAATTAGTAAAATGTTTTCTGGACATCAGAACCAAGTCTTTCTAGCTCCAAAAGTCATGCTTTTGACCACTGTTCCTTTCTGCTGTGAGTCTTGCCAAGATTAATCTCGTAGCATTCAATAATGCCTTGAGTAGCTAGCTCAAGGAGAATGCTAACCCAAAGAACGACTTTTAAATATCTTCTTGCTATGAGATTTTGGGGTTTCTTGAGATGTTAAATGAATTTGGTCCCTGGGCTCCACCAGGAAACTCCAAATCGAGTAGATCCTTGACAGTCACAGATTTAAATTTGTGATTTCAACAATTCGCTAAGGAAATATGGACTGCTTCACAAATTTGAATATCCTTATTCAGGGTCCACGCTAATTTTCTCTGTATTGTTTCAATTTTAGTGTATACATATATCTGCTGAAACAAGCACTGGGGTGGTCTTTCACATCATAATTTTGAATACTGGTCCATCAGCTCTTGATTGCTCCAGTTCTTCAGTATTCCTCTTAAATTGTGGTCTCCAGTTACAGCAGAGGCTAGAGCTGAACTATCACTTTTCCTAATTCTGAGGTACTATATACTTCTTTTCATACGCACAATTTCATTTTAAAATTGTTTTTCCTTTTTGCGATCTGAGTTATTTTTCATATCTTTAATTTTCATTTGGTCAAAGTCAAATAATTTAATTTGAAGCAATTGAAATTTTTATAGTTAGTGCTTTTAAAAATATAGATGATTAGTAATTTTGAGAGTGTTAGAAGACTTTTTCTAGAGAACTTTTCTCATTTCTAAAATATTTGCTTTTAAGAGTGAGTGTTTTCAAATTCTACCTTCTCTTGATATGGTGTTAAACATGAAGCAGAATATCACTTAATATTTCCTACCTCCAACACCACATGCTCCAGGACTGAATTTTCCTTGCTTTATATTTATAGTACTATTTAATACATAGCCATGTTCTTCAGAATACTTAAGAAAGATTTGTGGGGGCCGGCCGAGTGGCGCATTGGTTGGGAGCTGGTTTTAGGACGCCAGCAGCCCCGGTTCGGATCCCTTATATGAGGGCCAGTGACACTGCCCTCTACAGCTAACAACAGCTCCACCTGGAGCTGTGCTACGAGCCCCTGCGATGGTGTGGGCTGCAGCACCTGTTGCAGTGGGCTGCCATAGGCTACAGTGAGCGGCCAGCAGCCAGCGTGAGTGGCTGGCAGCCAGCGTGAGCTGCCAGTAGCCGCGGTGAGTGACATCCAGAGGCCTGCGATCGATCTGCCTCATCTAGGAAGAGTGCAATGACGATACCAACATGGGCCAGTGAAGCAACGTCCTCTGCAGCTAGACTGAAGAACAAAAGGACAGCAACTTGTCTGTTCCCCTTCCCCGATTCCCCAACACTGTTCCCCTCCTCCAATTCCCCAGTAAAATCTAAAAAAAAAAAAAAAAAAAAAAAAGACAGAAAGTTTTGTGACGTGCTTAATTAAGAATCCAGTCATTTGCGGGCTGGCCGAGTGGCTCAGTTGTTAAGAGCTGGCTTGGGAAGCCAGTGGCCCCGGTTCGGGTCCCACATATGAGAGCCACTGACACTGCCCTCAAAAAAAAAAAAAAAGAATCCAGTCATTTGTTACACTTAGATCTTCAGGTACTTTTGGGTTTTTTTAAAGTTTTTAATTTTGTATTTTATTTTTTTACTTTCGATTTTTAATCAGTGATTTTTGTTTTGTTTTGTTTTGTTTTGTTTTTTTGCAAAGCATTGTGTTCTTTAATGTCTGTTTGGCGATTTCTGAAATCCAAAGAAATTTTGTCTTTTTAAAAAAATAATTCCCAGTTCAAAATAATAGAAATTTCAGACTAGTGAGGTAAAAGAAGCCTCTGGAATTACAGTATCTCTGAGGAAATCAGCTGTGGTGATGTGGGATGGTCTGGGACGGCAGGGGCCTGACAGGCAGAAAGTCTTGTTAGCAATTTCTTTATTTTTAGGATAGCAAGTTAGCTAACGTTGCTTGTCTGTCATATTTGTGATTTCACGATCTGCTTGGACTTAACATCAATATTTTTAAAAGTATTATTCTAAAGTGTTGGCACTTTTGTTGAAGCTGTTGGACAAATTTGATCCTACAATGTAAATTTGTGATCTGGAAAGCATCATCTGACATTTCAATATTGCTTTCCTGGTTTGGAGGGGAATTGTTTTAGTTTGAGAGAAATTTCCAGATTTAATTTCTGAGCTAGAGTGCTTTTTTTCTTTTTTTTAGAGAGCTAGAGTCTTAATCAGATGTTAACAGTTGTATTTGAACTTAAACCTTCTTTTTAGCAGATGTCAGTACCAGGGAATTAATGCATTTCCTGGCTTACTTGGGAACAATGTTAGGAAGCTTTCGTACCATGATTTTGTACCTCTTCTGATATCTTCTGGTACTGCTGAGAGTATTCTTTGATGAAATTCCTAATTCTTCTGCCTTTGTACTAATGATTCTTACTGCCTGCACACTTTATTTTAAACACCATTTTCTTGGTTAATCCTAATATACTTCTGAAGTCTTATTTTTAATTACCAACCAGGTTATGGAACTAATTCTTAACAGATGGCCTAAACTCTGAAATTTGCAGGGATTTTTTTTTTTTTTTTTAGAGGGCGGTGTCACTGGCCCTCATATGTGGGACCCGAACCGGGGCCGCTGGCTTCCCAAGCCAGCGCCCAACCACCGCGCCACTCGGCCAGCCCATCTTGCAGGGATTCTTAATGGTTAGTAAATAACTTCAGGATTTTTACTTTGGTGATAAAGTTGTTTTGATTTTAAATAACAGAAAGTTGACAATGTGCCTTGAAACCTAATTTAAGTGTGCTTTCCTTTTTAAAGATTCTAGATATAGCAGCTTTCCAAAGACTCAGTCTTCATTTTCTTTCCTGTTTTTAGACTATTATTGATGATAACATGAACATTTTCTTTAAAAACAAAGTATTTCCTATATCTGGCTATACATAGTACTGCATTTTGATAGTATGCTCTAAATAGTAGCATACTTGAAAAGCTAATTTCAAGGATAACAATATCATTTTATTTTTTTAATTAAATTAAATTAAATTTTTTATTGGGGAACAGCCATGGCCATTACTTTCATGCTATAATGGCACAGTTGACTCTTTGAGGGAGGAGGAAGCTTACAGTGGCCCATGCAGGGATCAAACCGGCAGGCAACTTTGGTGTTATCAGCACGACACTCTAACCAACTGAGCTAACCAGTCATCCCAAGGATAACAATACCAGTTTATTTTATTTATTTATTTTTTTAGAAGTTGAAAAGTTTATTTAAGAAGGAAGGCACTGGCCGAGAAATTAACATCATTTTAAATATTAATTGAAATACATTTGATATCTTCTTGGGATCACTTTCAATGTTACTATTCTGAGGAAACCTAGCTTAGGCCTTTAAATGTTGATAAATTCAGTCAAATTAGATTTAAGTTTTAGAGTTAGGTTGGAGGGATAACGAAAGATGTTGTAGGTCTTTATCTGCCTCTGGGTGTGTGTGTGTGTGTGTGTTTGTATGTACATGCACAATTGCTGCATGCATGTTGTAAGTTTGATGGAGAGTTAGACGATCCATTTCTCTGCCACTAGCTCTGCGCTTCATTGCTGAGAAAATCACTTTATTATTTTGATATTTTAAAAGATTATTTGGGTGACATTAAGTTCTGATGCTAAATAATTATACCTGGTTGATGGTACACTGATTATGAGTATTTAATATATGTTGAAGGTCCATAATTATATAGGTAGGCCCCTTATGACCTAGTATTTCTTTAAAAAATAAAAGACATTAACTATCTAGTATAGTGGCCTCCAAATTATTTTGCTTACCCTCACCTTTAAGCATGTCTCTAACATTTTTATGTTTAGTTTTAAATTATACACATTCAATTGTTCCTATATATTATGTACATCATATAACACACAAAAAAACACAGAAAACAAATTAAAAGGATGAAATATAAAATATAAATGGAAGTTGTAATGTTTCTTTCCACAGCCCATTGGATTGTCTTAGACCAAGATTAAAAGTTAGAATAATTCCCCTTTAAAGAATTTTTGGATAATATGAAAATCATTTATACTTGCCCTAGGAATGTGACAATAGGACAATATAATTACAGATTTTACAACAGAGCTGTCCAGCTTTGAGGTAGTCTGTCTCGGGATGATCAGGCAAAGGCTAGAGAACCACACATCATGCATATGGTAGAAAATATCCATGACTTCAATCAAGAGTTGGTCTAAACAATCTCTGATATCCCTCCTAAGATTCTGTGACTTTTGATAGGAATCCACAGGTTGAGCACTTAAATTTAAAACACTGCAGAAAAGTTCGGCTGTGGATGAAAATCTGGCTCAGGAGTACACTGGAAGATTGTTCAATTTATTCATTCGAATCTTCTGCTCAGAACTTTTCCTGCTGTCTTAGAAATTTCATGGTTTCTGATTCTCAAGCCATCTCCACAAAGGAAGAAGTTTCAAGTCCGCTTTCTAAGCGTATAGCCTGATTATATAGGAGAGTAAATATATAAGCAGTAAGGAATACCAGCCAATGGACTAGTTCTCTTGCTCTGCTTCATTCTACCAAAAAAAAGAGAGAACTTGGGCCGGCGAGGTGGCTCGTTGGTTAAGAGTTGGTTTGGGAGTGTGAGCTCTGAGCAACAGGGTTGCTGGTTCAAATCCCACATGGGCCACTAAGCTGTGCCCGAGCTGAGCTGCTTCTGAGCTGCCAGTGGGTGGCTGAATGGCTCAGTTGGGTAGAGTGCGTGCTCTTAACAACAAGGTTGCCAGTTTGACTCCTGCATGGGATGGTGGGCCGTGCCTCTCTCCCCCCACCCCACCACGAGCTGACGGGCTTGATTTGGAGCTGATGGGTCCTGGAAAAAACACCGTGTTCCCCTTCCCCAACACTGTTCCCTTCCCCAATTCCCCAATAAAATCTTAAAAAGGAGAGAGAGAACATGAAAACAAGTTTAGAAGGATGAACAATTATTTTAAAATGCACAGATGACTTAATAAATATATATTATATATGTATATATATATATATATATATATGTCTATATATTTTTAAATATTTTATTGGGGAATTGGGGGAGGGAACAGCATTGGGGAATCGGGGAAGGAAAACAGACAAGTTGTTGTCCGTTCTTCAGTCTAATTGTAGAGGACGTCGCTTCACTGGCCCATGTTGGTATTATCATTGCAGTTTTCCCGGCTGAAGCAGATTGGTCACCGGCCATTGGACAGCCGCTAACTGTGGCTGCCGGCCACTCACGGTAGTTCATGGCAGCCCACTGCAGCAAGGCCTGCAGCCTACGCCATCACCGGCGACTCATGGCAGCCCATCTCCAGGTCAAGCTGTTGTTCACTGTCTTAGTTGTAGAGGACGCAGCGTCACTGGCCCTTGTGTGATCCAAACTGGCGCCTCTGCTGCTCAGAGCTTGCTTTCCCAAGCCAACTTTTAACCAAGGAGCCACTTGCCTGGCCCAGTAAATATATTTTTTTAATTTGTGTAATTTCCTCTAACATAAAATTCTATTTTAGTAAGAATAATTATTCTGCAGTAGAAATTGAACAGCTTCACCTTTCTAAGCTCAAAATTGAATCACCTTAAAAACAAAAAAACTTAGCCTTCCCACCCCCTTCCTTTTTTTTTTTCTTTTTGGTGAGAGAATGGTTGTTTAGTGAAATCCAGCTAGCAAAGATAAGTTGGCAATAAACTTAGAGCTTCTTCACATCCTTATCTTGATTTGAGCATTGTGAATGTGACTGCAGTGCTACAGGGGAGTGCTTAAGTTTCTGCTGTGGTGATGGTTTTCTTTCCTGGTTTATGTAATACCCTGTTAGCGCTCCTTGTTAACACACAGGCAGAAGGCCTTCTGCACCAGTGAATCTAAGAGTTGTGAATATTAGAATCACTAAAACTTGTGATTTGTTTTTTAAGGCTAACCTGCGTTTGAGAAGATTTCCATCTCAGCAGCACTTTAAAAAAAAAAAATACAAGATACACAAAATTAATGACCATAAAAGTGAAGGAGATTCGGAATTCTGACCTGTTTACTTCTGAGCATTTCTTTACAAAAAGCTTAACAATAGAGTAGTGCATCAGAGGCACTGAAGATCGGTGTAACCTCTCCCATATGGGTGCTCTGTGGGAAATGTTCTCTAGAACTTGAATGAAATGGAAGCTATTAGAACATATACAATTGTAGGGAGCACGCTCGTGGTTTATTTTAAAAAGTCTCATGTTAATTATCTATGCAAATACACATTTAAATAACCACCTGATCATAGTGTAGGACTAGAATATCGTAAACATTGTTTTCTGGCTTAAGCTCACCAGAGGCTTTCCAACAACATTAAACTTGTTTTTGATGGTTATAGATTGTTCAGAGCACTACTATACATTTTTCTATGCAAAAGAATAACAATGTCCAGATTTTTTATTCTTTGGAACTCTTTGCTACAAGGATGCAAAACAGCTGAAGAAAACAATCTCCTAATTTTGTTATTGTAAGTGTGATTGTTTATGACTAAACATTTCTTTGATAAGCTTTTTCCACTTTCCGTATTCCTTGGGTGTCATGTATTGTCTTTACATAACTTGTCATGAGTTATACCAAAAATTCAAATTAAGTTAAAGCGGATAAATATTTGTGTTTGGAGCATTTTCCTAGAGGAGCTTAGGGTATAAGGAGAACTTTCTTAAGTTTTCTCTGCATAAAAATGGAATTCAAGCTGTTTTCTATTGTCAGACATTTAGCTTTGTGAGAACGAGAATAAACGTTTTATGATTCGATTGTAGCTCAGGAGAATTTAGGTTGCAGCATAAATTACCTGCCTTGGATCTATCTATGTACTAGTTTGTGATATGTATCCCTTATTTATTTTTTTTTAAAGATTTTTTGGGGAATTGGGGGAGGGGAACAGACAAGTTGCAGTCGTTTTGTTCTTCAGTCTAGTTGTGGAGGACATTGCTTCACTGGTCCATGTTGGTATCATCATTGCGCTCTTCTCGGGTGAGGCAGCTTGGTCGCCGGCCTCTGGACGTCTGCTCACAGCGGCTCTTGGCAACTCACACCAGCTGCCAACTGTTCACACTGGCTGCTGGCTACTCACTGTAGCCTATGACAGCCCACTGCAGCAGGGGCTGCAGCTATGCCGTCCCGGGGACTCACAGCAGCTCAGCTCCAGATGGAGCTGTTGTTCACCATCTTAGCTGTAGAGGGCAGTGTCACTGGCCCTCATATGTGGGATCCGAACTGGGGCCGCTGGCGTCCCAAGCCAGCTCTTAACCAACGCGCCACTCGGCCGACCCTGTATGCCTTATTTTTTGCTTATGGTTCTATCTCATCATCTTTTGTGGATTATTACAGAAATCAAGACTAGCTTGACTTTTTCATCATGTTTTCATCCTGGTAAGGATTTGTAGCTCTAGTGTTTTACTCAACAAAATCAATTGAATAAATACATTTTCTTGTTTAGATGAGTCACACTTTGGCACATCTAGACTAACTTTACTGAGTAGTTATTTTTTACTCTTACTGGGATTTATCTGAAATAGAGGTACAATAAGAACTAGCTGCCATTGAAACTGGCAAAAAAAAAAATCTTTGCAAAAGGCATAGATGTTTGTATAAGAAAAAAAAACATTCTTGTGTGTCTCTACTACTCAAACAGAACACTTCACTTTTGGTTACCAATATGTAGTTTTTTTTGCCCCCACACCAGGTAATTCTCTGTGATGCCAGCTGGGTGTCCTAAAATTTAATGCAATTCTGTTATTTGAGGATAGTGTCAGATTCCACAGGTTAAGGCTCAGTCCCATAAGAGTGCCCCTACGCCCCCCTTCAGCCACCTATAGCAAGTCCAGGTTGTCACCTGTGCTTCTGACCAACTAACTGGCCATAGATCAGAGGTCCCCCCACAATCCAGTCCTTGGGTTTGATTAATTTGCTAGCAAAGCTCACAGAACTCTGGAAAATATTTTACTTACTAGATTACAGGTTTATTACAGGATATAACTCAGAAACAACCAGATGGAAGAGATATACAGGGTAAGATATGTGGGAAGAGGTGCAAGCTTACATGCTCTCTCCCAGGACCTCCATGTGTTCACCAGCTTGGAAGCTCTCTGAACCCCATAGTTCAGGGCTATGGTTGATTGAATCATCTACCTATGGTGATTTGAACGCAATCTCTAGTCCTTCGGTCCTTTCTGGGGAGTGAGACTGAAAGTTTCAACCCTCTAGTCACTTGATTGGTTCCTCTGGCTACCATCTCCCATTCTTAGGTTACTTAGGGTTTTCCAAAAGGCACCTCATTATTATAAATTCAGGTTTGGTTGAAAGCAGCTTGCTATGAATAATAAGATACCCATTTCACCTTTATGCTCCAAAGCTATTTCAGGAACTGAGGGCAAAAGACCAAATATTACAACATAACAAAAGATGATCCTATTCCTCTTACCCCTTAGGAAATTCCAAGAGTCCAAGAGTTTTATAGGAACCTGGACAGAAGACCAAAATATGTATATATTATAAATCATAATATCACATCAAAAGCCAGTCTTTTTGTGTATTTGAGTGTTTTAAGTGTATATTTTTCTATAGCTACTGTCTTTATCTTTCTCCTTAAAGATTTGTACCCTTGTAATTTTTTTCCTTCCTATTTGTGTATCTCTTATGATTCACTGCCTGTGGCTTCACAATTCTGTATTGTCCTCGTATCATTTTTGAAATCACAGCTGGAAGCTCTGAAAAGCATTTTGACAAAGGAAGACTGAATTGCGACTTAAGGCCAACAGTAAGCTACAGGAACAAAGAAGTTAAGAAATTAATATTATTACAGATATATGTTTGTATCCTTAGTCCTTCAGAGAATTGTTAAAACCAAGAATTAAAAAAGTCATTTCTTTTCAACACAATTAGAAGTGTAAAACATTCTATTTGCTTGTGAATCTACTATTTTAAAATTTTTTGTGATACTTTCATAGACTTGTTTACTACCTACCATCTTTCTCTCAGAGCTCTCACAAACAAGTATTTTCTTCAGCATATCTAACCCAAGGAAAATTTATTTTAATTTTTATGTTTATCACATAGTATAAAACTTTTTTAAAAAAGCTATTAAAGAGGGGCCGGCCCATTGGCGCATTGGTTAAGAGCTGGTTTTGGGATGCCAGCGGCCCCGGTTCAGATCCCATATATGAGGGCCAGTGACACTGCCCTCTACAGCTAACAACAGCTCCACCTGGAGCTGGGCTGCATGAGTCCCGGCAACGGTGTAGGCTGCAGCCCCTGCTGCAGTGGGCTGCCATAGGCTACAGTGAGTGGCCAGCAACCAGCGTGAGTGGCTGGCAGCCAGTGTGAGCTGCCAATAGCCGCGGTGAGCGACATCCAGAGGCGGGTGACCGATCTGCCTCATCCCAGAAGAGCGCAATGATGATACCAACATGGGCCAGTGAAGCAACATCCTCCGCAACTAGACTGAAGAACAAAAAGACAGCAACTTGTCTGTTCCCCTCCCCCAATTCCCCAATAAAATCTTAAAAAAAAAAAAAAAAAAAAAGCTATGAAAGAGTTCTAGTAACCTGAACTCTCTGTCCTATTTCCTACTTCCCTCAAGCAACCATATTTAAACTTTTAACTTTTTAGTCTGGAGTTTATCTAAATAGTTTCTAAATAAATAGCTTATACTATTTTTAATGTTTTAAATATCTGTTGATTTCTTACAATGAAGATGATGATTTAGATGTCTTATCTCTCCTGCCCACATCTTACTAAAATTTCAGTTAAATTTCAATAGACTGTTTATAGTATGCTGATATAAATTCTTTACAGTTTGCACCTTATAGTATATTGTGATTACATTTCCCTTTATTACACTTTTTTTTTGTCATTGGAGTTAATTGCTTCAATTTTTATTCTTTATAATTGAGTCATCTCCAAATTCTGAAAGAACTACAAATCTCTCAGTACTTTCAAAAACACCATGTACTCTTCTCGGTTTCATCTTTTTCTTAGCGACTTATCTCCTGGAGCTCTCACTTTCCTTCTGGTCTGAATTGATTGCTCTGCAAGACTATTGCACACCATTTGTCTTGGGACTCCTTCATCTGCTAATAAATAACAGATCCTGTTTTCTTGATTTCATATCATCTTCTTTATTGGTTTATTCCTTTCTTTTCATGAAGCATATTTTCCAGAATCCTTAACAGTGTAGTTAACAGACCCTTCTGCACAATGTAAGAATTTGTTCTATAGCCTTCTTGGAAACATTCCAGTAGGAGGAAAGGATGAGATAAAATGACAGTGTCGTGCTAGGTAAGGAGGAGAGTTGAGGTCCCTATTTAGTATAACCATTAAGTCCTAGAGCTGCATCCGGGTTCCTGTGATGTTTTAGAAGCTACACACTATTGAGGCTGTAGGTTGTAAATTCCATGGAGTGCCAGTTACACACATGATGCCTGTGAATTTGGACACTAGTATACTCTCTGTGTACCTGGCTGCCATCTGTGGAGGATTTCAGCAAATATCAATTGGAATAGTATTAGTTTTGTTTACTCCGTATACAATTTTCATATGTATTTCCTTAGGTTAGTTAACAGTTGAACTTTAAAATGATAATATAACTGTCCCTGAGTTTTAAAACATTGTAGAAATAAAATATATAACAATAGCAAAGAGGATGTGGGTAGGGGTAATGGAGTTAAATTGTTAAGGTCTTGGTTTGTTTGGAATGTGGTTGAGGTAGACAGTAAGAAGTTAACAGCGTATATTATAATTTGCAGGGAAACCACCAAAAGAATAACAGGAAAATGTATAACAAACTAATACAAGAGATAAAATGGAATTTTAGAAATAGAAAAGAAACAAGAAAAGAATAAAGGAATAAAGAAAACATGGTACAAAAGAAACACATCTTCCAGCACAGCACACAAGATGAAAGTAAAAAGATTGGAAAAGATAATACTGTGAAAATACTAACCAAAAGAAAGATGATGAAGCTCTGTTAATATCAGATACAATAAGGCAAGAAGTATTACAAAAGATAAAGAATGACATTTCATAATGCTAAATGGTTCTCTAAATAGGAAGACATGACAATCCTAAATAACCCTCTCTTGTTGCTTGGTTTGCTAACCATTCATATGTGTAGTCTTGGCATCTTTTCTTTTTCACCAGTGTTATTATTTGCTGTCATTTTTCACTGGCAGAGATGTTTCTGTAGTCTGTGAGGAAAGAGTTGTTCCTTTGTCTCCCTGACTGTGGTAATGTCCATTTCAACATACTCGGGGCATTGTAAACAATTGCATGGTGTACCACTTAGAGAACAAAACCTCAGACTTAACAAGTATTTCATTTAGTGTTGTAGTTATTTTTAATTGAATTATTGTCCTTTACAAAATGCCAAGTATGAGAAATAGAATTTAGAAGAGGACTAAAGAAGTTGATTATATTTTAAAGGATTATTTTTTAACATTGTGTGATTATGAGTAATGAGATATTACGAAGAACAAATCAAAAAGGAGCAGCTATTTGTTCATTTATAAGGATTGTTGGAAATAAGCCAATTTTTTTGATATTAGGTATAAAGCTCTACAGTGATGTGTCATTGTCAAAACTCTTCATTTCTATCTGGAGAGAATGCTCTATTATTTAGAGAATATTTCAACTTTCTGGAAAAAGGCATCTGTTGCTTGATCTCCATGCCTAAATGCAAGAAAAGTTAGAGTGATTGAGTGAAATGCAAGAAAAGGAAGCAAAAGTGCCAGATCAAGGGGCATACTTGGAAATAGAAATATGGTTAGTTTAATTTTTGCAAACATTGTGGTAAAATACACATAACATAAAATTTACCATTTAACCTTATTTAAATGTACAAATTTATTAGTGTTAAGTATATTCACTGTTGTGAAACAGATCTCCAGACTTTTTCATCTTGCAAATCTGAAATTCTGTACCCATTAAAAATCGTTCCATCTTCCCCTTACCACTGGTAACCACCATTCTACTTTCTGTTTCCAAGAGTTTGACTGCCCTAACTATCTTATATAAGTGGAATCATACAGTATTTGTCTTTTTCTGACTGGCTTATTTCATTTAGCATAATGTCCTCAAGGTTCATCCATTTTGTAGCAAAGATTTCCTTCCTTTTTAAAGACTGAATAATATTCCCTTATATGTTTATATATCATGTGTTTATCCATTCACCTATCGATGGATATTGGGTTTGCTTCCACCTATTGTGAATAGTGCTGCTATGAATATGGGTGTGCAAATACCTCTTTGAGACCCTGCTTTCAGTTCTTTTAGAAATAAACCCAAAGTGGAATTGCTGGATCATATGGTACTTCCATTTTTAAGAAAAACTACCGTACCATTTTCCCACAGCAGTTGTACTATTTTGAAATCCCATCAACAGTATGTAAGGGTTGCAATTTCTCCACATCCTTGCCAACACTTTTCTGTTTTTTGGAAGTAGTCATCCTAATGGGTATGCGATAATATCCCATTGTTTTGATTTGCATTTCTCTCATGATTAATGATGTTGAGCATCTTTCCATATTGTTTCTTGCTCACTTATATATCACCTTTGGAGAAATGTCTCTTTAAGTCCTTTGCCCATTTTTAAAATCAGGTTGGTTTTTGCTGTTGAATTGTAGTTGTTCCTTCTATATTTTGGACATTAACCCCTTATTAGATATGTGATTTGCAAATGCTTTCTTCCATTAGGTTGCCTGTTTGCTCTTGTTGATTGTGCCCTTTACCACACTGTTTTGATTACTGTAGCTATGTACTCGTAATATGTTTTGAAATCAGGAAGTGTGACTCCAACTAGTTCTTTTTCAAAATTGTCTTGGCTATTTGGAGTCCCTTGAGATTCCATATGAATTTTAGGATAAATTTTTCTATTTCTGTAAAAAGTGCTTTTGGAATTTAATGGGGAGTTTGTTGAACCTGTAAAATACTTTCGGTGGTATGGACATGTTATCGTTATTAAGTCTTCCAATCCATGAACACAGCATAGCTTTCCCTTTTACTTGTGTGTTTTTTTATTTCTTTCAGCAGTGTTTTGTAGTTTTCAGTGTACAATCATTTCTCCTTGGTTATGTTTTTTCCTGAATATTTTATTGTTTTTGATGCTATTTTAAATGGAATTGTTTTCTTACATTCCTTTTCATGTAATTCATTGTTTTTAATCCATGCAGGTCTTTGAATTGAGGAGTTAAATCCATTTATATTTTTTAAAACATTTCTTTTATAGAGCAATTTCAGGTTTACAGCAAATTTGAAAGGCAGGTACAAAGAATTCCCATATACTACCTGCCCCCACATATGTATAGCCTCCCTCATTATCATCGTTCCCCACCCCCCGAGTGGTGCATTTGTTACAATTGATGAACCCACAATGACACATCATAATCACCCAAAGTCCATTGTTTACATTAGTGTTGTACATTCTGTGGGTTTAGACAAATGTATAATGACATGTATCCACCATTGGAGTATCATTCAGAGTATTTTCACTGTCCTAAAAATCCTTGATGCTCTGCTTGTTCATCCCTCCCCCCATCCCCAATTGGTGGCAGCCACTGATCTTTTTACTGTCTTCATAGTTTTGCCTTTTCCAGAATGTCATATAGTTAGAATTGTACAGTATTCAGCCTGTTCAGATTGGCTTCTTTTACTTAGTAATATGCAGTTATGGTTCCTCCATGTGTCTTCATAGTTTGATAGCTCATTTCAGTTTAATGCTGAATATTTTATTGTTTGGATATCCACATTTTATTTATCCATTCACTTACTGAACAACATTTTGGTTGTTTCCCAAGTTTTGGCAGTTATGAATAAAGCTGTTGTATACATCTGTGTTCAGGTTTTGTATGGATCCATTTTGTTAATTATTTCTGTATACCTTATAGCTTTTCTTGTTCCTCCTTTGTTTTCTCACTACCTTTCTGTGTGTTTTCTTGATTTTTTGGTAGTGATATGTTTTGAAATACTTTTTACTTCCTTTTCTGAATGAGGTCGGACAGTTAAGTTCATGAACTTGTTGCAATGAGGTTGCTAACCTTTTTTTTGATATCAGAGGAATTATTCATAATGAATTTGTACCAACTGGACAAACAGTTAACCAAGCGTACTACTTGGAAGTGCTGAAAAGGTGCATGAAAAAGTTAGAAAACCTGAACTTTTCGCCAACAATTCATGACTCTTGCATCATGACAGTGCACCAGCTCACACAGCACTGTCTGTGAGGGAGTTTTTAGCCAGTAAACAAATCACTGTATTGGGACACCCTCCCTCCTCACCTGATCTGGCCCCCAATTACTTCTTTTTTTACCAGAAGATAAAGGAAATGTTGAAACGAAGGCATTTTTATGGTTACTTCTGCATCCACACTGGTCTGCCCACCCTGCTTCAGCATGAATGGGTGTACCAAATGCTTCACAGTTTCCTTCTCCTTTCACTGGAATCCTGTCTTGAGTTTACAATGTTCCCAGGTGCTGTAGCTTCTCAACTGTTCTGAGTTATTACAGTGATATTCTGATCTAGATATTGTTGTTAACTCAATGGCAATGTGGGAGATACCATTTTACTGATATCACTCGTCCTAGAATCCTTTCATAAGACATGTAGGTAGAAGGGAGTCATAGATGTAATATTTTGAACTTGAGTAAGACATTTAGTTTTGTCCTTTGATGAGGTTCATGTCTACAAACAGAGAAATGAAATCTAAAGTTGTGATAACCCAATGTTAGAGTTTATGTAATATCTTATATTGGAATAAATAAATAAATAGAACAATTACATATCAGTCCTATCAGATGAGACCATGTTTTCTTTTAAGGTTTTCAGGGCATTCCACAAATATTTATTAAGTGTCTACTATGTGTAAGGTACTGGGCAATTGGGATATACATAATATAAGATGTAATCCTCCAAGATACTCTTTTTTTTTTTTTTTTTAAACGTTGTGGAATTGGGGGAGGGGAACAGCATTGGGGAATCTGGGAAGGGGAACAGACAAGTTGCTGTCCTTTTGTTCTTCAGCCTAGTTGTGGAGGACGTTGCTTCACTGGCCCATGTTGGTATCGTCATTGCGCTCTTTCCGGATGAGGCAGATCGGTCGCTGGCCTCTGGATGGTCGCTCACCGCAGCTATTGGCAGCTCGCGATGGCTGCCCGTCACTCACTGTAGCATATGGCAGCCCACTGCAGCAGGGGTTGCAGCCTACACTGTTGTTGGGGGCTCACAGCCCAGCTCCAGGTGGAGCTGTTGTTCACCATCTTAGCTGTAGAGGGCAGTGTCACTGGCCCTCATGTGGGATCCAAACTAGGGCTGCTGGCATCCCAAGCCAGCTCTTACCCAACACGCCACTCGGCCAGCCCTCCAAGGTACTCATTTTTAATTTGATGAAAGACAACCTTCATGCTAAAAAACCTAAAGAACAGTACAGGCCCTGATTCGCAAATGCAGAAGTATAAGAACTATCGCTGTGAATTAAGCAGAAATAGAAATGACAGTGAACTGAAGTGGACAGGGCTGGCTTCTAAAGAATGTGAATTTGGGTTAGACCTTGGGTGGGTGGTAGGATCATATCTTAGTATCCTGAAGAAAAAAATATCACACATCCTAAAGTAGACATGTATGGGTAGTATTGTTTATACTAACAAATATGTAGAAATAATCTAAATGGTCAGTAAGAAAAGGGCATACTGTGGAATACTGTGCAACATTTAAATAGTGGAGGGCTGGCCGAGTAGTGCGGTGGTTAGGCGCTGGCTTGGGAGGCCGGTGGTCCCGGTTCAGGTCCCACATATGAGGGCCAGTGACACTGCCCTCTACAGCTAACAACAGCTCCACCTGGAGCTGGGCTGTGAGCCCCAGCCCCGGTGATGGAGTAGGCTGCAGCCCCTGCTGCAGTGGGCTGCCATAGGCTACAGTGAGTGGCCAGCGTGAGCGTCTGGCAGCCAGCACGAGCTGCCGATAGCCGTGATGAGCGACCATCCAGAGGCCGGCGACCGATCTGCCTCATCCGGGAAGAGCGCAATGACGATACCAACATGGGCCAGTGAAGCAACATCCTTCGCAACTAGACTGAAGAACAAAAAAGGCAGCAACTTGTCTGTTCCCCTTCCCCAATTCCTCAATGCTGTTCCCCTCCCCCAATTCCCCAATAAAATCTTCAAAAAACAAAACAAAACAAAGAAAACCAACCAAACATTTAAATAGTGGAGATACATATGTACTGACAAAATTTTCTAAATAAATGGTTGAGATTTTCTTAAAAGGGTATCTTAGTTCATTTGGGCTGCTATAACAAAAGACCACAGACTAGGTAATTTATAAAGAACAGAATTTATTTCTCACAGCTCTGGAGGTTGGAAGTCTGAAATCAGGGTGCCAGCATGGTTGGGTGGGGGCTCTCTTTGGGGCTGCAGACTTCTCATTGTATCCTCACATGAAAGATCAAGGGAGTTCTGTGGGTTCTTTATACCAAGAGCACTAATCCCATCATACTGGGCTTTAGGATTTCAGCATACCAATTTTGGGAGGACACAACATTCAAACCATAACAAAAGAAGTTTTAAATAATATGTATGTGAGTTGGGTTAGAAAACAAAGCAAACTAGTGTACAGATAATACTACATACTTTTATAAGTAAATAATATGTAAATCCAAAGTGAAGGGAGGATAAACTGATAACAGTGGTTATAGTAATTAAACATTCATAAATTACTTACATAATTAAAAATAAAGAAAAATCTCATGAAAATTTATCAAAACACTAGTAGTGGTTACCTCTGTATGGTGATGTTATTAACAAATTTTCTTATTCTTGATATTTTACTGTATTTTCTGAGTTTTTATAGAAAACATTTTATTGGAAAATGTTAAATTATAAGGAGTCATTTATAAATGGGAGATAATTGACAAATAGTTAAAATTAATTCTTACAAAATAGCTTAGAAGAACAAGTAGAATTTAATTAGGTGGAAAGATCAAGGCGTTTGTAAGGGAGATGGTTGAGGGAGAGAGAAAGAGATCCAGAATGTCTTAAGAACTTAAGTTTTATAGAGCCATCAAGCCACTGCCTTATATTGTAAAGCCAGTCATTCAATAACTATTTAAGGGCCTAGTAAGTAGGTGCCAGAATACCGTTATGAGCATATTAGGTCCCTGTCCCTAAGGAACTTAATGTTTGTTTGTTTGTTTAAGATTTTTATTGGGGAATTCGGGGAGGGGAACAGTGTTGGGGAATTGGGGAAGGGGAACAGACAAGTTGTTGTTCTTGAATCTTAGGTGTGGAGGGCGCCAGTTGCCATCTGGCTTCCCGTCTGCAGCTCGTGGCCTCTAAACTCAAGGTGCTATGTTCAGTCTTAGTTGCAGTTGGGTGTAGCCACCACCCCATGTGGGAGTTGAACCAGCAGCCTTCTTAAGAGCGCATGCCCTATCCTCTGAGCCATCCAGGAGGCAGCTCAGCTCAAGGTGCTGTGTTCAGTCTTAGTTGCAGGTGGGTGTAGCCACCATCCCATGCAGGAGTCACCTCGCAGCCCTGTTAAAAGCGCACGCCCTATCCACTGAGCCATCTGGGAGGCTGCTCAGCTCAAGGTGCGGAGTTCAATCTTTTTTAGTTGCAGGTGGGCATATCCCATCATTGAACAGGCAGTCTTGTTACACCAGCTGAGCCATCCTGCCACCTGTTGGCAGTTCAGCAACAGCTCAGGTAGGACGCAGCATTCACTGGCCCATGTGGGAATCGAACCGGTGGCCCTGTTGCTCAGAGCACGCGCTCTAAGCCGACTCCTAATGAATTGAGCCATTCGGCCGGCCCCAGGAACTTATGTTTTGATGAGGGGAATACAGACAAGGAAAATACATTACAGTACAGTAAGGAAGTCAGTTGGTACGGTGGAGAAAAAAGTTGGTGAGGCCTGATAGAGAAGGCTTTCCTGAAGGAACAGAAGCCTAAGCTGAGATTTGGAGTTCAGTTAAATTAGTGTGAAATGTCTAGAGAGGGAAAGCAGGGACTAGCACGGGAAACACCTTGTAAATTATTTTAAGGACCTGAATTTATAGTGTTTAAATATTTTGTATATATCATATTAGTTGTTAGACACTTAGTAGGCACAAAATCAACTCTTTCCCCTTCTCTCCCTCATGTATTCATTGCAGGTGATGTATGGCATGAGGTTGTTTTTGGAGGAAATTAATGCAAACCCTAAAACTGATATAAAAGGAGGCAACCTTAATTTAGCATATTTGAAAGAGCCATGTCCAGTTTACCAAAACAAAAATGTTATTTGACATACTTGGCTGCTGTTTAAATCAGCCATCTTGATGAGTTAGTTATGGAATTGAATGCGATGAAATATTCAAATTATTTGATCACCAACAACTTTGAACTTCTTATTACTTAATAAATTGTACTACTTTTAGGGATATTTATATTGACAGTGGCTTGGTGTTATACTACCCAAGTTACTTCATCTTAGGTAGATAAAATGTGGTATCTGTTGTGGGATTCCCAAGAGAAATTTGTTTGTGCAAGACAGAAATCTCATATCATTTAAGGAGCCTGAATTGCCACAGGGAATCCTGAAACCAGCAGCACTATTTACGAAACTTTTTGAAATAGATTTCCTCCCTCTTTATTTTGAAGATAGACAATAATTAAAAGAATCATAACTTCTGTAAACAGAGAACCTATCATATTATTATTTATAAATGCTGGGCTATTCCCATTTGGGCAGCTTAAAGAAAAATAGTTAACAAACAGGTACAATTTAGAAAGGAGGAATAAATGAATTTTGTTACAATCTACATTCCCATTCCACAAACAAAATAATATTCTGAACACCCCGGGCTTATAACATGTTGCCTTGTTAGCATGGCAAAACAATTTTACTCAGAATTTGATTCACAGACCTCTGTGTCTTTAATCTGTCGGTTTTTTTTCAACTGCATGGAATGCCTTTCCTCTTTTTTTGTTCATTTGTAGTATTCCTGTTCAACTTTAAAGACTCCAATTTTAAGACTTTTTTTTTCCTCAGAAAGGTCATCACTCCCTCCTTTGTGCCGCTGTTGTCCCTGCTATTATTGTACTTGCTACATTATATTATCACTGCTATTATAGCATTTGCCATATTTATTACAGTTGTTTTAAGTTTTCTATTTCCTTACTAGATAATGATATCCTTACATAAAGGGAATGTGTCATTCCATATCAAGTGCCTGGTTTCATAAATGCTTGTTTAGCATGAATGAAAGGGGGCTTTCTGAAATGGCGTGGTGTTGCATAATGAAAGCTTATTAAAGGTTAAAGGCTTATAGTTTTATTGATTGACTGGTAGCTGGCACTGCGCAGTTACTTCTGGGTTATCACAGAAAGCTGGTTAAAACCCACAGCGGTGTTTGAACAATAAGATTTATTTAATGTAACTCTTACAAGACTGGATAACAAAAAGATAAGGGAGGAACCGTAAACATACTGCGACTTCAGGTGTACCAGGCTATAGGGAAACTGACTCATAACTTAAAGTATAAAGGTTCAAGTTTTTTTTGTGTGTTTTTTTTTGAGGTCAGTGTCACTGGCCCTCATATATGGGACCCGAACCGGGGCTGCTGGTTTCCCAAGCCAGCGCTTAACCACGGCGCCACTCGGCCGGCCCTAAAGGTTCAAGTTTTTTTTTTTGTTTTTTTTTTTGAGGGCAGTGTCACTGGCCCTCATATGTGGGACCGAACTGGGGCCGCTGGCTTCCCAAGCCAGCGCTTAACCACCGCGCCACTCGGCTGGCCCAAAGGTTCAAGTTTTTAAAATGGAATAATTACTCAGTTTACAAAAAAAATTTACTACCCGAGTATCTTAAATAGTGTTCTTTTTTAGAGCATTTTAGATTATTAAAAATAGGAAGAAACATGATGTAATAGAAAAAGCAATGTAGTGAAATCTGGGTATTTGGGGTTCTAGTCCCGACTCTAATATCAGCGCTGTGATTTGGGGCAAGTTTGAAAACTTCTTTGAACTTCATTTTCCTTCTCTATAAAAGAGTAGTTTGTGGTACATGATATTGAGTAATATAAAACTTTAATATCAACTTATTTTAAAAATGTGTTTGTAGAGACTTTTAAGAATAAAAATGGTGCAGAGGGAGTTTTGAATATAGAAATCATCTAAGTTGGGATGATTGTTTAAATTTCATAAGTATTCACCTAAGGTTTTTGTGATATATTTTTTTAGTGATACAGCAAATCAGAAAACAGGATAGTCCTACTTTTTGTAAAACAAACAAACATGTATGTTTATACATGTTCAGGAAAACATACAGTAAGATAAAATATTAATGTTACCTCTAGTGTGGGGTTATATATGATGGGCAAAACAGGAGAAGAAAATAATATTTTCTCTTTTTTTCTACATAATGAAGAAAAACTTAAAAGACCGTTTCATAAAGACCATTTGTGGCTTTGGAAGTAGATTATTATTTTACATGCAAGTAAAGGAAATGTGTTGGTTACTGGGGCCAACGTGTCTGTTTCCCAGTTTTACTAAGAACTGCTAACGTATGGTGGAAAGAAGAGAAGAGCACTTAGTGAATGGTGTTCAGCTCTTCAGCTACAATAGGGACAAGATTCTTAACATGGAGTCTATGGATGAGCTTTAGGGGGATCCATGGATCATTTGAAATTCTATCAAAAATATTGTGTATGTCTATTCATGCATTTCATGTATGTCACTCTGGTGACTTGAGTCCTTAGCTTTTCACAGATTCACGGATGGTGCAAGAAAGGATTGAGAATTCCCTGGACAGTTCTTAACTACCTCCACACAGAGTATAAGAAGAAGTGGATTTTCAGTCACAGACTACTGAAAATGACATTATTTATTTGGGTCCAAGGGTAATAAGGGAATGATTACAGAGCTGTGAATTTTTCTCTAAGTTATGCATTTCTATCTTTCCTGCTATTCTTTTGTATCCTTTGATCTTGGTCTCCTATTTTCATCCAAAGAGCCGCCAGATTCCTCAAAACAGAGTAAAGAGGATCATTTCAGTTTTTTAGCTTTTTATCAAGGAATGAATTTCAATCATGCACTCAAATGATTTTTAACAAATTTTGTGTCATTTAAACAATTAGAGTTTTTTTTTATTTTAATAGACAAAAATGAGTTCAGTTCCATCCTTTTGAAGACACCATCCTTTTAATCCATAATCATTTTTTATGTCTATCTGGAACTTTGAGGATTTATACCCTGTTTAGTTCATGATTGATATTTAATGGTACCTGGGTCTGTAGATTTTTGACTTTTTTTTTTTAATTCCTTTTATCACCCTCTATGATTTTTGGGGAGATGATGTGGGATTAGAAATAATCTTACAACAATGATCTGGGATTCTAGTTGCTTATATCAGAAACACTTCATGTTTCTATTTAGACGGTGTGTCTTTCTGTAAGGAATTTCATTATTTCCCCACTGGCATCTCATTAATTCTTCCTGTATTCCCAGGAAAAGTTTTCTGAGTACTTGATTTCATTCTGTGTAGGAGAAAAATGGAGGTATTGGTACTCTTACCATTTAAAAACAAAGAAAGCACAGAACTCAGGTTCTCGGTCAACCTACTTTTCACCTGGAATTAAATTTCAATCAGTTAGTGTGAGTATTAGGTTGCGTTGCATGGTCTGAACCGAGATGTGAAGGAGTCTTACCTTTCCGTCATAGTTGGTGATCTCAAAGTTTTTTAGCTTAAGAATTTCACAAAGAGTTCAGTTAAATATGTTCAGTCCTTTTCCATTTAAGGCTTTTGGAATAAAAATTATATATATATATTTTGGTTAGAGTAATTTTTTACCTTGGCATATTGTTGTTTGAATTTGGTACATATTTTCTACTGTTCCCTAAGGTAGTGTGAAGTATGTGTGTGAATTGTTAAAAATTGTACATCATATTTGGTGATAACTGGAAACCAGTAATATGTGATATTAGCATAGTTGAGAATAACCATTGCATAAAATCTATTTTTTCTTTTTATTTATTTTTTAATTTTTAATTTTTTTGAGGGCAGTGTCACTGGCCCTCACATGTGGGACCTGAACCGCGGCCGCTGGCTTCCCAAGCCAGCGCTTAACTACCGCGCCATTCGGCCGACCCTATTTTTTGTTTTAAATTCATTTTTCTTGCCTGATGAAAAAAAATTAACACTATATGGTTTACTGATAATATTATGAGAGGATTTTTGCTTTACTTATCTGAACAGTTGTAATATTAATACAGATTTCACAGGGTTGTTTGAGAAATCACTGGGATAATAGATGTGAAATGCCTAACAGTGTCTGCACATAGTAGGGTCATCCCACCAAAGGCTGTGTGCAGCATAAGACCTATAACCATGCTTACAGGGAGTTGAGAATCACAGGAGCAGGAAAAGACTAATAAATACCATCAAGTTCTGCCCTGGTCAGTTATTAAATCCACTTAGAAGTAATGGACAATTCAGAGAGGAGCATGTAGAGTACAACGTTTCATTAAATGAAGCTTTATCCTTACATTGGTTGTCTGGGAACAGAATCCAATAATAAATAGAAAGAAACTAGCCAATGATAGCAAAATATTTTTTATCTTTGTAACTGTCCTCAAGATTGCCTATTTTCATACCTCTTTACCTGCATTAATTTACTCTAAGTTCCTTTTATGTGAAGACTTAAAAAATTACATTGTTCTAATGAGAGGGCAGTCACCGCAGGAGGCAGCTTTAATTTGTTTAACTTCCTAAAGATGTTGAAGTCACTCTCAAGCTTGCCTCTGCACCTGACATTCCTTCCCAGGGCGGACCCCTCCATGTGAATAAGAGGAAAGGCTTGGCCAATTACCGCAGACAAAGCCGGACAGCTGCCGAGCTCAGCTGGGAGGAGTTTCCTTCCCTGAGCCGAGCTGGTACTGTCGGAGGCTTCTTGCCACATTTTTTTATTCACACCATCTCACCCAGTGGGTTACCTAAGGTGGAGGTTGAGAAGGGGTTTTAACAGTTTGCAGGGGACCCTCTCCCACTGGGAGGACGTCAAGGTGGGAGGAATTGTTGCAGGTTGCCAGTTTCCTACTGGAGGCAGAAGCTTTCTGAGCTCGGCGCGCCACTCCTCCTCCCACACAGACCAGAACATCAGGTCTGTCGTCCCCGGCGTTCAGGTGGCACCACCGCGGCATCCTGGGCTAATGGTTTGGTGGAAAGGGAAGGGGTGGTCCTTCTGCCTGGACCCCTCTCGGCTGACTCACAGGAAGTGCTAGCAGAGCTTGGCACTGGGCGACGCCGCTCCAGGATTCTGCCCCTCCCTGCCGCGGTCCACCAGCCCTGCTTTGCAGTGTCCCCATACAACAATGAAGTGCTTCCAAGTTTGCTAAGACTCCCAGGGAAATTGTTTGGACTTCTGTGAGTTTTCAAAATGTTTTGCCGCCGACTTTTCCAAGAAGCCGTTTTTTAAACAACCAGCCCCCTTCGTGGATTGCTTTGTCTGAAGATTACTCAGGGTGACCATGGTCCAGCGCTTTAGCCTGAAGAGGCAGCTATCCAAGGTGGGTAGCTTTGAGGAGCCGTGTGTGTGTGTGTGTGTGTGTGTGTGTGTGTGTGTGTGTGTGTGTGTGTGTGTGTGTGTGTGTTTAGGGAAAACTCTCCCTAGCTTTGGCATGCCTTCCTTTTTCTCCAGAACTGTTGTGTCAAGCCTGCCTTCCTCTAGCGCTAAGGAAGGGCTGGGGGAGGAAGCGCTGCCTTTTGTTCTTTTCTCTGACAGACACAAAGGTTTAAGGCTGACTGCACTGGCAACCCCAGATTTTGTTGCCTTAAAACTAGAGCTGTCATCTGTGAATATGGAGAAAGTTGTAGTTTGCTTCTAAGATACAATTTCCAAAGGTGTGCGTGAAAGAGAGAATAGTGGGTTAAAAGTGCATATTTAATTAGCAGTTAATCTACCAGCTTGTTGACCAAGATGAGAAAACCTTATTGGTCTGTGGAATCAGTGCTTTCATACAAAATTTAGCGTTAAACTGGAGAAAACTATCATAAAATAGTTCAATAGCAAGACCCGCATGAAAATGTTAAAATGAGCGGCCGTGTTAAGAAACTCGCATACTTAATGAAGGAGTGTGTGGAAAGCTGTAACCAGAGGCTGAAATAAATTTTTAACAGAGTTCTGTTTTATAAACAGGCTTCCTGTCTATAGCTTTGGTGGGAAAGTTGTTTTAATCTAGGAAAATCATACATAAAATTTTAAAAAAAGAGTGAAGCCCCTTTTGAAGAGGGACTGCTGATTTTATGAATCAGCTCTGGCAGTGGCCAGCCAGCCTTCTCTTGACCCTGTCTTTGAGCTCTCCTTTTAGCAAGTGCAGAAACTAGTTTGGAAAGAGGTGTGCTGAGAATTGAACTTGATTTCAAAAACCATTTTGTTTTTCGAAAGCTGTTTTAAAAATATAGCAGTCGGTGGCTAAACTGTGTTACAGTGCATTCCCTGCAGACAGAAACTTAAATAGTAAATCAGTAGGCACTCTTCACTTCCTTGATTGTTAGAATTGTTAAATCCTAAAATGTGTTATCTTGAGGGAAAACCTTATTTAGTTCCTCATAGGTGACCTGTATGGAAAGTGTGCACTCAAGCAAAAATGAACAAAGCTCTTGCCTCCATGTCAAATTTCTTCTTTTATTTTGGGTCTCCAAGCTTAACAGGAACTTCTTAGGTGTATTAAAATCTCCCTTGCTTTCCTTCTTCCTTTTCCAGGTGGGAGTGTGGGTGATAGAAAGCTCCCAAATTTCTCCTAAACAATAAAAAATCATTTTTGTTTCTGCTTCAACAACCTCTAGTTATGTATTTTCAAATATGTAGTACACTTAAAAAACACAAGATGTGTGGATTGTTAGGGCAGTGACATTTCTGCACAAGAGTGTCTGAAATAGCTGAGAGCCAGGTGATAATTTTCTAAATAGAAAATAACTGCATTCTAGGTATTTTGCTACCAATATTTCTCTCCCAGTTCTTTTTTGAACTTAAACTACTCTTTTCACTATATGCTACATGTATGACTGATTTATAGAAAAGACACTTTTGGGGGACTTAGGAGCACATGTCCTCTATAACATGAAGAAATAAAAGGTGTATATATATATATATATATATATATATATAAACACTCAAAGACACAACCTCTTTTAATTTCTTTTTCTATTGCCCCTCTCCATTTATAACATGGTTTCTGGGTACTAACTATTCTGGATGGTCAGGACCAAATCTAAGGAAATTTGTTTTCTATCAAATGCCCTTACATAGTACCTGTTTCAGTAGTGAATTGAAAAAATAATACTCTTAATTTTTTTCAGTCGATATGGCATTAAATATGAAGGAGAAACTGAATAGTTATGTCTGTAAGTTTTGTTTTGTTTTTGTTTTTTGTTTCTTGTTTTGTTTTTTTGAGGGCAGTGTCACTGGCCCTCACATGTGGGACCCGAACCGGGGCCGCTGGCTTCCCAAGCCAGCGCTTAACCACTGTGCCACTCGGCTGGCCCAAGTTTTTGTTTTTTAATTGCCGTGAATGCACTGTGTCTCTATTTTGTTCTTTTGGCTACATCCATGTTAACCTGAGAACAGAGGACCTGTCATACCCTAATGTTTGGTATTTCTGGCACACATTGAACACTTAAAGTGAAATGGGTATTTTGTAGGTCAAGAACAGTTGAACAATGGCAGTTTCAAATATTTACTAGCAAGTATTTTTGCAAATAAGAAATAACCTTCCACAAGTAAGAGTGATCTTAAGATCTCACATTTCAAAAAAAAGACAATTGCCTATTTTGACAAAAAGAAGTATTCATGTGATCATCTTTAAATTCTGTTGGAAACTTTCTTAAACTATTTATAAACATTTCCAGTGATTTTTAGACCTAGTGTCTAATTTAGATGCTTTTTATTCTGAGTCTGATAGAGTCATGTTTACTCCCAACTGGATATTTTCCCGAGAATATTCAAATGATTCTTCTAGACTAATGAATGTTCACACCAGAACTAAGTAAAAAGAAGGAAGTAAATTAAGAAATAGATGAAGTAAAAATTTTCATTTTTAGAGAGAAATGCCTATACTCCGATGAAATCCTAGTTACCTGACTTCCAGAAAAGTTCTCTCTTTTCCTTGCCACTTTGGATTATTTACTTCCTTTATTTTCTCACATGTGACTCCAAAAATATTCACTAAGAAAAGGCCCCCCACCTCCCCCACCCACCTCCTTTTAACTAAATTCTCTGCATGAGCCAGCCAAAAAGCGTGAAACCTGACAATGTGGACATTTCATTGAATTCTCTTAATGATCCTTTAAGTTAGGTGGTATTGGCTTCATTTTTGTCATTAAAGAAACAGGTTCAGAGGAGTTGAGTCTTTTGCCCAAGATCAGCAGGAGGTAGAGTCAGGTTCAAACTTAGACCTAACTCCAAACCCATTTTGTTTCCTCACACCAATTGCCTCTATAAACTATTTTTTCAAGTTGGTTTCAGGTGTACAAAACAATGTAATAGATATTTACACCCCTCACAAAGTGATACCCCCCTCTGACATCGTATATAGCTGTTACAGTTCCACTGACTCTATTCCTTACGCTGTACTGCACATCCTGGGACTGTGTGTGTGTGTTTGTGTGTGTGTACATATATATATACATATATATACACATGTTATTAATAAATTCATTATTATTATTATTGACATTCATTATTATTCAGCTTCAGGTGTGCACTGTAGTGGTCAGGCACCTACACCATCCATGAAGTGGTCCCCCTAAGACAAGTGTCCATCTGAGCCTCTATCACTTTTGATGTATCAGTCATTCTACTATCATGGTCTCTGATATTGCGCTATATGTTTATCCATACTTATAGAAAACAGTATAGTAAATAACTTTGGTAACTTCCTTAGAACAGCCCTTTCCCAGAGAGCCGAAATTAGCATCTAATAGGGTTTAGATTTATCGGTAAAACTTGGTGTTTCCCACAATTAAAGTTGTTTTCTTTGGTCAGAGAATCATCAATTGGAATAAGATGATTGATTAAATAAAGCCATATTAAATTTAGTTGAAGCTTAACTTCATGCATTTATATGAAACTTGAAACTATACTGCCTTTTAAAATTTTTCTATTAAGGAGAAAAATTTACTCTTGGGTTTCTATAATAATTTTTAAGGGATAAAATACAATGAGTTAGACATTCAGAAAGTCTTGTCTTTCCTAACTCTAGCTCTACCCCCACCACACACATTTTTTAAATGGATAATAGGAAATCAGTTTTTCCTTCTTTTCCAGGAACTTTAGTTTTTTAGAAGGTATGATTAAAAACTGGGGAAGCTTTGAAAAAACAGTTTTAAGATTGATTATTTCATTAAAATATTATACCCTTTTATTTTACTTTTGAATGGTAATCATTTCCATAGTTCAAAAATTAAAAATTACCTAACTGAAATCTTGCTTCCAACCATGTCTTTTCAACAAGTTCATATCCTTTCCTCCACAGGCAAACCAGTTTCTTGTCTATATCCTTCTGTTGTTTGTTTACATATATGTAAGAAAAGGTGAACATATATTTTGACCTTTCTGAAATGAAAGATAAATGCTATACAGTTTGTTCTGAGATAATAACTTGCACTTTAATTTTCCAGATAAGGATCTGAATAGTCATCTCAGTTTGGGGGGTCACATTTTCATGGGGTCTTACTTTCTTTAGGATAGGTATAGCCACACGGAATCCACTTTCTATATCAAAGATAATTAGCAGCAAATCAATGATGACTTGCTTCTTTTTCAGTCATCCTCATTTCCTTTCCTACTCAGTTTTGCTATATTAAAATTTTTCATATGGCGAGAAAAATATAGAAGATAAAAATCATGTTCATATGTTCTGGGTTGGTCTGTGAAGAGATTAATGGCCAAAAAATAGGAGTTGTGGTTTTTTTCCCCCCAATTCTGCTGTTGATTTATTGAAATCATTTAATCCAGACTTGTAGAGCACTTGAAAATATTTTTATCTAAAATTATTATTCTTGCCCTTTCTACATTTGATAGTGTCCTGTTATTCGGTAGCAGTTCAGTATCAGTTTAAAAATTTAAGATTTAGGGAAGTGTTCATCATAATTTGAATTCTTAATAAAAACTGTTATTTTTTTCAAAAGTAGTTTCCTTTGAGTTTCTACCTGATATCTTTTGGGTTTATGACCTGTGATAATATACATGACTGATTTGATCTTTTTGTGAATATATTCATATTAATAAAAGGAATAGGGATCTCTCATTTCAATCTTAAGTAAATTAAATAGGGCCTTTTTAAAGTTTTTTGATGGCTAAAATGGTAAATTTTATATATATTTTGCCACAAAATTTTAAAAAGTATTTTGAACCCCTTTAATGATAAGTACTACATAGGTACAGGGAAGTGATATTCTATGTAATTAATGCAAATACATAGGCAAGGGAGTCAGTACTGGATGGATTCTTTTAAATAATAAAAATGTATACAACATCTCTTTTATGCTGATTTTATTTAATTATTTTCTCTAAGTTACCTCAGACATTGACTTGCTTCATACTTGGAAATACAATATTTTGTATTTATATTTTGCTACCTGTTAAATGTTACATCTTCCAGTTAATCATTAACCCACTTTTAAGAGGCTTAAATCAAGCAGTGGTGTCATCAGCATTATAGGAACATTGTGAGGTACTACATAACCAACACAGGAAGTGTGGCTCAGTTGGTTAAGAGCTCCCTCAAGAGTGCGAGCTGAGCTCTGAGCAATGGCGGTTCGATGCCCAGCCAGAGCTGGGCAGCTGCTGAGCTGCCAACAGGTGGCAGGACGGCTCAGCTTAAAAAAAACACAACAAACAAACAAACAAAAAACAGGAAGACCGATGATGTGCTTCTGTTATATGAAATGAGACCCTTAGTAAGATCACTCTCCATATATTGTAGATGTGGTGGGCATAGGTGAGGAATAGAGACTGGCTTTCCTATTCAAATTTATTGGCAATAATAGGTTAAAATAGAGAAACTGATTTAGAAATACGTGTATTATAACTCTGAAATATTTTTGTGATATGGATGCCAGTTTAAATTTTAAAAATGACTAGATCTGAAGGAGTGGAATGTGCTACTGAGAGAAGATATTTAAATCTCCTTGGAAGTGTGTTGCCTTTTGGTTTTTTAAATACAAAACTATCATTTGTTTCGATTTGAGCATCATTTTCTTGAGAGAGATGATGTTATTAAATGGCTCAATTAGATGATTCTTTGAAGTTAAAATATGTTTACCAAGGGCTGTTAGTTTTGAAGATTAATGAACTTACATACTTGAAAGTGCCTTGAAAACTATAAAGCACTATATTAATTTAAGAATTTAAGGTGACGGTATTTTTATTATTCTGTCATTCTGTAAGTATTTTTGAAAAAAAGTGATTGTTCTTGAAAACTACTTTGAAACACACACACACATTCCCCACTTCCACCCCCCTTTATACACATACACACACACAGAGGCTACCTTTGCATAGGTAACAGTGATTGCCTCTGGGAAGAGGATATGGGTTTGCGGGTGGGAGGGAGACTTGTTTTTGAAAACTATTTACCATGTATGTACACTTTCTTTTTTTTTTTTTTTTAGAGGGCAGTGTCACTAGCCCTCATATGTAGGATCCGAACCGGGGCCACTGGCATCCCAAGCCAGCTCTTAAACCACTGTACCACTCGGCCGGCCCTACACTTTCTTAAATAATAGCTCTAGTCAAATACCTTAAAAGTTTGCAATGTAGGGCCGGCCGAGTGGTGTGGTGGTTAAGCGCTGGTTTGGGAAGCCAGCGGCTCTGGTTCGGGTCCCACATATGAGGGCCAGTGACACTGCCCTCAAAAAAAAAAAAAAAAAAAAAAGTTTGCAATGTAGAAGTAAATTTCAGGCTCATTATTCTTCAGTGAAAACTACTGCCAATAGGTTGATGATTGAAAGATGATATTCTTCTGGGCTTGGTATTTTATCCCAACCATCCATGTTATGTACAGATTGAAGATAACCTTTCTGTGTAGCACATGAGTTTATATTGTAGAATTTAAAGAATTTTTAAAGGATTGTTAGCAATGCTCTGAAAGCACATTTTGAGAATGGTGTCTAAGGCAAGAACACGTTTCCCTTGTTATACATGTAAGCTGCATGTAACACTTAATATGAAATATTCCGATTTACTTTTAATCATTTTGGCCTACATGAGAAAATGAAAAGAATTTGCTCCTTTGGACAGCCTAGGGTTAATTAGGACTTAACCTCTGCTACATACTTGGGCCCGTGGCAGAATCCTGCAAAACATGTTGAATAAGAAGAAAGCAGTGCAAATGGAACTTGCCTGTGGTAGCACAGGAACTCGCCATTAAATCCCAATCTGTTCCATCAAATAGTTTGTAAGAAGCAGATCATTTTGTCTGTCTTCATTGGAAATTTACTGTTTGAGAAGAATCCATCTTAAAGCCAGCGGTATCTAAAATCCAAAGGTAGTACACATAATAAACATTTATTTCATGTCTTTTCATTTACTAAAATTTATCTCAAAGGTATTTTGTCACTGAAGTTAAGTAAACCATGGCTGGCTGTGTGACTTTGGATAGTCATTAGACCTCTCTGAAGCTATACCCCTACCGTGCTATTTTTCAAATGCACCACAGTTTTGCCTCAGGTCTTTTGCACTTGTTCTTCCTTCTGCCTGTAAGGCTTTTTCTCCAAATATCTGCATGGAATGCTCTCATATATCCTTGAGCTCTCAGCTCAGAGGTCACCTTTCAGTAAGGCTTTGACTGACTTTTCTTTAAAATAGCGAAACGACTCCTTACGCACACACTTTCCCCCAGCATTCCTTATTTCCTTCTTTGTTTCTTTTCTTTGTACCCTCCAGTATATTTATCACCATCTGATATACTATTTATTTTTCTTACTTTTTATCCCCCACCCCTCATGTAAACCTTATGATAAGAATGTTTATTTTGTTAACTTCTGTATCCAGGAACATAGACTAGTGTCTGGTACCTGGCAAATGCTAAATAAATATTTGTTTCATGAATGAATTTGTGTATAAAGAATAGTCAAAAAATGGCTGGTCTCCTTGTCTACTTTCTTCCATCTGTTCCGATACTACTGCTACCATCTCCACCTCAGTCTACTTCTATTCGAATCCAGCCTCCCTTCTGCTGCAGAGTAGTCTCTTGTCCGATAAAACTTGCCACTTAATAGACAACAAGTAAATATTTGTTGAATCTCTGCTAATATTATCTTGCCAGCTACTAGACAAGTCTAAAAATCAGAAATGACAATAAATTGGCAGCCTCATCCTGGTTCTTAAATTATAGGTATCTACATTTGTAAAATCATCTTTTTGATGTGATAAGAGCCCAGAAGTAGAAACCCAGAGTTTTTCTAGTCTGTGTAATTTTAGACAAATATTCTCTCTGTGCTTCACTTCCTGAATCTTAAAATGGCATAATGATATTTATTCTTATTTATCTCATAGAAACAAGTAAACAATTAATGTGAATATATCTGGAATGTATTTATGTATGTATTTTAAAGATTTTTATTGGGGTATTGGGGGAGGGGAACAGCGATGGGGAATTGGGGAAGGGGAACAGACAAGTTGCTGTCCTTTTTGTTCTTCAGTCTAGTTGCGGAGGACGTTGCTTCACTGGCCATGTTGGTATCGTCATTGCATTCTTCCCGGATGAGGCAGATCAGTCGCCGGCCTCTGGACGGCCACTCAGGCCACTCATCGTGGCTATTAGCAGCTCACGCTGTCTGCCAGCCGCTCATGCTGGCTGCTGGCTACTCACTGTAGCCTATGGTAGCCCACTGCATCTGGGGCTGCAGCTATGCCGCCCCCAGGGACTCACAGCAGCCCAGAGCTGTTGTTCACCATCTTAGTTGTAGAGGGCAGCGTCACTGGCCCCATATGTGGGATCCAAACTGGGGCTGCTGGCGTCCCAGGCCAGCTCTTAACCAACATGCCACTTGGCCAGCCCTGGAATGGTATTTAAAACTCCTAAATAGGGCCGGCCGAGTGGCACGGTGGTTAAGCGCTGGCTTGGAAAGCCTGCGGCCCCGGTTCGGTCCCACATATGAGGGCCAGTGACACTGCCCTCAAAGAAAATAAATAAATAAAATATGCTGATGCTTTAAAAAAAAACAAAAGAAAAAACCTCCTAAATATAAGCTAATATTCCAGACCACATTTTACAACTATCAAGTATTTTTAAATAGTCAAGGCCACAAAAGTGACTTTCAGTTCTTTTTCTCCTGTTTGGATGCATGTTGGAAAATAGAGCCCCCACCCTGATAAATAAAGCTCCGTGTCAAGGGGTGATAACCTACCATCTTTAATAAGTACTGTATCATGTGAAAAAAATCACAAAATACATGCTAGATAGAGCTGTCGTGACCATTGGAGAGTTTTCTGTGTTCTGACTGTATTTGTCGTAGATTTTTTGAGATTTAGGAAATTGTTCCTTTATTGACTTTTGTCATTTAGACTCCTACATAAACATCATGACTTAGAAATATCCTAATGAAATTTCCTTTTTCTGTTATTCAGTGAGAAAATACATTTAGATATTTAGGTAATACAGAGAATGTTAGGGATCTAACATCTTTCAGAGTCTTGCTAAACTGAGAAAAAGGACTCATGCTTCATTCACCTGAAGAGAATAGTGACACAGTATTGTCACTAACTTTGCAAATGTAACCGAACTGTTACAACAAAAACTCGTTTGTGTTTGACTTGGTAAATTTTTGAATATATATAGTGGCTTTAAGAGCCACCTTGCCTGCTTTTCAAGTTAAGGGAAAGGGCAAAAGGCTGCTATATAATAGCTTATCTTAAGGGCACTCTAAATGGAATTCCTCATCCTGGTTTTTAAATTAGCTGAGTGTTTAAACACCTTTTTGTCTGCTACCATTACAGTTGCTAGGAATTGTGCTATAGGTGATAAATGGAAGCTCCTTCTGCCACTAGCTTCCAAATATTCCCTGCGCCTATCCTCAAATAAAACAACAAAAAGTAAATAACATACCATAACTCATATGACAAACAAATGGTACTCAGCAACCACTCGAAAAGTCATAGAGAAGATAATGGCACGTATGCCCAAGAGATGCCCCTCGCCCTTTTTTCCAATTCCATCTACTCCAATGAAAGTAGTTCCCCATAAAAGTCAACAAGGAGTATGCAGTGAGAGAGACTGTTATGTGTGTGAGAACCACTCTAAATCTACAGCTTTGAAGGCTTGAAAATACAGACCTTGGGTATTGCGCTAATTTCACCTGTGCTACTCCCCTGCTTATGCTTTGCCCAAGTCTCCAGTGTCCTCTGTATTGCTAAATCCAGTGATGAGATCTTAGTTCTCGGTTTTCAGCAACATTTGGCATGTTAGTACCTCTATCCTCAGTGAGCACTTTTCTTCGCTTGGCTTTCAGGATACCACACTCATGTTTTTCCCTCCACCCCTCCAGTCACTTAATGTCAATCTTCTTTCCTGATCTTTTCATTAATATTGCTATAGCCTAAACTCAGTCCATTATCCTACTTTCTTGATGATTTCATCCAGTCTTAAAGTGTTAAATACCTCTATATGTTGACAATTCTCAAATATATATTCCCAGTCTATATTCAGCTGCCCGTTTGATATCTCCATTAGGATGTCTAATAGACATTTCAAACTTACTATGTCCAAAATTAAGTTTCTTTTTAAGCTACCCTGCCACCCGTTGGCAGCTCAGCTCAGGCTGGGCATCGAACTGCTGTTGCTCAGAGTTCAGCTCGCAGTCTTGAGTGAGCTCTTAACCAACTGAGCCACTCGGCTGGCCCCCAAAATTAAGTTTCTGATATCCTTTTCCTTCACTGGTTCTCTTGATTTTCCCCTTCTCAATGAATGGTACCTCCTTCCTTCAGGCCCAAAATCTTTGAGTCACCTTTGATGCTTCTTTCTCACTCCCAATATATCAGCAGATTCTCTTAGTCCACCTTTAAATATAACCAAAGATTGCCTATTTCTGGTCTCCACTACCATCCTCTTTCACCTGTATTACTTCATCAGTATTTTCCTTTTCCACTCGCTTACACATGGTCTTTAGGGCCCTACAGAGTCTGCCTCCATTCACTTTTTTGACCTCATATTCTGTTCCCCCCTTTGCTCATTCTCCTCCAGCCATACTGGCTGCCTCCTGTTCCTGTAACATACCAAGCATATTCCTCCCCCAGAACCTTTGCCCTCTGCCTGGGTTGCTCTTCTTCCAAACGCTCTTTCATTCGCTTATTGCTTTCAAGCCTTTGCTTAAATGTCATCTTCTCAATGCGACCTTCCCTGAGTGCCCTAAAATATAAAATTACATAATTATTTTATTTTTCATCCCCAGTATGCATTACCTTCTAATATCCTGTAACTAGTATACTATATAGTTTACAAATTTATTTTGTCTGTCGCTCCTTCCCCCACCCCAAGAAGGTAACCCCTTGGAGAGTTTTCATCTGTTCTGTTTATTATTGTATCCCCAGAACCTAGAATACAGTAGATGCTTAGTTCCTGTTTATTGACTACATTAATGAATTGCTTATCTGAAAAAATGGAAGAAAAGAAAGGAACCACCCCGAATTAAGAATATAATATTCCACAGAACATTGTATTTTATTATCAAACAGGAAATTTAGTATTGAACTATTTTGAAATGATTTCATCATTTCCCTTGTAGGTAGTAATAACAACACCAACAACCAAAAAGACTCCTAATCTTTTTGCCTAGTCGTTTTTAGCTTTTTCATAAATAATAAATCCCTGGAGAGTTGTTCTTGCCATCAAGAAAAATCAAAGTTATTCACTCCTCTCATTCAGTTGTTCCTATAAAATAGGACAAATGTTATTGTCCCAGTTTGTAGAGATATAAAATAAGATTTCAGTGTTTTTTATAACTCTTTGATTTTAGCTATATTCAAAAGACATTAATACTGTTTTGATAGTAAATGCCAACTTCCTTAAGTAGCTTAAATTTTAGTGGAGAAGACAAAGCACCAAAGAAGACAAAACTAAGTTCTATTTAATTGTGTCCAAATGTAGGCTATATACTAGTGCTCTAATAACTTGAAAGACAGATGGGCAAGGGAGCTAGTGAAGGGAAAGGAAACAAAGAATCAGTCCAGAATTGTCTTGTTTTCTTCGCTGCAATATCCTGAACCCTGGATGTCTCACACATAGCTTGTTTATTTATCCAATGAATGAATCTGGTAATGAGAGCATAGTGCCCTACATGATCAGTGAAAACAGCTTGGCCACCATAGTATGTGTTGGCAAAGAAAATAGACGAAGACGTTTGGTGAAGTTAAGTCTGGAGGGTTTAAGATGAGGCTAAAGATTTTGGACTGGCTTGGTTAAGTGTTTGCAATCCAGTCCATGTTCTTAAATAGAAGAAAACCCATGATGTAAAATAGTGTGCTAAGAAGTTTTGTTTAAGATTATAGCTCCTTCCAGTAGAACTTTATGCGAGGATGGGATTATGTCTGTGCTGTCCAGTTTAATAGTCACTAACTACATGTGGCTGTTGAGCACTTGAGTTGCAGCTAGTGTGACTGAGGAACTGAATTTTAGATTTTACTTTAATTTTTTTTTTAAAAGATTTTATTGGGGGCCGGCCAAGTGGCACGGTGGTTGGAAGCTGACTTGGGATGCCAGCAGCTCTGGTTCGGATCCCACATATGAGGGCCAGTGACACTGCCCTCCAAAAAGAAAAAAAAAAAAGATTTTATTGGGGAAGGGGAACAGACAAGTTGCTGTCCTTTTGTTCTTCAGTCTCGTTGTGGAGGACGTCGCTTCTCTGGCCCATATTGGTATTATCATTGCGCTTTTCCCGAGTGAGGCAGTCACTTGCCAGCCATTGGACAGCCACTCACGGCGACTCATGAAAGCGCACTCCAGCTGCCAGCCATCCCGCTGCAGTCTACTCCATCGACAGCGACTCACGGCAGCCCATCTCTAGGTCGAGCTTCCTTTCACCATCCCAGCTGTAGAGGGCGCAGCATCACTGGCCCTCATGTGGGATCCGAACTGGGGCCCTGCTGCTCAGAGCTGGTGTCCCAAGCCAATTCTTAACAACGTGCCACTTGGCCGGCCCCTGATTTTATTTAATTTTTATTTAAATAGCTACCTGTGGTTAGTGGCTACCATAATGAACAGTGCAAGAGACTTTTGACTATTGGATGGTTTGGAGAGTAATCAGACTAGGATTGAGAGAACAAGTAGTAGTAAGCTTTTAGAGCAATCTAGCCATAAATGATGAAATTAAAAAAGGAAAAATATTTGGTATTGAGAAGGATCAACAGAATTTAATAAAAATAAGATGAAAGAATTGCATTTTAAGCCAAGACTCTGGGTGATAGGAATAAAATTGTTAAGGAAATGGGTTTTGGGGGCAAGTGGAAGGGTGGTTAGTTGGTTTGGGTGTAAGTTCAAGTTCATGTCTTTGGTGAAGATAGAGTGGCAAAGTGGAGAGATTTTATATTTGGAAATACAGAGTTTGAGGTTAGGTAATGGTGGTGATATTAGCTTAGAGATAGTACTTGAAATCATGAGTAGAAGTTTTGAGCAATTAATAGAGGCGGTGGTTAGTGTCAAATGCCAAAGAGAAATTAAAGATGAAGACTGAATGTTGTCATATAGCTGTAGATTTAGGAGAGGAAGAGCCTCTAGAGATCCTCATTTACTCCATTCATTTTACAACTGAGGAAAGCGTTGCTCAGTCATGTGAGCACCTTACAAGTTTACAACTTGTAAATGTCAGATTCTCTGCTGACCTCTTCAATTTACAGTTCATCCCATTGTGTTGACAATAAAATCTTATTGAGAAATATAACTTCAGTAGAGTAGGGTGGAAGCTAGATAGCAGAGTGATAAGAAAGTGGAATGTGGGGTGGAGAAGTGGAAATGTTAAGTGTGGGTAGCTCCTATTGAGAAGCCTGCCAGTGAAAAGGGGGATTGAAATGGGATATACAATTGGAAGAGGCAGTAAAATCAAACCAAAGGTTTTTTTGGTTCCGGAAATACCATTGAGTAAACTATTCTGGCCTGACAGAGAGGGATAAAAGTGACAGAGTATTATCATCTCCCACTTTCTGCTACCTAGGAAGATGAAGTAATTGACTCAGGATTGTAGGATATGTCATTGGTGGAGCTAGAAATAGTTCTTAGATCTACTGAAACTATTTAATGACCAAACCTTCTGATTGTGTGTATACAGAAAAGAGTCATGCCTTACTGCTCATTATTCTGCTTTGGTTTAAGATGTAGATTGTTAGCCTGATTGGCATTTTACTTGAGAAGATAGGACTTCATATTTCCTGTTCTTCAGGCCACTTGATGTGCTGAGATCTAAAAGGAATGCAGAGAGGCAAATCTTTGGCATTAAGACTTTAGGTATTTTTAAAAAAATAGCTTTTAATCACCTACCCACCACTCTTTGAGGATATATATATGACATACCATGACATGAAAGCACCATCTACTATGTAAGTTAAATATGCCACATTGGTGAATTATATCTCAATAAAGCTGGGGTAGGGGAATGAGAAGTTTCCCTGATTACAAAAATAATACTTTTTTACGTCTTTAAAATATGATGCGATATTGGAAAGATAATTTTTTTTTTTTTTTTTTGGAGGGCAGTGTCACTGGCCCTCATACGTGGCACCCGAACCGGGGCCGCTGGCTTTCCAAGCCAGCGCTTAACCACCGCACCACTCGGCTGGCCTGGAAAGAGAATTTTCAGTGAAATGGTGAATACAGGTCATAAGAATGCAATCTGGAGAAAGAGAAAAAAATTAAGATAGTTAAGGATACAGAAAATTGTTTTATATTATGGTTGTTACTAGGGAAAAAAATGATCTTAAGAGACTTCCTTGGTTTTTAGTCCTATGTGGAAAATTAAAAGTTAAAATATAAGAGATCTTTTAAATTTGCAGTGATATCTTAGAAATGAAATTGGACAAGGGAGTTTAATGCTAGGAATTACATCTTGATGTTTAATTTCTGTTATCAGCTTATTTCTGAAAGTATGTGACCACTCTTACTTGATTTACTGCTGCTAAGTAGTCTGTATATTATGATGGAAAATATTGTGCTTCTGCTGAAAGTCATTCAATTCCAAATGAATTGCCAAATCAAGATACAATTGTTTGACTTCCAGTAAAATGGCGCAATAGACAGACGCTGTGCTAACTGCCTCCCAGGACCAAAATTATAAGCAAATTATACAGCATTCAACCCTGGAGGTCCCCGGAACACTAGAGGAACAGAACCACTAAACGAAGAAATTAAAGAGGAGGCCACGTCAGGTCTGGTAGAACGGGCGGAGACGAGAGAGGGCGAGCCCCGTGAGGGAGGCCCCAGCCGTGGGAAACTTGTCTGGTTGGGGGAGAGACCCTCCGGCTGCCCACCAAGCTCACCAGCCCAGAGTTCCTTTGCCGGGAAGAGGTGTTCTAAGATAGCTGGCAGTAAATTAGTAAGGACTCTCTTTGCTCAGCTGGGTGAGGCTAAGAGCGGCTGGAGAATCAGTGGGGCTGGCGCCCGGGCTTGCTCGCCGGTGAGCCCCTACTACCTGGTTCCTGGTGGAGGGAGTGGCTGTGTGAGCCGGACCCGGGAGCCTGCAGGGACGGACTGAACTGAGCACCTTTGGTGCAAAGGCTGGAGGAGTTTGGTCTGTTGTTCCCGTGGTGTGGAGCCCGCACGCGAGTGGTGTAGGGAGGACGCCATTTTGACGGGTTTGGGCCCTCCCACGGAGGATCAGGTCCGAGACCTCATTGGTCTGGTGGAATTGGCGCAGAAGTACGTGTGTGCGTGGGCGCGCACATGCGGCCTTGGATCCCCACCCGCCGCCAGGCTTATACTGCATTGCCAGGGAAACGCTGGGTGGGTGCCCTCCGCCTCCAACAGGCTGCTCACTGAGACCCCGGAGTGCGCGAGCCTCCTCAGATCCCCACCCTCCGCACTGCTTGTGCTGCGTTGCCAGGGAAACGCCTAGTGGGAGTGATCCGGCTCTAACAGGCTGCTCACTGAGACCCAGGAGTGCACGAGCCGCCTCGGGTCCCCGCTCTCTGCACTGCGCTTGCAGAATTGCCAGTCTGGTGATTGGTTGTTGGGCTGCTCGGCCTGATCTGCGAGCAGCTGATTGGGACAGGCTGAGACTGGGAGTTTTCCTGGGAGTGTTGGGCCGTGAGCTGTGTGCCTGCATGATCCAGCTAGGGCTCTCCTGGTGATCTATCTAATACATCAAAGCAATCCCAGAGCGACAGCCAGAATGGGGAAACAAAGAAGCATGTCACAAGTAAAAGATCAGAAGAGTCCTCTAGAAATGGAACTAAATGAAACAGAGGGATCCAACCTTTCAGAGACACAGTTTAGAACACTGATGATAAGAATGTTTAAGGAACTTAGCGAGGACATAAAGAAGGATAGGGAAACCATAAAAAACAACCTGTTAGAACTAAAGAATACAATAACTGAAATGAAGAACACACTCAAAGGAATCACCAGTAGAGTAGATGAAGCAGAGGAGCGGATCAGCGATTTGGAAGATAAAATAGCAGACATCACCCAGTTGGCACAGCAAAAAGACCAAAGAATAAAAATCAATGAAAATAGTTTAAGAGCCCTATGGGACAAGGTGAAACGCAACCACCTTCGACTCATAGGAATACCAGAAGGAGAAGAGAAGAAGCAAGGGGTTGAGAATGTATTTGAAAAAATAATGACTGAGAACTTCCCTACCCTGGTGAAGGAAATCAACATACATGCCCAGGAAGTGCAGAGGGTTCCAAACAAGCAGAACCCAAACAGGTCCACACCAAGACACATCATAGTTAAAATGGCAAAGGTTAAAGACAGACAGAATCCTAGAGGCTGCAAGAGAAAGACAGCAGGTTACATACAAAGGAACTCCTGTTAGACTAGCAGCTGACTTGTCTACAGAAACTCTGCAGGCCAGAAGGGAGTGGCAGGAGATATTCAAAGTGACAAAAAATAATGGCCTACAACCAAGATTGCTCTACCCAGCACGGCTATCACTTAAAATTGAAGGAGAAATAAAGAGCTTCTCAGAAAAGAATAAGTTTAAGGAATTCATTACCACCAAGCCAGCATTGCAAGAAATGTTAAAAGGACTTTTTTAAACAAAAGAAAGGGGTAAACAAGCTAACCCAGGGAGACCAGGAATACAAATAACAAAATGGCAATACATATGCACCTATCAATAATCATTTTAAATGTGAATGGGCTAAATGCTCCAATCAAAAGACAGAGAGTGGCTGAGTGGATAAGAAAATAGGACACATGTATATGCTGTTTACAGATGGAATAAGATATTTTATGCAAATGGAAATGAGAAAGGAAAAAAAAAAAGCTGGAGTACCATTACTTATTTTGGACAAAATAGACCTTAAAATGACTACAATAGAAGACAAAGAAGGGCACTAGAACCCTAATAAACATCTATGCACCCAACATAGGAACACCTAATTACATACAACAGATTTTGATAGACATAAAGAAGAGATCAACAGTAACACTATCATAGTAGGGGATTTCAACACCATTGTCACCAATGGACAGACCCTTTAGACAGAAAATCAACACAGAAAGAGGGGCCTTAAATGATACTTTAGACCAGCTGGACTTCATTGATATTTTTAGAGCATTTCACCCTGAAAAAACAAATATACATTCTTCTCAAGTACACATGGGACATTTTCCAAGATAGACCATGTTACGCCACAAAACAAGTCTCAGTAAATGTAAGAAGATTGAAGTCATATCAAGCAGATATAAAGGAAAAACTGATGGTTGCTGGCTGGGAGGGAGTGGGGAAGAGGGAGAGGGGGAAGGTTTTGGACAGTGTAGATGGGACTACAATGTTGCTGCAGGGATATGGGGGCAGTTCTGGGAATGTAATTGATAATGTGAAGAGACTGTTGTGTGAAATAAGTCAGTCTATTATGTTGCGTGAAATAAGTCAGTCGGAGAAGGACAGGTACCATGTGATCTCACTTGTGTGTGGAGTCTGAAGAGCTGAGTGAATGACCAAAGTAAACAGACTCGTAGATGTAGAGGGAAAACTGAGGGTTGCTAGTTGGGAGGGGGGTGGGGTTGGGGGGGAAGGGGACGGGATTAGACAGCATAAATAGACAACTACAATATTGCCACAGGGATATGAAACACAGTTCAGGGAATATAATAATGTAAAATTATGTGGTGTGTCAGATAGTCACATGTCTTGTTAGGGAGACCACTTCATGGATGGAGTAGAGGCTTGATCACTGCACTGTACACCGGAAGCTGATGTTGTATAGTATTGTATGCCAACTGTAACTTAATATGTGAATGGTCACGGGATGTGGAGTATACTGTGGAGGGGAGTCAGGGGAGTTGTGATAGATATGTATGATATGGGGAGGGGAGTGGGGTGGCGAACTGGGGGCGGGGTTTGTCACTTTGGGGGGTAAAGTATATTACTATTGCATTGTGTTGTACACCTGAAACTAATAAAAAATAAAAAGAAAGATACAATTGTTTGATGCTAGATTCTCAGAAGAAGAAACCACTCACAAATTACACAACAAAACCCCGTTAGGATGGAGTTAGGCTGTTTAGTAATTCTTTTAAAGGGAATATATTACTTTAAGAAAATAGTATACTTCTGGCAATTATGCTCTTTTACAGGAAGATCAGATGTTATGAAAGTCAATCTATATTGAGGGCAAAAAGGGGGAAGTATCTTTTGCCTTATTTCATCAACGAGTAAACAAAGGCACAAGCACAATTTCATAGTGATAAAATAATGATTAGGATATCTATCTCTTAGTTTTCTATTTCATAGCCTTTTGGCCTTAATATTAAATGAAAACGTTACTCCGTGTTTAAATTTTGAATTAGTTTGTTTTTATTCCAGACCTCAGTCTGACCATATACTCTACTAATAGACTACTTACCTGAGAATATTCAGAAACTTAAATGCTGCAGTTTGCTTTTAGAATATTTCAGCTTAGAAGAATGTGTCTTGTTTACTTTTTGCTTGCTAAGCATGTACGACTGGCAGACGGCCTTTAGACCTTTTGCCCACATGGTCTGGACAAAAGAACTAGCAGTCTGTTAGAAAAGAATAAAAGAAGCAAGAAAAATAATTTCCCTTTGGCCGGAAGATACCACTGGAGCCTTGATCGCTGGAGTTTAGGCAACAACTAAAGTAGAGGGAAATAAATGCAAAGTAGTGTGTGCTGGTAGGAAGGAGGCATTTTGGTTGGGGGTTGGATTGCATGGCACGCAAAGTTAAGATTCCTATTGGTTAATGGTATTTCAGCCTCCTGTTCCCAATTGGAATTTAACTAAGAGAGAGTCTGACATTTTTCTCGTTTAGTGTTTCATAGAAATCTGTGTTCTTTCAGCTCATTTTACTTCTATTCTTTTTTTAAAAACAGGCAAACCTCTTGACTCTCATGGGGATAACCAAAAATACAAAAAATAAAAGCACAAAAAATGAGATATAATTGGCCTGTGATACTGTTCTTTTCCTTCTAACCTGTCTGGTTTTAGAAAAATTGGGAAGTCTTGTTCTGGAATAAGAAACCAAGGAGCTTGTGTTTTGGGGAGGGAAGGGCAGGTATGTGGTCTTTTCTGTGTTATCTCTGGGGAGTGCGGAACTAAATAAATAGCTGTGCACTGAAATGAGTCTGTTGAGCTGCTTTTAAGTCAGCTAAATGCTTCTGTGCCTGTGCTGAAACCAACTGGAATCTTGGGGAATAACCTTGAGATGATACCTCAGTAGTTTCCCTATAATGAAACTCGTCCCTTTGCTTGTTTTAGTCGTCTAGAATAGATAGGGATTGTAAAAATCAGATTATTCCCATTGGAAGATTGCTATACATTGCTATAGTGTGCTATTATTTTGGTACATTTTTTTTTTTCATCAGTGTGGGGAAGATCATTTTAAAGTAGTAGCTATGATTTATTGGGTGCCTATTGTGTTAAAGATATTGTACTCAGCACTTTATGAACAAGGTCTCATTTAACCCTCTCAGCAGTTGTGATAATTAAGATTCAGATTGAGATTTGCTCATAGCACATTTAGAGAAGATTGCATCCATCTTTGAACAGGCGTTAAATAGTGTTTAATCTAGGGCCGGCCGAATGGCTCAGTTGGTTAAGAGCTCGCTCAAGAGTGCGAGCGGAGCTCTGAGCAACGGCGGTTCAATGCCAGCCCGAGCTGAGTTGCCGTTGAGCTGCCAACAGGTGGCAGGATGGCTCAGCTAAAAAAAAAAAAAAAAAAAAGTAGTGTTTAATCTGTTTTCTTGTTTAAGTTTTTTGTCCCAACTTCTGGCATAGTTCCTGGCACATGGTAGATACTTGAAAAATGTTTGTTGACTATACATCTGAGTTCTTTGCCTGTATATTTTTCCTTAATGCCAAGCTGTTTTTCTAATAAAGAATGCTCTTCTACAACCTCCAGCAATTTGGGAATGTTTTCTGGTTTTCCTCCTTTTCCTCTGGTTCTTCCTTTTTATTCCTTTTTGGGTGCCCCTCTTCTTTTGCTCATTCTTTAAATGGTGATGTTCCTCTGGGCTCTATTTTAAGCTCTCTTTTATTCTTTCTCTATAGTTCCCATGGATAATATCTGTTTCCTTGGCATTGTTTGTCATTCACATATGGAAGAGGCCCAATCAACATATCCAGCTGAGAGTTTCCTTCCAAGCTGAGCTTCAGTTCCATTTATTGTATTCATTTACTTATTTGTTAATTCAGTAAACATTTATTGAAGATCAGCTCTATACCATCCACACAATATATAGCATTGAAAAAGATAAACAAGGTTTCAATTCTCATGGTGCTTATATTGTAGGGAACAGATAAACAATTCTGAATTCTAGTAAATGCGATGAAGACAGTAAATCAAGGCGATATAAAAAAAAGTGGTTAGAAAGGACTCTCTGAGGTGATATTTAAGATGAGATCTAACGACAAAGAACAAGACTTGCATGTTGAGGGAGGATAAAGGAATAAAAGGAAGTGGGGCAGTTCCCTAGTCCCAAAGTCCTCAAAACCGGGGAGAACTTGGCCAGTGTAGGGAAGGCTTAATAAGTGAGAACAATTGATAAAAGTGAAAAAGGGTGCATATCATGGTGGAATTTTTTGGCTATGATAAGGAGTTTGATTTAATTCTAAAATTCAATAGGTAGCCCCTTCAAGGGTTAAAATAGGGAGCAACATGATCAGATATATATATTTAAAAGGTCATTCTGGCTACAGTATGGAGACTAGGTAATTGAAGTGGATATGTGTACATGGAGACCATGGAGGAATATAATAACAATATTTTGCAATAGGAAATGAAGAGAGATGGACAGATTTGTGCTATATTTTGAAAGTGGACTTGACAGGATTTGCTGATGGATTGAATGTGGGAAATGAGAAAAAAAGCCAGTTTCCCCACTCCTGGGATGCATGACAGCTTGCATCTAATTTATAACCAATAAAAATAATTAATTCTATTTCCTAAATATGTCTCAAATAATAAGTATTTCAATGTACATGTCTCCTCCATCCCAGTGTCACACAGATTCCTGTTGCAGTCTCCTCACTGGCCTCCTTGTCTCCTATACCATCATTCCCCATATCTAATCCATTCTGGATGCTGCAGACTGATTTAACTCAGGCTTTTCTTTGCTGAAAATTCTTCATTGGCTCCCTCAGAATAAAGTTGAAATTCCCCAGACATGATCTGTAGAGATTCTGTATGACCTGGCCTCTGCTTGCCTCTTTAGCCTTATCAGCCTCACCTTTCTCCCTTTCCACCCTTGCTATCCACCAGCCACACTCAGTTACCATTTGTTCCTCAGCGAGCTGTGTGCTCTAGCTGGTTTTGCACTTGCTCCCTTTCCTAAGCCTCTTGCTGCCCACTCCCCACTCACTATCCATCCCCTACACACAAGCAAACATACAAAACTCCAGAATGTTGTTTGGGTCTCAGATGTTGTTTCTCCAGAGACTTTCTGACCCACCAGCTCTAGTTATTGCCCACTCTGAACTACCTCTCATGAGGGCATTATCTCAAGATTTTGAATTGCTATTGTTTTTCACTAGATTGTAAGCTTCACAAGGGCAGAGACATTATCTTCCATGTTCACCATTATACGTTGAGCTTCTATATTCTTAATGTACAGTTGTATATTAAGGTGATCTGTGGTAAGAAAGGTAGTATATTAAGAAAACATTCATAGCATTTTTATTTTTTATTTTTTTATTTTATTTATTTATTTATTTATTTATTTATTTATTTTTTGAGGGCAGTGTCACTGGCCCTCATATGTGGGACCGAACCGGGGCTACTGGCTTCCCAAGCCAGCGCTTAACCACCACGCCACTCGGCCAGCCCTCATAGCATTTTTAGATACAATTTATTCAGCCTACTGCATTTTATAGATGGCATATTCAATATGTATAGTTCATAAGTAAACTGATACCATTGGCTAAATAAATAAACTGATCAGTGCCCTAAATAATGTTATTCCTGGAATAACATTACTTTTTTTTTTTAATTTTTTAAAAAAGATTTTTATTGGGGAAGGGGAACACCCAAGTTGTTGTCCTTCAATCTTAGTTTTGGAGGGCGTAGCTAGCTCAGTTCCAAGTCCAATTGCCATCTGGCTGCCTATTGGGAGCTCGCGGCTGCTCAGCTCAAGGTGCCATGTTCAGTCTTAGTTGCGGGTGGGCGTAGCTCCTCCATCCCATGAGGGAGTCGAACCACAGCCTTGTTACTAAGAGTGCACACTCTAACCACTGAGCCACCCAGCCACCCATTGGCAACTCAAGGCAGCTCAGCTCAAGGTTCTGAGTTCAGTCTTAGTTGTGGGTGGGCGTAGCCACCATCCCATGTGGGAGTTGAACAGGAAACCTTGTTGTTAAGAGCGCACACTCTATCCACTGAACCATCCGGGTGGCAGCTCAGCTCTAGGTGCCGAGTACAGTTTTAGTTGCAGGCGGGTGTAGCCCACCATCGAACCAGCAGTCTTGTTGTTAGGAGCATGTGCCCTCAACATCTGGGCCATCCTGCCACCTGTTGGCAGCTCAGTAGCAGCTCAGCTTCGGGCGCAGCGTCACTGGCCCATGTGGGAATCGAACTGGCGACACTGTTGCTCAGAGGTTGCATTCTTAACCAACTGAGCCACTCTGCCGGCCCTAGCACACACATTTTCTTAATTGATTCACCTGATCTCTGAAGGGCAGTGCTATTTCTGTTGTCCACATCTGTTCATTTTTATTAGAGTGGTAATATGACTGCTTAGGGGAAAAGAAATTTAATTTTAGTTTTAAGCTAATTATACTCTGTCTTTTTTTCCAAGTGTGCAAATTGTATTTGCAAATTCAGTTTTACTATAGTACCCCTGAACCCAGATTCAGAGTGTGTTTTCTATGGATGTGGGAAAATTTTCACTCTAGATTCTCTAAATTGTTGAAGTTTTAAAAATAAAACTTGGGGCCCGCCGAGTGGCGTGTTGGTTAAGAGCTGGCTTGGGAAGCCAGCAGCCCCTGTTCGGATCCCACATATGAGGGCCAGTGACACTGCCCTTTACAGCTAACAACAGCCCACCTGGAGCTGGGCTGCTGTGAGTCCTGGCAAAGGTGTAGGCTGCAGCCCCTTCTGCAGTGGGCTGCCATAGGCTACAGTGAGTGGCCGGCAGCCAGCGTGAGCGTCTGGCAGCCAGCGTGAGCTGCCAATAGCCACAATGAGCGACCATCCAGAGGCCAGGTACCGATCTGCCTCATCCGGGAAGAGCGCAATGACGATACCAACATGGGCCAGTGAAGCAACGTCCTCCACAACTAGACTGAAGAACAGAAAGGCAGCAACTTGTCTGTTCCCCTTCCCTGATTCCCCAACGCTGTTTCCCTCCTTCAATTCCCCCAATAAATCTTTAAAAACAATAATTAAAAAAAACCTGTAGCTTAGGAGCAGTTTGGTAGTATTTCCAAATACAGTTGACCCTTGAACAACATGGGTTTGAACTGCTTGGATCCACTTATAGCTGTATTGTTTTCAATAAATACTATAAAATGTATGTTGTGTCCCTTATGAGTTTCTTTTTTTTTTTTTAAATCAGTGTCACTGGCCCTCATGTGGGACCCAAACCGGGGCCACTGGCTTCCCAAGCCAGCACTTAACCATAGCGCCACTTGGCCGGCCCCCTTATGAGTTTCTTAACATCTCCTTTTCTCTAGCATACTTTATTGTAAGAATACAGTATAATATACATACAACATAAAAAATTGGTGTTATCTTGACTGTTTATGTTATTGGTAAGGCTTCCAGGCAGCAGTAGGCTATTAGTAATTAAGTTTTGGGGGAATCGAAAAGTTACATGTAGAGTTTTTTGTTGTTGTTTTTTAAAGATTTTATTAGGGAATTGGGGGAGAGGAACAGCGTTGGGGTACCGAGGAAGGGGAACAGACAAGTTGCTGGCCTTGTGTTCTTCAGCCTAGTTGTGAAGGACATTGCTTCACTGGCCCATGTTGGTATCATCATTGCGCTCTTCTTGGGTGAGGCAGATTGGTCGCTGGCCTCTGGACGGTCACTCACAGAGGCTCTTGGCAGCTCACACCAGCTGCCAGCTGCTCACGCTGGCTGCCAACCACTCACTGTAGCATATGGCAGCCCACTTCAGCAGGGGCTGCAGCTATGTCATCCCTGGGACTCACAGCAGCCCAGCTCCAGGTGGAGCTGTTGTTCACCATCTTAGCTGTAGAGGGCAGTGTCACTGGCCTCATGTGGGATCCGAACCGGGGCCTCTGGAGTCTCAAGCCAGCTCTTAACCAACACGCCACTCGGCCGGCCCTATATGTGGATTTTTAACTGTGTGAGGGTAGTCAGTGTCCCTAGTCCCTGTTGTTCAAGGGTCAACTGTATTGTATCAAACCTATGTTATTAATGCTTCAATAAATATATCTAAAGTTTTATTTATTTGTTTTTGCTCCTTCATTTAATTGGACCTGAGATAATTACAGACTTCCTTGGTGCCCCAAATAGTTACAACCTCAGACAAAAATGTGTGCTTGTCAATGACAGACTGTTCCTCTTTAATAATATAAGGGAAATAAAAGTTCCATTTGCACTAAAAATGCAATGCAGGGTAGGCCCATTTGAATTTTTGACCAACAAAATAAGAAAGTAAAGAGTATGTTGGCTAAAATAACTGTTTGGTAATTATCACTTTCAAAAGACCTTTAATTGTTAACGAAAAAGATAGAAAAAATATTCTTCATTGTGTCTGATCCAGGGAGAGTTTGTAATTAATAATGAAGAGCATTTTAAAAATAAATTTTACAGTTTTTACCTCTTTTTAAATCAGCATGGCTTAAGTGCCCTAAGAAGTGTGATTTAATTATTCCCAGTTCATTTTTACTCCTGGTCAAGAATAAAAATGTAAAACTTGACATCATTTTCAGATGTTAATGTAAAAACATAACTGTATGAAGGCTAACCCAGATTGCTTTATAAAATAATCCAGTTTGGCAGAGAAATGTGAAGGACTTGAAAGAAGAAAGGACAAAATTCCAGCTCTTACTCCCTTACCTTCTCTTGGCTCCGTATCTAACTCTGTCACGTCCATTACCATTCACTTGTCTTTCCTCCCCTGCTAGACTGTGAACTCTGTGAGGTCAGAGCTGAGTCTGACATATTTCTGTATCCCCAGTGAATGCAGGGATAAATTAGGAGTCTAACCCTAGCTACACTGACAAGCTTCTCTTTTAGCCTCAGGCAAGTCATAGTACAGCTCTTTATGCTGGTTTTCAAAAGGATTAAAGAGCAAGTCATAGTCTCTTAGAGATGGAAGAGACCTTAAAAATTACATAGTACAACCCCTTATTTTACAGATGAAGAAACACTGCTTTCCTGGCTCTTCTAAATGTGAAACTAGAAATACTTTGAACTAAATAAATAGTAGTGTTATATTTTATCCTGATTTTCTCCTGTGTGATAGATTGATTTCATTTGGGACTATGGTGTAAAGTATTAAACCAGATCCATGTTATTCTTTGCAATTTAGTTCTCAAGTCTTATTCATGAGTTAGAAAAAGAATGGATGGTTTAAGTTTCTCAGGGCAGATGACAATAGGAGAGGGAAAGAAACACCTAATCAGTGGGATTTATGATAAATGGAAACAAAAATACCTAGATCAAGTTGCTTAAATCATTTCTTACTAGGCACTTCTCACTAAACTTGTTTTTGTTTTATAATAAACTGACGGACACATTAAGGTCTTGATGTCTAAATATGTGGGCATTTTTAAAAATGATTTTCAAAAGTTTTTTGGATTTGAGGACTTTTAAATTTTATTTTGTAATAAAATATCCTCAAACTGGTTTATGAGGGAGAGCTGTGTCATGGCATCTACTGTAAGTATAACACACTTCAAGCAAATGGAAATATTTATTTTCATAATTAGGGATAGATTATTTGCTTTTTAAAAGAAAGTTTCACTTTTAAAAAGCATTCAAATGAAGTATTTATACATGCTACAAGAATGAACCTTAAAATATATTAAATGAAAAGCCAATCAAAAAGGACTGCATATTATATGATTCCATTTATGTAAAGTATCTAGAATAGACAAGTCTATAGAGGCAGAAAGTAGATTCACTAATCTTACTTAGGTCCAGGAGATGGCTGAGGAGTGCAGGGTTCCTTTTTGAGATGATGAAAATGTTCTAAAATTGACTGTAGTGATGGTTACACATTTCTGTGAATGTGCTAAGAACCATTGAATTGCACACTTTCAAATGGGTAAACTATGTGATATGTGAATTATATCTCAAAGCTGTTTTAAAAAAGCATTTATCACAAGAATTGTTTAGTGAACATTGTTGTGTTGTCTAAATTACCATTTAATTTTTTGATAATAGTGGCTAACATTTGTTGATTGTTTATTATGTGCCAAATCTTTTATTTATTTTTTTTAAAGATTTTGTTGGGAAATTGGGGGAGGGGAACAGCGTTGGGGAATCGGGGAAGTGAAACAGACAAGTTGCTGTCCTTTTTTTTGTGTTCTTCAGTGTAGTTGTGGAGGACATCGCTTCACTGGCCCATGTTGGTATTACCATTGTGCTCTTCCTGGGTGAGGCAGTCATTTGCCGGCCACTAGGCGGCCGCTCACGGTGGTGTGCCAAATCTTTTAAAGTCTGTATTTTCTCATGTTAGGCATTCCATACAGCTGTTCAGCAACACAGTCATCTTTGTATTCTCCATGCATACTAGCACAAAGCCTTACAAATGCCATAAACTCAAAATATGTAATGAATGACTGTGTATATGAATGTGTGAATGAATGAATGAATGGATGGATGGATGGATGGCACTGTGGCATGGCATCCCAACACATCAGAGCATTACTTTCTCCTTGTCTTTGTACCAGTCTGCTCTCAGATCTACTAAATATTTCTAGTTCACATAGGGATTAATGGTTGTATCAGGCAGTTGAATTTTTTTTTTTTCATTTGGTTTTGCATTTCCACAAAAGGAAGAAGAGGAGAAAGTGGAAGGTGTTTATTGCACTTTCTCTTTACTCCTTATATCAAGTAGTCAGCAGCTCATCTTTAGCTTTCAGTCTTTATATTTACTCCTGGTGGAAGTGGTTTAATATTCCTGCAGGTCTTCTAAACAGAACACTAACTCAACAAATTTGGCTTAAGGTAATATTCACAATAGCCAAGAGGTAAAATCAAACCAAGTGTCCATTGATGGATGAATGGATAAATAAAACATGATCTACACGTACAAGGGAATATTATTCAGCCTTTAAAAAGAAGGAAATTCTGACACATGTGACAACATAGATGAACCTTGAGGACATTACGTTAAGTGAAAAAGCCAGTCACAATAAGAAAAATACGTATGATTCCACTTATATAAGGTTCCTAGACCAGTCAGATTCATAGAATATGAGGTTCCTAGAGCAGTCAGATTCATAGACACAGAAAGTAGAACGGGGGTTACCAGAAACTGGTGGGGAGGGGGAATGGAGAGTTTAAGGGGTACAGAGTTTGTTTTGCAAAACGAAAAAGCTCAAGAGATTTTTGCACAACAATGTGAATATACTTAATACTACTGAAGTTTATGTACACTTATAAATAGAATAAACTAACAAGACTCTTAATTACATTTCAAAGAGACTTATTAAGATAAACAAAATAAACTATTGTCCTAATGAGTCTAATTTAGAGCAATGATTTTATGCTAAAGGTACTGCGAAATCATTGTAGGTTTTTAAAAAAGGAAGAATTATGAAAATTAATGTTTGGAGATATTTACTAGGGGTCAGTAAGAAGGAAGGATTAGAGAGCGAGAGCTCATAGGAATGAGAGCGCCCTGAGCGGAGTATTCTGGGGCAGCTTCAATGAGGAGTCATTTGTAGTGGTTCTTAAAAGATAGGTAGGATTGAGATGTAGATGAGGGGATTGTATAGATGGTTGGTGAGGAGTAACAAAAGTTGAGTGAGGTACAGCTAGGTAAGGGAAAGTTTAAATGCCATGATAAAAGGTTTGAATTTGATTTGGTAAGCCTGGGAGATTCAAAATCATCATAATGAACATTTACAGAATACTGTCATGTTCATTATCCTATGTGAGCCTCAGAACCGTGTGAGGAAAGCACCCCCACTTTAAAGATAAGGAACCTGATGCTCTCAGGCCTATGCACCGGATTATATTATGCTCATACAGCTTTTTTAGCAGTAGAATGATGCAAGTTCATTTTTAGTGGCTATAGGTAGCAGGGAGACCAGATCGTAATCTGTTACCATTGTCTAGGTAGGTCTAGAGTAGTGACTTTAGAAACAGAAACAAAATACTAGATTTGAATATTTACCAAAACCATAAGTATTGCACACTTTAAGGAGCTCAGAGTCTTTTGTTTTGTTTTTTGAGGGCAGTGTCACTGCCCTCATATGTGGGACCTGAACCGGGCCGCTGGCTTCCCAAGCCAGCGCTTAACCACCGCGCCACTTGGCCGGCCCAAGGTCTTTTGATAAAAGTTTCTAACCTCAGTCTGCATACACTCTTGTTTGATTTGATTTTATATAGGAAACAACTGAAGGGCAGAGGTTAAGTGAATTGGTTAAAGTACTAACATCTTCATCCTTGTGTTTATCATAACTTTTAATGTCTGTACTTCCTTTTATTATTTGTTAAAGCCTTGCTAACCTGAGAGGATCCTTCCCATTGTAAGACACAAACAAAAAGTGCCCTATTATCCTACCACTTCTACACCCAGACACAAGTATTATTTGTTTTCCTTTGTATCCTAAGTACCTACCACAATTTTAAATTTTGATGAAATCTAATTTATCAATTTTTTTCTTTAATGGATTGTGCTTTTGGTGCTGCATGTAAAACTTTACTGCCAAATCCATGGTCATGTACATTTTTTTCCTATATGTTTTTTAGAAGTGTTATAGTATTAGTACATTTAATATTTATGCCAATGCGTATAAGCCATTTTGAGTTAATTTTTGTGTAAGATATAAAGTATGTGTTAAGGTTCTTTAAATTTTTTTTTCTAGCATCATTTGTTTAAAAGACCATCTTTTCTCCATTGACTTCCTTTGCACCTTTGTAAAAATAGAGTTGATTATATTTGTGAGATCCTATTTTTAGCTCCCTAGTCTGTCTATCCCATTGATCTATGTGTCTATCCTTTTACCAGTACCATGCTATCTTGATTATGGTAGTAAGTCTTAAAACCAAGTAATCCTCAATTCTAACTCCTTGTCCTTTCATATAAATTTTAGAATAAGCTTGATGATATCTACAGAAAGGTGGTAGGGACTTTGATTGGGATTGTGTTCATCAAACTGGGGAGAATTGACATCTTAACAATACTGGGTCTTCTAATACGTAACATGGTATATATCTCTCTATTTATTTAACTCTTCTTTGGTTTCTTTATTAGTATTTTGTAGTTTTCACATAGAGATCACATGCCTTTTTTTTTTTTTTTTAGCTGAGCCATCCTGCCACCTGTTGGCAGCTCAACAGCAACTCAGCTCGGGCGGGCATCGAACCGCCGTTGCTCAGAGCTCAGCTCACACTCTTGAGCAAGCTGTTAACCAACTGAGCCACTCGGCCGGCCCTATAAATTTTTATAACTAACTCAGCGCCCATCAGAATATCTAGCCCAGCGTAAGTATTTTATTATTTACTCATGAGATGCTATGAGAGTTCGGAGGAGGAAGGCAATTTACACAAAGGGAGCTTAGAGAAAGCTTCAGGTGGCCAATGGCATTTGAGCCTCTAGATCACGGTGATCTTGGATATATAGAAAGGTGAAAGGGCATTCTAGAGTGAGAGAGCTGCAGGAGGCCCAGAGGCGCTATCATGTGGATGTTACATGTATTGTATAAGCCATCTAATTCTGTTGAACTGCTGTCACAATGTGATTCTAAAGACATTGGAAGAAAATGAAGCTAGCAAGTTTCCTTTAAGATAAGTTGAATAAAATGAAGCATCTCCCTTGGGATTTGGTTTGCCGTTTGAGGTAGGTCAAGCTACAAGAACATCAAAGATAGGTTGTATAGCAAAGGTAAGCAAAGCGCTTACCTTCTTTGAACCTTCATTTCCTCATCTTTAAAAATGAAGCCACTAAATAACGAGATTGCAGGGTATTTTTAGGATTGAATGAAATAATGTATATGAATAGCCTGATCCATAAAAGATCACTATTCTTTTGGTGGTTACTGATAGTAGTATTTGTAATGAAAATAATAATAATAGATAGTTTAGGGTGAAGGGATGTTTTGTTATCCAAAAGAATCCATGGTGCACTGCAGCCTAACAGCTTTATAAGTATTTTTAATTTCAATAATTAATACTCCACAGTGCCATTTGTGTAATGTGACTACAACTTTGTCTTCTCATTACATTATTTATTTTTTTGCTCTGGATATTTCACATAAACTTATAGAGGAGTAGCTGCTTATTCCACAAATTCACCATAGCAGATACCATGAAGTACCAATGACACTTTTCTACAGAAGTCTTTTTCTAGGAATGTTTAACTTCTTTCATATCCCTTATTGCAGCCCCCCTATATAAGTTCAAGTTTGTACAAATTATGAGAAGATCTTTCTAAGCGAGTTGATTAAGCCAAGAATTTTATCATAAGAAGCCTTTAAGATGAGGAAACTGGGGCTTAGTGAGACTTGTCTCCACAGGTAATTGGTGCCCAAACTAGAATTCATTCTGTTTTCTTCTCTCTTTAGCTAAGACTATTTCTTTAATATATACCGTTCTGTCCCTTATCAAATACATCTTTGCTGTACACCTATACTGATCTTAAGAGTTGGGATGGCTGAGGAGAGAACAATTTCTGTTAAAAATATTACATGGAGGAGTGATTTTTAAGTTTTAACAACTTAACAAATTTAACAAGTTTTAAAAGCTTCTTATATAATTCATACAGCATACAATTTACCCGTTGAAATTATACAATTCTATGACTTTTACTGTATTCAGTTTTGCAACCAAATCAACCACAATTGATTTTAGAACGTTTTTATTACTCCCAAAAGAAACCCCACACAGCTTAGCCATCACTGCCCAATCTCCCTGTTAACCCCAGCCTTAGGCAACAGCTAATCTAGTTTCAGTCTCTCTCGATTTTGTATGTTCTGGACATTTTACGTAAATGGAATCATACAATATTTGGTACTTGTGACTAGCTTCTTTTATTTGGCATACTGTGTTGTCATGTATATCAGTATTTCCTTCTTATTGCCAAATAATATTCCACTGTATGGATATATCACATTTTATTTATCCATTCATCAATTGATCACCATTTGAATTGTTTTCACTTTTTGATATTATGAATAATGCTGTTGTGAATATCTGTTTAGTTTTTATGTAGACATATGTCTTCATTTCTCTTAGGTATGTACTTAGGAGTGGAATTGCTAGATCATATGGTAACTATGTTTAATCATTTGAGGAACTGCCAGAGTGTTTACCCAAGAGATTGTACCATTTTTACATTCCACCAACAATCTAAGAAGGTTCCGTTTTCCTCTATATTCTCACCAACTCTTGTTATTACCTGTCTTTTTTATTGTGGGCATCGCAGTGTGTGTGAAGTGGTATCTTTCTGGTTTTGATTTGCATTTCCCTGATGGCTAATGACATTGGGCATCCTTTCATGTGCTTATTGGCCATTTATGCATCTTTTTTTGAGAAATGTCTATTTAGATCCTTTACCTATTTTTAAATTGGGTTTTCTGTTTAATATTGAGTTGTAACAGTTCTTTTTTTTTTTTTAAGATTTTTTAATTGGGGAATTGGGGGAGGGAAACAGCATTGGGGAATCGGGGAAGGGGAATGGACAAGTTGCTGTCCTTTTGTTCTTCAGTCTAGTTGTGGAAGACTTTGCTTCGCTGGCCCATGTTGCTATTATCATTGCGCTCTTCCCGAGTGAGGCAGATTGGTTGCTCTTCCTGAGTGAGGCAGATTGGTCGCCGGCCTCTGGACAGCCACTCACGGCGGCTTTTGGCAGCCCACGCCAGCTGCCTGCTGCTCGTGTTAGCTGCCAGCCACTCACTGTAGCCTATGGCAGCCCACTGCAACAGGGACTGCAGCCTATACTGTCTCCAGCGACTCACAGCGGCCCAGTTCCAGGTGGAGCTGTTGTTCACCACCTTAGCTATAAAGGGCAGTGTCACTGGCCCTCAAATGTGGGATCTGAACTGGGGCCCTGCTGCTCAGAGCTGGCATCCCAAGCCAGCTCTTAACCAGTGCTCCACTCAGCCAGCCCGTGACAGTTCTTTATATATTCTTTGTACAATCTCTTATAAGATAAATGATTACAAAATTTTTTTCTCGTTCTGTAGGTTGTCTTTTCACTTCCTTAATGGTGATCTTTGAAGCTTGTCTAATTTTTGTTGTTGCTTATGCTATTGGTGTCATATGTAAGAAACCATTGACTAAATTCAAGGTCACAAAGATTTAGCTTTCATATTTAGATCTTGGATTCATTTTGAGTTAATTTTCGTATATGGTGTGAGGTAGGGTCAGCTTCATTCTTTTGCATGTTAATAGCCACTTGTCGGGCCGGCTGAGTGGCACATTGGTTGGGAGCTGGTTTGGGATGCCAGTGGCCCCGGTTCGGATCCCACATATGAGGGCCAGTGACACTGCCCTCTACAGCTAACAAAGCTCCATCTGGAGCTGGGCTGTGAGAGCCCCGGCGATGGTGTAGGCTGCAGCCCCTGCTGCAGTGGGCTGCCATAGGCTACAGTGAGTGGCCAGCAGCCAGCGTGAGCGGCTGGCAGCCAGCGTGGGCTGCCAATAGCCGTGGTGAGCCACCATCCAGAGGCCGGCAACCGATCTGCCTCATCCGGGAAGAGCGCAATGACGATTCCAACATGGACCAGTGAAGCAATGTCCTCGGCAACTAGACCAAAGAACAAAAAGACAGCAACTTGTCTGTTCCCCTTCCCTGATTCCCCCAATGTTGTTCCCCTCCCCCAATTCCCCAATAAAATCTTAAAAAAAAAAAAAAGCCACTTGTCTGAGTACCATTGTTGAAAAGGCTATTATTTTCTCCTTTGAATTGTCTTGGCAAAGGAAATGATTCTTAACCATTTTTTTTCAAAGGAGAGATTAAATGGCCAAAATGAAAGCATTGGAAGTAAAGTATGTAAGGAGTGTGAGGTTAAGATATTTAGATCAGAGAGTCCATAAGTAATAGATGAGACATCTGCCAGGAGGAGCTACAATATGGAATTAGAGAGTGAAATTGTACCGGTACAAGTCTATGGAATCTATAGTTAAATAGGATGAGTAGATAGAGAAATTTTGACAGAAGTTTAAGTTTCCAAAAATTACTTTAAATTTATAAGATAAAGATATAGGAAAAAATAAAAGTGGTTGAGATAGGGCATGAGAAATTTAATTTATAATTTTATTTTCTGTAAATAAAGACAGAAGCATAGTACGCAGAGGCGATTAACTGACCACCTGAGCTCTAACCACCTGAGCTCACTGGCTGCGCCGTGGTTTCTTTCTATTACCTTGACTTTGGCTTGAAAGATCCTGGTATGTGAAGTGGGTGGGGATAGGGATAGCACCAATGAGATTTAAATTATTAGACATATATAAGCTTAATATATAATTCCAAAGGGTTGATGAGTCCTAAGAGTGGTGATCTCAGAGGTGAGGTGGAACAGTGCCGTATGTTAATAAGGTCAAAGGTATATCCCATTTGATTAACTCACAAGTCGCAGCAGAGCTAGATGTTATGAAGCACAGTTGTACAATGGTTCATCCATGTATCCAGTGGTATCCTGGAAATTTTTGTTCCGGGGACGGGGAAGACGGAACACCCGTGAAGTAAGGAGGTCACAATGGAAAGCAGAGGTAAGTACAGGAGGCCAAAATAATACTACAGCTTGTGGAGATGAGTAGACTTTGCCTTGAATTATAAGGTGGTCATTTCTTATATTCATATTCATAACCTTTGAAGAAGACCCTTCTCATCCCACCAGTAAGATGCCTGTCGTTAATTTCTGAATGCCATGGAGCTGAGCATCTCGAGTACTTCATAGCTCTGATCTCTCAGCCGCTTACCACTTCTTATCCTTCCCATGGTTAAGTTGATAAACATTATTTGGAAATATAAAACTAATAGACCAGAAAAAGAGTACAAGAAAAGAGCAGAACAGTTTTTATTCCTTGATTTATCCTGTGCCATTATCTTCTTGACGATAAGTACAAAGTTCAAGCTTTCGTTGTTATCCTGCTGCTGCTACTACATTTTCAAGCAGTAGACATGCTTCTCTTTGATGGAGTTGAACTGTTGGAGATGTCGTCAGCTGGCACAGGGGAAGCGAAGAACTTTGACCTCTATTTCTGATTTGCACACTTTCAGTTTCTGCATAGAAATCGATGATGATTGGTGTCTGTGAGAATAGGTCTGTAATGGAAATAGGTGTAGGAGAGATAACTAATCCTTATAGGCCTGTGCTTTTTGCGAGGCAGGCTGAAGCACTTGAAGGTGAAGTAAGAGTCTCAGGGATCACAGAGGCCTGAGCTATTTTTGTTTATGCTTCTTAGACATGACAGAACTGGGATTCAGAAGAAGGGACAGTTGAGTTGAGAAACATTATTTGAGAGAAAGGTAATGCTGTGAGCTAATTTTGTGTGCACATATGTGTACATATGTATTTAATAAATGATGGGTAGTAGGAAAGGAGGGAACCGACCGTATGACTTTTAAATCTAGTTCACCCCTCTTCGATGTAGTGATTAAGAGCAGGGAATCTGAAATTAGACTGCATAGGTTTCCAGCATCTTTCTTCCTTTTATATAACAAAGTGATGCCAGACTTCTTACCCCTTGTGAACACAAGACATTGAACCTGCTTGGTGTGAAGGGAAATGGGAATTGGGGGAAAAAATTCTTGGCCTGTTACTACATGGAGCTTATATATTGATTGCCAAACCAATGACCTCAGCTTTGTACTGTGTGCTGACCAACTTCTGTCAAAAACCCAGATTAGATCCTTGATATTTTGCAGCAGTATACTGAAGAAAATGCTTCTCATCTGTCCCTTAGACTATCTGAGCTCTCTTCCGGTTACCAAGTCAGATTACCAGAAAGCTGCAGGCCTGAACTGTGTTCACTTAGCTCTTGTCGAAACTCACTCACTGAACTGATTTTATAATAAGCCCTTGGTTTTTGTTTTAGAGGGATATAAGAATCATCCATGAAGAATGTTTTTACATCTTTTGTAGAAATCATTGTTAAAGATTTTAACTGTTAGTCAATTTTTGCTTCTTCTCCAATTAAGTGTGCCGATAAATTCTTTTTTTTTTTTTGGAGGGCAGTGTCACTGGCCCTCAGATGTGGGACCCGAACCTGGGCCACTGGCTTCCCAGGCCAGCACTTAACCACTGCGCCACTCGACCGGCCCTCGATAAATTCTAAAGCACTTTTTAAACAGCTAATGAAAAAATACACAGTATTTTCATTTTGCTTTGGTTCCAGAAAATTCCAAAGTATTCAATTGTAGTAACTAGTCTGAGTTTATGATTCTGACTCAATTATCTGCCTTCCTGTCTCCCAGTATATCTTTTGTTCTTTAATTATAATTTTCGTTGAATTTATAAAGAATTATGTAAATTTTACAAGTTCTTTTTTGGAAGTTAGGTGGATTATTAATTAGTAAGTGGTATTACAACAGAATTGTGTAATCATAGATCCATCCCAGGTCTCAGTATTCCTAATGAATATAGCACCTGAGCAGAGGTGTGCCTTTTGAAACATATAGTATTAGAACTGAGGAACTAAATGTGAAAATAAAAACTTTCTTTTGAGAAAGAAGTACAGTTCTGGAGTTTATATCCTTTTTCCTTGGCCTAAGATACATGAATCATAGACCTATGGCTTCAAGCCTATGGGCTTAGACCCTTGGTGACATGTGAGTAGTCCGTATGTCCCATATGTATTTTTCCAAAAGTGTTTATTAAAACTATATTCTCTATCATTGGGAAGTTTGTACATTTTTTAACCTTTTAATATCACATGTTGGTTATTAGATGGTATTAGGAAATTACGATAAATTTAGTAGGCATGGTGATGGTATTGTAGTTATTTAGGAGAATGGTCTCAAATTTAGGAAATGTGCTGAATATTTTGGTTGGAGTATCAGGTGTAGTTTACTTTAAGTGGTTTAAGGTGTGTGTGTAAAGATGAAGCAAATATGATAGAAGGCTAACAGTTGTTGAATCTATAATATGAATCTAGGTGGTGATTATATAGGTGTTCATTATAACATTCTTTCTGCTTTTTCTGTATATTTGAAATTTTTTATATTTGAAAGTAAAAAGAGAAAAGGTGCTCATACTTGAAAAGAATGGTTATCAGTACTTAGTCCAACCTTCTTTTTTTTTTTGGCTGAGCCATCCTTAGCAGCAGCTCAGCTTGGGTTGGGCATCAGACTGGCTACCCTATTGCTCAGAGCTTGTACTCGAGCGAGCTCTTAACCAACTGAGCCACTCGGCCGGCCCAACCTTCATTTTTTAAATGAGAAGTTTCTGTAGATTGATTCAACTGCATAGACTTGTTTTTACCTAACATTATACTATTAGCATAAAGAGATAACTAAAGCATTAGGCAACTGCATGCTACAATTACTGCTGCAGTCTTTTCTGTCCTGAATGATTCTACAACATAGCATTCTGGTAGGCTTCCTAGGCAATACAGACATGTCCTGCTAGTTACAGATGCAAAGGAGTCAGTAGAATTGATAGTGTGGCATTCGTGCTAGTAAGTACAAAGTGAACTTGGTGGTCCTGGAGCATGTTACCTGCTCACACTGCCTTATACATGATCCACATTCTCAATCCAGGTGACCCGCAGACTTCTGGGTCATTTATAAGGTTAGAAAGACAGATTTCCTACTCCCTTCCCACCAGGTCATATTAGAGCCAGCAGAAGAAGGTATGTTATGAGGTAAACTTCTGTTTCTGCTCCACGTGAGGTCTGCAGACTAGAGCAAGACTGCTGAGTTGTCTTATCCTTCCCAGAGGTTCCAAGAGCACCTCCACATGGTAGACAGTTCCCACTGTTGAGTAGAATCATTGCCAGACTATGACGTGTGCCAAATAACCTGCTGTACTGTATTGTAACAGACGGTGTTGGGCAAAGCAGAGGGCTCACAGACAGCTCCAGCTCTCCTTTCTCAGGAGATCCTTACTTAGGATATAACAGAAGCTAGCCTGCTCATCAGCTTGCTCACACACGCTCACATTCACTCACGTGCCTCCTTTCGAAATGTACTTGAACCTTCATTACCCCAAGTTCTCCTTCTTAAACAGTTTTTTTTGTTGTGTGTGTATATATTTACATAATACTTCATCAGACTAGTGTTCTTTCATTTTTAGCATTTGAATGTTCACAATGTAACTGATATTTATGTTCTTATAATTTTTCCTTTTTGTTTTTTGTGTTATTAAATATTTTAAACAAACAGAAAAATGAAGAAAAATGCCCACAGACCATTACCAGGCTTTTTCAAACTTATTATTTTGATGTATTTGCTTCAGAAAGAGTTTATTTTTGTGTACCACCCCTCAATCCATTCCCCCTTCTTCAGAGATAACTACTATTCTGAATTTAGTGTTTTTCATGAACATATATGCTTATGTACTTGTATTGCATATGCATGTATCCATAAATAAAATATAGTATTGTTTTACATGGTTTTAAATGTTATGTAAATGATTCTCTGTGCGTAATTTTTACAACTTCCTTTTTTTTTTTTTTTTTTTTTGAGGGCAGTGTCACTGGCCCTCATATGTGGGACCCGAACAGGACGCTGGCTTCCCAAGCCAGCGCTTAACCACTGCGCCACTCGGCTGGCCCAACAACTTTCTTTTTTCATTCAATATCTAGCTTTTGAAATTTATTCACATTGATGCATATAATTCTGATTTATTTATTTTAATTATAATATTCTATTGTATGAATATATCACAATTTAGATAGCTTCTCTTGTTCATGAATATAGAGGATATTTCCAATATTTTATTGTTTCATAAACAGTGCTTCAATGAATATTCTTGAATATATCTCCTTCTGCAGACATATGAGTTTCTCTAGTATATATACCTGGGTATGGAATTACTGGGTTGTGTGGTATATTTATCTTCAACTTAGCTAGACATTGCCAGATGGCTTCCAGAGTGATTGCAAAAATTTGAACTCCCATCAACAGTGCCTGAAAGTTTCCATTGCCCCACAACCTCGAATTAGTGGAGCTTTGGTCCCAAAAAGGTAGAATGAACCCCAATTGCTTATTTTTTTCTTTCTCCTTCATCTGCTTGGCAATGAAGGAAAAAGCCCCAGCCTTCTGGCTAGATGACAGGAAAGGAGAACTCTAGAGAACTAGAGAATTCTAGGGTGATTGTGAGAGAGGGGAGCATGGGAAATAAACTCTTTAAATTTTATTATGAACTCCTGGATTTACCCATGTGATATACATGCAGAAAGTCAAACACGAACACCATACCTGCTCTTTGAAAAGTGAAGCATAGATTAGATCACTGCCCACATACAGACTGGCAGCAGAATGGTGCACATGTGGGACAGATTCATATAGCACTCTAAAGACTTTGAAAACTTAACTGAATTTCAGGAACCACAATCCACAGAAGGCTGATCAGAAATTATGGCCTGAAGAAGACTGGATTGATTGCCTGCTAAAAGAAAATTTCTCCATAGGACTCTAAAATGACCTGTAAACTATAACAGTGTTTAAAATGTCCATGATACAATAAATTATTACTTGGCAAAAGAAGGAATAAAAGAAAATCAAGCACATGGAAAAAAATCAGTCAAAATATGCCAGTTCCAAGAAAACACATACATAAGTATTCTATGACAAAGAATCTAAAGCAGCTATTATAAAAATGTTCCAACAAGTAAAAGCAAACACCCTTGAAATGAAGAGAAAGAAATTCTCCACAAATAAATAAAAGAGATAACCAATCAGAATTTTAGATTTGAAAAATACAGTAACCAAAAAGAATCCACTGAAAAGAATGATTGCAGATTTCCCCTCAGAAATCTTGGAGGACAGAAGGAAGTGTAAGTACATTTATAAAGTGCTGGGAGACTGCGGGTGAGGGGAGGCAGGATATCAACTTAGGTTTTATATCCAGCAAAAATATTCTTCATGGGTATGGGTAAAATAAAGAGATTCTCAGATGAAGGAAAACTAAAATAATCTGTGGCCAGTAGACCCTGCTGCAAATTGCTAAAGGAAGTTTTTAGGACAGAAAGAAACTTGGAGCATCAGGAATGAAGGGAGAGCAACAGAAATGGTTAATACTGGGTAAATATTTATACTTCTCTTGAATTCTTCAATTGACAGTTGAAAGGAAAAAATTATAACATTGTATGATAGGACATGTATGTATATAGATATACTACATAAGGAAGGAGAGTTAAAGGACCCTAATGATAAGGTTTGTACCTTCCACTTGAAGTGGTAAAATATTGATTCTAAGTAGTCTAAATATTGTGATCCATGTATTGTGATCTGTAGAGCAACCACTTAAAAAGAAAACTTTACAAAATTATAGTCAAAAGCACAATAGATAAATTTAAATGAAATACTTTAAAAATGTTCAAATAGCCCAAAAGAAGGCAGCAGAGGAGAAAAGAATGGAATGAAAAACAGAACAAACAAAAAATAAATGAAACAGGAGATCTGGATCTAGACATATCAGTAATTTATGTTAAATGTAAATGGTGTAAACTTGCTAATTAAATGACAGATTATCAGAATGGATTTTTAAAGCACAATCTGATTTCCTGTTTATTAAAAAGATTCATTTCAAATATAAATGATAAAAGTAAACTACAAGAAAAAGGATAGAAAAAGAATACCATGAAAACATAAATCAAAAGAAGTCTAGAGTGGCTATGTATTAATATCAGACAAAATCGACTTTAAAGAAAATTATCAGGAATGAAGATAATGCATAAGGATAAGAAACATCAGTTCAATAAGAAAATATAACAGTCCTAAAATTGTTAAAATATGATAAATGCTTTCTTAACAACAGAGCTTCAGGATACTGGAACAAAAAAAAGACAGAACTAGAAAGAGAAATAAATCCATATTTATACTTGGAGACTTCAGCACTCCTCTTTGTGATCTACAGAACCTAGTAGGTAGAAAATCAGCGAGAATATAGAAGAACTAAGTAGTGCTTTCCACCAATAGGATCTTTTATCATGTATGGAACACTTCATACAGTAATAGAATTCATATTGTTTTTAGGTCCGATGAAACATTCATCAAGATAAGCCATATCATGGGTCAAAAATTAACCTGAAATAAATTTAACTGCAGCTAACTTCATACTTAATGGTATAAGCTTGAATCTCTTCATTTTAAAATTGAGAAGAAGGAAATAATATCTTTATTTAAGTTAATTAAAGAATGGGAAAATTGTCGGGCCGGCCGAGTGGCGTGGTGGTTAAGCTCTGGCTTGGTGAAGCCAGCGGCCCCGGTTCGGGTCCCACATATGAGGGCCAGTGACACTGCCCTCAAAAAAAAAAAAGAATGGGAAAATTGTATTGGAAATTGTAAGATATCTGTCAGGTGTGTGGGTATAAATGTGGATCAAAAAAAAACTTGGAAATTTGTATATAGTAAAATTACTGTATCTCCTTTTTAAATCTGATATTAGTGAACTAATATTTATAAAATTAAAACTAGTGTTTTTTTTGTTTTGTTTTTTAATTTTATTGGGGAACAGTGTGCTTTTCCAGGACCCATCATCTCCAAGTCAGGTTGTTGTTTTCAATCTAGTTGTGGAGGGCACAGCTCACTGGCCCATGTGGGAATCGAACTGGCAACCTTGGTGTTATGAGCCTGCGCTAACCTGAGCTAGCCAGCAGCCCCAAAGCTAGTGTATCTTGTAATAAAATAAAAGCCTTTTTTAAATTTCCTTTGTTTCTTCCTTATCCCTCCCTACCCCACTTACCTTATGTATTAACAGACCTTTTTTTACTTCCTCAATATGTGAGATACGTAACATGTACTATCTCAAGACCCTTGAACTTCATATCTCTCCCTGGAACACTCTTCCCCAGATATCCACATGGTTTTATTCAGATCTCTGGTCAGATATTATTTTATCAGAGAGTTCCCATTATCCTGTATCCCCTTTATTCTGGTTTATTTTTCTTCATAGCATTTTATCACTAATGAATATATTATGTGTTTATTACATTTGTTTATTAGCTGTCTTTCCCCAGCTAGAATATAGGTATAATCTGTTTGTTCTCTGATGTTTCTCCAGAGCCCAGAACAGTGCCTTAAATATTTGAATGAATAACTCAGCTCAAGTTCTGCGTCTAACTTTGAAGCTTTTCTCCAACCATAGTGATATGCTTTCCTCGCTTCCTCTAAACATCACCTGTACGTGCTCATGCTGTGTCACCACTGATCCCTTAAAAATAGAGCTCTTACCGTAAACATTACTACGTAGTAGGCGAGAGAATGGGATGAGAGCTGTATGATGTGGCTTTAAATCCCAGCCCTGCCACTTGGCCATATAACACTGGGCAAGTAACTAACCTCCCTATTATTCCATTTCTCTGCATGTATAATGGCAATAATGACTGTTCAATAATAACTGGAGAGATGGAATGAGAACAGTGGCCAGGGACCTATCATCATGTTCTTTGTGTAACATACCTGAGTGCTTGTACTTTTTCGTGTAAGTAACAGTGAGCTTTCACAGACTTTTTTTTTTTTAAAGATTTTATTGGGTAATTGGGGGAGGGGAACAGCGTTGAGGAATCAGGGAAGGAGAACAGACAAGTTGCTGTCCTTTTTGTTCTTCAGTCTAGTTGTAGACGTTGCTTCACTGGCCCATGTTGGTATCATCATTGCGCTCTTCTCGGGTGAGGCAGATCTGTCGCCGGCCTCTGGATGGCCACTCACAGCAGCTGTCAGCCGATCACTGTGGCCTATGGCAGCCCACTGCAGCAGGGGCTGCAGCTATGCTGTCCCAGGGACTCACAGCAGCCCAGCTCCAGGTGGAGCTGTTGTTCACCACCTTAGCTGTAGAGGGCAGTGTCACTGGCCCTCATATGTGGGATCTGAACCGGGGCCGCTGGCGTCCCAAGCCAGCTCTTAACCAACGCGCCACTTGGCCAGCCCAACAGACTTTTTTTTTTAAGTGATAGTATGACATAGGATAAATTTTCAATTTATTTAAATTTTTAACTTCAGTCTGTGCTAATACTAACCTAGTGAAGAACTTCTAACAATTGACCTTCCTGTTGTGCTGTCATGTAGTTTTTGTTTCATCTCCATATCCTGTATTTACTGCTGTTTCCTGGCTAAATTTTGTTAAAAAGATTGGGTCACTGTTGGTCTATAGTAGAGCTTCCATACTGTAAGGGACACCACAGATGTGAAGGATTAGCTACACTGCCCTATGTTTTCTCTTGATAGAAATTCTATGTTCTGGCTCCTTTTCCTATTTAAGACCTTTTTTTAGTGTTTTCCCTATTTCGGGGAAGAATTTCTAACAGTACACTTGTATACATTCTTGGTGACCTGAAAAGAAACAATAATATGTGTTAGGTTTGTAGCAAACTTTCGCTTTTGGGTAAATATGAGAAATGAGGTTATTTACCATATCTTCGGCTCTGGCATATATCTGTTACCAAAAATATTTTTTCAGAATATTCTCCATGCTTGTAAAGTTGTGGAGAAAGTTTGGGGTTCCTTAGCTAGGTCACAGTACCCGGTACACTGTGTCTTGTCTCACGTTAGAATCAGTATATTATTTGTGATAGAAATCAAATAACCAATAGTTCTTCAACTTTTTTATTTCCTCCAGACACACAATAAGTTCAAGGAGAAAAGTTCTTCCCTACCTTTTAATATTTTGAGCTGCCTATGTTTGGGCTTCAAAGTATTTTTGGTATGTATTGCTTAACTGGGCTGAAGATTATCTCATGTGACAGCAGAGTTCTCTTGTTTTGGAATTGCCATTACTTTCTAGAACAGCCACTCTGTACAGCGGCCAACATGCCCTGGATCCTCCTGTTTCATATTACAGTGATACTGCTTTGTCAGGGTAGAATTCAGCCTCACAGGGCTGGAGTCAGTCTCTGCTGACCTCATGCCACAGTACAGCATGTTCAAATCTGGGAGAAACCCGAGGGTTATTCGGCATATTCCTCCACCTTCTCCCTCACAAGCATGGAACCCTCACCCTCCTCAGAAACCGTATGTTGTGTATGTGTGTGTATCTGTCTTTTTTATATATATAAAAAAATCTCTTCCTTAATTCTGTAATTCTACAGCTTTAAGTGGGGGCTGGTTGAATAGACAGACACAGGAAATGCTTTGAGCTGTTGAAACTTAGCAATTTTCAGCAATAGATTTCAGCCACAAGCATTTGCTATTTTTGAACTGACTCATGTGAGGTTGCAATAATCGAAAAGCATGTTACGTTTTTCCTTAGTTCATTTTACACATAGCTATTTGGGCAGAATGCAGAGAGCTCTTTGGCTGTGTGGGCATGCTAATATCACACTAGAGTGTCCTGACTCTCCTGTAGGGTGGGCTGCTTCAGTGCAGAATCAATATCATCCTCACTCTCTTAGGCTAAATGGTTATCCGAAAAGAAGTGTTTCCTTCAATGAACACAAGAGTTTAGTTTGCCCTGGCAGCTTGGGAAAAGCTGGGGTTAAATCCGAAGATGCCAGGCATGCATAACAAATAAGAATTTGGATTAGAGCCATTTGAAATATTTCTCACATTAAAAAAAGGTTCTTACCACTGAGCTACTTGTTTTCAGTGTGTTTTTCCCAAAGACTTGTCAGTTTTCTGAATTGTAAAGCAGTATGCACATATCTCAGTGCTAAGTTCATGTCTCCAGATCAGCAGAACAAGTCCCTGAGATACAACTGGATAGGAAGATGATCCAGCTTTATGCAACGAACGCAACCACCATTTTCACAGTTCATCCATATTCTTAAGTAGCAGATGGCCTAAAGCTTGATTTTTACCATGCTTTTTGAGTTGGTTTTATAAATGTTACATAGATATTTTCTAAGAAATAAATGCTAAAGCAAAGCAGATTCTTTATAGCTTTACCTGATTCTAAAGTTAATGTACATTATTAATAGCTTGCTGTTTGAGCCATTGGATTTAAGATCTGAACAGATTTTTCACTCTGAAGTTTGATATTAAATTACTCTCTTCTGCCTTACAGTTGATAATTTAAATGCCAACTTTGTCAACAGATTTGTGCCTCTCATCTGTACCCTTTTTTTCTGTTATTCTGTATCTTGGATTTTAAACGCCTGGTGCATCTGTTTATTCTAAGGTTATAAAGGTCAGTTTACTTATCTATGTTTTATTAAAAATGCTAGCCCAGATTGAATGGGGTGATCAGAAGGAAAGAAAAGTTCTTAAGAGAGCCCTGAAAGGATAGAGGTAGTAAAACAGAACTTAATTCCTTTTTCTCCATTATTGACAGTCCAGAGGAAGGAGGGAAATGTAAAACATTCTTTAAATATTCTTGAGTTGATTTTATTTTCTCCATGGACCGCATTAATTCATGAGAAGAGAAAGTTTGCTAAAAAAATACATAGTACATACTTACCAGAGTAAATGATTGTAGATTAAACCATCTCCTTCCCTACCTACCCACGTCTCTCTCACTTACTCATACTGTACATCAACTCTGATGAACTAAAATACTCTTAATGGAACAGTGATTAAAATGTTCAGAAATGAGGTACTTGCTCCAGCATCTGAAATTTTTAATATGACTATCTGGGTATATCAAACTGCTGTGCTTTGTGAAGAGTTCATTTTAAACCATAGAATGAACATTTTAAAGGAAGACTCAAGAGAGGCAAATGTGTCTGATTCTGGGCCTACTGAGCAGCGTGGTGGTTAAGCGCTGGCTTGCGAAGCCAGCGGCCTCAGTTCGGGTCCCACATATGAGGGCCAGTGACACTGCCCTTAAAAAAATAAAAAATAAAAATAAAAAATAAAAAAAATAAAAATAAAAAAGAACATAAAATACAGATATGTTCAACATTATAGAATGGTTCTATAATGTCCCACTTTTCTAATGTCCCACTGTTTCTTAGAATCAGATACTTTTTTTTTTTTTGAGGGCAGTGTCACTGGCCCTCATATATGGGACCCCGAACCAGGGCCGCTGGCTTCCCAAGCCAGTGCTTAACCACTATGCCACTCGGCCGGCCCGAATATATCTGTATTTTAAATACATGAGATTATAATACCGTTGATGTTGACCAGTTCTAAAGATTAATAATTCCCTTCTTCCTTTCTTAATCCCCCTGCAACACTACACATCTGTATATGTATGTTAAAGACATCAATGTAATTCTGACATTCCAGACAACTTTTTGGCAATATTGACATTGCCTAAGTTTTCTATACAAATGCCCAAAATTTACAGGGGTAATTTAGAACATACATGTGGAATCACTTGGTCATATATAGATGCTGTATCTTTTAAACAAGTGGTATTTACATTGGGCTGTCACTATATTAAACTGAACTTTTTAAAGAAAAAGTAAAACTCCCCCCATATCTAAACCTTCATACTGCTTCTTGATCTAAATCTCATTCCATAGGGCTCAGAGTGCCACATAAGGGTCACATTCCAAGGGAACAATAACAAAAGTCTGCCCACATTATTTTGTAATTGTAGGATTTCTTTTTAATTGAATTCCATTAAAAAGAAACAGCTAGAATAGTGATTTGATGAGAAGTGTACAACGCTGCACCAGAAGATTGCTTCAAGTTAAGTTTCCCTGCTCCCAGTGCTCAAAATACCCTCATCTGTTTGAAATTAGTGAACTCCTGTGAATGCATTACATCCCTTAAGACTGCTGGAGGGAAAAATGGTCAAGAGCTTTGACTTAAAACTTAAAAACCTTCATCATAGATTATTTTAATTCATGCCAGAATTGATTAAATAACGGCTCCAATATATCCTGTCTGGAACAGAGAGGGTGGTGTAAACAAATCATTTGTTCATTGAACAGTTATTGAGTCTATGCATCAGGGTTGCGAGTTTGAGATGGGCTTGGGATATAATAGTGAACCATGCAAATTCTCTGCCCTTATGCAGCTAACATTATAGTTGGGGAAGATGACAATAAATACAAGCTTAATTAAATGGTAAAATATGGTAGAGAGGGATGGGCTATAAAATAACAAAGCTGGCTAAGGGAGATTGGAAGTGCTGGGGATGGACTGCCATTTTTAGTGGGATAGTAAGTGTAAGCCTCATCTGAAAAGAGACATTTGAAGAAGGGCTTGAAAGAAGTGAGTAGATTAGCCATACAACTGCCTAAAAAAGGAGCATTCCTGTTAAAGGGTACAGCGAGAACAAAGCAGGGGTGTTCCTGATGTGTACAAGGAAGAGAAAAAAGGCTGGTATAACTAGAGTGAGAATAAGGGAGGGGAGAGTGGTAGGAATTGGGGTGTCAAAGATATAACAGAGTGTCTTAAGTTATCTTTTCTTGCGTAGCAAACTAACCCCAGAGCACTGGCACAGCCATTCACCTACATTGTTGGTAGTGCTGTAAATTGCCGTAACTTCTGGAGGACAACTTGGTCGTCTCTGTCAAAGTGTAAAACATGATATGCTTTCTGACACACTGCTAGGAGTCTACATTATCAGTGTATTTACAGAAGTTCACTGAGATATATATATATGTGTGTGTGTATATATATATATATCGCATTATGGCATTGTTTGTAATTTAAAAAACGAGAAGAATTTGTTTTGTTGCCCAATTGAAGTTCAATATTAAACATCTTTGACATCCCCCTCTCCCCAAAGATGGGTCAGCCTCCTTTCTTGTTGAGGAGCTGGATCTCATATTATCCTATTTTATGGTTATCAGGTGGGTTCACAGGAATTTCATTAGGTTTCCTAGAGATACAGGCTTTTCGTTTATTCTCTTTATGGCTGTCACTGGAGATGAGGTGTTCAGAATGAAAGATCTAATACTCCAAGATGCCCACAAAAGATCTACTAGAAACAGAATGGGCAACAGTAGGAAGCTGTTAACTTGAAAACAAACCTTTGAGAAGTAAAGACTACATGGATTAGTGTGTGAAAATGAAACAGGATGGGTAGTCCAGAGGAAGTTGACTAAAACTCCGCATTTTCACATAATTCTTTTAATTTCTAAAAGCTCCATTTTCATTTTGAAGCACAGAACTGCCAACCAGGTCACAAAATTTAAGAGAACAGCAGAGGAAGATGGAGTTTTTATTACGTACTTCTTCCTAAACTATGCTGCCTTTACATTCTACATCATTGCATTTAAATGTATCATACGTTTTAATGTACATATTTTATCAAATATAGGTTATTTTACAAAACGATCCAATTTTTGCTTGTTTATCTAATGTTTACCCTGGCATAAGTTGTATTAAATTGCTTGCATCACTTGACTCAGTGTTATTCTCCACTGAATTAATTATGTGCCAGATTACCTCTGCGTTTTAGAGCTAGATAAGGGGAAATAGAGAGGAAAGCCAAGTGCAGGACTTCCAGGGAGCCGCTGTTTACACCTCAAACAAGGAGCAAGATCTAAAGCACTACTCTCAATTAATTGCTTCATTTCGGGCATAAAAGCAGGATTAGAGTAAGCAAAAATGTTATTGGTTCCAAGGCGGTTGTGGTTTCAACTGATCAGAGTGAACATTTTCACCTTGGACGCAAGGGCTCTAGCTTTGCCACTAGGCATCAGTTGTCGCTAAAAAGAATAAAGCTAGCGAGAGACTGAGGCTCCAGAGACCTGGTTTATGGTCCCAACTTTACCACAACTCGATAGGACCTTGGGGAATTCCGTTAACATGCCAGAGCTTTTGTTTCTCATCTACAAAATAAGACCTCTCAAGATCTTCAGATTTTAGGAGGCTCAGGTGAATATCATGTAGGTGAATATACATGGACAGACATCGGTTTTAAAAATAAAACACATTTTTCCCAGGGGGGAATTACTTCATCAGTTATATAAATGCCTAAGTACTATGCTGTACACCTGAAACTAATATAACATTGAATGTCAACTGTAATTGAAAAAATGTTTTAAAGATTTAGGAAAAAAGCAGATCCCAGAGTCACCTTTAGAAAGACTGATTTAGAAGGTTTCATGCTCAGGCAGTTTGAGGAATCACTGTTATGCATGCCTCAGTATTTATTCACGTCTGAGCATTGCCTCCCTCTGTTCTCAGGGCTGACTGTACATCTGGTGCTCTACTAGGCAGATAATATGTAAGACACTGTTACTCACTTCTGAACACCTCCCATGTATAGCACTCAGGAAATGTGTGTTGACCTGGGTCCACCTTCAGAGACTTGATTTCCTCCAGAGATAGGATTTTGCGATCAGTTCCAGAGGCTGATAACAATTGCAGTAGGGAGCTCCTTCATCACGCTCAACTTAAATGTTTTACTCGTTAGGTTAAGTCTGGCTCATTCATCCAACATATATTTATGAACACTTATTAATGTGCCAGTCACTAGGAATTTAAAAGTGAACTAAACAGATAAAAATCCCTGCCCTTCGAATCTGAATTTGATCATCCCATCCTGTCACCCACCATTCAGAAAGGTCGCTAAAGGTGTTGACCACTGTGTCTCAGATTTCTCCTCTCAAGGATCAGGAAATCTAATCCACCCTTTTCTTCCGGTCATCTTCCAGTCCACTTACCACCCTATGGCTCTTCTCTGCATCCCCTCCAAGTTCCCTTTCTTCCTACATGAATGGATGGAGCACAGAGGATTTTTAGGGCAGTGAATCTGCTCTGTATGATAGATACTATAATAGTGGATACATGTCATCATCCATTTGTCAAAACTGTAGAGTAAATGCTAATATGATATAACCTATGGACTTCAATGATAACGAGTCAGTGTTGATTCATCAGTTATAACAATGCACCACCCTGGTGGAGATGTTGATAGTGGCAGAGACTACATGTGGCAGGGCAGGAAGTAATGGGAGCTCTGTACTTTGTGCACAGTTTTGCTGTGAACCTAAAACTGCTCTAAAAAAATAAAATACATTTTTCTAAGGCTCTCAGAAATAAACAGAGACTCAGGTCTCAAACTTTGCATATATTCTGTTTCTCGTCAGTTTATTAGATTTAAAAAGCAATTTCTTAACTAATTACAATTCGTCGATTACAAACTATGTACAGAAAGTAAAAGAGGGATTTTTTTTTTTTTTTTTTTTTTTTTTTAACCAGCAAACCGGGGCCGCTGGCTTCCCAAGCCAGCGCTTAACCACTGTGCCACTCGGCTGGCCCAAGAGGGATTTTACCTTACTTAAGCTGGAACTATTAGTGTGTAAGAAAATCTGGATTTAGACAAGGTCAGAGCTTTGGGTAGGGTATGTTAAACAAAAGATTTTTAACTTCAATGGCTAAAAGTCTTTTGAAAAGACAGGATTTATTAGGCCATTGCTAGCAGAAAATAAAAAAATTTTTAAAAAGACCGGTATTGGACATGAAGTCTAAACCACCTACCTAGCAGCGTGGCTAGGTAGGAAAAATAACATATCCGTTGTACTGGAGTTTTGCAAGCGTTTTCATATATCAAGTAGCAGGGAGAAAGATGTAAGCCTTTCTGAAAAGATTTACGTTAGCTATTGACAAAGGGGATGGGAGAGGTGAAGCCGTAGGGCCAGGAGGCTAGGCCCGTCAGGTATCAGAGTCCGCAAGGCAGAAGTGTCCACTCCTGTGGACTAACTGTGGGTAGCAGACTGGAAAGTTTATGTGTAAATAAGAAGCAGAGGCCTGTGGGGTTCTATGGCGCCTGGCTATTCTCTCTTTTGGGTAATCATGGAAATAGACACCTGGAAATTAATCCTAAATTCCAACAGATATACAGGAATGTGAGCACTCTTTTGTCAGCTGGTTCACAGCTATTAACAAACCAACTGTTCTGTCTCTTACTCTCACTCACCAGCTGATATAATTTTAATTTGAAAATCTCAGAATTTTTTTCTTGTCAGATGATTATTTGCTTTCAAAAGCATTCATTCTAGAATTCCTTTAAGTAGCCATTTTTAAGTCCAATGTGGTATTATTAAATATAATCAATATTATTCCACATGTAATATTAAATTTACATGTTATTTTACAGGAACAAAACCTGCCTTAAGTGAGAGTAGCATATCTTTTTTTTTTTTTTTAAAGATTTTATTGGGGAATTGGAGGAGGGGAACAGTGTTGGGGAATCGGGCAAGGGGAACAGAGAAGTTGCTGTCTTTTTGTTCTTCGGTCTAGTTGCGGAGGATGTTGCCTCACTGGCCCATGTTGGTATTGTCATTGCGCTCTTCCCAAATGAGGCAAATCTGTCGCCGGCCTCTGCATGGTCGCTCACCGCAGCTATTGGCAGCTTGCGCTGGCTGCCAGCCACTCATGCTGGCTTCTGCCCACTCACTGTAGCCTATAGCAGCCCACTACAGCAGGGGCTGCAGCCTACACTGTCGCCGAGGCTCGCACAGCCCAGCTCCAGGTGGAGCTGTTGTTAACTGTAGAGAGCAGTGTCACTGGCCCTCATATGTGGGATCCGAACCAGGGCCGCTGGCATCCCAAACCAGCTCTTAAGTAATGCGCCACTCGGCTGGCCCAAGAGTAGCATATCTTAATTTACATGAGCTTAATCTCTATGGCCTACTGATTAGTAAATTAGGATTTGACATCAGTAAAAATGTGCAGTGAAATGGGTATTACTATATGATTATGGTATATATGTATACTTTTTAAACATTTATTTGATAGTGTAAAGTTTTAAAAACACTGAGTCTTAAGGTAAAACTGTAATGTTTAAGTTCAGTTTTTTTATTGATGTTAAAATTAGGTATAAAAAGGTATTTTCCGGGCCGGCCGAGTGGTGCGGTGGTTAAGCGCTGGCTTGGGAAGCCAGTGGCCCCGGTTCGGGTCCCACATGTGAGGGCCAGTGACACTGTCCTCTTAAAAAAAAAAAAAAAAAGAAAAAGGTATTTTCCAGGTACTGTTAATTCTTTGGAAAACAGACACATTTTCAGTCTCACTAAATTGTTACCATTAAAGACCAGTTGTGTTAGGAGTATATAAATAAGTACTTTATAAAAGAAGCCCTAATTACTAAAGTATTAAACAGATTTTTTAAATTTAAGTTATCCCAGACTAAACTCATGTCTTTTTTTAATAGGATTATTATACTAGTGATGAGAGGTACTCTAAAGACATATGGTATCTAGATTTCATTAGTGCATTTAACAGTTTTTCATTATATCTTAGGAGGAAATTATAACTGATTATTCATAACTGAGTAAGTGAATGAAAGTGAAAAGAGTACTAACTCAGATAAATATCAGCCTGGAATAATGTCTCCAATGGTTTGCTGCAAGATACTTCCTGTCCTGTTCAACCTCTTCATTAATTCCTTGACTAAAGACATTGCCATGCTTAATCAGAGTTGAAGGTGCCAAACAGTTGAAAAGAATAATTAAAATTTTGAACCATGGATTTAGAATCCAGTGGTATTCTCAAATGAAAAGCAGAAGTCATCATATTATGTGATTCAGCTCTACCACATTTATGTAATTTATGGAAAGGGCAACTATACTTTAATTTTTTTTTTCTTTTTTCTTTTTCAATTACAGTTGACATTCAACATTATATTAGTTTCAGGTATACAGCATAGTGATTAGACATTTATATAACTTACAAAAGTGATTCCCCCAATAACTCTAGTACCCACCTGGCACCATACATAGCTATTACAAATTGACTATGTTCCCTGTGCTGTACTTTACATCCCCTTGACTATTTTGTAACTACCATTTGTACTTCTTAATCCCTTCACCTTTTTCTCCCGAGTCCCCTAACTCCTCTCTGTTCTGCCAACCATCAGTTTGTTCTCTGTATCTATGAATCTATATCTGTTTTGTTTTATTTTGTTTTTTAGATTCCACATATAAGTAAAGTAATATGCTATTTGTCTTTCTCTGTCTGACTTATTTCACTTAGTATAATACCTTCCAGGTCCATCCATGTTGTAGCAAATGGTAAGATTTCATCCTTTTTAATGGCTGAGTAATATTCCTTTGTTTATATGTGCCACATTTTGTTTATCCAGTTATCTGTTGATGGACACTTAAATTGTGTCCGTATCTGGCTATTATAAATAATACTGCACTGAACATAGGGATGCATATATCTTTTCAAGTTAGTGTTTTGGATTTCTTCAGATAAATACCCAGGAGAGGAATTACTGGATCATATGGCAGCTGTATTTTTAAGTTTTTGGGGAACCTCCAAACTGTTTTCCATAGTGGCTGCACCAATTTGCAATCCCACCAACAGTGCATGATGGTTATCTTTTCTTCACAACCTCGAAAGCACTTGTTGTTTGTTGATTTATTGATGGTAGCCATTCTGGTTGGTGTGAGGTTTTATCTCATTGTGGTTTTAATTTGCATTTCTCTGATGATGAGTGACATTGAGCATCTTGTCATGTCTGTTGGCCATCTGTATGTCCTCTTTGGAGAAATGTCTCTTCAGGTCCTCTGCCCATTTTTTCATTGGATTGTTTGGGGTGTTTTGGTGTTAAGTTGTATGAGTTCTTTACATATTTTGGATGTTATCCCTTTATCGAATATATCTTCTCCCATTCGGTAGGTTGTCTTTTTGTTTTATTGATGGTTTCCTTTGCTCTGCAAAACCTGTTAGTTTGATATAGTCCTATTGGTTCATTTCTCTTTTATTTTCCTTGAAGGGTAGCTATTCTTAACCTTTTTTTTTTTTTTTTTTGAGGACAGTGTCACTGGTCCTCATATGTGGGACCGAACCGGGGCCGCTGGCTTCCTAAGCCAGCGCTTAACCACCGCGCCACTCGGCCGGCACCTTAACACCATTTTTAATGATGAAAGAGAAAGCAAACACAGGAGCAAAATTAAATGCTGTTTAATTTGTGAGGTTCTCTAGCAAATCTCTAACTGTTAACAAAGTGATTTAGATAACTGCATCAAAAAGAGTCTACCTACTGGGATCTTAATTAACCTTTATCCGGCAAAGCTCTTGTTACATTGCAATACATGTAAAAAATTAGGGTGTCTTAGTCATTTTTTGATATTAAAATTCTAGAAAGAAAGTATTATTAATATTACCTTAATATTAGTATATTATACCAGAAACAATGTAATTACAAAATAAAACACCCTGAGAGAAAATAGATTTTATAGTAATTGAAAAAAGTAAATGAAATGCCTAACAATATCCCCATCACAATTTTGTTTACAAAGAGACACTGAAAGAATATTTGTTATCAATTCATCATGGACAAATTTGGTCTTATTAAACTTTTCCCCTTAATGTGCAAGAGAAAGCACTAAGTTATTAGAAATTTTAATTAGGACTTCGCTTTTCCAACCCCCTAGCTTAGTGGTCTACATATTGTCATCTGAATTTTAACTTAAAAATATTTTGCAAATTAATTTTTATCAAGTCATAAGGACTTAAAAGTAATTTTGTTAGAACGTATTTGTGGGAAGATAGAAAATGTTTATTTCTTGAATGTCTGCTGAATTCAGGAACAAACGAGAGACAGTTCCGTAATGATTTTCTAAATAATGGTTTGTAAACAGAGGTCTTCCATATTTATCACTTTTTAGTCCTGTATGAAAAATTTATCTCCTAATTTTAATTGTGATGATTTTTTCCCTCAGACATTTTTTTTTTTTTTTAAGATTTTATTGGGGAATTGGGGGAGGGGAACAGCGTTGGGGAATCAGGGAAGGGGAACAGACAAGTTGCTGTCTTTTTGTTCTTCAGTTTAGTTGCGGAGGATGTTGCTTCACTGTTGATATCGTCATTGCGCTCTTCCCGGATGAGGCAGATCGGTCGCTGGCCTCTGGATGTCGCTCACCGCGGCTATTGGCAGCTCACTCTTGGCTGCCAGCCGCTCACGCTGGCTGCGGGCCACTCACTGTAGCCTATGGCAGCCCACTGCAGCAGGGGCTTCAGCCCACACCATCACCGGGGCTTGCACAGCCCAGCCCAGGTGGAGCTGTTGTTAGCTGTAGAGGACAGTGTCACTGGCCGTCATGTGGGATCCGAACCGGGGCCGCTGGCATCCCAAAACCAGCGCTTAACCAATGCGCCACTCGGCCGGCCCTTCCCTCAGACATTTTTAATAAATTTTACTGAATCATGGGGTAGACTATTTTTTAAGGTCTTTTGCAATTGTAATTTTGAATTCTTTGAAAATTTTTTTTGTAACTACTTTTTATGTGGCTGTAGAATCTCAGAAACTTAACTCAATCCTTAGAGGATTAACATTAATTCATAAACAAACACTGTCTAGCAATCAGAGGCAGCCCTGTAAAACACTGAATACAAAGAAATGGAAGGTTCCAATTCAGTACAACCACAACTAGCCATGGACTAAAACAATATAAGCATGTATTTGAGGTGATCCAATTTTATGTTTTTATTTTGTACTGATTTATTCAACAGACATATATGGAGCCTGCACTGTCTACCTGGTCCTGGGGAACAGAAGTGAATGAATGTGGGCTGTCCGTGTGTATCTCGCCCCCTCCCCTTTTTAAAATAATTACAATGAATTGGTCTTCTATCACTTTTAGGGAGCTTTATTTTATGAGTAGTTTCACTAGGTCCGTAGATTGCTGCCCTGTGGCCATGGGTCCTTATTTCACCGCTAAGAGTTTAGCAATCCCCTGTGTTAATTTACCCATTCACATACTGTGGCCATTCTGTATACTCTGATGGAACACTGAGACCTCACAACAGGATTTCCCTCTCTCTTCTACTCTGGAACAAATCACTTTATGTTAATTTTTTTTTTTTTTTAAGTATGGAGCCTAAGAAAATCAGGCCACTGAACATGATGGCGTCTATTACTGGTTCTGACAAGTAAAATCAAGATCAAAGGCTTGCAGATATTTAAGGGATACATACATCATGCTTTGTGAAAACTCTTAAATTGTAAAAGTCGGATGTCCAGGAACTTACCAGCCTACTTCCACCCCCCACCCTCTAGTTTTTATTATTTCTAGTTTTATAATTTCCAGTCCTGTTTCTTAAGTACTAAACACTGATTCATTTTAAGCGCCATAAATCACACAAGTGCCACGACCAAAGGGTGGCAAAACAAAGACTCAAAGCCATCTCCACTGCACACTAGCAGCAGCCTTCCAACCCCATCTTACTAACAGAACATGGCATGTTTTCTAGGCTTAATGATGTGAAATTATAAAATACTCTAATATAATGGCATCTCAAGAGAAAGGGTAAAGGAGTGAAAAACTGGCCATTTGGTTGTTTTTTTGATGATAAACTTGAAGAAGTTTGGAAAGAATTACATTTCTCTAAGTAGCCAGTTAATACCTATAGCATCAGTCTTCACCTTGCTTTCTACGCTTTCTTGGTTGTATCTCTATATTGAGTCATATGGCAGTTCCAAAGAATAGTTGGAACCACTAGGGCTCTATGCAATTTAGTGGAAAATTAAATAGTAAAGAGTAATAAAGTCAGGTTATTTTCAATTGTAATAGTTTCATATCTGTCTAGCCTGTCCCACTGCCCCCACTCCACCCCACCTCCAAGCCATCTATAGCTGGTAATGCTTTGCATAGAATAAATTGAGATAAATCCTTTTTCTTCTCACATGAACTTGAAATAGCCCATCGAATTCCACTTTTCTTCATTTTAGCAATTTTCATTTTAGCAATTTTCATATTTCCTGGGATGTGGAAAATTGTATTTATTTTTTATTTCTGAGGCCCTCTGTTGTTCACTTGGGATTTGGAAGGTATAAAATAGATATTAAGTAAGGATTTTCAAGAGATGGCTTTTGTAGCTCTGACAGTCACAGTGGTGAATAGCATTTTCTAAAACACTAGCGCATTACCTGTACCTCCAGGTGGTCATTTTCCAGGCATAGAATATGCTTGGGTATATTCTAATGATTGACTTTATACTTCTGAAATTTGAGTGTTTTGTTTTAACATTGAAGCTGTGACATCACTTAGAAAATAAAACTTAAATCAACCTGGCCCACCAAAAACTCTTTATATATTTTTTTTCCTCATGAGCCTGCTATTTTGAAAATGTTTGATTACAAATACCGTATATTATTTTCCTTTAAAAAAAAACATTCAGAATGAAGAGCCATTCAGCGTTTCGGAACAGCACTAATACAGTGGTACCATCTGGAGTAGTTATAAATCCAGACATTTTGATCTGCCCATACCACTTTATATGAGGGAATGTATAGTTTCCATTGGGCCTTTGAAAATCCTGAAAACAACTTGACTCTTTTGTGGACCTGATGTTGGAGACCACTATTCTGTACTATGTCTCATGACATCAAATGATAAGACTATTTTATTATACCATTTCATTTTATGGAATATATTTTGTATGATTCTGCAGTAGCTTTGCAGGTGGGACTTGGGGTTAACCTGGCCCTTCCTTGGGTGGTGTTACCGTCATGGCAAAGTTTCACAACTTTGCGGTTGTGAAACAACCTCTGCAGCTCCTTTGAGCCCCTTAGGTGATGCATGACATGGTGGGCATGAGTCCTTTAGGGTAGGCAGAGCCTAAATAAGCAACCTTCACTGCTGATTGCACATCTTCAGTTAAGTGTCTTAGATAGCAGGACAGGTAATTTAGCTAGTTTCTAAAGAAGGTCAGTGCCTATACTCTTTCTTCCTAACACCTCATAACTCTGATTTGGCACTAAGCAAAAGCCTGTGTTGCTCTCCTTCCTGAATTAATTGGTTCTAAGCAGTAAAAGAAAGAACTTGCCTTATTTAGAGGTTCATATAACCATACTAATCTCAAAAGATTTTAAAACTCTTTCCGGTTCTTTGCTTTGTCATTTTTCTGCTTCTCCACCCACTGGCTGGTTATGGGGATTTGTTTATGCATAAAGATTGCTGCTGAAGTCAAACAAAACCTACCTCTTATTGAATCCCGGTGGGAAGTTAATGCAGTTAGGGACTTTTTAGCTGAACTGGTTGCCAAGTGGAGAGCTGGAGAAGAGACTCCTTAAGAAATGCCCAACCAACTGATATGACACCGTGTGTGTGTGTGTGTGTGTGTGTGTGTGTGTGTGTGAGAGAGAGAGAGAGAGAGAGAGAGAGAGAGAGAAAGATAAGGACACATTTTAACTTCAGTGCCTACAGATAGTAATCGATTTATTAGATTTATGATTTTTCTCCTTGACTCAACTTTACTTTTCCCATCTTTTGCCACTTTGGGAAAAATTTATGTAGTCAGGAAGGTCACTCTAGGAACAGAACGAGTTCCATGGTCTTTGGACATTTTCCCCCAGTGGATCCTTTATGAATGTAATATAATAAAGGGTGGAAGAGAAGGAGAACATGAGGCATTTTATTTGAAAAATAAGGTAGTATTCATGAAGTCTGACAGCTGAAATAGGCTTTAATAATATGGGTAAGCCTCTGGAATTAGCCTTGGTTTTTATAAAGAACATCTTTTTTCTGGGATTTGCTTCCAAATAATTATAGGGAAGTGGGGAGCACGGGCCATGAGTTAATAATGGAAGCTGAATGAAGACTGCACAGGATTCATTATCTTCTCTGCCTTTACATATGTTAATAAGTTTTTAAAAGATATCTTTCCCCAGGAATTTTGGAAGGATAAAATCTATTTCCTTATGAAATTTTCAACATCCCTGATACTCAAAACAGTGTTGAACACAGTGAAGAAACTATTGTTAGGTTTTTGAAGGAAAAACTATTTTCTAGTCAGAGATAATTCTGAACTTAGTAGGTCATTTTTTGTGTTATTGCCCAGATTATGTAGTATTCAGCAATATATAACTTCATTTCATAAATTAGATTCTCACGAAACTTGTATTCAGCTTTGTTTCTGTCCAAGGATATATTCAATAAACTTTAATTAGTATTGAGATGCCTAAAACATACTCGATGAAAAAATAGTATTAAACAGTTTCTTTATAAAGTAACAAACACTTAAATGTTTTTAGATGTTTTTTAAGGAAACCTTTTGTGTCATCAGTAAAGTATCCCTGTTAACATCTCTGAGTAGCTCCTTAATTAAGAGTCTGTTTTCCCAGTCTGGGTCCTAACTTGACTTTCCTGCTAAAATGCTGATTTAACTCTTAGCCTCTTCTATATTGTCAGCGTAATCACTCATATTAAGATTATCAATGCTAATTGAGATGCTGTAACTTTATTTATTTTTTTTATTTATTTTTATTTTTTTTTAGCTGAGCCATCCTGCCACCTGTTTGGTAGCTCAGCTGCAGCTCAGCTCAGGCTGGCATCGAACCGCTGTTGCTCAGAGCTCAGCTCGCACTCTTGAGCGAGCTCTTAACCAACTGAGCCACTCGGTCGGCCCTGAGATGCTGTAAATTTAAAGCAAGAATTGGCAAACTTTGTTTTTTTATAAATGGCCCAATGATATTTTAGGCATTGAGGGCCATATAGGCTCTCTGATCCATAGTCTTCTTTGTTTTTTTTTGTTCTTTACAACTCTTTAAAAATAGTTCTTAACTCTTTTGTAAGAACCTTTAAAAATAGGCAGAAGGCTGTAGCTGACCAACTCCAACTATACAATTGCTTTTTAATTAGATGCTTTGAGAAATAAAAGGTAAGGATACAAACGTTAAAGGTTATTTTTAAAGGTAAAATTATGACTCTCATACAAAATGAACGTGTCGAAGATTTTATTTAACTCACTGATTAACCAGTTATTAGGAACCAGTATGATCTTAAAATCAGTCCAAATGAGAATTGCACTTAAGGAAATTTATATTCTCTACTAGACATAATTTATCTGCATTGCATCACCAACACTGTCCACAAGGTAATTTCCACCTCTACAGACTGCAAAATAACAGCCAAAGACAGATGCACACCTTTGCATAATCAGATAACCCCCAGAGAATCTAATAAACAACACTGGGCGTCCCCTTGAAAGGACATGTAAAATCTTTTACCATCTTAGTTTTTCACAAGTTCTGCCAACAATCTCCCATCCTTCTAGTGATCATAAATAACTTCCAAAGATTATCCTTAATCTCATTAGATTCGACCTGATTATTTACATAAATGCAGTAAGAGTGCTAATCAGTCATATAGATATCCTTACACCTTCTTTGCGAATCCAGAGCCATACAGTCTGAAGCAACTCCTAAGGCTACCGTATTTATTTCTGGATGGAATTTTTCATAAAGAATCTTAGATTGGATTTTTAAAAACCTGTTATTTTACAATATTATTCCAAGGTTAGGAAACCACACCTAAGAAACTCTCGCATTAGATTTCACCCTCAGTGCTGATAAATTTGGGTGAGTTGATCTCATCTTCAAGTCCCCAGCATTTGCTAAGGTGACCAGAAAGTGACCTTCCTTACCACCTCTAAGCCAGGGGCCCAGTGCGTCAGGCGACAGCTCAGCATCCCTGGGAGACTCCTTTATAGGCACTGGCTCCATCTCTAAAGCCAACTGTTGTTCTTTAAAGTGGCTCTCTTTTGGTTTCCTACCCTTCAACAGAGACCACCAGAGGGTGAACCATAAAAATCACATTCTCAGCCAAGTGCTGCCATCAGTGAGGAGCAACTTATCAGCTGTGCATAAACAGGAAACAAAAACAAAATCAGCAAGAGGAAAAAAAAATTTTTTTTGAGAGAACCAGAAAGTCAGCAAAATTAAAGTTCTATTGCCACATGAGATTGACTGTACCTGGGCAAATGAGCCAGTGAGAGGCACTTATCTTGGCAACTTTGGTAAATCCACATGTATCTTGGTGGAACCTCAAAAACTGTTTAAGGATAATTTTTTAAAAGTAAAATCATGACTTTCATACAAATGTACAGTGAACATTTCTCAAACACAGGGTCTGCTTTAGACCCAGTCAACTAACTCTTCAGGGCCGATGTCTTCCATATCAAGACAGTTTTGATCCTTGGGCACCTTGTCTCAACACATCTTCATTGATCTCAGTGGTAGGGAAGACAATAAAAGAGCCTCATAACAGTATCTGGTTTTGGTTTTCTCTGAGCAGTGAGATTACAAGTAAATAATAGTTGCTTTCTTTTATGCCCATTCATGTTTTCAAAGTTTTCTGCAATGAATATGATTGTCTTAAAAGAAGATATTAGGGCCGGTGAGTGGCGCATTGGTTAAGAGCTGGTTTTGGGATGCCAGCGGCCCCGGTTCGGATCCCACATATGAGGGCCAGTGACACTGCCCTCTACAGCTAACAACAGCTCCACCTGGACCTGGGCTGCGCGAGCCCTGGCAACGGTATAGGCTGCAGTGAGTGGCCGGCAGCCAGCGTGAGCGGCCAATACCTGCCCTAAACGACCATCCAGAGGCCGGCGACTGATCTGCTTCATCCGGGAAGAGCGCAGTGACGATACCAACATGGGCCAGTGAAGCAACGTCCTCTGCAACTAGACTGAAGAACAAAAAGACAGCAGCTTCTCTGTTCCCCTTCCCCAATGCTGTTCCCCTCCTCCAATTACCCAATAAAATCTTTTTTTAAAAAAAGAAGATATTAAAAATGCTAATGAACAGAATTCAGCAAACATCAGCTAGTTTTGATGCTAGTAGTGGATGATTGAGTTTTTTGCCATTGTTTTTGTAGAAACAAATATTTATTCTGTTGAAACCTTGCAAGCTAATTTTTAAGCAAGGATAAAACTTGTATTAATTTGTTCTGGAGAGTTAAGGTCAGAGTTCTGTGCCCTCTAGAGATAGAAGAGAAATTTCTGGAGCCATGGTTTCAACCCAGAATTTTCTTCAAATTCATTCAAGGTGTTTCAGATTCCATTGAGAGGGCTTTATCCGATTTAAATGAAAGAATGCTATATGAAACTGGTGAGTGCTGTTTGCAAAGACCTTTGACCTCTCACTGCTGTGCTGGCCTGAGCTTCGAGCCCCATACTTTAAAAGAACAGAAATGATCACAGCTGTAGTTTCATAGAAATGACTGCACTGCATGTAGCAATCTGTCTTCATATCTGATTTCTTTCTGCATATTAACTGGAGAGAAAATGTTACTAGGTATTATACATTATACATGCTACACTATATTTTATAATCATTAAAATTCTTCCTGTGTGCATTCCCTGAAACTGCTTTTACAAATGAAGAAATAAAGCTCAGATCTGATAGCTTGCCTAAATCCCAAAGTGACATTTTCAGAGCAGAAATAATACCTTTAAGATTTTTTGTTCTTTAATGAAGTATCATGAGTATTCAATAAATAGTGTATAATGGTACAGGGACTGAGCCTGGGCTTACAATTGTGTTGGAATCTGTCGCTTAAACTTCGGAGAACTCCAGTGCCTTTTGTTCAGAAGTGGTTTTTCTCTTTGTATAGTAAATAGAACTTTATGATCTCATGCTCAATTTTCTTTTTCTTGCTCAGTTTTCATTTAAATGATTTTGTTAATCTCAACTGAAAAATAAGAGAAGAAACATTAGAGAAGCATGGAAATCTGTTCTGGCAATCTTTAAATCCTTTATCAAAACATGGAGAAATTGTCTTTTCTTCCTATTTATTGAACCAAGTTACCTAAACTTTGTTACTTTATTTAAAATGTTTTTAACCTTCTTTGAGCTATTCTCTAAACCTTATCTGATTTTTAAATGAGAAAACAAATATGAATATTGAATTAAGCCCTGTAGCTTTAAATTCAACCAGTTCGATGCTTTTGTCTTTTATAAAAGATGCTCACAGCTTGAGAAGAGAGGCAGATACTGTCTGTGATCTCCATTCTCAGAGTCCAACTTCATTTGCATTAGCAGCTCTAGCAAACCACACACACACACAGAGAGAGAGAGAGAGAGAGAGAGAGAGAGAGAGAGAGAGAGAGAGAGAGAGAGGCTAGTTTGGCAGCAGCTTTCTGTTTATTCAGCACAGAGTCCTTCCAGGCTCCCAGATGTAAAAAGGTCTAAGAGTTGATGCAGGAGACAGTACCGGAACTGTATACGTGGGCTGCGGTGGGTACTGCGGAGGACTGGCTATGCGGGGATGTTGATGTGGTGCGGCTGTGCCTGCCTGTTCTGCGAAAGGCCCTTCTCTGAGGTTGTGAAGGTGAGAAGCCCAGGGATCCACTAGAAGCTTCATTTCAGCTGGCTCTTTGGTGGGGCAATGCATTCCCAGTGGTAGCTGTCCTCATTTACGGCGTTATTCTCGGAAACCAAATATGTGCCGCCGACAGACTATGCCACAGCTCCTCTGCAGCTTGGAAGCTGGGACGAATGGAAAGAGCTTATAGCCAAAAGAGGTTGTGATTTGTTTTCAGAATCCAAGCTAGCTCTGGCAATTTTACAAATGAAGGATGAGCTTTGTGGCAAGCAAAACCAGCAGACTGCCTGACAGGGGGTTTTGGTAAGATAAATGTGTTGCTTGTGTTTGTTCGTTTTGGGTTTTTTTGTTGTTGTTTGTTTCTATATCGGCTACGTAGAATTGCCTCTTAGCAATAACGAAAACATTTGCAGATTCACATTTGATTGAAAGGGATGGCCAAGGGAGCCAGAAAGGAGAACATTATTTCTGGTCATTCAGTTGTGACCTTCAGAGATAATTATCAGGTTTTCTCCAATATCCATGAACAGGCAGAAGCCAAGAATTTACAGAGCCAAAACTGCTGTCTAACAGATATTCTTTCCTTTCTTTGAACAGTCATAATTATCTCCTCCCCCCCCCCCCCCCAGCTTTTTCCTATGGCCTGAGGTGGAGAAGAAAAAAAGAAAGGCTTTCTACTCTGAGTTGTTGCCACTGGAACAGTAATAGGCTGAGAACATAACTATGGAGGTGGAGGAAGGCAGGATGGAGGAATCTGCTATTTTCATAGTTTTGCGTTGGTGGGTGTTTGTCTTGGATTCATTGTCACTACTGTTCAATATCAAGTGGTTATTAGTGCTGTGTCTCTGCCTGTTCTGTGATTTAATGCCTTTTATGTTCTGTTTTGTACGTCTTTGTTTGTCAGACCCAGTTTTATCATTGCGAAGCCCTTTTCTGTTACTATTAATACAGAGAAACTTTTATTAGAGTAAAGGTAGTTGTAGAAATATTTATGGACCCCCAAGAAAGATAAAGACATTTTCACTTTGAAATCTAGGTTTTGCTTTCAGCACATTTTAGAGTCTATGATTTTGGAATCTTTAATAAGCATTTTATTCTAAGTTAAAAAAATGGGTCACATTAGATCTATGGAATCTTACCGGAATCACCTTGCTCTAATTTGCTTTAAATTGGGCCCTCTTTTTTGTTTTTCTAAATATTGAGGTTTACTTTTCCTCAGCTTAACTTAGGCAAGGACTGCTGGAAGGTATGGTAACTATTTTATTTAGTCAACCTCAGATCTTGTTCTTGGGCCCCACTTCTCACCAGTATAGAGAGCCAAGTTTCCTGGCTGCTTCCAGTGGGCACAGAAGAAATCCATTGACACCTGCCTTTGCTGACTCATTGGTTATATAAGCCTTATGAATACAACTATCTATACTCCATTAGGTTACTGGGCAGGTGACCCTGACCCTGGTTACTGACCTTGTCCTCACCATCCTTCACAACCAAAGGTCTCAACCTTTACCAAGTGAATTCCCAAAAGCAGTGAACAGATAAATCCTTTTTCTTTGATCTTTTTTTGAATTGCCGTGTTAGCTGTGAAAAAAGCCAGTGTGACTAGAGGAGAGGAAACACGCTCTAAGATAAAGCTAACGAGATCGATCCAGAGCCTAATCACATAGGATTGACTTTATAGACCATGTTCAGATTCTTGTTCTCAGTATTTTAAGAGCTGTGGAAAGCTACCAGAAGAATTTCAGCATTGGGTGATTTAGGACTTTTTTTTTTTTTTTTTTTGAGGGCAGTGTCACCGGCCCTCATATGTGGGACCCAAACCGGGGCCGTTGGCTTCCCAAGCCAGCACTTAACCACCGCGCCACTAAAAAAAAAACAAAACAAAAAACCTCCCCAGCTTAAGTGAAAGCCTAAGTGAATGCAAATATATTGATCAGAGTGAGTGATCCAGGAGAGATGACAAGTTTGTCCTAAGGTGGTAGCAGCAGAGATAAGTAGAGATGTATGTGGAGAGTGTCATATATAGTGAGAGTACCATAATTTGATGGAAATTTGCAAAGTAAAATAGATAAGACTTGGTGTTGGATCTGATATAGGTAGTAGGCATATGATGTCAAGAATGGTTCCTGGGCTTTGGTTTGGTTTGGTTTTGGCTTGTGGAACCTGATGGATGATGATGCTTTTCATGAGATACAGAGCACTGCAAGAGAACCAGGGTTAGAGGAAGATCGTGGTGTTTTGTTTCGACATGTAAATTTTGATATAGTCAAATAGCCTTTCGGGCCTATAAGTCTAGATTCCAAAGAAGATTATACCAATCCAAAGGAGATTATACCAATGGGAAGCCTTCAGCAATATCTTTGGAATAAAGTCCAAAGACCTACCTCGGGAGCTCATCTCCCACCAAAGCCTCTCCTGTGTCATACTTTTACAGCCTCATGAACCGTTCCATTATCTTAAAAATATTATTACATTTCCTCTTTTGTATTTTTGCACTTATTGGGATGTCAACCACCTGAAATCCTTTTCTTCTCTTTTTATCAGAAACTTCTTTCAATGCTCCTCCAGGAAGCCTTCTCTGTTCCCTTTCCCTCCTGAATGCATGGCTTCTTCCTGTGTTCAAGAAGTACTTTCCCTTCATATCTTCCATATCATTAATTGGACCCATATTTCAGTTGATCATTTCCACGTCTCACCAACTAGGTCATGTGTTTCTTGAGAGCAGGGATTCCACCTTTATCCAGTGCTTTACATCAGGAAAACAGAGGATCATTACAAAATGAATTGTAGTGTAAAAGCCTCGGTCTTTTCCACAACCTGCTTCCTAATATCATAGCACCATAATGTCCTTCCCCAACCTGCTCCTAATTTTCTGTAGGCTGTCCTACATTTTTACCCTGCAGATACCTAGATACATAGTAGAAATGTTCTTTCTTTCATATGCAAAATCCCCAAAGTAGTCATTGTCATCATCTACCGTTACTTTATTTGTAATTTATCAGAAAAATTTAAATCTTGCTATTACTCATCACATGTAAAAGAATTAGCCAAGATATCAAGGACCAGCATCCATAGCTGGCCTTGTTCTCTGTGTCTCCTCTTTTTCCCTTCTTTGGAATAATTCCAGAATCCATGAGGTTGCTCTTGGCATTTAAGACTGGATAATCGTTAAGACTGGATAAAACTGCATTGCGAGAGGAATGCCTCATGTATTTCTTAGTGTTCCCTGATAGAATAGTAAGTAAATATTGCTGCTCTACCTCCCTCCCCCCCAACAAGAGTATAGAAATGCAGAAACAATTGGCATGGTTAGTTCCTTCTCATGTAAGTAATTTTTTCACAAAAGCTTAAGCATTCAGTTTGCTGTTTCAGAAGTCTGAACAGTTGAATTTCCTTCTTATTATTGATTCCTTCTTTTGGGGACTGAATTTCAGTGATTTCTTAACCCCTTTTAAGAGTTACATTATACTTCCACTTAAAAACCTGAGAATCCATTGGACTATTATCTGAAATCCATACCAGTCACACATTTATGTTGATTATTCATAGCTGTGTTTAATTTAGTCCTTTTTTAAGTCACAAGTTGTCCTGTTGTAACTTGGAAATATAAACTAGATTATATTCTTCACGTTCTATTTGAGAAAGTAGGTTTATATATCATGCTTTGTCATTACAGATCCTGAATGGGAAAAATCTGAGCAATTCCAAATGTTATATTGCAAAAGAATGACTGTAGTTCTAACATTACTTGACTACCTGCAACTGAATAAAATTATTTTAAGAGAAATTTATTTAAACAGGAGACAGATCATTATTGTACTCTTCATAAACTCTTCTCAATAGATCAAGCTTCAGTTCATTAAAAAAATAAATACAAAACCTTTGACAAGTGATACTCTGGGCTGTTTTTTTCTTAAGTCTATAATTTTGAGAACATAGCTGCTTTTTTGTACAATAGAATAAATTAGATACACGTATAAAGTGAATGTAAATGCCTGCTGTGTATACTCCGTCTCTAATACCTGAAGAGTCGTAAGTTTGTAAAGATCCTGGAAATGTTAAATTACTTTTTGTCTATACTTCCCATTACATAAGCTGCTTTTGGACAGTGCCATGCTGCTACCACCTTCGCATCACCTGTAGTACCCCACTTCGTGCTCCATATTTATATGGAGGGAGGATGTAATCCTAAATATGGGATTCCCACCCAGAGTCTAACTGCAGAAATCCTTAGTGCCTTCTTTTTCTATTGGTCTAAGTGGTAGGGATCATGACTGCTTTGAAAAGTATTGTAGTGAAGGGGTTCAGAGCAAGGACTCTGAAGCCAAATCCTACGGTTTAAATCTTGGCCCTGCCACTTACTGGTTATATGACCTTGGGCAATTTCCTTCCTTCTCCTGACTCAATTTCCTCAGCTGTAAAATGGGGATTATGATAGTATGTTTTTCTAAGGTTGTTTTGAGGATTAAAAAATACAAGCAAAGCACTTACAGTAGTACCAGGTAAACACTCAATTACTACTACTTTTGTTACTGCCAGCATAATCATCATCATCATGTTTACATATAAACCAGACTGAACCGTGAGCTTTCATAGCCTCCAAAGATGTCTGTCTGAGGAGGGAGCCTAGTGAGATAATCCTAGAAGTATTCAAATCGTTCACATAGGAAAGTCATGATGTTGGGCATTCAACTCATGTTTTGCATAAAAAGAGAGAGAGGATACTAGTGTATATTAGTGCAATGCATAGAAAAGTGTAAACAAACTCCCAGCTTTTTTAAGTTAAATACCTATTTTTGAGCCAAATATTTTTAATGTATGAAGGTATGATATTTCAAGGATCATTAGAAGTCAGTCTCTGATTCATTAAGATCCTATAACAGATAAACTTATAAATAACCTTATTAAATCACTAAACACAAATACTTCAGATTGTAATAAAAGAGATTTGCAAATAGCCAGTACCTACAATATTCTCTGAATAGATAAGTGAATAGGAAATACTTTCATTCATTCAACAAATATGTAAGCTCCTACTAAGTGTTATGCACAGTTTTAGGTTAGAGAAACAAAAGTGGACAAAACATAAAAATCAGTACCTTCATAGACCTTACATTCTAGTTTTTGGTGATACGAGTACAACAATATATGCCAGAAGATAAAAGCTCTATGTAGAAAAATAAAGCCAGGAAGGAGAATAGGGAATTCATAATGGAAGTGGAGGTTGCAGTTTTAAATAGGGTATCAGAGAAGTCCTCATTCGAACGTGACATTGGAACAAAAACTTAAAGGAGATGACGTGTAAGCAAGCCATGATGTCCGGGAAACAGCAGAAAAACCATTAAGAGAAAAAACCTTGAAGTGGGGCATGGCTGACACATTCCAGGAACAGCAAGGAGGCCATTGTAGCTGGTGGCCTTGGAATAAAGGGGAATAGTAGGAGATACTCCCAGGGAGGTAATGGATGCAGTGCAGGTGCCAGATCATGGTCATTTAGGCCATTGAAAGGACTTTGGCTTTTACCCTGACTGAGTTAGGGAGCCACTGGAAACTTTTGGATGTAAAAGACTGTTGTGATCTGACTTATATTTTAAAAGGATCTTTCTGGGTACTCTGCAGATAATTGACTATTAAAATATTACTTCAGGGGCTGGCCGAGTGGCGTGGTGGTTGGGCGCTGGCTTGGGATGCCAGCGGCCCCAGTTTGGGTCCCACATATGAGGGCCAGTGACACTGCGTGCGCGCGCGCACACACACACACACACACATATATTACTGCAGTAATAGGAGACTATTGCAGTAGTCTAAGTAAGAGCTGACAGTGGCTTAGACCAGGGTGGCAGCAGTGGAGGTTCATTGAGAAGTGGTCAGATTCCACTTTTCGTTAGCAAGTGGAGCCCACACATCTGTGGGGGCAACATAGTGTATGGAAATGGGGGTAACAATGCAGACTTTGTAGCCAGACTGGGTTAAACCATTGTCTTTGCCACTTCTTTACTTTGTGATCTTAGACAATTTAATTCTTTATGCTTGAGTTTTCTTAGCTATAAAATAAATATGATAATATCTATCTTATAGTGACGTTGTAAGAATTAAACAATTTAGTAAACATACAAAGGATTTAGAACAGTGCCTGGCACACAGTAAGTACTATACTATATGTATTAACAGCTATCAGTTATAGTGTTGTTAATTGGATAGGGTATGTGAGAGAAAGAGGAGTCAAAGATGACTCCAAGGCTTTGTATCTGAGCACCAGGAATTCATGAAATAGCCATAAGCTGAAATGGAAAGATTGCAGGAGGAGCAGGTTTAGGGGATATCAGGAACTCAGTTTTGCACATAGTAAGTTTGAAATGACTAAGACATTCATGTAGAGATAGTAAGTAAGCAACTGGATATATAAGTTTAGAATTAAGGGAAGTATGGGCTGGAGGTTTACATTTGGAAGTTGTTAATAAATAAGTGATATTTAAGACCATTTTAAGAGAAAGAATTAATGAAGCCCTAAAATGGGATGGAGGCTGTATAGTTTGGACAGCCCCTCCTTAGAGCCTCTACTCTTCATAAACTACCTAACAAGCCTAACAATAGCCAGTTCAGGGAGAGCCAGATTATCACAGACCCCATGGAGCTTTTCAAATTCTTTCATTGCTTTAGAATTTTGCTTTATCAAAATTGCTCAGAATAAATAGGATTAAAGCTGAGTCTTAGAAATCTTAATGAGACTTGTCATAAAAGTATTTGTAGGGAATTAACTTGTAAAGGAGAACCCATTGGTGGCGGTTTTACAAATTGGCTTATCTACACATGGATTTTATATATATTTTTAAGTTTTCAGCAATGAAAACATAGTTCTGTGTCACCTCCTTTTACTGGTTAGCTCATGCTTA